>OX326946.1:29624462-31004462 GCA_946800315.1 Misopates orontium
GTTAAAGGAGATGGCTAAAGAGTTAGGATTTTTGCCATCCAATTTAATAGAAATGTTTGCTAGTATGTCTGGTGTGGACCTTTGCCACACCCTTGATTTTCTTAGAACTGATTCTGATGCAGTGAACATTGCCAATTATGTGAATGAAGAAAGAATAGTAAGTATATTTGTGGAAGGTGGGGTGGGGTTGAATTATGATGGGGTGGAGTTGAATTATGATGGGGATACTGAGTCAGAAAAAGGTGAGAACAGTGAGGCAGAACATGATGAGAATGATGGTCAGCTACCTGATATAGCTGAGGGTTTTAATGAAACACATGTAGGTGGAGAGGGTGCTAATGAACAAGGGGAAACTAGTTATGCAGAAAATGAAATATATGATGATTTAATTGATGATAAGGATGGGGATGAGGCAGAGGATGAGCAATCAGTAGGTAGTGATTCTGAATATTCTGATGTTTTGGCTGATAGTGAAAGGGATGTTACAGATGATGAGATAGAATATTGTCAAGTGAAAGTAGTTACCCTTGATAAGCAGTGGGCAAGTAGTAATGGTGTTAGTGGTACAAAGAAAGATGCTTAGGTGTATAATGGGTTTCCTGTTTTCAATCCTAACATGGACATGGATGATCCAACTTTATTTGTTGGACTTTGCTTTGATGATGCTGCAGCATTCAGATCTGCTGTAAGGCAACACTCTATCAAGACTAGTAGAGATGTGAAATTTGTGAATAATGACAAAAATAGGGTAAGGGTTAAATGTAAACACCCTACATGCCCCTGGGAGGTTTTTGCATCTGAAGTGACAAGTTCAAAAACAATTCAGTTGAAGACCTATAATGGTAAACATGAGTGCTATAGGGTGGAGAGGGTAAGGGCATCTACTTCTACCTAGTGTGCAAGGAAGTATGCTTTGAGATTAAGGACTGATCCAGCTTGGTCTGTGGAGTCAATGAAGACTGTGATTAAGGATGAACAGAAGCTAAAGTTCTCCAAGTTTCAAATGTATTGAGCTAAGGCTAAAGTGAGGCAAATGACTGTGGGGAGTGACAAACAACAATATGGTTTGTTGTGGAGATACGCAGCTGAAATTGTGAAGATGGATAAGGATAATACTGTTAAGATTAAGACTAGAGCTACTGTAGATGGTCCTGTTTTCAAAAGATTTTACATTTGTTGGGGAGCTTTGAAGAAGGGTCTATTGGAGGGGTGCAGACCAGTCATTTTTCTTGATGGTTGTCACCTTAAGAGCTTTTGTGGTGGTATACTACTCACGGCTGTGGGAGTAGATGAAAACAACTGCATGTACCCATTTGCATATGCAGTTGTTGAGAAAGAGAAGAGGGAGACATGGCTGTGGTTCATGAAGTTGCTTGTGGATGATTTGAAAATCTCAACTGATGGAAGTGGAAGATGGACTATTATGTCTGATAAACAAAAGGGGTTGGTTGATGCTGTGGATGTCATGATGCCACATAGTGCCCATAGGTTTTGTGTTATGCATTTGTATAGCAACTTCAAGCAAGCACACAAGGGTTTGGCACTGAAGGGATTGTTATGGAGGGCTGCTAAATGTACAAGGATTGTAGAGTTTGAGAAAACCATGAAGGTGTTGAAGGAGAAAGATTTAGAAGCACATGTGTGGCTAGCAAGAAGGCCAGCTGCTGGATGGTCAAGGGCTTTTTTTAGAACAGATTCTAAGTGTGATGTGCTGCTGAATAACATGTGTGAGAGCTTCAATGCCCTCATATTAGAAGCCAGAACAAAACACATTATTGATCTGCTTGAAAATGTGAGACTTATACTAATGAAGAGGACTTATGTCAAGAGAGATCAAGGGAGGAAGTGGAAGGGGTTGCTCTGTCCTAACATTCAGAAAGTGTTAGAAGAGAATCAGAAAAACAGCATGGGGTGTGATCCTCACTGGAATAGTTTACATGAATTCGAAGTCATGACAACTGATGGGAATTTTACTGTGAATCTTGAGCATAGTACTTGCACCTGCAGAAAGTGGCAGCTCATTGGAATACCTTGTGCTCATGCCATATCAGCCATGTATTTCATGGGGTACAAGCCCGAGGAGTATGTGGACAAGTGCTACCATACCACAACATACATGAGCACTTACAACCATTGTATGTGCATCATACATGGACCTGAAGAGTGGCCTACATCTAGGATGCCACATTGTGCACCCCCTATTCCAGAGAGGTTACCAGGAAGGCCAAAGAAGCAAGACAGAAAAAAGACACCTCAAGAACTTGAGGAATTGAAAAGAAAAGGCAATTATGGAGAGAAGGTGAAGCTGGCCAAAAGTGGCATTAAAATGACTTGTAGATTTTGTGGAATACAAGGCCACAATATAAGAGGTTGTCCAAGGAAAAAAGCATTTCAACCTCAAGCAGAGGCTGGAGTTGAAGTTCCACCTGCAAATCCAGTTGATAAGAGGGCAAATGTGAGTTTCTAATATGCTTCATATATCCCTTATTGGGTTTTAATACATATTTGACTTCTAATGTTGTCATATGTTTGCCTCACAGGCTGTGAGCAAGAAGAAAACTGCTTCTAAGGAGAAAACAGCATCCAAGAATGTGGACAAGGCTACAGAGAGTCCTAGTTCCATTCCTTCTATGGAATTGGAGTCTTCTGAAGATGATCAACTTACCACACTAGCTGACCAACTTATGCAGTTGGAGACAGCACTGCTTGCTGAAGAAGATGAGCAAATTATCTTGCCCAAGGTGAGTGTATAATGTGTGAATTTGTAATGGTTCTCAATTGTTGAATAGCTCACAAGATGTTAACTCATGTAGAATGGCAAGAGGAAGCAAAAGGTGATGGACAAGAAGAAAGAAACTGTTGAGGTGCTGCAGAAGATGAAGAAAAAAAGAACCTTAACTGATGAAGTATTGTGAGAGGTGCCACAGATGGTGACAAGAAACAAAGGGAAGAAGGCAGCTGAGGTTCCCCAGTCGAATGTCACACAGAATATTGTTTCCAAAAAAGTGAGTTTGTTTATATGTATTTGGTCTTAATATACAATAAACATACAATAAATACTTATTACTTTACACATATTTTTACAGGATAACAAGAAGAGTAAGGTTGTCATGAACTCAACCGAGGCCATACAGGAGGCAACACTGAGTGAAGTGAGTTTTTAAGCTTTCTATGGTTGGGATGGTAGTAAATTGTTTGACAAATTTCATAAATCTAACAAACATTGTGACTTACAGATGAAAAGAATGGCTGCTAAATCCAAAAAAGCTAAGAACTTTATTGACAAACCAGTGGTTGTTGAAGGAGGCAAACCTGGTATTTTCATTGTGGCCCCTAAAAATGGAAGGGGTAAGAACTTTACTGGTGAACCAGTGGGTGTTGCTGGTGGTATGATTGCTGAACAAACGGCGGTTGAAGGAGGCATAGACAAGGTGAAGGAGAAAGAAGGATGCAAAACTGGTGGTGTCAAGGCTGCCCCTAAGGTGGTTGATGGCAAACCTGGTATTTTCATTGTTGCCCCTAAAAATGGAAGGGGTAAGAACTTTACTGGTGAACCAGTGGGTGTTGCTGGTGGTATGATTGCTGAACAAACGGTGGTTGAAGGAGGCATAGACAAGGTGAAGGAGAAAGAAGGAAGCAAAACTGGTGGTGTCATTGCTGCCCCTAAGGTGGTTGAAGGAGTTAAAGAGAAGAAGAAGATTGTAGGTAAGGAAGGTAAAGATGCTGGTGGTCCCAACATGGATGATTCAATAGGCGTGGTGACCATGAGAATGATGGGTGTGGACAAAGCAAACTTCAGGGACATTTACAAGAGGGTTGTTAACCATAGTCTGAGAAAGTAAAGACACAGGATATTTTGATGTTGGTGGTGTAATTGATGATTATGTTCTATTTTGGCATGGATAACTAACTCTAGGCAGATTCTGAATATTTTGTTATGGACGTGTAAGTTTTGTATGCCCATTTTGTTATTAACATAGTAATGAGCATGCAATATCTGTTGTTAATCCGGGAAAATTTGACATGTCATATATTATTTTATGAAACGTCTTACTCGAGTTTGGCCGTCATTGATATGTCATTTATGTGGGTCTTATTTAATGTAAATAAAAACATTCCAGTCCAAAGAGCAAACAAAAATTTTGCAGAACAAAATGGCATACTTAAGGGGGCGAAGCTATAAAACTTAAAGAAGAATAGGGGGCAAACGTAATAAATTTAACAAAGATCAGGGGGCAAACGTAATAAATTTAACAAAGTTTAGGGGGCACGGGCAAACCGTTTTGAAAGTTCAGGGGGCACGGGCAAACCATTATGAAAGTTCAGGGGGCACGGGCAAACCATTTTGAAAGTTCAGGGGGTACTTGTATAAGTTCAAGGGGCAAAACTATAAGTTTAGGGGGCAAAACTATAAGTTCAGGGGGCAAATCTTCACTATTAGTAAAGGAAAGGGGGCAAATATGTTTTCCTAATAGGTTAGTGGGTAATCTTAAAAAGTACCCCAATTCGGTCGGACAAATTTACCCTTCTAACCGGCATGTGCCTCGCACGTGATGGAATCACCGGCGGAATATTCCGTCAAAAATGGCCGGAAAGTTGACCAGGGGGCAAAGTGCTTATTTCTTAATAGTTCAGGGGGCAAGTGGCAAAAAAAAAAAGGTAAGGGGGCAAAGTGCAACAGGGGGCATAGTTCAGGGGGTTTAATGCTTTTATCCCATAGTTTTTTAGTGAATGTTAACTGTTACAATTAAGTGTTGAATATTTTTGCACCATGTAAATAAATGTTGTAGTGATATATTTATTGTTTCTTTTGTAATAATAAAAAACCCCACATGTGATTGTTTATTGATGGTAGTTTTTGGCGTTTGTAATAAGTTATAAAATGTATAACAACGAAGACCGAAGTTGGATGTATCAAAGATTAAATACTGGTGGAGATGATGGTTATTTGAATCCTGTTTTTGAAGCCGGCGTGGGAATTTTTTTAGATCACGCATTTAGTCAAACACAGTTATTATGGTATGAGAAAGCTAGGTGTCCTTGCATTAGATGTAATAACAGGAAATTTGGGAGTAGAGATGACATTTAAGTTTCATCTTTACAAGAATGGATTTTTGCCTCATTACTACGTATGGACTAGACATGGTGAAATTCAAAGGCCCGACGAGGGGTTTGATACAAGTATGGGGTATGATACAAACATGGGAGAGTCGTCGTCTGGGCATAACACAAGAGGTCGACAAAGAGAGATGGTCGAGGATGCATTAGCTGGCTGGTTTGAAAATATAAATGAGTTTGAGATTGGAAACAAGCAACCGAATAGGGAGGCAGAAGCATTTTTCCGGATGTTGCGTGAGGCCGAGGAGCCCATACGAGCGGGTGAAGGAAACACATTATTGGGATGGGTTGTTGAATTTCTCAATAACAAGGTACCCCACTCCATCCCTAATGTTGCCTGTGAAAAGAACATTCAACTAATGCGCCAATGGCTGAGTCCTGAAGATCGACAGAGGATGCCCGACAGTATGTATAGCATGCAGAAATATATGAACCGATTGGGGATGGGCTACCAAACATTTGACGTCTGCGTTAACAATTGCTTTTTATTTTATGGCGAGTACGAAGATAGTAAGTATACAGTTTGTCCTGAATGCAACGAAGACAGGTTCGAAGAGAGGCTGAATTCACATAACAGAGCAAAATTGGTTGGTCGCAAGAAGTGTGGTACCTCCCGTTGACGCCACGTCTGCAACGACTCTACATGTCTCGCGTGAATGCAGAACACATGACGTGGCATTTGAAATGTCGGAGAGACAACGATCAAATGATCCATCCTGCATCTGGAGAAGCTTGGAAATCCTCTGATACAACACACGCAGATTTTGCTTCTAACCCGCGCAATGTTAGACATGGCATTTGCACTGATGGATTCAACCCGTTTACAAACTTTGCCGTTCCATACTCTTGTTGGCCTGTCTTTGTCACGTCGTATAATCTTCCGCCTGATATTTGCATGAGGCAAGAATACATCTTTCTGAGTTTGTTGATATCTGGTCCCAAAAGCCCGGGGAAGAACATAGATGTCCTGCTTCAACTGTTGATTGATGAACTGAAATCACTGTGGGAGGTCGGGGCTGAGACATACGACAGCTATAGAAAGCAAAATTTTATTATGTGTGCAGCTGTTATGTGGACCATCACAAATTTTCCAGGGTATGGCATATTTTCGCAGTGGAGTACTCATGGGCGGTTGTCATGTCCATATTGTATGGAGGGAACTAAAGCTTTTCAGCTGAAGCGTGGGAGAAAAAACTATTTTTTCGATTGTCATCGACGTTTCCTGCCAGTCGACCATCCTTTCAGGGACAATACCACTGATTTCTTGAAAGGCAAGACAGAAGAGAATTTGCATACATGTTATACGCGGGGATCATTCCTTCTTGCAACGTATTGTCGGGGTTCTCCCTCATACATACTATAATCCTATGTTGGGGCATAGTATGCGGTGCAGTGACCGGCGGCTGTCTAGAAGCAACATTTGATTGGCCCGCGACTGATTTGTTTTTGCGTTTGCCTTTCCTCTGTTGCGAGGGAACGATCTCTCATCGATCTGCCATCTGTTATATAACAACACAATTAATTGTTAATAAACAACATATAACATGTGACACTCTAATAAAAAGCTATACACCTGTGCAGTTTTATAAGGTAACAATCATATAATCTTCTTGCAAATATTCCTACTTTTTCTTAACTTTTCCTAATCACTACTAATTAAATTGTACACATATATATAATCATAATTTATCTAGCTAAACTTAATTAACTAATTAAATTAAATCTAATTACTTTGAAATTTATAACTTTATAACTAATTATGCAATAATTCTCATAAAAGTGTTAATTGCTAATATAATCTTGACATTTAATTTAACTACAAATTTAATTATGCAATTTTCATCATTTTCTTAATTTCTTCTAATTATTAAAACAATATTTCCTTATTTTTACTAAAACTATCCTACTTAAGATTAAATTCTCCTAATTACTACCAATAAAATGAGTACACATATATATAATCCTGATCTACCTTATTATACTTGACTAATTTATTTCTAATCAAATTGTCTTAAAAGTGTTAATTACTAATATAATTATGACTTTAAGTTGTACTACACATCCATTCTAGCTATTTTTTGTTAAATTTTAATCTTCTAGTAGATATTTCTAATTTTAACTTTTTATAATTTTTATAAGGATATTCCATAGTTTTTACTAAAACTAGCCTAATTAAAATTATATTCTCCTAATCACTACAAATAAAATGAGTACAGTAAAAACTAGCCTAATTAAAATAATATTCTCCTAATTACTACAAATAAAATGAGTACACATAGATATAATCATGATTTATCTACCTAAACTTAATTAACTAATTAATTTTAATTAAATTACTTTGAAATTGATAACTTTATTACTAAGTATGCAATAATTGTCATAAAAGTGTTAATTACTAATATAATCATGATATTCAATTTAACTACAACTTTAATTTTGCTATTTTATGCTAATTAATTTTAATTTTCTCCTAAATTTCATAATATTTCTTAACTTTTCCTAATTTTTGTAAAAACATTCCATCACTATTACTAAAACTAGTACACATAATGTTCCTAATTTTTCCTAATTTTTTCTCCTAATTTTCCTTCTTTTCCTAAATTTTCCTAATTTTTCCTAGTTTTTCTTCACTTTTCCTAATTTATCTCCTAATTACTACTAATTATAAAACTAGTACACATAATGGTCCTAATTATACATTCTCTAATAACAAATAATTAAGACATGCATGCTAAATATTCTAATTAACACTATTGCATAAACAAATATAAAATGCTAAAATTCAATAAAACCTATAAAACAAGCATATATATATATATCCCAAAAAATTAATAAAACAAGCAAATATCCAATAAATAATAAACTTTGCTAACAACAATTATAAACACTCCAAGATCAACAAATCAACATATAAATCGCATAAAAATTTTAAGATTATAAATGGAAAAATTTATAAAATCGAAAACATAAAATCAACCATACGTCTATAATTAACTATGGCAAACAATTTTTTTGTTGCCATGATCAGCGGCCCAGATCTTTCCTAGGACATGATCTGGGCCGCTGATCATGGCAACAAAATATTTGTTTGCCACAATTAATGCGGTCAGAATAATGACCGCATCACGTGGCAAACAAATATTTTGTTGCCATGATCAGCGGCCAAGATCATGCCATAGGAACGATCTGGGCCGCTGATGGTGGCAACAAAAGAAATGTTTGCCACAATTAATGCGGTCACTATTCTGACCGCATCCCGTGGCAAGCAAATATTTTGTTGCCATGATCAGTGGCCCAGATCGTTCCAAATGGAAGATCTGAGCCGTTCAACGTGGCAACAAAATATGTTTTTACCGCGGGTATCATCAATGGGAACGAATAATTTTTACGCCATGCTTTTTTATTTTGCCAAAACGTATTTTGTCACCATTTTGTGCAATGGTGACAAATTATTTTCTCTCCACGCATGGTAAGTGTGTATTTTGTCACCATACTTTGCTACAAATTATTTTATTCCCATTGACTTAAATTTTGTTCCTACATGACAACAGATTTTAATCTGTTGCCATGAATTACTACCCATTGTGATGTTTTCTTGTAGTGAGTAGTTAGTTAAGGTATTTTCATTCGGTTTCTCCATACTTTATTAATGCGGTTGTTAGCATTGTTTGTGATAGACTGATAGTCATTGTTTGGCTGGTTACATAAGTGAAATTATATTGTTGATTGAAAAGTTGTTGGTGTGGTCATTGCACGCGCGGGCATGCATTTGGTAGATTGAATTCATAGTCTTTTAATTTGTTGGTGGAACAAGCAGATTGACGCTTGAGTGATTGGAGTCTAGCGTATCGTTTGTCATTATAAAGTCACAAGTGTTGTTTCAACAAAAATAAGCCCACCAAGTTGAAGTTATTTTTTTATGGGATAAAAGCATTACACCCCTATACTATATTCCCTGTTGCACTTTGCCCTTTGTCCTTTTATTTTTTGACACTTGGCCCTTGTACTATGGATAAATAAGCAATTTTCCCCCTGAGTCACTTTTTCACCATTAGATTTGAATATGTGTCAACATTTTTTGCCGTTGGATTTGGACTCAGGGGGCAAAGGGCTTATTTATCAATAGTACAGAAGGCAAGTCGCAAAATATAAAAGAATAGAGAGCAAAGTACAACAGGGGTATAGTATAGGGGGTTTAACGCTATTATCCCTTTTTTTATTTTCCTCTACTATTTCTGACAAGCTTAGATCGTAGAAAATTGCACCTTCGTTAGAGTAAGTTTTATGATATTGAGGTCGATCGAGAAGAGATATGTTGGACACCTGGTTATTTTGATTCATCACACAATAATTATATTTATATTCCTACTTTCATGAGTAAATACAAGAGATATATCATTCTTCCATCCAATTCATTTGAAAGGCTGAAGCATTAAAACCCCAAAATTATTAGCTATACAATCAAAATTTATCAGTTCCACCAATTTGCATCTGAATCTGCTATAGTTTATTATTCATCATGCCATAGACTGTGACCAGAGCTATAATAAGTGATTGATCTATTTGGGGTTCCACCGTAAGTGTAAGCACATCATCTCCGAATGGAACTCCAGATGATGACTTCTTCTCAGTAACCTGCGCAATTATACAGTGGAAACGTCTTCAAATCGAAAGGCTAGCTGCTTCCTTATTAAAGAAGAAAAAAGATAGAACCGATATTGACTAGCATGCAATTTATAAAACTATGCATCTTGTTTCATGCACAAAGAACTATCTTAACAATGCTCTTATGAGAGGCGCGATAAATGTTTTTACATAGTTAATCAATTTACCAATGATTTGCCCAAAGAGATTATGCTACCAAGACTGCGGCAAGGTAAACAATAATCACAACAAAGAGTAATGACTAACCTCTGCCAAAATCTGGCCTGAAAAGTCTGTTATCTGAAGTGTTGATTTTCCATTTAATCCAACAATCTTGCAGCAATAGCCACTACTTCCATCACATCCCAGAGTTACTTGGCAAGTTACGTTTTTGCTGAATATTGAAAAGTTTCTTCTCACCTGAAACCACGGTGTCTCCTCGTGAACCTTCGAGTTAACCCATTTAAACCCTTCCCAGAGACCAAAACATCTTAATCTCCAGTAAACTACCTTTCTCCTTAAAGAGAACAAATTTCTGCCCTCCGAATCCATCACGAAAACTTTACTGCTAAATCTCGATTGGTAGTTATCGACTCGAAAAGTAACTTCACCTGTTGAATTAAAGACAGTGCATCCTTTTCCGTGGAACAAGAGGGATCTCATCCATACAGTGAATATTTCTCTATCTGATGAAGAATGACTCGAGCTTTTCGTCAAGGAATTGGGATGTATTTTCGCCATTACAATTTGTTGGACGTGAAACTTCGTTCCGATGTTAATTGGGGAGTGACAAGCTTTGCTAAGACTTCATAGTGCATATATTTATATGTGTTTTGGAGATCAAAAAATTACTATCAACTTATATGCATAATACGCGTTATATTGGATAGAGAAAGCTCCGAAACCTGAGTGAAAGTGTTAAGGATTTGACTCAATCCAAGCTTATTGGTGCTTATTTTTTAAATAATTTCACCTTGTCTTTAGTAAATTCTCATATTTCGCTTTAGTTAGTAGAGTTTTGTCTTTTTATCCTTAACTTAACAGCAATTAACCAATAGTTAGTCGTAAAACCAGCAATTCAATCTATGGATCCGCAGTTTCATTTGCTGTCATTAGATGGAAGGGAACTTTTTGTGTCATGAGAAGGACAGAACGCATTTATTTAGAAAGTAGTATGCGTCATTCTTATCAACTTCATCGTGTATTTTAATCATCCAATAATTTCATACAAAAATGGTTTTTTTTCAGAAACCTAACTTTCATAATCCGGCATGAGTAAACATTTAATATAAAGCTGATAATGACCGGAATGTGTAAAACTAACACTGTCAAGCTATATGAAAGTTAAAAGTAACCTTATTTCTCAGTTTTAGGCAAATAACCATATATAACATGACAATACAAGAAATACTCTTATTAAGGACAGATTCTCAGGAACAATCTTTACTTTGTTGTTGAAAGCAAGTATCGGGGACAAAAAATACTTTTGTTTGCTCTTGATGAGTGTTTTAGACACTCATATTTGGTTACTAGTTTCCTAGTTCGTGTCAGGTTTTTTTTATCTTGTTTTTTGAAGTCTAGGATAGACTTTGACAAATATGAGTAGATTTTTTTGGAAAAAATACGAAGGAACAAGTCAAGACTCAATACTATAACAGAACAAAAGAGTGGAGTAGGAGTTTCTATTACTCAACTCTAAATGACTTGTTATACAATGAACTTATTACATAGGTATATCTAGAATTTTCCCAGCATATACCTACTCTAAGAAATATATTGAGGTATTATTGAATAATAATATTACGAGATTTTATACTAGGTACAACAAAATACAAAGAATAAATAAATACATAAACTAATAAGGAAAAATATGTACACAAAAATTATCTACAATCACTTGATCTAATACGCCCCTGCAATACTAGCGTCCCATTAGCGACGACAATCTTGGAATAAAGAAGTTGAAAATGAGCCCCTGACAATGGTTTAGCGAGGACATATCAATAGTATTCATGTAGGAAATAGTGCAAAATTCTTTGCGAACCATGTCCTGAACAAAACCATGATCAACAGAGATATACTTCATACGAGAATGAAGCATTGAATGCAAGAAAAGGTGAATAACACCATGTCATCACATAAAACACGTGTAGGAGCTGGAAGGGTGCAACCCCGACGAACTTTTGCCGAAACATTGGCCAAAGCCCGGTACTCGGACTCCGTGTGGCATCAAGAAATTGCATATTGCTTCCTATAAGACCATGAGTTAGGGTTGGAGCCAAGGAAAACAATATAAGCAGAGGTGGATGAACCAGATGCAGATTCACCAGCCGAGTCAAAATCTGAATAAGCAGTAAGCGACAACGAACAAGAATGCCGAAGAAGAATCTCACGAGCGCTCGTACCTTTAAGGTAGCGCAAGACACGCTTCAAGGAAACCTAATCTGCAGTGTCGATGCCATGCCCTGAGCCAGACGATTGATAGCAAAGGCAATATGTGAATGAGTAAGAGTAACATATTGTAGAGCGCCAATGAACATATTGTAGAGCACCTATGACCTGACAACACACGGTGATGTCAAACAGAGTCTTAGAAACCATGAACGCGAGGCAAACATGGATGTGGTCAAAGGCTTGGCGCCATCCATTTTTTGTCGAGCAAGAGTATTCCCTAAGTATTTGTGTTTTTCTACCCTCACGACACTGAGAAACCAACATAAGCCTCTACCACCAACCAACATAAGCTAATGAGAAGCACGTATGCAGATGCCACTTTGCCGCCACTTACAGCGCTATTAGCATCAGTATGGAAAAAGGGACGTTGTTTGAGCTTTGAAAGAGGAATCACAAGTCAACCAGTGAAAATACCACGTACAAAGATAGTAAGTTAGAGAGAAACACCAAGAAGTCAGAGAAGGCCACATATTTTGTAACAATATTTTAGTTATATGCACAAAAATAATTTTTTTTTTTTACTATGAGTGTTTAATATTAGATGATACTAAAATAAATAGTTGTATTCCCAACGTATAGGTGATGACTGTCTACAATACTCACTTTTATATGCCAAAAGACTAATTATGAGCTTATTTTTTTAGTATTTCTTCTCTATTAAGGTGTTTTCTTGTGTTTTTTCCTTTAGGAGTCATTTTGGTGCATAAGGAGGGAAATAGTCCAAAAAATGGAGGTTTTGACAAAGTACGCAAAGAAGTATGCGAAGGGACGGGAAAGAACCGAATCGCACAGGACATGCAAAAGTATGCAATCACAAAGAATCGCATAACCTGAAGAACTGCAACCCTAAGCAAAGAATGTAGACGCATGCGATCGCATAAAATTGTATATGTACGAAAATTAAGGTTTTTGCAGGGAAATCAAATTCCAATACTTCCCAAGCACTCGAGACTATAAATACAAAACCTAAAGCTTGTTTTGCAGGAGTCCTTACTATTCTTTAGCAGCTTTCCAGTCATTCTTAGTGTTGAATAGTTTAGCTTAAGTTTCTAGTAGTTATTGCATGTCGCGTCTTACCTTGAGAGATTCTATTAGTATAATTCTTTATCTTCCGCAGAGATATTGTTGTTCTTGGACTTTTAGTTTATTTATTGCAAAGATAGTGTTTATTTATATAATTTATTATTTTGATATACTTTATGTTTGGCTAATTAGTTTATGTGCCACGAGGTATGGAAGTAACTGAAAACGTGATTATCTTGTAAATTTGTGATGATATTTATACGTGAGAAATAATTGGTTTGACTTCGTATCATTGAACTTAATGCGTTGTATATTAGAGATAAATAGCGTATATTTGTTAATATTTTTTGTGTAAATATTTAGTCTTGTATGTATCCTTTCATTAGTTATAGTATTCTGTTACCCAGTTTAGCATTGTAATTGTATATCTATCTCTTTGAAGATTAATGAGAAATTACTTTATTCACAAACCTAAACCTTATGTGGTATCACGATTTTTTTCTCTCTAACGAGATATCCGATCCATGGCCAACAACAATGATTCGCCTTCCGTTAATCGGTCCGATGACTCCACACTCAATCCAACTCCCATGGCACCCCGTTTGCCGTCTTTGAATCCGATTGGTCCTGGCGGGGATCCTTTAATCCCAGGATTTTTGCAAAAATGGTACCATAACTTTTCTCTCTTGCAAAAATAGTCCCATAACTTAAATTTGTCATATTTTTGTCATATAACTAAAATTAATTGCAAAATTGGTCCCTCCGTTAATTGAAACTGACGGAGCTATTTTAAAAAAAAAATATATTGATAATGACGCCAAAATGACGTCATGTTAAGAGTAACATGTGTGGAATTTTTGTAAAAATGGTACCATAACTTGTCCCTATTGCAAGAATAGTCCCATAACTTAATTTTTTTGGATTTTCGTCCATAACGAAAAAATAATTGTCAAATTAGTCTTCCGTTAATGGAATATTCGATTTAGTTACCGAAAATTTAAAAATACTTTCAATGACCATACAACAAACAGTCCTACAGAGCACATAATAATTTTGAAATCGTGTTAATACATTACGAAAACAAAAAAATTGATTAAGTTAAATACAAAGCAATACAAATAAAATTGCGACTTCAACCGAGGATAGCAACAAAGACACCAACTACGACTACAATGCCGACCCAAGTTATATAGATCAATTTTTTCAACTCCTCATTTTCCCCCTTCAACTTTTACATCTTCTGATAATTTCTTCCATATTCCCGACTTAAGTAATTCGTTGCCCTACACGGCATTAGTAGCCTTACTACTGCTCCTTATACCCCTAAAATGGCCCTGTTGCGATAGAAATTGTTAGTGCCTTCAAAACATTCGTCAATTTTGCGATATCCATTTATAACTATTTATGTTACGTGTTGGTCACAGTGTGGAATTTGAAGTTGCCTCACTTCTATATGAAGAATTAAGGGGGTCTTGCCCTATGAAAAATTTACACGCTGTTTGCAAATTAGTGATGATTAATGGAATCGAATATTCCGTAAAGAAATGGAATTAATGGAAGACTAGTTTGGCACTTAGTTTTTAATTATGGACCAAAATAAAAAAAAAAAAGAAAAAGTTATGGGACTATTTTTCAATAGGGACAAGTTATGGTACCATTTTTGCAAAAAATCCACATATGTTACTCTTAACATAACGTCATTTTGGCGTCATTATCAATATATTATTTTAAAAAAATAACTCCGTCAGTTTCAATTAACGGACGGACCAATTTTGCAATTAATTTTAGTTATAGGACCAAAAATAGACAGATTTAAGTTATGTGACTATTTTTGCAAGAGGGAAAAATTATGGTACCATTTTTGCAAAAATCCCCTTTAATCCCCATAAACGCACATCACCATCTTCCGCTCCATCTCACTGGAAATAATTTTGCCTCCACCTTCTTCACGGGTTTGATTTGTTTGGCTTTTTGGATGGCTCGTACCCTTGCCCTCCACGTGGTTCCACTCATTCCACTGGACTAGACAAGATTCTCTCATCTTGTCCGCCCTCTTTTGGTCCGTTTCGGCTGAGATTGTGCCATTAATCTCCTCTGCCGAGTCTTCTGTTGATGCTTGGATCACATTCCAACGCCTTTATGTGAATCGCTCTCAATCTGGTGTCATGCGATTAAAAGACGATCTCAATACCATGAAGCTTGGCTCGAGGTCCGTCTCCGAGTTCCTCCCGGCCTTCAAGACCAAGGTCGATGAACTCGCCGTCATTGATAACCCTCTTCATGACAATGACCCTCTATAATTTGAACGGCCTTGGTCCGACTTACCGCGACTTGGCTGGACTGATTCGGGCCCGTGAGAATCATTGTTCTCAAAACCGGATCGGTCATTAAACTGGTGATCTTATTGGTTACTAGTTTTACAGGTTGAACCGGTCAAACCACTGGTTCGACCGGTATGTTATAACTTATAATTATACCCTATTTATAATTATTAAAAATGATGTAAATTTTATAATTACATTAATGTTATTTAAAAATCAATTGAACTTTATAGTGCATCTTACTTAATTACCCTCTACATATTAATATAAATACACCATGTAATATAAACATTAAGCAAATAGTTATACGTCAAATAATTGATACATACATATAAATCAATAACTTAAATAAATTTCAAATGTGATGTAATTATGGGATTTTGCATAACATATCAATAACTGTATTTTATAAGGTCTTAGATCTTTTATCAATAAACTTGCAAATCTAAAAAAGTTAAATTTAAAATAGACAGAAAAGCTAATTTTCATACTTATATAAACTTTGTCTGTAATGGTAGTCATAGCAAATTAAATAGGAACTGTACATTAATTATCAACTCACAATAACAATATCTAAATACAAATTACTAATATTAATTATAAAATTATAACCTATATCTTAAGAATTAGAGTTCTTTTTAAAACATTAATATCCCATAGCTAACGTGTATGGAATATTACCTTTTTAACATATTTAAGATTATTATTATTTGCTTTTATCACTCTAGAACTTTTTCTTGTATTTTATGTTATATAGAATTATGAAGGTATTACCTTGCCTATGAAATAAATTGAATCAAACTAAAATAACCTTATTGAAAACACCCAATATCAGCACTCCCTATAAGTTTTCCTTACTTCTTTTAACATATTCAGTTAACCTATTGTATGGCACGTGATCTTTTCCTAATTAACTTGATGCAAACTTGTTTGATTGCTCTTTACAATCAACTAAATTCACGGCAAAAAGTTTTTTTCTTAATTAAATTAAGTCAACTCTTCAATCATATATACTTAACCATATCTAAGCATTCCTTTTTTATTTGTAACTACTTTATCTTATAATTCATATGTAATCTTTTCCATAAAGCTAAATGTATCATTAACCATATTAGATGTTATTAGATAACTCAAACTTTCCTCCCCCAACCCTATATCTCGTGCAAATCTATACCATTAATGTTTGTAATGTAATCAATTAAGGATGATTTGCTTCATTTTCCTTTGAAGGGCAAGATTTGGTGTACATTTACCTTTCATTTCTAATGTAATCAAGTTAAGTTTCTAATGAACTCTTTGTCATTAAAGTTTCTGTTTCTTTTTTCTAGGGGCGCACCATTTGATTTTATAACTAAGGGTTAATTTTATAATTCCATTTTTTTAATTAGGGGGTGGGTCGAACCGGTAAAACCGGCCATCGGTTTTCGGTTTTGGGCTGGTTTTTACCGGTCCAAAACGATTTTGTACCTAACTGGTTCTAGATGCCTAATCGGACCGGTGGAGGGTCCGGTCACCGGTTGAACCGGTTCGACCGGCCGGTCCGGTCCGATTTTAACAACAATGGTGAGAATGCAACCCGGTTCAACGAACCCCATGATCTCCTTCTTGCGCATGAAGCTTTTTTAAAGCGCGTTGATGCTGAATCCGCCAACCTTGTTGCAACAGCCAACTATGGGGCTGCCAATAATCTCAACAATCAACATGGAAATTCCCAAAATTTGTCCAATAGTAATTGGGGGTCCAATTCTCGACGTAATCAAAACAACTAGAATCGCGGCCAAAATAATTGTGGTGGTTAGACGGTTTCGAATCATCCCCAATAGTGGTCCAGCACTTCAAACAATCGGTAGCCTGGCTGTCATAATCCCAATTCTCGGTCGCCTCTTATTTGTCAATTGTGTGGCCTTGCTGGACATGGCACTTGTTCATGTCGGCTCTTTACTCCACCCGCGGTTAACATGGCAGCCTCGCCCACTCCTTTGTCGCCTTCGGGGAACAATTGGCTTGTCTATTCCGGAGCTTCCCATAACCTAACATCGGACCTCCAGAATCTCTCCATTCATTCTGCATATGAAGGGCCTGATGAGGTTGCTCTCGATGAAGGCTCAGGTTTGCGAATATCTCATGTTGGTTATTCAGATATTGTTTGTTCAGATCGCCGTTTCTCTTTCGAAAATGTTTTATGCATGCTAAGTTCACGCCACAACCTTTTATCTGTTCACCAATTCACTAAATCTAATGATGTCACTATTGAGTTTTATCCCTCTTATTTTGTTGTCAAGGATCGCAATACGGGGGATAAGTTGATGAAAAGACCTTGCATTGATGGCGTTTACTAGTTGCGTCTTCCTCCTCCAACTCAGTCGCCCATCAGTGCCAATTTAGGAGTGCGCACATCTCCGGCTTGCTGGCATCAGTGCCTTGGCCACCCTTCATCATGCATTTGTTCTTTAATTTTTTGTTCGGATCGCCTTTTCTCTTTGGAAAATATTTTATGCGTGCCAAGTTCATGCCGCAACCTTTTATCTGTTCACCAATTCACTAAATCTAATGATGTCACTATTGAGTTTTATCCCTCTTATTTTGTTGTCAAGGATCGCAATACGGGGGATAAGTTGATGAAAGGACCTTGTATTGATGGCGTTTACCGGTTGAGGCTTCCTCCTCCAACTCAGTCGCCCATCAGTGACAATTTAGGAGTTCGCACATCTCCGGCTTGCTGGCATGAGTGCCTTGGCCACCCTTCATCACGCATTTGTTCTTTAATTTTTTCCTCAATTTAATTTACCTTGTGACAGTAAGACATCATTGCGTTTTGAGAATTGTAAACCTTATTTTATGAATAAGAGCATGTAGTTGCCTTTTAATAATTCCTCGCTTGTTTTTGAGCATGTTTTACACTATATTTATGGATGTATGGGGCTCTGCTCCCGCTCATTCTATTATTGGTTGTCACTTTTACTTGTTGCCGGTGGATCATTATTCTAAGTGTTGTTGGTTTTATCCTATCTCTGCGAAATCTAAGGTTGCCACTATTTTTCACAGTTTTATTTACTTGTTGAAAAACAATTTGGCCATTTTGTGAAATTTTTGTATACAGATAATGGAGGTGAATTCTTGGCCTTGCGCTCTTACTTTATGAGTCATGGCATTAGCTAGCTTATGAATGCACCACATACACCACAATAGAATGGAACCACTGAACGGCGTCACCGTCAAGTGGTTTGGTTGGGTCGTATTCTCTTGTCTCGTGCACGCCTTCCCCCTGAGTTTTGGGAATTTGTGTTTGCCACAGCCATGTTCTTGGTTAATCGGCATCCTACTCCAATTCTCTAGGGTGCCTCACCATTCTCCATGTTACAGGGGCGTTCACCTAATTAGTTACGCCTTTGCGTGTTTGGCTGCCTTTGTTTTCCACATCTCCGGCCTTATTTTTGCAGTAAATTTGATCCACCGTCTCGTCCGTGCTTATTTGTTGGTTACTCAACGTTTGAAGCGGCTTATAAGTGCTTTGATGTTGCCTCGGGTCGTCATTATATATCCCGTCATGTTCGTTTTGTTGAAGATACTTTTTCGGGGTTTTTCCTTTGACGTGGTCTTGGATTCTAGGCCTCGTTCCACGTCTTCGGGTCTATTTATTTTAGATCCGCCTGCTCCGATGCCCGAATCACCGGTGCCACCGCCTTTGGTTCTATTGCCGCCTGATTCCTCCGCGGATTTGGCTGCTGCCGCTCCCGACCCGAGTCCACCTGCTGCCGAACCTCCTCCAGGCCGTTTCCATACCATGCTCACTCGCTCACGCTATAATATCTTTAAGCCGAAGAACCACAATCTTGTTACTAAACATTCATTGGTTGGACCCATTGAACCAACTTGTGTTAGTAAAGCTCTCAAGGATCCTTTATGGCGTGATGCAATGGCCGAGGAATACACGACCCTCATAAAGTATGGTACATGGTCCTTAGTTCCACCGCCTCCTTCTAGAAGTATCATAGGCTCCAGTTGGGTCTTTCGTATTAAGCGAAATCCCTATGGTTCTATATACAAGTATAAAGCTCGTCTCGTCGCCAAGGGGTTCCATCAACGCTTTGATATCGACATCAAAGAAACTTTTAGCCCCGTGGTTAAGCCTCCCAATGTGCGTACCATTCTCACTCTTTCTATAAATCATGGTTGGTCGCTTTGGCAACATGACATTAGTGATGCAACCGCCGGGTTTCATTGATCCAGCCTTTCCCCTTTATGGTTGTAAGCTTCACAAGTTACTTTATGAACTCAAACAGGCGCCACGAGCTTGGTACTTGGTTCTTAGTTCGGCACTTCTCTTTTTTGGCTTTGTTCAAACAAAGTCTGACAGCTCCCTTTTTGTGCCTTCTCGCGCCAAGGTTCTTTGTTTCAAGTTGTTTACATTGATGACATTATTTTTACTGGCAATTCAGCTTCGTTGATTATTTCTTTTATTTTTCATCTTGGTGCAAAATTTGTCGTCAAGGATTTAGGGGCGTTAACATATTTTCTTGGCATTGAGTTTATTCTTTGTCATGAGGGCCTCTTTCTTTGCCAACACAAATACATTGTCGATGTTTTGGCTTGCCATAAGATGGATGGTGCGAAGTTACTTCACACTCCAATGGCATCCAAACCTCCCTCTCCGTCCTCTTCGGTTGTCGACCCAATTCCTTATTGGCAAATTATTGGCGCCTTACAATACCTTGCCTTGACCCGACCTAATGTCGCGTTTGCTGTGAATCGACTTGCGCATCGTATGGATGATTCGGATGAAGCTAGCTGGGCGGCATGAAAGAGAATCCTTCGCTACTTGAAAGGAACTCTTTCCCATGGTCTTTTGCTCCATTGCTCGGGCGCTCTCTCGCTCTTTGCATTTTCTTACTCGGATTGGGCAGGGGATAGTCAACATGGTACGTCCCTCCGCTTATGTTGTTTTTCTCGACCCTAATCCTATCTCTTGGACTTCACAGAAACAACGAGCGGTATCGTGCTCGTCCATAGAGGCGGAATACAGTGCTATTGCCAATGCTTTGACTGAAGTTCGGTGGCCCCACCACCTTCACAGCAAAATTTTTTTTTCGCTTTCCACGACTCTGCATATTTGGTGTGACAATCTTAGGGCGATTCGTCTCTTGTTACATCCTGTTCAGCACTCAAGAATGAAACATCTCTGTTGACTTGCATTTTGTCTGTGATCTTGTCAACAAAAGCTTTATCGGGTGTCTTATGTTAATTCACTTAATCAATTGGCGGACATCCTCACCAAGCCACTTGGTCGCACTCGTTTTCAGTTGGTTTGTTCCAAACTCTCCGTCACTGATGGGACATTGATTTTGCAAGGGCGTATTAGAGATAATTAGCATATATTTATTAATATCTTTTGTGTAAATATTTAGTCTTGTATTTATCCTTTCCTTAGTTACAGTATTCTGTTACCTAGTTTAGCATTGAAATTGAAATTCTATCTCTTTGAAGATTTATGAGAAATTACTTTATTCACAAACCTAAACTGTTATATTGTGCACCTGATCACCATATAATTGATTTGATAGTTTGTAACACTCAAGAGGTAAAATCAAGAATCTAGGTCTCATAAGAAACGTAAATCCAAAATCTATAATGTTAATGTCGATAACTAAGACATAGGTGATTCATGGAGAGTAATGCGTCTAGAGGAACAACCTACAACCAAGTATTATTCTGAAAGATAATGTGTATAATCACAAGTTTGGGAACACCTCATAAACCAATACACTCCACAAATGAATAACTCATAAATATTTGTCTCAATGGAAACCGTATGAACCTTAGATTGTGTATTTTCAGTGAAACCCGATCCTTGTGATACGTTGTTGGAATAATGATATTTGTTCTACATGTTTAATTTGTTATTTAAGCATTTAAAATTATAAATCTCTTATGGTCGTTTATTTAATATTTTTATTTGTTAATTGTGTGTTAGAATGTGACAACTTCGACATTTAATAAGTTAGTTTTAAGTGCTTTTGTAGATTAGAGAAGTCGAAGTCAAGCGTCAAACTCCTATGGCATCAATATATGTTGATCATAATTCAACTAGCCTTATTACTTTCACTGTAACATAAAAATATTTAACTTTGATAACTCAAAAAATGGCATTTGAGTATATTTCAATTTAGTCCTTCAACTTTTAGAAATCTTATAATTGACCCTAAGTATTTTTTTTAGATCAATTTAGTCCTTAAAACTTTCAAAATGGTCCTTTATAATTTTTAAATATCCAAGAATTCCTTTATAATGGTAAATATTCACATTTACCCCTAGATATTTATATCTTATAATAGTTAAAAGTAGAATAAGGTAAAAGTAGTTTCTTGCTTTGTCTTCTTCATTCATTTAATAATAGTAGATATTTCTTATGTTTAATATTATAAAAATCAAATCAGATATAAGAGATAAGATTTCTGGAAAATTCATCATAAATAGGGGTGGTCAACTTAAAATAAAATAACATTAGGGTAGGGACTCAATTTAATACATTGTCTCCCATTTTCACCTATAAAAAGAGGGCTTCCTTTAACAATTTTTCACACACCTCAACCTTATGAATCTCTCTTTACTCTCTTCACAAAAGGTCTTTCTTTTCAAGCCTTATAGCTAAAAAAAATATTTTAAGAAGTTGTCCAGTTCAAAATTTCCGAGAAAAATCTCTAGTCCTGAAACTGCACAGAAATTACAATTTCAACCCAAAACTTGCCAGCCCCGAAATAAATATCAAACCTTCATATTTCAAGCTAATTTTTGGAACAAAGGCGCTTGATCGTGTCTGTAACAGAACCCCTCAATCAATTTCATATTTTAACCAGTTCTAGACGTTCGATGTAAGGTAACTCTCGGACTGCTACAGCTTTCAGCCCTAACTGTGCACATTCATTTTGTTTCTTAAATTAATACTAAAATCCGGATGATAAATATTAAAGATATTACATACGTGTTGCTAACATACTAATGAATGTTAAAAGTCATTGTTTGTTAATTTTAATCTTGTGTTAGTTTATGTTATGAATTTAATAACATATTAATAGTTTATGTAACATATTTTCATGTTTACTTTCTTGCTTACTTTAGTTTTCTATAAGTTACTTTAGTCACTTCATGATCTAGTCATATAATTTTATTCTTATATTATACTTAAGTTGTACAATGATTTATTTTGGTGAGTTAAATAACCTAGTTACTTTTATGCTTATATTAATCTTTCGAACACTAATTTTTAATAACAATTAGAACATGTTATATGACAAAAGTGATACTTGTATGTTAATTCCATATATTCATGAAACATTTTCTTGGTTAGTGAACTATGGTGATAATGTAAGAATTAGTAAATTATCTTAGAGATAATGTAGGAAAAATAAATATTTATTATTTTAAAGATTGTTAACGCTTTTAAATGTATTTAGGAGACGGTCGACTTTTGCGAGAAAACCAAGTATTTAAAGGAGGTGAGATTCATGTGGTTTATTCCAGCCCTTTTGGCATTTGGCCCTGAGATTTTTGGCCAGAACAATCGTGATTATTTATTTCCAGTCATGATCAACCTTTATCACGTTTCTCGTTTCACACCTGTTATCTCATTTCATAATTCACTTGCTAAAATACTGTTAAACTAAACCTATTCTTAATCCATTATCACATCCTTATGAAAATGTATTAACAAATCTGAGGTTAAACAATTAATTCTTGAACTGTGCAAGGAGCAACGAACTATGTTCGGCCTATGTAGTTCAAAAACGAGCAACGAATTTTATCCGGCTTACTAGCTCATCTGATATGTCTGTTTCACCCATTGGGACGCCTTTGGGAAGTTGGTCCCAGGGATTGAGATAATTTACTGCTGGACAACACGGGTTGTCGGTTAGTAATTTAAATTAATACCCATTCTGTGTAAGCGCCGCTTGCAGTCAGGAGTTGGCTGTAACCCGCGTGTTAGACTGGCATGTACTTGAGCATGTCTTCTGTTCTGTTATGAGGTCACTCCTCGAAGGGAGGTATACGGTTAAATTTTCGGAGTTATGGTTGGATCTAATATAAGTAATTGCACAAGTTCATATTAATCTCGTTATTTTTGATCTTTTCATTTTAGAATCTTGCAGATAACCTCAAAATTTGCGTTTCAATAAATATGTCATTATTGTTAAAATCTCACTAAGTCCTCTAAGACTTACATCTCTTTTATTTTCTGTCCATTCTCATAACAAGAGTGATAACACCTGGCTCGATCAACTATCTTTGGCTTATCGCGAATTCTATTTAAAGCTTTATGGATTTTAATAAGCATATTTGGTCTCTCAAACCAAAATATGTCCGAGATAACGTTTGCTTGTGTGTTTGAATAATTATGTCTTAAGATTTGTTGTTTGTAATAATTAAATACTATTGTAACTTTGAGATTTTTCCGCTGCAATAAATAAGTTTGTTTGGCTTTATTTGATTCCGTTTAGTGGGACCCTCTACGGTATTATTGAAGTTTAAAATCACATATCGATTTTGGACTTTAATAAAACTTTAGATTTTGGGGCCTCACATTTACCCTTACACCTGAGGCAATAATTCACCTATGTAGCTCTTGCAGGTCAACAATATACACTATTTCAAGGAAAATCCGTGCTCCCATAATTATTCCCCACTGTACCCATATTATCACATCCTTATACGTGCAACATTGCTTAGTGTTAAACCCTGACAACGATGTCAAATATCTGATGCATACAAAAGGTACTCTAAATAGTTGCAAGTATACCAGTCAAGCAATGTAGGAAGTGTTTAAGTCCCATAATATTGGTCACGCTGAGACTGAGTAACATGGGTATCGACTAACCTAATCTATCTAGATGGAGAAACATAAATTCATAATTTGAATTTTTAATTACAAAAATAAATAAGAATAAAAAATCATTTATAGTTAAAGATGAGATATGATAAAATAAACCAATATTTATAGAGAGACGAGAGTATTTAGAGCATATGTTTCACAAAGAAACATATAACAGATACATAGATAAATATTTGCATTCATATTTTATTTCTCGTTGGAGTTATTCAGCCACGTTATTCAAAGAAACATAGTTCTCTAAAATAGCTTGGTTCAGATGGTCAAGTTTCCAAGACTACACCTACTCTCAGTAGTTTTAATCGTTTGAGGTACTAATTAGATCATCAGGTTGAGTTGAAGTGAGAAAGGCACATTAATTCTCATTCAATTTAAATTTTTACGCAACATAGTGCCTGCTTTCAATTACTGCTATTAACACGTGATCTATCATTTTATTTATCCTACGAAATCTATTCATCAACAATTCATTTGACTATGTTCATGTGTAGAAATCAATTCATTTACAAGTTAGCTACGGAATAGAAGCTTAGCTTACAGGATAATAAAACATAAATAAATACTGAAATCCTCACATCTAAAACAAAATTCAAAACATGGCATTTCTAATTAATTTTAATTCTGGATAAAAAAAATATTTAGCAGGTCATGCTAAAATAAACAAAGACACAATGGGTGGAAATAAAATGAGAAGGAAAACATTAGAAACACGAAATAAAGAGACGAATCCCACTTATTAGACGCTCTCCATTGCTCCTCTGAAGTATTGTTTGTCCGCACCTGATATGTGGATTTAATGCGAATCATCACCTTACTCACGTTTGTACTATATAATGGGAGTTTTTTTTCAGCTTTGGTCCCTTAATGAGTACTGACTCCATCTTTGGTCCTCTATTGATTTTTTTTTTTGTAACTTTGGTCCTCTAATGTATCTCACAATTCATACTTGATCCATTTTTCCACTGAAATCGTTCTTTTTGGCCAAAAAAAACACGTGTTGCGCACGTGGTCACATGAGGGTTGTTTTCATGTGGGAAAGAAGTCGTGATTTTGAAATTGCACCCCTCTTTTGTTGTTTTAAGGCAACACTTTTTCTATTAGGGGACTAAAATTACAAGAAAAATCAATAAAGGACCAAAGTTGGAATCAGTACTCATTAAGGGACCAAAGTTGAAAAAAACCCATATATTTGCATCTCTTAACATATCATTCAAGTACCACGTACAAATTATCAAGCATATGAATTTTGTTGGCTTGTTGTGGCTCGTAAAGTGGTTGAATAGCTTTCCTTGAACGAGTGAAATTTGTAGAGTAGTTTGTATCAGATTATTTGTTTGTCTCTCTTTATTTTTGATTTTTATAACATAGAAAATTAAGTAGGTCTTTTCTCCATAAAAAATGGACAAAGTTGCCTTTACGTGAAACTTTGCCAGTTGTTTTTTTTTTTTTTTTTTTTTTTTTTCTTTTATCAGCAAAAGAATCTTTTTATTGAACTCAAGGAGTATAAGTGATACTCCTAGGAAAAAGAGATACAATCAAGCACTTCTACAAAACAACAATTCTAGTTGTATCAATATTTACATGTAAGAGGTGAGTTACACCATTCTGCAAAAGAATAAGAAAAGAAAGGATACTTCACCTTAATCCAAGTCCACATGCGAACTTTGATGTCCTCAACCACACCTTTAACTTGAATATGTCCTCCTTCGAATAGAACTTTGTACGTGCTAGCCAAGTTAACCAAATAGCAAAGAACCAAATAAGAAACAAATTCACCTTTTTGGAGATATTTGATATTAAAATAGAAAACTGAAGCATCAACATTTTCGAGTTTCCTGCTAAAGCTGATCGAATGCCCAGCCAACTAAGAACTTCAGTCCAAATCTTACCGGTGAAGGGAAACTTGCAGAAAATATGATATGTATCCTCTTAAAAATATGGCACAACACACAAGAAAAGTCTCCTTCAGAGGATCTAACTCCTCTTCTAATGAGGTTTATTTTCTTGGGATTCTATCTTAAATAGTCCTCCAACCGAAAGCTAAAATATTCAGAGGAGCATCACACTCTACATCTTGGTAAAGATAACATCTTCATTTCTATTATCCTCCTAAAACATTTTCTTGTAAGCTGACTTGATTGTAAACTCACCATCCTCCCATCTCCGTTCTATCTCCCATATGTCAGCAACTTCAAGCCATTCTTGACATAATTCACTATCTAGATATCAAAATTGTTAACCACGTTTTGTTTTAGCAACTAGACATCATTTAGAGTTGAGTGATAAAAACTCCTTCTTCACTCGTTGTGTGTATGTCCTAGAGTGTTGAGTTTTGATTGGTTCTTCCAAATCTTACAAAATAGGATTGTGCTTAATTCTATCAAAAACCTTGTGATATGCAGCATAGTTTGACTATTAAGAGTGAAAATGGATATAAGGTTTGAGAAACGACAAGTTAGCAAGACCATTTAAAATGGACTCAACTGGATATCTTTTTCATAAAAAGAAACCAGTTTCCCGTTACTAATATGAATGGTTACGTTAATACCTTATGGCTTTATGGTTTACATGGGGTCTTGATTAACCACGATACGAATAAAACCTATTGAGAATATTAAAGTGGTTGAAGGTTAACATTCAAGGATGGTTGAAGGTCAACATTATGGTCGATGTTTACTCTAAGCGGAGCTACCAAAGTGAAAATAAGTTTTTCAATCTTCTATTATGGAAGTAACTAAAGGGTCACTAATAAGGAAGCACACAAAGTTTTGTAGTTCCAAGACTTTAGGAGACCTTTACTACCATAATTTTAGAAGAGGGAGGAAATAATATGCACCGAAACATTAAGAATGTAATAGAAATCATAAAATATGTTGAAGAGAAATATCAGGTGCTCTGCAACATCATGAAAGGAGAATGTGTAGAATCTTGAAGATTCTAAACAAATAAATAGCACTTTAACAATTTATGAAAGACAATCGTCCGTGTACCTACTTTTAAACGGGATCTAGAGGGAATATAACGTAGGGCATGAATTATTTGCTCAAGGGCAAGAAGAGGTTGTTAGACTTATGTCATAGGTAAAATCTGACGCGTAATGGAGACATGCAATCGACACACCAACGTGTAATTGATGAAAGATAGTTGGAATTGGAATAAAATTCCTCATTGTATTTATAATTGATCATAAGATGCTGAAAAATAATAAGAATAATGTATTGATAGTCTTCAAGAAACCCTAATACGAATAAAGAAATAGATAAAATATTTTTTCCAAAGTGGAGCATTGGATTAAAAGTTATGGTGGTTTTTGCGCATGCAATTTTTACACTGTAAAAATATCCAAAATGAGGGGGTTCTTGTCCTAATCAGTCCATCGCACTTGAAAAAAACTCAACCCTTATCTAGATACTTGTCCCTCGAAAAAACTATCACTTGATATCCTCATTCGAACCACTTTTGACATCTCGCCATATTATCTCTTTTCTTGTGCTTCTCATTCTTTACCTTAAAGTTTGCTTCGACGTCAACTTGAACATCGGAACCTACTTTGTCCACCTTAATAGTTGTCTCTTTCACACTTCCAAAAGTTACCGAAGATACTAAAGGATACTGAATTGACTCAACTTCTAATAACTCTGAATCTTCCTCGAAGTTTCCATCTAAGTTATTATTTGAACTTTCACCTAGTTCTTCATCTATATTATCATCAGAAATTTTATTGGAATTCTCATCTTCATTACCTTATTTAGAGTTATCCTCATTCTCCTCCTCAACCAAGTTAACAGATTTTCTTGTAACTTCAACTGGATATTGAAATCACATTTGGATTGGCTGCTTTGGGAGTAATTATGGAACGACTGAAAAGTATATTCTTCATAGCGTGGAAGAAATTTATTTAACATTATTTATTTCATCCTCCTCCAGGATTGTATTGGTGTTTTACCTCTCTGTTTCCTATCAAATTTCAAATTTTCCCACCAAACATTAGCAAACACCTTAGTTTGTGAGCTGCTAGTTTCACTTTTCAATCTTCAGCAATTTTCCGTATATTCAAAATATCGATCAATCTCTAAAATCCAATCCAGGATATTTTTCAGTTTTCAAAGTTTCGAAGAACAATGATATATCATCCTGAACATTGACATTGCATCAAAATTTATTATCCTTCATATTGCCACAAAATAAGGGATTACCTATTCGAGTCGACTCTCCTTTCGAATCATCTCAACTGAAATTAGGAAATATGACTGTCCTTCTTGCCTTATTTTGGTTGGCAATTTGATTGGTTATGTTGTTGAGACGTTGAGGAGTGGTCTCTACTCCTGCGAAACTATGTCCCAAATTATGTCCGAAACCCTGTCTCAGATCCTCCACGGTGCCAAAACTCCTTTGATCAATGCCATCGGAAACTTCATCATTCATGCCTCTCCTAGCCATCTGAACAAGGCAAATCCTCACTCTAGATGACCCAAAACCGAAATGTGTAATCGACATACCGATGTGTAATCAGTGAAATATAGCTGAAATCCACCAAACAGTTGGAATAAAGTTCCTATTTTTATTAATAATTGATCAAAAAATGCTGAAAAATAATAAGAACAATGTACTTATAGTCTTCAAGAAACCCTAATAAGAATAACAAAATAAACACAATGGAGTCCAAATAAAATAGAAAAAATAGGAAAATTCCTCGAAAAAATGGCACGGAATTGTAAGTGTATGTATATGCCTTAGACATTCGATCTCGGGCATAAACCTCACGTAGAGTTGTAGGAAACTCAAAGATGTTCGATTTGATATCTTATAAGCCCAAAACGAAGCACTGGATTAAAGTTATTGCGGTTTTTGTACAGGTATTTTTTCACTGTGAAAATACCCAAAATAAGGGTTCTTGTCCTACATCAAAATGACCGTAAAATTCTAGACTTGCTTAACTTTTTATTGAAACAAAAGTATTAAAATTGAAAGAGTCCCATTTGATCATGTAAGACGCGGTTTCTTATTATATTATTGAAAATACTCCAATATCTGATAAGTGTATACGTCAATATTAATACATATTATATTATCCATTTAAATAAGTTCGAACATTCCTAATCATTAAATCATAAGACTCAACATTCAGCCTAAAGTTGTCATATGCCAGACAGCCAAAGGAATGAATCTTGACATCCATAGGTCATAACAAACATGATGGTAATATGTATACTAGGAATCTATAAATAATTAAATATTGAATGTGGTACCTAACATTATTGGATGGGCTGACCTTTCCGGATCAGCTGATGTTGACAACGAGAGGTATAAATTCTTATAATAATGATATATTTGTATAAATGACTAGGATAAGATGATCCAAGAGAAATTTGTGAATGACATTAACAATATTTTCTCTTCCAAAATTTGTTAAAAAGATGGTTTCTAAGATGCTTATGTCGGATTATCATCTTCCATTGACTCTTGTTATTCAATTAATCTTTTTTTAACTTAGATGTCTTAATGTTCTCAGATACTAGAGCGTCTAGCATCTGATCTCTAGGTGACTAGGTGGAAATAGCTTGATATGTGATTGGATTTAATGAACTCTTGAATTATACAATATTCGTTATTATAATTAACAAAGACTTGTCTTGAGCTGAATGTGAGTTCATAATATAGTATCGACATGGTCAAGAACATGTTATGCATATAAAAGTCAATGAATAACATAATATGTCAAGGACATTGTATGTGTAGTTAATATTAGCATTTTCATTAACCAAAATTGATTTTGAACATCTAATAAATTTATTTACACAATACATAGAAATTATGAACAACTAAACATATAAATTTATGTACACAAAACATAGATTATAATGAGTTAAAGAAATCTTGATTTCTAACAAAGGGCTTACCTAGTAAATTTTGTATCGAACACCAACTTTTTATAATCACCGTGACTAGCAGCATTCTTGCATGCCTTTGAAACTCAGAAATTCCGAGTTGTCAATACCTATAGGGTAAAATGCATCAAACTCCCCCAATATATACCCTTTTTTACAAGTTGCCAGCTAAACTATTTTTGTTTACAACTACCCCCAACCTATTGAAAAATGTGCGAACTGCTCCCTGAAGCTGAATCTAACGGACAAAAATGTTGAAATGTGGCCAAATCTTACGGCTGGATTTGGGTGCAGGGGGCAGTTCGCACATTTTTCAAAAGGTAGGGGATTAGCTGTAAAAAATAATAGGTTAGGTGGCAACTTTTAAAAAAGGTTATAGGTTGGGAGATTTAATGGGATTTACGTACCCATATAACTATATACTGAAATAATGCATATATGAGACCATCAAACAAAGGTAAAAATGCAGAATCTGCCCACTAGATTAACACTTTTCATGTTTCTCCCCAATTTACGTTCGGGCCGGAAAAAACTCCTGTAACTTTTAGAAAACCAAGCAATTATGCCCACCACGGGCCCAAACAGGCCTTTATATGCAAAGTCCGTGTCTCATCCCATGTGGTTGCCGGACATGTCAAAGTTGCAGGGCATGTTTGCAATTCAGCTTTAAAAATTTAAATAAACTCATTATTATGGCAAAATAATTTCATCAAATATAATATATAATTAATGAACTTATTTATTATTAAATTATTAAAATTTTATTTAATATATAAGAATATAATCGATGAATTAAATTGCTTTTTTCTTTAAAAAAAAAAACAAAACTATTAACTTCAAATAACTGAAAGCGTTTTTATGAAAATTACATACTTGTTAAGGAACTTGTGTGTTATATTTCTATTATAAAAGTATGTAAAAAAAGAAAAAAAAAGTATTTTATTCATCATTTTTACATATGATTAATTTTTTGTAAAGAGAAAGTTGTCTTCCCTAAAAAATTCAATCAAATCCCCGCTCCTCCCCCGCCCAACCCTCCACCACTTGTTGTAACACCAACCACCAACCACCACAACCCCCTCCCCCTCCCCATCCTCCAAGCAACGAAGTTCACTTGATTGGGGCAAGAAAAATTCAAAATTTAAATAGTAAAAAGAAAAATAAATAATTTTATTTACATACACCTACTAGCCACAATCAAGTGAAATTGGTTGCTTTCAGGGTGGGATGGAGGTGGAGTTGGAGTTGGGTCACATTTGTATATTATTATTATTATTTTTTTTTTGGGGGGGGGGGGGGGGGGGGGGGGGGTTGTGACATGGGTTGGTCTATTAAGGAAGACAAGTTTCCCTTTAATTATAGTTTATAATATATAAAAATGTAAAATAAAATACATATTTTCTCTTATTACCTACTTTAAAGTTGAAATATAACTCATAAGTTCCTTAAAAAGTATTAAGTTTTTATAAAGAAAAAACTTTCAATTATTTGAAGAGAACCGATTTAAAGTTAATAGTTTTTTTTAAAGAAAGTAGGAATTAAATTCATCGATCAGATTTTTTAATATTAAAATAAAGTTTTTTAATATTATAAATAATAAATAAGTTAATTATATATTAGAGGATTGATAAAATTATTTTTCCATAATAATTATGAGTTTATTTAAATTTTTTAAGCTAAATTGCAAAATATGCCCTGCAACTTTGACATGTCACGTCCTACCTAGCAGCCACGGAGGATGAGACAGCCAATTTGCATACAAAAGCCCGTTCGAGCCCGGCGTGAACATAAATTACTTGATTTTTTATAGTTACAGGAGCTTTTCCCGACACGAACGAAAACGGGACAGAAACATAAAAAGTAATAAGTTACAGGGCAGATTCCACATTTTTGCCTAAAATAAATGATGCTGATCTCTTAACAGTTGGGCTTCTCAGAGACAAGACTAATAGTGTATGTACAATATATATGTTTAACTTTTCATATAAAAATGGCCAAATATGTCCGCCATACAGACTCAGCAGCTTGTGCCTCGTCAGATTATTCATCTGCAACTGTAGGAATTCTTATGGTCTATTTTACTTTATTAGCTTGACGGTGGATGAGATAAGTGACTTGCTGACAATGATTCCACGCTCAAAATGGCATACAGTACCATTATCCCTGGTGGTTTATCAGCAGATATTATATTTAATCATTACTTAGGTAAAGACATACGTAGTTTGCCTGGATTTAGCATATAAACTATACACTAATGTAATTTAAGCCACAGTCCCCTTTTACAATTGGAGCAACAGTTAGGACACTCATGTTTTGATATTAAATATTCAATTTACTCGTGTGTCCCTTGTCTCGATTCAAATTAGTTAAGGACGATGTGTAAATATCAGAAGATGTTCGGAAACTCAGATTTCATTAACTCGTATGTCTCTTTTTGAGATGTGTAGGTATTAGAAGTAAAGTCACTCTCTCTGGTTGCACATATACGATTCATCACTGCCAGTTGAAATTTTTGTGATAACATATTAATTATGGATAAAACCATTAAATCTCATTTACTATCTATACCTCTTGTTGCATTTTGTCCTTATCTTTTTTTTTTTTTTTTTATTACAACTTGTCCTTATACTATGGATAAATAAGAATTTTTGCTCCTAATCGAATTTCTGGCAAATTTGCGTCGAAATTTGAAAAGTGAATATGGGGGTTAATCACGATTTAAACCCAAATTCAATAAAACGCCCTCTTTTTTTTTCAATTCTTTGTGCATTTTCTTAATTTTCAAACCGTAGTTTTAATTATCAAAATTTTGGGTTTGAAAATTAAGAAAATATAACAAAAATCAAAGTGAAAAGAGGGCATTTTGTCGAATTTGAGGTAGAATCGCGATGAACCTCCATGTTCTCGTTTCTAATCCAGGCAAAATTTAGCCGAAAATTTGGTCGGGGGCATAGAGTTTTTTTTTTTCAATCCATAGATAAGGGGGTAAAGTGCTTATTCATCCATAGTACAAGGGGCAAATTACCACAGTAAAAGGATAGGGGGTAAAGTGCAACACGGGATATACTATAGGGGTTTAATGCTTTAATTCATATTAATTAATGTAAGACATGTAGAGGGAATAAAGTCTACGTGTTACCCTAACCGTATCATATTAATTAATGTAAGGCATGTAGAACGAATACAGTCGCGAACAGAATAATACGTTCTTGTAGTTTAAAACAAAATAGTACATATAAAGGAAGGGGTATCTACCAAAAGAAATTCGCAAACGGTAGATTCAAAGCAATCCATATCTACCGACAATGGGAACATGCATAGCCCGTAGGCTTTCGTATAGATACCAAATAATTTGTTCCATTCCTCGTTTGTCATATATATATATATATATATATATATATATATATATATATATAGGAACGCCTCTTTTGGTTTCTATACACAAATGGCCACTCCTAGAATTCTTTAGCAACATGGGTTATAAAAAGAGGTTTGGGCAGTTATCCCCTTATGTTATGCTAATCTGGCAAATTACCTCATTTTAAAAAAGAAATAGGTAAATTAACCCTGTGAAAAATAAATAAGCAAATTACCGCCTTGTGATTTCAAAAATTGGCAAATTGCCCGTGATGTACCATATTTCGGTACCGACACGTCATAATATCCGATACAATACACGAACGTATTTCGGGACATATTATGCCACGTCAGCACCATTATTTTTTAATGCAAAATTACAATTCAAGGCAAAACTCAGAAATCGGCCCAAGTAGGCTCAAATTGAGCCCAAGCGAGATCAATTTGGGCCAGAAAAGGCCCGATTCGAGCTATACAAGCCCAATCCGAGCTATATAGGCTCAAATAAGATCTATCCTCCAGAATCAGATCGTCAAATTCTTTTTTTTCATTAGGAAATAATGTCTGGCTTGTCGATTCTGTGCCGTCGTCAAGGGACGTCTACTGTAACAGCCCCCAAACACGTTTTCCTACACAGGATCAGCTGATCCTCGAACCCGTCCAGATAATTTAACCGGGCCATATCGATAGGCTCTATTTGCAAGCCCAATTCGAGCTATATGGGCTAAAGTCCGATCTATTTGAGGCCCAAGAGTCCAGTTCGAGCTATATGGGCTCGAATTCGACCTATTTGAGGCCCAATTCGATCTATTTGAGGCCCAGGAGTCCAGTTCGAGCTATATGGGCTCAAATTCGACCTATTTGAGGCCCAATTCGACCTATTTGAAGGCCCAATTCGACCTATTTCAAAATAGCTCTAATTCGACTTATTTTGAGTCATAGTTCTACTTGGATTGCACTTTTAGACGAATAAGGACTCTTATTACTATATAAGAGGGTCTCATGCCTCATTCTAAGGTACGTTTTTATTTTCTAGCATCTAATTTCGAGCTATATACATCGAATTCGAGCTATAGAGCAATAATTCGAGCTATATTGCAATAGCTCTTGTTCGATCTATATAGAGTGTATTTCGAGCTATTTGAGGGTAATTCGATCTATTCGGGTTTCCTCATCACGGTTCTCAATACCATTTCGAGGTGTGCTATTTCGACCTATAGAGCCTAAATTCGACCTATTTGGGCATAATTCGACCTATAATTTCGAGCTATTGTCTCTGACGACAATACCTCAAATTCCGACCTATCTGACTTGAGCGTCGGGGTGCCTTCGCCGGAGGAGGCACCGGCTTAGTTTACGTGTGGTGTTGAGTGCAGGTTCTGAACTAAAAAGCTGCTTAAGCATCCAGCAGGAACTAAAGCAGTCTGACGTGGAGTGTTGGAGAGCGGACACGTATCCAGACGAAAATACCCCACATCAGTGGCGCCGTCTGTGGGAACCTCTTTACGCACTTAGTAACAAACACTAACACTCAATGGCTCAACGGAGAGCAACGGAAAAGAATGGAATGGCAGGAAGGACAAGATCACAGAGGGAGGATGATAATCGGGCACCTGATGCTTCTGAGCGAACATCAGTGGCAGCGCCTAGCACTCCCCTTGATCCTCCAACTCACACAGCGAATCAACCTGAAGTTCCTCCCACGGAACAACAGCTATTGAATTCCGCTCAGTTGGATCAAATCATGGCGGCATTCCAAAGGACTATGGTCCCAATGATTGTGCAGCAATTGGCTAACACTTCTGTCCTACAGAATGTTCAAGCTCCAATAGCACAACAACCAGCAACACAGCCTGCGGCACCGCAACAAGGAAGGACTCATCCGACCCAGCGTCGTGATGACTCAAGGCATTATACGCAAACTAGGATGACAAGGCCAAGGGATCCATCTCCCTCGCTTGAAAGGAGGAATCCTCGTTCAGTGAGGACCAATGCTAACAGAGCTCCCAGTCGAGCAACTGGTCGAGATAGAGAAGTAAGGGATGGAGAGGTGAATTCTAGGCAGAGAGTTCCTGATCATCGACCTGCAGCAAGTCGAATTGCCGGAAGAGATAGGGACTTGCCTGAGAGAGTCGCACCAAGATTGGAACCTGTTGTAGCAGAACATATTCCACTAAGGGAGAGGCCAAACCCCTTTTGTGAGGCGATCAGTAATTTGACGTTGAAGGAAGGAACTAATCTTCCTGTTTTGAAGAAGTATGATGGAAATACTGATCCAGTTGCACATTATGATGAGTTAGATGGGGATTTGCAGGTCTTGGGTTATGTAGAAAATATGAGGGCGAAACTTATTTCGCTCAGTCTGAGAGGTCCAGCAAAGGAATGGTTCAAAAACTTACGCTCAGGATCAATTGAATCATCTGAACAGTTTAGGACCATGTTCGTAAAGAAGTTTGCTACTTATTGCATAAAGAAGAAATCTCCAAGCACGCTGTTTAATATCTCTAGAGGACCTGATGAACCTTTGGGGAGGTATATCGAGCGTTTGAATCTGGAGATTGGTAGAGTGAATGCTCCCAATGTTGACCTGGTCATCTCTGTATTGAGCATCGTTGCCGAAGTAAGAAGCTTATAGAAGTGATAACTTGGAACACACCTGATTCCATTGAGCAAGTGATGGACCTCGCTAGTAAGGTCATTGAAGTAGAGGAGGCAACCATGAATCAAGGGTTGATGGACTCGCCAAGAATTCATGGGGCAAGGAGAATAAAGATAGAGATTGGAGGAAGGAGTTAAAAGGCAAAGATCGTGATTGCAACTGACAACCTTTTAAGAAGTTTGACAATTATACTCCGCTGAGGAAACAAATTGGCGAAATCTACGCTATAGAGAAAGATAGCGGGTTGCTGAGAACCCCTAAACCGTTCCGAGAGACGGAGGAGACTAAGGTATCGAAGAAATATTGTAAGTTCCACATGCAGAATGAGCATTTTACTAACGAATGCAAGGCTCTAAAGAACGAGATAGAACGACTCATTCAAGGGGGGAAACTCATCGAGTACATCCTTGAGAATAGAGAGTCACGTGAAGAGAAGGCGTCATCTGGACGCAAGCGAGATAGATCCCCACACGAGAAGAAGGATGAACCAAAGCGTAAACAGGGAAATGGGAATGATGACATCGAGAACGGAATCAATGTAATTGCTGGCGGACCTACCGGGGCAGACTCAGCCAAAAGTAGAAAACGCATCTCACGAGACATATACAATGAACGACTGAAGCGTCCTGAGATAGATCTTGTCTTTGCAGTAGACAAGTTGGATACAAGAATCACATTTGACGATAGCGATTTCGACATCTTGTCTTCACAAGCTACGGAAGCACAATACTTGAATTTCCCTATGGTGGTTTCCGCAGTGATTGCAAATCACGGGGTAAAGTGGATAATCATTGATAATGGATGCTCGTCCAACATCATCTTCATGGATGCTTTAGAACAAATGAAGCTTGGACAATACGAGATCACTGATGTTAACTCACCATTAGTGGGATTTGGTGGAAGTGAAGTTAAACCCATTGGAAGGATCATGTTGCCAACATCTTTTGGCGTGAATCCGAGGAGGAGAACACTGAATGTGGAATATCTTATCGTTGACATGTCGTTTGCATACAACGTGCTGATTGCAAGACCTGGGATAACGGCCTTTGCTATGATCATCTCTACGGTGCATCAGAAGGTCAAATTTCCAACGCCTGGTGGAGGTGCTGAACTCACTTCAATCTATCGTGATTCTTGGAGTTGTTACGTTACATCGACTAAACCTATCAAGGCAAAAACGGATCCAAATGTCGCTATGATTGACATACATCCATTGGAGACGCCTGAAATAGGAAAACAAGTTGATACGGAGATGGTGCTTGCTACGCAAGTAGACCAAGAGAAGGTGCAGGATGATTCAACTCCTCCCAGTATTGAGGACTCCTTGAAGAAGGTGGAAGAAGAAAAAGAAGACAAAACGACATTGCGCTATAGAAAGAAGATGGAGATGGAGCGTCTGAAACCTTCGGGAGAGTTTAAGGAGGTGATTTTGTCGAATGATGAGCCTGACAAGATCATTAAAATTGGTAGCGAGTTGACTTCGGAGGTTGAGAAGGCACTGTTGGAATGCTTGCGAAGAAACTTTGATGTATTCGCATGGACAGACTCGGACTTGAAGGGGATAGATCCTCGAGTTGCGGTACATCATCTGAATGTTAACCCAAATGCTAAACCCATCCGACAGAAGAAGAGAAACTTTAGTGAAGAAAAGAACAAGGCTGCGGAGTTGGAACTACAAACAAAGCTTGCTGCAGGCCATATATTTGAAGTACGATACTCTGAATGGTTAAGCAACGTTGTACTTGTCCCAAAGAAGCCGACCGTATGGAGGATGTGCGTGGACTACACCGACCTGAACAAACATTGCCCACGAGATCCTTTCCCTTTGCCCAGGATCGATCTCGTAGTTGACTCTACAGCAGGGTGTGCACTGCTAAGTCTTTGTGATGCACAGAGCGGTTTCCACCAAATACTAATGGCAGTAAAGGATCAACATAAAACGGCCTTTATCACTGACAGAGGGATATACTGTTACAAGGTGATGCCGTTTGGTCTGAAGAATGCTGGAGCAACCTTTTAGAGGTTAGTTGCCAAGATGTTTTATCATCAAATCGGCAAGACTATGGAGGTTTACATTGATGACATGCTTATCAAAAGCCTAAAGGCGAAAGATCACGTGAAACATTTGGAAGAGGCTTTTGGTATCATGAAACAATATGGGATGAAGCTAAATCCTAAGAAGTGCACTTTTGGTGTTAAGGCTGGAAAATTTCTGGGGTACATGGTCAATGAGAGAGGAATCGAAGCCAACCCTGACAAAATTAAAGCTATAATGGATTTACCATCCCCCAAATCCGTTCGACAGGTGCAACGATTGGTGGGGAGGATCACGGCACTTAGTCGATTCATATCGCATTCTGCAGAAAAGAGTTTACCCTTTTTCAAGAAGTTACGCAAGACACCTAAGTTCGTCTGGACTGATGATTGTGAAGAGGCTTTTCGCCAATTGAAGGTGTACCTTACGACACCACCATTACTATCTAAGCCCAAGGACAATGAGATGCTATATCTTTACTTGGCCATAACGAAGAATTCACTAAGTACAGTATTGGTGCGCGAGGAAGACAAGAAACATTTGCCTATCTACTATGTTAGCAAAGTGCTGAATGGGGCAGAGGTGAATTATCTGGAGATCGAAAAGTTAGCATACGCACTTGTGATAACTGCACGAAATTTAAGACCATACTTTCAATCACATCCGGTTACTGTCTTAACTAGTCAACCACTGAAACAAGTTATGGCAAAACCGGAGACATCTGGGAGATTAGTGAAGTGGGCGATCGAGTTAGGAGAATATGGCTTGGAGTATATGCCAAAAACAGCGATCAAAGCACAAAGACTAGCGGACTTCGTGACTGAAACTATCTCAGAGGCGGAGCAAGCGCTTGATGTAGCAATGGTGACGGAAGAGGTCAAAAGTGACAAACCTATAGTTGCAAGGGGAACTTGGACTTTGCATGTGGATGGATCGTCCACAAATGACGCTGGAGGTGCATGAATTTACCTAAAATCGACGGATGGTAGAGAATTCGACTATGCAATAAGGCTAAATTTTCAAGTGACCAACAATCAAGCGGAGTATGAGGCTATGCTTGCTGGCATCCAAATGGCAAAATCGTTGGGTATAACGAACCTCGTAGCATTCACGGATTCACAATTAATTGCTAATCAATTTGAAGGAAGATATGAGGCGAAAGAGGCTGCAATAGTAAAGTATCTCGAAAAATTGAAGGAGGCGACATCAAACTTCGATACTTTCTCTATCTCGCAGATCCCTCGATCAAAGAACGAACGCGCTGACTCTTTGTCACGATTTGCAAGTACCGCCGAAGTGTTTGTTGAAAGACGAGTAACTCTATTGGCTTCAGAACAGCCCTATATCGGCAAGGAAGTTGAGTCAAAACCAACGCAAGCATTGGACTACGTTCTGCCAGTAGAAATAGAGGCATGTTGGAAGGATGAGATTGTTGATTATCTTCAGAACGGGAACTTACCTAATGATCCTCAAGCGATCAGAAGGCTCAAGTACAAATCTGCAAGATTTACTATGTTCAATGGCGAACTTTATAAACGGTCTTTCGAGGGACCACTCTTGAGATGTCTATCTCCTACACAGGCAAAACAAGTTTTACAAGAAATTCATGAAGGGAGTTGCGGAAATCATTTAGGAGGACGATCTTTGGCCCAGAAAATACTCCGACAAGGATATTTCTGGCCAACTATTATGAGAGATGCTATGAATTACACAAGGAAGTGTAGAAGTTGTCAACTGCATGCGAAAATCATTCATACACCTGCACAACCTATGACAACGGTGAGTTATGGATGTTCATTTGATCAATGGGGAATAGATATCGTTGGACCAATGCCTAAGGCTACGGGAGGTAGAAAATGGTTATTGGTGGCAGTCGAGTACTATACAAAGTGGGTTGAAGCTGAAGCACTTGTAAACATTACGGAGGCTAATGTGAAACAATTCATTTGGAAGAATATCGTTTGTCGATTTGGAATACCAAGGGTCTTAATTTCCGACAATGGAAGGCAATTCCAAGGTTTTAAGATTCAAGACTGGTGCAAAGACATAAAAATTGAGCAACGTTTTACATCTGTTACGCATCCCGAAGAAAATAGGCAAGTGGAGGCCACTAACAACACATTAGTGAAGAGTTTGGAGAAAAGGCTGGAGGCAGAAGGAGGAAATTGGGCGGATGAGTTACCATGGATATTATGGGCATATCGCACAACTCCTCGTACCTCTACAGGAGAAACTCCATACTTATTGACATATGGATCTGAAGCAGTGATACCCGCTGAGATTGGGATGCCAACTTATCGTATTGTTACATATGATGAGGAGCAAGCATTAAGGGCAAGACAAATGGATTTGGAGTTGATCGGAGCAACAAGGGAAGCAGCACACCAACGTACTCAAGCATACAAATCTATGATGGCAAAAGCATATGACAACAAAGTTCGTTTCAGGAATTTTCAAGTGGGGGACTTGGTACTTAGAAAAGTTGAAGCTACCAAGCATGTTGGAAAGTTGAAGCCGAACTGGGAAGGACCTTACAGAGTGGAGAAAGCGAGCTCAAAAGGATATTATTACTTACAAGCATTGGGTGGAAGGACTTTGTCACGCCCCTGGAACGTCAAGAACTTACGAAGGTTTTATAGTTAGAACACTAGTTTTCTAATGGCCTTGTGGCACCATAGGACCGTAGTTTCAATCCTTCATTAGCTTATTCTTTTACGAATTACGAGTCCCTCTACGTGGATTCTCATTGTAATAGTTAGCAGTGAACTACGGGGACTTGATTCCTAGCCAACCTATATACGGCGGGATACGTAGGCAACTCGGAAGTTACTCGAGCTCAGTCCCAAAACTAATAAAATCTCTTATTTTATTCAAGTTTAGCCGTTGCCTACTATTTATCCGCAAGATTACAATCTATCAAGAAACATGAAGATAAACTCATACTGTCTACAATCTTTAAGTTTAAAAACTTAATCAAAACGAACTTAGCTTTGTACAAACGAGCACAAGCCTCGTGGAGTCAAGCACTAGTCCTTGCACTCCCGCGAACATAGCTTCGCAAGCGCAAACATAGCTTTGCACAACGAGCACTAGCCTCGTGGAGTCAAGCACAAGTCCTTGCACTCCCGCGAACATAGCTTTGCAAGCGCAAACATAGCTTTGCACAACGAGCACAAGCTTCGTGGAGTCGAGCACAAGTCCTCGTACTCCCACGAACATAGCTTGGCAAGCGCAAACACAGCTTTGCACAACGAGCACAAGCCTCGTGGAATCGAGCACAAGTTCTCGTATTCCCGCGAACTTAGTTTCGCAAGCGCGAACATTAGCATCGCACAACGAGCACAAGCCTCGTAGAGTCGAGCACAAGTTCTCGCACTCTCATATAAACTTGTTCATAAAACTTAAGTGTTTTAGCAAGTACCAAATTTAAACTTAAAAAGTAGACACATATGAGTGAAGATGTAACGAGACAAAATAAAGACATTCAAAAGACTTTTCAAGTCAAAACTGTACTAGCAAGCGATAAAGCGCTAAAATCGCGCAAATGTTAGCAACATATACTGTACGGAAAGAATGTACTGAAGCTAATGTTATGTACGGAAAGTAAAGATGTTCAAGAATATTAAAGACAAGGCACAGAAGCCAAAGATAAGGGCACGCAAGCCACTCTAAAAGATCAAGGCAGCAGATTCAGCCCAAGAGACTTCACGGCACCCTCGCTCTGCTCTTGGATATCAGCAAAAGACTCGTTCAGGGGTCCAGTATCATCGATAGGGGAAATTTGACGAGGAGCAGGAGCGGCGACAGTAGCGTCAGGCATAGGCTGATCGCCGTCAGCAGGCTGATCCAAGATCTGCGGGTCGAAACCCAACTCACCCTCCTACAGGGGCCCATCTGGAGCAGCATCGGCAGCAGCAGCAGCAATGGACGTGGATGGCAGCTCGTCGGCGAAGTCAGAGAGCCATACCTTCCGGAGAGGATAAAAGGAGGTGAAGGGATCATGCTTCAGCTCATCATCGACCACAGTCGCAGCAGGTTCACCAGAAGGAGGATCGGCCAGAGTAGGATCTGCAGCAGCGGCACTAGAGGATTCGCCGACCTCCGTGTCATCCTCATTCAGGCAATTGAGGACATTGAAGTCCTCCCTCTTGAACCCAGGAGCAAGAGCACCGCGGGCGACGATGTCATCAAGGGCCATGTTGTAGCCCTTGGTCGTATCAAAACCGCCCCGCTCCATAGCAATCTGCTCCCATGTGGCTGAGCGGAAGAACTCGATGGCCACCATCACCTTGTCTTCATCGGGGAGCTCCTACGAAACAAGTAGAGGAAAAGTAAGTACGTAACACACAAATCTCAAGAAAAAAGAAATAAAGTCAAGTATAATAGGAATACCTCAGTCATGGCCCTGTTGTAGCCATCCTCTTCAGCAGTCGCGAGGCAAGCTTGTGCATCAGCCAGCTCAGCCTCAAGCCTCAAACGTTCTGCCTCAGCAGCAGCAGCAGCATCTTTCATCGTCCGGATAGTGTCAACGTGATCGTCAACAAGGGCAGTGGCATGCTGGCAGTCGGTGGTGAGTTGGCTGGATAGTCGTTTCTCCTCGGCAAGCTCCTTGTCAACGGCAGCTTTGGCTGTTTTCAGGGCTTCCAGCTCAGCCTGCACTGCTTTCAGCTCGTCAACAGCGGCGACGAGATGCTTCTCCACTTCAGCCTTCGCCTCCTTGGCTTGTTTCTCCAGCCGTTGAGCCTGCAAGGCTGAAGAATGGTGCCTATCCATCAGAGCCCTCTGCTGATCCTGAGTCGTCATCACCATGTTGAAATTCTCAGCCATGGTCTGGAAATTGACGAAGAACTACAAAAGAGGGAAAAAGTTAGTGATATTCAAGTATATGTATAAAACAAAGATCAAGGAAAGCTTATAAATGTACATACCTCGCACAGAGACAAGGCAGTGCGACTGACTAGTTTCTCATGGCCCATCGCCTGGTAATAGAGCTGACGGTCGAAGTCAGGCATGAATCCTTTGACAAGTCGAAGGGCAGTAGTGTCTTTCAGTGTGAACTGACCTGATTCGACCGAAGCTCGTACGATCTCCTCCACGTCAATGTCGAGATCGTCACCATCATAGGCTCGGTCCTGCGCGACGCGCTTACCCCGTCGGATCTCCTCAGCAGTAGCAGCAGACCTCTTCCTAGTTGCTCCCTCAGAATTGGCCTCATTGAAGCGACGAGCCGCTTCAGCAACGGAGGGAAGATGCACTCTTCCAGACGAAGGTGCTGATGAAGGAGAAAGATCCGGAAGGATCGGCTCAGAACCGCCAGGTGGTGATCCAGGAGCAGTCTCAGCAGTCGACTGAGAAGGAACAGTCTCAGGCACCGGAGCTGGAGCAGGAACAGGGGCAGGAGCCGAACCCCTACCACGTCCCGACCCTCGAGTCGAGACAGCAGCGGTGGAAGGAGTAGGAGCACTGGCGCCTCTCGAACTGGTACCAGCCGTCTTCGCACCACGACGACTGGTCTTCTCAGGAATGGGCACTGAGGACTGAGGAGCGTTTGCGCCATGCTTCATAGCGGCCAGCCTCTTCTTTGTCTTGTCCATAATGATTCGCTCTGAAAATCATAAACAATGCAAAGGTTAGAAGACAACAAAGGAAGACTAAGAATCAACAAGTAAAAAGAACAAAAACATCCATAATGTTATACCAAAGACAGAAGGCTCAACGCCTGCATGATAAGTATAACCGCCGGCCCGCAACACTGGGGTGGTGGTCAACTCAAAAGCATCAAATTGATGCTCTTTCAAGTTTTTAACCACCGTCAGGGTGTAGATAGGAGGATCGGGGCGTCTCGGCGATGGACGGGCGTCCGTCCAAAGCCGCTTGAATCGGAATTCTTGAGGTTTGGATTCCTTGATAAAAAACCACTGTTTCTTCCAGTGAGCCCCGAAGCTCGTCTGCAGATCAGATAGGAAGCATTGCTTCTTTCGCGAGCTCAAATAGTAGAACCCGGCGTCTACACCTCTGTTGCGGAATTTCACTATGAATAATTGCCAAAAACCGGCTACAGAGCAAGGAAGGTCAAAGATGCGGGTTAGCATCGCATAAGCATACATCTGTGTGTATGCGTTGGGGGTAAAATGTGAAGGAGAAGAATTGAGAGAGGACATGATTTCTGAGACAATTGGGAAAATGGGAAAACGTAAACCACAGTGAAGGTAGCTACTAAATATAGTGAGACACTCTTCTGGCGGGTTGTTTATCCTATCATCTGGCCCAGGCACGATAATCTCATAAGTATCAGGGATGTCATAGGTATCACGATAATAAGCTATGTCGTGAGGCAAGGAAGAAGAAAACTGATCAAAATTGATCAAGTTGGGCGGAGCAAGTTGTTCGGGAGAGTTAGCGGCAGATATGGGAACATGGTTAACAGGAGGTAAATAAGGCACGATGGGGAGAGGGTTCGATTCAGCCTCGTCATCTCCTAGGATGTCTACGTCTACCTCCATATCAGACGCCCTACCATTGCTATTTCTCTCATTACTAGATGAGGTCTCGTCACTTGAGTCGTTACTACTACCGCTAGTCGACGCATTTTCTCTAGCCTTAGACGACTTAGACGATTCACTACTATTTTCCCTACTACTACTGGAAGACTCAAGATCAATAACTCGCGTCATAAAAAGGTTTAGGTTGAAAGTTTACCGGCACGAGGGTCTAGATCTACTGAAACTTCTTCGTTCGGGTGAATTTGCTCGTAAGACCTCTGCGCAGGTGCAAATAACTTTGGAGCGCCAGGTAATCGGACTCGGGCAGGTTCTGGTTGCCGAGGACGGGTTGGGGATGACGGACGCCTTGTGTTTGATTCACGAGGATTCCGATATGACGAATCTCGTGATGGATTGTGTGCGTTATAGTAGGCCCGTTGGTGAGATCGTGGTGGTGATAGACGACGTGGAGACCGGTTACGTCGAAGTCGCGCCGTCGTGAACAAATCTGCGCAAAAAGTTAAATTTTAGCTTTTTCAAAATTTTTCAAAATCTGAAAAAAATTTCTAAGTGTTATAGCTCGAATTTCCTCAGAAAATTCGAGCTATAATTTCGAGTTATAAATCACTCACCAAAGGATATAATAAGCAGGAGATTTTTCGAGCTATTCAGTCAATTTTCGATCTATTTGGGGGTTTTTTCGAGCTATTTTGCAAGACTTACTAATTTGGGATCAATTTCGAGCTATCACAGCACACTTACTATATTTAGTAATTTAGACCTAATAATTCGAGCTATTTTTCGAGAGCTCTGGCGGAATGCTTAGGCGCGAAATGAGGAAATGAAGCTGGGAGCGGGGTATTTATAGGCGAAATGATGCGGGAATTACCAAAATGCCCCTAAATTCGACCTATTTTCAGAAATTTTTTCCGGCAATTTCGAGGTATCTTTTTGGAGGGCAATTTCGACCAATATGAAATTCGAGCTATTTTACGGAAACTTTTTTCTGGCATCCGAGTTGTTTTTTTTCAAAGGCAAATTCGACCTATACCAATTCAAGTTACCAAAAATAGTAAATTCGATCTATTTTTGAATTTTGCTATTTTTGGTCAAATTCTTGATTTTTTACGCCGACGCCGATCTCGTTGCACGATTCTCGGTTATGTGACTTCTTTTTAGTTCGTATGACCAAATGTTTGTACACATTGCTCTTATGAACTGGGGGACTCCATGATGTACCATATTTCGGTACCCGCCACGTCATAATATCCGATACAATACACGAACGTATTTCGGGACATATTATGCCACGTCAGCACAATTATTTTTTAATGCAAAATTACAATTCAAGGCAAAACTCAGAAATCGGCCCAAGTAGGCCCAAATTGAGCCCAAGCGAGATCAATTTGGGCCCGAAAAGGCCCGATTCGAGCTATACAAGCCCAATCCGAGCTATATGGGCTCAAATAAGATCTATTTGAAGGCCCAGAAGCCCAATTCGAGCTATATGGGCTAAAGTCCGATCTATTTGAGGCCCAGGAGTCCAGTTCGAGCTATATGGGCTCGAATTCGACCTATTTGAGGCCCAACTCGATCTATTTGAGGCCCAGGAGTCCAGTTCGAGCTATATGGGCTCAAATTCGACCTATTTGAGGCCCTATTCGACCTATTTGAAGGCCCAATTCGAGCTATTTCAAAATAGCTCTAATTCGACCTATTTTGAGTCATAGTTCTACTTGGATTGCACTTTTAGACGAATAAGGACTCTTATTACTATATAAGGGGGTCCCATGCCTCATTCTAAGGTACGTTTTTATTTTCTAGCATCTAATTTCGAGCTATATACATCGAATTCGAGCTATAGAGCAATAATTCGAGCTATATTGCAATAGCTCTTGTTCGATCTATATAGAGTGTATTTCGAGCTATTTGAGGGTAATTCGATCTATTATATTCGGGGTTTCCTCATCACGGTTCTCAATACCATTTCGAGGTGTGCTATTTCGACCTATAGAGCCTAAATTCGACCTATTTGGGCATAATTCGACCTATAATTTCGAGCTATTGTCTCTGAGATAATACCTCAAATTCCGACCTATCTGACTTGAGCGTCGGAGTGCCTTCGCCGGAGGAGGCACCGGCTTAGTTTACGTGTGGTGTTGAGTGCAGGTTCTGAACTCAAAAGCTGCTTAAGCATCCAGCAGGAACTAAAGCAGTCTGACGTGGAGTGTTGGAGAGCAGACACATATCCAGACGAAAATACCCCACATCAGCCCGTATATAGGATGGTGTAGTTCAGTTTGCTTAAACTTAAGAGTGGGGATAGCTTTTTGGGCGAAAAAAGACAATTATGTCATTTTTCTCAAAAAATAAATAGATATTTGATTTAATACTCTAACTTGTTAAAAGAATATAAACCATAAAAACTAAAATTTAAAAGTAAATTATGATTTTACAATATATATGTTTTATAATAGTTTTTATACTTTTACTTATAATATTTTTAAAGAAGGGCTATAATTTAAAATTTGAAAAATAATACTATTAAATATAAAAAGTACACTAAAATAATTACAGGGAGGTGGCGTGCCAAATTGTGAAATCACATAGAGGTAATTTGCCTTGTTATTTTTTACAGGGGTAATTTGCCAATTTGGCATAATACAGAGGGTAAATTGCCAAAAAGATTTTGATGTTTCTACGTTGATGTCTTTTTGTATTGGCCGTAAGATTCCACTGTCGCTAAGTCAAAAACCTTATATAACGGACTTATATGTAGAACACATAGAATAAAAATATTCTATGTAAAGTTTGAACTTGGGGATTGGGAAAATAAATCCACATGGTTAACTAGATATGTACCTCTGTATGCTTTTCTGAGGGAAAACTCTTTATTCTCATTGGATCGTTCTTGAGACAGTTAAGTTTCCTTCTTCAACTTACATTGTGTTGTGACCTATAAACTCGAACTCTTTCCCTTGAGTACAATATTAGAGTTCTTGTTGTTATATCTCCTTATCTGATATCATGGCGAGTTCCTCAAGCAACAACTCTCACATTCATGTTGATCAGCAAGGGTCAAACTACAAAGAAAAACCTAAAGTTCTTGATTCTTGTGGTGATCCTGTATCCAGTGTCTCGGTTGAGAATTAATCTAATTTGTTTTCTTCAAGAGTCTCTACTCTGACTACTTCTAAAAGGAAACAATTGTTTCTAGGCTCAAGATTGCTACCGAATGTAACGATTGCTCCATCACGCTGAACTTGTACTTCTACCTCGCTCGACCTCCACCAAATCAAAATCGCTTCTCAATTATCCTTACTTTGCTCTTAAAATATTCAGCCAAGAACAATTATCTTCTTTCAGAATCCTCCATCACAATTTTCCCAGGAGAGCCAAATTAAATTTCTCTAAACACTTTACACGTAACCCTCCTTTTTTCGTACTCAAGCAAATATTATCGACCTAATTCATGAAATTTTGTTATTCTCTTCACTTAACCCCCCCCCCCCCCCCCCAAAAAAAATGTTCTTTGAATTCTCATCAACTCATTAATCACATTGATAGAAGCTTTATGCAAAGAAAATAAGTATGAAGGTGAACTTGTAAGAACTGATTTCGTAAAGACAATCTCCCTCCGAACGAAAATGGATTTTTCCTCCTTCAATTTAGAGTTTTCTCATATTATGAATCACTGGCCAACTTTGCGATCTCCTCATATTTATACCAATCGGTAAACCCGAATGCTTGAAAGAAACTATCTCCACTTTACAGTTAAGGAAGTCTACCCATTCAACTGCCATGCGATCATCATCAAAAATCCTAACCACCTGTCTCTGATGAAAGTTTACATACATTAAGTCCATAAATCAATTCAAAATTTAGTGGAAGACTCTATTGCCCTCACATTATTATCCTCCCGTTAACAGATAGCAAGGTGTCTGTCAACCAATTGTGTAAGCGTGAAAGTGAGGCCAGAATTCCCAAACTCAAAGCCCTTGATCAGATGACATGTGGTTCATCATACCCAAATCTTTGCCAACAATAAGAAAGAGAAAGGGAGACAACGGATCTCTATGTCTCAATCCTTGCTTCAAATGAAATTCGCCCCTAGGACTGCCATAGACCAATACTGATGCAGAGGTAGATCTTATACAACAATTAATCACGAAGCATAAAATCAATAAAGTCCCAACTCACTAGGTAATTTTTTTTAAAGATGCTTCTTTATCTCTTGCTTCACACCAGTTACCTCTTCAACCATATATTGTTGACCTTAATGCCTCGAATCTCATTACACAATCTATTACTTTTGATTATTGTTCTGAGAATACCAGGAGTTAAGATCCCTTTCTTTGGTCCATTTACATCTTTATTTTTGAGTAAGCAGGCTTTTGTAAACGTGAAGCGACTGCCACATCAACTGAACGTCTCCATTCTCTCCTTCACCTCCTCTTCAGTTAACCCCGACATCTGTACCTTTTCATCAAGAAACTGAATAATTCTTTCATGTTCTTCGTATGCTTATCAATGATACCAAAAGTAGTCTTATTCCAAACTTTTAGATTCTTTTTCAAGACTTCCATTTTTTCTTTACAACAAGGGATTTCAGACCAACAATATTCGGACTTTCCCACTATTCTTGCACAAAAGGTTAAAAAATCCTTATTTAAGAGCCAACAATCAAGTGACCTGAAAGGCTTTGGTCCCTAGTTGACATTTGCATCAGATAAGACGACAAGGTAGTAACTGGAAGCTGTTCTCTTCTGCAAAGATCTCGTCTTGTGAGTGCGTGCACATCCTAATTGCATGAGACTTTAAAGTTGCTATGATACATGATGTTATTGTTCGTGGTGTCGATTGGTACACGGGCATTGTTTGGCATTGATGCATGGTGTGTTGTGAAATTGAAGTTGATGGCAGATGACTTCCAGGAGAGCCAAAAGTTGGAGTCTCACCAGAATTATCAGGAGTATTTTTCGACATGATTTGAAAAGCTTAGAAAGGACTTATTCTGAGTGGTTGTGCTTGTTATGGTGGAGCATGGTAATTATAATTTAGGGATAAAAGCGTCAAACCCCCTATACTATACCCCTTGTTGCACTTTGCCCCCTGAACTTTTTTTTTGGCAACAAGCCCCCTGTACTATGGATAAATAAGCACTTTGCCCCCTGAGTCCAAATCCAACGGCAAAAAGTGTTGACACGTATTCAAATCCAATGGTGAAAAAGCGACTCAGGGGGCAAAGTGCTTATTTATCCATAGTACAGGGGGCTTGTTGCCAAAAAAAAAAAGTTCAGGGGGCAAATCGCTACACCCCCTATAGTATAGGGGGTTTGACGCTTTTATCCCTATAATTTATGAGAATTATGGTTGTGTTGCAGTGATAACGAAAGTTATGATGATCTTCATCGAGATGAAGTGGTTGTGGGGTAGTGAAGACCAGCATCAATATGGTATGAATATGTGATTAATCACTAATCAAATCTTCAAGGAGGAGACTTTTGGAAAATCATCTTGGTAATTAGTTAGTCAACAAAACTAATGGATGACGGTTGAGGATTTTTGTGGGCAAATTTTGGAGGGGCCAAAAAGGAAATAAAGATTGGTCAAGGTATAGGTGGTAAATTACATATAGGTCTACTATGTGTTGGATTGTGGAGCCTGAATTGCCTAGAGTTGAAGATATCTAGTTGGTTTGGGAAATAGAGATCCAGTTAGTATAGGAAAAAGAAACCCGACAATAGAAACCCTAGAGAGTAAAATCTTAAAATACCAAGAAGTTGCAAGGTTTATGTAAAACTATAACTAACCCACTTATATGTAATTTTATAATTCACCGCGACATTCATTAGAAAATAGACAAACTAGGTAAACGAATTCCCTGTGCTTTTTATCGTTTTTCGTGTATGTTTCTTAATGTTCTAATTGTTGCGTAACAAGTGGTATGTTTCATGTTTGAGGGAGCAATCACGAAGGATGGCAAAAAATCACTAAAAGTTTGATGGTTCGGACTATGGGTTCTTGAGGATGCAGATTCAGAATTGCTTAATGGTAAAGATTTGTGGAAACCTTTGCAGGGTAAACCGAAGGACATGACTGAAGAGGAATGGTCTGTGCTCGATAGAAAGGTGATGAGTGTGGTGTGTTTGTCTCAATCGTGGAACGTGGCGTTTCAAACGGAGAAAGAGAAAACCATGAAGGGTATGCTAAAAGTTTTAGCATACATGTTGGAGAAGTTGTCGGCATCGAACAAGGTTCATCTAGTGCGACATGTGTTTTATCTGAAGATGACAGAAAACTCTGTAGTTTCTGATCATCTGGATGAGTTCAATTTGATTACATTACAATTGAGCTTTATTGGAATTAATTTTGATGACAAAGTTTGAGCCATAATTTTGTTGTCTTCTATGTCGGAGAGTTGGAGTGGGGCAGTAACAACTGTTAGTTCTTATGCGGGGAGGATGATGTTGAAGTTTGACGAAGTAAGAGACCTGATAATCAGTGAAGAAACTTGTAGGAAAGAATCGGGGTGCTTCTTTGGGATTTATTCCAAGTACAGAAAAGAAAAGTAAATTAGAAACAAAAAAAATCGAATTCTAATAGAGGCTGATCGAAACTGAGAAACAAAAGCAAGTCAAAAATGGACATGGGATCCATTGAGTGTTGAAACTATCATAAGATGGGTCATTATAAAGCATCAAGTAATGAAATTAAGGAAGACAACTCAGGAAACGTGGCCTCAAACGAGATTAGTGATGCATTAATCTTGAGTGTGTGCAGTCCATTAGAGTCATACGTTTTGAATTTTTTAGCGTCTTATCACGCATGTCGTAATAGTGATAAAATGGAATTATATTTTTGGAAACTTGAGTAGGGTTTATCTCGCTGATGATGAACCTTTGAAAATTGTGGGTAAGGGAGATGCTTGGGTTAAATCAATGAACGGATATTTGTGGATGTTGCGAAGTGCGAGACATATTTCGGGTTTGAAGAGAAAATTGATCTTTGTAGGGCAGCTAGATGATGAAGCTTATCAGTTGTCCTTTGGTTCAGGTGCTTACAAAATAACCAAAAGAGCCATGGTTTTGGCTTGGGGTTTGAAGGAGGGTATACGTTATATGACCATCATCGATCACGATAGTATCACTATTGCAGGTGCAAAGAGTGATGCAGACCTGTGGCATTGCAGACTTGGCCACATAAGTGAGAAGGGACTGAAACATTGGTGTTCGAACAGGTAAATTGCTGAGGAATTAAAACAGTTGACATTGTATTCGGGAAGCAGAAAAGGGTCAGTGTTTTTAAGGTTGGCAGAACCTCGAGAAGCCAAAGTTGGAGCTGGTACATAGTTATTTATGGGGACCACCCCTGGTAAAATCTCTTGGTGGCTCATCATATTACATAACTTTTATTGATGACGCCACAAGGAAATTATGGGTGTATTTTATAAAATAGGAATATGAAGCTTTTGATGTTTTCCAAAAGTGGAGAGCGTAGGTAGAGATGAAACTTGTTTTAATGTGAAGTGTCTGAGATCTGAAAACGGAGGAGAATAAGAACTTGCTAAGTTCAAAGAGTATTGTGCAGTAAATGGCATTCGCATGGAAAAGATAGTTAAAGGAACTCTAGAGCTAAATGGGATTGTGCAATGCATGAACAAAACCCTGAATGAGCGTGCCACATGCATGGCATTGAAGTGTGGATTACCGAATATGTTTTAGGCACATGCGGTTAAAGCTCTGACCTTCTTGATTAATTGAGGACCATCAGTTCTCCTAGGTAATGGCATACTGGAGGAGGCTTGAAGTTGGAAAGATGTAATTTTATCATTTCGCAGAGTTTTTGGTTGTGTTTCTTAGGTTCATATTGATAGTACTGCTAGAAGTAAGTTGGATGCTAAACCCGTGAGGAGTACATTTATCGAATGCGGTGGTGATTTATATGATTATAGATTTTGGGATGATCAAAATTGAAAAGTAATTCGTAGTAGGGATGTCATATTTAATAAACTGATTATGTACAAGGATAGGTTGGTGCACCATATACGGACAATGCAGGAACTTGGGTTGAGTGCTCTGAGGTTGTGGAATTGGATATTTCTAATTTAGGTGTTAGAAAAGTTCTGAATGAGTAGATGGTCGTTGAGAAAGAACCCCATACTCCATAGGCTCCTTTGAGGAGATCAAGAAGACAACACCAGACTCGAGAATGGTACTCTTTCTCTTTACACTATTTATTATTTACTGATAGTAGGGAGCCAGAGTGCTATACAAAAGCTGTGCAGAGTGATAATTTGGGCAAATGGGAGCTTGCAATAGAATATGAGATGAATTCTCTAAAGTCTAACAAAACTTGGGAACTTTGTCAGTTCTCAAAGGGCGAGAAGGCATTACATAACAAGTGGATATACGTGATTAACGAGGAAGTATATGGAATTAAGTTATATAAGGAAGGTTAGTTGTGATGGTTTCCAGCTGAAAGAAAGCGTTGATTATACAGATATATTTTTGTCTGTTGTGAGGCTAACGGCCATTAGGATAGTCTTGAGTATTGTTGTTGCGGATAATTTATTTTAAGAGCAGATGGGTGCGAAAGAAGCTTTTTTCATGGTGATCTTGAGGAAGAAATATACATGAAACAACCGAATGGTACTTGTTTGAAGTTCACAATAAGCTTATCTGTAAGCTAGAGAAGAGCTTGTATGGCCTAAAACAGGCTCTGAGGCAATGGTATATGAAATTTGATAGGTTCATGCATGTTATTGATTTTATTAGATGCAATGCCGACCATTGTTGCTACATTAATAAGTTTGACATTAGCTTTATCATTTTGATTTCATATGTTGGTGATATGTTGAGAACGAGGTCTTGTGTTCATGAAGTGAACAAGTTGAATAAGCAATTGTCTGAACGGTTGCTACGAAGGATCTTGGAGAGGCTAAATAGATCCTGGGTATGCGTATTAATTTTGATAGGGTGGCAAGAAAGTTGTATCTTTCACAAACAAGACACATTGAGAGAGTCTTGAAGAAGTTTAATATCAAAGATGCAAAGTCAGTGAGTACTCCATCAGGTAGTTAGTTCAGGCTATTCAGGAAGGAGTCACCTAGCAGTGATTCAGAGCATGCTTACATGGAGAAGATCGTGGCTTTATCTACTAAAGAAGTTGAGTATGTAGTAGTGACAGAGGCCAGTAAAGAGATTGTATGGTTATAGAATTTCTTTTGCGAATTGGACAAGCGGAAGACATATAGCATTCTCTGGAGCGATAGTCAATGTGTTGGTGTTCTCTTAGCTAAGAATATAGATTCTCATTCTGACTAAGGTTATGAACTTAGAGAAGTTGAAGCTACGCATGGCTTCAACTAACCTTGGGACTTGAAGGTTTTGAGGATTGGCTCAGTGCTTATGGATTTTGCTATTGAGAAATTGAAGAGATGATTATATATGAATTCAGTCTCCAAGTGGGAGATTGGGTTGCGAGTCTGAATCGCTTACGAGTTAAGGAGACTCAGTTGGTTTAAGAAATAGAGATCCAGTTAGACTGGGAAAAGAAAAACTAGTTAGTGTGGAAAACAGAAACCCTGGGAAGTAGAATCTTAAAATACCTAAGAGTTGCATGGTTTATATAAAACTATAAACAATCCACGTCTGTATAATTTTATTATTCATCGCAACACTCATCGAAAAATAGTAGAAAAAATCATGGCTGGGCAGCGCCCCGAGACGTAGTCTTTTGACGAACTAGGTGAACAAATTCCGTGTATTTTTTTATTGCTTCTCATCTGTATGTTTCTTAACATCATGATTGCTGCGTAACATTATGAATTTTATATATGGCCTCTCTATTTATGATGTTTAGAATTTCCTCCCCAAATCCATCCTATAAATAGGTGCCGCTATTGTATTATCTTCTAATCCAAAAGTTAAGTGTTCGTTATACTCCTAATTCATTTCATGTAGAGTGAGGTTATGTTAGTGAGTGTTAGTGAAAATGTTTTGTAAGCTCGTGAGAGTGAAAGAAAATTATATAGTTATAGTAATTTTCTATGTAGTAAATTTCCGCTCTTCTCCCGTGGTATTTCTCCAGATTTGGAGTTTCCACGTCAAATCCTTGTGTTATTACAATTTTCATTGTTTATTCATTTTTTGTTCATATTTCCACAATAGGCAAATCCTAGGGCCGTGTGTTTATCAACGATCAAATACGTGACTTTTCCAACAGTTTGTACAAGTCCCACACTAAACCAATCTGTATCACTTGTGGATCCTCTTTTTGATGAAGATCTCTCCACCATAATGAAGCGTGCTTTAGGTTTGCTTGAGATGTTCTCTCGTGTAAGTTGTCATTAACACCTCGGATGTTGTACTTATATTTCGGGGCTTTCTCCATAGTTTAACTCCTTTGCACAAGGCTCTCCATTTGCCCTTTCAAAGAAGTTCCCCATTAAAATTTTGGGTTAATTGTAGCGACCCCCCCAGCATATAGCGTTTGTTGCACTTTGCCCCCTAAAATATAAAAATTTGGGGTATACCCCATAACTTACTAATTTTTGTGCAGTTTCTCCCTGAATAATTTATCAACCTTCTGTTTTGGACACGTGTTTAAGTTTTCATCAGATTTGGTATCAGGGGTAAATTGCACCAAAGTCAATTGATTGTGGGCATATCGCACATTTTCATAGGTTAGGGAGTATAGTGCTGCATACACCATAATTTGGGATGTTTTGCTGCAATTACCCCTAAAATTTTTGAGGTCTACAACTCCTAAGTCCCCCTTTCGCTGTTTTTTGAATCATGTCCTATTTACCACAACTAATTTTTTTCTCATCCTCTGTAGCTCCCGACAAAACCTTTTTTGAATTTGAGTTAACTTCGCAAAGATTATCTTTGGCATTTTATAAAAAAGAGAGGAAGTAAAGTCGCACGCCACAGTGAGCAAAGTTGATTAGAGTAATCCTTCCACCGAGTTAGATATAACTCCTTTCCCATCATGCGAGTCTCTTTCTCATCTTGTCAATCAAATATTGTCGATGTTCTAGTCTTTTTGGGTTGATTCCGATAGGCATTCCCATATATTTGAATGGAAGTGCCAACCCTACAATTAAGAGTGTTCATAAAAGACCTTGGAACATTAGTTTCTTTATTAAAAACCTATGAGGCTGCTCTGAGAGTGATTAATTCTAAGACCCGAGATCAGTTTAAAAAGCCTCAGAATACATTTGATGGACCAGATATTTTGTCGGCTGCACCTGCAAAAAATTTGCATCATTGGCGACTTAAATGTGTGATACTTCAACGTTATCATTCCCCACTTCGACTCTCTTAAAAAGGTTTTTGTCCTTTGCTTTTCTGATTAATGGCTTAAGACCCTCTAATGCAATAAGAAAAAGTAACAAAGAGAGAGGATTCTCTTGTCTTTATTGAAGAGCAAAACACGGATGATTCAAATGCTCAATCTCTATAGACTCTATCTTATCCTACTTGTTTTACCGGTCTTCCGCTCATAGTTTTAGTTGTTATTCATTTTGTAAGTTCAAAATACCATACTTATAAGATTAATTGTTTAGTAATTATTCATTCTCTATATAAGTATTTTGCAACGCATAATTCATATCATATTCAATAATATTACTTCTTTCACATGGTATTAGCTTGAACCATTCGAAACACGTCTTGAACATGAGTGCTACAGGTTCTACCACATATGTTCTCGCCTTCTTGGTGCCTCAACTCTCCCTGCAATTATCAGACCACATTCTCTAAACAGAGAAAAATTAAGCCGCGAAAATTACCTCACACGGGAAGCTCAACTCTTACCATACTTTCGATGTTTGGATCTCTTTAGGTACATCAATGGCACCACATCCTCTCCTCTTCCATTTGTTACGCCTAACAGTTCCAATCCGACGTATCAACATTGGCTTCAACAAGATGCCCTCATTCTGAGTACTATATATTCTAACCTCACCACTCCAATCTTCGCCCAAGTAGCCACCTATAGAACGTCGTAAGAGGTCTTGCAATCTTTAGCTCCGAATTTTCCCTCTCAATCTACACGAGTGCTTCAAATATGCACTCAACTCACCACCGCTTGCAAATGGTCATTATATGTGACTGATTACTTCTACCGGATCAAAAGGTTGTGTGATGAGCAATCGTTGGCCAAGCTCTCTCCTTTGATGAGATTGTTACATTTCTTCTGTTACAAAATAAACCTCGGATTAGAGCAAAAACACGGCTAATAATTTGAAACGGGAATATAAACGACACACAGATTTTACGTGGAAAACCCCAAATAACTTTGAGGTAAAAAACCACGGGCAAGGTAGAAGAACTTTACTATGAGGCAAAATAGGAATTACAACTTTCGAATTTTTACCGTAGTAAAATCTCACTAAACTCTCTATTTTACTCTCACACTACTAACACTCACTTAAACTCTTAATTTATACGAAGACGCTTAAGAGAGATAATTGTTTTGGGATGATTTTTGCTCTCGGATGAAATGCCTATTTATAGGCAAATTTGGAAGACAAATTTGTGTCCAAACGGCGTGCCTTAAAAGCTTCTAGTTGGCAGATGAATTCCTCAACCAATTTTGCATCCATTATTTCATGATGTGGGCCAAAGCTTCTAAGGCATTATCCGACAAAGCCATATGGCTTCTGACAATCTCCCACTTGAAGATTTGATTAGTGATTAATCACATCTTCACACCATTCTCCTATCTCGCCCTTTCATGTTGCTTACGTTTCTCCGAGGCCACACGAGGATCGACATTGAATGGACTTATCAGAATTAACACTTATTGTCATGAAATCAACTATGTTGTCTTTAGTGTGTATCTTCTGCACATCCACCGTACCTTCTTCAACTTTTTCTCGAACGAAGTGATACTGAACTCGAATATGTTTCGACTTTGAATGAAACGTTGGATTCCTTGCTAGATGCAACGCACTCTGGTTGTCACAGAATAGAGTAATCGTCTCTAGATTGTGCGCGAGTTCCTCCAAAACCATTTTCAACCAAATTGCCTCTTTACTGGCCTGCGTAGCTGCCACGTATTCAGCCTCTGTTGTTCATGTAGCAACAACTGACTGTAACTTTGAAACCCAGCTTACTGCTCCTCCTGCAACAGTAAACACATATCATGTTGTGGACTTGCTTTTGTCAAGATCACCTGCATAGTCTGAATAAACATATCCTGTCACTGTAAATTCCGATCCTTTGTAACATAATGCAACATCACAAGTTCCCTTGATGTATCTTAGAACCCTCTTTACTGCACTCCAATGCTCTTTTTCCAGGATTCGCCATGTATCGACTAACCACTCCCACTGCATGTGCAATGTCTGGTCTTGTACAGATCATAGCGAACATCAAACTTCCCACTGCCGATGCATAGGGTACTCGAGATATTTACTTCCTCTCTGCTTCACTGCTAGGAGACATACTTGAGGATAACTTAAAATTAACAGAAAGCGAGATAGAGATTGGCTTACAATCTTGCATATTGAAGCGCCGCAAGATCTTTGACAGGTAGTTCTTTTGAGAAAGCCAAATCTTCCTACTATTTTTGTCTCGGTAAATCTGCATCCCTAGATTCTTGTTTGCTAGTCCCAAGTCCTTGATTTCAAATTCCCTAGCCAGTTGAGCCTTCAGTTCTTGAATGTGATCTTTGTTGGGGCGTGACACCAACATGTCGTCAACGTACAGCAACAAGATGACATGTCATCTTCACCAGATCTCTTGTAGTAGGCACACGGATATGCATTGAGTCTGTTGTATCCAAGGCTCATTATGAATGAGTCAAATCTCCTGTACCAACACCTTGGCGCCTGTTTCAGACCGTACAGAGATTTGGTCAACCTGCAAACTAAGTTCTCTTTACCTTCTTCTTTGAATCCTTCTGGTTGGAGCATATAAATTTCTTCATCAAGTTCGCCATGAAGAAATGATGTCTTTACATCTAATTGTTCAAGATATAAGTCGAATGTAGCACACATAGCCAGAACTACTCTAACAGTTGTCAGTCAAAGCACTGGAGAAAAAATTTCATTAAAATCAATACCTTCCTTTTGAGCATATCCTTTCACCACCAATCTTGCACGATACCTTTCCACTTGGTCATCACTGTTCCGTTTGATCTTGAACACCCATTTGTTGCCAATGGGTTTCGCGCCTTGTGGTAGAGACACAAGTTCCCATGTCTTATTCTTATGAAGAGAGCTTCAATTTCCTCCTGCATTGCTGCCATCCACTGAGCCGCATCCGAGCTATTCATAGCCTCTTGAAGAGTTGATGGCTCTCCATCCTTGGTTAGAAGACATTATGCAACATTGTTCTCCATAATATAGTCTGAATGCCAGCATGTTCGTCTCCTGACACGCATTGATTATCGCATTTCAGGGACTTCAAGCTCCGTTGTCTCCTCATGTTCGTGTCTGGTTCAGAAGGACCGCCATGCTCACAATCCTTCTTAACTGGTACTGTTGTAGTTTCTGAACATTCCTTTGAACTGCTATCATCCTCTTTCTTATCTTGTACGAAGATAACATCCCTGATTATCACAATCTTGTGGGTAGTGGGATCCGACAAGCAATACCCCTTCACTCCTTCTGCATACCCTAAGAACAAACACTTTTTAGATTTTGGGTCCAGCTTTGTTGTCTCTTGAGCATTGAACATAACATAAGCAGGACTTCCGAATGTATAGAGGTTAGAATAATCAACTGGTTTACCTTTCCTCATCTCCATCGGTGTCTTCAAGTCCAATGCTATTGAGGGAGATCGATTCACCACATAACAGGCAGTACTGACTGCTTCCGACCAGAATGTCTTGTCTAGACCCACAGTTTGTAACATTGCTCTTGTTCTTTCCAACAAGGTTCTGTTCATCCGCTCTACCACTCCATTTTGCTGAGGAGTGTACGGCGTGGTAAACTGTCTCTTAGTTCCTGCCTGTTTACAGAAGTCATCAAACTATGTGCCTGTATACTCTCCTCCATTATTCGACCTTAAACACTTGGTCTTCTTTCCAGATTCAATTTCGACTCGCGCTTTGAACATTTTGAACTCTGAAAATACACCTGCCTTCCTCTTGATCGCGTACACCCAACATCTTCTAGAATAGTCATCTATAAAAGACACAAAATACATTGCACCTCCCAGGGATCGAACCGGTGCTTGCCACACGCCAGAGTGAATTGATTCTAGAATAGCTTTACTTCTAGAATTTGAACTGCTAAACTTTAAACGATGTTATTTGCTAACAACACAGTGCTCACAGAAAGATTAAGATACCTTCGTGAGACCATGGAGTAGTTTCTTTTTAGCAAGAACCCTCATGCCTTGTTCCGACATATGTTCGAGTCTCTGGTGCCAAATCATTGATGATTTCTCATCTGACTCTGACTAAACCACTGATGCTTCTCCTTCTTGCAAAGTCTCCCCCTGTAGCACATACAGATTTTCAGCAGTCTTGTCGCCTTTCATATTTACAAGCGCGCCTTTGATAATTTTCATGATCTTGCCTTGCGACTCCATTTTGTAGCCAAGATCAGCCAGTTGTCCAAAAGACAACAGATTCTTTTTCAAGCCCTCCACGTGTCAAACCTCTTCAATGGTCCAAAAAATCCCAACATGCATCTTCAGCTTGATTGTACCGATTCCAATAACCTTCAAGGTATGATCATTGCAGCTGTACACAGATCCTCCAGAGACAAGTGTATAATGGTGAAACCATTCCCTCCGGTGAGTCATGTGATAGCTAGCTCCTGAATCAATAAGCCATATATCATCAAAGCCTCGCATACCTCGAAGTGCTGTTGCAGCTTCACAGCACATTGCATTCCCATCATCTGAAGCGCTAGCGGCGTTTGCCTGAGGTTCATAATCTTTTTTCTTAAGATCACAACAGTCCCTCTTTTTATGACCCTTCTTACCACAGTACCAACAACCGCTGTTTGTCTTTGACTTGGATCTACCTTGCTTCTGACTCCCACTTGCACCACATTCTGTTGATCTTCCCACTATCATCGCCAAGGCACTGGCTTGCTGAGAGCCTGCCTCCCTGTCATCTTTGTTCTTGCGCCGATTTTCTTCTTCAAGAACTACGGCTACAATTTCCTCAAAGACCAAATAATCCATAACAATATTATTTGTTAAGTTGATGACAAGTTGATCATATGAATCTGGCAAACTTTGTAGTAGGATTTCAGCACGTTCTGCAGACTCTATTTTATGACTCATAGACGTGAGTTGAGAAAATAAACTTTTCAAAACGTTAATATGATCCGTTACCGAGGTAGATTCCAACATCCTCAGCATGTACAGTTTCCTTTTAAGAAAAATCTTGTTGTTGAGTGACTTGGATTCTTACATCTTGTTAAGATGATCCCAGATCTCCTTCGCCGTCTTCTTTTCCTTTATGATTGACCACACTCCATCCGCCAACGCCAGGTGGAGATTCGCAATAGCATTCATGTCCATATCATTCCATTTTGCATCATCTGTGAGTTCCACTGGTCTTTCACCGATCGCAGCGAGACAATCATCTTTTCTCAAGATGGCTTTGATCTTCAATTTCCAAAGCGAGAAATTGCTCCCGCTGAATTTATCTATCTCAAATTTTACCGTCATTGCTTCTATCACAAACCACCGTTACTGAAAAATAATTTCAGCACGATACCTCCAAAATAATATTTCAGGCCCCGGAAGTGAACCGAGGCTCTGATACCACTTGTTATAAAATAAACCTCGGGTTAGAGCGAAAACACAGCTAATAATTTGAAACCTCAAATTACTTAGGTAAAAAACCACGGGCAGGGTAGAAGAACTTTACTATGAGGCAAAATAGGAATTACAACTTCCAAATTTTTACCGTAGTAAAATCACACTAAACTCTCTATTTTACTCTCACACTACTAACACTAACTTAAACTCTTAATTTATACAAAGATGCTTAAGAGAGATAATTGTTTTGGGATGATTTTTTCTCTCGGATGAAATGCCTATTTATAGGAAAATTTGGAAGACAAATTTGTGTCCATACCGCGTGCCTTAAAAGCTTCTAGTTGGCAGATGAATTCAACCAATTTTGCACCCATTATTTTATGATGTGGGCCAAAGCATCTCAGGCATTATCCGACAAAGCCACATGGCTTCTGACATCTTCTTGTCGGTCTCAACCATATATATGATTTTTTGATGAATACCGTTGTCCGGCGCAAAGCATCAATCACTTTAGAAAAAACATACGCTCTTCTGCTAGTTGATAAGTCCAGAATTCTCTCTAATTACACTCCACCATCTATTCCCCAAGCTTCTGATGAAATATAGATCTCGTCTGTGGAACATTCGTTAACTAAAATCGACACTGTTGCAGAAGAACGACATTTGAAGAATCCATTTCCTCCATTTACAACATAACCCATAAAAGACCTAACATGGTGGAGATACTCCCAACTGACATAATCAAAGGCCTTCTCGAACTCACCTTGGAGGGCACTTCCCCTCTTTTTTTTTTTTTTTTTTTTTTCCGTCGATAACTTCATTCACATTAAGACAGAGTCGAGTATATTTCGCCCTTAGATGAAATCAGGTTGCTCATCTGAGATTATGAGCCTCATGGCTTTTTTGAGTCGATTAGCAAGCAGCTTTGCCAATATTTTGTAGACCACCTGACTAAGGATATAGGTCTGTATTCATTAAGGTTCAGGAAATTTTCCTTCTTTGCGATAAGAACAATGAAAGATGGATTGCTTCCCTTCACAAGCTTCGCGTTTGCATGAAATTTTGCCACAAATCTAAGAAAGTCACCTTTGATAAGATCCCATAATCTCTTCATAAATATAAAAGTGAAGTCATCGGGACCGGTACCTTTTACATAAATTTTGGAACTTGGTTTTTCTTTATTTAGGATTAAATTTTAATAAATACTATCCCCATGTTGGTAAATGAAATTTTAAAAAAGTTGATATTTTTTGTCTACACTCTCGGTTGTTGGCAAGTGAGTTACATCCCTTACTTGAGTAATATCCTACACATACAATTTTCGAATTATAAGGGGATAATATGCTTTATTTCTCACAGACACAAACATGCTTATTTTAAATTAATTGAAGTAACACATGGTTGAAGTATAAAGTGACATCTGCAAGAGGCCAAATTCAAATTAATTTCATTGTAATGAAATCAAGAATTACTAATTTTGGGCAACACAACACAAATGCCGAGCTCTAGCAGCATTACAAATTGTTGTAAGAAAATGAGAAATATAAGACGAGTCTTTCCAGTTCTAAGGGGAGTAGCATACCACGAACATGAAGAAAAAAAAAGCCAATTAAAAAGAACGATTTATGCTATTAAAGCTTCAACCTTTCCCTTTGTTTCAGATCTATTTATTGGAATTGTTATGAAATAGGATCCCAGAACGCAACGACTTGTGGTGATTGATGCTCAAATTGCACGAGATTTCACAATGTCGAGGCTCATTTCACTTGGATCCGTCGCTTGCAGTTCTACTTGGATACCATCAAGTTCTCTCTTAAACCTATCCTTAGAACTAGCATACACCATCTTACTTCGTATCCTCGACGTATCAGGAGACCTACACAAATATGTAATTACAATAAAATATAAGAGAAAATAATCCTAAAATAATACTTCGTGCTTCTGTTACTATCTTTACCAATTTTTCAAAACATGTTCTATACATGCTGCTTAAGAACATAAGTTATAAATTTATAGTAGGGTCAATTGCGATAAAGCCCTTATCTGCTGATCTGCAATGTACTTTCAAACCTGTGAAAAGGTGCAAATCGGCCTCTAATGTATGCTAAAATGTGCGACTTGCCCCTGATGCCGAATCTAACGGAGGAAAATAAAGACACGTGTCTAAAATGAACGGTTATCAAGGCCTCATGGAACAATTCACACATTTTTCAATAAGTTAAAGAAAAATTCACCCATTTTGATAGGTTTGAAGAACATTGCTAAAGACACCATAGTTTGGGAGATCAACACGGTTAAACCTTTATAGTAAGCAAGACATTTGGCAGCATAGTTCCTTACTCGTATTAGGCCAAAAATCCAATAAAAAGAAAAAGGTTCCTGGCACAATACACCTAATTGTGTTTCGCTTTTTGATAGGTGTAGGAGCACTTTGCGAACAACCTTGTACTCGGGAGATTTGATGTATAAATTTTCAGCTTAGGTTTTGTTTTATGTTAACCATGCATGTAATCTCCTTATGAAAATTAAATAGGAAAATTAGCCCCTTTGTTTACTAATTTAACTAGGGATAGTTTAGTTTTTTTAGTAAAAATACAGGGAAAAATATAAAGAATGAAGGTGGAAAATATTTTGCTACCATTTAGTAATATCACCTGCTTTTGGCCAAAATTTGGTCATATAATTAAGGATTTGGTGCCCATTAGGATGTGAGAGTTTTTACCATGCAATGAAGAAAATCTTGCTCTTTTGGCAGTTTTCGTTGGTAGTGAAATCAAAGTCATAGACAGCATATCGGCACTCATTCTCGGGGAGGCTCGCTGCAAAATCATCATAACTTTCACCAGGTTCTCCTAGCTTCTCAACCGTCACCTGTTGAATTTTCTCCTCTATCTTGAATATTATGAACCGGTAATTCCTCTTTGCCTTCAGCTCCAAGAACTTCAGCTTGCATGCATCGTCCACGGACATTCCAGACGCGGAATTCGCCTGGAAATTTTACTAGAAATATCAATTTTGTTGCACCACAATTATATACACATATATGCTGTCTAATCAAACTTGAAATGTCCTTTATGTACATTCTGACTAACAAAACTAGCTCTACTTCCAGATAGAATGAGATATTTGATGTATAAATTATGTAACAGAAATAAATAAAAGTGAAGTTGTATCAAGAAAAATAATGCACCAAATTCTACGGCATGATGAGTCGAAGTATGCAGATAGTAGAACTTTTCCGACTTACAAACTATTCTTCATTAATATTAAAGAATGATAACGAGTTTTGGGCATAAACGTCATGAATGACACAACATAATATATCTCAACGAATCGTACCATGTTGCCCAACGATGAAGGAGGAGCCTTAAGAAAAATGCTAAACAAAGAAAAGGCAAGAAAATGATAGATTGCAGGGAATGAATTAGAGAGAATAAAAGATCCTTGAATTTAGGTTCTTGAGAGACAGAAATTGAAGGGAAAATATTTGATGGACACAATAAGTAGCGGATTTTCTTGGTTGGTTTATTTATTTTTTATTATTCATAGTCGGTTTGTTATCATGCATCCACGTTTTGATGATGTTGTGCATGTCTGTATACTTCTCATTTGGGATTGCTATATTTAGTCAAAGCATGATTAAGATCATGGGAATCCACATTTTGGAGAAGCTGATTATATATCATTGTGTGATGACGCAACTCTGACTCGCAAACGACTGTTTCAAACTCTTGTTAAGTAGTAGCTGCAACTATTCTGCATTTCTTCGGTTTGGGATACTTTTTTCACACGGCAGGCAGGGGACATACCCTGTATTTACCTTATATACATATTAGGCAAATAACATGATGTGAACAGAATAAAAGTAATAAGCAATTCCTTTTAAAATTCTGAAGTGTAGTTCTTGTTGAAAGATAACGTTTTCCTTTTTGCAACAATAATTGCAAAAAAAAATCTCACAATTTATGGGATCTATTGCACTTTACTTTCTAACTTATGAAAACATGTGATATGCCCCACAACTTACTGGTCTTTGTACAATTTTCCCCCTAAATTATTGATGAACCGTCCATTTTGTGTTGATAATATCCCCTAAGACTCTCTTGTGGTTTCAAAACGAAAGGGGTTTTTTAGACAATTAAAAAAATCACAATGACAAAACCACATTGGGGGTTTTGAAGGAAGGGGGGGGGGGGGGGGGGGTAAACCTCAAAATGAACGGTTGATCAATAATTCGTGGGGCAAATGGTATACAAATCAATAGATTACGGAGCATATCACACATTTTTATAGATTAGGGGATAAAGTGTAACAAAACCCATACGTTAGGGGTTTACTGCAATTCGCCCCTTTTGCAAATTGGTGTATGAGAAATCGGTTTATTTTGAAATTGTGAAGTACTGAAAACGGTTTTTGGGAAATGAGGTTTCCCCCCGAAAAAATTCTATCCACATACGGGAAATATATCAATAGTTACATATCTATAGCAACCAAAATCAATAAGATAATTTGTTAATTACCTAGGAGAATATGACAATCATATCTTGACTAAATGTGTTTTCTTAATTTGACTAACTACCTTAAATTATTCGGATAATTAAGTAATTGATTTAACATGTTATTTCTTTCGTACAACTTTTCATATGCGGAAAAATTTTCATACTCATATTACATAAGAGTTTTTCGGTCTTTTTAGTGATAGGAAAAAGGCGCAAATTAGAGTTTGCTTGAATAAATTTCTTCTTGCAAGGATAATTAATCGTCGTTGTTGTATCTTAGAAGACAATTGGCCGTGTTATCTCACGCAACATAGAGAATGACAAATCTATTTTAAGCAAACTATGAATCACAAGGCCTCGGCTTCCTTGTTTCTTTACATAAGTTCTGATTAAGGTTTATCTAAAGGGATGAAAGCACCAAACCTCCGATACTATACCCTCTATTACACTTTACCTCTGAAACTTGCTCCATGTAATATGAATAAATAAGCACTTCGCCCATATCTTTTTTTTTTCGCAACTTGCCCCATGTGCTGTGGATAAATAGGCCTTTTCCCCCTCATCTGTGGACTGGTAAAAAACAATTACCCACAAAGTTTATTTTCGTCGAAATTTGAAACGTGAAAAATGGGGGTTCATCATGATTTTAGTCTCAAATTCAATAAAGTGCCCTTTTCTCCCTTCAATTTTTGTTATATTTTCTTAATTTTCATCCCTAAATTTTAATAATTAAATCAAGGGGTTTAATGCTTTTATCCCTTATTTAAATACTATAGTTTAAAAATTAAAATTTAATTTTCATTTACATCAATTAAATTCTTCTTTTCATTTCTTCTTATTTATCTAGCTGTTATTAAAACTAATAATATTAAAATAGATTTATATTTCTTGAGAAGAACACGTTACTTTAACATAATTTACTCATAATAGTTTTATTTTCCTCACTTTTCTGGAATTTATATGTTTGGATGTGAAGAATATTTAATTAATTTTCATGTGATTGGTTTTACTAATGTCTAATTTTATATATACCAGAGACATATTTGGAAACAAGGATATGGTAGTTAAACAAATCTTCAATCACCCCTAACGCAATAAAAAAAAAATATTCTAACAACTGCTCAATATCTTGAGAACCCATACTCTACGAATGATGGGTCCGGAGATGTTCCTACGATTCCTATGAGCTAGTGACAAACTAAAGACGTTTACTTGTGTGAATTTTAAAATGTTGGCAGCAAAAAGAGTTTATTTGTCTTACCATATCGAATCTTGTGAGAATGAAAGAACATCCTCCTACTATTTGAGAGGATGAGATTGATGTCAAATTTGCTAAAGCTATTATCAGTGGAAGCACTCTGATTTCCTTTGCGGAAATAATATTTAGAAAAGTTTGACCAACAAAATGCATGTTGCTCACGACAAAGAAATTACGAAATCTTTTAGCCACATATATAAAGTTTAAGATGTTTAGGCAAAATAATTCTTCGTGTGTCGATTCTTGAATTTCAAGATGGTGGACTTTAAGACCGTTAAGAAGTGCCAAAATATGAACTGATCATTCATGGAATTCATTGGATGATAGTATTGAGTACATGTTCATAACTAGGTGATGTCATTATGAAGCTACCCATCTCATGAAGTATGTGTAGCATAAACAAAATTAGATGAGCATTAAAGATCTGACTGTCATGCTTCGAATGGAAGAAGAAAATAAAGCTGAGGACAAAAGGTACTCAGACTCTATAGGCAAAGCCAATACTGCTAAGAGAACATGGTAAAGGTTTCAGGGTAAGAACTCAAAGCCTAAGCTGAAGAAAGAACCAAGTCGAAAGATATCGAATTTGATCAAAGATCAACAGAAAAATATTGAAAAAGTATATTGACGATCGAATCTGAATTACAGATTGTTGAATTGACGATTAGCAAAAGATTGCTTAAACTCTAAGCTACAAAAACGTAAAAGGAAAAGTGAAATCAGGTGCGAGCAACACCTGATATTTATAAGCTAAGTGTGCGTGTGCAGGTGATCACAACTTTCCGTATACGAAAAGTTGGTTACAAACGGTCAAAACAGAAATTTGAAAAGTTGCCAAAATAAGAAATATTTTGGTAAATATATTGGTGAGTTAAGAGCCCCCCTCAAGATGGGTGTGGAGATTGAGGAGACCCATCTTAATTGACGTCATAACCTCGAAAGCTTTGCCTGGAAGTGGTTTTGTTAGGATATCTACTAATTGGTGCTCATTAGAGATATGAACAATCTTCAAAACTCCCTTGTGCACCTTTTCTCGAACAAAATAACTATCAATCTGAATGTGTTTTGTTTTCTCGTGGTACACCGGATTATTTGCAATACAATAAGCACTCTTATTGTCTGTAAAGATTAGAGAAGTCTTGGTTTGTTGGATATGTAAGTCAGCAAGAAGCTGGTGGAGCCAGATCATCTCACAAGTAGTAGAGGCAATAGCTCTATATTCTGCCTCTGTTGAGCTTCTACTGACTGTTTGCTGTTTCTTTGCACGCCATGAAATTAAGGATTTACCAAGATAAATGGCATAGCATGTGATGCTCCTTCTAGTTTGAGGACAAGTGGCCCAGTCACTGTCACAAAATCCTTTCAAATGAACCTTTGAAGTAGATGAATAAAACACTCCAGTTCCTGTAGTAGCTTTCAAGTATCTCAATACTTTGTGGGCTGCAGCCATGTGAGTTATGGTGGGCTTTGACATGTGCTGAGTTAAGCACTGAATGCTATAACTCAAGTCAGGGCGTGTGATGGTTAAGTATAAAAGCCTGCCCACAAGCCTTCTATAAGCTGCAGGATCATCTAATAGAGGAGAATCTACAGTTGTGAGTTTGGTAGATGGATCCATAGGTATTTTACTTGGTTTGCATCCAAGATATCCAGCTTCAGTAAGTATGTCAAGAGCATACTTTCTCTGGCAAAGACTTATTCTCTTGGAACTCCTTGCAATCTCTATACCCAAGATGTACTTAAGCTGGCCTAAATCTTTAATAGTAAAGGTAGTATCAAGATGTTGTTTGATTCTGGTGATTTCATCAAGATCATTACCTACAAGGATGATATCATCCACATACACACAAAGAGCAGTAAATGAGTTAGTATGTCTTTTAATAAAGAGAGAACAGTCAGAAATAGCCTGTATGTAACCATAGTCCAAAAGACAGCATGGAAGCTTGTTAAACCACTGCCTTGAAGCTTGCTTAAGACCATATAAGCTCTTCTTGAGTAAGCAAACCCTTTTGTCATCAGGTTGACAATAACCTTGAGGTGGTTTCATATAGATTTCTTCACTCAAATCTCCATGGAGAAATGCATTATTCACATCCAACTGATGAAGATGCCAATTTTGAGATGCTGCTAGAGCTAGGATAACTTTGACAGTTGTTAACTTTGCTACAGGTGAGAATGTATCAACGTAATCCAATCCCTCCTCCTGTGTATACCTCTTTGCCACTAACCGAGCCTTAAACCTTTCAACAGTGCCATCAGCCTTGTATTTAACCTTGTATACCCATTTGCAACCAATGAGATTATGGTTAGGAGGAAGATCTGTGAGGGTCCAAGTATTAGTTTTCTCCAAAGCATCCAATTCCTTTTTCATTGCTTCTTGCCATTCAGGTTGTTTCTTGGCTTGAGCATATGTTTTTGGTTCTGTGATTTGAGAAATTGCAGTTGTGAACACCCTGTGAGATGCACTCAATCTATCAGTGGATAAGTAATCTGTAATAGGATAAGCTTTTCCTTTCACTGTATAGTCAGAGGCAGAGAACTAAGCTTTATGTATTAACTTGGGCAAGTCATAATCATAAGCTTGTAAATATGAAGGAGGTGCTACAGATCTGGTTGATCTTCTCACTCGAGGATCATGTGAAATGCCAAAATTTTTAGGAACCAAATGTTCAGGTACTTGTGGTAAAATACCATGTAGAAGCTGCTGTGTATTTTCAATTTCTATAGCAGAAGGTATAGAATCAATAGAGTTGGATGGAATAGGAACAAGAACATCACCAACTGCAATAGTAGATGTATTTTCTGGGATATTAGACACATTTTCAAAAGCAGCTGGAGTATGAGAAACAATAGAATTCTCAATGTCTGGACTGTGACTAAACTGTGGTGTTGCAGGCATATCAGAATATGCATTACTCTCATAATCTGGTAAATTCTGAATAATTGGTGCATGTGGATCAAGATTTATACCAGAAGAAGCATGGTACTGAATAAAAGGATCAGTACATAGAGTAGGAACAGAGTTAGGCAAATCAGCATCTGAGGAACTATCATTGCTGGACAAGGTATTCTTTAATGGATAAATGTGTTCATAGAACACAACATTCTTGGAGATAAACACTTTTCTTGTGAGAAGATCAAGAAGGATATATCATTTAGTCCCTCTAGGATAACCTATGAAATCACTTTGAGTTGCTCTAGGATCAAATTTAGATCTGTGAGCAGAAAGAGTTGAGGCATAACATAGGCATCCAAAGTTCTTTAAGATAGAGTAATCAGGAGGATGACTGAACAAGACTTCAAAAGGAATTTTATTGCCAATAATAACAGCAGGAAGTCTATTAATTAAAAAGGTTGCAGTAAGAACACAATTACTCCAGAATTCCAATGGCAAATTAGATTGAAATCTCAATGCCCGAGCTACTTGAAGGAGATGCTGGTGTTTTCTCTCTACCAGGCCATTCTGTTGAGGGGTCTCCACACAACTTGTTTGATGAATAATACCCAAGGAATCATGAAAACCTCTCAAAAGGAATTCAGTTCCATTGTCTATTCTTATGATTTTGATCTTTAAATTAAATTGAGTAAGAACCAGATTGTAAAAGTTCAACAAATGTGTTTTAACATCTGACTTCTGTTTAAGCATGTATATCCAAGTACATCTTGAGAAATCATCAACACTGGTTAAAAAATATCTAAAACCATCATGTGATACAGTAGAAAACGGGCCCCAAACATCACAATGTATAAGATCAAAAACAACATTAGTTTGAGTAATACTAACAGGAAAAGGCAAACGTTTCTGCTTCGATACATGACAAACATCACAATGAGTATCTTTACAATGAGATATAGTAAGTTGAGGTATAGCAAGTAACTTCTCAGAGGAAGGATGTCCTAATCTAGAATGCCAAAGATGACTAGCAGAAAAAACATTATTACATAGAGAATCAGAAATACAAGATATGGAACTGTGCAACATATAAAGGCCATCAACAGATTTAACAGAACCAATCATCTTGTTCATGTGAGTGTCCTGCAAAACACACATAGAGGAGACAAAAAACAATGCAAGATGTGATGTTTAAGTCAACTTAGAAACAGATATCAAGTTATGTGTAAAGTCAGGAATATATAGAACATTCTTAAGAAGAACTTTGGAGTTTAATTGCACATCTCCCATATGAGTAGCATATGTATTACTATTGTTAGGCAACATAATCTTGACATTAACAGAAGTAGGAGAACCAACAAATAACTCTAAATGACATGTCATATGATCAGTGGCACCAGTGTCAATGATCCAAGTAGACTTTCTAGTGCTAGAAGAAGCAGAATTAAAAGCAATAGAGTGAGATATACCAACTGTGGCTCTTGCAGTGGCTGCAAAAGGCTGTGAATTATCAGTAGAAGAGTTCTTGAACACTTTCTGAGATTCTTTGAAAGCAAGGAACTCCTGAAACAGCTCCTTATTAGTCACATAATCTGCACCAACTTGAGAATCTATAGAAACATGAGCAGATTCATTAGAACTAACAGCATTAGCAGCATGAGAGTTTTGCATGTCTCTTTCCTGTTGGACCATCCCAACCAGGGGGATATCCTATTATCTGAAAATCATAGTGTGACCAGTATAGCCACAATGGGTGCAACGAAGAGACTTCTTCTTGTCTTTAGATGACTGATACTTGTTGAACTTGCCATTGTTGCCAGTGTTACCCATAGACTGAGTATTAGGCCCTTTGTTTTGAGAATCTTGAGGCTTATTCCTAGTGAACATAGCTAAGACATCAACAAGAGCATTGATAGAACATATATCCCTATGATTTTCTTCCTGAAGCAGCATAGAATACACCTTAGACAGGCTAGGAAGAGGAGAAAGTAGGAAAACCTGGCTGCGAAGAGCAGAGTATGTTTCATTCAAACCGATCAAAAACTTTAACACACAATCACCCTGCTGCAAATCAAGCATAGTCTTGTTGACATTACATGTACATTTACCACATGAACATGCAACTATTGGTCTTTGACTAAAAAACTCATCCCAAACAGCACGAAACTTGTTGTAAAACTCAGTAATTGACAAATTTCCTTGTGAAATTGTAGAGAGTGTCGTCTATAGTTGATAAACTCTCGATCCATCACTCCGATCATACCTAGTTTTCAACTCAATCCACAAATCATGAGCACTATCAAAGTATAGCAAACTCTGACGCAAATCTTTCACCACAGAATTCAATAACCAACTCAACACAAGGTTATTAGCCCTAATCCAACAAGTTCTCAATACAGAGTCATTTTCAGAAGGTATAGGCAATGATCCGTCGATAAAACGGATCTTATTCTTCACATTAAGCGCAATTTGCACACCCTTACACCAAGAGATATAGTTTTTACCGGTGAAGATATCACCAATAATCACAGATCCAGTAGAATCATTATTTCCGAGGAAATACACCGAAGATGAGTCTTCGCTAGGGTTCTTAGTTAACACCATAGACGAAGCAGAATTGTTCGTGTTCTCATTCGACATGATGAAGATCTGTCAATTAAACACAAAAATGACAGCAGATAATCACAAAAAACCACAAATCAAACCGTAAAATCGAAGAACAGAGAGGAGATCAGATTAGCGGAAGCAAGCTCGTTATAGACTCGATTGATACCATATCGAATTTGATCAAAGATCAACAGAAAAATATTGAAAAAATATATTGATGATCGAATCAGAATTACAAATTGTTGAATTGACGATTAGCAAAAGATTGCTTAAACTCTAAGCTACAAAAACGTAAAAGGAAAAGTGAAATCAGGTGTGAGCAACACCTGATATTTATAAGCTAAGTGTGTGTGTGCAGGTGATCACAACTTTCCGTATACGGAAAGTTGGTTACAAAGGGTCAAAACAGAAATTTGAAAAGTTGCCAAAATAATAAATATTTTGGTAAATATATTGGTGAGTTAAGAAAAGACTACAAATTGCCAAAAAGAAACAAGGGTACTTTATAAAGACTTGGATCAGACACCTTTTTCATCACTACTTTATCTGTTGTTAGTGCCCATATGTGTTCGAATTGTCTCAGAATTCTTTGCAATCTGAATTTCTTAAGAAGATTTTTTGAATACTTAGAATTGCTAAAAAATATGTCATTTTCATCTCGTTTAACTTGTAATCCAAAGAAGAAAGTTAGTTCACCAACCATGCTCATTTCAAATTCAGTTTTCATGAACAAATATTTGTGTAGGTAGAGCCAAAGACTATATTATCAATAATTATTTGAGGAATGATTAAATGTTCAAAACTTTTCTTAACAAAAGAGATTTTTTTCAACTCCCCTCTAGTGTAACGTTTTTGAAGAAAATGTTTTCTCGGGGCCTGTTTCAACGCACATAAGGCCTTTCAAAATTTAACACAAGAGACGGAAAATAAGGGTCTTCGAAACCCTTTGGTTGTGCAAAAAAACTTCTTCTTTCAGAAAACCATTTAACATGGCACTCTTGACATCCATTTGAAAAAGTTTAAACCTTAAAACACAAGCAATAGATAACAGAAGCCTAATGGATTCCAATCTAGCTACTGGAGCGAAGGTCACATCAAAATCAATTACTTTGATTTGAATGTAGCCTTAAGCAACTAATCTAGCTTTATTTATAACTATAGTTCCAAATTTATCAGATTTATTTTTGAAAGTTCATTTGGTTCCTATGACATTAGTATTGCTAGAATGGGGAACAAGTTCCCAAACTTCATTTTTTTGAAACTGTTCTAACTTCTCTTGCATAGAATTTACCCAAGTTCCATCAAGTACAACCTCATTAACATTCTTTGGTTCAATTTGAGAAGTGAAGCACATAAATTTCACAAAGTTACTGTACCTTCCTCGTGGAAAGCCACGTGAGCGGATAACTTCAGATAGATCACCAATAACTTCAGATAGATCACCAATGACAACATTTGTTGGATGATCTTTCAAGATCCGTGATGACAAAATGCGTTGAGACAAACTAGTTTCTTATTGAGAGGATCCATCTTGGTCTACACTGTCACATTGTACATGATTGCTCTCAGTTTGTCCGTTCCCAGTTGTAACTGTGGGTTCTTCAGGTGTAACACCATTTCTTGTTGTATCAGCAGGCTTATTTACACTTTCAGGTACATTCTCTTGTCTTTTCAGTAGATTACTGATTTCTTCCTCAGCTGAGGCATTACAGAAGTCCATTAAATCATCAAACTCAACATTAGAGGTCTCAACAAGAGTTTGAGTCCTCAAGTTATATACTCTATAAGCACGACTAATAAGAGCATAACCTGAAAATATCCCAGGGTCACTTTTAGACGGAAATTTACTTATATTCTTTCTATCATTTTGAATAAAGTAAGTGCACCCGGAAATATGAAAGTGACTAACATTGGGTTTCTTACCTTTTCACCATTCATAAGCAGTTTTAGATGTACAAGGCCTTAGATATATTTGATTGATGATATGGCAGGCGGTATTGACTGCTTCAGCCCAGTGTCTCATCGCTACCTTTTCCAACATACTTGTGTTCTTTCTCTCAGCGACTCCATTGCGTTGTGGAGTGTTAGGTGAAGGGAACTCTTGAAATATACTACTTTCATTACAGAAGTTAGTAAAAGATACATTTTCAAACTCTTTTGCACGATCACTTCAAATTCTTTTCACTTTAAGATATTTTTAAGTCATAAGCTTTATGAAAAGGTTTTTGATAGCATCAAAGTTATCAGATTTTTTTCTAAGAAAATGTACCCTATGTATAATGTAAAGATCATCAACATACACAAGAATATATTTCTTACCACTTTTACTTTCTTGTTGAATAGGTCGAACAAGATCCATATGTATCAATTCCAAAATCCTGGATGTGAGAGTGTGTTGCAACACTCAACGACTCCCCTTTTTCTGCTCTCTTAGAAGACATGGTTTGCATCTTCCTTATAATTTTGAACGCATAGCGGGTAGACCTCTGACAATCTTTGATTGTTAAAGTTTGATAAGAGTTTTGTAGTTAACATGCCCGAAGAGTTGATACCACAATTCAGTTCGATGAGTGGGACTAATATTGCAAATCACTTCTTTAGGTGAGTTGGAATGTGTGAGTGTGTAGCAGTTATCAACATTCCTCATTCCTTCAAGATTACGCGTTTCTTCTTCATTCACAACAACACATTTATCTTTTGTAAAATGAACAAAGAGATCATGATCATAAAGTTAGCTGATGTAGATGAGATTTACTTTGAGGCCTTCTGCATTGTAGACATCTCTGAGTCATCTCGGATCCTTTAATATTGAGTATTCCTCTCCCAATGATTTGTACTTTCTTTCCATCTCTAAATGTTACTGAACCTTTGAGAATGTTGATATACTTTGAGAGGATTTCTTTGGTTCATGTCATATGCAAACATATGCCTTGATTATCCACTGTCAAAATACCAAGAGTGATGTAAACCATTATGGACAGATGCATATGCAGTTAAACAAAAGAAATCTGAACGTTTCACCGTCTCAACATTTTCTGGAGTAGTTGCATCTTCAAGAGATGTTGAGTTGTAACAACATGTTAAGACTGTTCTGACAAGATATTAATGAATTGAGACACAAATGAGCATTCGTCTCTATTACACTTCTTAATTTGAGAATCTTTCCTTAGATCTTCGGCACTGGAAACTAGATCAAATTCTTTAGGAAAGAGATTCTTTGATTGCCACTCAAGAATTTATTTTTCATTTTGAGAAACTTTTGATGAGGGCAACTCTTATCTCAAAATCTTTGCCACTTTGTATCCCGTATCTGTAAAACAAAACAACTTCTTCAAAATTGGTCACCAATATATCGATGACGTGGCTCTTGATGCCAGTTGTTAGATTTTATTTCGTAGAGTACTTTATATAATCCATTATATGGAATTGTACCTTTTAATTCGATTGATCAAAGCAATAATCAGAAAAGTGAATCAGTTGAAAATCTTCTTTGATAAGACTACGTTCAAATGATTTGATTGAATGTCTTTAACAAACATATTTTTTTATTTACTTTGAACACATCTTTTGAATATGTGTAATAGATACATTTTTAAACAAATAAGTAAAACAATAAATAAACACACACACCAAGTTCTTACGTGATTTGGACAACTTTCCTAATCCATGAAGCTTCCCGCTTAATACTTCAGACTTCTTTAGATCTACTAAAGTGAATTACATATACTTGATGTTACTTTAACTCACTGAAATCACTTTTACGCTTAAACTGTTGCATCCACACCTTTAGTTCTTCTAATCCGTCTGGTGGAAGATATCTTGTCTCGTTCAAATTCCCTTTGACTTTGCTGGACTCTTCTAGATAAGTTTGATTTTGACTTTGGAACAGAGAATCACTTTTACTAAACTATGAAACTTTAAATGAAATAATGATTAAACATTTTCACTCATGATACTCAACTATGAAACTAATATTTGAACCTTTCTTATAATTTGTATTACAATTTGCTCAAAGGTTAAATGACACAAATGAATCAGTTCTTCTATTTATAGGTTTTACATTTGGTCTGATTTGTTCCAGCTGTTTCAACAGCTCCTGCGTTTGGCAGCTAGCCGAATCTTTATGATTGTCTTAGATTTTTGTCTCCTCGACCCATGATCCCTGAAATGAGACCATATAGACAAACATATTCCCCGAATAAAAAGATCAGCTAAATATATCCTGGGATAAAAAGATTGGCTTTCTAAATATTAGATAAGTTAAGTAAATCTTTCGTTATCCTAAACAAGATAGAATTACTCCTAAGATAAACCGTATCTCCTAAAGATGGACACACAATAACTCATCAATATTTTAATCCTAATTTAATAAGTAATTTGAATCCTATATCAAGAAGGATAATTAAATCATAGGAAAATGCTTTTTAGGAATTAATAGATTACGAGTTAAATTACTCAGACAATTAATACTTTCTGAAAATTGTGGAATACTTTAATAATTAACTCCACAGGAAAATTCTTTATTTAGTTATTCTTAATTAAACTAATTGAGAACGTACGAGATTAATCAATAAGGTACAAAACTATATAAGTGTTGAACAATATGTGAAAAACAAAAAAAAACCATATTGATGTTGGAACAGATAGTAGCGACACTAAAAGAAAATAAAACTATTTAAATAACTATTTGAACAATATCAAAGGTAACAAACTAATAGGACATTTACATAGTCCTAACACATGTGTTTTCTGACAAACTATGCATGGTCTATGATTGCATGATAGAAGTAGATCCAAAGTAAGTGTATGCTTATTACTTCATTAAAATCCCCGTTTTACTGTTGTCGAGTGACTAGTTTGTACATTGATCTTCTAATTTTACTTAGTAGAAAAGGTGTTTGTTGACGCGGCCATGTGATTAGAATAATATTTAGAACTCGGGCATTAAACAATAACTCAAGGATTCTTATTAATGCTAGAAAAATGATTAAAAGTATTTGTCTATACTCACAGATCTCATACCGAATGAAACATTCTATGAGTGCTTGTCGATTTGATTATTCTTGTTATTTATTTTTCGAATAATTAGTAGTAGAAATGTTCAAAAGAAAATATAAACCCTAAGACCTAAGTAGGTAATATATTAACTCTGACTCGTTTCATCTTTCTCCGTGGTTATGATATTATGGATCGTAATTATTACTTTTCTTCGTGCATTTGTGAAATTTTGGCAATCACTCCTGACCTTTCTCAAAATCTCGATGTCCCAATACTGAGGACATTCAAGGTCCGAAAGTTTAACCTTTTGCAGCGATAGGGCTGCAAAGTGAAGATACAATTATTTCTCAAGTCATTTTATACCGTTCGGAGCACTATGAGTAATGAATACTAGATTCGAGAGAAGTTAACGTTCACCTTTCCTTGAATCAACTATACACCGAGCTATCGAAGTTACAGAACGTGCTTCTTAGGCAAATCCCAAGCTTCCTAACCATAGTTTTAATCGGTGTTTAAAAAGGTAAAGGAATTTGGCGAGGAGTTCCACATCCTTTAGGGCGAGGCGTTCCACATCAGTGTTTAAAAATTATATTCTAAGTTTGAAATGTGGTGTATAATTCATTTTATTGAAATATAAAATATAGTATGCCGGTTGACATTTTTAAAAAAAAAATTAAGGGCTGAATTGAAACTATTACTTGTAAACTACTACTTGTATTCATTAATATTTTAAACAAGAATATCTCTTGTAAATATAATATTAACTAAAATGAAGAGTGGTCTTTAGTGATGGAGGTCTATTATGTAATGGTTACACAAAATAATTTCTCCTATTTAGGAAGGATCATTATGTGAATTTTACTAAGCTAGTGGACTACAACATGTACCCCAAAGTTTATATTTCTATCCCCTACCCTCTCTCTCTCACACATAAAAGATCACACGCAACAGCACAGGCCTGCAAAAACAAAATTGAGATAGTGTTTGTAGGGATAGCAACTCGCTTAAAAATGAGAGGAAGAAATCATTCTTTCTGAGGTAGAACATCTTGAATAGAAAATATGAGAGAAACAGAAAATGAAATTTAGAAGTAGCGGCGACGGTACAATTGCCGCTAGTTGAAGAAAAAGCACTATGGTGAAACTTTCGGCAGTGGTTTAGTAAATAACTTGCTTCTCATGGGGTGTTCTTGGTCGTAAAGTTCACGCCTCAAGCGCTCCGGGAGTACACCTCACTAATTAAGGTATGCACTCCACGGAAGAATCGCCTTTGACTACCATCCCAGGGCATTTTTCGGTCGCCCCGTCTCAGGGCGCTCCTTAAAATCGCCTTTTTAAACACTATTTTTTTTTTAAGTTTGTTTCTCGTCTTGTTTGCCTAGTACTTAGTTGCTCTTATTTTCATTTGTTCTAGTTGAACGAGGTGTTTCCGACTCATACACATGATTGGAGGAATAAATTACGAAAGAAAGGTTTTTGTAATCAGGAAATGGGATACAACTTAGAAAGATGAAGTAAACTCGCATAGTCTTGGGCTTGAGCTTCAAGTTGCACCCCTTTTATTGCACCCTCAAGGAAGTGCAAGATCTTTAATAGCATTTGAGGTGTAGCCTTCACCGAGAGTGGAAGAGAAGAATCTGAGTAATTTTTCATTAGCCTATGCCATTTTTTGTGAAGTCTGCTCTGAATGGAGATGGCTTGAACAATGCTTTCCTGCCCCCCCCCCCCCTCCCCCCCCCCCTAATATTTTTTCCTTTTTTATTTTCACCACACCTGCTATCTCAAAAGCTTTCCCATAGTGATCGCTCAAAACTATAGTGACAATAATTACAACAAATGTATCAGCCACAAGTAATAAGAGAAGTTAGTTTAGGACCCATAAATATCAATCTCGCAGATAAAATGTATGAAGTTCCGAAAGAATATCAACCATTAATCTTATTTTCAAAATAAATGGCTACCAATAATCAAATTGAAGAAATTGGGATTTCGATTGGTTCAATTAAACTAAAGATATTGAGGAACTATCAATAATAAAGCATTCGTAAAGTGTTGGTTTCATTGGATTTCATCAATTACTCATCTTATGTCATTAAGTGAATTTCAGGTTGCATGTATTCCTATAATTCTGATCGGTAGTTGGTCACGGATCCTCAAACTCCTTTGAATGCATTCGTTTTTCTTAGCAAGACAAATTTTCATAGCTTTTTGGAAGTATTTTACGCTTTCCAATGGGTATCTTTTTTAGAAGATATTTATCTAATAGATAAGTTTTACACCAATACAATACTTATTAGCAAGCTGATCGCAGAAAACTCCACAACAATATTTCACCACAAGTGTACGGGTAGCAAGTAAGAGAGAGAAGTAGGATTACGACCCTCAATTATTGATCCCAAATGAGTGATTGCACTAGACTTTAACTACTTCTTATCTATTAATATTTTAATAACGACTAAAGAATGCAAAGCTATCACCTTCGTACTCAAGACTCAACAAATAAATTAAACAAAGGGAAATTTTAGAATTGACTGATTATTAAATAAAAATACTACAAAAATAACATATTGTATTGGGAGAATTACACAAACACCCCCTGAGGTATGGGCTAATTACACAGACACCCCCTCATGTTTGAGAAATTACACAAACACCCCCTATAGTATGCATCTCATTACACAAACACCCTTTGTAGTGTGTTTTTTTAATCGAATATACACACTTATGGTGTTGGATCATAATTTCAATAATGATGTGATGACTAACTTACAAAATCTTTCGAAATATACCTTATTTTTAATGTTTTTTTATTTTCTAAAACAGAATAAATGAGACTTATTTTCTATCGTTTTAGCAATTTTAGTTTATTTTTCATTGATTTTACAATATAAACGAGAGACGGAAATTTAAATTCAGCAAAACATAACAAATTGCGAAATTTTTTTTTATCACAGGGGGTGTTTGTGTAATTTCCCAAACATGAGGGGGTGTCTGTGTAATTAGCCCATATCTCAGGGGGTGTTTGTGTAATTCTCCCTATTGAATTCAATAATAAACTAATAGTATCGTAAGGAACTAGGTTTCTCTAGATAGATCTGATCGAAGGTTCATAGACAAACCATTGTCTTTGCGATGATGGTTTGTCTATGAATTTCTTTGTATTTCTTTCAAAAAAAAAAAAACACTAGAATATATAATTAAATAAAAGAAGAAAAATATAGACAAATAGCATCTTTGAATACTAGCCTATAGAACTGAAGCAAAAAACAAAGTGTTAATTTTCTTATATTATATAACAAACTTCCAAGTATTACTCAGTTTTTCAGCAATCTTATATATGATTAGCAAAAAGCTATAGAAATTAAAATCTTGAATAATAAACATATAAGAATCGATGTCCTTTTTTGGTAATTTTCATATTACTTATTTTATTTTTTGGTTTTTGTAACTTTCGGTGGTGATCCCGAAATGTTTATGAAATTAATCAAAGTGTTTCCGAAATTTTTGAAACGTTTTCAAAACATAGCAATCCGAAATTCACATTCGAACCAAAATTTTGGTCCATGGGTGGACGTGGATCGTGGTTCCTGCACACATCTAATTTTTTTTGTTAGTTAAAATGAATAATTTTATACTTTAATAAAATTGATTTAAACGTGTACCATGAAATATAATAATTATTATCATGAATCAGTCATTTAAAATTACGTTTTGCACACACGTATCAAACATATAGCAAATAAATTAGTAGAAACTTTCCAAACAACATGCGAAATTAACTGACGAAATTGAGAGAACTAATAGTTCTGTAATAGCGTGTATATATAATGTAAACTCTTCTTTCTAATTTTTCTGTTTAATAGTAAAATGGTTCTTGAACTGAAAAAGTGTTGAGCGTATAAGCAAGCTATTTTTGTTTTTTTTCTAAAACCATATTTTTTTGTGGGAATATAATGATATAGTACAAAAGGATCTCTGTCATATAAATACCGATTTCTTGTAATTCAAGTATCAGATCTGAAGCCGCCAAGCGTCGCGCCAAACATCTTTGATATATTATGAATTGATTCACCTACTTCTTCGTACTTTTTGACATATATAAGAAAGTAACATGATATTAACATATCTGTATCTTTTACAATTATTACTGAATATTCAAACTATAGTAAGAAATTTGAACATATTCTAAATTTATTTAAATGATAAAATTAATTAGACATGTTTTAATAAATTGCAATTAACAAGAACCAATATATGTAGGAGTATTGATCCATACCATTAATTAATCTCAAAACATATATATTCATATATATACATACATACATATTGAGATAACTAATGGTATGGATAAGACTCTACATATATATGCGTGTGTGTAATGGCGAGTAACTCTGCCGGCAATTAAAAATCTGGATTAATAAAAGGAAAATAACGTGTTAAATATGCAATTATGCAAAGGAAGAATATAGAAACATATATATTTGTTCGCGGAGGATGCATATCCTCTATGGAGTGTCATGTTTTGAATGTCTAAAATCCAAAAAAATTACTGATTGAAGAATAAAAATCAATAAGAAATAACTATTTTCTCAATATATATTCTCGAAGATTCAGTTCACAAATGCTATTCATGACTGGATCATTTCCTTCGTTTATTACCTCGCTAGATAAAGAATTGAAATAAATGTGATCTTTCAGATATTTATGATATTGATCAACATAATCTCCAGAATATTACACTGTAGTATATATTTATTCATATATAAGTAACTAGTACACATTGTGTGCTATACATGTAAGCTTAATTTGACAACTGACGCACCTATGAAGATGGCACATACTGGCTTGACGTTCTACATTTTCTTGGGCCTCGTTTTGGCGGCAGGTACGAGTTCTCTAGCATTGGTCGATTAGCATATACTTAATTCTTGCTCTCTTATAAAAGCCCTTGCTTCGTGTGCTAAGTTTTGTACTTGATATTTTTTTTAATTTTTTTTTTTTTGAGCTAATAGGGAATGGCCCTTTCTGTTATCCGAAACTAGCAAACAAAATTTTATTTGAAAAAAAAAAACAAAAGAACCGAAATCTCCCTATTTAATTTGCGTTGTTGATAAAAATCTCTCTGTGAAAGAAAAAAAAGGGTAAACAAAATCCACGTGAATTTATGAAAATATGCAAAAAATTCTTTCATGTTCTCCACAAGTGGTATTTACTTCTTTTATAATTTTTTCTTCCAATTACGCAAAATACATAGGAATTTTTTCCTTTATTAATACGCATATACATGATATTTTTTATCAAACTTGCAATTCTGTTTTTCTTTTTACAAGTCATTTATTAAAATTCGGTATATCACTTTTTGTTCCCGACCTTTGTGTGCATTGATCCATTACCTTTTTCTTAAAATGATAACTTTCTCACTTGAAAACAACCAGAGAGAGAATGACCAACAATCAAGAAATGACAAAGTATATTTTATTTTAACGAACATCACATTTAAATTAGCCACATTTATTTATATTTCTACTACATAAATTAATAAAACAGGTTTAACAATGTTACATGAAGTGGATGCAGCAAAAGCAATTGGTCATAATCCCCAAAGTAATATAGCGGGATCGAAGGCGAAGCAATGTGTCACAGAAATTCAAGAATGTAGTGGTACTGATCAACAGTGCGATGTGGTTTGTTGCAAGAACAAGTGCACCACCGAATATGGAAAGCGCAATTCACAGTCATTTTGCAAAGAAATACACGTCGGAGTTGTACTGCAAGCATGCATGTGCAGTTATGATTGTTAAACTCGGAGTCATTGTAGTAACCTCAAGTATTTCAGTTGAGGTAAAAACAGTGGAGTGTTATGTTTTGTTGGAGAAATATATAAATTTTTATTTCAGCAAGTATTTTCTTGTTTTATTGTTTTAATTCGTAGAAGTGTCAAATGCCAATTTTTTGTATTTGACCGAAAATAACATTAAATACGTATCCCCCATATTAAATTACGAACCCTTGTTCTAACATCAGTTTTAGATTGAACTGGCCGAGAGTTGACTCTCCGAAAGGACTAAAATATTATTTGATTGAAATGATAAATATTTTTCAATTTTCAGAATCCTAACTCTTTAAATCAATGAATGTTTTTCTACAATCTATAAGAATATGATGTACATCAACAGTCTAAGCTGATTTTTAATACGTGTATATATAATGGAATTTATTTTCAAAATTCTAATCTATTCTTAAGATTTTTATTTTAGATTTATACGTTTATATATGCTCCGATGATGAATATGTATCTTTAGATGTAATGAGAATGATTTAAAAAAAAAAAAAAGAAACAGATTATGTGCGATCTATGTTATGCCACTAACGTAATACTATGATTATAGAGACATTTTGATTTGGTCATTTTTGAATACTGCTATATAATAAATACGAATATGGAACTGAATACATATTAATATTTTTAATATAAAATAGTTAAACTGAAACCACATAAATCGCTAAAACGTTCTTTTTTAAATTTTATGTCTTAATTTATTACTTCAATAAAATAAGTTCATTTGAAAACTTGTATACAAAATATGTAGGGCTAAACTACAAATATGTAGGGCTAAACTACAAATAAATATGTAGGGCTAAACTACAAATAAAACTGGAATTTAACTTATGCTAAACAAGAAAAATAGTAATTTAAAAAAATTAGCATAGGTTCTTTAATATATGTATAGTATCTAATAAAACGGTTTTCGACATTGAAGAAACAGTCTACAATATAGAAACTAGATTCTAATTGCGATCCCCGTGCAGACTAGTGTTTTCATGATCAAATCAAACAATGAGTTGACAATTTTACTGGTGGTTCGACCACTAAATAAAGTCAATAGTCAACTCAAGAAATTGTTTTTGTATATATATATATAATTTATTTCTAACATTTTCAAAGTGTTCACAAGAAATAAATATATTTAAGATGTTTTAAACAGATTATGAGTATTTGAGATCTATGTTATGCCAATAACGTAATACCATGATTTTAGAGACATTCTAATTTGGTCATATTTTTAATACTGCTATATATAATATATATGAATATATGGAACTGAATATATATTATTATTTTGCATCATTAATTTAAAACAGTTAAACTGAAACGTTATAAATCCCTAAAACGTTCGTTTCAAAATTTTATGTCTTAATTTATTACTTCAATAAATAAGTTCATTTGAAAACTTGTATATAAACTTTGAAAGTTAGCATGATTTATAAACACAAAATATATAGGGATAAACTACAAATAACACTGGACTTTAACTTATGCTAAACAAGAAAAATATTAGTTTTAAAAAATTAGCATAGCTTCTTTAATATATGTATAGTATCTAATAAAACGGTTTTCGACAATTGAAGAAAGAGCAGCGGGCAAAGTTTACATTATAGAAACTAGATTCTAGTTGCAATCCCCGTGCACACTAGTGTTTTCGGAATCAAATCAAACAATGAGTTGACAATTTTACTGGTGTGGTTGGATCACTAGATAAAGTCAGTAGTCAACTCAAAATATTTTGTCTGTTAATATATATATATATATATATATATATATATATATATATATATATATATATATATATAAAATTTATTTCTAACATTTTCAAAGTGTTCATAAATCATAAATATAATTATTATCACGATTACTCAGGATGTCTAATCTCAAATAATCATTTCAAATTATAACATGTACCACATCAAATTATAAATAGTTTTTCGAATTCCAAGATCAAGGGAAACAATTAAAATCAAATGAATGCATAATATTCAAAATGCAAACCAAATGAAACGTAGATAATCTGAGTTCTAAAATCACAAAAACCCAGCAATTCCATATACATAATCTCTAAAGATTATCAAACTAAACAAAATATCCAACAACTAAAACATTTCTTAAAGTTTCATGGGTAGTATCAAACAAAACATTGCAAAAGCTTAAGGCAAAATCAGGCCACAATGGGCAAACTCGTTCAGTGGTTCATGGATGTGGGCTTGTTTTAATCGGTCCGAATTGTTTGTTAACGAAACAAGTTTTGGAATGGCAACCAGACAAGAAAAACAGTCGTATCAGGAGGATACTCCTTCAGCTCAGCTCACTCAAGTTCCACGTCAGCACACAGTTAGTTACGCACACACACGCTGAGTTTGTTAGCAAGTTAGTTACGGTTTTACAGCTGAACTTTGGCGCCTTTTTTAGTTTGTATAAATAGGTGCTCATTCACGTTTTGTAATCACAAGTTGTATCTCTCTTTTGATCAATACACTCTCTATTTCAATATTCTCTCTGTTTGTTATTATGGAGTTCAATTCGTTCACGATCATGATCATATTCAACATCTCCGATCATCTTCATTCTATCATGGTATCAGAGCGATGAGACTCTGTCTCATCGTCTCTCGATCCACACACTTCCGCATTTTCAAATCTCTGTTCGATCAATTTTTCGTTTTAGTCTAAATTCACAATATGAGTGGATTAGATGCATCATTTCCCGACGTTCTCACCGGCGCGAATCGGAATCGCAATACAGAGGATCCTGCAAATCCTCTATATCTACATCATGGCGAAAATCCAGGACAATCGTTGGTGAATCAACAGTTGGATTCGCAAAATTACCACAAATGGAGCCGTGCGATGTTTGTCGCATTGTCAGCTAAGAACAAGTTAGGTTTCATTGACGGATCTATACAAAAACCATTGGTTACAGATCCTTCATACTCAAATTGGATGAGATGCAATTATATGGTGCTAGCTTGGATCACAAATAGCTTGTCACGGGAGATTGCAGGCTATACACTCTACTCAGACTCTGCATTTCAGGTTTGGAAGGAATTGAAGCAGAGATTCTCCAAATCAAGCAACAACAGGATCTATATGCTTGAACAACAGCTCATACACACAAAGCAGGAAGGTACTCCAGTTAGTGTTTACTTTTCTAAGCTTAAAACACTTTGGGATGAGACTGGATTATATGAAGAACATTGTGTATGTTCTGTTGTTGACTGTCGTGTGTTGTTGGAGATGAGTAAACGTAGTGATAGGAGGAGGATTATGCAGTTTCTCATGGGATTAGATGAGTGTTATTTGCAGTTGAGGAACCAGATTCTTCTGCGTGAAGAAATGCCTGGTTTAGATGGTGTTTTTAGCTTGATCCTGCAAGAAGAGGCTAATAATGAGATGAATTCATTTAGCATAGCACCTAAATTTGCAAAACCTGCAGCAATTCTAAGTTTGAGAATAGATCACAAGGAAAACCTCAGATGAAGCCTGGGTTTAAGCCTTATAATAACAAGAATAGACCTGCTTGCACTCACTGTGGAAAGACTAATCACACAGTTGAGAATTGCTTTGAGATATATGGTTATCCACCAGGGCATAAGTTTGCAAAATTTAAACCTAGTCAAGCTAATTTTGGAGTTACAAATCAGCAGGACAAGAATGTTCTTCATCAGGATAATTCAGCAGGACAGGTTGTTCCTCACTTTACTCGGGATCAGTATCACAAGTTATGTGAATTGTTGAAGCACTCAGGACCCATGGTGAACCATGTGACTACTGGTAATGCAGGTATATCACCTCATTATGTCACTTTTGTTCCCAATCAGCATGTTGTTTCTGTTATTTGTCAGAATACTTCTTCTTACACTTGGATTCTGGACTCAGGTGCCACTGATCATATCACCTGTGATCTTACTTTGTTTTCTGCCTATGAACCTCTACATAATGTGCATGTAAGACTTCCTAATGGTACTTCAGTTGCAGCTACTCATCTTGGGTCTATAAGGTTCAATAAGTACATTACACTGCAGAATGTAATGTGTGTGCCTGCTTTCAAGTTTCATCTTCTCTCAGTGAGTAAACTCATCAAGGACCTTCAATGTTGCTTAATTATCTTCCCTGCATTATGTGCTCTACAGGACCCAACCACTTGGAGGGTGATTGGGATTGCTAAAGAGCATTATGGACTTTACTACATGACTTAAGATTCTGCAGTTGGTTCTCTTGTTCATTGTAGTTCTAACACTGTAAATTCTTGTTTTGCCTCCTGTTACTCTGTGGCATAACAGGCTTGGACATTCTTCCAGTGCTAGATTGAATGTATTGCATCAGTTGAATAATAAAATTCCTTGTTCAACTTCAAGCTTTGTGTGTGATCCTTGTCACAAAGCTAAACAACACAGGTTGCCTTTTCCTTGTGATCCACATAGATCTGCTGCTATTTTTGAGCTTATACATATGGACATTTGGGGTCCATTCAGTACATATGCTTATGATGGTACTAGGTACTTTTTGACAGTGGTGGATGATTATAGTAGGTTCACTTGGGTGTATATGATGAACAATAAGAGTCAAACCAGGGGGCTTATAAAGCAATTTTTTCAGTTTGTTTTGACTCAGTTTGGAGTTCCTATTAAAGCTGTCAGGTCTGATCAGGGTAAGGAGTTTCAAATGCATGAGTTTTTTGCTTCTCAAGGCACTTTGCATCAGCAGAGTTGTGCCTACACCCCTCAGCAGAATTCAGTAGTAGAACGCACCTTTTAGAGGTTGCAAGGTCCCTGCGTTTCTAGTCTCACGTTCCTCGTCAGCTTTGGAATTGTTGTGTTCTCACAGCTGCCTATCTCATCAATAGAATATCTACTCCTAATCTGCAAAATCTCACACTTTATGAATGCCTTTATAATAAACCACCTCAATATTCTCATCTCAAATCCTTTGGCTGTCTTGGTTTTGCTTCTTCAGCTCTTCTTAACAGGTGCAAATTTGATTCTCGAGCTGTTAAGTGTATCTTTGTTGGTTATCCTGCAAACATGAAAGCCTATACTCTTTTTGCTTTGGAATCTGGCAATTTTTTCACTTCCAGGGATGTCACTTTCTATGAATCAGTGTTTCCCTTTGCCTCTCCTTCTCCTTCTGTTCCTCTTTTTCCACCTTCAGATTCTTCTGTGTTTGATTCTTCCCCTGAGGGAGGGTATCAGGAGGATACTCCTTCAGGGGATACTCCTTCAGCTTTTTCTCATTCTCCTGAGATTCTTGCTGACATTACATCTGATCAATTGGATCAATTAGATGATTCTGATGCTTTAGATGAGTTTGATGAAGGAGGTGTCATTTCTAACTCTTCTCCTCTTATTTCTATTCAGAATTCACCTGTCAGGAGATCATCTAGAACACATCAACCACCCACCTATCTCAAAGACTTTCATTGTCAATTGGTTCAATCTGTTTCTCATCCATACACCAGCTCAAAATCTTTCAAACATGTTCCTATTCCTCTTGATGATGTTCACTTTGCTATGGTTGTGGTCAATGATGCTGAACCACAGTCATACAAACATGCCATGACTGATCCTAGATGGTGTGAGGCCATGAAGGTGGAGTTGCAGGCTCTGGATTCTTCAAACACTTGGGATATACAGCCTTTACCACCTAATAAGAAGCCTATAGGTTGTAGGTGGGTGTATAAGGTCAAAAGGAACTCTGATGGTTCAGTGGAAAGATTCAAAGCTAGGCTGGTTGCCAAGGGGTATAATCAGCAAGAAGGGGTGGATTTCTTTGATACTTTTTCACCAGTAGCCAAGATTACTACAGTTAGATGCTTCTTGGCTATGGCTTCAGCTCACAAATGGCCATTGTATCAAATGGATGTAAACAATGCCTTTTTGTATGGGGATTTGGATGAAGAGGTGTATATGACACCTCCTCCAGGATTAGATGTTGCCAAGGGCATGGTTTGCAGACTTAAAAAGTCACTCTATAGATTGAAGCAGGCTTCCAGGCAATGGAACCATAAGTTGACTTCTGTCATTGTTCAGCATGGTTTTGTTCAATCACAGAATGATCATTCACTCTTCATCAAAGCTCAGGGACAAAAGCTTACTTTCCTTTTGGTCTATGTTGATGATTTAATACTTTCTGGCAATGATCAGCAGGAAATTGATTCACTCAAAGGGTATCTCCAAAGTCATTTCAAATTGAAGGATCTAGGTGTTTTGAAATTCTTTCTTGGTATTGAGGTAACTCGTTCTGCAGATGGCATTCACTTGAACCAAAGAAAGTATGCTTTGGAGATAATTTCTGATTGTGGCTTAATGGAGGGGAGATCTGTTAAACTCCATTTGAGCAGAATCTCAAGTTGAGCAAAACTGGTAGTGATTGTCTGAACAATGCTACTGAGTATAGGAGATTAGTGGGGAGACTTCTCTATCTCATAGTTACTCGACCTGACATTACATATGTTGTTCAATCTCTTAGCCAATTCCTTGAATCACCTACAGTGGCACATATGCAGGCTGCATTAAGAGTGGTTAAATATCTCAAGAATGCACCAGGACAGGGTACGTTTTATCCTTCTTCTAATGACATCCACATCAAGGCCTTTTGTGATGCAGATTGGGCTGCATGTGTGGATACTATGAGGTCAGTTACAGGCTTTTGTGTGTTCATTGGTGATTCTATGGTCTCTTGGAAGTCCAAGAAGCAGCATACAGTGTCTAGATCATCAGGTGAAGCTGAGTATAGATCCTTGGCTTCAGCTGTGTGTGAAATGATCTGGCTCAAACGTTTGCTATCAGATTTTGGAGTTGTTCATGATCATCCTGTACTTCTCTTTTGTGACAACTCTGCAGCTATACATATCGCCTCAAATCCTGTGTTCTATGAGCGCACTAAGCACATTGAGCTGGACTGTCATCTTGTTCGAGAACATCTTCAAGCTGGCTTGTTTAAAGTGTTTCATTTGGCTACACACAAGCAACTTGCTGACCTTTTTACCAAGTCTTTAACATTTGGATCTTTCAAATCTCTAGTATCCAAGATGGGAGTATCAGATTTATACTCTCATCTTGAGGGAGGGTACGAGGAGGATACTCTTTCAGCTCAGCTCACTCAAGTTCCACGTTAGCACACAGTTAGTTACGCACACACACACACTGAGTTTGTTAGCAAGTTAGTTACGGTTTTACAGCTGGACTTTGGCGCCTTTTTTAGTTTGTATAAATAGGTGCTCATTCACGTTTTGTAATCACAAGTTGTATCTCTCTTTTGATCAATACACTCTCTATTTTAATATTCTCTCTGTTTGTTATTATGGAGTTCAATTCGTTCACGATCATGATCATATTCAACATCTCCGATCATCTTCATTCTATCAGGTCGTCATCTCTTAAACAGGTTCATCTGTTTATTCAGAGAAATGAAAGATCCGTCAATGTACATCAACTTATTCTTAGCACCCAACGCCATTTTCATAAATCTACTCCATGAATGATAATTTTCGCCATTTAATGGCGGATTAATCAACACAGTACTAGGATTATCATTATTGTTAACAAAACATGGGCTATCTACCGTCGGCAGATTAGAACTCGAACGGGTCATTTTTCAACCAAAATCAACAAATTGAACAGAGCAATTTGAAGAGAAAATCAACAGAAATCAAATTGAATCAAAGACACAGCAAATATCATGCCCAAGCTCTCATTATATCTGAAATTAGTTTAGAAAGTAATGCTAGTTTTGGAAGTTTATACAGATACAGGTTATTATCCCAGCTTTTTCTTTTGGATTTGCTCTATTAATCATTTCTTGTGCGCTAGCTACACTTCTTTTTCTTAATTCTGGTTGTTTATATTAAGCGATAATGCTAAATTTATTAAAAGTTGCATATGTAATTAGAAACGATAATTACATTAAACTGCATTATATCTTACAATCAAAAGCTACTTTTACTAGCTATTATAGAAAGATCGATGCAAATTTTAATAAATTCTTGAAGACACCGCTCAGACCTATTCTTGAGCCAATTTACTTATGAATAGTCTAAAATATCAAATGCAATCTACTTATCAACATGTGTAGCTATCGATTATAGCATATGAAAACATGTAATTCATATAAACATGACGCTATTAAGAAGACATGATATGGTCCAGATGATCACTGACTGAGACACGTAATTTTGATATTTAATGACACGGTTGTAACTAGTTAAATTCATAAATATTCGTCGTCTCTGTCGGCATTATTTAATATTTTAAGTTAATGTCTATATTTTAATTGATTAATGTGGACGTAATGTAAGCAAAAAAAACTGAAGACGAAAGAAGCAGTAATCATGCTGAAATGTGCACGCCACAAAAATATAAGGAGTGGTTCAAAACTCAAAAGTCAGCGTCAGAGTACTCGCTGTAACAACTAACAAAAAGTTACTTGATGTAAATAGGTTTGTTTGGCCGGCGATATTATCAAAGCGACAAATGTTTGTTTCTCATAATTTTTAAGTTGACTAATTTGCCCTCATCTAAAATCTTGTCAAAGTTTTAATTTTGAATTTTAGAAGATTCATCAATTAACTTATCAAAATGAATTCCTTAAATTTTGCTGGTAAATTATTTTTCCAAAGTAGTAGCTAAGGAACTAAGGAAACAAATCTTAACAGATTGTTTAGGGAGGAAAAATGGAAAGCATCCATGGAATCAATATAAACTTTATTATATTTATTATGTTTGTATCGAAATCAAAATAGTTATTTATGTGCTTATAATCTTTTCTGGTTGTGTTTTAGGCTTGTATCTTTATTTTGTGTGTTAATTTGTCAGAGTTTGTTGCTATTTAGTTTCCTACATAGCATGGCAAATTAATTATATAGTTAACTCAAATATAACACATAAAAGTACAAATTTTAAATCATAATATAATTAATCAAAAAATATTATGACATTTTTTATTATAAGTAATTAAGTAAGTATCACATTAACACTTTATTTTTCAGATGATATGACTAAAAGTGGCGATTTTTTTTAACTGTTTGTTTGTAGTGAATTATTGACTTGCTCTTATAAGGTCGTCAATTTTTCGTAACTAGATATTATACTTTTGTTTTTTATTACTTAAAAAATAATATTAGGTTAAGTTAATTATAAGCTCCAGGTATTATTTACAGTTTTAATATTAACAACGTCATTTTTTGTTAATAAAAACAATTTATATTCTTAACTTTGACTAAAATTCAAACATAAAAATTTATACCTTTTGTTGGTAGAAAGTGAATTACTAATATTTATGGTTCCATAATTAATATAAGAAAATATTAAAAGGAAATCTCAACTCAAGTGCGCATAAAGTTAATTAAAAAATTTAATTCAAAAGCTACAATTCAATAATTTTAATTACATATGAAACAAACGATTGATAAGCACAGGCATATTAAATAAAAATTATCATATCCTTTGGGAAGTAATTTGTTGTAATTACATTCAGCGTTTACCTTCCTACCATAAAGAATAAAGAGAAATTAATGAATTACCAAATTTGAGGAGATTTGTTAAGACCATTAATGAAATCATATATATTTAGAACTTTGATAGATTTTAGGTGGGGCAATTTTGACAACATAATAATATTGCTCTGGAAGCAATATTATTTGCTTTGGCAATATCGCTAGCTTTTTTTTTTTAAAATAAAAAATGTTGAGGGTTGGGAGTTGGGACGAGCCTCTTCCACCAGAATAAAGTGCAGCTTGGATACTTCGTTAATATCTATTAATAATAAAAGAAAACAGGTTCGTGAGACAAAATGGAAGTTAATATTATTGCTTATTTTACTCAAATAACCTCTAACTTTTTGACCAGCTTAAAAAGAAAACAAAATTGGGGGTCAAATCAAGAAAACAACATTAAATTAAAGTAGTTGTTGTACCAAACTTGTGTTTTTCATGTTTATCCTCAGTCTACACAATGAAACAACGCACTCCAGGGTCAATAGTGTCATTTTTGATACCCCACTATCTATCCATCCCTTGATTTACGATGGAGGTAGTTTTTGGCCATTTCTTTCCTTCTTTTTCCTAATAAGTTATGTTGCATTGATACTTCAAAAAACCACACGTACCCGTATCAGATACCAGTACTATTCGGATACTTCTCGATACGTATCGGACACGCCACGTGGCGTATCCTATAATTAAAATAAAAGAAAATTACGGATACCTGTGTCGGATACATATCAACAACGTATCCAACCATTTTTTGACACAACATCAACCCCTATTATATAGTAAAACTTAGTAAAGTAAAATTAGAATAGCAAAGAAAGTAGAAAATATGAGACTTGCAATCTTTTATATTAGATAATATTCTCTTAATTTAAGTTGAGCGAGCTTTTTTTACCTTTAAATAAATTTGTTATCACATTCTTCTTCTTTAATGTTCATTTATATTAGTTATGACTCATAAATAAGATTTATTTTTATAAAAAATTTAAAATATAATACTAAAATCGTAAATATGTCTATTGTAATTATATGGTACACATAAATTTATTATAGTCCTGGTAATTATATAAATAAATGGATGTATCCATGCCGTATCGTATCTCTATATTTTTGAAAAACCCGTGTCCTCGTATCCGTATCGTACCGTACCCGTATCCGTGCAACATAGCCGATAAGTTATTTTTCTTTCATTTCACTAACCACCATATAATTCTCAAATCTCCATTAATGAGCAAAAATTAAGGAGAAACAGCACCACCAGGTTCTCAGGAAATCATTGAGCTAATAAATTAAAGATGAAAGAGTGGAAATATCAAAGGTAAATTTCATTCTTATCTCCACAACAACTCTTTTTTGCTTATGCATTAATAATGTTTTAAGTTTCTGTTAGCCTGATCAATCTATTTGTTTTACCAATTGACAATATCGGTAGTTCTTTGGATTTGTTCTGGAGAGGCATTGGTTGACGAAGCATGTACAGTGACAAAGTAACTGAAGAAATGGTGTAATAAGTATTGGGAGGATAGAATGGGACGTTGGCAAAAGATATATCTCACGGCAATGTCACAGACAAGGAGGGTCAATATATTATAGGCAAGTAAGAGTTTCATGTTTTTATAATTTGAGGGGCTAATTGCAGCAAACCCCCCAAATTTTGGGGGTCAGAGCACTTTACCCTCTGAACAATGAAAATGTGTGAAATGCCCCCCAAACTATTGATTTTTGTGCAATTTGTCACCTGAGTCGTTGATCAAACCGTTTCATTTTGGACACGTATCTATGTTTTTGTCCGTCAGATTTAACATCAGGGAGTAAAACGCACAAAATTGAGTAGTTCAGGGGGTATTTCACACCAAACGATAGTTCAGGGGGTAAAGTGCTCTGACCCCATAGTTTGGGGGGTTTGCTGCAGTTAGCCCTTTTTATTTTATTAATTTAAAGCACACCAGTTTCTCTACTTATATAGGGATGCGAATGGCGTGGATTTGAATGAATGCCGTCAATTGAGGACTGCTTTAGCATTTGTGTGGTTAAATACATTCAATACCTGTTTAAAATGGATTATTGATATCAATTTTCTTTTTTTGCTATAGAGCGGGAGTATTAGTTGTGGAGGTTTTCAAATGGAAATTCATCTACTCCAGCTTCCTCATAATTCGACACACGAAGGGTCTCTAGATTGTGAAGCTTATAGATCGATGCTAGGTTCACGGTGCTGCAGTTTCTTAAATCCAACATTTTTAGAGATGGTAAATTTGGAAATTTCAACGAGAAACACTCCTCGATAGTTAAAGTCTGAAGATTTGGGAGGAAATTTCCCGTTTCCTTCTTTACCAGACCTTTTAGATTGGGGAGATCTTCCAAGTATAACTCTACAAGCGATGGGAATTTTGGCTTCAAAACTGAATTAACACCTAATACTGCAACATCATTCTCAATTATATACTCCATACCAGCACCCGTTAGAATCAACATTTTAAGGCTAGGTAGGTGATAGATCTTTAGGTCTTTAATTTTTATTTAAAACAGATAATCGTGATACCTAGTCTAGACAGGTATGTAAGACAATAAAAATAAGACAGGTGATTTTTAACGTGGTTCGAACTCCGACCTACTCCACGAGGCTTTCGCCCCTAGAATTCAAAAATCTTTCCTTGATCAAAAGCTATTACACCTACTGGTTATACTCGACTCCCTCTAATGTCGGATACCAATAGGAACCTTTTATCGTCTACTCTATTTGAACCCGTAACATCAACTCCCTTTAGATCTTCTTATGATCAAGCCTCTAAGCGCAAAGCATGTACGTATAGAATCCCTCTAACTGGTGCAATCCTTTCCCGTTGAACTCCCTTCAACTCTTGTTAGGCTTGTCACGTTCTTGAATAAATTCAAGTATGAAAACTAAGGAGTGAAATATAATGAACACCTAAAGATGAGTATTGTTATACACGAGTGTTCTACATTGATTCCTAGGAATTCTACTATTTATATGATAGCTCTCCTTGAAAGATCCCAAGATCCGCGGCCAGTCTCCCAATCGAGTCGGGACTCGATCTTTCCAAAATATTCGGATTATTTCATTTGATAAGGTATCTTTTCCTTTCGATAAGATCTTCATGATCTTCATATCCTGCACATCACAGACCGAAAAAGAACTCCAGAAGGAAACAATCTCTTAAGGATATAAACAAGATTTTGATAAAGATTAACTTTCATAAGATAAGATTCTAAAGATCAAGTTAAATCTTTCCAAACTTACTCAAACATTCACTTATCTTTAGAAGATAAATTCTATAAAAACGCAAGTGAATATTTTAGTAAATAAATAAAAGAAGAATTTTCCTTTAAAATACTTTTCCAAAACAAGAAAATAAATTATGTTGGACTTGCAGTCCTAACAATCTCAATCGTGTCGGGCTTGCAGTCCTAATTAGCAATCAATTGACTTGTTTTGGCAAAAATCTTTTAAAACCAAGGAAAATGTAAACATAATGCAAATAACAAGTTAGTAATACACATAGGCAAGTAAAACAAACTAACCAGTTAAGACAGCAATAAAAACTTGTTGCAACAGTAGTGCAACAATCCGCAAAACAACTTAAAAAAAGAAGAAGTACAGAGTTCATAAGCAGAATAAAATAAAATAAAATAAAAAGTATAAAATGCAGCAGCTTCATCATCAAAATCTCCCCCAATCTCCATTTTTCTGCTACTCCCTCATTTTTCCTGAACCAGTCAAGACCTATGTTGCACGGACACTTTAAAAAAATGAAAAATACAGTGTCGGACACGCCTAGGAGACGGACACGCCTCGAACACGTGTTCGACACGCCACGTGGTGGGTCCATAATTAAAATAAATAAAAAATATATGGACACGCGTGTCGGACACGTGTTAAGGCCTTTTCCGACACGCCATGGACACTTTTGGGGTTTTTTTTTCTAAAGTCCTAAAACTTTAGGGGTTATATGAAATCAATTAGAAATTAAAGAACTAAAACAATAAATTTCCAAACTAAAATATGAAACTCACGAGCAGGTTGTTGAGACTGGGCAAGCTGCGATTGTAGGTTGTTGCGACTTCCCTGGGGAACAGATGGATCAGCTTCATCATCACCAACAGTTGGGACAGTGGGCTGGACAGGAGATCCTAGAATAGATTGAACTAGGTGGTGAGAAGCATGATATGGGTTGAGGCGGCGCGTCATCTTATCTTTCTTGACCCGAACATCCACTTGGGCTGTGAGCGTGTGAAAAATCAGGGATGGACAGCCCAAGGTCATCTTGATTGTTTGGTCGAATGCTTCAAGTTGGATCCACTCAAAGACCAGTTTTCTCAAGTTAATGGGGGCATTCGAACCAATGCGGAACAAGACAGAAGCAGTTAAAGGATTCAAGGTAGATGTATGAGACATTGGAAACCAATTTCTTACCATGATTCCAAAAAGTAAACCATACCAAGGGAGAAGAGCACCTCGGCGGAGATTACCATTGGAAGGCCACTTCATGTTGCAGCAAGTGATGGTAGCCGTGACTGCATTCCTGTCTGTCTCCGGTTCCATCTCGAAGTCGCGACAGGTTGTCACGTCAGGAGAACCCAATTGCATGTTCAGGATTTGAAGACTTATCTCGAAGATGTGGTTCCTCACAAACACTGAATGTTCCTTGGCTGAGCCTGGAACACCGAATTGAGTATCCAGATTGGTATAGAAGTCGTGCACAATCCGAGTGACATATGGTTGGACCCTGCGAGTGGATTAAAGAAAACCTCTCGCCTCCAAAAACTCCAGTAACCCCGTACTCGCAAAAGAATCTTCATGAAGTGTAACTTCATTAACAGGAATACGTCGGGCAAGTAGAGGATACCTGAGTTTTGCCTGAGCTATGTAGAATTGCTAGGACATAGCGATCTTCACTAGGAATGGCTCTTCAGATGGTGGAACTCGGGGAGAAATGGCATAGCCTCCATCAGCTTCTTCAAACTGGACCTGACTGCCTACATCAGTATCAGACTTGTCTCCAGACTGGTCGACCTCATTAGACGAGGACTTAGCTGGTCGTTTCTGGTGTTTTCAAACCGCACTCGAGTCTGTATCAGATAGTTCAATTGGAACAGAGTCTGAGGCAGCAACAGCAACAGGTCGAGGACGTTTGTGAGAGGCAGTCTGGGTACGTCTTCCGACTTGGCTCGCGACACCCTCTGCAACAGGTTTGGACTTTTGTCTTGCAGATGGAGTGCGCTTTGAAGGTTGAGCCTTCTGCTTTCCTTTGGCCGCGGTGGATGTGCGGCGAGAGTATTTAGGTGCAGGTGTTGATGGGGTCCGTGAAAGAGACGGAACCAACGGTGATGGCGGTGTGTCTGCCATCGGTGGGTGAGCAGAGTCACGCGGCGGAGGAGAATAATCAAGTGGAGGTGATGATTCTTGTGCCTGGAGGGTGTGGCACGAGGCATGGATTCTGCAGTCGGTGGTGGTGGAGTGGTGTCTTACGGAGGTTGTATGGCATCGCTGGACGGTGGCGGAACATAATCCGGTGGGAATCGGACTAATAGCGGCTCCGGTTGCAAGATAGTAGACAACTTGTTGTCAATTGAGGACTCACTGTCATAGTCGACCAAAGGGGACGACTGGGATGGACCACCTGTGACTTACTTTTCACCATGTTAAATAGTTTCTTGTGGAGAGATGGTGAGAAGGAGGACATAAACAAAATAAAGCACAAGTGAGAGAGTGAATGATGAAGACGTGAGATATAGAACTTATATAGATATGATAGCATCAAACTAAATCAAAATCTTCCCTAGCTCTATCCACAAGTTCCCATAAATGATAAGACTCTTCTCATGACCTACTCAAGGAAGGAATCCAACAGAATCACGCAACCCAAACACTATCACGCGGTAAAAGGTATTGGCGGGAAAACTTTCCAAAATTAAACATCTCGTGCTAAAAGATAAATAAATAAAAGAAATTCAAAATGCACCTACTTAATTAAAAAAATAAAAAAAAAACAAACAGAAAGTAACTCAGCAAATTACACGTAACTCACCGAGTACCGATTCAACTAGTTTGAGTGGATGTCGAGACACCCTGTCATGACAGACCGTAAGACTGAGTACAAAAAAGCCAAAACCAAAGAATACTCATTAACCATATAACACAAAACATGTGTGTGTGTGTGAATTCTTATAAGATAAACATATGAAAAGGAAGAGAATTTGAAAGGGGCAAAATTGTTCACTAGATATCTCTTTTCAAACATAACAATGGCACCATGAACAGACACTTGAGCCTTTTGCATGGAGATAGCTTTCGCTCATAACTTTATGTAAAATATGGTAGCTCTTGTTAATGAAGTGATGACCGTAAGATATGAATTGAATGCTTTCACACATATTCATTGAGTTTAGGCACCTTTCCCCTCCATATATTTTTCTTTTGACACTCTTTTTCTTTTTGGCTCACATTCTCTTTGTTCTTTTCTTTTCACAACTCTTTTGCACACTCATTCTTTTCTTTTTCATGCTCAATTCTTCTGTTTTTGATGTGAAGAGGTAGCAAAAGTGGACATAGTCCATGTCAAAGAGATAATAAAAACAAATTAAAAACAAAAATTGTCCGTTGCAAAATCCTTTGATTTCACTGATGTAACTGAGGAAAGATGTCCACTCTGTATCAATGTAGTTCAAAGTACGCTCCAGAACCAGCTGTCGGGACAGGTCTACAAGTAAGTCATGACAGCTAGTTCAACAACAAACAAAAATCTTAGTTAAATCGGGCACCCAACAACCATTTAGTGAAGACAAATGCCAAGAGACTTTCTGCGGGTCTCAAAGCATTGTGAGTCCAGGGCTTTTGTGAAAATATCAGCAAATTGTCTTTCCGTGGCGACATGCTTAAGGACAATGATTTTATTTTCAACCAGTTCACGTATGAAGTGGTGTCTAATATCAATGTGCTTTGTGCGTGAGTGCTGAACATGATTTTTAGCAATGTTAATAGCACTAGTGTTGTCACAAAAGAAAAGTAGATCACTTTCCACAATACCGTAGTCTTTTAGCATTTGTTGCATCCAAATGAGTTGGGCGCAAGCAGAAATACACTCAGCTTCGGCGGTTGACAACGAAATGGAGTTTTATTTCTTGTTGTACTAGGATACCAGGTTGTTTCCCACATAGAAGCATCCTCCAGTGGTACTTTTTCTATCATCAGCACATCCAGGTACTTTTTTTATCGTCAGCACATCCAACCCAACTTGCATCATTGTATCCTGCAAGATTTGAGTTCGTGTCAAACGTATAGCTAAGACCAAATTTTGCAGTGCCACTAACATAACAAATTATTCATTTTACAGCACGGAGATGTAACTCCTTGGGATTAGCTTGATAGCGAGCACAGACACCAAAGCTAAAACAAATGTCAGGACGATTGGCTGTAAGGTAAATGAGACTCCCTATCATGCTTCGATAGAGACTAGGGTCAATGGAGTTTCCTTCTGCATCGATGGCCAGTTTATCATTAGTCCCCATAGGAGTTCTCAATGGTTTTGCAGTTTCAAGTCCAAACTTCTTTATAAGATTTCGGGCGTATTTGGATTGTGAGATGAATAATCCCTCGGATCCTTGTTTAACCTGCAAACCAAGAAAGTACGCCAGTTCACCTACCATGCTCATTTTAAATTCATTCTTCGTCAAATTTATGAAGTCGGCAACTGACCTTGTGAGGTAGATCTAAAAACAATATCATCAACAAATATCTGAGCAACCAACATGTGAGTCGCGACATATTTGACGAACAATGTTTTATCTACCCCTCTTCTAGTGTACCCATTCTCAATAAGATAAATTGTAAGTATTTCATACCAAGCACGAGGTGCTTGTTTTAATCCATACAAAGCCTTTATGAGTTTAAAAACGTGAGAAGGATGGTGAGGGTCAACAAAGCCTTTTGGTTATTCAACAAAAACTTCCTCATTAAGAAAACAGTTCAGAAAGGCACTTTTTACATCCATTTGAAAAAGTTTGAATATAAGAACACAAGCAATAGATAGCAAAAGACGGATAGATTCAAGTCTTGCGACAGGTGCAAAGGTTTCATCAAAGTCAATACCCTCGACTTGAGTGTATCCTTGTGCAACTAACCAAGCTTTTTTTCTCACAGTGTTACCGGACTCATCGGTTTTATGTTTAAAGATACACTTTGTTTCGATTACATTAGTGATGGTTGGTCGTGGGACAAGTTCCCAAACATTCTTTCTAATAAACTGACCAAGCTCATCTTGTATGGCTTCAATCCATGCATCTTCAAGTAGAGCCGCTTTGATATTTTTAGGTTCAACTTGAGAGGTGAAACAAGCAAATTGGAGCATCTGATCAGACCTGCATCGTGGTAAGTCACGAGTACAATACCTTCAGACAAATCACCAATGATCGAGTCAGTGGGGGTGATTCTTTCTGACTCTGGTCGATGGACAAGTTGAAACAGGTTCTGGAGGTTGATCAGTTTCGTCAGATTCTTGATGAAGTGTTGACTGTTGTTCTGTCTGAACCTTAGGAGTAGCGATCGGTGCGGCAATAGGTGGGGCGACCAGATCATGGATGCACTCATCATCACTACAAGAACTGGGATTCTCATGATCTCCAATTGAATGATTGAATCTCATGCTCCTGCGATGTATCCGAAAAATCCCTGGAATCATTGAATTCAATGTTAGATGATTCAATAACAGTTTGAGTCCTTAAATTATAAACTCTAAAAGCACGACTGTTATTGGAGTACCCAAGGAAAATACCAAGATCGCTTTTGGATGGAAACTTACTCAAATTTTCTTGATCTTTGAGGATAAAATACGTGCAACCAAAGATATGGAAGAATTGAACATTAGGTTTCTTACCTTTCTAAAGCTCATATGATGTCGAAGATGCACCTGGTCGGAGGTAAGTGCGGTTGATAATGAAACATGTTGTGTCCACCGCTTCTGCCCAGTGTCTCATAGGTAGTTTCTTTGAGTTGAACATAACTTGAGCCATCTCAAGTAATGTTCTATTTTTCCTCCTAACAACACCATTCTGTTGTGGTGTTTTGGGTACTGAAAACTCATGAGAAATACCATATTCCGCACAAAACTTTGAAAAATAGTGAATTTTCAAATTCCTTACCATGATCACTTCTGATTCTTTCAATTTTGAGTTCTTTATCGTTCATCAAATTAATACTCAACACTTTAAAAACTTCAAAAGTCTCATATTTTTCTTTCAAGAATTTTACCTATGTAAACCGTGAAAAATCATCGACACAATTAAATATGTACCTTTTACCCCCTGTACTTTCGGTCTGAACTGGTCCGACGAGGTCTATATGAAGAATTTCTCGGATACGTATTGTAAGTGAATGATGACCTGCAGGATGATTACCTTTCTTTTGTTTCCCTCGAAGACACGGTTCACACTTTCTTGATGGTTGGGAACCAAAATCAGAAAGACCTGCCTTTGATCTACTAAGCTTGATAAGGAGTTTGTAGTTCACATGACCCATCCTTTGGTGCCACAGCTCTGTCTGATCTGAGGAACTAAAAAAATATGCAATTTGTTCTGATTGTAGTCGCGACTGCGTTAGAGTATAGCAATTTTCTGCAGTGCGTTTTCTGGTGAGAACACACATGTCATGATCATCAACAACACGGCAATCTCCTTTTGAAAAGTGAACATACAGATCTTGATCATAGGTTGATGCTAATTAGGTTTTGCTTTAGTCCAACAACATGGTACACATTCCGGAGCTTGGAAAACCCTTGGATGTCGAGTGTTCCTCTTGTAACAATTTGACCCTTTTTACCGTTCCCAAACATAACTGTTCCTTTTAGATCAACAACATAGTTGGTCAAGATGTCTCTATTCCCTGTCATGTGTCTTAAGCATGAACTGTCGAAATACCAACAGTTAGGTGAACCATTTCCAATAGAAGAATAAGCATATGAAACATTATGATAATTAGAACGTTTCCCCCAGATTCGTTTTGTTGGCTTTTCATTATCAACTTTGGCCTTTTTCACTGTTCTCTCTTGAGTCTTCTTAGTTGTTGCGACTCGTTTTTGAGGCATCCTTGAAGCTACCAGTGAATGGCATGTCCCAGTATTGGAAGCAGTATGGGGCGAATGTGTCCTTTAACACCACAATTGTGACAGACTGGAACGAATCTGTCATAAAATACTAGACTGTGGGTTATCACGATTTGAGTTCTTTCTGAAATTCTTACCCAATTTCTTCAATTTTTGAACATCCTCTGCAGGTTTCTAATTAAGTTGAGATTCTCTTGTTGCAAATCCAAGACCTACACGATCTTTCGTTGGTTTTTGATTTTCCAACACATGATTCAATTTTATAGTTCCAGAACTGAGTAGCTTCACATTATTTCGAACAGCGGCAAGCTCTGTTTGCACATCTTTGTGCATCTGTTCGAACATGTTGGCAGTCTCTTTAGCTCTTTCTACAACGGTTTTGACAGCCTTGATTTTCCTTGTAAGATCCAAATTTTTGTTTTGAAGGTCAAGTACTTCCTGCTCAAGAACAGCAGTTGATTGTGGCCTGTTGTGACTCATGGAGTTTAATTTTTCTTCCAGCTCGGCAATTCTTAACGTTCTTGCCTTCCATTTGTCAGCAAAAAATAAGGAAATTTTCTCCAAGGGTTTCTGGGTCAATATCCTCATCATCAGAATCAAATTCTTCATTGCGGTCTTCCTTGTGTGTCGTGACAGACGGAGAGTCATGACTGATGAGTGAGGTAAATGCAAAATTGGTTTGAAGGTGACATTCCCTGCATTTAACACTTCTTCCCTTTCTTTTGACACACTGATCATTAGCAGCGGAAGGGTATAATGAAATATCAGAATTTGAGAAAAAAGCGTTCGTACCTTCAATGTCCTGTGCCATCTGCAAGATCTAAATAAAAACAGAATCTCACCAATAAAGTAGGTGACAGGCTCTTGATGCCAATTGATAGATCTTTAGGTCTTTAGTTTTTACTTAAAACAGATAGTCGTGATACCTAGTCTAGACAGGTATGTAAGACAATAAAAATAAGACATCAGATTTTTAACGTGGTTCGGACTTCGTCCTACTCCACGAGGCTTTCGCCCAAGAATTCAAACCTCTTTACTCTATCAAAAGCTATTACACCTACTGGTTTTACTCAAACACATAGACTCCCTCTAATGTCGGACACCAATAGCAACCTTTTATCGTCTAATCCGTTTGAAACCGTAAAATCAACTCCCGTTAGATCTTCTTATGATCAAGCTTCGAAGCGCAAAGCACGTACGCATAGAATCCCTATAACTGGTGCAATCCTTTCCCGTTGAAACCCCTTCAACTCTTGTTAGGCTTGTCACGTTCTTGAATAAATTCAAGTATGAAAACTAAGGAATAAAATATAATGTACTCCTAAAGATGAGTATCGTTATACACGAGTGTTCTACATTGATTCCTCGCAATTCTACTATTTATAGGATAGCTCTCCTTGAAAGATCCCAAAATCCATGGCCAGTCTCCAATCCAGTCGGGACTCGATCTTTTCAAAATATCCGAATTCTTTCCTTTGATAAGGTCTCTTTTCTTTTTGATAAGATATTCATGATTTTCATATCCTGCACATCAAAGACCGAGAAAGAACACCACAAGGAAACAACCTCTTAAGGATATAAACAAGAGTTTGATAAAGATTAACTTTCCATAAGATAAGATTCTAAAGATCAAGTTAAATATTTCCAAACTTACTCAAACATTCACTTACCTTTAGAAGATAAATTCCATAAAAACACAAGTGAATATTTTAGTAAATAAATAAAACCTGAATTTCCTTTAAAATATTTTGGCAAAACAAGGAACTAAATCGTGTTGGACTTGCAGTCCTAATAATCTCAATTGTGTCGGGCTTGCAGTCCTAACACTAGGTCTACCAGTCCTTGCAAACAATTTGTGCAGTCATGTATTTCAAGCTTGACTAAGTTTCGAGAGTTGAATTCCCCATCCAAATAGGAAATTGCTTTCCTTTGAACCCAGTATCTGTAACTTCTCAAGAGTACTGTGAGGTTCAAGTCCTCCTTGTATTTTCTCATATTCGGTTTCCCCTAAATTCACTGGAATTTCTTCTTCCCGTTCTAATTTCAACTTGTGGGAATTTTGTTTTCCAACCAGACATGCCTTCTTTGCATCTTTATGGCTTTTCACTTTCTCCAGGTTCTTAATTGTAGCGTCCCTCCAAGATTATTCAAGGACTCCAATTCTTCAAGGTGCTTACCATTTTCATGACCCACTATGAACATGCTCCATGTTTTAAGAAAAGTCAATTCACAAATTCTACATGGCACCTCACTCAATGAATGACAACCCTCCGGACAAACATGATGGAGATTACGCATGCGTCTCATGTGCTTAGGCAACCGCACAAGGGAATTGCAATAATTTAGATTCAAAATCTTCAAATTCCAAAGACTACATATTGTATCTGAAAGAGTACGAATAAGAGTATATGATAAGTAAGGACCAATATGATGAAAAATAAGAGTACGAATAAAAGTATATGGCACCTCATTCAAGGAATGGACCAATATGATTAAAAATAATTTATACTTAATTTGGATATTTAGACTACAAGAATAAATGAAATATGATGTGGGGTATTTTTGTCTGGATACGTGTCCACTTGTCAACACTCCACGTCAGACAGCTTCAGTCCCTGCTGGATCTTTAAGCAGCTTTTGAGTTAGGAACATGCACTCAACACTACACGTAAACTAAGCCGGTGCCTTCCCGGCGAAGGCACTCCGACGCTCAAGTCAAATGGGTCGGAATATGAGATCTTGTTGTGCGAGGCAACAAATCGACTGAAACAAGTTGAAATTAATGAATATGTCGAATAAAGCAATAAGTCGAATTGAACATGAGAATAAGTCGAATGAACTAGCTAAAACAAGTCGAATTGGGCAGCTAAAACAACTCAAACTACGTGCAAAATAGGTCGAATTTTATCTATTGTGGACAATTCGAATGATACTTATGAATAGAACGAAGTCGACTTATATAACTCGAGCTTAGGGCTTGGAAATTATGAAACGTAGAATGAGGAATGGGACCCCTTTATATAGTAGCAAGAGTCCTTATTCAGCTAGAATTGCAGTCCAAGTAGGACTATGAGTTGAAATAAGTCGAATTAGAGCTATTTGAGAATAACTCGAATGCCCTATTGAAATAGCTCGAATGACTTGTTCAAATTACTCGAATGGGCCTGAAAATAGCTCAAACTGGGCCTGTGAACAACTCGAATTGGGCTTGTGCTGCTCGAATTAGGCCCTGACTCGAAATTGGGCTTGCTTGGGCCTAATTTTGAGTTTTGTCTTAAATTGTAATTTTGCATTAAAAAATAATGATACTGTCGTGGCATAATAATCCGAAATACGCTCGTGGTACTATATCGAATATTATAACGTGGCAGTACCAAAATATGGTACATCATGGAGTCCCTCGGTTTGTAAGAGTAATGTGTAAAAACATTTGTCATACAAACTAAATTAGCTCAAGAAACCCCGGTAATCGTGCAACAAGTCCGTGAGTGAAAAAACGGAACAAAAATACCTAAGAAAATTTTTTGAATTTTTTTTTCAAAAATAGGTCGAATTACGCAACAGCTCGAATTGAAATAAGTCGAATAGGGGCAATTCGTTAATTTTATCGCTGGCTGCCCCTATAAATAGCTGCCGAAATGATTTCATTTTGCGTTTTCTTTTTCGCAAATAGCTCGAGCTCTCGCAAATAACTCGAACAGTGATAGCTCAAATACAATGTGAGAACAATAATAACTCGGACTAACTAGTTATAGCTCGAATATACTCTAATAGCTCGAAAACTCGGTGTTAACTCAAAAAATGTAACAACTCGAAAACCTTAACACAACTCGAGCAAGGTAAATAAGTCGAATAAGCTATCCCGAGTTACTTTGGATAAGTCGAACGTTGAAGTGGATCCGAGTTATATGTGAATAACTCGAGTGACCTACAAGACCTTCAAAATAACTCGAAAAAAATGCTTGTTAATAGCTCGAATTACACTAATTTTGAGCTATACACTTAGTAAATTTTCTGAAAATATTTTGTGAAATTTTCGACTATGATTTTCATGCCCTTTTTGCAGATTTGTCACGATGGCTCGTTCTAATCAACACCGGTCCCGCCGTAGTCCACCTGATCGTTCCAATCCTCATCCACAATCATCCCGTCTTGTCTCCGATCGTGATCGCAGTCCTTCACGAAGATCCAGTCCTCCCCGTTCCTCACAACCTGCACGTCCTGCCAAAATCAGGGTACCAGGAACGTCCCAAATCTTCGTCCCCGCGGAGCGATCATACGAGAGGAGAGACCCTGAGCTAGAGCGAGTTCTTGACCTAAACCTTAGATCCGGTAATTACTAAACCTCCCTTCTCTTCATATGGCATCAGTGTCAGACATCGAGTCTACCAGTCATATTGACGTCTCTGTAGTTGTTGAATCGTCCAGGTCGGGGTCTACGTCAGGTAGTGGGGAGTCCGATAGTGATACTGCATCCTTCACTGCCCAAGGCTCGGATAGAGAGGTAAATATTGTTGACGATTCTGGTAGTGAGGGGTTTATGACGAACATTACTGAGCCGAACCCCTTAGTCGTAGATGACGCTTCTGCTCTCCCTGATGTAGAGCATGTAAGTGCGATTGTAGAAGAAACTGTTCAGGAGTTAGCAGTAGAGGGCTTAGAATTAGACACGCCCCTCTCCCCCCCCCCCCCCCCCCCGTCCGACTAATTTATTAAACTTTCCTAAGATTCGTCCCATGAACTCTCATGATGAGTCTTTCTACAGTTCCATGTTTGATGTTCCGGTGCCTTATGCCATTATTTTCCCCGACCCAGATGATCGGATGGATAATCCGCCTCATGGGTGTTTGACTGTTTTTCATAATTATTTTTTGTGCGGGCTGAGGTTTCTTCCGAGTGATGTAGTTAGGCAGATTCTCCTTAGGTTGCCTTCTTGCCCATCCCACTTCACTCCTAACACCTATTGTATCATCCATGCCTTCATCATCTTGATGAGGGTATTCAAATTGCCTTGTACCACTAATTCCTTCTTCCAAATGTTCCTTAGTTAATTTAGGAAAACGGGAGATGATGCGGGTTTTTACTTTTTGACCGCGAGGAAGAACAATAGCTTCCTATCCGATCTCCAGTCAGCTTTGGGCATACTTGGAAGAATCAGTGGTTCTTCATCACGGAGTCTACACCCGGAGATTTCAATTTTAGGAGAGATTGGACGGATTGTGCCAAAGCCCTTCATTGTCCTCCTGCGTCCTTGTCCGTTGAGACAGTGGAGATGTTGAGCAGTCATAGGTTTGACGCCTCATCGCTGACTAAAAATGCTATCCTCCGGGCTGGGGGGGTATTCGACTGTGCCCTATACCGGCACTGGAGAGTTTGGTGCATAGCTTGTGTTTATGATTTATTGCTTATTTCTTTGTTTTAACTATCTCCTTTGTCTTTTTACTTATGTTTCAATATTTGTTTCTTTGCAGAGAAGATGGTGATCAGCAAATCCAAGAAGAAGTTGGTTGCCATGATGGAGATCAATGACGAGCCTGCTCCAGGTAGCACTAGTGATGGCGAGGCGGCCCCTTCTGAACCTGATCCTGATGCGGCTCCTTCTTCTGCTGATCTGATTGCTGCTGACCCGCCTGTTGCGGCCTCCACTCCTTCGTCTGATGCACCTCCCACTAGGGTGCCTTCATCTGCTGGTGCCTCATGGAGTTCAAGGAGCAAGATTGCTGGCGTTTCCTCGCGCCGAGCCCCCATCCCTCCTGGTTCTTATACTGGTCGGGAGCGGATTCCATCCGTGATCGATGCTATGAGGAGGGGAAATGCGATGGGCCATAATCCCGCTGTGAGAAAGCGTCCTTCCACCTCTGATGATCACCATCACAGAAAGAGTCCCGCGCATGATACTTCCGACACGTACGATCATGGCGATCTTAACATCAATGTGGAGGAGGTGTCGCGAGCTTCTATGGATGTTGGAAACTTCAAGGTTTCTGACACCGCTGCTCTGAGGACGGTCAAGGGCTTCATGCCCGCCTTTGACCGGAAGAGGTATTACGAGGAGGTTAGTGCTGAAGGCCTGTGCAACCGGACTGCTTTGAGCTAGGTCAATGTAAGTTTCTTTATTACCTGTGCAGCCGGACTTCTTTGAGCTTGGTCAATGTAAGTTTCTTTATTACCTCTGCTTTGTTTCCTAGCTCTTTTGTGCAGTTAAACGATTTAATGTAACTGTTGTTTTTTTGTTTGCAGTTGGTGGTGAACGCCCAAACCTTGCTGGAAAACTTTGACATCACCAATGATGCGCAAAGTGAGTACGCCACTCACTTGGAGAGGTTCAAGACTGGTGCCGCCCAGGCAAGATACTGGAAGATTAGGCCAAGGAGAGGGCTCGCAAGCTCTAAGAGACCATAAATATCGTGGTTGAGGAGCTTCGGGCCACTAAAGATAAGTTGAAGCAGTCCTAGGAGGCTCTTGCTACTAGCAACAAGAAATTACGTATTGTGATCAAGGACTTTGACCAGATGCAGCGGCTGAAGGATGATCTGGCCCTGAAGGAGCTGAGGATGCAGAATGAGAAGGATGCCTTGGCGGCCGGCTGAAGGCGGTTGAGGAGGAGCGTGATGCGGCTAGGGTGCAACTCGAGGTTGCTGAGCAGGTCGGGTATGACCGAGCTAAGGCGGGGGTTAGCTATTCTCTCCACAATTTTTCCTTGGTGTATTTTTACAACTTTTTGTGCCTTCTTCTAACATTAGCTTGTTTGTGTACGACTTGCCCGATGATGACAAGATAGCGGTGGCCGTTGAGTTCCTTCCCTCTGCTACATAGAACCGCATCGATACTGCGAGCGACGGCTACATAGAACCGTTGAGGAAGAGGTACAGGTACGCCCTGAAGGAAGTGGAGCGCAAAGAATCCTTCGCAGATGGTCGGGATCAGAAGGAGTTTAACATCCTAGACCGGATGAAGGAGGATATGTCCGACTCCGAGGAGGATGATGAATTAGATGATTAAGATGACACTCGACCTGACTCCTTCCTGATTCTGATGCGCATGAAGGAAGTGTGGCTGCACGATCATCTGAAAGCCCAAGGGAAGGCGAAAGCTAAAGGGAAAGCTAGCATGTCCGGGACAAAGGCATGTGCTGCTGGATCAAAGGTGGTGTCTAGCACCGAGAGCCTTGAAGAAGGAGAGCTGCCACACGATTCGCCCTCAATTCAGTTGCCTGAGGGGGTGCCTCTGCCGACTTCCAGCGAGCTAGGTCCTCTTTCCAGTGCAGTCACCATCTACTTGCCTGCACCTGCTCCTGCTCCATCAGTTGCTGCGAGTGACTCTGCACACGAGGCTGCACCTGATGCTGACCCTGCTGCTGCTCCCGATGCTGCTCCTAGTGCATCTCTAGTGAGGCCTGAGGACGACACGTCTCCTTTGAGCGATTCTATGGAAGAGATTGCACGTCAGAGTAGGAGCGCCTTGAAGGTTGTTGGCTTGCACTTGAAGAAATAGAGGATGTTTGAAGCCGGCATGCGTGCCGTGATCTTGGCCTGCGTGCCCTCCTTATGTTAGCTTTATCCTTAGAACAATTTTTGACATTGATTTTGTTTAGTACTTGACTTAGTATATTTTGCTAACTTCGTGCCTTGGTTGTGCTTATCCCTTATCATAATACATAAAGTTTTTGCCATTGATTGGATGTTTTTATGTTCTGCTTTATGCTTGTTTTGTTGTTTAATTCCTTATGTCGTGATTGTGTATCATATAGTGAATGCTTTTAATATGTTTCTTGAGTGCTTGTGCTCAACTCACGAGTGCTTGTGCTCGATAATTTATATGTATGATATAGGTAATGTGTAGGCAAAGAAGCAAACTTGAATAAAATATGAAATTTTATAAGTTTTGGGACTGGGCTCGATTAACTTCCGAGTTGCCTACATATCCTGTCGTATGTAGGTGGTCAGGAATCAAGTCCTCGCAGTTTAGTGCTAAGTATTACAATCGAGGTTGTAATTCGTGAAAATAAGTAATAATAACATCGAAACTACGGTCCTAGAGTGCCACTAGGCCGTAAGAATGCTAGTGTCCTAACTATAAAACCTTCTCAAGTTCTTGATGTTCCACGGGCGTGATAGAATCCTTCCACCCAAATCTTGTAGATAATAGTATCATTTAGCGCTTGCTTTCTCGACTCTGTAAGGTCCCTCCCAGTTTGGCTTCAACTTCCCTACGTGCTTAGTAGCTTCCACCTTCCTAAGGACCAAGTCCCCCACTTGGAAGTTTTGAAATCGGACCTTATTGTCGTATGCCTTAGCCATCATAGATTTATACGCTTGTGTACGTTGATAGGATTCTTCCCTCGTGGCCCCTATTAGTTCGAGATCCATTTGTCTTGCCCTTAAAGCTTGCTCTTTATCATATGTAACAATGTCGTAAGTTGGCATTCCAATTTCAGCAGGTATCATTGCCTCAGAACCATATGTTAGTAAATATGGAGTCTCTCCAGTGGAAGTTCGAGGCGTAGTTCGATAAGCCCATAGTATACCAGGCAACTCCTCTGCCCAGTTTCGTCCTTCTCCTTCCAACCTTTTCTCTAGGCTCTTTACCAGTGTATTATTGGTAGCCTCCACTTGTCTGTTCAAAAATTAAGACCCTTGGAATTCCGAATCGGCATATGATGTTCTTCTATATGAATTGCTTCACATTAGCCTTTGTTATTGATACCAGTGCTTCGGCCTTTACCCACTTGTTGTAATATCCCACTGCTACTAATAGCCACTTCCGTCCTCCGGACGCTATCGGCATGGGTCCGACAATATCTATGCCCCATTGGTCGAAAGGACATCCATAACTCACAGTTGTCATTGGCTGTGCAGGCGTATGAATGGTCTTGAAAATGTAATTGACAACTCCTACACTTCTTCGAGTAATCCATTGAGTCTCTCATAATTGTAGGCCAAAAAATATCCTTAGCGGAGTATTTTCTAGGCTAAGGATTGTCCTCCTGACTGATTTCCACAACTTCCATCATGTATCTCTCTTAAGACGTGTTTAGCCTGTGCTGGTAACAGACATCTTAAGAGTGGTCCTTCGAACGATATTTTGTAGAGCTCTCCATTGAACCTAGTGAATCTTGCCGATTTGTATTTCAATCTTCTGATCACTTGTGGATCAGTCGACAGGGTTCTGTTTTGTAAGTAGTCAATGATCTCATCCTTCCAACACTTCTCAATCTCTACTAGCAAAACAAACTCCGTAGCTTGTGTTGGATTTTCGTTGCTAACCTTGCCAAACGAGGGTTGATCAGCGGCCAATAGGGTCACTCGTCTTTCAGAAAAGACTTCAGCAGTACCCGGAAATCGAGATAAAGAGTCGGCACGCTCATTTTCTGCTTTGGGGATTTGCGAGATAGTAAATGTTTCAAAATTTGAAGTTGCTTCTTTGAGCTTGTCAAGATACTTGACTATTGCAGCCTCCTTACGTTCATATCTTCCTTCAAATTGATTTGCAATCGATTTTGAATCTGTGAACGCTACGAGTTTGGTTATCCCTAGTGATTTTTCCATTTGAGTTCCAGCTAGCATCGCCTCATACTCCGCTTGATTGTTTGTAACTTGAAAGTTTAGTCGTATGTCATAGTCAAATTCTCTCCCATCTACCGACCTTAAGTAGATTCCATCCCCACCTGCGTCAACTGTGGATGATCCGTCTACATGTAAGCTCCAGGTTTCCTTAGCTATCCCGGGCGTATCTCCTTTAGCCTCACTTGTCACCATAGCAACGTCCGGTGATTGTTTTGTTCTGAGATAGTTTCCGACACAAAGTCTGCTAGCGTCTGTTCCTTAATCGCAGTCTTAGGTAGATACTTTAGACCGTATTCTCCCAATTCAATCGCTCGCTTCACAAGTCTGCCTGATGTCTCTGGTTTTGCCATAACTTGCTACAATGGTTGATTAATTAAGACATTGACCGGATGTGATTGAAAATAAGGCCTCAACTTTCGTGTTGTTATTACTAGCGCGTATGCTAGCTTTTCAATTTTTAGATAGTTAAGTTCTGCTCCGTTCAATACTTTGCTCACATAGTAGATTAGCAGATGTTTCCTATCCTACTCTCAAGTACTGTACTTGGTGAACTCTTTGTTATAGCATCTCGTTATCCTTGGGCTTAGAGGGTAATGGTGGTGTCGTGAGATAGACCTTTAGCTGGCAAAAGGCTTTTTCACAATTATACGTCCACACAAACTTAAGTGTTTTCCGTAGCTTCTTAAAGAAAGGTAAGCTCTTTTCTGTGGAATGTGAAATAAAGCGGCTCAGCGCTGTAATTCGTCCCACCAAGCGTTGCACCTCATGAACGGATTTGGGGGATGGAAGATCCATTATAGCCTTGATCTTGTCAAGGGTAGCTTCGATGCCACGCTCATTAACCATGAAACCCAGAAACTTTCCTACCTTTACCCCGAATGTGCACTTCTTTGGATTCAACTTCATCCCGTACTATTTCGTGATACCAAAAGCCTCATCAAGGTGTTTAACTTGATCCTCCGCTTTCAGACTTTTGATAAGCATGCCATCAATATAGACCTCCATAATTTTTCCTATTTGATGGTAGAACATCTTGGCTACCAATCTCTAAAAAGTTGCTCCTACATCCTTTTAACCAAACGGCATTACTCTATGGTAGAATATGCCTCTGTCTGTGATAAAGGCCGTTTATTATTGGTTCTTTACTGCCATTAGTATTTGATGAAATCCGCTCTGTGAATCGCAGAGACTTAGTAAGGCGCATCCAGCAGTGGAGTCCACCACGAGATCGATCCTGGGCAAAGAAAAAGGATCCCGTCGATAATGCTTGTTCAGATCAGTGTAATCCACACACATTCGCCACACCGTTGGCTTCTTTAGTACAAGAACAATGTTGCTGAGCCATTTTGAATACCGTACTTTGAATATGTGACCAGCAGCCAACTTTGTTTGTACCTCCAATTCTACAGCCTTGTTCTTCTCGTCACTGAAATGTCTCTTCTTTTGTCGAACAGGCTTAGCATTTGGATTCACGTTTAAGTGATGTACTGCAACTCAAGGATCAATTCCTTTTAAGTCTGAGTCAGTCCATTCAAATACATTAAAGTTCCTTCGAAAGCATTCCAATAATGCCTTCTCAATCTCAGATAGTAAATCGCTACCGATCTTAATGACCTTGCAGGTTCATTGTCTACCAGTATCACCTCCTTGAATTCACCAGAGGGCTTGATGCGTTCAACCTCCATCTGCTTCTTATAACGCAAGGTAGTCTTGTCCTCCTTATCCTCATTTGGTTTTTCCATTGTGAGGTTTTCATCAAATAGCTCAGGGGTGTCTGGTTTCGTTGTATGATCCTCTTGTGTGACGAGCACCATCTCTGTATCCGTATGTCAGAAAATTCAGGCGTTTCAGAGACATGTATCCCAATCATAGTGACGTTAGGATCTGCATTTGCCTTAATTGGTTTTGTCGATGTGACATAGCAACTCCAAGACTCACGGTAGTTTGTGGTAATCTTAGCTATTCCCCTTGGAGTGGGAAGTTTGACCTTCTGATGAGATGTGGATAAGATCATAGTAAATGCAGGATTCCAGGCCTCCCAATCAATACGTTATATGCAAAAGGTATGTCAACAATGAGATATTCCACGTTTAAAGTCCTTCCCCGTGGATTTTCACCAAAAGAGGTTGGCAGCATGACCTTGCCAATCGCCCTCACTTTGCCTCCACCAAATCCCAACAGAGGAGAGTTCACTTCAGTAATCTCATACCTTCCAAGCTTCATCTATTGCAACGCATCCATAAATATGATGTTAAATGAGCAACCATTATCTATCATAATCCTCTTGATAAGATGATTTGCAATCACATCAGTCACTACCATCGGGCAGTTCAGGTACTGCGCTTCACTAGATTGAGAAGATAGATTCTTATAGTCATCTTCGTCAAATGTGATTCTCATGTCTAGTTTGTCGACTGCGAAAACAAGATCAGTCTCTGGCCGTTTAAGACGTTCATTGTATATGTCTCTAGAAATTCGCTTTATGCTCTTTACTGAATCAGCTCCAGTTGGTCCTCCTGCAATCACGTTGATCTCATTTTCATCAGCGTCATTAGGATTACCCCTTTTGCACCTCAGTTCATCCTTCTTCTCATGTGGAGAACGACTCCTCTTTCTGCCTCCAGAGGACTTGTTGTCTCGTGGTTCTCGATTCTCCAAGACAAACTCAATAAGTTTCCCGTCTTGAATGAGTCGTTCAATTTCGTTCCTCAAGGCCTTCCAGTCATTGGTGTAATGACCATTGTGCTTGTGGTATTTGCAAAATATCCTTGACTCCTTCATCTCATTCGTTTCCTTAAAAGGTCTGGGTGTTTTGAATATCCCGCGATCCTTTGTGACGGCAAAGATTTCTGCGATATCCTTTCTTAGCGGAGTATAGTTGTCGAACCACTTAAAAGGTGATCGACGTCAATCTTGATCTTTGCCCCTATCATCCTTCCTCCACTTTCTGTTCTCCTTACCCTTGTAAGTTTCCGATAAATCCATAAGACCCTGGTTCAAAGCGGCCTCTTCCATGTCAGTGACTCGACGAGGGAGGTCCATAATGTGTTTAATTGTTGTGGGCGCTTCCCAGGTTAGTACTTCCACCAGCTTTTGATCTTGCTGCAGTTTTGCAGTACAGAGTTAACCAAATCCGCAGCTGGAGACTGGACTCGCCTAATATCCATATTCACTCGCTCTATGTATTTCCCTAAGCTTTCATCAGGTTTTCTGCGAACATTGAACATGTAGCTTGGTGCTCTCTTCTTCGAGCGATAAGTTACAAACTTGTTAACAAACATCTCCCTGAATTGTTCAAATGATTCAATTGTGTGTGATGGCACGTTCTGGAACCACTCTTTGGCCGTCCCAGAATTTTTCCCTTAGGCCCTTGCAATATCCCAGAATTTGCAGTTCCGCGTCTAGGTCATCAAGATGCAATCCAGGATCACTGGTTCCATCATATTTCTTCATCTCTCAAAGATTAGCTCCTACCTTATAATGGAGTTGGCTTCTCCACTGGTGGGATGTGTTCAGCAATAACTGGTTCCACCCTTGGTACAACTCGTTCAGGAAAGTCCATGTTCCTTCCCGCTGTGTGACTTGCGGCTTGCTGGACCTCTGGACCCCTTTGCCTTGAGTTGATCCCTCCATCTCTAGCAGTTGCCCTACTCGGGGCTTCGTGCCTTCCAGTCCTCACTGAACGTGGGTTCCTACGCTCAGGCAATGCAGATGGTTCCCTCCTGCTGGGCCTAGCCATCCTGGAATGGGTTTGCTGTCTCGATTCAGCATGACGTTGCGTCTGATGAGACCTTGTTCGTAGTGCCAACGTCTGTTGTGCAGTTGTTGCTGGGGCGTTCTTCTGCAGGATAGTGTTTGCTAGTTGTTGCACAATCATCGGTACCATAGTCTGTTGAAAAGTTGTCATGATCTAAGCCAATTGAGCAGGATTCAACAGTTGTTCAAGGGGAGGCATTGCAGTTTGTTTCCGCGACTCTCAGTTGAGCCATTAAATCAGTGATAGTGTTTATTCCTAAGTGCGTTTAGTGGTTCCCACAGACGGCGTCACTGATGTGGGTATTTTTGTCTGGATATGTGTCCACTTGTCAACACTCCACGTCAGACTGCTTCAGTCCCTGCTGGATCCTTAAGCAGCTTTTGAGTTCGGAACCCGCACTCAACACTACATGTAAACTAAGCTGGTGCCTTCTCGGCGACGGCACTCCGACGCTCAAGTCAGATGGGTTGGAATATGAGATCTTGTTGTGCGAGGCAACAAGTCGAATGAAACAAGTCAAAATTAGTGAATAAGTCGAGTTTAGCAATAATTCGAATTGAACACGAGAATAAGTCAAATGAACTGGCCAAAACAAGTCAAATTGGGCAGCCAAAACAACTCGAACTACGTGCAAAATAAGTTGAATTCAATCTATTGTGGACAAGTCGAATGAGACTTATGAATAGGTCGAAGTCGACTTATATAACTAAAGCTTAGGGCTCAGAAATTATTAAAACGTGGAATGAGGAATGGGACCCCCTTTATATAGTAGTAAGAGTCCTTATTCAGCTTGAATTGCAGTCCAAGTAGGACTATGAGTTGAAATCAGTCGAATTAGAGCTATTTGAGAACAACTCGAATGACCTATTGAAATAGCTCGAATGACTTGTTCAAATAACTCGAATGGGCCTGAAAATAGCTCAAATTGGGCCTGTGAACAGCTCGAATTGGGCCCTGAAATAACTCAAAATTGGGCCTGCTTGGGCCTAATTTTGAGTTTTGCCTTAAATTGTAATTTTGCATTAAAAATAATGATGTTGTCGTGGCATAATAATCCAAAATATGCTCGTGGTATTGTATCGAATATTTTGATGTGGCAGTACCGAAATATGGTACATCAGAATATGTTTAATATAATTAACAAATTAATAACCATAAATAAGTTTTAAAATGTTAAAGTATAAGAAAATTACATATTTACCCTAACTTTTAATAGTTGACTAAGAGGCAATGGATGAAAATGAGTTATATGCAAAAGAATTGTAACCTGAGGGGGGTGTATGCAAAAGAATTGAAACCTCGGGGGGTTATTTGCAACGATAAAACTTCAGGGGGTTATATGCCAAAATATGAAACCTTAGGGGGTTATATGCCAAAGTATGAAACCTTAGGGGAGGTGGATGAAAATTACCCCCTCCTCCACACATTTCAGATCCAATATCTGCATTTCTTCCCCAACATCTCCTACATCCCCCTCTCCTCCATTTCTCAGCAACATTCTCAATTCTACGTACCCAGTGATATTTTGCAAAGTGTAATTCTCAACAAATCCCACTTCACGAGAGGTATCTTTTTCAGTATTAGTATTCTAATTCATTTCTTAATTTAATGATTTTTGTAATTTTAATAGATTTACAAGTAATACTTAACTTAATCATCATATTTAAAATAACTGAGATCTAAACGTCATTTAATTAGTAATATGTTGTACATATATGTGTAATTAGTTGTTCGTCTTGTTAAATATAATTGATGGTTAATTTTAATTAGCCTTAATTATTACGATGGTGATGACGATGATCCTGATTACACGTAATATATTTACTTAATAGTCATGACGCTTATGTTGTACCAATTCGTTAACTTAAACAGTGGTTTATTTGCAAACAACAGTTTAAAATGAAAACGGAAATGCAAAATCAATTATTAAAGGTTAAAAACAAATAAAATTCTTTTATTATTAATCTCTCTTCTATACGTTTAACAATGCTATTTTGGTTTTTTTAATAGTTAAATATTTGTATACATTTTTCTTCATATTCAAATGTTAAATAAATAAACTTTTATTTACCTAATTTAATTACAGAAAACTGTACATAATTTGTTTACATTTTTAATTAATATATATTATAAACTAACTCAAACAAATAAACTGAATGTGACATAGTATTATTTATCACATTAAGGAAGCTATATAGAATCTGGCGCAATGATGAAAATCTTGGTGATATCCAATTATTGTTAATATAAAGCCATACACGACAATATATATTATCTGTTCATTTACTAATTCGACTAATTAAATATATATACATCTTTTACGTCTAAATAAGGAATCTCCACTACTTTTTCTAATTAGTGCATTGCAATTAAATAAAAGATCGATACTCATCATGATATATTATATTTTAAAGTATTCAACAATTAATCACGGACGTGTCACAAAAATAACTACATCTTCTTTATCTCTATATATGTCAAACATAAAAAACTACACCGAAACATGTTCATATAAACAAGTTTAACCAAAATATATTGCCCACATTTATATCAATATATTTCTGCAATGCTAATAACATTTTAAGCATATCTAATAAACCTCAATACGCTCTAACATAAACACATCTATATATGCTTTATAATAAAAATCTTTTTGATTAAATTCAAAAAGAATAAAAATACGTAGATCGTCTAAATCACAATTCTAATGTTGATTAAGCGTACAGATAACTAACACAAATACACTCAAATCAATAAAAACATCACATTTATGCTATAATATAACACGAATCCAACCGATTAATTTAAAAAACAAAAAATACGTAGATCGTCAAAATTACTTATAATATATTAACTAAGCATACAAAATTAACACATATATAATCTCAAACAACAAAAACTTCACATATATGCAAAACATGTAGAAACGTAATATAATAGACATAGAACACATACCTTAAATAAAAATGAAATTTGGAGACGACATTATAGGATTTAATTGTTGTTTTAGGACAAACAAAAAAAATTAAAATTTGTTACGGCAACGCCCAAGGGCGTTGCTGTAACAAAAGACAGCTTTGTGTCTGCTAAAGCAGACACAAAGCTGTCAGTATACATGGTTGCAACACCCCTGGGCGTTGCAACCATGTAACTCCTGCTTTGTGTCAGCCATACAGTTGACACAAAGCTTACAGGGCCTTGCTGTAAGTATTGTTTTTTTTTTTTTTTTTTTTTTTTTGCAGCAACGCTTTTTTGCATTGCAAGCATGTAACTCCTGCTTACAGCAAGCCCTTGAGCCTTGCTATAAGTATTTATTTTTTTTATTTTTTGGCAGCAACGCCCAAAGGCGTTGCAGCTTGTTTTTTTTTTTTTTTTTTTCTCGAAGAGTGTAACAACATTTATGGACGTTGCTACATCAAAATATTGCAAGGGTCTAAAGTCCCTTGCTGTATTTGCGTTGCTATAACCCACTATTCTTGTAGTGTATGTTCTTGTAAGATCGGCCATATCATAAAAAAAAAATGGAGAAATTTCGCTTTCTACTAAAATTTAGGACTAATTGCAGTAAACCCCCAAATTTATAGGGATATTTGCACTTCACCCCCTAACGTATCAATTTGTGCAATATGCCCCCTAACCTATTGATTATTGTGCGATTTGCCTCCTGGACTATGGAGCTACCGTTCATTTTGGTTTGATATCCCCACAAAACTCTCAAATGATTTTGAAATCTTGTACGAAACCCTCCTATGTTTTCTTAATTGTTAAAAACCTCCCTTCTGATTCCATAAAGCTTGGCACAAAATCCTCTTTTTTGTGAAACCACAAGGGGGATTTTAGAGAGAGTTTTATGAAACTAAGGGAAGTTTTATATAATTAACAAATCACAATGTGGTTTAATCAATGTTTTCGAAATCATTGAGAAGTTTTGGGGGGATATCAGCACAAAATTAACAGTTTTTCGATAATTCAGGGGGGCAAGTCGCACAAAAATCAATAAGTTAGGGGAAATATCGCACAAATCGATATGTTAGGGGTCACATTGTAAATGTTCCTATAAATTGGGAGATTTGCTGCAATTAGCCCTAAAATTTAACAGAGATTTCCTTCTTTTCTAGATTACGTGAGAGGAAAAAAGTGAACGAAAATGAAAAGTGAAGAATTTGATTGCAAGAATATGTGAAGAAGATTATTCCTTTACTATTTATTTTTTTAAGTTTTATTTTGTAAAGGAAATTGGTTCAAAGGTTGAAATAAAACATCATTTCAGAAAGTAGAAATAGAAAATAAAATGTATTTTTTGCATTTTCAAATAAACTAATTAATGGAAAAGGTTTCAAATACTGTATTTTTCTTTTATTCTTTGCGTATTCGTTAAAACGGTATTATGGTTCTGAACTTAAATTTGGATTTCAAAATTATAATTCATAGCCTTGTTTTTATAGCTATATATCTGAAATTCTAAAAGAATGTAATTTACTTTTAATGTTATTACTAAAATACTCTCTTTATTAACTTCAATCAGGAAAGCGCAAAAGCGCGGCAGACAAAATACAGAGCAAAACAAAGGCGACAAGCAACAAAACAGATAAATTCAAAGTCTAACAAAATCAATCAACCAACACCAACAGGATTACAGGATCAACCTCACACCAACAGGGCAGCTCTATTAACCTCCCGACTCACCGCAACTGTTCGACAAATGTCCTCAATGGCATTTGCAAATGAAGCAAGACAGCAACCCGTCGTTCTCACTTTGTCGAAAAATAATACAAGAGCAATCACCTTCCACCACCACTCCCGATCAACAGAAAATTCAACTGCCATCTTTGCTGCAAGAGCTTCAACACAACAACCTTTTATTTCCATGAGCAATAACACCTAATCCAACTTGGCCCCTGTCAGCAAAAACCGCACCGTCCGTCAAAATATGTAAAAAATGAATAATTTTCTGAACATAGTTACTCTATTCAGCAATTTCTTATTTTCAATCATTCCGTAAAATAAGAAAGAAGAATGGAGGTCCAAAACGTCTAGACCCTAGTGATGCATGATTCATAACATGCTCTATTTATTCGGTCGAATCACTTAGCCTAGTGTAATATGATTCTGGATTGATCAGAATTTACTATCTATTCGGTTGAATTAATTAAGAAAATGTATTGTATGATATTTGATTAAAACTTAGGATCGAGCAAGAGCGCAGTTAGTGATAAAACGGTTCTGACAATGGATACTGATCTCTAAAAAAGTGTAAATAATAAGACATTTATCACTACAAATTTTCAAACTTAATTGAACAGCCAAACGTGAGTTAGGATTTGTTCACTTAAGAATTAAAATAGTGAAGACATTTTTATAAGAAGAACAAAGCTCATGAGGTGTATGTGTAATTATTATCAACAAAAATAAACTATATGGAGGAAGTACAGCCCTGTTTTCTTTGTTGCTAATGAATTTAGTGAGTGGTGACGAAAAAGGAAAAAGATCCAAGAGAAAAAGAAAAAAGGCATTTGGTAGAAGAACAAATAATATTCGTACCTTAATGAAGAAGAAGATGAGAGAAGCCATTTAGTTTTCATCAATTGATGATACGGACTATGTTGTACCAATCATCACCCTCCCCCTTCTTTTCCTCACACCACTTTTTTAATTCTGGGCAATTGTAGATTGCGATGTCTTGGAGGTTCCACAGTTGTTTTATACTATCGGGAAACAATTCAAGCTCTGGGCAGCTGTAGATATAAAGAATCGTTAGAGATGTACATTTGCCCAAGCCATTTGGCAGTGAATTCAGCTCTGTGAGATTAATTAGATATAGCCATTCCAATGATGTCGGAAATTGTAAGCCTTCCCCTAGGCATTTCAGCTTATTAAGACCATCAAATCTGAGAGATGTTAAGTTGTGGAGGTTTTCAAATGTCTCACTTTGAAAATCTACTCCTTCCTCGTAACTCAACACATCAAGTCTCTCTAGATTGTGAAGCTTAGAGATCGATGCTAGATTCATGCTGCTGCATCTTCTTAATTCTAACTTTTTTAGAGATGGTAAATGTGGAAATTTCAACGAGAAACACTCCACAATGGTTAAAGTATGAAGATTTGGGAAGAAATACCCTGTTTCCTCCTTTTAACGGCCCTTTTAGATTTGGGATATCATACAAGTCAAGTGTTTCAAGTGACGGAAACTTTGTCTTCACTGAATTGACACCATTCTCAATTATATACTCCACACCAAGACCCCTTAGAAACAAGGTTTAAAGGCTAGGTACGTCTCGCAGTCCTTGGGGAAGACATAAACAATCTGGGCAGTCCCGAATTTTAAGCAGGACTAAGTTTTCCAGAGTTGAATTCTCCAGCCAATGAGGAAATTGCTTGCCCTTGAACCCCAGTATCTCTAACTTCTCAAGAGTTCGGTGAGGTTCGAGTCCTTCTAGTATTTTCCCATACTCATTTTCCCCTAAATTTGTTGGAATTGCTCCTTCCCATTCTAATGTCAAATTGCGGATATTTTGTTTTCCAACTATATTTGCTTTCTTTGCATCTATATGGCTTTTCACTCTCTCCAGGTGCTTAATTTCAAACCTGCCTCCAAGATTCAACCGCTGCAATTCTTTCAAGGTGATTACCTTTTTCATGACCTACTATAAACACACTCCATGTTTTCAGGAAAGTCAGTTCACCAATTTAGATGGTACCTCACACAATGAATAACAACCCTCCAAATAAACATGACGGAGATTATGCATGTGTCTCATGTGCTTAGGCAACCGCACAAGTGAATCGCAATAATTCAGATTCAAAATCTTCAACTTCCAAAAACTACATATTGTACCTGGAAGAGAGGGAATTGCAGTATATGACAAATTTAAGTATTACAAATGGTGTAAATTGCCTACTGTAGAAGGCAAACACTCTACTCTTGCGCCACTTGCATTCAAAATTCTCAAATGATTGAATTTCCTTATTACGGAAGACATATCCATATCGGGAAGCACACTTATCGAAAATGCCACCGTACTTCTTCTGAAATCTATTTGACGGATTTTGTTTTCGCTTGCACCCACAGTAATGCTCTGAGTTTGTGCTCTAGGAATTTTGTTCTCAAAGATGGATTGAGCGAGATCATGAACAAGATCATGCATTTTGAAGGTGGTTTTAGTATCCTGGATGATGACCTCTTGGAAAAATGATCTCAAAATCAATTCATTCCATATTTCATCACCAACATCCTCCACTTCTGAATTTTGGTTTGACGAAATATACTCATGAGCAATCCACAGTCGTATCAACTCATCTTTCTCCATCACAGTCTCCTTAGGAAAGAAACACAATAAGCAAAGCATTCACTACAAGAAAATGTAGCAATGGTGTCAAAAAAATTACTCACCATTGCTATATTTTCAGTGAGCATTGATCAATGGCTACATAAAATTTTGTAACCAGCTTTTGTTACTATTGGCCTCGTAGGCATAAAGTTATGTCACCAATGGCTACAAATTAATTAGTCACCAACAATGGTGTCAAGAAAATCACTCACCATGTAGTGTCAAAATAATATGTAGCCATGACGTGGGGTCAAATGCATTTGTAGCCATACAATTAGAATAAAAGAAAATCAAAAATTAAAAAAAAAGGGTGGCGTCCCATTTTTTGGACGCCACGCCTTTTTTCTTTTTTTTTTTTTTGAACTGTGGCGTCCAAAAAATATGATGCCACGCTTTTTTCGTTTTTTTTTTTAAATCGTTGTGTCAGAATAATCTGACACCATGATTGTACCGCGGTTAGTGAATAATCACTCACCACGGTTTTTAATTTTATTGTTCACAAAAACCGTGGCGAGTGAATAATCACTCACCATGGTTTTTTTATTTTATTTTTTTTTTAAAAAAAAGATGTGGTGAGTGAATAATCACTCACCACGGTCCGAAAATTTTACATATATTATATAAACACCCAAACAATACATAACTAAAATAACACCAGAAAAAAAAAGAGTGATAGAGGAGAGGATTTTTCGGATTTTAGAGTGAGATTTCATATTTTTTGAGGGAGAAGAGATGATTTTCAGATTTTTTGAGGGAGAGGAGATGATTTTCGGATTTTTTGAGGGAGAGGGGGGGGATTTTCGGATTTTTTGAGGGGGAGGGGAGGATTTTCGGATTTTTTAGGGAGAGGAGATGAAGAGATGAAGTTTGTAAAAAATGGGGTATTTTTATAGATATATGAAATTGTGGTGCCAGATTTTTTTTACACCATTGCTATCACAAGGATTGTGCCCTCAATGGTGTCAAAAAAATCTGACACAATTGATATCACATGGATTGTGCTTTTGTGGTGTCAAAGAATCTGTCACCATGTGTAATTAAGTTTAGCTAGGTAAATCATGATTATATATGTGTACTCATTCTGTAATTAGTAATAAAATTATAAAATTCATAGTAATTTGATTAAAATTAATAAGTAATTAAGATTAGCTAAGTAAATCATGATTATATATGTGTACTCATTCTATAATTAGTACTAATTCGGAGAATTTCATTTTAATTAGGATAGTTTTAGTAAAAGTGTTAGATTTTGTTTTAAAAATTAAGAAAAGTTAAGAAATATTATGGAATTTAGGATAACATAGGAAAATTAGATTTGTAGGTTAAAAAATGCCTCATGATTATATTAGTAATTAACACTTTTATGACAATTTTTGTATAATTAGTAATAAAATTATAAAATTCATAGTAATTTGATTAAAATTAATTAGTAATTAAGTTTAGCTAGGTAAATCATTAAATTATCCGTGTGAACTCATTCTATAATTAGTAGTAATTAGAAGAATTTCATTTTAATTAGGATAGTTTAAGAAATATTTAGCATAAAATAGCGAAATTAAATTTGTAGTTAAATTAAGTGACATTATTACATTAGTAATTAACACTTTGATGACAATTTTTGTATAATTTGTATAATTAGGGAAATTTCATGAAAATTAGCATAAAATAGCAAAATTAAATTTGTAGTTAAATTAAGTGACATTATTACATTAGTAATTAACACTTTGATGACAATTTTTGTATAATTTGTATAATTAGGAAAATTTCATGATTTACCTAGCTAAACATAATTACTACTTAATTTTAATCAAATTACTATGAATTTTATAATTTTATTAGTAATTAAGTTAAGAATTAGTAATTAAGTTATAACTACTATTAAGTTAATAAGTAATTAGTTTAAGAATTACTAATATATGCTTTCTATTAAGTAATGAATTACTATTAAGTTAATTAGTAATTAATTTAAGAATTACTAGTATATGCTTTAATTAAAGAAAAAAAAACAAAAAAAAAAAAAAAGGAAAATTGGCCATGGCATCCAATTTTTGGATGCCACATGGTGTCAGAAAAAATCTGACACCATGTGGCATCCAAAAAATTGGATGCCATGGCCAAATTTTTTTTTAAAGCATATACTAGTAATTCTTAAATTAATTACTAATTAACTTAATAATAATCTTAACTTAATACAAAGCATATATTAGTAATGCTTAAGCTAATTACTAATTAACTTAATAGTAATCCTAACTTAATTACTGAATATTAACTTAATTACTAATTAACTTAATACAAATTAACACTTTTATGACAATTTTTGTATAATTAGTAATAAAATTATAAAATTCATAGTAATTTGATTAAATTTAATTAGTAATTAAGTTTAGCTAGGTAAATCATGATAATATATGTGAACTAATTCTATAATTAGTAGTAATTAGGAGAATTTCATTTTAATTAGGATAGTTTTAGTAAAGTTTAGTATAAAATAGCAAAATTAAATTTGTAGTTAAATTAATTGACATTATTACATTAGTAATTAATACTTTGATGACAATTTTTGTATAATTTGTATAATTAGGACAATTTCATGATTTACCTAGCTAAACTTAATTACTAATTAATTTTAATCAATTAGTAATTAGTAATTAAGTTAAGAATTAGTAATTAAGTTAGAATTACTATTAAGTTAATTAGTAATTAATTTAAGACTTACTAATATATGCTTTCTATTAAGTTAATTAGTAATTAATTTAAGAATTACTAGTATATGCTTTAAATAAGGAAAAAAAAATTGGCCATGGCATCCAAAAAATTGGATGCCATGGCCAAATTTTTTTTTTTTTTTTTTTTTATAAAAAAAGCATATACTAGTAATTCTTAAATTAATTACTAATTAACTTAATAGTAATCTTAACTTAATAGAAATCACATATTAGTAATTCTTAAGCTAATTACTAATTAACTTAATATTAATTCTTACTTAATTACAAATTCTTAACTTAATACTAATTAACACTTTTATGACAATTTTTGTATAATTAGTAATAAAATTATAAAATTCATAGTAATTTGATTAAATTTAATTAGTAATTAAGTTTAGCTAGGTAAATCATGATAATATATATGAACTCATTCTATAATTAGTAGTAACTTGGAGAATTTCATTTTAATTAGGATAGTTTTAGTAAAGTTTAGCATAAAATAGCAAAATTAAATTTGTAGTTAAATTAAGTGACATTATTACATTAGTAATTAACACTTTGATGACAATTTTTGTATAATTTGTATAATTAGGAAAATTTCATGATTCACCTAGCTAAACTTAATTACTAATTAATTTTAATCAAATTACTATGAATTTTATAATTTTATTACTAATTAGTAATTAAGTTAAGAATTAGTAATTAAGTTAGAACTACTCTTAAGTTAATAAGTAATTAATTTAAGAATTACTAATATATGCTTTCTATTAAGTTATGAATTACTATTAAGTTAATTAGTAATTAATTTAAGAATTACTAGTATATGCTTTAATTAAAGAAAACAAAACAAAAAAAAAAAAAAGGAAAATTGGCCATGGCATCCAATTTTTTGGATGCCACATGGTGTCAGAAAAATCTGACACAATGTGGCATCCAAAAAATTGGATGCCAAGGCCAAATATTTTTTTTTTTTTAAAGAATATACTAGTAATTCTTAAATTAATTACTAATTAACTTAATACAAAGCATATATTAGTAATTCTTAAGCCAATTACTAATTAACTTAATTGTAATCCTAACTTAATTACTAATTCTTAACTTAATTACTAATTAACTTAATACTAATTAACACTTTTTTGACAATTTTTGTATAATTAGTAATAAAATTATAAAATTCATAGTAATTTGATTAAATTTAATTAGTAATTAAGTTTAGCTGGGTAAATCATGATAATATATGTGAACTCATTCTATAATTAGTAGTAATTAGGAGAATTTCATTTTAATTAGGCTAGTTTTAGTAAAGTTTAGCATAAAATAGCAAAACTAAATTTGTAGTTAAATTAATTGACATTATTACATTAGTAATTAATACTTTGATGACAATTTTTGTATAATTTGTATAATTAGGACAATTTCATGATTTACCTAGCTAAACTTAATTACTAATTAATTTTAATCAAATTACTATGAATTTTATAATTTTATTACTAATTAGTAATTAAGTTAAGAATTAGTAGTTAAGTTAGAATTACTATTAAGTTAATTATTAATTAATTTAAGAATTACTAATATATGCTTTCTATTAAGTTAAGAATTACTATTAAGTTAATTAGTAATTAATTTAAGAATTACTAGTATATGCTTTAAATAAAGAAAAAAAAAAAGAAAATTGGCCATGGCATCCAAAAAATTGGATGCCATGGCCAATTTTCTTTTTTCTTTTTTTGTTTTTTTGAAGCATATACTAGTAATTCTTAAATTAATTACTAATTAACTAAATTGTAATCTTAACTTAATAGAAAGCACATATTAGTAATTCTTAAGCTAATTACTAATTAACTTAATAGTAATCCTAACTTAATTACAAATTCTTAACTTAATTACTAATTAACTTAATACTAATTAACACTTTTATGACAATTTTTGTATAATTAGTAATAAAATTATAAAATTCATAGTAATTTGATTAAATTTAATTAGTAATTAAGTTTAGCTAGGTAAATCATGATAAGATATGTGAACTCATTCTATAAATTAGTAGTAACTTGGAGAATTTCATTTTAATTAGGATAGTTTTAGTAAAGTTTAGCATAAAATAGCAAAATTAAATTTATAGTTAAATTAAGTGACATTATTACATTAGTAATTAACACTTTGATGACAATTTTTTTATAATTTGTATAATTAGGAGAATTTCATGATTTACCTAGCTAACCTTAATTACTAATTAATTTTAATCAAATTACTATGAATTTTATAATTTTATTACTAATTAGTAATTAAGTTAGAATTACTATTAAGTTAATAAGTAATTAATTTAAGAATTACTAATATATGCTTTCTATTAAGTTAAGAATTACTATAAATTTAATTAGTAATTAATTTAAGAATTACTAGTATATGCTTTAATTAAAGAAAAAAAAAAGAAAAGAAAATTGGCCATGGCATCAAAATTTTTGGATGCTGCCGTGGCCAATTTTCTATTTTGTTTTTTTTTTTGTTTTTCTTCTTTAATTAAAGCATATACTAGTAATTCTTAACATAATAGAAAGCATATATTAGTAATTCTTAAGCTAATTACTAATTAACTTAATAGTAATTCTAACTTAATTACCAATTCTTAACTTAATTACTAATTAACACTTTTATGACAATTTTTGTATAATTAGTAATAAAATTATAACATTCATAGTAATTTGATTAAAGTTAATTAGTAATTAAGTTTAGCTAGGTAAATCATGATAATATATGTGAACTCATTCTATAATTAGTAGTAATTCGGAGATATTTATTTTAATTAGGATAGTTTTAGTAAAAGTGTTGGATTTTGTTTTAAAAATTAGGAAAAGTTAAGAAATATTATGGAATTTAGGGTAAAACTCAAATTTAGGATAACATAGGAAAATTAGATTTTAAGGTTAAAAAAATGCCTAGAATGAGTACACATGTAGAATCATGATTTACCTACTTAAACTTAATTACTAATTAATTTACTCTAATTACTATAAATCTATAGTTTAATTACTAATTATACAATAATAGTCATCAAAGTGTTAATTCCTAATGTAAGCATGTAATTTAATTTAACTAAAAATTTTATTTTGCTATTGTATGCTATATTTTAATTTTTTCCTAAATTCCATAATATTTCATAACTTTTCCTAACTTTTATAACAAAATTCCATCACTTTTACTAAAACTATCCTAATTAAAGTGAAAGTCTCCTAATTACTACTACTTATGAAATGAGTACACATAATATGGTCCTAATTACAGTTTAATTTTTTAATAACAAATAATTAAGACATGCAAGCATGCTTAACATTATAATTAACACTAATAATTGTATAAACAAATATAAAATGCTAAATATTAAATAAAAATTAAAAACAAGCAAATATCCAACAAATACTATATTTTGCTAAAAACATTCATAAACACAACAATATCAACATATAAAATGCATACAAACTAATTATAAGAATAAAATAGAAAAAATTAAGAAATCTAAAACATACAATTTGAAAAAACAAAAACAAAAACCGTGGTGTCCGAAAAATCGGACACCACGGTTTAAAAAAAATAAATAAAAAAACTCCAAAAGTGTGGTGCCCGAAAAATCGGACACCACGCTTTTTTGGACCAGATCATGCCACACGGCATGATCTGGTCCTTTAGACCATGGCATCCGATTTTTTGGATGCCTGCCATGGTGTCAGATTTTTCTGACACCACGTGGCATCCGAAAAATCGGATGCCATTGCCTATTTTCGTATTTTTTTTTGTTTTATTTTACATGGCTACAAATTATTTTGTCACCATTGTTTTCAATGGTGACTAATTATTTTCACCCCACGCTTGGTGAGTGATTATTATCTCACCATTGTTGGCTACAAATTTTTTGGACTCTATTGATTTAAATTCAGTAGTTACATGGCTACAGATTATAATCATTCACTATATTTTTATAGCCATTCCATTGTATTCTTGTAGTGTTGCCTTAAATACAAAGGAAGATGATGATAACTCATTCGCAAAACTGGTAAAATTGCAGTCTCTTCTTGTGGTAAGTCCCATATTTTGCTTTCTTTTACATTACTCCATTCTTTTTCTTTACGCTTAAACCGGAGAAGACCTCCTAGTGTTTTAGCAGCAAGAGGCACGCCATCACACTTATTCACAATATGCCTCCCAATTGCTTATAAGTTAGGATATTGCTCTTCTTCTTGTCCGAATGCGTGTTGCTTCAATAATAACCAACAATTTTCTGTCCACAACTCTCTCATTTCATGAGCTGGAAACACCATATCAGCAATCTTTTTGAAACGCGTAGTGACAACAATTGAAGCTCCACTCGAGCCACATGCCAAGACATTCTTTAAATCAAACCACCTATTTTTAACTTCATTCGAGACGTCGTCTAGAACTACAAGAATACAAGGCAATAGTGTCAAAAATATGGTGAGTGATTAAAATCTGTATCCATGTAGCAACTGAATTTAAATCAATGGAGTCCAAAAAATTTGTAGCCAGCAATGGTGAGAAATTAATCACTCACCAAGCATGGGGTGAAAATAATCAGTCACCACACAATGGTGATAAAATAATTTGTAGCCATGCAAAATAAATGGGGTCAAAATAATTTGACCCCATTGATTTAAATCGTGGCGTCAAAATAATCGGACTCAACGACTTAACGGTCCGGATCATGCAAAAATGCATGATCTGGACCTTTAATTTAAATAAAACAACGAAAAAAATAGACGCATGGCATCCGATTAATCGGACGCCATGACACGAAAAAGACAAATGAAAATGGGGTCATAGCGTCCGATTACTCGGACGCTTGACATGCTGTTTTATTTTTCAGACTACATGTCAGGCGTCCGAGTAATCGGACGCCATGATCCGTATGGACCAGATCATGCCTTGTGGCATGATCTGGTCCACACAAATGGCCCCCCTGTCCGATTCTTTTAAATTTTATTTTATTGTTTTCCCTTCTTTCCTCTTTTTCTTTCTTTTCCCCCCATTTTCTTCTTCCCCACCTTCTCCAAGCTCGGCCCTACACAAAACCCTAATTTTTTTTTTAAATCCACTCAAATCCTCTCCAAATTCAACAATTAATTAAGGTATGTTCTTGTATAATGTTTGGAGAACACTTATGCAAAAAAAAAAATCTATTTTCTATGGTTGAATTGTATGTTTTAGATTTCTTAATTTTTTCTATTTATTATTATAATTAGTTTGTATGCATTTTATATGTTGATATTGTTGTGTTTATGAGTATTGTTAGCAAAATATAGGATTTTTTTGATATTAGCTTGCTTTTTTTTAAATTTTATTAAATATTTAGCATTTTGTATTTGTTTATGCAAGTATTAGTGTTAATTAGATTGTTAAGCATGCAAGCATGTCTCAATTATTTGTTATTAGATAATTAAAGTGTAATTAGGACCACATTATTGTGTACTCATTTCATAATTAGTAGTAATTAGGAGAATTTCACTTTAATTAGGATAGTTTTAGTAAAAGTGATGGAATTTTGTTATAAAAATTAGGAAAAGTAAAGAAATCAGGAAAAAATATTAATATAGCATAAAATAGCAAAATAAAATTTGTAGTTAAATTAAATGACACGCTTAACATTAGTAATTAACACTTTGATGACTATTATTGTATAAATTAGTAATTAAACTATAGATTTCATAGTAATTTGAGTAAAATTAATTAATAATTAAGTTTAGGTAGGTAAATCATGATTCTATATGTGTAGTCATACTATAATTAGTAATAATTAGGAGAATTTCATTTTAATTAGGATAGTTTTAGTAAAAGTGTTGGAATTTTGTTTTAAAAAATAGGAAAAGTTAAGCAGTATTATGGAATTTAGGATAAAACTCAAATTTCGGATAACATAGGAAACTTAGATTTGTAGTTTAAAAAAATGCCTCATGATTATATTAGTAATTAACGCTTTTATGACAAATATTGTATAATTAGTAATAAAATTATCAAGTTCATAGTAATTTGATTAAAATTAATTAGTAATTAAGTTTAGCTAGCTAGGTGAAACATAACTATATATGTGTACTCATTCTATAATTAGTTGTAATTAGGACAGTTTTAGTAAAAGTGTTTGAATTTTGTTATAAAAATTAGGAAAATTCAAGAAATATTATGGAATTTAGGAAAAACTTAATATTTAGCATAAAATATCAAAATTAAATTTGTAGTTAAATTAAATGTCATTATCATGTTAGTAATTAACACTTTTATGACTATTATTACACAATTAGTAATCATGTGTTTATTTTTATTGGAGCGTCAAATGTAATATATGATGTTTATTAACAATTATTTGTGTTAATGTATAAGAGATGGCAGATAGACAACAAATTGATCCCTCGCATCAGGGGCAAGGCAAGGGCAAAGGCAAGACAAAATCGGACGGCGCATCATCTAGACAGCCATTGATCACTGCACCGTGTACCATGCCAAATCATAGGGTGCTTTCGGCGATGAGGGGTAACCCCAATAGTAGGTCGCAGGACAGAAGGGTTGGAGCGTATACCCATAATGCAACAAGGGCATATACTAACTTGATGCAGACGCCGCCAAATGTTGTTCGCGAACTGTTACAGTGGGCATCCAACACGATGCAGGGGATGCCGGCCCACGCAGGCGTGATGTAGGGGATGCCGGCCCACGCAGGCGGGATGCAGGGGATGGCAGGGCCCGCAGACGGGATGCAGGGGATGGCAGGGCCCGTAGGCGGGATGCAGGGGATGGCAGGTCCCGCAGGCGGGATGCAGGTGATGGGAGGGCACGCAGGCGGGATGCAGGGGATGGCAGACCTCAGGGGCGGGGTGCAGGGGAACTTAGGTTAGCCAGGCGGCTAGTTAGATCCACGACAGTCCATGTCGTTCAATAGTTTGGACGGACGACCCCATGTGAATAGATTGGTTTCACCTCGCTATTCGTCATCAGGAGATTCTGGAGGTAGCCTACCATCAGATGCCGATGATCAGTTATCGGGATCAACTGGTATAGCTTCGGCAGGCGCCGTGAGTGCTTTATAGCGAGATACAGAGGGGTTCCATTTGGGGGATGATGTGGAGCAGGGGGTGATGGTGCGGATGGTCCAACGGGAAACAAGGAGGCGGGGGCCGGTGATGGTGGCGAGGAGGGGGTTCAGATGGAGGTTGACGGTGTTGTGTATCGCACGGGGACTCTCCTTGAGCATCCCCCGCAGACCATCGCCTAAGGACGAGCCTTTACATCAACCCTCGCAATGGGGCGACTAGGGGCAATAACTGGTTGGTTAGCACGATCAGCGCGAATCTGAACTCGCATTGTAATGGACCGTACCTCACGTACAGTAATTTTTCAGCGGACGATCGTCAGGCGGCTTGGGATAGATTTGTGGTATGCACACTTTGCCATAACTTCATAAAGTATAATTTAACATTATATGCATTATTACTATATTAACTATATTAACAATTTGTTATCGATTCTTGAATTTCAGGCAACGTATCAGTGGAGTGAGGGGGACGCTTTAAGGATCAACAAAACGTACCACATCATTTGTTCCAAGAGATCAGTTCTGAAGTGCATCGTGCTAAGAAGTATTGGGACGAAAGCACGAGCACTTCAGGTACGTCGAAGAGGATTCAGAACTATTGGTTTCCCGGCTTACATTCGTCACTGGGAGTCTGAGGAGGCCAGGAGACGGAGTGCGATTGCAAGGGCGAATAAGGCCAAGAACCCTAAACCGACGTGGTTTGGCGGGTCGAGGAGCATAGACGGAGTGAAGGAAAAACTCGTATGTCTTTAATATAGGTATAATTATCTATTAGTGTTTATTTATCTTTAACTTAGTCATCTAACCGATACTTCTGTATGATTTATCATTGGGGGGGGGGGGGGGTAACCCAGACGATGTGAAGCACCATGACTCCTGGAAGGCGGGAAAGTGCAAAAAGTTTCTGGACGGACGGGAGCAGTGGACGAGCCAGAAGGATCAGATGGCCCATGTAAGTAATTTCAACCTTGACCAATTAAAGTGACAGTTTTAAATATTCATTTTTACTAAATGAAATATTGACTTCGTATATTTAATTTTATAAAAAGGATAAATATGTTGCGGGACTAGCAACGTCATGTCAGAGTGAAGATCAATACCCTACGTTGGATCCGAATCTGTGTTCGGATGCGATAGGGGGCTCAAACAGGAATAGGATGCCTGATAATTAAATATTGTCTGTTTAAATGTTCCGGCGCATTATATATCTGCATCCACTCTTAATGTTTGAAACTTGATAAATATACATGTCCTGATTTTTAGGCGTTCCGACGCATGGGGAACCACAGTACGTGGGGTTCGATGTACGAAAGTACCCGAAATGGAAGGACAACAGCTGGGCGTCAACGAGCAGCAACTGCTACGATTCTAGAGATGAACGGATCACCTATTTGGAGGAAGAGTTATAGACCCAGAAGGCGCGATAGGATGAGTTCCAGCAGTTCATGCATCGAGTAAACTCAGCATTCTTCCAGGGTGGGACGAGTCAGCCTGTGCAGCCTACGTTTCTCGATCAGCATGCCATGTGGAGTCAGTTCAACGAGCAGCACACGCAGATGCAGACACAGGGGACTTACACTCCTATGCCGCCAGTGACAGGGATTACACTCCTGGGCCTCACTCCCCCCCCGATAGCAGAGATGGCCACGATCCCACTGATTTCCCATTCGGCCCTTGATATAATTAGTTGAACATTTATTTTTATTTTTTTTGTAATGTTTAAGTGTGTAACTTTTTAGTTATTATCGTTTTCAGTAGTCTTAAATTAAATTATTAATTAAGTTGTTGTCGAATGGTTATTTCTTTCGTCTTAGTTTTAAAATAGATATTTTGGTAAATACTAAAAATAGTCCACAAGCTCACACACCAACTTCTTATCCTCAGTTTAATAAAAATACATGCATTACACGTTGAAATCGAAATGATAAATCTAATTAACATAATCAGGGTCATCATCGATGTTGTCATCATCAGGTGGAGAATCATCGCCAACCTCGTCATTTATATCGCCATATTCGTCCTCCTCATCCTCTTCGTATACATCATCGGCTTGCTGAATTTCGTCGTCTGCGAGAGGTACTGAACTGTTATCAGGAATGGGCAGGACAACAGCTGCATTCTCATCCTGAAACACTGAAGTGGCATCAACGACATATCTTGCCCTTGTAGTACACACTGCCCACCACCCTCTTCTGCTCGCGTTCTGTTGGGAAGGGTATTTTGTGTAGTACACTTGATGTGCCTGGCTTGCAAGTATAAACGGTTCTACAGCTCCAGTTCCAATCGCCTCTGCAGATTGATGTCCACCAATCGGTAACTGGGATGTGTCATCATGCCCCCGTAGATATCGTATCAGTCACACTTGAACATTACAACACTCTTCATTTCATCGCTACCCCAGTATTCCAACTCAATAATTTCCTGTAGCATGCCATAGTAGATCAAATCATCAGGTCCCCCTGCATTTCCCTTCAGATATACTCCACTGTTCATCGTCTTCTTGTCCATCACATGCTCTTTAGTGTACCGTTAATCTTAAACGCCTTGAATACTTTTACTCGTAATAGTGGATTGTGTACTAGAGCAAGCAGGCGTTGGTCAACCGGGTAACGCCCGGACCTGATACTCTGCTTGAACCAATCTGCAAAATAAGTGTTGCGCCTTTCCTGAATCACACGATCCGGGACACCGGAACACATCTCGTGTTCAAACAACCTGTCACATATAATAAACAACTTTAGGGGAGGTACAAAAAATTACACATGTATATATATATATATATATATATATATATAGGAACTCATAACATGACTGATCATAATATAATAAATACCTTATCCACGGCTCGACCTCAGTGCAGTTAAGAAGGACGTATAATTCAGCGGCTCTGTGCTCGGCAAGGGTCAAATTGCGTGATCTGTCTTGTCTCTCCATAGGTTTTCCTTTATTTTGAAAGACGGACAACTCATCGCTCAAATTCAGAGACCTCTCAACCTCGTTCCTATTCAGGCGGCTATGACGGGTTTCGACTCCTGGTCCGAAGTAAACTGCACAAAAGTTAGTAATCTCCCTTGTAATATTGGTCTTCACAATCGACCCATCTATTATCGCTTTATTACCCATCGATCTCTTCAAAACTAGCATGCACCTGGTACGAAACATATCCAATTTATTAAATATATATACTTTACTAACTATAAATATAGAAATGAGTAACAATATAAAGATTGTTACCTTTGAAATGGGTACATCCACCTATATGGAACCGGTCCGCGGACCTTCGCTTCCCACAGTAGATGAATCGCCAAATGCTCCACCAAATCAAAGAAGGCTGGTGGAAATATCTTTTCCAACTTGCACATCGTCTCCACTATTGATACATCGAGCGTGGCCATATCGGATTTTCAAATTTCAGGGGCGCTCAAAGCTCTGAAAAAGTTGCTAACCTCCACTAATCGACCCCAAACACTATCCGGTAATAAGTCACGAAATGCAAGAGGTAACAATCTTTGCATTAACAAGTGACAGTCATGACTTTTCATCCCAACTAGTTTAAGTTGGTCCATATGAACACATCGTGAAATGTAAGATCATACCCATCAGGGAACTTCAAACCCCGCAGCCATTCACACACCAACTTCTTTTGCTCTTTACTCAAGCACTACTTGGCTTTCTTCTTCACAACTCTACCATTTCGGCCCAGCCCCAAGAACAACTCCCGTCGGCTCGTTAAAAAATCCAAATCTTTCCTCGCATTCAAGTTATCCTTAGTCTTATGTGGATCATCCATCACCGTGTTTTTGATATTATCGAAGAAGTTCGTTTTGCAATGCATTACGTCTAAGTTGTGACGTATCATGTTAGTGCACCAATAGGGCAGTTCCCAGAATATACTTCTTCGGTTCCAATTGTGCTCTTTTCTATAACCTTGAATGATGATATTTTTCTGGCCGAATGGAATATCCCGCAAGCACTCTACCAGTTCCTGCATCTCTTCCCCGGATCTTCTCACAAAGGGCAAAGACTCTTCTGTCTTGCCTCTTAGGAAATCAGCGGTGTTGTCCTTGAAAGGATGGTCATCTGGCAAGAAACGTCGGTGACAGTCGATAAAATAGTTCTTTCTCCCTTGCTTCAACTGAAATGCTTTGGTCCCCTCCATGCAATATGGACATGCCAACCTGCCTTGGGTACTCCACTGCGCAAACATGCCATACCCTGGGAAATCAGTGACGGTCCACATAACTGTTGCACGCATTATAAAATTCTGCATCCTAAAGCTGTCGTATGTCTCAACCCGACCTCCCACAATGATTTCAGCTCATCAATCAGTGATCGAAGCAAAACATCTAGTTCTTCCCCGGGCTTCTGGATCGAGATATCAATAAACTCAAGAAGATGTATTCTTGCCTCATGCAAAGATCAGGCAGAAGATTATACGACGTGACAAAGACAGGCCAACAAGAGTATGGAATGACATTATTCGTAAACGGGTTGAATCCATCGGTGCAAATGCCAAGTCTAACATTGCGAGGCTCGTTGGCAAAATCTGGGTGCGTTGCATCAAATTATTTCCGAGCTTCTCCATGTGCAGGATGAATCATTTGATCACTCTCTCTCCGACGTTTTAAATGCCACGTCATGTGTTCCGAATTCACGCGAGACATGTAGAGTCGTTGGAGACGTGGCGTCAACGGCAGGTACCACAGCTTCTTGCGACCAACCAACTTCACTCTGTTATGTGAATTCAGCCTCTCTTCGAACCTGGCTTCCTTGCATTCAGGACACACCGTATACTTACTATCTACGTACTCGCCATAAAATAAGAAGCACTTGTTAACACAGACATCAAATGTTTGGTAGCCCATCCTCAATCGGTTCACATATCTCTGCATGCTATACATACTGTCTGGCATCCTCTGTCGATCTTCGGGACTCAGCCATTGGCGAAACAGTTGTATGTTCTTTTCGCACGCCACATTAGGGATAGAGTGGAGTACCTTGTTATTGAGAAATTCAGCGACCCATCCCAATACTGTGTTTCCCTCTCCCGCTCGTATGGGCTCCGCGGCCTCACGCAACATCTGGAAGAATGCTTATGCCTCCCTATTCGGTTGTTCGTTTCCAATCTCAAATATCATAAAATCGGCCAGCAAATGCATCTTTGACCATATCTCTTTGTCGATCCCGTAAGTTATGCCCAGACGACGACTCGTCCATGTTTGTATCGTACCCCATATTTGTATCAAACCCCTCCTCGGGCCTTTGAATTTCACCATGCCCAATCCATACGTATTATTCAGGTAAAAATCCATTCTTGTAAAGATGAAATCGAATACCATCTCTACCACCAGATTTCCTATTGTAACACTTAATGCAAGGGCACCTAGCTTTTCCATTTCGTAATAATTGTGTTGCAATAAATGTGTGGTCTAGAAAAATTCCCATACCGGCTTCAAAAACAGGATTCAAATACCCATCATCACCACGATTTAATCTGTCGTACATCCAACTTCGGTCTTCGTTGTTATACATTTTATAACCTATTACAAACACAAAAAACTACCCTTAATTAATAAACAATTACGTGTGGGGGTTGTCTATTATTAAAATGGGAAATAAATATATCACTACATTTATCTATATGTACATAAGCAAAACTACTTAACACTTAATAAAAACAGTAAAAATGCACTAACGAACTATTTGTAAAAATACAAACAATATACAAATGATGATCATATATATACCACAGAAAATTAAACTATTGTATTTGAATAATTAAATTGCATGCTAAAAAATAATAATTTTAAGTAAATAAATAACCCAAATTTAAGCAACTAAAATCAAGCCAACAAAACACGGTAAATGTATTAAAATTACCTTCTAATTGCCGAGAATTGTGAGCAGTGGAGTGATTTTGCATAAGTTTTTGGAGAGTTTGTTGAAAAAAAATAGAAGATGGAGGTTTTTGGGGATGAAAACGGGTGAAATAGAAGGACATGGGGGAAATGAGGGGAAGAAGATAAGAAATCTGTGATATATTGTGATATCTGTATAGCTTCAAAAAAAATCAGTCACCATAGATTAGCAATGGTGATAGATTTACTTGTTGCTAGGTGTGAGGTCAAGAAAATCACTCACCATTGCTTTAAAGTTTGTGGGGTCAAAATATCAGTCACCATGTTCACACATGGTGACTGAGTTTTTTGACCCCACAAAAGCACAATCCATGTGATATCAATGGTGTCAGATTCTTTTGACCCCATTGAGGGCACAATCCTTGTGATAGCAATGGGGTCAAAAAAATTTGTCACCACAATTTCATATATCTATAAATATACCCCATTTTTCACAAACTTCATCTCTTCATCTCCTTTCCCTCAAGAATCCAAAAATCCTCCCCTCTCCCTCAAAAAATCATAAAATCCTCCCATCTACAACAAAAAATCGGAAAATCATCTCCTATCCCTCAAAAAATCCGAAAATCATCTCATCTCCCTCAAAAAATATGAAAATCTCACTCTAAAATCCGAAAAATCCTCTCCTCTACCACTCTTTTTTTTTTGGGTGTTATATTAGTTATGTATTGTTTGGGTGTTTATATAATATATGTATATATTGATTTGTGTGTTTATATACATATATATATATATATATATATATATATATATATATATATATTTTACACACTACATAACATATATATATATATAAGTATATTTTTAAACATATATATATATATATACTATATATATCATGTTTATATATGATGTACCATATTTCGGTATTGTCACGTCATAATATTCGATATTATATCACGAGAGTATTTCGGAATATTATGCCACGACAACACCATTATTTTAATGCAAAATTACAATTTGAGGCATAACTCAAAATTAGGCCCATGTAGGCCCAATGTCGAGTTATTCAAGGCCCAATTCGGATTGCAAAAGCCCAAATCGAGTTATTCTAGGCCCAATTCGAGCTGTTTTAGTTCATTCGAGCTATTTCCAAGGCAGTTCATTCGACTTATTTGGCCATTCTCATTCGACTTATTGCTTTCTGTTCATTCGACCTATTTTAGCCAGCTTATTCAACTTGTTGTTTTGCTCAACAAGATCTCATATTCCCACCCGTCTGACTTGAGCGTCGGAGTGCCTTCGCCGGAGAAGGCACCGGCTTAGTTCACGTTTGGTGTTGAGTGCAGGTTCCGAACTCAAAAGCTGCTTAAGCATCCAGAAGGAACTGAAGCAGTCTGACGTGGAGTGTTGGAGAGTGGACACGTATCCTGACGAAAATACCCCACATCAGTGGTGCCGTCTGTGGGAACCACGAAACGCACTTAGGAACAAACACCATCATTGATCCAATGGCTCATCGCAGAGCCGTAGAGAAGAACGGAATGGCTGGAAGAACAAGGTCACAGAGGGAGGATGAGAATCGGGTTATTGATGTTTCTGAACACACATTGGTGGCAGCTTCCAATGCCCCTCTGGACCAAACTCGCACTGCAACGGATCAACCTGCAGTGCCTCCCACGGAACAACAATTGTTGAATCCTGCTCAGCTGAATCAGATCATGATAGCTTTTCAACAAACCATGGTGCCAATGATTGTGCAACAATTGGCTAACACTGGCTTGCAGCAGAATGTTCCAGCACCAACTGCACAACAAACATCAGCGCAACAAGCCAGATCTCATCAGACACAACGTCATGCTGATTCGAGACAACATAATCAATCAAGGATGACAAGACCAACTCGGAGGGATCCGTCACCCTCGCCAGAACGCAGGAATCCTCGTTCAGTGAGGACTACAGAAAACAAAGCCCCAAGCCGAGCAAATAGGCCGGAGTAGTTTACTCCAGGCAAAGAGATCCTGAGGATTGCCCGGCTGCGAGCCACACAGCAGGGAGGAATAGGGATGAGCCTGAAAGAGTAGTACCAAGGCCAAAACCGATTATAGCTGAAAATATTCCATCAGTGGAGAGGCCAACTCCATTCTGTGAGGCGATTGGCAGGTTAACACTGAAAGAGGGAGTCAGACTTCCCGACATGAAAAAGTATGATGGAACAACTGATCCTGCATCACACTTTGATGACTTGGATGGAGAATTGCAGATTTTGGGTTACAGTGAGAACCTTAGGGAGAAGCTGATATCACTAAGTTTAAGTGGGACTGCTAAGGAATGGTTTAAGAATTTGAAAGTCTACTCGATTGAATCCTGAACAATTCAAAAGCATGTTTATTAAGAAGTTTGCTACTTATCGATTGAAGAAGAAGTCTCCAAGTACTTTATTCAATATCCATAGAAAGTCAGATGAGCCATTGGGAAAATACATAGAACGTCTCAATGTGGAAATTGGAAGAGTGCAGGCACCTACTGTTGACTTGGCAATCTCTGTGTTGGAAAACTGCTGCCAGATCAAGAAGCTAAGAGAAGTAATCACTTGGGAAGCTCCAAACTCCATCCAACAAATCATGGATCTTGCACGGAGAGTAATTGAAATTGAGAAGGCAACTATGAACCAGGGACTGATGGATTTACCAGAATTCCCTAGAGGAAAGGAGAATGGAGACTGGAGGAGAGATCCTAGAGGAAAAGATCGTGATCGCAATCGACAAACTTTCAAGAAATTTGACAATTGGACTCCTTTGAAAAAGCAAATTGGTGAAATCTACGCAATTACTAAAGATAAAGGGATATTCAGATCCCCAAAACCCATGGTAGAAACGGAGGAGATGAAGCAATCCGAGAGATATTGTAAGTTTCACAAGCAAACCGGACATCATACTAATGAATGTAGGTCTTTAAGGTTTGAGATTGAACGACTTATTCAAGATGGGAAACTTGTCGAGTACGTTGTTGAGAATAAGGAACATAGAGACCTAGGCAGAAGAAGGGAAACGGCGACGATGATATCGAAAACGGAGTTAATGTGATTGTTAGGGGACCGACTGGTGCTGATTCAACCAAAAGTAGAAAACGGATCTCACGTGATATACAATATGAACGATTGAAACGTCCGAAGATAGATCTTGTCTTTGCGGTAGACAAGTTGGACACGAGGATCACGTTCGATGATAGCGACTTTGATAGCTTGTCTTCACAAGCTAAGGAGGCTCAATATTTGAATTGCCCGATGGTGGTTACCGCAGTGATTGCAAATCACGCTATAAAAAGAATTATGAATGATAATGGTTGCTCATCCAACATTATCTTTATGGATGCATTACAACAAATGAAGTTAGGACAATACGAGATCACGGAAGTGAATTCACCTTTATTGGGATTCGGTGGAGGTGAAGTTAAGCCTATTGGGAAGATAATGCTACCAACATCTTTTGGTGTAAATCCAAAGAGGAGGACTTTGAATGTGGAATATCTTATTGTTGATATTCCATTCGCATACAATGTGTTGATTGGGTGACCTGGAATAACTGCATTTGCTATGATCATTTGAACGGTGCATCAAAAGATCAAGTTTCCAACACCTGGGGGAATTGTAGAGCTCACCACAAACTATCGCGATTCGTGGAGTTGTTATGTTACATCAACGAAACCAATCAAGGCGAAAACTGATCCTGACATAGCTTTAATCGAAACTCAAGTTGTGGAAACGCCACAAGCAGTTGATCATTTGGATGCGGAGATGGTGCTTGCAACACATGAGGATCATCAGATGGTGCCAGAAAATTCTGATTCTCCAATGAAGGAAGTTACGCAAGAGCAAACTAAGGAGGAAAAGGAGGATAGGACTACCCAGCGCTACAAGAAACAAATGGAGATTGGATAGAATGCTTGTGGAGGAATTTTGATGTATTTGCATGGACAGACTCGTATTTGAAGGGCATAGACCCTCGAGTTGCGGTACATCATCTGAATGTCAATCCGAATGCAAAACCTGTTCGACAAAAGAAGAGACATTTCAGTGATGAAAAGAACAAAGTGGCAGAGTTGGAAGTACAATCAAAGTTAGCTGCATGTCACATATTTGAAGTACGATACTGTGAATGGCTCAGCAACGTTGTCCTTGTACCAAAGAAACCGACTGTATGGCGTATATGCGTGGATTACACTGATCTGAACAAATCGAAAGAAGTGGTTGATTCAACAGCTGGATGTGCATTACTTAGTCTGTGTGATGCACATAGTGGATTCCATCAAATCTTAATGGCGGTGAAAAATCAACATAAAACGGCTTTTATCACAGACAAAGGGATATTCTGTTACAGACTGATGCCGTTTGGATTAAAGAATGCAGGAGCAACATTCCAGAGGTTGGTCGCAAAGATGTTCTACCATCAAATTGGAAAAACTATGGAAGTGTATATCGATGATATGCTTATCAAAAGTTTAAAAGCGGAGGATCATGTCAAACATCTTGAAGAAGCTTTTGGTATCATGAAGCAATATGGAATGAAGTTAAATCCAAAGAAGTGTACATTCAGAGTCAAGGCTGGAAAATTTCTGGGTTTCATGGTGAACGAGAGAGGTATTGAAGCTAACCCAGACAAGATTAAGGCTATAATGGATTTACCATCTCACAGGTCTGTTCGCGAGGTGTAACATTTGGTGGGGAGAATTATAGCACTCAGCCGCTTCATTTCACATTCCGCTGAGAAAAGCTTACCTTTCTTCAAAAAGCTAAGGAAGACGCCTAAGTTTGTCTGTACTGAGGATTGTGAGTAAGCATTTTGCCAGTTGAAGGTTTATCTCACAACTCCACATTATTATCTAAGCCCAAGGACAAGGAGATGTTATATCTCTACTTGGCCATAACGAAGAATTCATTGAGTACGGTACTAGTATCGGAAGAAGATAGGAAACATCTGCCAATTTATTACGTGAGCAAAGTGTTGAATGGGGCGGACTGAATTACCTAGAGATTGAAAAGCTAGCATACGCACTGGTGATAACTGCGTGGAAGTTAAGGCCATATTTTCAATTGCATCCGGTCACTGTTTTAACCAATCAACCATTCAAGCAAGTTATGGCAAAACCAGAGACATCAGGCAGGCTAGTCAAGTGGGCAATCAAGCTAGGAGAGTACGGTTTGGAGTATCTTCCAAAGACTGCAATCAAAGCACAAAGGTTGGCGGATTTTGTTGCGGAAACCATTTCAGAGGTAGAGCAAGCGCCTGACGTAGCTATGGTGACGGAGGAAATTCAAAAGGATACATCTGGGACTTGGACTTTACACGTTGACGGATCTTCCACAGCAAATGCTGGTGGCGCGGGAGTCTACTTGAGATCGGCAGATGGAAGAGAATTTGAATATGCTATAAGGTTGAATTTCCAAGTTACAAACAATCAAGCGGAGTATGAAGCTATGCTAGCCGGTATTCAAATTGCAAAGTCGTTGGGGATAATAAAACTGGTGGCATTCACAGACTCACAGTTGATTGCTAATCAATTCGAAGGGAGATACAAAGCTAAGGAGGCCGCGATAGTGAAATATCTTGATAAGCTAAAGCAGATGACATCAAACTTTGAGACATTCACTATCTCACAGATCCTACGAGCGGAGAACGAACGGGCTAACTCATTGTCGCGATTTGCAAGCACTGCAGAAGTCTTTGTGGAGACACATGTAACTCTGTTGGCCGCAGGGCAACCTTCGATAGGCAAAGGGATCGAATCGAAACCAACACAAGCATTGGACTACGCTCTTCCAGTGGAAGTCGAGGCATGTTGGAAGGACGAAATCATAGACTATCTACAAAATGGAAATTTGCCGACTGATACACAAGCAGTCAGAAGACTCAAGTATAAATCGGCGAGGTTCACAATGTTTAATGGAGAACTTTACAAAAGATCGTTCGAGTGACCACTCTTAAGATGTCTGTCACCAGCTCAGGCAAAACAAGTCTTGAGAGAAATTCATGAAGGAAGCTGTGGAAATCATTCTGGAGGACGATCCTTGGCACAGAAAATACCCCGTCAAGGGTAGTTCTGGCCAACGATTATGAGAGATTCTATGGATTATAGTAGGAAGTGCACGAGTTGCCAACTACATGTAAAAAATTATTCATACACCAGCGCAACCAATGACAACTGTAAGCTATGGATGTCCATTTGATCAATGGGGAATAGATAATGTCGGACCAATGCCAGTAGCATCAGGAGGGAGAAAATGGCTATTGGTGGCTATAGAGTATTACACCAAGTGGGTTGAGGCTGAAGCACTCGTAACAATAACGGAGGCAAATGTGAAGCAATTTATATGGAAGAATATGTATGCAGGTTCGGAATCCCAAGGGTCTTAATTTCTGACAATGGAAGACAGTTCCAAGGATTTAAGATTCAAGACTGGTGCAAGGACATGAAAATTGAACAACTGTTCACATCCGTCACGCATCCAGAAGCTAATGGGCAAGTTGAGGCTACAAACAACACGCTTGTGAAGAGTTTGGAGAAAAGGTTGCAAGGAGAAGGAGGAAATTTGGCAGAGGAGCTGTTAGGGATACTATGGGCATATCGCACAACACCTCGGACTTCAACCGGAGAAACTCCATATTTGCTAACGTATGGTTCGGAAGAAGTGATACCCGCAGAAATTGGGATGCCAACCTATCGCTTTGTCACATACGATGAGGAACAAGCAATAAGGGCTAGACAAATGGACCTTGAACTAATAGGAGCAACAAGAGAGGAAGCTTACCAACGCACTCAAGCTTACAAATCCATGATGGCTAAAGCATATGATAACAAGGTTCGTTTCAGAAACTTTCAAGTGGGGGACTTGGTCCTGAGGAAAGTTGAAGCTACCAAGCATGTGGGGAAGTTGAAGCCAAACTGGGAATGACCATACAGAGTGGAAAAAGCAAGCGCTAAAGGATACTACTACTTACAAGAGTTGGGCGGAAGGACATTGTCACGCCCCTGGAACGTCAAGAACTTGAGAAGGTTTTAGAGTTAGGACACTAGCATTCTAACAGCCTTGTGGCACGATAGAACCGTAGTTTCAATACTTTATTCACTTATTCTTTTACGAATTACGAGTCTCAGCGTGAGAACTCCAATTGTTATACTTAGCAGCGAACTACGGGGACTTGATTCCTAGCCACCTATACATGGCAGGATACGTAGGCAACACGGAAGTTACTCGATCTCAGTGCCAAAACTTATAAAATTTCCTATTTTATCCAAGTTTGATTGTTTGCCTACATCCTACTTACACGTTCATCTGCACAAGCATGATTGGAACAACTACAATAAGTCGAGCTATTGCCTCGCGTTCGGTAAATGAGTATTACGCTCCTCCAAAAGTCGAGCTATTGCCTCGCGTTCGTTAAATGAGCATTACGCTCCTCCAAAAGTCGAGCTATTGTCTCGCGTTCGTTAAATGAGCATTACGCTCCTCAAAAGTCGAGCTATTGCCTCGCGTTCATTAAATGAGCATTACGCTCCTCCAAAAGTCAAGCTATTGCCTCGCGTTTGTCAAATGAGCATTACGCTCCTCCAAAAGTCGAGCTATTGCCTCGCGTTCATTAAATGAGCATTACGCTCCTCCAAAAGTCGAGCTATTGCCTCGCGTTCGTTAAATGAGCATTACGCTCCCTCAGAAAGTCGAGCCATTGCCTCGCGTTTGTCAAATGAGCACTACGCTCCCAAAAAGCCGAGCATAAGACCTCAAATTCATAAAACAAAACGCAAGTATCTCAACAAAAAGGAACAAGGATAATACAATTAGCATGGAAAGTCAAGGATGAACGCACAAGTATTCAAAGCATACAAGTATGGAAAGTACAATCACACAAGCTAAAAAGACACAAGGCAATGCCAAAAATCAATATGTACTAAATCAAACGGGATAAGTGCAACAATGGTGCAATGTCAACTAGAAGATACTAAACAAGAATATCAATAAAACAAATAGCTAAATGTTCAAGTGTACGATTAAAAGATAGCGGCACGCAGGCCTAAAATCACAGCACGCAGGCTGGCTTCACAAAATGCTCCTCTACTTCTTCAGACGCAGACCTACTGACTTCAAGGCGCCTCTGCTCTGCCGGGCAATATCCTGCATCGAATCACTCAACGGGGACGTATCATCCTCGGGCCGCACAGGAGTAGGAGCAGGAGCAGGGGCAGGAACAGCATCAGGTGCACCATCCGCGGTAGGATCAGGAGAAACAACTGATCGATCAGGGTCAGGCGCAGGAGCTGGAGCAGAAACAGTCATAAGGCTGGGAGATGTAAGAGGCACTCCCTCAGGAACCTCAGCAAGTGACGAGGCCGTCGGTAACTCTCCTTCCTCAAGGACTTCATTCGAAGGCACCTTTGAGGTAGAAGCAACAGCTGCAGCACGAGAAGAGGAAGCCTCCTTTCTAGCCCTGGACCTCGCCTGAGCTCTCAAATGATCGCGAAGCCAAACATCCCTCATTCGCTTTACGTTGAGGAAAGCATCTGGGCGATTGTTACCTTCACTCTCTGAAACATAATCGTCATCAGAGTCAAGTACATCCTCAGAAAGCCGATGAAGGATGTCGAACTCATCCTTGTTGCGGCCAGGAGCAAAACCATCCTTGCGCACCACATCGTCTAAGGCGTAGTTATACCCCTTAGCCAAATCAAAGCCCCCTGCACACAGTACAGATGCTTCTCCAAGTGAAAGAGCGCAAGAACTCAACCACAAGAGCAACCTTGTCATCAGTCAACAAGTCCTACAGTGGGGCAAGAAAAATGAAGCGTTAACAAAAGTTAGAATGAAAATTAAAACAAAGAGTTGTGTTAAGGAGCAAACCTAGCCGATCTGCTTAGAAGTTGCCGCTAGTGCCCGAGCCTCATCGCGCTCATCCTCAGCAACCTTCAAACGGGCGGTCAGGGCAGTCAACTCACCCTTGGTCCTGACATCTTTCATAGCCAAGTCATCCTTCACCCGTTGAAGTTTGTCGAAGTCCTTGCACAGCGCCTTCGACTTTGCATCACTAGCAGCACGATCCTCCTGAGACTTTTTCAGCTCCTCCTTTGTCACACACAGCTCCTCTACCACGCTCTCCATAGTGGCTTCAACATCGCGAGCCCTTTTCTTCGTCGCCTCCTCCAAGAGCTTTGCGTGCACTGCAGTTGACTTGTGATGTTCCAGATGAGAGTTGTACTCATTCCGAGCATCATTGGAAATGTCAAAATTTTCCACCAAAGTCTGCATGTTCATCATCGCCTGAAAATCAAAGAAAGCAAAATGTCAAAACAAGTACTAAGGAGTTTAAAGCAAGAACAAGAAAGGAAAGATGCAACTAGCATAAGAAAAACTTACAGTCGCAAAGGACAGAACAGTTCAGCTGCACAAGCCCTCCGGACCGACCTCCTCGTAATACCTCTTCTTGTCAAAGGAAGGAAGGAAGGAAGCCCTTGCAAAGACGCATAGCAGCTGTATCGACGCATAGCAGCTGTATCAGTCAGCTTGTAGTAGCCGACATCCATCGAGGCACGCGACACGTCTTCCACGTTGATGTCCAAGTCATTAGGCTATATGTGTTTGAATGATCGTGTGTAGGACGCTTCTCGTGACGGCGGTCTTCAGAAGGTGCAAGGCGCTTTCGCGCGTTAGGATCAGGGCCGGCAAGATTTCCCTCCCGCACAGCATTCACTACAGCAAGAATGCGCTCACAGCCACTAGCAGTAGTAGGAGGTGTAGGAGCCCGACGAGAAGATCCACCCGTCGCCTTACTCCTAGAGCTTCGGGAAGGACCCGTAGATGAGGGAGCACTGGAAGGCGGGGCGGCGGCAGAGGGTGTGACAGAAGTAGCAGAAGCAGCCGCAGGACCAGCCTCGGCAGAGGAAAGAGCAGTAGTAGGTGTCAGCTCCGGAACGTCACCTCCGGCATCAGCACGGCCAGAAGCAATATCCTCAAAAACCTCCTGCATTGCCGCCAGCTTCCTCTTGGATTTGCTTATAACCATTCTCTCTGCAAGGAGTGAAAGACAAGGGTTAGCATCATATTCAAAGCACAAAAATAATAGTAAAGGATAAACAAGTAAGGATGAAAGACAAGTTATACCAAATTCAACCGCGCCATTATATGGAACGGTGGAATACCCCCCAGCACGGAGAATGGCATTCTTTGTTAGTGACGAAGCGTCGAACTTATGACTCCACAACATCTTTATGTCGTCAGAGGATAACGACGCAGGAGGACACCGGGGGGCACGGGCTCCATCAGTCCAATCTAGCCTGAAGTTGAATTCTCCAGGCGTGGACTCCTTGATATAAAACCACTGATTCTTCCATTCTTTCCCGAAGCTAGACTAGAGGCCGGTCAAAAAACTATTATTTTTCCTAGCGGTGAGGAAGTAAAAACCTGCATCCTCCCCAGTCGTCCTAAACTTGCTAAGGAACATTTGGAAGAAAGAATCAGCTATGCAAGGAAGCTTGAACACCCTCATCAAAATAATGAAGGCATGGATGATACAATAAGTGTTGCTTGTGAAATGGGAAGGACAAGAAGGCAAACGGAGCAAAATTTGACGCACTACGTTGTGAAGTGGAAACCTCAGCTCGCATGAAAGGAAATTATGGAAAATGGTCAAGCAACCAGGAGGAGGAGTTTCTAATCAATCCTCGGGACCTGAAAATATAATTGCATAAGGTTCAGGCACATCGTACATGGTCCTATAATATGACGCACCATGTGTGTTCATAGGCCGAATTCCAGCAAAGTTCAGAAGATTATTTGCTGGAGATGGGGTGTCAAGGTTTATGCCCTCATCGGGTAACTCTTGAACGGTCTCATCTACTATAGTGTTGTCAACTTCTATGGGGATGGGAGTGGTGACTCATCTTCGACTATAGGAGTCGGCTCGGCAATATTGGTTAAGAACTCTTCGTTATCAGAGTGGTCAATGATATTGACTTCCCTATCAGAGCCTTGGGCATTGGACGACGAGGTATCACTATCTGAATCCCCACTACCCAAGGACGACTCAGACCCAGAACCCAACGAATCAACAATATCGGGAACACCCAACAAACTAGTAGCCTCGATATCTGATTCAGGAGCCATTAAAGAACTAGAAGTGAGAAAATCAGTGTTTACCGGTTCTAGGGTTTAGGTCAAGGACTCTTTCGAACTCAGGGTCACGCCTTTCGTAGGACATTTCCACCGAAACAAATATCTTGGGAGCACCTGGGACTCAGATTTTGGCAGGACGAGTTGGTCGAGATGAACGAGGTGGGCTAGACCTTTGAGTAGAGTTGCGTTCACGATCAGTATTGGGACATGGGGATTGAGGATGGCGATCGGAGTGCACAGGTGGATTACGGTGAGAACGTTGCTTATTAGAACGAGCCGTCGTGACAAGTCTGCAAAAGAGTTCACAAGAAATGAGTTAGAGAAAATTTGTTGAATTTTTTTTCTAAAAAACTCTAAGTGTTATAGCTCGAATACAAGTTCACCCGACTTATTGCATATAAGCCGGATTTACTCCGAGGAGAGCGTTTTATCTTAAGGAAATTTCGAGCTATTTCCGAATTATCGAGTTATTCAGCGTTCATTCGAGTTATTTTACCCTATTCGAGTTATTTTACATGCATCAGAGCTATAAGGGGTTCTTTCGAGTTATCTTAAGGATATTCGAGCTATACCGGGTTCATTCGAGTAATACCTATGAAGTTTCGAGCTATTTTTAAGAGTATTCGAGTTATTTGGAGAGCTTCAGTGTATTCGAGCTATTGCTTAATCGAGCTATTGGCGAGAGGTCGAGCTATTTGCGAAAAAGTTAAAAGTGAAATGATTTAATATTCGGCGGGTATTTATAGGAGCGGTTAGTGATCAGATTACGCAAATGCCCCCGATTTGAGTTATTTCCTATTCGAGCTATCAGTGTATTCAACTTATTTTCGGGAAAAAAGTTTTTCAAGAATTTTTTTTTTTAACGTGTTCGGTTTCGATTCTTCACGCCGGATTCGTTGCACGATTACCGGGGTTTCTTATACTGTTTTAGTTTGTATGACCAATGTTTACACACATTACTCTTACAAATTGGGGACTCCATGATGTACCATATTTCGGTATCGCCACGTCATAATATTCGATATTATATCACGAGAGTATTTCGGAATATTATGCCACGACAACACCATTATTTTTTAATGCAAAATTACAATTTACGGCAAAACTCAAAATTAGGCCCATGCAGGCCCAATTTCGAGTTATTTAGGGCCCAATTCGGATTGCACAAGTCCAAATCGAGTTGTTCTAGGCCCAAATCGAGTTGTTTTAGTTCATTCGAGCTATTTCCAAGGCAATTCATTCGACTTATTTGGCCATTCTCATTCGACTTATTGCTTTCTGTTCATTCGACCTATTTTAGCGAGCTTATTCGACTTGTTGTTTTGCTCAACAAGATCTCATATTCCAACCCGTCTGACTTGAGCGTCGGAGTGCCTTTGCCGGAGAAGGCACCGGCTTAGTTCACGTTTGGTGTTGAGTGCAGATTCCGAACTCAAAAGCTGCTTAAGCATCCAGAAGGAACTGAAGCAGTCTGACGTGGAGTGTTGGAGAGTGGACACGTATCCTGACGAAAATATCCCACATCAATATATATATATATATATATATATATATATATATATATATATATATATATATATATATATATATTTGTGTGTTGGTATACTATTAATTATATATGTATATATAATAAAATGGAGGGAAAAAGCCCACCAAATTGAAAAAGTTGGCAAAAACGTGGCGGTAAATCTGCCACCAATTCTTTTTAAAATTTTCGGAAATGTGGTGACCAATAATCAGTCACCACGGTTTTAAAAAAAAAAAATTAAAAAACCATGGTGAGTGATTATTCAGTCACCACAGCTTTTTTTTAAAAAAATAAAATAAAAAACCTTGGTGACTGATTATTTACTCACCACGGTACAATCGTGCTGCCAGATTATTCTGACACCATGATTTAAAAAAAAACGAAAAACCGTGGCGTCCGATTTTTTGGACGCCACGCTTTTAAAGAAAAAAAGAAAAAAAGGCGTGGCGTCCAAAAAATCGGATGCCACGCCTTTAAAAAAAAAAAGGAAAAAGGGTGGCATCAAAATAATCGGACGCCGCCCTTTTTTTAATGTTTAATTTTCTTTTATTCTAATTGTATTGGTACAAATGCATTTGACCCCACGTCGTGGCTACTGATTATTTTGACCCTACATGGTGACTGATTTTCTTGACACCATTGTTGGTGACTAATTAATTTGTAGTCATTGTTGACATAACCTTATACCTACAAGGCCAATAGTAACAAAAGCTGGTTGCAAAATTTTCTGTAGCCATTGATCAATGCTCACTGAAAATATAGCAATGGTGAGTAATTTTTTTGACCCCATTGCTACATTTTCTTGTCGTGTAGTACTAACAAGTAACTTTTTTGGTTCAACAACTCACAAAGGTGTCGTTGTAGGGTATCCAATGTCTCTAAATCTGAAGAACTTCTAGTTATAGATTCTATCATTGCTTTGATTAAAGTCTTCAAATCAAAATTATAGAGACACATACCCAAATCTTGGTACCAAAATGCTCGGCGACTCTAGGATCCTTGAAGACAAGCTGAGCCAACGTGGTCTTCCCAAGGCCCCAAATACCAACAATTGGTAAAATAGAAAGCTCTTGACGTTCTCTCACTTGGTTCACAAAAATGTCCACAGTCTTCTTTCTCTTCATCCCTACCATAAATAGGCTCAGAATAATTCAAAACGGAACCTGTTTCACTTGTGGCAAGAACTTTGTTTTGTTTCTGAAAAGCTATTTCGCGCAAGTGGAACTTTAAGCGTTCTTCGGCAACAGCATTCAACTTCTCTTTAACTGCTTTCATACTTTTTGCGATTTTGCGATGATAGAGAATATTCTTCAGATAATAAGGAAAGCACCTGCTATTTTTGTTCTGCCATTTAGCGGCTTCAGTAGAGCACTCGTCCAAGATATCATCGATCTCGTAAGTAAGGACATTGAGTTTGCGTAGCCAGTTTCTTATTTGACAATTTTTCACCTGCTGCTCTTCGGCATCTTCTAAAACTGCTTGAATAGTAGTGAAAGTGCTGTAGAGATTCTTCATTTCAGCGTCCACATTCATAATCAGTCCAATCTCTTTTTGGATGAGAGAGTTGAGATTCTCTAACAAAAATTGAATAAAAGCTTCAGCCATAAGATAATGGATGAGTTGAAATTCAAGAATCTATAAGAGGAATTTTGTTTGATGGTAAAATATCAAAAATGAATAGTAGCTTGATATTGAATTAAAGGCTCTACAGCATATGACTATAGTTACCTGTGAAAAAATGATTATCAGAATTTGGCTATAAAGTCATAAAAGAAACTTCTTGGCGTGTACAACATTCACATTGCAGGATAATTCAAGCTACTACGTGGCCCCCACCTTGCTTAGAAATTATCGATTTTTTTTTTTTTTATAAGGCAAAAATTTATTAAAAGAAGCTCAAGGGGTGCTAATCCCATTCTACAGGGAGACGGAACAAAGAGGTTCCGAAATTATTGATAGCTGTTATCAATATGAAGATAAGAATAAAAGTTGATTTTTACTCAAATGGTATAATGCGCTGGCCAAATTTATATTTGGTTATAAGCTAATAATTCAAGTAAAGGCTTCTTATTATCCCCAAAAAACTTTAAAACTCCAGACATTTAGTTTATCTTAAGTTATCACTATATCCGTGTTTTATTGTATAAACGCTTTAGATATTTCATCTTTAGTCCTTTTATTTCTTGTTATTTAGCCTCAGGCCCCATTGTACATAAGGGCCATTTAGGATTTTTTCTTAATTTCTTTTTTTCATTCGATATTTTTACACTCTTTAGAATATGAAACCCAGATTGTTGCTTCTCTGTTCTTCGTCTTCAATCTATTTTCATGTCAAATTCATCTTGATTTGAGTTATTTTTCATGGTATCATTCGTTGGGACACTTCGATCCGTCCTCTGATCTCTCTTTTCCGCTGCAATTTTTTGTTATTTTTGCGTGAAACCCTAATTCGCGATTTTTGTCTATCTGCGTGGTTTTTCTACGCGATTCTGTTGTTTTACACCGATTAATCGGTGTTTTACTTGTTATACTGGTATTTTTCATCGTTTCCAGGGTGATTTTCTCTCGATCTACGGTTCTTTTTTCCAATCTGAAATTTTTCGATCTACGAGTCATCTCTTGGTTTTTCACCATACCTCTCTCACAAACATTGTACGATGACTTCTTCTACACCTACTACACTAACTGTTCCGACGATTTCGGCAAAAAATCCAAGTGAAGATTCTTCATCGGTGTACTTCCTTGGGTCTCATGATTTCACGGGCTCTTCAATCGTTGGTGACGTTTTCAATGGTCAGAACTATATATCTTGGAGCAAAGGCATCCACATGGCGCTCAATATAAAGAATAAGATCAAATTCATCGACAGTATTCTTCCAATTCCTGAGGATAATGATTTACTGCGTGTTTGCTGGACCCGAGCCAACAACTTGGTGTTATCCTGGCTCTTAAATTCGGTTTCGAAGGAACTCCACCACAGTCTCCTGTATTTCCACTACTGCTTTTGAGGTATGGCAAGAGTTAAAAACCAGGTATGACCGCACTGATGGCTCACGGGTTTATCAGCTGCAAAAATCTTTGTCTACTATGACTCAAGGTTCCTTGTCTATCACTACTTTCTATAATGCCTTTCGATCTGTCTGGGATGAATTTGTGAGCCAACGGCCCACTATTTTCTGTTCCTGTGGTTTATGCATGTGTGACGTCAACAAGAATATGTTAGAATTACAAAAGAATGAATGTGTGTTACATTCTTGATTGGTTTGAATGATTCATATGCTGCTGTACGAAGTCAAATATTGCTTATGCATCCTTTGCCTACTCTGTCTAAAGTCTATTCTTTGGTTCTTCAAGAAGAAAACCAGAGAGCCTTATATTCCACTCCTTCTGTTGATTCTTTAGCTATGTTTACTAGAGGGAAAACTTTTCAAGAAAATCAACCTAAGAATTTTTCTAACTCTGGGAACAACAATTCTGGCAAGTTTAACAAACCTCCTATCAATAAGGATAAGAAGAAACTGAAGTGTACCCACTGTGGGTACAGGTCATACTGTCGACAGGTGTTTTCAATTTATTGGCTATCCTCCCGGTTGGGATGTTCCTACAAGGAAGAGATCTCTGCCCCCTACTCATTCTGCTAATTCTGCCTCTCAGTTAGAGGAACCTTAGCCTTCTGATGATAATTCTCTTAGTGCTGATATCAGACATTGTTCGAACAGTTTATTGCTTTTACCAAGTCTCAAAACATGTCTCAATCTCTTCCAGCTAACAATTCTGCTCAGCATACTCACACTGTTGCTACTACTTTTGCTGGTAAATGCACTATTTATGCATTGAACTTTAACTCTTTAAAATCTTTTTCAAAACTTCAAAGTAGACATACTTGGATTTTAGATACTGGGGCCACTGATCATATGATTTGTACTCCTGTTTTTTATACTAATAATCCTAAACCTATCAATGTTTCTATACATTTACCTAACAATAGTACTACTATTGCCACTTTAATAGGAGATATTCATATATCTTCTTTTCTTACTCTCAAGAATGTACTTTATGTGCCTGAGTTTACTTTTAACTTGGTTTCTGTTTCAAAATTGACCACTACCTCTCAGACACATGTACATTTCTTTTCTTCTATGTGTATCTTGCAGGACATCATCAAGAGGAGGATGATTGGTTCTGCTAGGTTGCAAACTGGCCTCTATATTCTGACTATTCAAGTTCCTTTTCAAAATAAACTCTGTAATAAAAACATTGCTGCTAGTAATTCTTCTGTTACTCTGAATAATTTGTGGCATCTTAGGTTAGGCCATCCTTCTGCAAAGAACTTGGCTGCTATTCGTTCCATTTCTGTATCATCTAATATGTATGAACATTGTGATATTTGTCATATTTCTAAACAGAAAAGGTTGCCTTTTCCTACTAGTGCATCTGTTTTTTCTAATGTTTTTGAATTGATTCACTGTGATGTTTGAGGTCCCTTTTCAGTAGTCTCTCATGATGGTTTTAGGTATTTCCTAACTGTTGTTGATGATTTCAGCAGGTGTACTTGGATTTTTCTGTTAAAACATAAGTCTGAAGTTCAGACTAAACTGACTCATTTTTATAATCTGGTTTTTACTTAATTTTCTGTTAAAATAAAATCTATAAGGACTGATAGTGGTACTGAATTCATTATGAAAAGGGTTTTATGAGTTCTTGGGCATTTTGCATCAAAGAAGTTGTGTGGATACTCCACAACAAAATGGTATTGTTGAAAGAAAGCACCAACATATTCTTCAAATAGCTAGGTCATTAAGATTTCAGTCCAATATACCTTTAATATACTGGAGTAACTGTATTTCTACAGCTGCATTTCTGAATAACAGATTGCCCTCTAAGGTTACTCATGATAAATCTCCTTATGAGCTGTTGTTTGACAAAGCACCTGACTATAGTATGTTGAAATGTTTTGGTTGTTTATGTTTTGCCTCTACTACTAATTCTCATAGGTAGAAATTTGATCCAACAGCTATTAAATGTGCATTCTTAGGATATCCCTTGGGTAGAAAGGGTTATTTGTTATTAAATTTAGAATCTTCTAAAACTTTTATATCCAGAGATATCATATTCTATGAAAATGTTTATCCTTTTGAGGAAATGTCTTCTCTTAATCATACTAATCCAACGCAAGACAATATAAGTCTATGCACAGATCCCTTTATTGTTTTGCAGGACATCTAGGTTCCAGAGATTCCACTTATGAATCCGGGGGGTTGTTCAAGAACCTGTTTCAGCCTCTCCAACACACTCACTTTCAGACATCCAATCCCAAGTAGCTACTCCTGATATTTCATGCCTCAAGATAATCTGGATTCTGGAACTAGTGACTTCTCACACTCTACTGCTAATCCCACTTATACAAGTAACCATGTTCCTCCTTTACATTCTGCACTAATACTTGTTGAACAGAATTATGTGCTTGACCAGTCTACTTCCATTGTGCCTATTGAAAACACTTTACCTGTTCATAATGCTAGAAGATCTGCTAGGCATACTGTTACCCTTGCATATTTAATGAGTATGAGTATGATCTGCCTACATTCATGCATAAGAGCAATGCCACTTCCACTTTTCATTCCATTAGATATCCCATTGCATTACACTTATCTGCTGACAGACTTGGTTCTAAACATCAAGCTTTTGTTGTTGCTGTGAATAATATTACTGAACCCAAGACTTATAAACAAGCCAGTAAAATTACTGAATGGCAAGTTGCTATGAAATCTGAAATTGATGCATTGGAGAAAACTAATACTTGGATATTAACTGACTTACCTCCTGGACAACATTACATTGGCTGTAAGTGGGTGTATAAGGTTAAACTTAGGTCAGATTGTACTATAGAAAGATATAAGGCTAGATTAGTAGCCAAAGGTTATACTCAAGAAGAGGGTTTAGATTATTTTTACACATTTTCTCCTGTTGCTAAATTGACCATTGTTAGAGTTTTATTAGTTGTTGCTGCTTCTCATAATTGGCATTTGCATCAATTAGATGTTAATAATGTTTTTTTGCATGGAGATCTTGATGAAGAGATTTACATGGTCCCTCCACCTGGTTATTGCTCTAACATTAATGATAAAAGATTTTGTTTACTGAAAAAGAGTCTATATGGCCTCAAACAAGCCTCTAGACAATGGTACAACAAACTTACATCTTGTCTTTTGGCCTACTGTTATTCACAAACCATTTCTGATTGTTCATTGTTCATCAAACATTCTAACAATTCCTTTACTGCTTTATGCATATATGTAGATGATATTATTGTGGCTGGAAATGATATTTCTAAGATAACAAAACTGAAAAGCCACTTATATGAACAATTTACTATTAAAGACCTTGGCAATCTTAAATACATTCTAGGCATTGAAATTGCTAGATCTAAAAAGGGTCTGTCTTTATGCCAAAAGAAATTTGCATTGGATATATTAGAGGATTCAGGTTATTTGAACTGTAAACCTACCTCCAAACCTATGGATAATTCTCGCAAATTAATGGCTAATGATTCTTTTGATTTTCTTAGTGATCCAACAGAATACAGGAGGTTAGTTGGTCGTTTGTTATATCTGACTATCACTCGACTAGATCCTCAGCTTCAGCATTCAATCTTTGACACAATACATGTCAAAGCCTACAACCTTACATCTAAATGCTGCCCATAGAGTGCTGCGTTATATCAAAAATAACCCAGGTAAAGGTGTATTTTATCCTTCCAATTCAGAATCTCACTTAATCGTTTTGTGACAGTGACTGGGCGAGCTGCCAAGACTCCAGACGGAGTATAAAAGGCTATGCCGTCTACATTGGTGATTCTCTAGTGTCATGGAAGGCGAAAAAGCAGCCCACTGCTAGCCGTTCGTCAACAGAAGCCGAGTACCGTGCCTTAGCAACAACCACATGTGAAGTTCAGTGGCTCACTCAACTCCTCAAAGATCTTCATATTTCACAAACAAGAACTCCCATCATTTTCACCGACAGTAAAAGCGCGGCCTGCATTGCTATCAATCCAGTTCAACACGAACGAACAAAGCACATTCAAATCGACTGCTTCTTCATACAAGAGAAAGTACAACAGGGCCTTCTTAAAGTTCAACATATTTCCAACACTCATCAATTGGCAGATATTCTCACCAAGCCGCTCTCCTTACAACCATTCCAGAATATGATGTCCAAGATGGGCATCATCGATATTCATGCCCCTCTTGAGGGGGGTCTTAAGTTATCACTATAGCTGTGTTTTATTATATAAAACACGCTTTACATACTTCGTCTTTAGTCCTTTTATTTCTTGTTATTTAGCTTCGGGCCCCATTGTATATAAGGGCCATTTAGGATTTATTTTTAATTTTTAATTCATTCGATATTTTTACACTCTTCAGAATATGAAACCCAGATTGTTGCTTCTCTGTTCTTCGTCTTCAATCTATTTTCATATCAAATTCATCTTGATTTGAGTTACTTTTCAGTTAATATTTTCAATATGTGCTAAATGTGTCAAGGTTCTTCTACTTGTTTATTTTTCGACTTCATATCATTCTATATCTAATTTTGTTGGTATCGGAAATGAATAGGCTTACCCTATAGATATGTATGTCGTCCTTCTTCGGTTTTGTAGTAAAAAAATCCCGGTTAGTTGGGTGACTGTAAGAGAAAGAATTATGATAGAAGTGAAAATGGAAATTACGTACTTATATGGAAAACTAGTTAAAGTGAATGGAGTTTCGCATCAAATTGCAATGTGATATGATAATTAGTAATATGACTTGATGTGAAAAAATTTAGTAAAATGCTTCATCTATATATATATATATATATATAAATCTAGGTATAATATTCAAATTAAAAGTAAGTTTAACTTCTTTTTCTTTGTGTCGAACTAACTTTTTATACCCTTATACATTTAAAATATATATCTTTCCTTAAATGCCAAAAATACTTAATTCTATAATTAAAACAAAATTATAGCAAAAATAGAAAACACCAACCAAAAGTTTGATAACATAATACAGGAGTTTTTTTGCTTAATATATCACGAAAGTAAATTTGCATTATATTCCATCCTGAAAAACATACAGGAGTGTTTACAAGTTGAAAATTCGCGCGAGGAATTATTTATCATGACCGTACCTTTGAAACGCTTCAAATTTAAATCCTGCATCAATTAACAAACTCTCCAATTTCAATACACACTATCTAGATAGTTACAATTGGCCCCGCAACGGATTCAGTTGAAGCAGATTCCTTAATCAAAGAACTCAAATTCTGATAATCATTTTCCCAACGAACTCAAATGCATCCACTCTAGAACTCCAATCTCTTGACGTTCATGTGTTGTTGCAAAAGATATAATTACAATTGGTCTTTTCTCACTTCAGATGTTCGGTGCATGGTACTGTGACATTTCATGTAATTCAGTCAGATACAAATTATGTTTTAAATGATACACAGGTGAGATTAAAACAAAGGATTAGTGACTAATGAAAAATAAAAATAAAACAAGCAAAATGTGTTAAAAGATTGCAGAGGAAAAGAAAAGGTGCTAGGTTGAAGAACAAATACAAGTACCTTAAAGAAGAAGATGAGAGGAAAAAAAAAGGCCATTTAGTTTTCATCAATTGCTGATGTGGACTATCTTGTACCAATCATCATCCCGCTTCTTTTTCTTGCACCACCTCTCTAATCCTGGGCAATTAATGATTGTGATACGTTGCAGATTCTGCAGTTCTGTTATACTATCTGGAAGCTTTTCAAGGTTTGGACAGTCGAAGATATAAAAACTCGATAGAGATGTACATTTGCCTAAGCCATCTGTTAGTGAAGTCAGCTCACGAGGGAGCTTATGCAGATATAGATCTCGCAATGATGTCAGAAATTCCAAGTCTTCATTCATTGCAAGACCAGTGATATTGAGAGATGTTAAGTTTTGGAGGTTTTTAAATGTCTCACTTGAAAAGTAGCCTGTTCCTTCTTCGTAACTCGTCACATGAAGAGCCTTAAGATTGTGAAGCTTAGAGATCGATGCTAGATTCACGCTGCTGCAATTTGTTAATACCAATCGTGTTAGAGATGGCAAATGTGGAAATTTCAACGAGAAACACTCGTCAACATTTAAAGTATGAAGATTTGGGAAGAAATATCCCATTTCCTCCTTTAACAACCCGTTTAGATTGGGGAGATCAAACAAGTGGAGGGTTTCAAGTGACGGAAACTTAGGCTTCAGTAATGAATTAACACCTAGTACTGCAACATCATTCTCAATTATATACTCCATACCAAGACCACATAATTCCAAGTTTTTAAGGCTAGGTAGGTCTCCCAGTCCTTGGGGAAGATGCAAACAGTTTGAGAATCCCCAGATATCAAGCCGGACTATGTTTTCTAGAGTTGAATTCTCCATCCAATGAGGAAATTGCTTCCCCTTGAACCCCAGTATCTCTAACTTCTCAAGATTTGGGTGAGGTTCAAAGGCTTCTAGAATCTTCTCATACTCGTTTTCCCCTAATTTAGGTGAAATTTCTTCTTCCCATTCTAATTTCAAATGGCGAAGATTTTGTTTTTCAGCTAGATTTGCTTTCTTTGCATCTGAATGGCTTTTTACTCTCTCCAAGTGCTTAATTTGTAGCATGCCTCCAAGATTCAACCGTTGCAGTTCTTCAAGGTGATAACCTTTTTCATGACTCACTATGAACACACTCCATGTTCTAAGGAAAGTCAATTCACCAATTTTAGGTGGCACCTCACTCAAAGATGGACAATCCTCCAGATAAACATGACGGAGATTATGCATGCGTCTCATGTGCTTAGGCAACCGCACTAGCTCAAGACAACCTTCCATATTCAAAATCTTCAAATTCCAAAGACTACATATTGTATCAGGAAGAGTACAAATTTGAGTCTTTGACAAATTTAAGTATCGCAAATGGTGTAGATTGCGTACCATAGATGGCAAATTTGATACTTCTCCTCGCGCAACCAGGATTCTCAAACTACTGAATTCTTTTATTACGGAAGACAAATCCATGTCGGGAAGAGAAATTGTAGGAAACGCCATAGACTGCATACTCATATTTACCTCACGGATTTTGTTATTCCATGCACCTACAGTATTGCTCTCGGCTGGAGCTGATGGGACTTTGTTCTCCAAGATGGATTGGGCGAGATCATGAACAAGATCATGCATTGTGAATCTGGATTTGGTATCCCGAATGATGACCTTTTGGATTAATGATCTCAGAACCAATTCATTCCATATTTCATCACCAACATCCTCCACTTCTGATATTTGGTTTGATGAAATATACCCATGAGCAATCCACAATCGTATCAACTCATCCTTATCCATCTCATAGTCCTTAGGAAAGACAGCACAGTAAAGAAAGCATTGCCTTAAATCCAAAGGAAGATTGTGATAACTCAATCGCAAGACCGGTAAAATTGAAGTCTCTTCTTGCGATAATTTCCATATTTTGCTTTCTTTTACCTTAAGCCACTCCTTTTCTTTACGCTTAAATCGGAGAAGACCTCCTAGCGTTTTAGCAGCAAGAGGCACGCCAACACATTTATTCACTATATGCTTTCCAATTTCTTCCAAGTTAGGATACTGCTCCTCTTCTTGTCCAAATGCACGTTGCTTGAACAATAACCAACAGTTTTCCATCGACAGTCCTGTCAATTCTTGGGTTGGAATTGTTGACATCATCTCAGCAATCTTTCTAATACGTGTGGTGAGAATGATTGAAGCTCCACTTGAGCCACATGCCAAGACATTTTTCAAGTCAAACCATAAATTTTGATCTTCGTTCCAGATGTCATCCAATACTAACAAATACCTTTTTTGGTTTAACAACTCACGAAGCCTTCTTTGTAGGGTATCCAATCTCTCTAAATTTGAAACACTTCCACTTCCACATATAGATTCTATCATTGCTTTGATTAAAGTCTTTATATCAAAATTATCAGATACACATACCCAAATCTTGATACCAAAATGTTCAGCGACTCTTCGATCGTTGAAGACTAGTTGAGCCAATGTGGTCTTACCAAGGCCTCCAATACCAACAATGGGCACGACAGAAAGTTGTTGACAGTCTCTCACTTGATTTAACAAAATGTTCATAATTTTTTCTTTCTCGTCATCCCTACCATAAACAGGATCAAAATCATTCAAAACAGAACCTGTTTCACGCATGATAACAACTTTTCTTTGTCTCTCGATAACTATTTCACTCAAGTGAAATTTTGAGCGCTCTTCAGCAACAACATTCAATTTCTCTATCACTTCTTTCATCCTTCTTCCAATTTTGCGACGATGGAGAACGTTCTTGGGGTTGTAAGGATAGTATTTGCTATTATTGTACTTCAATATCGCGGCTTTGGTTGAGCACTCGTCCAATATATCATCGATTTCGTAGGTAAGGTCTTTGAGCTTGCAAAGCCAATTCCTTATGGTCCGACTTTTCAGTTGCTGCTCTTCAGCATCTTCCAACACTGCTTGAATTGTAGAGAGCGTGCTTTGGAGCTTCTTCATTTCAGTGTCCACACTCATAATCAATCCAATCTCCGCTTGAATAAGGGAGTTTAGATTGTCTAATAAAATTTGTATAAAAGCTTCAGCCATAATGGATGAATTGAAATTCAAGAATTTAGAGGAATTTTGTTTGAAGGGTAAATTGTCAACTGATGAATATCTGGGAGCTGGTAAATTAATTGAAGCCTCGAGTAGCATATAAATCAAGTAATTTCCTATTACAATAATCCGAATTGTCTTTAAATTGTTAAAGAAGAAGCCATTTGGCCATTAAGTTCAACGATAATGGGTCAGAAGTTCATATCATCCTTACACGTTGTCTTGGTAGTGTTTAGCTAAGTATCGCTTAGTTGTCTTGAATTGAGACATGAAGTTGACTTTTCTATTTTATTTAACACATACATTTTCTTTAGCAAGACCAAGGATGTTTCTTGGAATCGTTACGTTTAAAATTGGAAGAGAGCGACACTTAATTGAGTGGTCAGAAGATTAATCTTACTTTTCATTTTTCATAGTTAGTTTTCCATCTTAGAAGAAATCACACGCTATTCCTTTTCTTTTCCTTACTGTATTTATGCAATTAACCATAGTATACTATACATAACCCCTGGCAAACTTATCAACTATTTTTTGCCAGGTCGCTATGGTACTTTGTTTAAGACCAAAGCAAAACATCTATGTTTTTTTTTTCATTTTCTTTTATGGAAACATGGACTAACTCAAGGTATTAGAGACGAGCCAGAAAAGATGATAATTGTTTATTGTCATGATTGAAATGCATATATAGTGAAGGTTTTAAAGTTATTCTTGTCACCGTGCATTGAAGCACAAAGTTGACTTGATCAATATGCCTTGCGTATATATCTTTCATTCTATCCAATTGTGCTTTTCTTTATTCTCCAGGATCTATCTCAGACCGAGTAAAAAGTCTTGGCAATGCCACATTTGAGTTTTATTAAAATATAGCATAAAAGATGCCGTAATTGCAATATATTTCTCTCTTTCCTTAAAAAAAAAAAAAAGAATGAAAAGTGCTATAACATTTACTTGACTGAAAATACAGAGTAATTTCTTTTTTCAAAAATGTTGAAAGTGGCGAGACAGGAAAATTACTGGAAATAGGGAAACAATGCTAAAAATGACATAAGTACGAAATTTCAATGGAACTTCGCAGGAAGTGTAGAAGTACTTTTCGTGTTTTTCTTTTTAGTTCCAATAGAAGGAATAAATTGCAAAATTGCGTTTCTTTTGTTTAAAGGCATTTTATGGATCTATGGTCTATGTTTTCCATAAGTTTTTAAAGTATTACAAATAACTCCCAACTATACTATTTAGTGATTGTATTCATGGATAAAAATCTAGCATTTCTAATGTGTGTTAACTTGCTAAATGTTAAATAAAACTTTGAGATATTCTGAAAAGTTTTTAAAAAGTATTATGGGAGATGATTTGCTCTAATCCGTTTTCATTGGTTTAAAAGTGAAATTTTAGTATTTTTATATGAAAATGTACAAATATTGCGAAACTTTCATACACAAAACAAATAAAATAAAAACGAAGTGCTCACAGCATAGGAATTAGTATTATCTCCTCATTGGTTTGCAATGTTTGAGCTATGTTCTTGTAAGTAGGGGTGGGAATGGGTCGGGTATTTGGGTATTGGGTAGTTTTGGGTGGGTACCCAATTGTTTGGGTACCAAAAACTGCTACCCAGTACCCACCCGAATTAATTAGTACCCAATGGGTTGGGTACCCAAAACTTTGGGTACCCAGGAATTGGGTATTGGGTACCCAAAAAATTTCAAAAGGGGCAAAAATACCTAGACTTGAGGATTTTTTTTAGCTCAAGTTCTACTCAAAACAAGAGATTTTACCATTTTTTTGTAAACTATATTGTAAAAGATTAAAATTGTTGTTTTGTGATAGAAAATGTGTTAGAAACTCATAATAGAAATAAGTAGCAACTCATTTTTTTTTTTCTTCTTTAAATACCCAATGGGTACCCAAACCCCAAATGGGTTGCATTCCCCTGCCCACTACCCACCCACAATATTCAAATTGGGTATGGGTACCCACCCATTTGACAATTTCACCCAATTGGGCGTTCCAATTGGGTGATACCCGATTGGGTCGGGTGGGTACCCAATTACCCGACCCAAAGTCCCACCCCTACTTGTAAGATCGGCCATATCATAAAAAAAATGGAGAAATTTCGCTTTCTAATAAAATCTAACAAAGAGGTTTCTTCCTTTGTAGATTCCATGAGAGGATAAAAGTGAACGAAAATGAAAAGTAAAGAATTTGATGGCAAGAATATGTGAAGCAGATGATTCCTTTTCTATTTCTCTTTCGTAATTTTTATTTTGTAAACGAACTTGGTTAAAAAGTTGAAATAAAACATCATTTCAGAAAGTAGAAATAGAAAATAAAATATAGTTTTTGCATTTTCAATTGAATTAATTATGGAAAGGCTTTAAGTTATTGTATTTTTCTTTTATTCTTTGCATATTCATTAAAAAATGGGTCAATTGTGTTTTGCCCTTTAACGTTTGGGGTGTTTTGCGAAGTGCCCCTTAACGTTTCAAAAAGAGCATTTTGTCCCCTAACGGTTGTATAAATGTGCAATTTGCCCCCTGCTGCCAAATCTAATGGATGAAAAGATAGTCACCTGGCAAAAATGAATGGTATATAAGGACCCAGGGGGCAAATTTACAAACGTTAGGGGGCAAAGTGCTCTTTTTGAAATTTTAGGGGGCAATTCGTAAAACACCCCAAACGATAGGGGTGATAGCAATTGACCCTTAAAAAATTGTAGGAATAAAGCCATAATATAAAACGAGTGCTTAGAAAATAAGAGTGGGGAGCCACTAACCACAAAATCACCACTCTTTAGTTCCAAAGAAAGAAATCAAGGTGGCCTAAACATGTCAACCCAAAAGTGATGTACTCTATACATACTTCTAACTGCTATGTGCGCAATCAAAAGCCAAAAGTGGATTAGCACCAAAATGCACTGCCTATACATTCTAAAGTAAAAGGTGCTTAATCCAAAAGTCAAAATATCACTCTTCAAATCATAAATAAGGTTTTGATGATTATAGTCAAGTTTGCTAATCTGATTAACAAGCGCATTAGATGCAATCTATTACAAACACAGGCCCACCCCAAAAGTGAGTACTCTGAAAAATAAGGCCAATACAAGAAACTCCACAAAGTACCAACATGTGTTCTCACATTCACATTGATAAGGTTACAAAACATGGGAATAATACAAAAACAGCCTTATGGTGACGCCTGGATCTTGTATTTGCCTGAATGAGATCCAAATCGGTAACTTTGTCCATCATGGGATTGAAAATAGCATCCCTGTGTGTCGAGCAAATCCTAACGCAGAGCACTATAAAGCAAGAATGTGTTGCTCCAAAAAAGTCCTGAGCGTCATAAAAGGTTGCTGTACTTCGAAGATAAAACCCATATTTTGCCTTGTTGCTGCCTAAATATGTTGCAGCATGAAGTTTGAATCTGGTGCAAAAGAAGCCATAGATGTGGCCTGCTTTTTTGCCCATAGATGCCTCAAAAGCAGCAGCCAATTCACTGCATATGCGAGGGAAAAGCAGAACAGCGCAGCAGCCAAAAGAGAGTTGTAACACGGAACGTGTGTGCATATGAACATATCCTATACGAGCCCATGAATCAATAAAGTCACGAGTATGCCAAGAAGGTGCACGTGTGTTGGTGATCGGTTGTGCTTGAACATGAAAAATAAGCACATAACATAGCAAGAAATACAACTGAACTAGAAGAGAAAGGGCTCGTAAGGCACGTGTCAAACGAAGAGGAAAACAAGCGTGCAAAGCTATTGACAGAAAATGAATTAGAAGAAGACTGCATCCTAATAGACCAATAGAGCAAGTAGAAGCAGAGAGTAGAAATGCTATAGCAGTCATAAAAGAAAAGCAAGTAAGAAGAGCGAAGAAAAACGCCATCAGTAGAGAGGTAGAACTTACTAAGAAAAGTCAATAACCTGATCCTGTGTGTCCAAAGAGTGTTGCAAATACAAGCCCCAAAAATAAAATCCCTCTCGCACAGATGAAGAAGTGCATGTGTGCAGCTAAGGTTCATGTTAATACAACAAAATGGAACAGTACCAACATGCAACAATGAAAAATAGGAAAGATTCGGGGCCGTAATGCAAGTGTTAAGCTGCATAAGAAAACAATCAAGTTGTGCAAAGCTATGGAGTAAGAATGGCCCAATGAATTGCTGTATACTAATAGACCAAAAAAAATGAGGGATCGATATCAGAGCTGCTATCACAGCGAAAAGTCACAAAACAACCCCAGCAAAAGGATGAAAGGCAAATATTAAAGTATGAACAAATAAAAACATGCTTGTTGTAACCAATAGTCCCAAGTACAGTAGCATCATCAAGTCCTATAATCATTAAATATGTGCCACGTGTAAGCATAAAATGATAGATCATGCGAGGCATAACACAGGTCCAAGAGAAAAAGAGAGAGCTGTGCACGTGTGTGTGATTTGAAAACCGGAGAAGAGCATAATCTGTTTTTAGGGGAACAAAGCCAAAAGTTGTGTTTGTTCTCCTCAAAACATAATAGAAAAGAGACAACGGCAACCATAAGCTGAACGAAAGCAAACAGGGTTCTCTTTGACAACAAAGAGGAAAAGAGGATAGCTGCATACTAATAGACTAAAAAGGGAGGGAGAAGCAAAGGCTAGAAATCGTAATGCAGCGAAAACAACGAGGATACAACAGCCAACCATAAGATGAAGATCTCAATTTCCCGTCATAATAAGCTCGAGAGAGATTCAGCTTGTAGCAAAGATATATACTTACAATTCATGATCTTTTTATCCCTCGAAAGTTTGGCCACTCCCATTGCTCCATTCTAATTCTAATAAGAATGTCCCGGCTGAGATTCTCTCTATCGAAGACAACATATGTTTGATTATCTGCAACACTGTTCCCTTCCCTGACTATGTGGCAAAAAGTGACCTCCATGATTTTGGCAAGGTCTTTGATACTTTGAAGCTCTCCTGCACATTTCCAAAACCCCGGGTTGTTGCTACCAATCAAATTAACAATCAGCAATGCATTAGTCTCCACAACAACCCTATGATGTCCCCTGATCAAGCAAAGTTGAAGACCTTTAAGGATGGTCAGAGTTTCAGCTTCAATGGCAGTCATATGTTGTAAAGGAAGATGAAAGGCAAACAACACTTCACCATCAGAATCCCGTGCTAAACCCCCGCCACCTGCTCGACCTGGATTGCCCCTTGAGCACCCGTCCGTGTTAAGTTTTATCCAATTTAACGGGGGCCTCTGCCAAATAATAGGCTGCACTCTTCTCTCATGTGACAGTTGGACATGTATTCGCCACAGATTTGCAATATGCCAATCTCCTTCCCAAGAGTGTGCATCTTTCACACAATAGATAAAGATCTTGGCGATATAGTGAATGACTTTATGTATAATTTTCCCCGAATTCATGGCAATGTCTCTGTATTTTGCATCGTTGCGGGCTGTCCAAAGAAACCAAACAATAAGGATCGGAATGATTGATCTGATGTGGCCTGCTTTCACAAAGGGTCTGGAGTGCAGCCAAAAACTTAAGATGTTTTTCCAATTGAGATCCAGAGGAACATTGATGTGGAATAATGCTAAGAAGCGTTCCCACACTTCCTTCGCAATTTTTCTCATCCGAAAGACGTGTTCCTCAGATTCAAAAGAATTACAACATTGGCATTTTGAAGCAATAATTATGCCCTCCTCCATCATTCTTCGATTGACTGGTATCCAATTGTTTGAGAAACGGCACCAAAAAACTGATATAGATGGAAGATGTTACGATTTCTACCAATGATTGAGGGTAGAAATTGAGATGCAGCAGAAGGTGAGAATTACAGTAGAAAAAGGGGTGGGAAACAGAGAGTATTTGAGAGAAGAGAAGAGAAAATAATATATTTCATTTCGTACTGCTCTCAATTACATTTGTGCTATTTATAAAATAGCTGAAACTTAAAAGTGCTACATAAAAGGAAATACGTTTATGCCTTAAAAGACACAACACTTAGGGAATTAGAAAATAAAAAACATTATGCTGACATCAGCAAAAATCCTAATTCGTACGAAATTAGGTCACAAAAATGGAGCGCCAGATTCCTTTCTTCTCTCTCCGTCCTTTCTCCATTTTTGCGCGTCACTGATCGTCCTTTGATTTTGCAGGTACGGATTCATTCTCTCCAACGGTATTCTCAGCCCATCTCATCATCTGTGCCGTCCATCTGTTGCGCAGGAGCTCAATCCAACGTTTGATGTTGGCGGTCTTCGATTCCTTCACAGGTATAATCCTCTCCTTTTCTTTTTTAGCTGACGTGGTGCACAATTGAGAATCCCTTTTAATTTTCTGCTGAGTCACGCTTTTAATTCTGCAATTTGAAAAATTAGGGTTCTTGTGCTTGAAATTGGGGCTTGAATGTTTATTGACTGATTTACCCCCATCACTTCGCAGAAACCTGACATTCCCCCTTCCATAACTTGATCCTTGCCCCCAAGGATCATAATCAGGAAATGTTTTTTTCAATATACGCATAATCTTCCCAAGTAGCCAAATCAGGTTCAGTGTTAACCCACTGAATTAGGATTTGAGAGACAGCCACATTGCCTCTCTTGATGAGTCTTTTAGCTAAAGTGTGTAGAGGATACACTTTGTAGTTCCCACTTTCATCCATTTGAGGTAATGTAGAACTTGGGACATGTTTACTGCTCAATTTCTTTTTGAGCAGTGATACATGAAACACTGGGTGAACTTTACTCCCAGCTGGTAACTCCAGTTTATAGGCAACCTTTCCAACTCTCTCAACAATTTTGTAAGGTCCATAGTATTTAGAGGAAAGCTTCAAGTTCCTTCTAACTGCTATAGAGGTTTGTCTAAATGGTTGTAATTTTAGATAAACCTGATCCCCTTTCTCAAACTCTCTTTCAGTCCTGTGTTTATCTGCATAAGTTTTCATCATGTTCTGAGCTAACTGTAAATTTTCCCTTATCAACTGGATTACCTTCAATCTATCCTGAAGCAATTTGTTAACATCTGGATGCTCTGCATTCAAGTGAGGACCAATAGAATTCTGTGTTGGAGGGTAGCCATATAATGCTTCAAATGGAGTAATTTGAAGGCTGGAGTGGTAATTGGTGTTATACCAATGCTCAGCTAATGATAACCATTTGTGCCAATGTTGTGGTTGTTGGCTGGTCATGCACCTCAAGTAGTTTTCCAAACACTGGTTTACTCGTTCAGTCTGGCCGTCCGTTTGGGGATGGTAGGCTGTGCTAAAATTGAGTTCAGTGCCAAGTAACTTAAAAAACTCCCTCCAAAATAAACTTGTAAAGATCTTATCCCTGTCAGATATCATACTAATTGGCATGCCATGTAACTTATAAATGTTATCAAGAAACAATCTAGCCACATTATTAGCAGAATATGGGTGTGAAAGTGAGAGGAAGTGAGCATATTTTGTGAATCTGTCCACTACCACCATAATCACATCTTTACCTTCAGATCTAGGGAGCCCCTCAATGAAATCCAAACTGATGTGGGTCCATGATTGGTTTGGGATGGGCAGAGGTTGTAACAACCCTGGATAGGCTTGATTTTCCCCTTTGTTAACTCTGCAAACATCACAAATCTTGACAAATTGAAGAATGTCTTTCTTCATTGATGGCCAGAAAAATATAGATTTTGCTCTTTGATAGGTTCCAGTCATTCCTGAATGACCTCCTAGTGACGAATCATGCATTTGTTTGATAAGTTCCTCCCTCAGCTTGAGTTGATTCCCCACACACAATCTGTTCTTGAACCTTAGGATCCCATTCACCAAAGAATAATCAGGATATGACACAGGGTTGATCAGTAAAGCAGTCATAATGTTCTGAAAATGATCATCACCAATGTAACTGTCCTGCAAATCTTTTACCCATTGTGGATGAATAGTAGTAACTGCAGACAATTCTTCTTCACCCAACCTCCTGGAAAGTGCATCAGCAGCACTATTTTCACTTCCCTTTTTATACTCAATTGCATAATCTAGACCCAGAAGCTTAGAGATCCACTTTTGTTGCAAGGTGGTTGTGATTTTCTGCTCAAGTAAATGTTTAAGGCTCTGCTGGTCAGTCCTTATAATGAAGTGGTGGCCCTGTAGATAGTGTTTCCACTTAGCAATTGCCATGAGAACTGCCAAAAACTCTTTCTCATAAACAGAAAGACCCAAATTCTTCACACTTAAGGCTTTGCTCAAATAAGCTATAGGTCTCTTCTCTTGCATCAGAACAGCACCTATTCCTTTTGAGCTAGCATCAGTTTCAACTATAAATGGTTGATGAAAGTCTGGTAATGCTAGCACGGGGGTGGTGGCCATTGCTTTCTTCAATGTATTGAAAGCTAAAGTTGCTTCTTCACTCCAAATGAATTGGTTCTTTCTCAGTAATGAAGTCAGTGGTTTGCTGATAACCCCATACCCTTTCACAAATTTCCTATAGTAACCTGTGAGTCCCAAAAATCCCCTCAACTGTTTAACTGTGGTAGGAGTAGGCCAAGATAGCATACAATCGACCTTGCTTGGGTCAGTTGACACTCCCTGTTGACTGATAATATGCCCAAGATACTCCACTTTAGTTTGGCCAAAACTGCATTTGGATATCTTAGCATATAGGCTGTTCTCCTTCAGAATTTTTAGAGTTATGTGAAGGTGATCAAGGTGAGTGTTTAGGTCTGGGCTATATATGAGTATATCATCAAAAAACACCAAAATGAATTTCCTTAAGAATGGTGAGAAGACTTGATTCATTAGTGATTGGAAGGTGGCCGGGGCATTGCATAGCCCAAATGGCATAACCAAAAACTCAAAATGACACATGATGGGTACTAAACCCTGTCAATGGTATATCCTCTGATTTCATTCTAATTTGAAAATAGCCTGAGCGCAAATCAATCTTACAGAAATAAGCAGCACCATGTAATTCATCTAGCAATTCATCAATGATAGGGATAGGATAGTCATGCTTAATAGTTAAATCATTTAAGTACCTATAGTCAACGCACATCCTCCAAGTACCATCTTTTTTCTTAACCAACAACACCGGGGAGGAAAATGCACTAGTACTATGTCGAATGATTCCAGATTCCATCATTTCCTTCACTATTCCCTCAATTTCATCCTTGAATGCATGAGAGTACCTGTAAGGTGCCTGCCTCTTAGGTGCTGATCCTGCTTTTAATGATATGCCATGCTCTACCTTTCTGATAGGTGGTAGTCCTCTAGGTTCTTGAAAGACATCAGGGTAGCAATCAACAACTTGTTGAACTCTGGGATCAACTTCTTCACCAACTTCTTTCACAGTGATTGAAAATAGCTGACCAAAAGCACCATAGGTCCCCTTCTTTAACAGCTTGTAAAAACTCTTGGTAGACAATATTCTGCAATCAGCTTTCTCTGCCTTAGAGTATAATGTAACCTTCTTACCTTGGTTGGTGACTGTGAGCCTCATAGTGTTAAAATCCAACCCCAATGGACTGTGTTTCTTAAGCCAATCAGTGCCTAAGAACACTTGATTGCAACCTAAACGTAATACTCTGAGTGGAAATTCAAAAGTGTGGCCTTGCATGGTCCACTGAAAGTTCTTGCACATCAGTGTGCCAACCTCAGGAGCACCATTAGCCATGCTCACCACCATTGGTCTGGCTGCTTCAGTAATACATCCCAATTCAATTGCAGTAGCTTCATCAATGAAGCTTTGTGTTGCTCCACTGTCCACCAACAGCTTCAGGTCTTTCCCTTGGTATTTCCCTGTGAATTTCATCGAGCCACCCTTTGAATTTCCAGTTAAAGAATTCAAAGAGAGGTGTACCTCTTCAGGGACTTCCTCCTCTACATTTTCATCTTCTATCTCTCCATTTGTTTCCATAGCTTGGAGATAAGCTTCCTCCTCCTCCTCAGACATCATCATGTATAATGTCCTGTTTTTACACCTATGTCCAGGAGTATACTGTTCATCACAATGATAGCAAAGTCTCCTTTCTCTCCTTGCTCTCATTTCAGCGGGGCTAAGCATTCTCCTATTGTTTACGAGTGGATCAGGTGGGATTTTTGGTCTGTTCAAAGCTGCAGAACTATTTGTAGGGGGGTTATTTCTAGTTGAAAAATTGTTGAAATTTGTGTTTCTGACAGATGTCCTCAACTTTCTAGTGATAGCTTCCAAAGATTGTTCCTGCTCAATGGCTATTGTGGTAGCCTGGTATAGAGTGGTGGGTCTAAAAGACATAACAGCATGCCTTAACTCCTCTTTCATTCCACTTAGAAAACTTCCTATGTAATAGCTTTCACTTTGCTCTACTCCAAACATAATACATAGTGATTTCAGTTCTTCAAACCTTTCTAAATATTCCATTAAACCACCTGATTGTTGCAATTTATTAAACTCCATCACAATAGACTCTTCTCTGAGTCCCTCAAACCTTTGACAGATGTTTTTAACCAGAAAATCCCAAGTAACGTTCCCTCTGTTAACAGAGAAACCTTGATACCATAACTCAGCTTTACCCTCTAGATGCATGGTGGCTATTAATACTTTTTGAGATTCAGTCATGCCAGTGTAGATTTGAAAATACCTGTGACATTTTCTGATCCATGTTCTTGGATTTGTCCCGTCAAACCTTGGGAAATCAAATCTTGGCAGCTGGTTCATAGCTCCTTGTGTGGGTACTGTCCAGTTCTGATTTTGTGTTTGAAACTCTTCATTTCTTTCCTGGTTTTCCACCTCTATATTTTGCCTTTGTGTCATTGATGGTCCTGGAATGTTGATGTTGTGAACCGTTGGCATCAACCCTTCTCCCAATAGTGACTTGTTTCTATCAAAAGACACAAGTTGTTCAGAGATTTTTGTAACTTGCAAGTTAGTTTTCTCCATTGAAACTTGCATATTTTCCATGAACTTTTGGAATTGTTCCTGCCTTTGCATCATGTTTTCAAGTTGTGCCTGCAGTAAGTTTTGGTTGTCAAAAAGATCCTTCATTCTTGTACTATCAACCATTTCTGTAATGTCTTCTTGGATTTCAAACCTGGCTCTAGATGCCACTTTGTTACGATTTCTACCAATGATTGAGGGTAGAAATTGAGATGCAGCAGAAGGTGAGAATTACAGTAGAAAAAGGGGTGGGAAACAGAGAGTATTTGAGAGAAGAGAAGAGAAAATAATATATTTCATTTCGTACTGCTCTCAATTACATTTGTGCTATTTATAAAATAGCTGAAACTTAAAAGTGCTACATAAAAGGAAATACGTTTATGCCTTAAAAGACACAACACTTAGGGAATTAGAAAATAAAAAACATTATGCTGACATCAGCAAAAATCCTAATTCGTACGAAATTAGGTCACAAAAATGGAGCGCCAGATTCCTTTCTTCTCTCTCCGTCCTTTCTCCATTTTTGCGCGTCACTGATCGTCCTTTGATTTTGCAGGTACGGATTCATTCTCTCCAACGGTATTCTCAGCCCATCTCATCATCTGTGCCGTCCATCTGTTGCGCAGGAGCTCAATCCAACGTTTGATGTTGGCGGTCTTCGATTCCTTCACAGGTATAATCCTCTCCTTTTCTTTTTTAGCTGACGTGGTGCACAATTGAGAATCCCTTTTAATTTTCTGCTGAGTCACGCTTTTAATTCTGCAATTTGAAAAATTAGGGTTCTTGTGCTTGAAATTGGGGCTTGAATGTTTATTGACTGATTTACCCCCATCACTTCGCAGAAACCTGACAGAAGAAGATATTTGTGCCAGAGATGCCCATACATCGCATTCAAAGGATTCACCTCTTTGATGATGTTCCATGCTAATTTTGACGTGAAGTTGCCTACGAATTCTGGTTTGAAGACCATGATATCCTTGCCCCCGTCCACCAAGTTAATAGAAGTAATCTTCTCAACTATTTCATTTGACAATTCGGCTTGAAGCTTTGGCAGATTCCAATTACCATTGTTCCAAAAATCTGGAACTTTTTCCATTTCTTTATTGGCTGCTGATTAGTGAGCATCAAAGCACCCTCGCCAACCCAATGATCTTGCCAAAACAAGGCATCTCCATCTTTAACAGCCCAAAAATATGCGGTTGAGTTAAAGGGGCGATTCTCGCTATTCGCCTCCATGTGTTAGACTCCCATTGCGACATTTTAAGAAATTTTTTCCTTCTACAGTACTTGTGCCACATAAATTTTGCCCAAAGGGAATCTTGGCTCCTCATTCTCCACCACAATTTCATTGACAATGAGTTAACCTTATCATCCAATGAACGTATGCCCAGACCCCCTTCTAACTGTGGCTTGCAAATGCTTTTCCAAGTAGTCCAGTGAAGTTTTCTATTCACTTCCGTAGTGCCCCAAAAGAATCTTGCAAACCATCTCTCCATGAGTTTTAAGACTTTCTTGGGAGGTTTCATCACTTGACAAAGATAAATGGGAATGGAACACAAGACACTCTTAATGAGAGTCAAACGGTCTCCGATAGTAAGAAACCGACTTTCCCACCCTCCAATGAACTTTCTCACATGCACAATCCAATCTTCAAAAAGGATTGCCTTCTTGTGACCCTTATACAGGGGCGCCCCAAGATGTTTGAGTGGAAGCTTGGCGTGAGAGTAGCCGGTCACCTCTTTCAGGCTTTCAATTAGCTCGGTAGTCACTCCCGAACCCATCACAAAGCAACTTTTACTCATGCTAACTTTCTGCCCCGAGATCAGTTCATAAAGATCAAGAAACTCTTTCAAGATTTTGAGAAATTCGGGTTTAACTTGAATGAAAATAATGCAGTTGTCCCGCATATGCAAGATGACTCACCAGTAAGCCCCCATATGTGTGAAAAGACATCTTGGGGTGCCTCACAAATAAACTGTCCAACCCACGGGACAAATTCAGCAGCCAAAATAAAAAGAGCAGGAGAGACCGGGTCTCCCTGTCTTATGCCATGAGTGGAGCCAAAATACCCAGCCGTTTCACCATTTATGAGCACCGAGAACATGCACTTTTCAATGCAACTTTTCATGAAGAGGATCCATTTCCTTTGAAAGCCAAACTTTTCAAGAATTCGGTAAATAAAGTTCCAATCCATGCGATCGTAAGCTTTCTCCATGTCAAGTTTAATCACCATGTTAGCTTCCTTGCCACGTGCATTCAAAAAGTGCACCATCTCTTGGGCAAGCAAAATGTTATCTCTAATGAGTCGTCCTTTAACAAATCCACTTTGCGAAGGAGATATAATAGAGGGCAGAATACATGCCAGGCAGTCGTTTAGAATTTTTGAAATTATTTTGTAACATGTGTTGCAAAGACTAATTGGGCGATAATCTTTCCACTCTTGGGGCTCCTCCTTCTTGGGGATCAGAATATTGTTAGTAGCTTTAAAGCTACTAGGTAATTCAACTCCAGCAAAGAATTCCAGAACAGCCTCCAACGTATCATCTTTTATAAAATTCCAGTAGACTTGGTAAAACCTTGCATTGAACCATCAGGTCCGCAACGCTATCTGGACAAAGTCCAAAAACAGCCTGTCGAACTTCCTCCATGGTCGGATTTCTGCACAACAGCATATTGTCTTCATCACTGATAATGCTCAGGATGAAATTCAGTGTATGACATGCTAATGTCTCAATATTGTCGGAAAGCAGCCCTTTAAAATAATTTTCAGCAGATTCCTTAACCTCATTCAGACCCGTGAGCGTCCTATCCCCCTCCTTAATCTTAAATATTTTACCTTTAATTTTTTTCTTCTTAGCAATGGCCTGAAAAGTCTTTGCGTTACGCTCGCCTTCAACTATCCATCGGCAGTTAGACTTTTGTCGCCAATATGTTTCTTCCATATGCAACGTGAGAGTATGTTCCGCGTTGCACTTCTTCATATAAGCACGATTATCAGCCGAAGGGTTAGGGTCAAAGTTCAGCTCCGCTATTTTGAGAATCTCCTCTTTTTCCTTAATTTTCTGAAAAATGTCACCAAAGACTGCTTTATTCCACCATCTCAAATGTTGTTTCATCCGGCGAGTTTTCTCTCCAACAGCTTTCATACCACGGTGGAGAGTTGGGTGCTTCCAGTTAGTTTCCACCGTCTCCAGGAAATTATGGTGATGAGTCCAAATGTTCTGGAACCTGACCGTCTCCTTTCCTCGCAATGATCAAAGGTCAGGAGCAAAGGGCAATGATCAGATTGCCGTTTAGGCAAGTGCGTAACCTTACAACGTTGAAAAGAATTAGCCCAAGAGAGATTAATTAGCACACGATCTAATCTGGTCCACACTTCACCGTTGTTCCAGGTGAATTGAGCTCCTTCAAATCTAGCATCTTACAAGTGACAATCAAGAGCACATCGCAAAATTCAGCAGCAGAACCAATCCATAAATCATTGCCTCCTCGTTTCTCTTCCGCTTTCATGATAACATTAAAATCTCCTGCCACTGTCCAAGGGAGATCAGATTTGATTCTACGCAATCCCTGCCACAACTCTCTTCTTTTCCGCCGGCAGTTAGAAGCATACACAAACGTACCCAAAAATGGCTCTGGTTGATCTGGAGTTTTGATCCAACGATGAAGAAACTGTTCATTATCCTCCTACACTTCCACTTGGACGTCAAAGTCTGCAAAAAACCAGATTTTCCCAGAAACGTTAGCGCGCACAATGATCTTTCTTTAGCGCGGTGGTATGAAGAATGGTAAGCTGGTATGCTATAACTGTGACAAAGAAGGCCGCTTGGCTCGTGATTGCACTGAGCCAAAGAAGGTACTCTCTAATTTGTTCCCTAGTGCTTATGTGACTAGTCATGTTATGGTTGCTCATAGCTCTCCTACGTGGATTGTAGACTCAAGAGCAACCGAGCACATAGCTCGGGACATATTTGGATATGTGGAGTACCGCCGAGTACCTACCGGTAGTCGAGACATCAAAGTAGGAAATGGAGCTAGTGTTGCTGTGCTGGGTATCGGCACTTACAACCTAGAACTGCGGAATGGTCGCACCCTGTTACTACATGATGTTTTGTATGCGCCAGATATTTGGAGAAATTTACTTTCTTTGGTTTCGTTGTTAAAATTTGGTTTTCGGTTTGTTTTTGAAAACAATAACGCTTTCATATTCCTTGGGAACATTTTATATGGACGTGGTTTTATTTCAGATGGTTTTGTAATATTGGATTTAAATTACCCCTATTGTTGATGAATGCAGATTCTAACGTGTGGCATGCTAGACTGGGTTATATAGGGCAAGATCGGATGGCAAGATTAGCTCGAGAAGGCCTATTAGGAAATCTCGCTAACGTCTCTCTTCCCTTATACCAGCACTGCCTAATAGGGAAGGCAAAAAGAAAACCATTTGGTAAGGCCAAAAGGGCATCTTTTCCATTGCAACTTATTCATTCTGATATATGTGGTCCAATAAATGTGAGGGCAAGACATGGTGGTGTCTACTTCATCACGTTTATAGATGATTATTCACAATATAGTCACGTATATTTGATCTCCATAGGTCAGAAGCATTTGAGTGCTTTAGACAATATATGGTTATGGTTGAGAATCAATTAAATACGAGCAGAAAGCTCTTCGAACTGATCGTGGTCATGAATATCTCTACGAGCAATTTAAAAGGCTCTGTGATGAATGAGGTATCAAGAGACAATTGACGATGCCTTATTCACCGCAACAAAATGGTGTAGAAGAGAGAATGAATCGTACACTTCTTGAGATGGTTAGGTCAATGATGGCGCAGGCTAGCCCCCAATAACTTTTTGGGGCGAAGCTCTGTTACCTGCATCCTACATTCTTGACTGAGTGCCCTTCAAATCAGTTAATTCTACACCTTATGAACTATGGACTGGCGAGAAACCAAATCTGAGTAACTTGCGTACATGGGGTTCAACGGGATATGTTCTCAACAGTTCTCATAAGTATGGAAAACTAGGTCCTAGAGGGAGTAAGTGTATCTTTATAAGATATCCTAACCACTCTAAAGGCTATGTTATGCTTGGAGAACGTGAGGATGGTAGTCTAACTGAAATTGAGTTACGAGATATGGACTTTATAGAGAATGAATTCCCAAGCAGAGGTGAGGTTGATAGGAGTTCAGAACTCCAGGAGATATTAGAGGAAGTGACTCCGAGTCGCCAAGTTGAGAATGAAGAAGAAATTCCTCATGTTCCTAGGGACAGTGGGAGTAACTTGACTCCGAGTGGGAGCATAGCGCTAGTAGAACATTCACAAATCTCTCAACCGCGTAGAAGCACACGTGAAAGCATACCCCGTTGTCGCTTTGAGATTGAAGGGGAAGATTTCATTGTAACTCCGCAAGACGATGAAGAACCTAAAAATTTTAAAGAAGTTCTTTCATCCCCTGCTAAGGAAGAATGGATAAAAGCAATGAAAGATGAGATGGAGTCTATGAAGACAAACATAATATGGGACTTGGTCGATCTACCAACTGGGCGTAGAGCTATTGGGAACAAATGGGTTCTCAAGCTGAAACGCAAGTCAGATGGATCGATAGAAAGGTATAAGGCTCGGCTAGTAGCGAAAGGATATACTCAACAAGAGAGTGTGGACTGTGAGGAAACCTTCTCTCCTGTTGTGAGATCTCCCTCGATTCGCTTGATTTTAGCCATAGTAGCTCACCTGGATTTGGAACTATACCAGATGTACTTAATAACATCATTTCTCAATGGAGAACTAGATGAAGAGATCTATATGGATCAACCTGTAGGGTTTGAGGTAAAAGGTCAAGAGCGCAAAGTGTGTAAGCTCAAAAGATCTATCTATGGCCTTAAACAATCATCTAGACAATGGTACTTAAAATTTCATAAAGCTATTCTTTTGAATCAGTTTATGATGATTGAAGAAGACAATTGTGTGTATGTCAAACGGCTCAAAGGAAGTTTCATAATATTATCTCTGTATGTTGATGATATTCTACTGGAAGGAAATAACAAAGGGTTCATTGTCGCCACTATAGAGTGGTTGTCCTCATATTTTGAGATGAAGGACATGGGAGAAGCAGATTACATTTTGGGAGTTAAAATCTGTAGAGATCGCTCCAAGAAACTTCTAAGTTTGTCCCAACAAACTTACTTAAAGAAGGTTCTAGAGCGCTTTCAGATGTACAACTGCAAACCTATTGACACCCCTATTGCCAGAAGTGAGAACTTATGCCAAGAAATGTGTCCTAAGACTAAAACTGAGAAAGACAAATGGCTCGTGTTCCTTATGCCAATGTCGTTGGGCTAGTAAGCAGATTTCAGTCTAATCCTCGACTTGCCCATTGGAAAGCAGTTAAGAGAATATTTAGATATCTGAAAGGAACAATGGACTATGTACTATGCTATCAAGGTTTGGATTTGCAGCTACAAGGTTATAATGATGCATATTCGGGCAGTGATCTTGATGAGCGCAATTCAACATCTAGGTATGTTTTCTTGCTTAATAACGGTGCTATTACTTGGAGTAGCAAGAAACAACCTTGTATAGCATTATCAACTATGAAAGCTGAGTACATAGCTTGCTCTACAGCAGTGCAAGAAGCAGTTTGGTTGAGAAGATTCCTTAAGCACTTGGATATTGTTATAAATGCTTCAGATCCAATAACAATATTTTGTGATAGTGCTGCAGCTCTAGCTCATGCTAAGGATTCAAAGTATCATGGCAAAACCAAACACATTGATTTGAGATTTTACTACATAATGGACATGGTTACGAGAAATGAAGTAGTCCTAAAATATATATCTACAAATTGGAACCGCGTTTGATTTCACGAATTTCCCATAGTAGCCTTTTGTTACTTGGTTTTGTTATCTCAATTTGTCGATAGTAGCCTTTTGTTACCTCGTTTGATTTCACGAATTGGAACCCGACGCTGGAATATGTTACTAAAACTATATCTACAATTTTCATGAACTAAAAGCCCTCAAAATCACTTTACACACTAGAGAGAAGTAGAGAGATAAATAAGCATTTGAAGAATGTTTTTTTGGTGTGTTTTAAAATGGCAAGAGCAGACCCCTTTTATAGGGTCTGTTTGCACCTCCCCAACTAATTCATATAAATGAATTAGTTGGGAACTTAACTGCAATGTCCCTACTATTGAATTAGTTGGGAGAGAGAGTTATATGAATAGGTTGGGAACTTAGCTGCAATGTCTCTACTATTGAATTAGTTGGGAGAGAGAGGTGCCCACATGGGTGGATTGCCATGTGCGTCTCTAAAGTTAATTTTATATCTCGCTACTCCGCTGCGTTTATTTATTGATAGTAGTAACGACATTATTATTTATTTAAAATGTCTAACATGTAAGAATAAAGAAACTTATATCACTAATATTTTTCAAACTTAATTGAGCTGCCAAATGTGTATTCCAATGAATTTGTTCACTTAAGAATTGAAATAGTGAAGACATTTTTATAAGAAGAACAACGCTCATGAGGTGTATGTGTAATTATTATCAACATTCAACAAATAATAAACTATTTGGAGGAAGTAAACCCTGTTTTCTTTGTTGTTAATAAATTTAGTGATTGGTGACTAAAGAGGAAAAAGAAAAAAAGGGGTTTGGTAGAAGAACAAGTAATATTTGTACCTTACTTAATGAAGAAGAAGATGAGAGAAGCCATTTAATTTTCATCAAGTACTCCCAAATGTCCAGAAAATTAGTAAGTTTGTGTTAGAACAAGGGAAAGAAAATAAAGTAAACAAAGAAGTCACCCACCAATACAGATCCATTCTTAATCTTCAAATTTTAAGGGTTTTCATATCAGATCAGCTTTAACAACTATGCTCTGTTAGTCATTCATCCTTTTGAATTATAGCAATTTGTCAAAAACATGATATTGAGTGCAACTTACTGAGAAAAAAATATAGAATTATTATCACTCAAGAAGAAATCAGAAAAATCACCTTAACATCTGTTCAGAAGGTATTCTTGATCACTATACCATGCTAACATTGATATTTTTGATATTAATTTCTTAAACATTATTGATTGTCAAAGAAAATGAATGTTCTATACTAGCATTTATATTAGTTGACAACTTAAGACTTCAGGTATTTTCAACCTATGACCACTCGCACTAAAACGAACCAAAAACATACAGTTTATAAAGACAAAATACATGTTTGAACGTACAATTCGAGATTATTGGTGGAATGACCCAAACAAACGACGAATTCATTGGATTAATTGGCAGTCTTTGTGTAAGAGCAAGAGGGATGGTGGAATCGGGTTTCGAGACTTGAAGAGCTTTAATTTAGCTTTGCTCTCGAAACAGGCCTAGAGAATTTTTTCGTGCCCTGAGGCTCTTATCTCACGACTCTTCAAAGCTAAGTATTTTCCAAACTCAAGTTTCTTTGATGGTAGGTGTGATGGTTTGACCTCTTTTACATGGAAAAGTATTTTTAGCACAAGGGAGGTGATTGTTGCAGGATCTCGATAGCGGATTGTGAATGGATGTGATGTGCGTATTTGGGGGGATCGATGGATTCCTAAACCTATTAGTTTTCAGCCAAGCACTCCTTGCCCAGACGACTGGTGCGATGCGTGAGTAAAGGAGTTAATTGATCCAGATTCTGGTACGTGGAATAATGATATACTTTCTGCTGTTTTTTGGCCTCGGGGTCAGGCAGCTATACTTCAAGTACCGATTGGGGACCTACGGAATACAGATCGTTGGGTGGCACTATTCAAGTAACGGTTTATTTTCGGTAAAAAGTGCATATTACCTCATCTGCGATAGGGGCTTGGGTTCGAGAAAATATGGCGGGCAGAGTAGCACAGTTAACGAGAGGTACTGGAATTTCCTTTGGACACTTAGACTACCTAACAAGATTAAGATATTCATGTGGAGGGCATGCCGTCAAATTCTACCTACACAAGGAAATTTGTTTAAACGTCGAGTGTCGCTTGATGGTGTTTGTCCAGTTTGTGATAGTGGGATTGAAACAGTGGAACATGTTTTAATTCATTGTCACTTTTCTCGTCAAGTTTGGGCTCTTTCTGGCTTACATCATAAGGTTTGGGTGGTGCAAAGGAGCTCTGTCGAAGATTGGTTTAGGATGCTCTCGGTTGTTCTTTCAAAAGAGGAGTTGGGAAACTGTGGTATGTATTTGTTGGGCAATATGGAGTAATAAAAATAAGTGGATTGCTTCTAAGAATACAAATTCCTCTCGATGTATGTAATTTTGCTGTGAGTGACTTTAAATCATACCTGGATGTGACAATGAAGACACGGGTCCAACCACAGCCTTCTCCTAGCTCTTGGCAATCGCCTCCTTTTGAATGCACCAAAATAAACTTTGATGGAGTGGTTCTTGTGGACAGAGGTGCTGTCGGGATGGTTGTTGTTGCTCACAATCACTAGGGACTACGTATTGCATGGCGACAGAGAGTGGTGGCTGGTTTTCTTGAGCCTGCATGTGTTGAGGCTCTTGCGGCGAAGCTGGCGGTTGAGTTGGCCTTGGATCGGGGTTGGTGTGCTATTATTGTGGAAGGAGATTGCTCTAATGTTATGCGCCAAATTGAGGAGAAGGGGAGTTGCCTAGCTAGTTCTGATAATCTCATTGAGGACATTCGTCGAATGGTTTGTGGGCTTCATTGTGTTTCCTTTTGCGTGGTTCATCTTGAAGCTAATACAACTGCCCATGAGTTAGCAAGATCGACAACCTCAAATGTGGAATGGTTTAATGTTGTTTCAATTGGAGTTGGTTAAATCTGCTTCCCATTTTCTTTTGTTTTTTTGAAAGTTCCGTGCTCTTCTGTCTCTGTTTTCTTTCCTTGTATTTGTGGTTTGTAACTCGTTTTTTTAGGTGCTGATGCGGGGTATCTTCGTATGCTACTCCGATACGCCGCGTCAGACCAAGAATCGTCCAACTAGAACTCGACAGAAGAATCCTTGGCTTGGTTCGGGATTACCTGCACTCAAACAAAGCACGTGAGACTAGCCGGTGGGCCCCGGCATAGGCACTCCGATGCTTAAGTCGGTAAGAATGTAGACAATAAAATCTAGAGAGAGAAAGCTCTGGCTTAGAGAGAGAAAGCAGAACTGAGAATGTGTACCTTTTCCCATTCTAAAATGGGGTATTTATAGGAGTTATATGGGCCCTAGGTGGGGCTAGCCCATGCTAGGAGGCCCATAATAAGGTTGTATGCTGCGAGGTTAGATGCCTGTGAGGCTGCGCAGGTGAATGCCTGTGAATGCCTGTGAATGCCTGTGAGCCTGCAAACTTGTAAGGCTGCGAAGCTGAATACCTATGAACCTGCGGGGCAGCGAGGTTACATGCCTGTGAGGTTGCGCAGGTGAATGCCTGTGAGCCTGCTAACTTGTGAAGCTGCGAAGCTGAATGCCTATGAACCTGCGAGGTGCGAGGTTACATGCCTGTGAGGCTTCAAGGCTAAAGACTTGTGAACCTTCGTACTTGCGAGGCTGGGAGCCTTAGTACCTGTGAAGCTGCGAGCCTTTGAGTTATGTCAAGCGAGAGAGTTAGTTTATTTCAGAGTGCTTAAGACTGAAAGCCCTGCCACGTGTTGTGTCAGCAAATAAAGTCAGGGACCTAATAATTCTTTATGAGACGAGGTGGCAAGTTAAGACCTTGCCACGTGTTGTGTACGAAATATGGTACATCACTAATCCCCTACTTCATAGTTTGTTATCTGCAAGAGAAGACACTGTGAAGTATTTGAAGTAGGTCCGTGGTTGATGAAATACGATCACCACCTCTTGTCCTTGCTGCAATTCTTCTTCTTATATTACGTATTACATTGAGATCCCATAAGCCAAATGATTTCTTGAGTCGATATGTCATTCATTTTTGTTCATTGCTTTAAGTAATAACTTTGAAAAGTGAAGTCATCGTCGAAATTGTAGTCCGTAGCTTTAAGTATAGAAACTTTAAAAAAATGAGGCGTTGAGTTGAAGTCTTTTGTCGCCTTAAGTGGAAACATTGAAGCGATGTCGCTGTTAATAGTTGTTGGAGCTTGTATCTTGAATCAAATATTGATTGCTAGAATTAAGTCATGAAGCCATTTCTTGAAATATTTGAGCTTTATCAAGCTAAGTTTCTCTTGTAGCCTTTGTGCTTTAGTAAGCTAGTTTGAAGTACTGAGCTTTAGAAGTTTAATTTTCTTGGAGTACTTGAGCTTTAAGAAGCTTAATTTTCTTAGAGTACTTGAGCTTTAAGAAGCGAAGTTGTCTGAAGTGTTAGAGCTTTAGAAAGCTAAGTTTTTGTTGTAGCTCTTGAACTTTCTGAAGTTGAGTTTCTTGAAGTACTTGAGCTTTAGAAAGCTAAGTTTTTCTTGTAGCTCTTGAACTTTCTGAAGTTGAGTTTCTTGAAGTACTTGAGCTTTAGAAAACTAAGTTTTTCTTGTAGCTCTTGAACTTTATGAAGTTGAGATTCTTGAAGTACTTGAGCTTTAGAAAGCTAAGTTTTTCTTGTAGCACTTGGGCTTTAGGAAGTTAAATTTGTCGTCAGGACTCGAGCTTTAAGAAATAGAGTTTCTTGAATTACTTGAGCTTTAGGAAGCTAAATTTGTTGCAGCACTCGATCTTTAAGAAGCTGAGTTTTTTGAATCACTTGAGTTGTAGGAAGCTAAATTTGTTGCAGTACTCGAGCTTTAAGAAGCTGAGTTTCTTTAATTACTTGAGCTGTAGGAAGCTAAATTTGTTGCAGTACTCGAGCTTTAAGAAGTTGAGTTTCTTGAATCACTTGAGCTTTAGGAAGCTAAATTTGTTGCAGTACTCGAGCTTTAAGAAGCTGAGTTTCTAGAATCACTTGAGCTGTAGGAAGCTAAGTTTGTTGCAGTACTCGAGCTTTAAGAAGCTAAGTTTTTTGAATCACTTGAGCTGTAGGAAGCTAAGTTTGTAGCAGTACTCGAGCTTTAAGAAGCCGAGTTTTTTTGCATGACTTGAGCTTTAGGAAGCTTAGTTTTGTTGTAGTACTCGAGCTTTAAGAAGTTGAGTTTTCTTAAATCATTTGAGCTTTGGAAGCTAACTTATTGATCTTTAGAAATCTTGGTGTTGAGCGTCGTAGCTTAGACAAAGCTAGGTCTTCAACATTGTAAAACACTTTCTGAGTTGAATTAGCCTCCGGGGTATTGCCTGTCCACAGTACGGTCTTACTCCCCCCACTTCTAAGTATATTTTTTGTAAGAGAAGATGCTTAGAAGTAATTGTTTTGTGGTTCTGCGACAAGTTATAGAGTCTTCGTGCAGCTTTTGAAATTTTTGTGGATCTTTATTTTCTTAAATTCTTGGTGGTCTTCGTGCATTTTCTGAAATCTTGAGGGGTCCCCGCGAAGTTTTTTAAAGTTTTCGTCGGTCCTTCTTAATATTTTGAAATTCCCTCAGGTCTTCGTGAAGTTTTTGAAGTTTACCAGGGTCCTCGTGCAATTTTTGAAACTTTCAGTGGTCATCTTCCCACTTTTGAACTTGGAGTCTTCTTGCAGTTTTTGAATATTTTGGAGGCGCTTGTGAAGTTTCTGAAATTTTTAGGTTCCTCGTGCGATTCTTGGAATTTTTGGTGATCATCTTGTAACTATTAAATTTTCTTGGGGTGTGCAATTTTTGGAACTTGTGGAGCATTTTGTGAAATTTCTGAAGTTTCCAATGTCTAAACAAAATTTGAGAATTTGTTTATGGGTCTTCTACACAAAAAGTTAAATCTTCAATGGTCATATTGTAATTTCAGCAAGATGTAAAAGCGTCAGATGTGCAACGGTAGTTTTACACAGACCATTCTGCAATTTCTGGAATCTTCCTGGGCCTAATAGTGATTTTGGCAAGTTGCTGTGGTTGAATCCATAAATAAATAAAAATTCCAGGACCTTCGCATATGGTCCAGACTTCCAGTTGAAGTTAGGTGGGCCCTTACAGTTTGAATCCGAACATGCAATACGTGGAATTCAAGTTTTAATGATGACCTCATGCTAAGGCCATCAATACTCAATAGAAAAGCTCTTTTGCTGAGTAGCCCAATCGTTCGCCAAGCTTAGTGAATTTTTAGTGGGTAAAAAAGTTATGGGCCCCTCAAACTCTTCAATTAGAAAGTTTTGAGCCCATTTTCACGCTGCATATTTTTATTCATCTAGGTTTCCGCGATCCTTTCTTTGCAAAATTACGGCTGCAGAGGCAACGGGAGAACATTTTCTTTTCGTCTTCCTTTTAACACTGGAGCGCTTTAAAAGATCCCCCAAAATCTGTAGCATCTAGGACGAATCCCAGGTTTGGGAGTATAGCAGTTGTAATGGCGTTGCTTTCAGTGGTAGAAAAAAACACGGGCGGCGGCTACGGATTTTCGAAGAAGTATTGGAATTTTATTTTATTGAATAAAGGGCTGGAATTTTGTTGAAGGAAGTGCCATGGCTTTTAAGAAAACATTATAAAAGCGTCTGAATGTCCTGCACAGAGTGGCTTGAAATCTACTGAAAAAGTGTCGCCAAAAGCAGCTGAAGTCTAAAGCTGCTGATGAAAGTGTCTCAAAAGCTGCTGAAAAAAGTCCCATCAACTGCTGGAAAAGTGTTTCGTGAACTGCTGAAAAAGTGTCCCATACAACTGCTGAAGAAAGTGTGAAGATAATTGTTGAAGCGCCGGGAAAGGCTGGAAATAAGTGCTGGAATGCTGAATTCACTTAATTAGTGCTGGAAATTGCTGTGAAAAGTTGCTGGTATTGCTGAAGACGCTAGAATCCCTTAAACAAATTGCTAAAACTGCTGAAAACTCTGTGTTTTCAGCCCAAACGCATTAATGGATGCTTCATTCTTCCTTGTACAACTTGTTTTCTTCATTCTCAATTGCAAACTGTTGATTATTAGCATGATTTACTAATTAAAATCTTTGTTGAAGGTAGTAGAGCCTTGAATTTTCAGCTTATTGTTGACGTTCAATGCCTAATACCCAGCACGGAGGTAGAGCAGTTTTCTTGTGAATTGGACGCATTCTTTGTATAATTATTCTCCAGCACAGAGTCTATTTGACAAAGAATTATTCTCCAGTACGGTGTTTATTTATATCTTTTTTCGAGCACGTTGTCAAATGAAGGTGTTACTTGTAAAAATATTCTTCTGCACGGAGTCTATTTGGTGAAGGAAAGTATTCTCCAGCACGGAGTTTATTTGTTCTTTTCTCGAGAATGTTGTCAACCGAAGGGGTCCATTGTATTCTCCAGCACGGAGTCTATTTGGTGAAGGAAATTATTCTCCAGTACGGAGTTGATTTGTATCTTTTCTCGAGCACGTTGTCAAACGAAGACGTCCATCGTATAAATATTCTCCAGCACGGAGTTTATTTGTTCTTTTCTCGAGCATGTTGTCAATCGAAGACGTCCATAGTATAAATATTCTCCAACACGAAGTTTATTTGTTCTTTTCTCGAGCATGTTGTCAATCGAAGGCGTCCATTGTATAAATATTCTCCAGCACAGAGTTTGTTTATTTCTTTTCACGAGCACTCTTGTCAAATGGAGGCGACCCTTGTATAAATATTCTTCAACACGGACTTCAACCATGTCACTGTTGCTTGTTAGCACGGCTCTCAACAAAATTACTCCTTTAACTAGACATTAATTGTTGTCTTCGGGCTTTGATTGCAACCATGGCAGTGTTGCTTGTCAGCCGACTCTCAACAATTATATATGCCTTTAGCTAGAGATTACTTGTTGACTTTCAGCATGGATTTCAATATTGGTGAGTAATCTTGAGGGTTAGCATAACTTCATGCTTTAGTGAATTCTTGAGGATCTCTTGCTCCTTTACGTGGCTCAGAATGACGACGCCTGAGGCCTTAGCTAGAGATTTCTTGTTGACTTCCAGCACGGATTTCAATATTAGTGAGTAATCTTGAGGGTTAGCAGGACTTCCTGCTTTAGTGAATACTGCAAATCTTTTGGTCCGCTGCACTGTTGCGGATGACGATGCCTAGGGTGATGCATGATTGTTGCTTTCTTGACTAATGATGGCACATGCTTTAGACAGATCTCAAGACAACAAATGGAGGTGATAACTCACTGTTTCATAATTTGTGAAGACTGATCTACGTAAAACCGTGCTGGTTAATACGAGATTTCTTCGAGTTATGATGGTTAACATCAAGTGTAGAGCTTTCTTATAGAGAAATTCAAGTTGTGGTAGTTCTTTCACTATTTTCATGTAGTGTGTTGGACTGTTGGATCTTGCCAGCCAGATTGATGCGTCGGACCGTGCTGGTTTGATAAATAAAGAATTTAATCGGGTGCTCTGGTACTGCCTTCAAGGTTTAGGATATGCAAAGCCTGCTAATGCCGGTTGTATCATTTACGCCACTTTTGTCAAAGAAAGGGGGCCTGCGACCCCTCCATGCAGGATGGGTGCAGGGGGCCTTGTTATTGAGTCATTCTCTTGCTCTTCACGTTGTTGAGGTGTTGAGCCTCCAAACCCCTCTGTGCTGGATGAGGGCAAAGGGTTAGGATATGATACATTCCCTTGCTCCTTACTTTGTCACGATGTTGAGTTCCTTGTCAGTGGTTGCGCTTCTTCTAGTCCTTTCCATAGCCTTGTCCATAACAATGCATTTTTGGTTTCTCACAGACGGCGCCACTGATGCGGGGTATCTTCGTATGCTACTCCGATACGCCGCGTCAGACCAAGAATTGTTCAACTGGAACTCGAAACAGAAGAATTCTTGGCTTGGTTCGGGATTACCTGCACTCAAACAAAGCACGTGAGACTAGCCGGTGGGCCCCGGCATAGGCACTCTGATGCTTAAGTCAGTAAGAATGGAGACAATAAAGTCTAGAGAGAGAAAGCTCTGGCTTAGAGAGAGAAAGCAGAACTAAGAATGTGTACCTTTTCCCATTCTGAAATGGGGTATTAATAGGAGTTATATGGGCCCTAGGTGGGCCTAGCCCATGATAGGAGGCCCATAATAAGGTTGTATGGCTGCGAGGTTAGATGCCTGTGAAGCTGCGCAGGCGAATGCCTGTGAGCCAACAAACTTGTAAGGCTGCGAAGCTGAATACCTATGAACCTGCGAGGCTGCGAGGTTACATGCCTGTGAGGCTGCGCAAGTATTCGCCTGCGAGCCTGCAAACTTGTGAAGCTGCGAAGTTGAATGCCTATGAACCTGCGAGGTTGCGAGGTTACATGCTTGTGAGGCTTTAAGGCTGAATACTTGTGAACCTTCGTACTTGCGAGGCTACGAGCCTTAGTACCTGTGAAGCTGCGAGTCTTTGGGTTATGTCAAGCGAGAGAGTTAGTTTATTTCAGAGTGCTTAAGACTGAAAGCCTTGCTACGTGTTGTGTCAGCAAGTAAAGTCAGGGACTTAATAATTCTTTAAGAGACGAGGTGGCAGGTAAAGACCTTGCCACGTGTTGTGTACGAAATATAGTACATCAGGTGCTTTCATGCACCTTCATTTGCAATTTATGAAATCGTTTCTTCTATCAAAATAAATAAATAAAGACAAAGTACATGTTCCGATTATTAATATAACAACCTACTGCCTTAGGTCAATTTAGTTACACAAGCCTACACAAAATCATCAGTGTCCATCCCTAAATTTTGTCTTAGCTACAGCAGGCTATATTACAGCCTGCTCTCACAAAATGTATGGGACCCACGTGGGCCCCATCTGTGTGGGTCCCACATGTTTGTGAGTGCAGGCTGTATTACGGCCTGCTGTAGCATAGACTTACTCCCATCCCTGGCCGTAACTGCCAGCCTGAACCCCATAACTGAGAGGGGTAATAATTAGTGGGCCATAGAAAAAAAAATGTTTTCAGTTTTACCGATGAGACTGCTTATGGCAAATGTCTTCAGTAATTCTTTTGAAATGATGCATCAAATATAGATCTTCAAATGACACGTAAAGTATAATGCACTTTATAGTGATACATCAAATATGAATAGTTCAAATAAATGACCTTTGTGAATTTGACTTCTGAAACTACAATTTCTCATATTGTTCCAGGCAATAAAGACCGTGCGTAAAAAGTGGTTGCATACTCTATGTCGAAGTAACAAAAGAAAGTTTTTCAAAAAACAAAAGTTACAAAAGAAAAGATAGTTAAAATTGTTAGTTGATTATAGTAAACCTATATACGTGAAGAGATATAGTCAAATATTTATGTAAATTCTAAAATATGCATCCAGTACTGTTTAAAACAAATAAACATGAGTAATTTTACCATTGTAACCATACGTGATGAAAATATTAAATAACATTACAGCTAAAGATAATTCAGTGAGAAATATAATCAACTATGTTTTGTTTTTCTTTTTTATCTGATTAATAAGTATGTTAGTGGGATTATGAAGCATAAGTAACACAATAGTTCAAATAAGAGTATATTCTTCCAATAAAGTACAAAACTGTCGAATTATCATGTATATGCATTATATTTCTCTATTTTTTGTACTATGGATCAATATTTCAAGCAAGATTGGCAGCAGAACCGTCTAACTATTGTATGAAATATGTTTCTCTAATTTTTGAGAATTTGGATCAATGTTTCAAGTAAGATTAGCAATGAGCACGTCGTTAATGTAAATGAATACTTTTTAGTTCATCTATCTGATTTATAATGTGTCCAAATCGTTAGTTTGTCAATGGGAGGAGTTGGATATAATGTAGCAATACAATTATAAATATCGGTGGTTTGAATTTATTAACTACTTTAGTAAGTTCGGTCCAACCGACTCTCCATAACTCATGTAAAATTTCAGGGTTCCTAAACAATTTCTAGTTTCTATTTATAGGATAAACTATATAAAAAACATGTTACAATTACGAATTCTTAACACTAAACCACGACTTGCACGCGGTCTCCACGTGTGCCTCGGCTGCTAGTAGAATAGATATGTTCCACGAAACGTACAAATATCAACAAGTGATATGAAATTCTGTCATAATTTAATAAATATTGATATACTACAATTACCCAAAAAAATGATATACCACTATAAAACAAGAAATATTCCACTAATACGCAAGATGCCTAATGACAATTCGCGGTCTTCTACTATTTTGCATTTTTTTTCTTCCTATTATAAGTGTTACATATTGTTAAACGAAGGAAAACACTTCCCTCACAGGACTGTACATTTACAGTCCATTCTTTTCTTTCAGAAAACAAAATAGAGGTACCGGGTACCTAGTCACCAGGTTATCACTAATTATATATGATACATTGTTCTTTACATTTTTATTTAAAATTATTTCAACAACATAATTTATCATTGCTTTACTTTTTTGTTAAACATGATAATGGTGTGGCTGAATAATAACCAAGGTAAAATACATATTGCATATTACGTTCTAACTTTATGAGCAGTGATATTTATATTTTAATTATCCTATGATTTTTATTTAATAAATCCTTACAGCTCAGTTGTTACATATCTCAGTTATAATTCTTATAAAAAATTGTGGTAGAATTTTGTTTTTATATCATATTTATTCAAATATCTCAAAATTAATTGATACCGACATGATACAAACACGATTGTATAAATTTTCAAAAAGTATAGAATATGACTCGACAAGGAGAGAGCCATATATATTTATAAAATTAATTAGAAAAATGCATAAGTTATGAAGTTTGAGTTTAAGCCTTCAACATACCAAATACTTAAGAGAGATAAACTTTACAATTCTTACACCTACCGTAAAAAATAATAGAAATAATAATAAAACGAATTCAACAGTTAAGTTTCAAATGCAAGTGAAATTAAGTGATGGACATTTCCAAAATCATAACTTAAGTATTTACTAGTTTACGTATAATATATGTAGTACATGCTATGCTATCAATTCTTTATTTTATTCTTTCAAAATCATAACTTAAGTATTTACTAGTTTATGTATAATATATGTAATACATGCTATGCTATCAATTCTTTATTTTATTCTTTCGAAAAATATAGATTACTTGAATTTGTGTTAGGTTTTGATCAATTAAGAATTTCTAGTGATACATGCTAGTTTGGAAAACAAATGAATAAGTATAATAAGGTGAAAGTTATATTCACTAAGATTGCTAAAATAATTGTTAGTTGCAAAAAATTGTTAATATTAATTTGCATCTTAACCGGCTGTAAATCAAAAGCTTACAGCCGGACTGTGATATTAGCAGGGCTCTTGAACGAATTATTTGCTTACCTCCTCCTCTGTATTAACTAAGGAAATATCGGTTGTCATGGGTATGTATTAAAAAAATTCAAAATGTGTTATATTAAAGAAAAATTAGATTTGAAATATTTTTCAAATTATGAAATCAATTTGTGCAAAGTGATTAGAGAATGAAATTAGTTTAAGGCTAGCGATATTGCCAAAGCAAATAATGTTGCTTCAGACCAAAAATTTTAAAATTGTCTGAATTACTCTCACCTAAAGATCAATCAATATTCTATTTTTTTATCTCAACTTTAATTTGATTAACTTTCCTAAGATTCATTGATTGCACCAAGAAAATCTCGTTATACTTTACTCAGTAATTTTATTTTTTTCAATTATAGGACATAGAAAATGGAAAGGAATCATAAGAGATTTTTTGCAAAAGAGAAATGCACTTCGTCCATGCTTTTCCTATATGAATATAAAATTTAATTACCTTTACTATACCGAACAATAAGCATGGAAATTTATGTTCATAATTCAGATATATAAAATTTTAAGCTAGAAAGTATTTATTTCGTTATATGAAAAAAAATATTTCATGGTTAATAATTTTTATTAGTATTAATATTAATAATTATGAAAATTAAGTATTAGCAAGTTTATTATATATAACTAGAACTAAAGCATTCAAAGTTTAAAATGGAAACGATTTAGCTCGGCTATAAGACATTCAAATGTATATTTAAATAAAGTTAGTGTAAATATTGGCATGAGCGAATTACTGTCATAAAAAGTTGTTAAAGTTTTAAGAATTATCTTCATATATAAAGATCAAGTGTTAATTTTTTGCTAATAATTCAACATCTTTTACATGTTGAAAATCGAAATACTAACTTTAATTATCTTATCAATACAAAATTGCACTTTTTATTTCTTGGCTATGGGCATATATGAAGTAATTAAATAATTTATGCTATTATAAATACAAGAGAAAATAACATGTTGATACTAAGCAGTGGACCAATTGCATCGTCATTTTTGAAAGGAAATCCATTACTGGTTTCTTTCCATACTATGCATTAGTAAACAAAATTTAGGGAGATTGTTTTGGTATAATTAATGCTTCTTATACGAGTCAGTCAAACTGAAATTTGCATTTAAAAATAGAACTTTGACATATCTTTGGGTGAGTGTTATTTTGCCAACATAATGTATTTGCTCTGGAAGCAACATTATTTACTTTGCAAATATCATCTATACCAAAATCAAAACAACAATATCTCTTGATCATTTTTCACTAGAGCGTGTGTAGAATTATTTGTCAGGGTCACTACAAGAAAATCGGCCTAATGCAACGCCGATACTGCAACGGATTTATAATCACAGCTAAAGTAAAAAAAATAAATACCTGCCAATGTTATTGGACGTTGGCAGGTATCTGTCAGAACGCAATTCAAGTAGCAACGTCATATGAACGTTGCTGCTGCTATTTTTTTATTTTTTTTAAACTTTTAAATGTTACCAACGTCTGAAAAGGACGTTGGTAACTGTTTTCGTTGTTTTTTTTAAAAAAATTTTTTATTGACTGCAGCAACGTCTGTGTAGACGTTGCTGCCAGCTGAAAGAAAGGCACCAACGTCTCCAAAACGTTGGTGCCATATGCATGCCAGCTGCTGCCGTGCAGCTTTGTGTCTGCAGCAGACACAAAGCTGCACGGCGCCATTAATCAATACGGCACCAACGTCTCCAGGACGTTGGTGCCATATTTATATGGCAAATTCGCAGCAGATTTCTGCTGCGAAATTTTGCCATTGCTGCTTCTTCAAAAAAAAAAAAATTCACTCAATTTCATTATAATTCACACGATTTCAGCTCCAAATCTCTTTTTTTTTTAAGGTATGTGTTCAATGTCTTCAAAATTACGATTATACATATTTTTTTTTTAGTTTAATCGGTTAGATTTTTGTTATTTAGCATAAATATGATTTTTTTAGTTGATTTCATGATGTATTTGTGTTAATTATGTATGATTAATTAAGATATTAGTCAATTTGATGAAGTAATTTTGACGATCTATGTGTATTATGTTTTTTTTTTTTTTATAAATTAATGGTTAGATTTGTGTAATTAGATTATTTGTGATGTAATTGTTGATTTTAGGCATATTTGTGTTAATTATTTATGCTTAATTAAGGTATTAGAGGTAATTATGTGACGATCTATGTGTATTATGTTTGTTTTTTTAAATTAATGGTTAGATTTGTGTAATTAGATTATTTGTGATATAATTGTTGATTTTAGACATATTTGTGTTAATTATTTATGCTTAATTAAGGTATTAGAGGTAATTATGTGACGATCTACGTATATTAATGTTTATTTTTAATTAATTTGTTAGATTTGTGTAATATTATAGCATCATAGTGTTGTATTTGTTAGATTTGTGTAATTATGTATGATTAATTAAGATATTAGAAGTAATTTTGAACGATCTATGTGTATTATTATTTTTTTTTAAATTAATGGTTAGATTTGTGTAATTAGTATTTGTGATGTAATTAATTATGTGACGATCTATGTATATTAAGGTTTAATTTAATTAATCGGTTAGATTTGTGTAATATTATCGCATAATAGTGATGTATTTGTTGATTCGAGTGTATTAGTACTGTTAATTATATATATATATATATATATATATATATATATATATATATATATATATGCTTAATTAATTAATATTAGATTTGTGATTATGACAATATAGCTACGTATTTTTTTTTTTTTTTTTGTAGAATTTAATCGATTAACTTTGTATTATATAACATATATAATTGTGTTATGTTAGAACGTATTTATGTTAATTAGATATGCTTTCAAAAATGTTAGTAGCATTGAGAAATTATATATTTGTAATAAAAATATGGAAAATATATTTTGGTTAAACTTGTTTTATGAACATGCTATGGTGTAATTACTGATGCTTGATATAGATAGAGATATATGTAGAAGATGTAGTTATTTTGTGACACGTCCGTACGTGATTAATTGTTGAATACTTTAATTTAATAGTATATATATCACAATGAGTATTGAGCTTACTTAATTGTAATACATTGATTAGAAAAATTAGCGGAGATTTGTATAATTTAGACGTAACAGATGTATATATACTTAATTAGTCAATTTAGTAAATGAATAGATAGTATATATTGTCGTGTATCCCTTTTATATTAATTTGACCATTCTAAATATTTATTTATCAGATGGCCGGCTCGTCAGATCAGGGTAAGGAAAAGGGAAATGGGAAAGGAAAAAAGAAGGTGTCGAAGAACCAGGTGCCATACCCGGAAGGGGTACCTCGAGGATCATTCTCTTCGCAACCTGATCTTGGTTCGATGGGATCACTTTCAGCAGTGATGCCGATGTTTCCCGGAGGATCAAATTACGTAGGAGCCCGCGCTAGTGGGCCGTTTACCAATCAATTGATGGGTGTAGGAGCGACAATGGGGGGTGTATATGGTGGGGCTAGTTATGGTGGTGGTGGATTCGGTGGGGCTGGCTATAGTGGGGTTGGTTATGGAGGGGGTGGTTATGGTGGGCCTGGATTTGGTGGGCTTGGATATGGGAGTGGAGCTGGGTTTGGTGGGCCTGGATATGGGAGTGGAGCTGGATTTGGTGTGCCTGGTTTTGGGAGTGGAGCTGGATTTGGTATGCCACAAACTCAGCTAACGAGGCCACAACTTATGGGTGGTACTGTAGACAGCATGATGCAGCCGAGTTTAGGTGCCATGACGACGCTACAGGTTCAGGGGACGGGTAGTACTGTTGGGCCATCATCATCGGGCTCACGGGGTTCAGGCACACGAGCTTCAGGCACACGAGGTTCAGGCTCACGTGCTCATGGCGTTTCTGAGGAGTTAGACGAGGATGAGGGGGGGTAACAATGATTCAGGAGACGATGGTGGTATTACTAGGATTGCAGTGCGAGGACAATCTAAACCTCGCGAGCCCCCGGCAAATCCGGATGACAGGGAGGTACTTGAATTATTCTTTGATGGCTCAATAGAGAACCCTTCCGCCGTAACCACGATTGCTACAAATTTGAGGAACATGATGCAAGGGGCATACTTCACGTACGGCATGTGGCCAGAGGACAAGAGGGAAATGTGTTGGAACAGATTTAAGGTAAGGAATTAGCTTGACTTCTATATTTATTAAATATTTATAAATATTTGTTCATTATTATTCATTTATGTGACCAACTTTTCTTTATGTCTGTATTAAATGCAGCACACTTATCAGTGGGATCCTGCCATAGAAAATGCAGTCAGGGAATGGTACGCTACTGCGAGATTTGCAGGTTCAGTAAACCATGCCAAGAAATGGTGGTTGCGCTGCAAAGTTGACCCCACCTATAGTATGAGTCACAGTTGTTGGATTCACGAAGATTTTCGGCAGGCATTTTATGATTATTGGGAGCTTGAGCCCACGAAGGGTCGTTCGGAGCAGAACGCTAAAAATCGAGATAAGGGGAAAACGGTAAACTATAGGGGTGGGTCTCGCAGCACGAACAAGCATAGGATAGATCTGGTAAGTAGAAAAATATGATTGGTTATTTTTCAAATATCATCATTGATTTAATAATGTGATCTATATTTGCTTTAATGAATTTTCATATTATGACAGGCAAAGGAAATGAATACAACGCCCGACAAGGTGCCGTTTCAGGATGTCTTTATAAAGACTCGTGCAAAGAAACATGACGACGGAACGGTTGAGTGGCCAAACCCTGAGGACAAAGCTAATTACGTGAGTATAATATTTTCTTTCATTAAAGTGGTGTAATCGTCAATAATTATTGTTGTCGTAATTATACTTATGTTTGTTACAAAAAATATTTTGAATCATAATATGTTATATGTAGGATGCTTATGTGGAACACTGCCTACGAGAACATGGGCCAGATATGAGCAAGTGGCCGGTCTGGGACGTGAGACCGTGGGTGGAAATTGCCGCAGCCGGACGTGTAAAGAAGAATAGGGTGGTGGGTCTGGCGAGTTATGGTGAGCCTGAGCGCGTAGGATTCAAGGCTCGAAGACATTCTAGGTTCGTTGAGACTGGCTCTAGTAGCGTGGAGCTGCTTCGATCAGAATGTCGTGCACTGCGGGCCGAAACAGCTTCTCAGCGGGAGGAAATCACCGGTTTAAAGAATGTGCTCAAATACTTTATGTCACAGTTTAATATGCCGGTGCCCGAGGAATTGTGGGGGTCAGGGCAACAACAACAAGGGCAACAACAACAGGGGCAACAACAACAGTTTAACAACTTCCCGGCAGCTTTCCACCAACCATCGCAACCGACGAACACGAGTGTCGGCACCGGGCAGGTATCAGGGGATCCACTCTATCAACCACGGTCACATTCTACCGATCAGGAGGACGAAGGGGACCAGGAAAGAATTTTTCCAGCTTGCACATAGTCACCACAATCGAACGTTCTAATAAATCCATGTCACTATATCGGATGTCAGGAGCTGACAAAGCTCTGAAAAAATTACTGATCTCCACGAGCGGCCCCCAGACATTCTCTGGCAAGAAGTCACGAAATGCTATCGGAACCAACCTTTGCAAAAAAACGTGACAATCATGACTTTTCATTCCCACTAGACGCAACTGTGGCATTTGAACACAACGCGAAATGTTTGACGCGTATCCATCTGGAAATTTGAGATTGCACAACAACTCACACACTTTAACCTTTTCGTCCTTACTGAGACAGTACGATGCTTTACGTTTGTATAACCTACCTCCCGGTCCAGTCTGTAGAAACAAAGATCTTCTTCCCGTCAGTAATTGTAAATCTTTGCGAGAGTTCATATTGTCCTTGGTTTTCTCAGGGTCATCCATCACAGTGTTCTTAATATTGTCGAAGAAGTTCTTTTCACAATGCATGACATCTAGGTTGTGGGGATGAGATTATGCTTCCAATACGGAAGTTCCCAAAATATACTTCTACGACACCAATTGTGATCCAAACCAAATTCCTAAACAAATTCTCCGCATATACCAAATCCGACTGGTGGAAGACGTTCAACGTGTCTCAACATGTCTATCCCTGATCTTCTTGGTAGAGGTTGATCAATCTCTATTCTACCTTTCGTGAAGTCAGTTGTGTTTAGTCTCCATGGATGATCCAGAGGCAAGAATTGACGATGACAGTCAAAGAAAGAAGTCTTTCGACCGTGCTTAAGTTGGAAACTCTTGGTTTCTTCCATACAGTACGGGCAAGATAAACGACCATGTGTGCTCCACTGTGATAGCATGACATACCCTGGATAGTCACTAATTGTCCATAGCAATGAAGCTCGCATTTGGAAATTTTGTTTCCGAAAACTATCGTATGTTGGCACACCCGAATCCCACAGTGACTTAAGTTCATCAATTAGGGGTCTGAGTAATACGTCAATGTTCTTGCCAGGACTCTTCGGGCCAGATATCATTAAATTTAGGAAAATATATTCTTGCCGCATGCATAGGTCAGGAGGGAGGTTATAAGGGGTCACAAATACTGGCCAACACAAGTAAGGAGCTGAGGAGTTCCCGAAAGGATTAAAACCATCGGTGCAAAGTCCAAGTCTAACGTTTCTTGGTTCGGCAGCAAAATCGGAAAATATCCTGTCGAAAGATTTCCAGGCCAAACTTGAAGCAGGGTGAATCATTTGATCGGTATCTGCCTGACACTTCAAGTGCCATGTCATGTGCTCCGATATTTTGCGTGATGTGTAAAGCCTCTGCAATCGAGGCGTCACTGGCAAGTACTACAGCTTCTTCTTATTGGTGCATTCCTCATACCTAGCTTCTCCACAATAGGGGCACTCTGTCCAGCTCTTACTTTCATACTCCCCGTAATAAAGGATACAAATATTAACACACACATCATATGTTTTGTACCCAAGTCCTAAACCTTTGATGAATTTCTTCACTCCGTACCAATTTTCAGGCAATCTATGACGATCTGCAGGACTCATTAATCTGCGGGCCGCTTGTAATTGATTGTCAGCAGAGGCGTTTGTTGTGCCATGACGAACCTTGTCGGCAATAAATGATGTTAACCACTGCAATGGTGTTGTTTCCACATCTACGCGTATTGGCACCTCGGCTTCCCGTAGCATTTCAAAAAAGTCTCGTGCCTCACGGTTTGGCTCTTCTTCTATATTTTGATTATAGTGTGTGCCTTCTAACTGACCTCTGTATGCATCATTGACCATATCTACGTAACCACTTTCGACATTATCATTATGAGTAGATGACTCTCCTGCGTATGTGTAATTGCCAGAAAAGTTGTTCCTTTCTCCGTGTGCCTCCCATACGTAATAATGAGGAACAAAACCGTACTTCAATAGATGTTCCTGAATCACATCCCTCTTTTTGCTTTTGCTAAAACCACATCGAGTGCACGTACACTTAACTCTTCGATGACCTTGAGAAAATGCAAATTCTAGGAATCTGTTGACGCCATCTACGAAATAAGGATTGATATACCCCTCATCAATGTTGCCTCGATCGTACATCCAACTCCGATCTTCGTTGTTATACATTTTTTATCTAATTAAAATCAAATTAACAATGCATCAGCACGAGAACTGACTATTTAATCACGAAAGTAAGGCTAATTAAAACTTATCATCAAATACTAACAATGTGAACAACTAATTACACACATGCATATAAATAGCATACTACTAATCAAATCACGCTTAGATCTCAGTTATTCTAAATATGATGAATAACAAGTATTAATATTACAAAAATCACTAAATTAAGCAACAACATCAACAATATATATAAAATTAATATTAATAATTATTTATACTAATAAAATTAGAAAATCACTAAATTAAGCAACAACATCAACAAGAAAAATATATTTAACAAGATGAACTCTAATTACACACATATACAACATATTACTAATTAAACGACTTTTAGATCTCAGTTAACATCAACAAGAAAAACATATTTAACAAGATGAACTCTAATAATTACACACATATATATACAACATATTACTAATTAAACGACTTTTAGATCTCAGTTAAGCTAAATTAAATATGAAGAGATTAAAAATAATCAACAAAAGATACAAAAAAAATTAAATTAAGCAACGAATTACGATAATACTGAAATAGATACCTCTCGTGGAGTGAGCTTTGCTGAGAATTACGTACGCTTTGCAAAAAAATCAAAGGGAAGAAATGAAATTTTGCTGAAAAATAGAGAAGAGAGGGGGAAGAAATGCAGTAGAATTTGGGGAAGAAACGCAGGTTTTGGATCATGAAATGTGTGGAGGAGAGGATATAAAGCTGATAAATCTATTGCAAGGTCCAAATCCCTTGCTGCTGCTGTAAAAACAGCTTTTCTGACACAGTTGCAAGGGAAAAAGGCCCTTGCAGTAGCCTTTCAGCTTCAGCAACCTCCTCTTCCCTTGCAGGTTTTCTTTTACTTATTTTTTAATATAATAAAGCTGCATTCTTCATTCTTTATATATATATATATATATATATATATATATATATTATATGCAAAAATCAAGTCAGGAGTTATGTATTTAAATAACATCTATTCATGATAAAAATTAAAATTACGTTTAAGTAATTCAGTTTTTATGTAATATTTGTTCAATTAAGTTAGATTAATTTGACAAAGTTAAGATTAGTTATATTTAGTTGATTCTTATATATATATATATATATATATATATATATATATATATATATATATATATATATATATATATATATATATATATATATATATATATATATATATATATATATATATATTAATTAGGAGTTGTCCATTCAACAATTTCAATTAATTTATACAAAAATAAGATTAGTTTTATTTAATTAGTTCAATTATAATTAATGTAATGTTGAGTTATCAATTCTATTCTTAATTAACTCAACGAAAATAAAGAGTAGTTTTCCTTGTACGTGGTTCAATTCTTATGTAATTAAGATTTTATTCATTCAAATGAAATATATTCATGATAATAACAATCTAGATTAATTTAAGTAATTTAGTTCTTGTGTAATAATATTTGTTCAATTAATTAAGTTAAACTAATTTGACAAAAGTCAAGTTTAGTTATATTTAGTTGATTCTTATATATGCAATTCATTAGGAGTTGTCAATTCAAACAAGTTCAATTAACTTATTAAATATTAAGATTAGGTTTACTTAATTAGTTCAATTCTAATGTAATGTTGAGTTATTAATTCTATTCTTGATTAATTTAACAAAAATAAAGAGTAGTTTTCCTTGTACGTAGTTTAATTCTTATGTAATTAGGAGTTGTGCATTCAAATAACATCTATTCATAACAAAAATCAAGATTAAACTAAGTAATTTAGTTCTTATGTAATATTCGTTCAATTAAGTTAAACTGATTTGACAAAAGTCAAGATTAGTTATATTTGGTTGATTTTTATATGTGTAATTAATTAAGAGTTGTCCATTCAAACAAGTTCAATTAATTTATTAAAATTTAAGATTAATTTTGTTTAATTAGTTCAATTCTAAGGTAATTATGTTGAGTTATAAAATATATTCTAAATTAATTCAACAAAAATAAAGAGTAGTTTTCCTTGTACGTAGTTCAATTCTTATGTAATTAGAAGTTATGCATTCAAATAACATCTATTCATAATAAAAATCAAGATTGAATCTAAGTAATTTAGTTCTTATATGTAATATTTGTTTAAGTTATATAAACCAATTTGACAAAAGTCAATATTAGTTATATTTAGTTGATTCTTATATGTGTAATTAACTAGGAGTTGTCCATTCAAACATGTTCAATTAATTTATTAAAATTTAAGATTATTTTTGTTTAATTAGTTCAATTCTAATGTAATTATATGTTGAGTTATAAATTCCATTCTTAATTAATTCAACAAAAATCAAGAGTTGTATTCAATTCTTATGTAATTAGGTGTTATGCATTCAAATAACACTATTCATAATAAAATCAATATTATTAAATCTAAGTAATTTAGTTCAATTATGTAATATTTGTTCAATTGAGTTAAACTAATTTGACAAAAGTCAATATTAGTTATATTTAGTTGATGCTTATATATTTGTAATTAATTAGGAGTTGTCCATTCAAACAAGTTCAATTAATTTATTAAAATTTAATTAAGATTAGTTTTGTTTAATTAGTTCAATTCTAATGTAATGTTGAGTTATCAATTATATTCTTAATTAATTCAACAAAAATAAACAGTAAGTTTTCCTGTACGTAGTTGATCAATTCTTATGTAGTTAAATATTATTCATTCATATAATTTCAGTTTATTTAATGAAAATCAAGAATCGTTATGTTTAGTTTGATTATTATGTAATGAGAAGTTATTGATTCTAATAACTTTAATTAATTTTGCATTACAAGATTAATTCTAATTAGTTTAGTTCTCATATGTTATTAGGATCTTATTCATTCAAATAAGTTCACATATATAGCTATAAATATCAAGATTAGTTCTATTTTCTTATGTAATTAATAATTATGCAATCAAATAAGTTTTATTAATTAATTAATTTTACCAAGATCAAGATTAGTTCTATATATTTAGTTCAAGTCTCGTGTAATTATGATTTACAAGTCATAATTATATATATATGGATCTAATTAAATGAGTGAAGGAGTGAATATATATATAAAACATTTTTCTAATAAAGCTATTGCAAGGTCCAAATCCCTTGCTATTGCTGCTTTTCTGACACAGTAGCAAGGGAACCCAATTTCCCTTGCAACAACTTTCTGACAATAGCCTATTGCAAGGTATTTGGACCTTGCTAAAAAATTTCAGAATGAAATTTTTGGCGGAAATTTCAAATTTCCTAAAAAATTTCCTTCCCTCCCACTATACTACTATAAATACCACACTATATCACTCATCCATCCCACTACATTCTCCCTCTCATATTATTATCATCTTCTTCTCCCCTTCTCTCCTTCACTTTATTTTTTTCCTTAATTTATTTTGCATCATGATCAACTTATATATATATATATTATATGCATACATGCATCTTATACTATATATATATATACATACATATATATTGCATAATTATAATTAGTGAGATTATTTTATAATTATACATTGTAAAGTTTAGTGTGTGTATGTATATATATATCATTATAATTTTTAAAATGTTATCTAACATTTCTTAATACTATATATATATATATGTGCGTGTGTTTGTGTGTGTGTGTGTGTGTGTGTATCTTATAATTTAGTTATTAGTATTATATTTTTTAACACATACTATACATATATATTGTATAATTATAATTAGTGAGATTATTTTATAATTATACATTGTAAAGTTTAATGTGTGTATGTATATATATATCATTATAATTTTTAAAATGTTATCTAACATTTCTTAATACTATATATATATATATATATATATATATATATATATATATGCGTGTGTTTGTGTGTGTGTGTGTGTATATATATATATATATATATGTATATATATATTAAAAAACATTTTATTACAATATGTGGCGGTTTTTACCGCCACTTTTTTTTATTAAAAAATATTTATCTACAGCAACGTCCGTGGACGTTGCTGCCAAATTTAAAAAAAAAAAAGAGTGTCAGGACACTATAGCAACGTCCGTGGACGTTGCTGCCAAATTTGAAAAAAAAAAAAAGAGTGTCAGGACACTATAGCAACGTCCGTAGACGTTGCTGTGTTTCATCGAAAAAAAATAATGAACAAAAATGAAATGTAAAAAAAAAAACGTGCGTAAATCAATTGCAACGTCAAAAGACGTTGCAATTAACTTTTGTGTCAGAATACATAGCAACGTCCACGGACGTTGCTGTTAATTGTGTGTGTCAGAAAACTCCAGCAAGGGAAATGGACCTTGCTACAGGTGTGTGTCAGAAAAGCAATAGCAAGGTCCATTTCCCTTGCAACATGCAAAATACCTGCACCAACGCCACCTATAGCAATGGATGCTACCAACGTCTTTTTCCTTTGCTGTAGATCAATAGCAAGGGAATTTGAACCTATTGCAAGGTTTTTGGACCTTGCTATAGCCCACAATTCTTGTAGTGGGTATATTGCAAGAGATTAGCCACCAGGCCCACCACTTAGGGCTCGTTTGGTTGTTGAGGTGAGATTGACGAAGATTAGTTGAGAATAGATTGGTTAGGGTTGATTATGTAGAAATATTTTACCTTTGGTTGAGAATAAGAATAAGTCAGATTAATTTTTAGATTGTGTTAATTGTCTGTTTAACCCTTTAATATTATTTTCATTTTTTTCATATGTTTAAAAATATGTGTTCCAAAAACCTTAAAATAGTAACTAATTTATATCACCTATTAATTCAAATTATTGAAAGTATTGTAGAATAATTTTTTTCGAACTTTCAACAGAGTCCGAAAAAAATTATTTTAATTTTATCTAGTTTTAAACTTAAAATAATATGAGGATTAATATGAGGATTTAATAATTTGAATTCAGAAAAAAATTAAGGTTTGAATTAATTCAAACTTTCAACAGAATCCGAAAAAGGTTTGAATTATTATGAAGTTTCAACAGAATCTGTTGATGAAAGTTTGAATAATTTTAAAGTTTAAATTAAGGATTCTGTTGAAAGTAATTTTTTCAAAATTATTTTTTTTCGTTGAAACTTTCAACATTAATATGAGGTTTGAAATATTTTAAGTTTTAAAGTTTGAATTAGTAACTAGATAAAAAGTATTATTCAAACCTTAAAATAGTAACTAATTTATATCACCTTTTAAGGTTTGAATTAAACCTTAAAAAGTACTTTAGATTTAATCTAGTTTTATTTATTTTAATTATAATTTATTACTAATTAAAATAAAAATGGGAAAAAAATAAAAAAACACGTCTTCCTCATGAATTCCCCCTCACCGCCACCGCCGCCCGCCCTCGCCCTCGCCCCCGCCCCCCGCCCCAACATCGCCACCACCAACATCGCCGTCCCTTGCAGGTCGCCACCATCTTCCCCAATTCCAGTCCGATTTTGTTTTCTTTTCTGTAAAACACAAACAAAAAAACCCTAAATCGCAGTAGATTAATGTCGCGAGATGGAGGTGGAAATTCGCTGATTTGTGTTCTATCTCGCCGGAATTGAGTCCTTTCTCGCTGGATTTAAGTCCTGTCTCGGTGGATTTGTGGTTAATTCCGGTGGTGGAGCGGCGCCAGAGCGGTAGAGAGAAGATGGAGAAGAAGTGTGTGGAAATTTGGTGTGAACTGCGTGAAAGAGGAGACAAGAATGAGAAGGGCACTTTTGTCCGTGAAATTACTTTTTGAGGATAAGTTTGGAATTTTACATGGCACACGGGTTACTGTTCAACCCAGATTCGCCAACCGAGGGGGGGATGTCGGATTATTTTCCTTGATATAGGCCGGGTCAGACGGATTAAAGCCGGGTTATCCAGACTCTAAACATGCTAACCAAAGGTGTTAGCACCCGAGTTAACCATGCTTATATCCCTTATTAGGGGCCTAATAGCACAAACCAAACGAGCCCTTATAAGATGAGAATCTTCTATAGTCTGGACGGTCCTTTTTGAAAAAAAAATTAAGTGTCCTGCTGTACAGAATACAAAATCTAAGTGACAGTTTAATAAAATATTATAGAGCTAGTGAACATGGCCAGATCAAGCATTTAATAAAAAAGAATCCACAATTTTGTTCACTACCTATTCATTATATAGATCAAATAGATATACCAAGTACCAGGAAGATGGGTTTAAACTCTTATTACTGGCATATATATTCAGAATTCAAATAACATAAAATAATATAGATGGGATCATACAGACCGACCGATCGTCAAATAGCTAATTGAGATCTTTGTTTAACCAAAAAAAATATTTATATATTATGTCGCTAAGCATTTTCATTTGACTGTTTAACAATCGTTCCAACTAAGTTTAATTAAAAAAAATGATTTTTATTTTAAATTGTCTATATATTTTGTTACGTACTGAAAATATATTATTTAATTCAACTGCACATATGTAACAAAAAAAAAAGTTTCAAGTATACATTGTTTTAGGCACGCATGTACCAACTAACTCTTCGCCACTATATCAAGTATACATTTGCTATGGAGAGTCAACTCCGGCCCTTCACTCCGCCACTATATCATAAAGGGTAAATTTCATCTACCTCCCCTGAGGTTTCTTCTCTCTCTACCCACCTCCCCTCTAGTTTGAATCTTTTCCATCCTCCTCCCCTCTGATTTGAATTTTTTCCATCCACCTCCCTTTAGATGGTTGACTATTAGTCAACAATTATATTCTAGGGGTAAAAGTGTCACTTGATCAGAAAAGAAAAAAGCTATTGAATTTTTATTCACAACACAACCAAATTACTTAATGTATTACGAAGTGTTAATATGCAATATTGAATGGCAAATTTTATATAAAAACTTGTATTTAGATAATTATACTTTAGTAATAACATACTTGTTCAAACAATACATGAACATGATTAACGTGAAACACACACATATGGGGCTGACCTCAATATGAAAAATAAGAAGAAAATAATTAGGTTCGTTTGACTTAAAAATTCAACAATTCATATATCTTTTTATTACTAGTTAAAAGTCATTTTACCGTAACATATAAAAACTTGATAGTTTTACAATTATTAATATATAATATCCAATGAGAAATATTAATCGGAAAATGTTATATTTATCTAATTAAATTGTGGAAACGATTTATATGGATTTTAGTTATGTTTGACATTATTTTAGGGTCCAACTCTATTTATACTTATCTAAAATGTGCTTGTTTTTTTTTTTTTTTTTGTAAATTAAACATTGTTTGAATTCAATTATCGTCTACATAACCATGTATTTATTTATTTATTTATGTTCTACCTTTTATATGTTAGGGTAAGCCCAAAATACATTTGAACATTATTATATGTATGTGTTATTTGAAATAAACATATATATTTTTACTAAAATATAATTATATAAATATAAGATTTACATCTAATATTTTGTGTTAATAATTGTTAATTAATTTAGTTTTTTGGTTGTGTTGTGAATAGATATTCAATAATTTGTAGTACTTTAATATTGATTGACACTTTTGCCCCTCAATTTAAACTACTCACTAACAATCAACTAAAGGAGGAGAGGTGGATGGGAAATTTCAAACTAGAGGGGAGGTGGATGGAGAAAGAAGAAACTCAGGGGAGGTCAATGAGATTTGCCCATATCATAAATAGATATACTTTTGTTGCATTAAAACAACTCAGACTCAGATTGGCTATCAGAAAAAGACTGAATTTCTTGCTGCAGTATCATTATTATGTCAAAAGGTAATTAACTTCGTAGAATGTGAATTGATATCCTTTACATCAATTGCAACGGGTTCTGCATATCCCTATATGGATGACCAGGAAAAGGTACGAAATCTATTCCTAATAAAAAAAGTGGATGTATTTTATGGTGTAATATTTATGCGGACATTTATGTAATAGTTCCGAAAATTCAAGATGCAATAGCAAACTCAAGAAATCACAGTATATTAAACATACATCAGAAAGTTCACGCCGTCATGTTGGATATTTTGTGTATAAAAAAACAAAAAATAAAACATCTAAATTGAAAGAAGACATCAAAAAGTATTTTAAAATTACGTTAGAGCGTTCACATTGTAATGAATTAGGAAAAGCCATGCTTTTATATAACATATTTTTGGATCGGGGCATGAAATTTAACACGACCAAATGATTTATCGGTGTTATACTTATGCGGTCATTTATGTAATAGTTTAGAAAATTCAAGGTCCAATAAGAAATTCAAGATCACAGTATTTTAATTGTACATCAGAAAGTTCATGCGGTCATGTTGGATATTTTGTGTATAAATATCAATAAAAAGGGAAAAGCATCTAAATTGAACGAAAAAAAAAAGTATTTTAAAAATACGTTAGAACGTTCACGCGGTCATGAATTATAAAGAGCCATCCTTTTATTGTTTTGGATCGGGGCATAAAATGTAACACGAACAAATGATTTTCATTTTGGAGCCTTCAATACAACCTACACTTTAACTTGGTGAAGTTAAAATAACTTGTCAAATATTGGTCGTGAGACAGAGGTACTAATCAATACGTTAATTTTTCAAGGAACTTTAAATCTTGACAAGAAAGATAAAAAATGTTAAAAAGTTGAAGGAATCAAGATGTATTCCAATCATAAAGCAGAAGGTACGCTAAAAATGTTAAAAAGGTTACGCTATAAGCTAGGGTGTAATCTAAGTAACAGTTTCCATGTAAATAGAATGACAAAATATTAGTGAGAATGTCAGGTTGAGATTTTGATTTTCTCTGTGCAGTGTTATTCTGGCAATTGGGTCATTCAAAATCATTATGAACGTCTAAGTCTCTAACTTTATATTAGCTCTTCGAGACCAATGAAACCCAAAAACTCTTTCGTTTAGACTTGAGTGTGTACGATCAGCCGATGTTTATGAATTTATGACGTATTGCTCTATAAGACTATAGCTATATTAATTATTATCTTCTCTTAACAGAAGGTCTGGTGAACTATCCACAATGCATAACTCGAAGCCCAAGCAACGAGACTGACTCATGTTTAAACTTTCCCAGCCCACGTTGGCAAAATGGCTACACTAAGCCCATTTCCCTATGGGCTAAACCAGCCTCCCTATTGACCAAAACCTGGTAAGTTTATTTCTCGTGTTAATATTTAGCATTTGTCTGGTTAGATCACATAGTTGATAAAGTTGTTCTTTGCCTATATATAAATGGTATAAAATAAAATAAAATTAAAACTCTATTTATTTTATTAGTGGGATGCAGCACGTAAAACTTCATAAAATTACATTTTATCTTTTAATCAATATTAACTATGAAATTTTAAATTTTATAAATAGCATCAGCTAACGCGATTTTACTCTTACAAGTGTAATATTGTAATATCACTTAGAAACAAGGTACTATCTTCCTAACCAGAATCCCCACACTAAAAGCGTCTTTGTTGGGTAACGGAGAAGAGCATTCACAAGAAAAAGAGTAGTTACAATGATGGAGTGTGGATATTCATTTTGCTGCGAATCTAGCAAGCTTAAACAGGTTGAGGTCCTCGTCTACTTGTCATGTGCAATGCGTTGAGTGTCTGAAACAAGCCGTTAAAGGGTGACTGGGCTACGTACTTGTGCTATTGGTCATACCCCAATACCAAAATCTTGATGGTGCGAAGCTAGTCGTAATATTGACTTGTTGTGTCACAAATCTCCATAATGATGTCAAGTACGTGGTTGTCGTCCAGTAGATCCTTGTGCCTTATATGACCTTAAGGATGATCATTTCCATTTTGAGATTTAACAATACAATCTTGTTTAAGGTGTTAACCTATTGTGTCATAACTTTTCTTGAAGGAGTCGAAAATGGGGAGGAGGGGTAATTGGATCATATAGCTGACCCTGGTGTTGCCTATAACCTAATGGACCACAAACTAGGTTTTGCCTTATGATGTCATTGATATGCAAATCTTACTATATTTCAGAAATTATCTTTTTAGTCAAAATAGTTTGTGCAATAACTTTTTTTTTTTGAGTTAAAATTAAGTTTTTGATCGAGTTACATATAAATATAGATGCATTTTTCAGAGTTTAATCTCTTCATCAATGCAAGAAATGTGGATCAACATGATTACTATTTGTTTAATTTGTTGGAATTAAAGGTTGACGTGAGCAAACTTGACCCACTTTAGCTGTAAAATGAAGTGAAGGATTCGTTCCTTTGGAGATTTGGGATCAGGTATCCATCCTACTAGGCCATCGTATGATCGTAACATGTTCTTCGAGTATTTTATTTCCGCTATGCAGTTGATGGACGGTCCTTAATTGGTTAGGTACTGTGTTTCATTTTTTTTTTTTTTTTTTTTAATCTTTCTTTCTTTTCTCATCTATCCAAGATCTAAAATTTATTTGTTATAGAGCAAAAAGATGGATATTCTAACACTTTTGTAGCGTATAAATAACAACTACTACATACAATGCGAGACTATATGTACCCATGGCACAACCACCTTAATGTCTGGGTGGGCTATTCCACGCACTAAATTTTATGAGTCCTTATATTTATATCAATCACTGTAGATAAACCAACGTGAAGAAACTAAAAGTATTAAACACATTTCGTTATAGGGTTAATAGCATCAACCCCCCCCCCAATCTATAGAGTTTGTTGCACTTTGCCCTCTAATCTATGAAAATGTGTGAAATGCCTCATAACCTATTGATTTTTGTGCGATTTGCCCCATAAGTCGTTGATCAACCGTTCATTTTGGACACATGTCTGAATTTTCGTCCGTCAGATTTGACGTCGGGGGGTAAATTGCCACAAAAATCAAAAGATTGAGGGGCATTTCGCACATTTTTTTAAAATTAGGGGCAAAGTGCTATAGACCCCATAGGTTGGAGGTTTGCTGCAATTAGCCTTTCGTTATATTTAGTCCAATTATCAAACTCAATATCTAATAAATTTTTTATTTCATACCTTCAGAAGCCCAATTCAACAAATCCCAAAACCTCATTTCAGCATGAAAACACTCGAATCAATAATTTCAAGAAGTCAACAATATTATATATTATTGTTCTTTTTGTGAAATGGGTTTGGTAATCTATGTTTTACAATTATTTAACCGAGTTTCATTCGTTAAAATTGAAACTCTTTCAGCTTAATGTAATCTACGTTTTGTGCACATGAACTTTGTATTTTAACTGCTCAAAATACTTCTGAACTGAATAAGATAACAATACTAAAGGTAGTTAATGAAGTAAGTTATGGTGAAATGATATGGGCCATTGGGGTAGCACAAGTATTTGAAAGTTGGAGACTCACATACCAAGGCTAGATATACTCCAAAGTGCACAAGCTTCTACGTATCATTGTCATTTGTCCATCCAACTTGGTCAGGGTTTGTGTATAGGTCTGGGTCTTTGGTCTTGGGCTTGAGCTTGAGTTTGAGTAGGATTTTGAATTTTATTCTAAAGATTATTCTTTTTTTGAATAAAATTTAATTAAAAAACTAATTTGATCAAAATGAATGTTAATAAATAATTAATCAATTTGTAAAATGAGTGCGTGACAAGTGGCAGCCTGATGTGCACTTTTCCGGTCGGAAACAAGTTGTGTAGCTAAAGAATAGCCTCCTTGAGTCCACTAACAACCCCAATTACTAGCATGCAGTGAAGAAGGGGAGCGTTTGCGCGGTGCAGCAGGAGCACCACAGACTGCTCTCACATACATGTGGGCCCAATGCATGTGAGGTCCAAATGGAATGTGAGAGCAGGGTGCACCACATACTGCATTCACATACATGTGGGCCCCATGCATATGGGGCCCACATACAATGTGAGAGCAGGGTGTACAACACCCTGCTGCACCCCAGATGCTCCCGTGAAGAAGAGCAAAAACAACAACAATAAATTGAGGAAATACGAAGCATTCAAACGTGTAAATTCACCTGTCTGAAAAATTCACCATGACGCCAACTTTTTATTTATTATAAATAGACCATCTAGTTCCTTCAAAACTTGCTCTTTCAATCATTTCATTCTTTTCTTTTGATCGCGAGAGTTCAAATATTCTTTTTGGCCCGATCTTAATATTTGTGATGCTCTCAATTATGATTATTGTCGGTGTAATTGGCAAATGATTTTCTAAATTTTTTACCACCGCAAACGGGCAATCTTCTTTTGAAAACAAAGAATTTAACTCTAGTCTTTATATAATCACGGTTCTAAATTTACGAGATAATCGAAATTTTTTGGTTTTTGCTATATATTAGCCAAAACAAAACCTTCTCCTAATTTAGAAACAAATGAAACGGTGGGTGGGGGTGTAGCAAACAAATTTTCCGAGTCCTTAAAATAAAAGACTAAAAAAAATAAGTTAGAACAAATAAATCTAAAAAATCAATATATTGGGAACAAATCTCTCTTGAATCCTCTGATTCGATTTACAAGAACAATAATTAAAGATTTAAAAACACTTGAAAAATTAAACTTCACTTTGATCTTCTTGAAAGTAATTCCAACGCTCGCAAAACGTTAATTCAGGGGCGTGAGAGCTTGTTCCTGAATCAAAGATGAAATTCCTTGAATTTTGTTGAAGAACAATATGGATTTCCTCAAATTTGTTGAAGTTCGATCTTCCTTAGCAGAAGCGTGACCTTCAAAAACGGTTTTCCAACGGCTTTGCAGCTTGATGTTGAATCAAATGAAGCTTTTCTTTAATATTCTTGAAGAACGATCTTGATCCTCGCGAAGAACACCTTCAAAGTGATGAACTTGAGAGAGAAATTCCAGAGCTTCTACTCTTCAAGAATGATATACTTTATTTTGTTGTTTTCTTTCCCTGAGTGAAGACCTCTATTTATAGGTGTAGAAGTAGAGATTTGATAAGGTCAAGAGATGAGGTGGAAGCATACTATTGGTTCTTCCATTTTCAAGATAAATACAAATTTATTTTGTATTTATCAAGAAATAATTAAATAAAACACATCATATATGACACATGTCTTCATTTAATTGGCCATATAATTGAATATGATTTAATTGAATTGAACACCTCATTTTGACACATGGCGTCATCTCATTGGCCGATGAGAATATATTAGGAAATTAATTAATTTCACTATTTTCTATTGGAATTAAATTTAGTGAAATTCCAAAATGAGAAATAGCAATAATTAATCTAATTTCTAATACATTAAATAACACATGTCATCATTTGACTGGCTTCTAAGATTTGCCCGTCTACAAATGCCCCCTCGAGACTTGTTCACGTAAATAGTCTCATTAATTCTTGAAGTGAATAAGTCTCGACCATAAATTTAATTAACATAAAGTTGTGTACTTCATGTCAAAAATTATGGTTTAGTTGGACCATGATGTCAATATATTTTTTTTAGGGTCCCCAAATTGAATATGTGGAAGTTTGAGCACCAATTTGATCCTTGTAGGGATGTGGATGACTTTTTTTTTTTGTTTCTCGGTCTATGTAGACCATAGTAGGTGATAATTCCTTCATAAGCAGTCTACGCAACTTTCCACTTCCCCTTTTTTTTTTTTTCTTTTTTTTCTTTTGGTGCATTACACCAACCTCACAGGATTCAGACTCAAGTGGTCTATGTAGACCACAACACTGGATAATTTCTTTTCTTCATCTTCTTCCTGAAATCTGAAATCGATCGCTGCCCCTTCTTTTTTTTTTTTTTTTTATTTTTTTTATTTTTATTCCAACTTCTCTTAGGACTCTTTCACTAACAACCCAACTAATTAAGAATTCTAATCCCACAAAAATTAAACCGATGAGTTTGAAACCTAGTTCCACCGGGATGTTTTTTTTTTTTTTGAACACAAGTTTCACTTGAACTCAAATTCCTTCCATGAAAGATCTATATAATGGATCGAGCCTCCACTCTTTTTCTTCATCTTTTGCACTTCAACGCAGCAGCAGAACAGGTTCTTTTTTTTTCTTCTTCTTTTTCGTTCGTTTCACCATTGGAGCAGAATATTATTCTTTTCCTTTTTTTTATTTCTTGCGTCCAGCTTTCTTTTTTTTTTTTTTTTTTTTTTGAAAAAAAAAACGTTCTGCCTATACTTTTCATAACAGCAACTCAAGAAAAATTCCGGGCAAATAGAGTCGAAGGATTCGTACGGAGAAGTAGAATACCGAAGGAAATTTCGCCAAACACGTGAGTTTTATTCGAATCTGTCCCTTTTTTTTATTTATTTATTTATTATTATTCTCCATCTAATCCTTCTCGTCTTCTCAGAAAGTAGCGTCTGTCGTAATTCTTTTACCAGATTTTGCTACGAGGCGGAATCAAACTTATCGCCACCTTGCTCCGTCTCCTTTGGTATTTAGAAGTGTTTGGAAGTTGAAAAAGTTGATTAATATTCCAATTGTGAAATTAAAATCAACTTAATCTAACATCTCTTCTTTTTTTTTTTTTTTTTTTTTTTTTTGAAGAGTTAACACCATGGTATTTTTTAAGAGTGATGTGTCCTCGTCTGGCGTAGAGAGTTTGGTCGTTCTCTCCGACGAAAATCAACCCACGAAACGCGGCATTACTTTAGGAGTTAACAGTGCTCTAACCGGCAATTATGCCAAACGGTGGCCACCTCTATCGAATTCTCTTTTGATGGAAGACTGGACTGCGGAGTATATCAAAAAATCAGGCAAAGCTACTGGATTGCGAACATTATGTGCCTCCCATCACAAAAAATCAAGCAGTACTACTCCTTTTCCAACTCTAGGGCGACGGATTATCCAAGGCGACACCAGGTGGGATGATGCTCCCCTTGACTTTCCCGGTGAATTTCATTATTTCCCTGGCTACTGGGAATGGACGGAGGATGTTCTTAGTCGTTGTGAGGGCAAACTTGTCGCCTCAAGACTATATAGCCCGGTTTATGCATCTTTGTTCACATACGACAGAAATTCGAACGTTGTGAAGGCTTTTTGCGAAGCATGGTCACCCTCTACAAATACGCTCTTGACTTCGTCTGGGGAATTATCTATCTCGTTGTGGGACTTACACTTTCTTGCTGGCTTTTTCATATCAGGATCACTCTATGATGAGGTTATACCTAGCGATGAGGAACTTTGTGGAAGAGATGGGGCGGGAGATGTATTTATTCCGCGATCTTGCCAAGTCTTGTTTCACTCTTTTTATTTACTTCGAGGAGAGCCTGGCGATCATCGAGTGTCTATTGAGGATTGGATCAAGTTTTGGTCAAAGAAGGAGATCAAATACCAATGCCCTCCACCTCGAAAAGAAAAGAAAACCACGCGCCCTAAATTATCGCACAATCCTCTTGGCAATATTGATGTCCACAAGACATGGTCGAAGGCGGAAGAAGACTTATTCTCTAAGCTTGGCGTCAAAGGAAGCTCTAGGGAAGAAGCATTTTTGGCTGCACATTTGGCATGCTGGTTATGCACATTTGTCTTACCTATTAAAGACGTTGGATTCATTCGTCCGAGCACATTCAAGATGGCTAGTATCATGGCAAGTGGTCGACGAGTGAGCCTTGCAATCCCTATATTAACGTCCATCTATAAAGGGTTGAACGTTATATCGAATTCCTCACAACCTTCTCAAGGAAATTTTCCTTTTCCAATTCACTTTGTGTATAGTTGGTTGGCGCACTACTTCACTACCCACTTCAATGTTTACAAGACACCGCGTGGACCTCAAATGACGGGATTTTCTGGGGAAGGCGAGGCAAGACATTATGATGCCACACGAGCTCGCAAGAGGATCCACATTGGGGATTATGTCTCTTGGTCATGCAATGCAGTCTTAGAGGGCAAGGGAATTACGTTCACGGACAATGATAGTGCTAGTGAGGATGAGCAAAGTTATTTTGCCAGCATTCGTTCATGTTACCTAACTCTGAGGCAAGGTGAAGTCTTTTTGGTTGAACCATATAGTCCTCACAGATTCAGTCGGCAATTTGGATATTACCAAGATGTTCCAGGCGTGTTCAAGTTTGATAAGCGTGAAGCTTCTTTGATGGAAGGTCTTCGATTTTGGAGAATGAGCATTCTACACAAGACTTTATCGAAGGCTTGGCTCCCTGGAAAGGCTGTAGCCCTTAGAAGCTTTTACTCAGAAGGTTACAAATCGTGGTTGTTTGAAACCAACATGAGATATCTTGAAGCACATATTGATGATTTATTGGCCCCACGACCCCGTTTGACTATTGGTGGAGACGAAGGTAGTGGAAAGGAGCATGATTCAGGAAATGCTTCTGTGCAAAAGAGTGTACGAGATTCCCCACCTGTTGAGGGTAAAAAATCCAAGAAGATTAATCCCAAGGTTGATGCTTCTTTGAACCCATCTGGATCTTTTGCTATAGCCCAAGTTACTAGTTCAAGGGCTAGTGAGCCTGTGAAAAGAAAGAGTGTTTCGGCGGCAAGTGATAGCAGCAACGTTGATCGCAATTGGAAAAGGGTTAAGAAGGACTTGAGTTCCCAAAAACAAGGGAAAGATGATGTTGGTGGAGGCACTCCATGCAATCCGTTGTCAGTAGCCAACTCCACTGAAAAGGTGTGTAATTGAACCTCACTTTTTTTTTTTTTTTTTTTTTATTATAACTCTTGTATGCATCTTTTCAGTTAGAAGATGAGACAATTCCTGTCGCAGATGATGATAATCAATCTCAAGCCAGCCAAGGGTCTGTTTCATGCAGCGGTTTGCAAGCGAAACCTTCAAAAGTCGATAAGTCATCCCAGTTAGTGTCGCCTAACTCTGCAAAGGACAAAAGAAATCCTAAACATATTGTTCCCTCCGTCCTTGTGGGCAAAAGTCTTGTGAACAACTGCCAAAAGAAATTTCTCAATGATCTATGGAGTGATCTCACCGAAAAATCTCAAAAACTCCACTTGATTCAATTTCATCAATGGAAGAAGATGTTGAATATGTTCTCAAAACAATGAAGCGTTTTGAAGGGAAGGATATTAATCGCGTAGAAACCTTATTGAGATCCCTTTTCAAGAAAGCTACTACTTATGATAAAGCCCGGTCTTCATCTTCAGACAAGATGCCAAAAGAGTTGCTTGCTCAACGACTTAGCACGACAAAAGATCGCCTTCGTGATGCCAAAGTCAAAAAAGACAAAGGAGATTCCCAAATTAAGTCCACGAAAGACAAACTTCAAAGTGTCAAAGAAGATTTGATGGCCTTGAAGTTGAAGCAGAAAGATCTAATATCCTCTTTGGAGCGCCAACAAGAATTACTTCAAACAGTTGACAGTGAAATTTCTGAGATTGAAGAAGAGATATCAACTCTCAACAACACTCCTTTACTTAGTGATGGAGTGGTAGAAGACTTGGAAGCTTCAAGAATGGAATTGGAAGGTGCACAAAGGGAGTTGGCCATCATTAGGCCGTTTGCATGAGAGACTTTTTTTTATTTTTTTATTTTTTTATTTATGTTACTGGTATCTCCCTTTCCCTTTTCCCTTGAGTTTGTAGTATCAATGGTACAACTTTTACAATTAATAAAAGATTTACTTTCATTTATATTGCTTTAACTGGTACGTCATTCTCTTTTGCTTTCAATTGTTCTTTTCAAGCACAACTTATCCTAACTCAAGCATATCCACCATAACTCGAACAAAAACCCACTTAATTTATTTTTATGGCTGGACTTAGAAAAATTTCCAAGCTGCCTACGTACCCTGTGAGGGGATCAAGTCATATCGTAGTTCAAAACAAATTGAATTTGTTTAGTGGGTGCCGTGCACAGTTTAAACTCATGCGGGCCAGGAGTATCCATTATTTAATCACTTGGACAAAGTGAGGTACTTAAAATTTAACCACATAAAATACCATAGTGGGGTAACTTATCATTTTAACCACATAATTTACCATTGGTGGGTACCATTCACAGTTTAAACTCATGCGGGCCAGGAGTAACATGAAGTTTAGGCTCGTGCGCCAAGGAGCGTACTTCAATCATCAAGGGTAATATCTTTTTAAGAACTTCCCATTTATAGGACCAATTCTTAATCCATCTTCAGCAATCAACTTATATGCACCATTTGTGTAGGCTTCTTGAACAACATAAGGACCATCCCATTTTGATGTAAATTTATTGCCAGTGCGATGAGTGATAATGATGGGTCTTCTCACAGCAAGCACCAAGTCACCAACTTGAAATGACCGCAAGCGAACCTTCTTGTTAAATGCTCTTGAGATGCGAGCTTGATAACACTCAAGTTTTTGTTGTGCTTCCAACCTTTTCTCATCTAGAGCTTCCAACTCTTGTAGTCGCAAGCGAGCATTTTCCTCCTCAGTGAGGCCTTCTTGTATTGCTATCCTCAAAGATGGGATTTGTCGTTCAAGGGGAAGTACTGCTTCCACGCCATATACCAGTGCGTAAGGAGTTGCTTGAGTTGGTGTTCTATAAGTTGTTCTATAAGCCCATAGAGCTTCTCCAATTCTTTCGTGCCAATCTCTTTTTGACTTTGCGACAACTTTCTTTAGCAAATTGCACAAGGTCTTGCTAAATGCTTCAGCGAGGCCATTGGCAGCAGCATAATATGCCGAGGAATTTCTTTGCTTAAACTCAAACTTTTGACAAAGTTTATCAATGAGACTATTGCAGAAGGGCTTCCCATTATCAGTGATAATATAGCGGGGAACTCCATAGCGGTATATGATATTGGTGCGAATGAAATTAGCAACACTTTCTTTCTTCACTTCTTTAAGAGGTATTGCCTCGATCCACTTGGAGAAGTAGTCAGTAGCAGCCAAGATGTATAAGTGTCCACCAGAGGACTTTGTCATAGGACCAACAACGTCAAGTCCCCACGCATCAAATGGCCACGATGCGACAGTCGGATGTAGTGGTTCCGGTGGTTGATGAATAAAATTGGCATGAAATTGGCAAGCTTGACACCTCCGTGCATATTCCATACAGTCAATAACCATTGTGGGCCAGTAGTAACCCATTCTCTTAATTCGAAAGTGCAACTTTGGGCCTGACTGATGAGCACCGCAAATCCCAGAATGAGCTTCCTCCATGGCTAGAATAGCTTCATCTTCACTTAAACACCGTAAGAATATTCCTTCAAATGAGCGTCTATAGAGTGTGCCCTTATAATATAGAAATCGAGTTGCGCGTAGCCTAACATCAGTTCTTCTACGAAGATCATCAGGCAATTTCTCATACTTCAAGTAGTCAACAAGTGGTTGCCTCCAATCTTCTTTCTCAATCTCATAAGCTCCCACAACATGATTTTCTTCTTCAGTTATTTCCTCATCTTCATTTATGACGGATGGTATGACCCAACTTTGGCATACTGGAACATTGACTTTTTCTTCAGTCATGACAAGTGTTGAAGCAAGTTTTGCCAAAGCGTCTGCTTGTCCATTTTCCCTTCTAGGTACATGTTCAATTGACACATCTCCAAGGCGTCCAACCAATTTTCGAGCATAGTCACGATATGGGAGTAATTCGAGCTTCTTTACTTCAAAATCACCAAGAAGTTGATTGACCACCAATTTGGAGTCTCCATACACCTCGAGGTTCCACCACTCCATATCAACAGCTAATTCCAATCCCAATATGAGGGCTTGATATTCAGCAACATTGTTGGAACATTTTTGAGTTAGAGTAAAAGAGTAAGGAAAAACTTCTCCATTCGGTGTGAGAAAGACAATTCCAGCACCAGCTCCGCCCTTATGAGCAGCTCCATCAAAGTACATCTTCCATGGGGGAATAATTTCAATTACGAGGACATCTTCATCAGGCAAGTCATCCACTAGTTCCCACTCAGCAGGGATCGGATGGTCAGCCAAAAAATCAGCCACAACTTGTCCCTTCACAGCTTTTTGAGGAATGTATGTTATTTCGAATTGTTGCAGTTGAAGATACCATCTAGCGAGTCGATCAGAGAGTACGGGCCTTGACATAACGTACTTCAATGGGTTTGCCTTGGAGATCAGGCGAATGCTATGAGCTTGGAAATAATGCTTCAACTTTTGTATTGCAAAGATAAGAGCCAAACACAATTTTTCAATTGGAGAATAATTCAACTCGTTTGGTGTCATCCTTCGGCTCAAATAGTATAAGGCATTTTCTTTTCCATTATCATTCTCTTGTGCAAGCAATGCTCCTACAGAACTCTCTTGAGCAGCAATATACAAGATTAATGGGCGTCCAGACACTGGGGCAACCAACACAGGAGGCTTCATCAAATAAGATTTTATACGCTCAAAAGCATTGGTGCAGGCTTCATCCCATTTAAAGGGAACATCCTTCTTCATGAGGCGGCTAAATGGTTGACACCGACCTGCCAAATTTGAGATGAATCTCCGAATATACGCCAATTTTCCTTGAAGACTTTTGAGTTCATGCAAGTTACGTGGTTCAGGAATTTTCAAGATAGCATCGATTTTAGCTTGCTCAATTTCAATTCCTTGTCGACGAACAACAAAGCCAAGAAACTTTCCAGACGTCACGCCAAAAGCACACTTCAAGGGATTCATCTTCAATTGATATCTTCGTAAGCGTTCAAACACTTGTCTTAAATCATGGAGATGGTCTTCTCTTTTCTTTGACTTCACGACCAAGTCATCCACGTAACACTCAACATTCTTATGTAGCATGTCATCGAATATCTTTTGCATAGCTCTTTGGTAAGTAGCTCCAGCATTTTTCAATCCAAATGGCATTACCTTATAGCAATATATTCCCTTTGGGGTTCGAAATGCAGTGAACTCTTCATCTTTTGGGGCCATACGAATTTGGTTATATCCAGAAGAACCATCCATAAAAGACAAAGCCTCATGGCCAGTGGTAGCATCAATCATGAGTTCAGGGATTGGTAATGGAAAATCATCCTTGGGGCATGCCGCATTGAGGTCCCTAAAATCCACACAAACTCGAATTTGTCCATTCTTCTTTCTTACTGGGACTATGCTAGAAATCCAAGTAGGATATGTAACTTCTCGAATGAACCCTGCTTCGATGAGTCTATTTACCTCAGCCTCAATTAAAGGAACCAACTCAGGGCGAAACCTTCGTTGTGCTTGTTTAATAGGGCGAGCTACTTTCTTTACAGCCAGTTGATGGACAGCAACTCTTGGATTTAAGCCAGGCATTTCTTTATAGGACCAAGCAAACACATCTTTAAATTCTCTCAGCAGCTCAACGTAAGCTTTCTCTTCTTCATCGTTCAACAGTGCACTCACATAAATTGGACGATGTTCATTTTCATTCCCGAGGTTGATTTCTTTCAACTCATCAACTGTGTTCTTAACACCTTCTTCAAGCTCTGGGGGAGCCTCTTCAGCATCTTCTTCTTCCCCATTTCCTTCCTTCAAAGTAATGTGATACGATGATCCCACACTCTCTTCATCGTTTTCTCTCTTGCGTTGAGCTTGTGTAAATACAATTGTTTGCCGCTTGACTTTCATAGATTCATCATGCGATATAATCAAGTCATCACAACGCCTCATGCGCGAAGGGAATGTGCTTCGGAGCCTCTCATTTAAATACAAATCATATGCCTTCTTTGAACGTTTTGGAGTACTTAAAACACCCAACCTTTGATGTATAGGTTTCTTGCGGGGGCCAAGTCTACCAAAAACGGATGTTCGAAATAACTTCTTAGGAGAAGGCCCAAGTCTTTCAAAGACTGATACTTGTGGCAACCTTGGCACATCATTTGCTGATGAATAATCTCCCTCGCCTATATAATTGGCATTAGCTCTTTTGATGGTGATGCGCATAGGACTTGGTAGAGAAAATCCAAGACCTACGCAAGATTTAGGAATAACGTGCCCCTTTTGTTTCAACATACTTTGGGTGGCGTCCATCCCTATCTCTTTTCCCATAGCTTGGGGAGGTGATAGTGTTTTAACATCTAGCTTTGTTAAAGGCAATATCAAATTCTCCAATGACATATCTTTGAAAAGTGGTGCCTTGTCCTGCGTGAAGTTTCCATCATTAACATTCTTTTCACTTGTTGAATTATCTCTTTGTTTTGGCACTTGAAAAGAGGATTTCACTTCATCATTTGTTGATTTCATATGCGAGAGATAGTATTTCGCATCAGCAAAATGAGATTCAGCTTCAGTAAATGGTTTGTCATCAGCGAGTACCTTCTTTGCTATCCCTTGTTGGCAATATTGAAAGCATTGGTGTAAAGTAGAAGGGACTACACCATTCTCATGTATCCAAGGTCGACCGAGAAGCATGTTATATGAAGTTTTAGCATCTATGACATGAAATAAAACGGTTGATAACATATCATCAATCAACAATTCTAATCTTATGATGCCAATAGCCCTTTGGCCCCCTTGGTTGATTCCTTGTATCATCAATCGACTGCTAGAGAGCTCTTCGATAGAAATTCCTAACTCTTTCATCACGCGCAATGGTAATATGTTAACAGCCGAACCTCCATCGATTAAGATCCTATTAACTTTTTGTTCACGACTATATCCAGCTACGAATAGTGGTTTGTTGTGAGGCTTTGAGCCAAGTAAAAGATCTTCATCTCCAAAGCAGATGGTTGTCGCACAATGCTTAGCGTTGGTGTAGTTTGTCGCTACCTTATCTTCTTCTAGTGATATCTTGCCATCACGAGACAGTCGCATGACTTTGTCCTTAAATACAAAGCAATCTTGAATAGGATGGCCAATAAGGCGATGATATCTACAGTATTTTGGATCGTTTGAACGTCCAGCCTCTTCGGGTCTTTTCATCTCTGGTAATTCAATAAGACCGGCTTCAAGTAAGTCATCAAAAATCCCTGGGACATCCGAGTCTAAGAATGGATATCGCTTTGCTTGCATCTCTTTCAAAGTTAGCTTTCTTTGCTCCATATCTTGTGGAGTATTCTTTTTCTCGAATGTCGTATGCGGCTTTCTACCTTCAGTGGATTTTGTTGATACTTTGAAAGGTGTGGTGTTTACTGCCATGGATTCTTTGGTTGGAGTCTTAGCAAAAAACTTGTCCCCTTTCCTTGGCTCTGATTTGCTTTGTGTTTTGTTGGAGTCTCCTATTGGCGGTCCATCAACTCCACTGGCAGACATGCTTAATTCCATATCATGCGCTCTAGTGGCTAACTCCTCAAATGACTTGGGTTGTATGCCTTGAAGTATATAACGAAGACCCCAATGCATTCCTTGAATGCACATCTCAATGGCCGAACTCTCAGACAGACGATCTTTGCAGTTAAGGCTCAAGTCCCTCCAACGATTGATGTAATCAACAACAGCTTCTTCTTTCTATTGGCTAGTGTTTGTGAGCTCAAGCATGCTAACCGTTCTTCGAGTGCTATAGAAGCGATTAAGGAACTCTTGTTCAAGTTGATCCCAAGAATCTATAGACTCCGCTTCCAAATCAATGTACCAGTCAAATGCATTTCCTCTGAGTGATCGAACAAATTGCTTGACCAATTGATCTCCATAAGTCCCGGCATTGTTGCATGTCTCTACAAAGTGAGCCACGTGTTGCTTAGGGCTGCCTTTTCCATCAAATTGTTGAAACTTTGGAGGTTGGTATCCACTTGGCATCCTCAAATTATCGATGTTTCGAGTATATGGCTTTGAGTAGGTGAATGATGACTTAGAGTTGCTTCCAGTGTTCTCCTTAATTGCTCCCATAATAAAATCTTTCAATTGCGTGGCGTGAATCATGCCGCCAGGGAGAACTTGGAGCTCTTTGCTTGCGGGATTTTTAATTAACCCTTGCTTGATGGAAGCTTCTCCTTCTTCAAGATATTTGGAGGGTGTTCGCGTAACATTAGTTGTTTCAGTGACTCCTCCCTTGCTCAAAAGTTTCTCAATCTTTGCATCTTGCTCCATGGTGTGCTTTGTAAGCCACTCCATCGCCTTTGTCAATGCAGTAAGTTGTTCCCCTAAATTTGCATCACTTGCTCCAGTGGATGGCGTTGCATTCAATGGCAATGGTGCACTTGACTTTGAATGAGGGGATGTTGGGGGAGACTCTTTTTCCTCGTTAGACCCTTCAAAGGTAGCTGGATCATTTGGGTCAGAGTTATATGCTCCTTCCTCCACCATCCTTGCTTTTGGATCTTCCGTAGCTTGAGCCTTGGACCGAGTTATTCTTGATGTCATGTCGGTGACTGTTCTTGATGAAAAGAGATGAGAGGTAGAGATTGTCCCACTGGGCGTGCCAAAATTTGTAGCAAACAAATTTTCCGAGTCCTTAAAATAAAAGACTAAAAACAATAAGTTAGAACAAATAAATCTAAAAAATCAATATATTGGGAACAAATCTCTCTTGAATCCTCTGATTCGATTTACAAGTACAATAATTAAAGATTTAAAAACACTTGAAAAATTAAACTTCACTTTGATCTTCTTGAAAGTAATTCCAACGCTCGCAAAACGTTAATTCAGGGGCGTGAGAGCTTGTTCCTGAATCAAAGATGAAATTCCTTGAATTTTGTTGAAGAACAATATGGATTTCCTCAAATTTGTTGAAGTTCGATCTTCCTTAGCAGAAGCGTGACCTTCAAAAACGGTTTTCCAACGGCTTTGCAGCTTGATGTTGAATCAAATGAAGCTTTTCTTTAATATTCTTGAAGAACGATCTTGATCCTCGCGAAGAACACCTTCAAAGTGATGAACTTGAGAGAGAAATTCCAGAGCTTCTACTCTTCAAGAATGATATACTTTATTTTGTTGTTTTCTTTCCCTGAGTGAAGACCTCTATTTATAGGTGTAGAAGTAGAGATTTGATAAGGTCAAGAGATGAGGTGGAAGCATACTATTGGTTCTTCCATTTTCAAGATAAATACAAATTTATTTTGTATTTATCAAGAAATAATTAAATAAAACACATCATATATGACACATGTCTTCATTTAATTGGCCATATAATTGAATATGATTTAATTGAATTGAACACCTCATTTTGACACATGGCGTCATCTCATTGGCCGATGAGAATATATTAGGAAATTAATTAATTTCACTATTTTCTATTGGAATTAAATTTAGTGAAATTCCAAAATGAGAAATAGCAATAATTAATCTAATTTCTAATACATTAAATAACACATGTCATCATTTGACTGGCTTCTAAGATTTGCCCGTCTACAGGGGGTCTTTAGTTCAATTCCAAGGTGGTCCTGCCCTTCAAACGTTTAGTCTATAGCAAAAACTTAGATTGTTCCACTCTAACTATTCTTGCAAAATAAATTATATTCTCATTGAGAATGTTTCACGGGTACAACAAAAACGAAGATATATGTGTCTCAAAGCCGTTTCTGAGTGATTCTAGGTTAACAAGCTGAATTTCTTTCTAGGCAATTTTCCATGCATAGATCAAGTATGTATAGATTATTATCGTTCTTAAGTCCCTAAAAAACTAGTATATATTGCAAATTGTGACACATTTCCGCTCTTGGTCATTTTTATTTATTTATTCATGGCTGCATGCTTTTTTATATTTTCAAAAAATCTCAAAATATTTTCAAAACATCTTGAAACGTTTTCATTTTTTCATAGAAACTTATATTGCAAACGAAATTTAAATAAATGGATGTAGTCAAAATTCTGTGCAAATTCTATGCCTCACACATACCTCGTAAGTTATTGCAAACAAAAGAAGAATACCAAAAAAAAGAAAAAATTGAATTTGTTGTTTTGAGTGCAAAATGTCTTCTCGTACAGCCAGACGTTGGACATATTCTGTTCATGATTAATTTTATATATTCTTCATTATTTTATTAGTTTTGTTTGTGTATTTGAATTCAAAAAAATTTCTATGGGAGTTATTATTGTTTAATGATATTTTATTAACTTTTACTCTTTTTAGTTTTTGTATTTATTGAATATAAGTCTATTGAAATACTTTTTAAGTCTTGTATTGAGGATTTGATTAATGTTTGACCAATATATTTTCATATATCATTTTAATATGTTATAAGTCAACATAGCATTTTGCATTTTCAAATATTAATTTCGTTATAACAGTGCTTTGTAGTAGGATGGAATAAGAGTTACATAATATGATTAGTTGATTACCTACATTGAAAAAGATTAAGCAAAAAGTTATTTTGAATGTTGACTCAATAATTATGAATTTTTATATTTGACGCAAAAATCAGCTTCAGCAATATTTTCATTTGTTTGGTTTGGTTCTATAGAGTCTTTATTATATTTTTTTGTTCTAGATGAACACTCAATATTTCTTATTCTACTTTAAGTATATTATATTTATGTTTAGTAAAATTATATTCTTTAGTTTAAATACTTCATTCTTTCACAGTCCAAAGGTAAAAATAAATTTGACTACGACCCCTAGGCCCTATGTCCCAAAGAATTAGTGATCTTAATAATTTACTTAATCTAAAAACATATCGACTACACTAGTTACTCACAAACAAACGTTGCCTTGATATTTGTTCGAATCACACTAGACACGACTCCAACACAAAAAATGAAGTGAAAAAGGGATAAATAGAAAAGAACACTTTAGAATATGTGTTTTGATTTAGTCGGCTGCTATTACATGCACTTTCATTTCATCATCTCTATCTCCTTATTTTACTACAAAACAGTTCTATGACTTTAATGCCATGATGATGATGATGATCTTGTATCTATTTATCTTGAGCAGAGAATAAAAAGCCCATCTCCGCTTCGTTATTTTATCAACTGAGCTATAAGTTTTCTTGTTTTGAAGTCAAAAGCTGACACAATCTTCGCCTTTCGGCTCACGCATTCCGTGTAAGCTGCCTTGAAGATTCTGATTACATAAATTAATTGATAGGAAGTTGTCAAGGAAAAAAGAGTTTTTTGGTGAATTATAGACAAGGCAGTTAAAGCATGTTTTCTTTCTTAATTTCTTCATTTGATCATCATCTTTCCTTCTCACTTGTCACTATCGTTTATCTCCCTTCATCCCTTCAGTTCATCTTCTTCTATATAATTAATTTACCTAATCTTCAAACATGCTGCGTACGCTAGTCGGTCACAAAAGTCGACTTGGGTTTTTGTCCGAATCACACCTGACACCACACCCACACACAAATGAAGCAAAAGATGAATAAATAGTAAAGAACAATTTAATATATTTGTTTTAACGTAGTCGGATAATCGGTCGCTTTTTTGGCTCACGCATACCGTGTTTAGTTAAGCCTTCAATTTTCTTATTAGACAAATTACGAGAAAGTCTTCTAAGAAAAAAATAGCATTTTAATGAATTATATGCGAGGCAATTGAAGCATGCCGACATCATAAAGCCCGGGCTTCATTGCATTCGTCAATAAATTTATTAATTATTAGTTCCATTAATATTAAGCTCTGTTTTAAAAAAAACTCGCCCCAAGGCTAACCTGGGGCTTTTTTGACTCTAAAACATTTCGGGGCGATCCTTTGGGACTTAACCTTCACGGGGCTTACGCCCCATATTTAGGGCTTACGTCTGGAGTTAGAAATTAGTAATTTGCACCCCAAGCTGTTGGGCTTACGCCCGAGAAAGATAACAAATAGGTTGATTTTGTTCACTTGTTTATAAGTTTTCTTCTTTACTTTGCTTGCACAATATATATTTGATGAAATCTAACAAGTCTATTAGAACATACTTGATATTTTTGCTAAATTTTTTTCTAAATCTGAAAGTTGTCTTCCTTTTTAAATTAGTTTTATGATCATATTTTGTGGGGTTTTTTTCCATTATTTATGTAGTGTTTTCTAGGAATGAGTTGATAAGAAATTTATACAATATGTAATGTATGGTAACGTTTTTTAATATATTTTTTTTTGACTTCTTAGCCAAAAATATTACTTTTTATTTATTTCATGTATCTTAACTTATTCTTTATATTCCTAGTTCTAGTCTCTACTTTTTATCATAAATATACAATTTTAATAAATTAAATATCAAAATTTGTGAGGCTTACGCTCCGCCTCTAGGTCCACGAAATGCCCCGTTTTACGCTCAACGCCTTTTAAAACACTGATATTAAGTATGATGACTACTTGACTAACGAGGAATTTCTGAAGGAAATCATAGAGCTTTTTTCTTTCTTTATTTTTTTCTTTCACTCAATCTAAAAATCCTAGCTTCATAAATTTGGTGATAGAGTTTCCTTGAGGAAATATATTTTGAGATTTTAAATGTAAGAATTTTCTCAGAGTATTGACATTATTTAATAATTTTTAAAGATTATTATTACAATTTTAGGAATTGGTTTCTTCTGACATTAAAATAGAATTGTTTTGCTAGTTTCTTGGGAATCATTTTAACCCCTTTATGGTTCCTTTACTTGTGTTTGAAATTAATATAGGAACTCTTCTATGATGTAGCGGCAAAACTCATAGGAAAGATGATGCATTGGGTAACGACGAATATATATATTCATAAATAAATAACTCAAAATTCGCTAATTCATATCAAAAGTCAAAACCAATCCAATAATTCAGAATTCGTTAATTCATACTGAGAGAACTCTCATGTCAAAACTCCACTATGACAGACTACTAGCTAAAAAAAATACTAAAATTGTAAGACAATCGTTAAATAAACAAATAAAAACTTAATGTTCTTACTGAAAAATAATAAATTGTTGTTATGCAACATTGATTTCCACTTGGAAAGTTGGACCGTTTGTTAATGATTGGCATAATTTACTTTTTGCTCAAATATTGATTAACTTAGATTGAGTTGCTTATCTAGGGGTCATTTTTAGGGGTCATGAAATCTCTCTTTTTATGCATTTCATCATTCTCCTCAAGATGAAAAGCATTTGTCCACGAACTGAGGCTTGTTTAGGACTCCAAGAATTATTGACAGAACAAATACAAAAAATTGGTGACGTGAAAATCATCAAAACCTTGTTTATGTACAACTTCACTTGTTGTAGCAACAACGTTGACGTTATCCATGTAGTTTTTCAATTTCTCAACCACCTTCGATAAATACTTTACTGTTATCTCCTCGACTAAACCCTCCATGAAAGATTCTGAAAGAGAAATTTCAGTTTCATCAGTAACACTATCGTTATCTAAACAATATAAGACCCGCGGACCTCGATGTACTTAATACCATGAAAGTTCATCCAGGGAAATTTCACCATGAAAATTTGAGATATCCACCTTAAATCCCAGTTCTCAATGTCGGTTGTCCTATAGAAACCTTGTATCTAGTGATTGGTGGTTTCAATTGTTATCTAAATGACACAACAAATTCTCATTATAAAAATTCTCAGATGGTTGTGTTACATGTGTTGGAAAAGGCAATTGTGTAACCATCAAATAATATGTTGTGCCAAATAATTCCAACTATGAGGTAACTATGTGAGTTCGTGACATCTATATTGTTCTACCATGATATCTCCTAAAACATAAAGACTGTGTATATGTCTGATATTTTGGAATGTACAGTGAATGCCCATAATATATACAAAGAGAAATTCTAATCTTGGAAGGAAACTAACTCTAGAAAAGATATATACAAATCCTTGGATAAAGAAAGGAAAGATAAAAAATATATCTTATAAAATATACTCCAATACCCTCCCTCGAGGTGGAACGTGGGGATCTCGAACGCCCATCTTGGAAAGTAAATAAGAAGACTGGTGAGCTCCGAGAGCTTTCGTAAAAATATCAGCAAGTTGTTCAGCGGAAGCTTTGTAGTGAGTGGAAATGGCGCCAGCTTGAACCTGATCACAAATGAAATGACAATCAATTTCGATATGCTTAGTGCGTTCATGGAAGACCGAATTCGAGGGAATATCAAGAGCGTCTTGACTATCATAATAAAGTCGAATGAGATGAGAATGTGAGATACCGAGATCACAAAGAAGTGTCTTCAGCCAAATCAGTTCACACGTCAAAGAGGTCATGGACCGATATTTCGCCTTAGTAGAGGAGCGAGAGGCCATTGCTTTTTTTTCGTACACCAAGAGATCGGACTATGACCAAGAGTGACAAAGAAACCAGATATCGATTGCCGAGTAATAGGACAACTAGCCCAGTCTGGATCACAGTAGCCAGATAAATCCAGCGGAGAATCTCAGCGAAGAAGAAGCTCGTGTCCAGTGTGTCCTTTGAGATAACGAAGGACATAAACGACTAATTCCCAGTGAGCCAATCGAGGCTGGTGCATGAATTGAGCCAAGGCATGAATAGAATAAGAGAAATCAGGATGAGTGAGTGTCAAATAAATGAGTTTCCCAACAAGTCGTTGATACTTGTCAGGATCCGAGAAGAACGACCCATCATTGGCGAGAAGATCGTGATTCTGAACCATAGGAAAGAGAGCCAGCTTCGCACCACTAAGTCTTGTTTTAGCAAGGATATCCAAAATATATTTCCTTGACAAATATAGATCCCCGAGGAGTTGCGAGCAATTTTAATGCCGAGAAAATATTTAAGCCGACCTAAGTCCTTCAAGGGAAAAGATTTTTCAAGAAAAAGTTTAAAATCAGCGATCCACATAGAATTATTTCCAGTAATTAGAAAATCATCCACATAAACTAAAATGCAAAAAAAATCTTAGCCCCGTTGGAAAGTGAAAAGGGAATAATCAGCATATGATTGTTGAAAACCATAAGACTTGAGAGCCCCATCCAATTTAGAGAACCAGCAACATGGTGTCTGTCGAAGACCATAAGGAGAACAAAGTAGTCGACACACCTGCCCCGGAGAAGAGGACGAATAACCTGGCGAGAGATGCATGTAAACTTCTTCATGCAAATTGCCACGAAGAAAAGCATTGTCAACATCCATGTGGTGCAATTCCAAATCTTTCAAAGCCGTTACCGCCACGATGGTGGGAATTGTCACCATCTTTGCCATCGGCGCAAAGGTTTCATTATAGTCAATCCCTTCAATTTGACGGATCCCACAAACAACAAGTCTCGCCTTGAAACGCTCAAGGGAACCATCAACACGACACTTAATTTCATAAATCCACTTGCAACTGGTCGATTTCTTTCCAGGAGGCAAACACTAAAGGCGCCATGTGTTATTGCGCTCAAGAGTATCAATTTCTTACTGCATTGCCGCACACCATCGGGGATCCCAAACTGCCTCCGACAAGAGGAAGGTTCAACCTCATAACAAATTACAACTAATAATGTACAGTGCGGAATAGAAAAACGGGCATAATTGACATAAGAAGCTAGAGGGTAAGGAGTACATGAGGCGTCTAGAAAGGAGGAAGTAGCGGCTGAGTCTATTTTCACAGTATTACGACGAATAAAATTAGAGTGCCAAGTAGGAGGTCTGCCGATGCGTTCTTCGTGACGAGGAGCCGAAATAATAGCCAATGAATTTATTAAGTTGCCTGTAGGTTGTTCGAGTTCGGTAGGAACCGGATCAGGGGCAGGCGGATCCAGGGTTCGGGTTTCGTCCGTTTCAAAAAAAATGACGGGTGGAGAGGCATAGGTGGCTCAAGGAGAGGAGTTTCTCGTAACTCGGCATAAGGAAAAGATGATTCATCGAAACAGACATCACGGGAGAAAAAACGACGCTTAAGTTTAAGATCGAAAACCTTCCGCCCCTTTTGAGTATAAGAATATCCTAGAAAAACACATTTGACACTTATAGGTGCAAATTTATCACAACCCCAATCCCGAAAATGAGCATAACATAGACAACCGAATGCAGGAATATTTATATAACAAGGAGAGTGCCCATACAGTAGTTCATAGGGACTCTTATCAACCGTAACAAGAGATGGAACCCGATTAATCAATTATCCAGCCGTTAGAACACATCCCCCCAAAATTCAATAGGCAAGATCGCTTGAAAACGAAGAGCCCGGGCAACATTTAGTACATGTGTGTGCTTTCGTTCGACCCTCCCGTTTTGTTGTGGCGTATCAACACAAGATGTTTGAAAAACTATTCCAAGGTCTAAAAAAAAAAATCAAACATGTGAACTTAGTGTCATTATCACACCGGATAACCCGAATATCTTTGTTGAATCGAGTATTCACCGTAGCAAAAAAAAAAAAAAACGTTTCAAAACAATTTTCACTTCATTCTTTTCAACAATTAAATGAACCCAAATAGCACGGAAAAAATCATCAAAAGTTGTAAGAAAATAACAAACACCACATGAGGATACAACACGATAAGCACCCAAATATCACAATGAATCAATTCAAAAGGCATAGTAGCACGAGTAATACTCGGTTCAGAAACATCTCTTGTTTGTTTAGCTCGCATACAAGCATCATAAAACTTTTTCGAAAAAGAAGTACCCAAACAATTATTCAAACTAGTGATCAATAGAAGCGATCTGGAAGAAGGATGACCCAATCGTAAGTGCCACAAATCTTTGGAGTCCATTGCAGCCACTGGATTAACCAAAACTGGTCCTCCACTGTGAAAAAAATAGACTACGTCGTGTCGTTTACCCACTATAATTGGCGTCCTCGTAGGTAGGTCCTGTATCACACAAAACTGCTTAGTAAAGTGCACATGACAACTTAACTCATCAATTAGACGAGTGACAGGAAGATGATTGAATGTAAGTCGAGGAACAAAAAGAACAAAATTGCGAAGGAGTTCAGCACAAAGCCAAACGCTACCGACATGAGTAGCATGTGTGATCGCGCCATCCTAGAGACACACTGGAGAGGCCAATAACTTGCGTTTAGTTTGAAAAACAGATTTGTTCCCTGTCATGTGATATGAGGCTCCAGAATCTAGAAGCCAATCAACGTCAAGATCAATACCTGATAATTTTTTTGGGGGATTGTTGGTCTTACAGTTGGTAAGCATGGTGAGTAGGCTAATCCATTGGTCATTCGACATGGCTGGAAAAGCGGCCCGATCCACATGGTACCTCATACTGGGCTCATTAGGCGAGAGTTAGGCAACATTGGCAACAATTTTGCCGCGACCTTTGCCCCCGCTTGATCCTCCCGACTGTCCACGACCCTTGCCACGACCTTTCCTGGCGTTGTCAAACCACCACTCTGGGTATTGATCACCAGTCCTTTTAAAACATGTAGTAATATCGTGGTCGTCTTTCTTGCAAAAAGTACAAGAGAGTTTTTCATCTTTCACTTCCTTCCCATTATTGCGAGGCGTATCACGAGCCGCAAAAGCAACTGCATTCGGGCGATCCTTCCGAGATCGCGTCATATTTGGATGGCGTTCTTCCTTGACAACCATTTGATAAACTTTAGAAAAAGAAGGAAGTGCATCTAGAGACAAAACATTGGAAATGAGGGCCTCGTATGTTTCACCATCAAGTCCGAGAAGGAACTCAAAGTTTTCTTGATCTCCGTTTGTTGATAAATTGTTTGCTCGAGATTACAAACACAGCCGCCGCTAGTGCACCTCAGAATTTTCCGTTATCCTTCAAAGTCATCCCACAGGGCCTTGAGACGACCATAATAATTAGTCATCGATTGTCCGTTCTGGCGACACACACGTAAGGATTCCTTGATTTCATGGGATCTCCAACATCAAAGCATATTTTAAGATCCTCCCAGAGATCATGCACACTGTCCATATATGCACGCTTATTTGAGCGAAGAGCCGAGTCGATGCAAGTCATCAACCATCCAACTACCATCAAGTCGATGCTCATCCAATCGTCAAAATCATCGATCGAGATAGGGAGTGACGTGGATTGGATAGAGACATTGGACCCGTTAGATATAATGATCTAAGAACCCAATGTATAAATAAGCAGTGGTCTCCCCAGAACTTGAATACGGTTTGATCTTACTTAGAGCTTGATAAAACCTCGACCCATTGGGTCGGTCGAGATAGGGAGCCATCAAGAAACCCTAGGTTTCGTTTGGAATGGAAAGCGTTTTTCATTGCAGTCGCCCATTTGCGATAACTGGATTCGCCTTTCAGACTGACTCCATAAATATTCAATTTGGGAAAGTCGGAGTTGGGAATAAAATAGGAAGATGAAGGATCATTGATATTTCGTTGCTGAGGTTCGGGGTTGATTGGTGGCGTTGGCGGTGATGGTCCCCATAGGTTCGTTTGATTTCAATTTTCGTTTTATGGCTCTGATGCCATGCTAAAATATAAAGAATGAGTATATTTATGATATTCTGTAATGTACAGATGCCCATAATATATACAAAGAAGAATTCTTATCTTAGGAGGAAAGTAACTATAGAAAAGATATATTCAAATCCGTCAATAAGGAAAGGAAAGATACAAGATCTTATAAAATATACTCCAATAATATTCTAGACTTTAGGACATTTTCATGATGAGATAATGAAGGAACAAACGTGTTGTCCCTGATGCCAAAAATTCATCAAAAATCAACCCAAAAATTTTAATTTATCAAATGGGCTTACGACGGTCCAATTGCAACATGAATTCCAAACTCATCTCTTCCACAAATCACTATAAAGAATAATTATTATCCGTTTTGAAGAATTATTACATCGAATAATACATATATTTATCATTTAATTACTATGAATGATATTAAATACTTCGGGCCGGCTTAGACCAAAATCGGTCAGCGTAGTGTTGTTTTTGAGAACGTGGGTGACATGGGCGTCTATCGTAAGAAGCCTGAGGTGTGTTGATGATGATCATCTCTTTTTTCTTTAATTCTTCCTTCATTTGGCCACTATATATATATATATATATGTTCTTCTCATTGTTCTTAATTATCCTCTTCAATACAAACTTCCAACTTACAATATCATTCTCACTTTTGAGTATTACTATTAAGTATTAATCATCTTCATTCCTTCAATTCATCTCCTTCATTGTACTTATTACACGCCTCTTAGCATAACATGATTATAGCACACCGTCTATATCTCTGTTTCATCCCTCTTCTCTACCTATTTGTTCTCGACCTACGTACTCAGCAGCTAATATGGGTAGAATATTAATCAACTACGTCACTCAGCTCCGTAACTTAACGCCATGGACAATCCGGTTCGAGGGATTGTTCCCCATTCAGGATTTGCCGCCGGGTAAAACCCGAAAGATCAAACAATCTCGGATCCTCCGGTGCTGCCGTGAGCGCGAGTACTGCTGCAAAATCAGGATCTTAATCCCAGGACGATTCACTGGATTGGAGCTGAGTCCATTGGATCTGTTTGAGTACGCGCGAATCGTGATCAACGACGAGTGGAACGGAGAAGCAGTACTCTGCGTTGAAGGAATAAGGGAGAACAAAAGTAGCGACTACCTGCTCCGCCTCATGTACGTACTTCTCGTCTTTACGAATTTCATTGACTGCTCCAACATAGTGGTTGATCACAATCATTCAAGATGAGTACGTAGAAGTCAGGCTTTTAAATAACTTGTATTTCATTAGTTTAAAAGTAGTCTTTATATCCCTATCTTAAAAGATTAATTTTCATGATCACGTATAAATGGTACTTAAGCCGGTCAAAAAGTTAGAATCCTGAACAAACAGAATGTAATTCATATTGAATGGTTAATTTTGTACATGCATGTTTGATCTTTGAATTTGTAGAGTTTCTGATCTTGTACATGTCGACAGTTTATGTGTTATGGCCTATGGGGTCAAAAGCTTAATTTCAATCCATAACATGGAAATTGCCGTAAACTTGGGAGTTGGAAGTACCATATCCATGCAACAATTTTTTAGGAGCTTCTATACGGGACGTGATCAAATATTTTTTCTGTTATCAAACATCATATTTTAAGTCTCTTGGACCTTTTGAGAAAAATCTAGACTTTATATTTAATACATTTGATTATAAAATTGATCCCAATGCATCGTCTAAATCATTTTTTGTGTGTCACTCTTTATGTTGTATAATTGTTCACTATTTATGTATAATCACCGTCTTGATATATTAAGATTCAAGACACGTGTCGTCATCGCATAAATGACATACAAAGTGACAATAAAAGTGGTATAGAATTAGAGGATCCATACTTGATATTTATATTTTATAGTTACCATGACATAGCTAGGCATTTCACTTTTGTTGTATGAATACTTTGAAAAGTTATTGTCTTACCGTATCTAATACTTCTTCACAACAAATTATACGTCGATATTCTAATTCTTCTATGTTTTCTATCATTGTCCGAAAAATTCGTATTGCTGCACTTGTAGTGTATCGTACCCGTATTGTCATACTCTATCGTACCAGTACAGCATATATAGCATCTCACAAACCCACACAAACTTCTGTATATGTATATGTATAAATATTATACAAGTATCCACTAATATCATGAAACTATTAGTTAGATATATATTCAGAACACGGGAGGAATAAAATTCCTAAAATTAAGAAGATAAATCTGCATGATAGTGGCCAACTAGCAAAATTTGGCAGCTCCCTCAAGTTCACTTGCATTGGTTTTTCTAGCTAGGGTTCACTCACTCATCTATATAACAATTCACTCTCCCATCAAATCCTCTGCACCAATCACACACACATTCTCAACCAATATGAACTCCTCCAAGATTTTAGCCCTTCTCTTCATCTCTATGTTCTCCATTTCCACAGCCACTCCTCTCCTTCAACCTGATTGTGGCTACTTGCGAGTTTACTACTTTATTTTTAGTCGCTCTCACTGTTAGAAAGAAGCAAAGTATCATTTATAAGAATTGAAACGTAAAAGGAACGTTAAGAATTATTCAACTACTTACAATTAATCGATCACATCCATTTATATGCTACTTTCCTTTTAATTTCAGTTTATGATCGATGTTGTCGTCCTTATATAATATGCCTAAACAATTACATATATGAATTCAAGATTATGTAGAATAAAGTGTGTACATATAGGGTGGGGGGGGGTCTAATTACGCTTCATATGACCCAATATAAAAAATAATTGATTGGAATATCACTAGTGTATATAAGTCTTACATTTTAAAAAAAATTATAAACTACATTTGCGTTGCAATTGAAGGCGGAAGCATTTTCACGTGTTATGGAAACTGTAAAATATTAAATATCTGATCATTCTTTAACTTAGGTTTCTGGGCTGCATGCGAGATATATTTTTGGGATAAGAGACCAAGCTTTCTAATTGCTCGGGCAGACTCAAGACTGGCGATAAAATTGAGGTATTTATTTCTCTTTATATATGTTTTTGTTAATTTGGTAAACTAATCTTTTTTTTCAATATTTAAAAATAAAGTGTTTACTAGGCTTCATATTTTGATGAATCGTACTTACATTTAAATTTTTATTCCACTCACACACCTTCTCACGCTCCTAAGAGAACTCGTCATTCTTGCATAGACTCATTTTGTTTTCAATAAAATAAGGGAGATGAAAGAAAATAAAAATTCGGGTGTTTGATAGCACAAGAGTTTCAGAAAAGATATGGAATGGATAGAAAACTTTTCTCTTGCCTAGACAAAGGTTAAAAAGATCATGAAATCTTCCCTAGTCATATCTTCATATTCTCTCCTAAAAAATAGGATAAAATATTTCAACAAACTTCAAGTTTTATTTTTTAATAGGTGGGCACATTTTTATAAATATTACACACCCACACACAGTATGTGTATATATATATATATTTATATACATAAAACTTCTTGATTAAATATATATTATGCTTATTTTTATTTTATTTAAATTAGATAACAATATTTTTATAAAACAGCTAATTTTCAACTTCAATGTATTAATACTTCTTATAACTTTTAAGAGTATTTTAATTACACTAGCATATATTTCTTAAATCGAGATATTTCAGTGGTGTAAAGAATTGTTTTAAAAGGGAAAAATTCCAAAAACTAATATTCAAATATTTCGATGAAAATCTCTTTTTAAATTTTATTTTACCCCTTACTTTAGGTTTTTACAATGTAATTAATTTTTTAAAATTTAAAATGACGCTAATTGCACAAACTTTGTTTGATGTGTGGGGATGATGTGGTGGAACCGTGGAAATTAATCTTAATTAGTATATTGTAAGGCATAGGAGCGGGATGAGTGGGCTAGAAATGTATAACGTTTTGAATTTTGATTGATTAACCATTATTGTTTGGTTCACGTTAGATGCGTCATAATAGGATAAAAAATATTCAGAAAAAGTTTATTTGGATCTATGACTTGATCCGATCCAACTGATCTAGTCGAAATTATATATATATATATATATATATATATATATATATATATATATATATATATACATATGTGTGTGTGTGTGTGTGTGAAATTTGCAACCGAGTTCATTCCAATTGAATCCCAATGACTCTCGACTCAATCTAGTTAGGTCGACTCATTTTCTACCCCTAGATTTCACCTATAAATATTTTCAAGCGTCTAAATAGCAATTCTCCATAAGGTGCATATACAAGTAAAAGCATGAATATGATTAACGTGCAATCATGGAATTACTTGCTTAATTTACGATACAAAATGTTGTTTGCCGTTTTTATGTCATTTTTGTGTTAAAGATTAATATGAATCTTCATATTGATCGATGCGATTGGTCTTACTATAGTGTAACTCAAATGTTGGTGACAGGCAAATAGAAGGCGATCCTCCCCAGTGGTCTCCGTTGGCCGATAGCATGTCACTGAAAGAGTAATTAAATAGTAAACCAGGGTGTTATTTACAGTTGGTTAAAGTATGATATTATTAAAGGCGTTATATTTTTTAAATTTTCCAGGAGGATAGTTTCGTAATTAACTTGCACCGACAAAGTTTCATGGATCAAATTAAGTTTTTTTCTTTTTCACTTTTTCACTATAAGTTTCTATGCACAAAATATTTTGAGAACTTTTCGATATATTTTGAAAAATTCATAAAACTTATTGTTGTAATAGAAATAGAAAATATTTGTATACTTCGTTTCTATATAGTTAAAAAGTAAAACGTTTCGTTACTTATCGAAAAAAGATAAGAAACTTTTCATCCATGTAGGATGTATATATGCATGTAGATATCCAAAGACATCATTATACATGCATGCTATTTAGCAGTGCTATTAAACCGGTTTGCCTAGTTTGACCGGTTTAACAAGTAACCAGTGCGCTGTCCGATCCGGGTGCCCCCTAAAAACCATTGGCGGTTCAGATCGGTGAGAACCGTTCAAAACCGGTGAACCGACTGACCAGAAAATTCGGTCGTAAATTTTTTTTTCAAATTAAACAAACTTTTACCAAAATCCTCCACAAAGGACAACTAGACAGATTGATGCATTAGTTTAATAAGGTAAAATGTAAATTAAGGGTTTAACTGATTATATTAAAACAAGTAAGGCAAAGTGAAATTATTTCGAATTTAAAATTCTTATCATTTCTTACGGAGCATAACTCATAAAAGTTAACTTACTTTATGCATCTATAGTAGCATGCACATGCATATTTTCCTGTATTTCCTTTTTAAATTGAATTTTTTAAAATAGTTTTGTAATTCTTAATCATATATTACACCATATGGGTTGTGAAGGAAAGTTTATGAGTTATTGCTCAAATGATTATCCAATCCAATTATTTTATCACATTTGGATTTTATTCTATATGATTTATAACTTATCCAACATTTTTTAACATGAAATATTAATATATAGCATTTTTAAACCGAAGTAGTCCTAATTGGGTTCATTTAATATCTATACATTAAGTACATAAGGACGGATGCAACTATAATGTTTTGCATAATATTTTTTTTAATATGATATAACTACATAATTTGAATCTAATTAATAAAATATAATGTCAGATCGGTCCAACCAATGATTTAACCGATCGAATCTGTAAAATTAGTAACTAGTGAAGCTACCGATTCTGTGTTCGATCCTGTTCTGAAAACCCTGCTATTTAGAAAGAAGGCATCGATAGTAATTCTTCGTTTCACACATCTCTAATTTTGCAGCTTATTTTCCTGGATGAGCATTAAACTAAAACTTGGGTACATTCTCGTAAACAAAATCACGCGCCTTGATGAATTGCCTTTTTAATTTGTCAAAGTTTTCCCCTATATTTCATCACTTAACCGATGAATATTAATGCTCGTCCACTTGTTGTATCTTTCAGTGTCTTTCAATTTTTGGTGACAAAAGTTGTAAAATTGATAGGCGAATTTCTACGTCCCCAGTGAAGAATAAAGTCAACGACAAGCCTGTTGACGAAATTCATGGCCCCGTTAATTCAACTGTAGTTGACGCGAGCTCTCGCTCTTCACTCTCCTTTAGTTCAGACCAAAGCAACGCCGACGGCACCGAGTCTTCGGACAGCGATACAGAAACTCCTAGTACCCCAGAAAGTACCACTATCGCCACCTCGGCTGCATCAACAAACGGCTCGCCAATATTGAGTTACGTAAATACTGATCCAGCGCCACTGCAAGAGGGATCCAGGGTGGCCGATGCTGTAACTAGTCCTGATCACCGCGCTTTTAGCGTTGGAAGCAACGATCAGATGTCAGTCAGTACCGACAACAACAAGCGTTTTCATGGAGATGAGTTGGGTCGGAACAGTGGGTACGTACCACGGGCACCTATAGTACAGAATCCTATGGACAGTTTTGTTCATGTTGTTCTCTTTATGTTCGCATTCATTTTGTTTTGTCTTATAAGCTCCCTATAATATATATAATCAGTTGGAATTTCTCTCTTTTATATGAGTATTGTAAACCTTCTCAAACAAAACACATGTATGGAGAATTTAATAAGTGTATGTGATATTTTAGCATTGTACTAATATATAGTTTAATTGGTAAACTTATGTGCCCCTATATTGTTGTGAAAATGAGCTAGACGGAGGTGTTCCTGGCTTAGTTGTGTTGACAATAGCACTGTTCTGTGTAATAAGATAATTGCTGCTTGTTGTGAGAATTTAATGGCACTTCGCGCGTTTTTTTTTTCCGGCAAAACAAAGATTTTATTGAAATGGAAGAAGTACAAGAATTAGAGTATAAGAAATACTTTATTGAGCAACCAAGAGAACAGCAACGAAACAAAACCAGAAAATTTCAATCTCACTACCTCACTTTCTAAACAAGTCCATGAAGGAGTAAGGAATGCTGTGATTTTTTGCTTTGATCCATGACCAAGACAAGGCTTTATCATGATCAATTAATTTTGGAATCTCTGGTTGAACATCCTAAAAACTTTCTTATGTCTGTATTTCCACAGCAACCAAATGACAGAAAACCAGACACAAACCCATGCTTCTCTTCCTCTGTTCAATGGCCAAAGGTACAAATTCTAAAGAAAATGACGTTTCATTCCGTGCACCACAGCCGTAGAAAGTCCAAACCAACCATAAATACCCATCCATACGTGATGTGCAAAAGTACAGTCATAAAATAAATGATCTGAACTTTACTAGAGCGCCACTTAACACAACCTGAATTGTTACCTAAAATCAATGCCTCTCTTTATTAAATTAATTTTGGTTGGAATTCGATCATTCATTAACCTTCAAACAAACGAAGAAACCTTGAGCGGAAGATCAGCTTCTCAAAGTCCCATCAATAGAGGATCTTTGAAGTCGTTAGGATTCTGAAAAATCATTGCATATGCCAACCGTACCGTATATGAACCTGAAGGATCCCATCTCCATTTCCATATGTCCTTGTTTCAAGTATCTGGAGTAAACCCTGCCAGCACTCTCTCAAGATCTTCGAAGAGGTGCTGCTCCCAAACAAAAAGCCTTCTCCTCCACTGCCAGATCCATCTTCAAGAAGGATCATGCCATTCTCCCTTCTCCGCTATACTTGCATCCTTGTCAGTTAAATTATGTAAAGCCTATTGAATCTCAAACTAAGATGCTCGTCACCGTTCCAAATATAATTCCAGAAGCTCGTATCCTTACCATCACCCACAACTCTACTCAACCCATCATTAAACCATGAGCTATTTTGAAGTTCTTGATCATTACTCACAAGGTCTTTCCACCAGTTCGAAGCTGATGAAAAATGAGTAGAGGACCCTGGAGCCAACTAATGCCCATATTTTGATATAATGATGTTTCTCCAAAGCGATTCTTCCTCCTGCAAAATTTTCCACTTCCATTTATGTTGTGTGTCAATTTGGTCGTCTCGGCTCAGGGATCGTTCCACTCGGTCCTTCGATTGCACCACCAAGGAACCACTAAGGTTCTTGCCCAAAAAACCTCCCACATCCACAAAGGATTCTACACACTAAGTGCTAGGGATTTAGATGAAGAAGACAAGTAGGAATGCACAAAGCTAGGAGGTAAACTCTTTCTTTTTCCTCTCTTTTTCTTCTCTCTTATTCTTCTCTCTTTTCCCACAAAAATGGCTGCCCGCAACTCTCAAAAACACACTCCTATAGATCAGCTCTCTCAAGACAAAAGGGGGGTTGTTTTGCAATTAGGTTATAAGGGTTTTGGGCTAGGGCCAATTTGATTATTAGTTTTGGGCCCCTTTGCAATTTTGGGCCAACAAAACCCAACAATCTCCACCTTTGGACCAAGATGGTGCAACTAAGGACGTGGGAATTAAAACCTCATCATCACCGAGACACCTGCAAGTTCACAAAGAAAGTGCAAGTGACAATGGAGAGCACACAAAGTACACTCCTGATCACAAAGATCATAGAAGGTAATAACCATCTTCGCAAGCACAAAACAAGCTTACTTTCGGGACACTAAACACAAAGTTCAAGGGGAAATCACCAAGCAAGCACATAGCAAGCAACTAAGACTTTGTCACGAAGATCATCCAAAGTCAAAGTTCAAGATCCTTTGACACGACACGCGTTTTTCAACTCCTAAATACTTAGTACCCATATCAGCAGGATTAAACTCAGAAGGAATTTTGTATAACTTAACTAAGCCTTTATCAACTATGTCACAAATAAAGTGGAACCTAACATCTATATGCTTAGTTCTATCATGAAACACTGGATTCTTACTCAGTTGAATAGCAGATAGACTATTAGAAAATACAACCACATCTTGTTCTAGAAAACCAATTTCAGACACAAGACGCTTTAACCAAATTGCTTCTTTAAAGGCTTCAGTAGCAGCTACATACTCAGACTCAGTAGTAGATAAAGCAACAATAGGTTGTAATTGAGATTTCCAACTTATGCAAGCACCACACAAGGTAAACACATCGAAAGTAGTAGACTTTCTATTATCCCTATCATTCGCATAATTGGAATCCACATAGCCAACAAGTTTCACACCTTCAGAGCACTTAGAAAAAGTCAAACCAAGATTCATAGATGATTTTAAGTATCTCAAAAGCCATTTCGGTATACCAGGATTAGACATGTATTTACTCAAGCAACTCACAGAGTAAGCAATATCAGGTCTAGAACTAACCATCAGTTACATCACTGAGCCTATAACACTAGAATATGGCACATTCTTCATTTTCTCAATTTCAGTCTCAATCTTAGGAGATTGATCCTTACGTAACACAAAGTGAGAAGCAAGAGACACATTCACATGTTTAGCACTCAACATGTCAAATTTACTCAAAATGTTTTCAACATATGAAATCTGATGTAACACAAGAGTAGATTTAATTCTATCCCGAACAATATTAATGCCTAAAATCCTTTTAGCATCACCTAAGTCTTTCATAGCAAAATTTTCACACAGACATTTTTGCACATGCTCAATAGACTTAAGACAAGGACTGATAATCAATATATCATCCATATAGATCAATTAGAAACACAGGCACAGAAGTGGTATTCTTAAAATACAAGCAATGATTACACGAACTTTTGACAAAACTCAATCGCATGCATTTGTCAAACTTTATATTCCATTGCCTAGGTGACTGTTTAAGATATACAATGCCTTTTTCAACAAACAGACACAATCACGCTTCTTAGGATCTACAAATCCGTCAGGCTGTTTCATATAAATCTTCTTATCAAGATCACCATGTAAGAAAGCAGTAGTCACATCCATTTGTTTCATTTCCCAATTAAAATGAGCAACTAAAGCAAGCATAATTCTAACAGTATTGAACTTAACAACAGGAGCAAAGATTTCAGCATAATCTATTCCCTCTTTTCGAGTAAATCCCTTAGCAACAAGTCTAGCTTTAAACCTAACATTGTTCGGTTCCTCTTTAACCTTAAATAACCACTTACATTCAACAACAGAACAGGTAGCAGGTTTAGGAACAAGAACCCATATTTGGTTTACATGCAAGGATTCCATCTCACTTTTCATAGCACATAGCCATTTTTCGGAGTGTTTAGATTCTAATGATTCACGATAAGTCTTAGGTTCATTGCAATCCAGGGATTCAAACACATTAAAGGCAAAATCAGACATTTCAAACACATTGAACGCAAAGTCAGACATTCTATCAGCCTTTTTCTTAATGTTCTTTTTACCCCTATCTCTAGTGAGTTGATAATCATGCAAATCATGTTCATCATCTTCATCATGCAATGAATGCTCAACACTCGAATCATGCTCATCATGCAACACATGCTCTACCTCATTAGAGGTGTTCTCAACTTGATTGTCAACATGTAAATCATTCAAATTATCATGCAATTCAAGACTATTCTCAGATTCAGTAGGCTTCACAGAGTGACTAACAGCAGGCAATTGCTCCACCTTAAAAAGAGCACTATCAGATTCAGAAACAGGAACAGGCAAAGAAACAGACAAGCATGGAAATTCATTTTCATTGAATATCACATCTCTACTTATCACCACTTTAAAGCCCGGTTCACTTCTATTCCACAATCTATAACCCTTAATCCCATCAGGATACCCCAAGAAAACACATTTCTTAGATTTAGGTTCAAGTTTATCACCACTTTGATGCACATAAGCAATACAACCAAAGACTCTCAAATTAGACAAATCAAATGGTTTTCCCGTGAAAACCATTTCTAGGCATTTCCCTCCTAAAGGGACAGACGGGGACCTATTGATAAGATAGGTAGCAGCACAAAGAGCTTCGCCCCAAAACTTTTTAGAGAGCCCAGAAGAGGCCAACATACTCCTCACTCTCTCTAAAAATGTTTTGTTCATTCTTTCAGCAACCCCATTCTGTTGAGGCGTATAGGGAACAGTCTTATGATGCTTAATACCAAAGAAAGCACACATATGATCAAGTTTCTTATTACAGAATTCAAGGCCGTTATCAGTTCTAAGAATTTTAATCTTCTTTCCTCTTTGATTTTCCACCAAAGTTTTCCGGTTTTTAAACTCATCAAAAACATCAGATTTATTTTTCAACAAACAAGGACAGAAAATAAAATTTACCACCATGAGTAGAAACACTAGCAGGACCCCACACATCAACATGAATATATTCAAGCACATCAGAACACTTAGACTGATTAGGGTAAGAGGAAATGGGGAAAGAAACCTTATGTTGTTTACCTAAAACACACGATTCACAGAAAGGCACAGAGGACACATAATCATTACCAAAATGACCACCTTTATGCAAAATGTCAAGGCCTTTATTACTCATATGACCTAACTTGTTATGCCATAAAATAGACTTATCATGTTTCACAGCATTCACATAGTTAACAACAGGTTCAGCATGACAGACACATAAGTTGTTTCTCTTTCCAGCCTTAAACAAAACAAGTGAATTTTTTAAGATTTTCATAACCCATTTTTCCCACTTTCCCTCCAAACCATCATCCTCAAGAGCAGCAATCGATAGCAAATTATGACAAAGATCAAGAACATGTCTCACATTTTTCAAACAAAGCACGCAAATCAGAAAAGAATTAACAAATATGAAGCAAGACGCTAAAAAAAGTGGACAGGTGCGCAGCGGTTCGGAATCGTAGCAAGTGACATCTTCAATCAAGAAAGACCTGGCTCAAGGGAAGATAGTTCCTTCACTTCCTGGCTTAAAGAAGCGAGTGACTCTCGCGGGTATCTATCAACATATAGAGATGTCGCCGGCTCTCTTCTGAGTAAAGAAATAGCTCGTAGCCACCTATCTTGACCACGAACCTTGAGCCCTGCGAAGTGCCACAAGAAAATTTTAGACAAATATCCCCAATTCCTAACACATTGCACTTTTTGTCATTTGCTAATAACACATAGCCATGCTCAAACTCTTTATAACTAGAAAACAAATTTCTAATAGGAGATATATGGTAGGTACAACCCGAGTCGAGTAACCACTCATTTTCAGGCAAAAACTAGATACAGAATTCACATGATCACTAATCACAAAGACATCACCCGTATGAGCCTTATTAATTGCTACATTAGCTTTAGCTACATTAGCATGCTCATTCTTGTTTAGATGAGGAAATCTTTGGCAAAATGGCCCGGATCACCACAATTATAACAATTACGTCTTTTAGACTTATGCCTCTTCTTCCCTTGACCATTTGTTTTCTTACTACTGTTATCATGCTTTTGGTGTTGAGATCTATTCTGAGATCTACCCCTCACATACATAACCTCACCAGAATCTTTCGATTGACCATTACTACCCCTAGCATGCTTTAAATCAAGTTCTTTACTTCAAACCATTGACAACAATATCAAGTGTAATGTCATCTCTACCATACTTAATAGCGGATTTAACATCATTATACGTGTTAGGAATGGCATTCAATAAAACAATAGGAGTATAATTATCAATATGTTTATCACCCGCTTGTTTAATATTTTGCACAAGCTTGTTAAAAACATCCAGATTCTCATCAATATCTTTGCTCAAATCCAATTTGAAACGAAAGAATTTTCAAGTAAGAACAACTTGCCAGGTAAAGAAGTGTCAGTATATAAATTGTCCAGTTTTTCCCAAACCTCTTTGGCACAATCTAAAATACCAACTTTTCTAATCACGGAGTCAGATAAGTTCAAGTAAAATGCGGCGCATGCCATTTCATTCATTTCAGCTCTTTTGCCCTTATCATCGGTTTCTAAGTAATTTTCACTTATAGCTCTATAAGCATTTTGTTGGATTAAAACACATTTAATCTTCTGTTTCCAAATATCAAAGTAGGATTTTCTATCAAAAGGAACCATACCATATTGATTATTCGCGGAAGACATAACAACAAAAAGCATAGAAAATCACACGTAAGAAAGTAACTAGGGCACATAACCGAAATCACACCGTTAATACAAATAAACTGAAATTACACAAACCCGGAGTCACACCGGTGTCACAATATTGCTGAAAATTAAAACCGGAATCACACCGGTACCAAGAGTGAGTTTATCGCCAATCACACCGGTACGAAAGGAATTCCGACTTACCAAAACACAGCCGGAGTGCGTTGGTGCAGAAGCTGAAAATTTCTGGCGACAATCCGGCAGCGGCAGCGGGCGGCGGACGGCGGCAGAGTGGCGGCGACAACGACTCTGATGCCACTGTTGTGTGTCGATGTGGTTGCCTCGGCTCAGGGATCGTTCCGCTCGGTCCTTCGATTGCACCACCAAGAAACCACTAAGGTTCTTGCCCAAAAACCTCTCAAATCCACAAAGGATGCTACACACTAAGTGCTAGGGATTTAGATGAAGAAGACAAGTAGGAATGCACAAAGCTTGGAGGTAAACTCTTTCTTTTTCCTCTCTTTTTCTTCTCTCTTTTCCCACAAAATGGCTGCCCTCAACTCTCAAAACACACTCCCCTAGGTAAGCTCTCTCAAGACAAAAGGGGGGTTGTTTTCTAATTAGGTTATAAGGGGTTTTGGGCTAAGGGCCAATTTGATTATTAGTTTTGGGCCCCTTTGCGATTTTGGGCCAACAAAACCCAACAATTTAGAAAACAAGAATAAATTAAAAGATTTTAAATCCCTCACATTTAAACCACCAAATTCTCTGCTTTTACAAATTGTTGTTAATTTAACTCAAGCGATTTTTTATTATCCTCGTTCCCTCCCCACAAAAATAGTTATATTTACATTTTGCATTTGTATCTCTTGAAATTAGACATATCTTGTAGCCTGTAGATTGTCTTCCTTTTCAACTATCACAGTTATGTAATTGAGCCTCCCATGAAGTTTAAAATTGTTTATACATTTTTAGTTAATTAATGGATGCATTGCATCTAGATTAGGAATATTTTAGGATGTTAACCATTAACACTGGTTAAGCAGAATCTCCAAAACTTTCATTAGGTAACTATGACCTTTATAACTAATCCTTTACATATCTTAAGGCAAACGGTAATTTTGGTCCTTTACTTTAGTCGTTTTTTTGTTTATGACGTGCAAATATATTCTTGTATCTTCAAAATATATAATCAATTCACCACTTGAATATATATATATATATATATATATATATATATATATATATATATATATATATATATATATATATAGAAATTTATATAAATGCTTGTTTTATGACTAAAAATGTGTAATAAAATTAAGAACTAAAATTGATGAAAATGATGTAAATTGCTGACAATTAAAGACGGGATAATATATGCAAGTTGTGAAAGAAAATAGAATAAAACTGCCTTAAAGAACTAAAGTTGCGGACTATCCAAAAATAAATGTGTAATTTTCTTAGCTTAAAAGTAAGCACTATTTCTACAACTATTTCGAAATTATGAGACTAATTTTGAATTTTGCCTCGAGATAACTAATAAAGCGTGTTAAATGTAAATGTTTATGAATCTGACCGGATGATTTGACATGCAGTTGGAGTGGTCGGATTAAGGATGACGTATAGTCAGTGAGTTCTTCCCTACCCTCAATGTTACATTACATCCCCTCACATATGGTGGGTCCCACAATTACGTGGAACTTACCACATGTGAGGGGATGTATTGTAACATTGATGGTAGGGAAGAATTTTTCCGTATAGCCACATCAAACTTGGAATGTAGACGACTGAGATATTAGTTATTGGATTTACTTCTTGTTATCGAGCTATTGTAATAAGTTTTAAAAATAAATATTCGATACCATTAAAGATAATATCCTTCCCCTAATATACCTAGAGCTATAATCAAAGTGATATTAGCCAAATCTAACTTACTAGTCAGCCGGCCACCATTTAGTCTATAATTAGTTTAATAAGAAAATAAATATTAAACAATAATTTTCTCAAGCATAGGTAAACTGTATTGCGTTATGCTCAGTATTGATAGTTTATCAAGGAATATAATCAATATAATTTTTTTTAACTGTAATTGTATTGTAATAACTACATGACACGCGCGAATTCTAGACCTTATTCTACTAAGTTTTGAAAATGTTTTCACTTAAAGTTCAGAGATTTAAAATGTATACTTTCTCACACATTCTTGAAATCAACAATTATCAGCTATACTTATAAAGGGATTTAAACCACTTAAAATAGATATGGTGGGACTTATAGATGTCATTGCTAAATTGATTAAAGAAATGAATTACGACTAATGACCGCGTCCATCTGAAATACGGACTACAAGGCCTATTCTTAAAAATAAATATCGTCATCTATGAATGAAAATGTCTCAATCCACTTAACAACCAATATCAATGGCAACTAATTACCATGCACGACCTAAATGGTACTATGTACGCGTTGTTAGACTATAATGTGATTAAAACACCATATATAATCACTCAAAAGTGGAAGCAAAGATCGGCGTACCTCGTGCCATTGTTAACCGAATTCGAAGCTTTGAAAATGCAGCGGAATTGACTTTGTTTTGGTCTTCCAAGTTCTTATTCCTTTATCTCTCCCTCAAAGATGGTGTATGAGTATATTCTAAATGAGAGTCTTAATTGTATGAATGAACTTGGGAACAAAACACGTATATATAGTTTGATTTCTCCGCAACCGCCCATCAACGGTGAAGAGACACGATTCTTCAGAAAGTTGTCATCCAAAAGTTGCAAAGGTTCCGGAGATCACTTAAGTAATTTATTAAATAAATTGTAATTTATAAATAAATTAACATTCTCCCACTTGATCTACATGAACCTCAATGTCCAACAACAACAAGAATCAAAATACATGAATCATGGCGATATGTCCTTTGATATAAAACAAGTAGTATCTTCCATGTATCACAATGTATTATGTTTCTCATCAAAAGCCAAATTGACTTAATGAATAAACTCAATGTTTATTCTTGGTCCACAAAAAGAATAAGCATTCTCACTATTATTCAAGATAATAATATATCCAATGTGCACACAACCGTATGTGAGAATACACCATAGCAAGAGTTTCATAAACATCGTTCCAATAACGAAAAGGTTATACCAGGGAGCCAAGTCCCATACCTTTAACATGATCCTCGGATTTTCCTGGAGACATGCCTTTAGTTAGAGGATCTCATCTATATCAGTACATATATGCTCAATAGTAACTGATTTTTCTTCGACACATTGTCTTTGCTAAGAACTTATGTCGATATGGTAGCTTCGACTATCACTTTTGTTCTTACTTATGAAGGACAACGACCGAATTGTCACAATATAATTTCAGGAGTCTGTAGATAGAATCCATGATTCTAAATTTAGAAATGAAACTCTTAATCTATACACCTTGAGAAATGGCCTCAAAACAAAACACAAACTCAGCTTCCATAATAGAAGTAGTAATTAAAGTTTGCTTCACGCTCCTCCATGTAATAACTTCAATGACTAACATAAAAATGTAACCAAAAGTTGATTCCATGAATCAACACAGCCAGCAAAGCCTGTGTATGAGTAGCTAATTACTTCTAAATCAATTGAACATCTATAACAAGCATGTAATCTTAAGTCCCCTTCAGGTATCTTAGTACCTTCTTAGCAGCTTTCTAATACTCAATGCTTGGACTACTTTAATATCTCTCAAATATATCGACAACAAATACAATGTGAGGTCTATTAGAAACCTGAACTACATCAAGCTTCCAACAACAGAAGCATACGCAATGTTTCTCATTTGTTTCGGTTCCAACTCGTTGTTTGGGCACTGATTCAAGTTCAATCTGCCACACTTCACAATGGGAGGTATACTAGGTGAACAATCTTGCATCTGAAATCTCTCTAAAACTTTGCTAATGTATATCTCTCGAGATATACCCAGAGCACAACACACCCTTTCATGATGTATCTTTATCCCAATGACGTAAGATGCATCGCCTAAATCCTTCATAACAAAGTTCTTAGAGAAATTGTGTCACCTCTTATATCATATCCCTATTACTGCTTGCAAGTAAAATGTCATATCCACGTACAGAATTAAGAAACAAATTCTGCTCCCACTGACCTTCTGGTATATACAGATATCCACGATAATCTCTTCAAAACAAGATGAAGATTTTAACATCATGAAATGCCAAGTACCATTAACGCGAGGCTTGTTTCAATCTGTATATGGATTTCTTGAGCTTGCATATCAAATACTTACCGTCACTAGAGAAAATCCTTAAGGTTATTTCATGTATACCTTTTCCTCTAGTTCTCTATTTAGAAATGCCATTTTCACATCTATTTGTTGCAACTGTATCTCAACATGTGCAACTAATGCTATAATTATCTGTAGAGAATCTTTCTTTGATACAGGAGAAAAATTCTCTTTGTATCTAATTCCATCTTTCTGAGTGAATTTGTAACGAGTCTCACCTTGTATCTCTCAATGTTACCTGATGAGTCTTTCTTTGTTTTAAAAGACCCATTTACACCTTATGGCTTTCGTCCTTTCAGGTAACTCAACAAGGTCTCATACTCCATTTGATGTCACTGAATTCATCTCATATGTCATAGCATTATATCATAAGCTTGATTCATTACTGCTTATGGCTTGTGAAAATATTTCGGGATCATTCCCAACTCCAATGTAAAACTCCGACTCTTGTATACACATGGTAGTTACTAGGTATTGCTGATTTTCTGACTCTAGTAGATTTTCTTAAGGTTGAATCAACATTATCTTCATGATTTTGTTAATCAACTTGTTGTTCAGAAACCTGGGGTTCTTCATGAACAACTTGATCTACCAGATCAATATCATCATGTGGAATCTCATCATGTCATTCAATGCTTTTGTTAACTTGAGGGCTACTTCTAACGACAATAACTTGATCACTTGATTATGAAAGTTGTGTACCCACACGATCTCTTTCAGTAATAGAGTCCTGAAAGTGACCACTCCCACTAATCATGACATTTCCAGAAATTTGCATTTCTTGATTCCACAATCCTAGTGTTATGAGATGGAAAGTAGAATCTGTATCCTGTAAACCGTTCAGCATATCCAAATGAAATATCCACTAATGGTTCTTAGGATTCAGTTCTTCTCTCGTGGATTATACACTTTTACTTCCGAAAGACATCCCCAAATGCGTACACGATTCGAACTCGATTTCCAACCTTTAAATAACTCAAATGGCGTCTTAGGGACAGCCTTTGTTGCAACCCGATTTAATATGTACACTGATATCTTAAGAGCTTCAGTCCACAAGCTTAATGGGATTTTAGCATTACCGCGCATACTCCTCACCATCTCCATCAAGGTCCGATTTCTTCTTTCAGCTACACCATTCTCACTAGGAGATCCTGGGAGATACTGGATTGGTGTATTGTGCAAAAATTCCATGTTCTTGAAGAAACTTAGCAAATGGACCCGGTTCTTGACCACCTTCTGTGTATCTACCATAATACTCACCCCCTCTATTAGACCTCACAATTTTGATATACTTCACACATTGTTTTTCTACTTCTGCCTTGAAAACCGTAAAGGCATCTAAATCTTCATTTTTGTTATGAAGCAAGTAGATATACACGTACCGTGAGAAGTCATCAATAAATGAGATAAAGTGTTTTGGACCACTTTGCATATCCATATCAGGACAAAAAATATCTGTATGGATGATTTCAAGTAATTCTGGACTTCTGTGCGCACCACTTTTAGATATTTTGGTCTGCTTTCCCTTTATGCAGTCCACACAAATCTCAAAGTCAGCAAAATCTAAAGTACTAAGTACTCTGTCATTCACTAACCTCTTGATTCTATCCTTAGAGATATGTCTCAATCTCTAGTGCCACAACATAGAAGATTCTTCATTTCAGACACATCTTTTTATGCCAGTTTTAACATACATAACTGAATTAGTGGTGTTGCTTTGCACATTGATCATAAATAGACCATTGCATAAAATGACATTTCCAACAACATCTTTATTATAAATAAAACTGAATGATGTTTTATGGAAATTACAATCATAGCCTAAAGGCAATAGTCCAGATACAAAAACTAAGTTCCCGGAAATTCCAGGTATATAGAACACATTATGCAACAATAAAAATAAAACCGCTAGATAATGTAATTTGGCAAGTTCTAACAAATTCAACAGCTGAGCGCATTTTGTTTCCAGAATAAATGCTTAGCTCATTTCCCGTGAATTTCCTCAAGTTTGTCGTATCCTATAAGATTGTTGAAACATGGATTGAAGAACCAGAGTCAATCCACTATTTGTTACAATGAACATCAGCCATATTAGATTCTTAACAAACAAAGGAGACTAAATTACCTTTAGTCTTACGCCACTTGTGGAATTTCACGCAATCCTTCTTCATGTGTCCTTTCTTCATACAGAAAAAACACGTGGATAAATTCCACCTTTAATGGGCGTTTTCCCTTTCATGATGTGCCCATGCACACCTCCGAGATCAGTAAGCTTTAGTGATGAAAACCTCCCAATGAGAGTACTAGTAAGTGACTTTTCTGAAGTTTGGAACTCTTCCTCTATCGCCTTCAATAGCAAACGAACATCATTATGCTTATCCACTAAGCCCCTTAATCCAGCAGATATATGAGTCTTTATGAACAAAACACATAGGTTGTTAGACCTCTTCCACATTTCATAAAGATCAATATTTTCTTGAGTGCTGGATTCCTCAATGCCCGGTGGTTCATCCATACGGATAGCATAGTCAATGTCAATTACTCTTAAACAAAGGAGTACTTTCTCTTTCCAAATTGGGTAGTTTTCACCATTCAGTTTAGGAACTTTAATTTTGAGATCATTAATAGTCATAGAATATGATGCTGCAATAATTTATATACATACTTAGTTCAATAGTTTTGAGACAAATATAACATCATTATGCATTACTAATGTAAAGCATACAAAAATAAATCTAGAGACATACAACTTGCATGTGGGCTAAAGTAATACTCAAGTAGATTTATTCTAAGCCCAATAAAACTATCAAAATTATTTTCCTTGTCTTAATTCCTGTGGGTAGATTAAGAAATATAATTTTGATATTTTATTCTAATTAATTACACAAAGTTTAACAAAACTTCATGTAGGATAAATTTCATTATACCTCGTATAATTAATTACAACTAATGTTTTACATGATTTATTCCTTAAACATGCTTTTAAATAATTAAAGATGATGTGGCTACTCTTCAATCAAATAAAAAACATGATAATCACTAAACATTAACTTAAACCTATAACATGCTTAATCATATTACAAATGTAAGCAGATAAATCTTAGAAACATATAAACATGCAACAAATGTAGTAAAATATAATGGCAACATGTTAATCAATAATTTGGAGACCAATTCAAATTACTGCATGCAAAAAATAAATATTAAAGCATGTATCCGAGTGGAAAAAGACAATGCACACATTTCTAATGATGTGGGTTCAAATCCGACAAGCAGCATAAAAATTATTTAGACAAAACATACAAATAACATAAATAATTAGAATTTGTCCAGCGGTAATGGCCTTATGAGTGTTTATGAGAGGCGCAGGTTCAATCCACAATTGCAACAATCAGTAACTTAATTATTTTGCTACAAAATATCTGCTCAAATCCGATATTTAAGATTTCTATAAGAATTGAACCAATTCAAAATTGTTGTTAGGTGGTCAGGAGTATGCAATTCAACCAACAGGCTCAGGTTCAAAACCCTCCTCATGCCTGTTCAAATATACTTAATTTTTTTTTTAATAATCATGCATCGTCTTCAACCTCCAGCCGGGTCAAAACGACCCGGTTATGACCCAATAACATAACCCGCCTATATCTCACCCATTTCAACACCAAAATTACCGTTTTAAAGCCCAAATTATTAGAAATCGGATTTCCGAATGATTTCCAATATCATATGCAAGTTTTAACGTAACAATCGGAAAACCCAGAAATCTCCATGAATGAACATTTTCAAAACATATGAAACATACAAGGCAGAGGCGTTACATACGCTCTGATACCAAATGTTAGACTATAATGTGATTAAAACACCATATATAATCACTCAAAAGCGGAAGCAAAGATCGGAGTACCTCCTGTCATTGTTAACCGAATTCGAAGCTTTGAAAATGCAGCGGAATTGACTTCGTTTTGGTCTTCCAAGTTCTTATTCCTTTATCTCTCCCTCAAAGATGGTGTATAAGTATATTCTAAATGAGAGTCTTAATTGTATGAATGAACTTGGGGACCAAAACACGTATATCTAGTTTGATTTCTCCGCAACCGCCCATCAACGGTGAAGAGACACGATTCTTCAGAAAGTTGTCATCCAAAAGTTAAGGTTCGTGAGATCACTTAAGTAATTTATTAAATAAATTAACACTCGTAAGACATAAATTTTCTATACACGTTAAAATTTATTACCCAGTAACTAGCTAGAATATTTTATTTGTCCGGTGAACAAAGATATCGACGTACATACATTAATTAATAAATAAATAAAAAACAAATATTAGGACATCAACCACTAGAAGAGGAACAAATACAGCGTATTTACGGATTTTAAATTACCACTAACATACTAAGATTCGATCATTAGCATTAATCTGAAAAAAAATGCACATTCTTAAAGACCAAGACTTTTTCTCCGTGACCAATTTTCTAACCTCTTGTAGACGACTTCAAATAAAAAAATGACTACAACTACAACATAGAAGTAAATATATAGACCAATGAATATTTAGAACTAAACACATTTTTTTTCGTGTGATAGAATGGCTGACATTGAGGATAAAATGGCTGACATCTCGTAGCTAACAATAACCTCTCAAGTAGAGATCCGGATGAAGAAACCAAGAAAGAGAGACTGGAGCAAATTCGTCACCTCCAAAAAGAGGCTTTTCAGCTCGCTAACTATTACTTTGTTTCTCAAGGTGTAATATTCACCGCATTTTACAATGCCCAATCGAGTCTCAAGTGCAGGTACCATTGGATCCCATTCGCGTTGTCGTTTCTGGCTGGATTTCTCAACTTATGCACTCTTTCTACCATCGCTTTGAAATACAAATTCACGCTAGACGCCATAGATAGAAATGCAATACGAATGTATGGTATAACCTCACGCAACCACGGGGGAGCGGTGACGATAACGAACCCATTCTGGAGAAGTGTGAAAAGCATTGAAGAATGTTTTATATTATAGGATGCATGACACTCTTTCTTGGATTTTTTGTAATCACGCTCATAGGGTGTTGGAAGATTACATGCAGGGAGACTCCAGATGTTGCCCGAGGGCGGACTTATGTAGAAGCTATGCCCCCCTAGATTTATGGACCAATCCTAAGTATAAATATGTATATATGTATGCATAAAATTTAAGAATAATTAAAGAAGCCTATTATTATGAATTTGTCTTAATAATACATATAAAGAATAATAGAAAGAAACCTTATACAAATTATTGAAGTTTATGAATCCAATTCAAATAAAAGTCGGATAGGAAACCCCTATTAATTTTCAAAGCCTAGCAACAAAACACATTGTCTTCAAAAAATAAACTTTAGATTCAGATTTAACGCATATTTCGCTTTCTATGAAAAAAATGTACTCAAAAAATGTATGAAAAGTGTTGTTATATAAATTTACTTCCCCTTTTTCATATAGTATTTAGTGATTATTTTTAAACTTACCATGCTTTTACCTTTGTGTCGTCATTCAGTTTTGTAATTTTTTTGTTAGATTACGTTTATGTTAATATAATATTTTACTTATTTTATTAGAATTTTTTGTTATTACTTGTTTTGCTTTATGTATTTGACCTTAGTTTATTTTAAGCATGAATCATTTTTTTATAAGCTTTTATTTAAATTTGACATTAAATATTAAAATAATTCATTAGATTGACCTCCCCATAATAAAATCCTGGATACGCCCTTGGTGTTGCCCCATCACAATCTCCGGCGAAAGCTTTGTGAGCTATATAATTCATTTCTTATATACCAAAACGGTCTAGGCGCCGATTTGAGATTTATGCCTCCAGTTATAGTTGTATCCATACAATATTTCATATATATATATATATATATATATATATATATATATATATATATATATAATACCAAGTCCGAAATCAATTGTTAATGGATAAATGTGCAAAAGAGGATTTGCATGTCATTTCACTTGTTAAATTGTTCTTTATGTTGTTGTTATTATGTAGCTCTTTTGCATGTGTTTCATGTTTTGTAGGTTAGAAGTAAAACCGGCAAAAGAGCAACTCTAAAAATAATTGTATTATTTGTAAAGGAATTGGGAGTTTAGTTTCTGAAAAAAACAAAAATGGTTTGCAAATCAGACATTTACAGACGGAGATTTGGTCAAAATGGGGAATATCACTCCGCAGGTACGCTCGGGAGTCGCAAATTCTAAAACATCGAGTTCATGAGACATAACATTCTTGAGGTACGTGCATAAACTTCGATGTGGAAGACACAATCTCAAGGTGTAATATCAAGCTCAAAAGGCAAAAAAGAAACAAAAAGTAGAAGAAAAAATTATTTTGCTTATTTTTATATATGTATTCATCCATATCTAACTTACAAAACATTGATAATTATATTCAGATTACTTTATATTCTTATTAGAACTCTCACAATCTTTTATGTTTGATGTTCATCTTTCATTTTAATGAATTTTAACGGATATCTAATTATATTTTTAATGATATGATTCTTTTGAATAATATTTTACCATTCTTTCTTGTAATTATTAAATAGTTTCACAATATGTGTAACATGCTTGACGATCAAAGAATATACCAACATGAGACTTAGAGAATGTGCGTTATATCAAATATGTGAATAATTTTCTTTCGTAATTTTGTATTACCTCAAGTAACTTTTTAACATCTTCCAAAAATATCTTAACTCATTTACTTTCTTTTTTTCTAATTCTTTTCTTATTGTTATTGTTTAAAGTTATTATACAAGTGCACAACACTAAACATGTGGTCACAATTTGGCATTAACACTTTCACAGCTTCAATAAGCCTTCTACTTATTTGACATCACATCCCATCACTATGATCTCCATCTATCCTCAAATCAGTGACCTGCAGCTTCATGAACTACATCCAATAGTCTTGCTTTTCCTTCTCTACCACCGCATGGGAAAGAGGGTAAATGTTGTCATTAGCATCCACACCTATAGCAACAGTAGTATCCCTCCACAATAACTCTTCAAGTGATGGCCATCCAGGTATATCACTGGCCTACATCCCTCCAAGAAACCTTTCCTCAAAGTGGCCCGACAGACATAAGAATACCACCCCCTTCTCTGTTTTCTTTGCCTTTAGCCTCACATTGTGCTTTCTTTGCCTTTAGCCTCACAGTGTTTTCTTTGTCACTTCTCATAATAATCTTTGCTGCATACCTCCATAGCATCTCATATTGTTGTTTTTCATAGCCAACAGTCCTCAATTGAACTTTACTCTTAATCTTATACATCAGGAATCTGGAGAATAGTAGGTTGGTGTCACCTTGCATCCAACTCTGCATGGAATTCAAAATCCAATTTGGATCAGTTGGCTTTCATTTTGTACTTTTCAGACAGCCAAGTTTATGTAGCAGTCCCCACTCTTTCAACCCTACAACATATGTGCTTTCCACCATATGTTTTGACTTGAAGTGTCAGACTTTTTCCAATTTGTGAAGCAAATATTTTCAAGGACATGTGGGATGATTGCACTTAACTTAAACCTTGTCCTTATCATTCTTATTGAACTTTAAGTCTCTTCCACTTTTGATGGAATGTCGTCTAACCGTCTAACTGTTTCTCTAAACAACTTGACATCATCAAAGCCCAGTCCAATGAAGAGTTGTGGTGCATCCATTTCCACCTTTGGGTTGAATAGAGGATAAACCTCATCCTCATATTGAGTCCTCTTGCTTGTTCCACTAGAACTTCCAACCTGTGTTTTGCCAGCCACACTAGCTGCGTCACTACCCATTGAAGCATAAGCACCAACACCTGATGCACCCTCACTGCCTAATCCATTCCCTAAGAAGTCATCAAAACCATCATCCTCATTTTGTTCACCAGCCTCCATTCCCTCATTATCAACCATATATCCAACACCATCATTCTCATTTTGTTCATTACCCTCCATGACATCATTCTCACCCATATCCCCGACAACCTCATCCTCATTCATTTCTCAGCATCCTTGTCCTTGTTGTCTCTCGCCAACTACCATTTCTTCATAAACATATTTACCCACATTCATTGCAACCACATCCGTCAAATAAGATCAAGTAGAGAGCATGTATTATCTCTTGATGTACTCACAAATAGCTCGTAACTACCTTTCTTCAATCCCACCAACTTGGCCATGTGACATAGCTCAAGCTTTGATAGCCTATCACTACAGTATTAGTCAAAGTGAATAGTAGGTTGTTGTATCTTTCTTCACAAATTGTCGATGGTGATGCATCCTTATGAAGTCATTGTTAGTTCTTGAGTTAATAAGAAATTAGATGAACAATAGAATAGAGATAAAAGAATCATTGACCAATACATAAATAAACTTCTAAGGCAAAGGACAAGTAAAATAACATATAAAAGTACACCCCCAAGTGGAATTTTTTTTATTCGTTGATTAAAATATGAATAAAGACAACTCCGACCAAAAAACACACGTCAAGACCATTGTTGTGGCCAAACCCTTGTAGAATCAGCACAAAAAACGACATTCTCAATGACTAAACCATACATACTTCGATTTCTCATAAAACAATTCCACTTGTGTGGTCCTAAACCCTAAATAATCACAAGAAGACGACATTCCCCATTAATAACCTATGACATACTTTGATTTGACCAAAAAAATATGATCTTGTGGGTCAATCACAGAAAAACCTACAAAACGACACTCATAGAGTAACCTTTTACGATGCGCTCAAAATCTTAGAAAAGAATACAAACATTGTGCAAAATCGTACCATAATTCAGCGTGCTTGTGTGAACGTTTATTTTCCTTCGTCTCTCATTTTCCAATCCATTATGGACGAGTTTGTGGACATTGAACCCAAATTTTATCAGAAATCAAAGACTGTGAAATCCTAATTTTTTCCCTAAAATGTGTGAAATGGGCTTAGTGTTGTTTTGTCTGTTTGTAATTTGCCCCCTAAAATTTTGTTTTCCCACTATGAAGAATTGAAATCGTTTGATAAAAAATGAAAATTTTACCCTTAAGCTAAACACGTGCAAGTCGCATGGAGATAAAATGATGAATATTCTAGTAACTTTGGTCGGTCAACAAGCCAGGGGCAATTCGCACAAAATTTGAAAGGTTGGGGTGTGGAGTGCTCTTTTTTGTAGTTTAGGAGGTACTTTGTGAAACGCTCTGCAGGTTGGGGGTTTTAAGCGTTTTACCCTTTAAATAAAGAGATATTACATACTATTGTATAGATCCAAGTGCAATTTAAGAACAAAATTTTGATCCATTAAATTATACATGTCGAACATATTGGCCTTGTTTTTCTTAACTTTAGTATGAATAGATGTTAAGGCTCAATTTTGTTACAGGAAAAAAGAAACACTAAACAAGAAAAGCGAGATTTTTTTTCCAAAAAATAAAAGTAATATGGAAACAACATATTTTCTTTCTTTTTCTTTGTGTTTGACATCAGCTTTCTTCAGAAGAACTAATATGCTCTAACATTTGATATATAGTGCAATAAATTTAAATAAACATCTCACTAATTTGATTTTAAATGCTTCAGTTTAAGTCAAATCTTTTTCTATATCATACTCGAATACTATCTCAATCCTTATAATAATCAAGCATCAAAATATATATATTCATCTCTTTGTGAGAACAATTTGAAAGAGGAAGGTCTCACGTAAATGCGTCTCTCTGGGGAATTGGTGAATTGTGGCGAATATAGCGGTAAACCTTCGTTGGGCATCGGAGACTCTGTCTCACAGCCCTAACCAACCAAACTCAGATACGCTTATGATTAAGGACTCGGAATTTATCAATGAGGAAACTGTAGGATCGGATATCACTATAGCGAGCAGTACTCAAAAGAGATCGCGGACGGCCTATGAATTCAAGGCTTTAGGATCGATGGAACCAACAAAGAATCAATTGGGAAGCATAAGGACTGGCGAGAAACTCTCGTACGCGAGTAAGGTCAGACCTGAAGATATCAAAATTAATGAGGAAGTGACGTTTGAGGAAGGAGGTAAAATTAGAGTTCATCAACCTACCGAGAATGATCCCTTCAAATCTATCGAATACTCTGATGATCTTGAAGAACTCATGTGCGAGCAATGGAGGAACACAATCCGCATACGAATTGTGGGTAAACCTTAGTACTACCATAATCTGGTTAATAAATTGTTTTCACTTTGGAAGTTAACAAAGGGTAGTTAACTAGTTGATCTTGGATATGGATCTTACTGTTTGAAAGGGATTACAAACATGTAGAGAGAATTGATTCTAACACAGGGGTTTTGGCAAATTTTCGGAAATTTGCTCCTAATCCGTAAGCGGGCTTCGGACTTTAGAGCGGACAACGATAAGATTGATCTTACCATAACTTGGGTGCGAGTTATGAATCTTCCCGTGTAGATATTCTGAGAGTCAATGATACAAACAACTGCGAGCTGTATTGGAGATCCCATTAAGATTGATGGAAACATGTTCACAGCAACTCGAGAAACATTTGCCGGATTCTGTGTACAAGTCCCACGAATAAACCTTTGGAGAGATGAATTAGGATTAGAGGTAGAATCTATCTATTAACGTACGAAAATCTTTTTTCCCTATGTTATAGTTGTGGGAAAGTTGGACATGTGACGAAAGAGTGCACTGATCAGATGATTAACTCTGCAAGCCATATGCACGTGGAGAATATCGCGTCAACGGAGAAGATGGGGAGAGATTCATCAGAACCAACATAAAAGGCTTCTTGAGAAAGTTAACAATAACGAGTAGGGAGAGTGGATGGAGGGACCCTGAAGAAGGAAAAATCCTTCTATTAATTCTGAGGATCGCTCTTTATTAAAAGGAAAAGGCAAGAAATCCGTGGGAAATAAGAACTCCTTCTCTGGGAGGAAACCTAATACTACTCTGGAGAATATTCCTAAAATAATGCTTTCCACCCAAGGAAAGTAGTGGATACTCCAGAGAGTTCTTTTGAGAAAATGATTCTTCCTCAACCGTTTTCTGTTCTTAAAAGACCAAATTCAAAGAACAATCAAAAGAAACTAGGAAAGGGCTTGAACGTTGCCGAATTGGGTGACAAAACAACCTCTGCCAAAAGTTCCTTCTCGATTTTGACAGGTGCAGATTCTTTTGAAAAAGAGAAGGAGCCAAGTCAGATTAACTCAAGCGGACCTAGTAAAAGTAAAGTGCTAAGCCATGGAGCAGGAGGAAAATTTGTTAGTAGAGATGGAGAATTGGGTTCTCAACGTATTGTTCCAGCAACAATTTTGGAAAGCCAGGACAACCTATCACAATTTTGACGGACCCTCGAGGATATTACCAATCGATCCAAGGGACATAAAGGTGATAACAATTTCACCTTTGATCTGGGAGTTGGAGATAAGAACTTCGAGAGTGGAAAGAGTGAAAAACCTACCGGTTTGCTGGGAGAAGTTAGCGAGAGCAGGTGGGAACTCATCCATCAACAGCCCATGGTTCTAGAAACCTTACATCAACTGATGATATGGATAGTCGTAATATTGATAACCCCATCCACCCGTTACATCTAAATCTCCCATCGATGAAGATATTCTCTTGGAATTGTTAAGAGCAGATGATGAGGAATTCAAAGGAAAATTCAGAGATTTAGTTTGTATTCATGGTCCGGATGCAGTTTTCTTACTGGAAACGCGTGTCTCCCCAGCTCGGGCACAGGAGATTGCTCCACACCTTGGGTTTACAGATTTTTGCATGGCTCCTATGAATGGTATGGATGGAGGGATATGAATTTTGTGGAACTATGACTCAATCGATGTTGTTATTCAATTTGTTGAAGATCAAGGTATTCATGCTCTTGTGAGTCCGAAAAAGCAAGAAAAGTAGTTGTCCGAAATTTACGCGAAACCAAATAAGGTTAACAAGATGCGAGTGTTTAATAATTTAGAAGGCATGTCCAAAACAGTGGACATCCCATGGTTGGTTCAGGGGGATTTGAATGAGACTGGATTTGCTCATGAGAAGCAGGTAGTGGGAATGTTTATAGGTGTTGTCATGAGTTTCAACAAAGAATTAGGTCCTGGAGCCTTCATGATCTTGGGTTTCATGGTCCTAAGTTCACTTGGTCGAATAAGAGGGAGGGTCGTGATAATATTTAAGAGAGAATTGATCGGGCTTTAGCGAATGCTAAATAGGTGGATGTTTTTCGAAAAATACGGTGTTTCACCTTTCTCGCACACACGGAGACCATCACTCAATTCTTACTAATACCATGGGTTGGGAAGGTAGTAAAGGTACTCGACCGCTCTGATTCGAAGAGATGCGGTTTAAGCATGGTGAATGTGAGGAGTTGATTCAGCATATTTTGAAGGAGAAGTTAGACCTTCTAAAAGCAATTGAGAATATTCTGACGGTGATGATCCCTTGGAACAAAAAGCGTTTCGGAAATATTTCTCTACAGAAAAAAGAAATTCTCAAATGCATTGAAGGTACTTAATGTGCGTTTGCATCTAAACCGAGTAGTTTTCTTTTGAGATTGGAGGGTCAGTTGCTTGAGGAGTACAACTCCATTGTGCGAACTCCATTTTGCGAATAGAGGAAATTTTTCGGCGCCAAAAATCAAGAATTAAATGGTTCGAGGAGAGGGATCAAAATACGGCGCTTTTCCATAAATCAATATGTGGATTAAAGACCCGGAAGTGATATGTAGTCATGCAAGAAATTTATTCCTTGGTCTTTTTACGGGAGAAGTTGTTCATACTCCAAGTCTTCAGATTTCTCGTTTCCAAGAAAATCTGGACATGGATTCTGTGACTCAAGTGGGATAGGAGGTTACCTTGAGCGAGTTGAAAAATGTTGTTTGGAGCATGAACCCGCATAAATCACCTGGCCTGGACAGACTCCAAGCGATGCTCTATCAAAAAAAATTGGTCCTGGACGAGCGAGTCGCTTTATAAATTTGTTCAGGAAGTGTTTCGAAATGGGGAGTTCGATTCAAAAGTTTGTGTCACGCATCTATGTTTAATTCGGGAGGTACTTAATCCGGAACTCATATCCAATTTCGTCATATCTCATTGTGTAATGTTGTGTATAAAACTATAACCAAGTGCATTATTATGAGACGTCGGAATATTATGCCAATAATCATCGCTCCTACTTAGTCGAGTTTTATTAAAGGAATGAGCACACAAGACAATATTTTTGTCATGCAGGAGATTCTCCATTCTTTACGTCCAAAAAAAAAAATAACAATGTGGGGATGAATGATTCTTAAGTTGGATCTTGAGAAGGCGTATGACAAAGTTAGTTGGAAATTTCTTGAGGAAACACTGAACGCATATAATTTTCCATCGCATGTGATTCATTATAATGTTTTGTGTTCGTAATGCCTCGACCCGTATCTTGTGGAATGGAGAACCACTTGAGGAATTTAAGCATGGATGTGGATTGCGCCAAGGGGATCCTTTATCTCTCTATTTGTTTGTCTTGTGCGTTGAGAGTTTGGCATATTTGATCAAAGAAGTAGTTGTTGTTGGGAGGTGGGATCCGTTAACTCCATGCCGCGGGGGACCTAAGATGTGGCACATTTTCTTGTGTGGATGATCTTATTCTCATGGGTAAAGCAAATCTCAAGACCGCTAGATGTATGAAAAAAGTTCTTGATTCCTTTTGCAATTCTTCGGGGTTTATATTAAATGCAAACAAGTCGAAAGTATACTTTTCGCATTGTGGTGCAGCGAATATGAAGAGGAGAATAGTTGCATGTTTGGGTTTCTCCCAAACCATGAATCTGGACAAATATTTGGGGGCTAAGTTGATACACGAGCGCGTGACGCCGGAGCATTTCAATGATGTGTTTGATGATTTACTCAGGCGGTTTTCTGGCTGGAAGAGTATATCTTTATCTTTAGCAGGAACGAAGACATTAATCCAATCAGTGTCAACGTCCATTCTGATCCATATTAGCAAGCTTGTTGGTTGCCGAAAATGGTGTACAAGCGGATCGATAAATTGAATCGAAATTTTCTTTGGTCAAATAATCCGAAAGCTAGGAAGATTTATTTGGTGGGGGTTGAATAGAGTGACGCGATATAAATTGGAGAATGGTTTGAGTTTGCGCACATGCGCACAACTAGGATTAATAACGAAGCGCTTCTGTCAAAAATGTGTTGGAATTATCGTAGAACCAAAAATGCATTTCGACAGAACTAGTTCATGCCACGTATCTTAAAAAGGTTCAGATCAGCGAATATCTTATGGGGCCGAGTGATAGTCCTACTTGGAAAGGTATTGCTCGTTATATAGCCTTTATCGCTCCATTTATTCGGTGGAAAATTGGCAATGGTAAAAACATCTTCTTTTGGTTCGATAATTGGTTGGGAAAGGCAAAACTCTGTGACGTTTTTCAGGATATCGATAGTTTGGACTTTAAGCTGAAATTAAAGGATTTGTTGGATCGGGATGCACAATGGGACCTTTCAAGAATTACTACTCGGTTGCCACTCGAATGGAGGAAGGAAAATCTGGATTTTCAGATCGCATTGAGGGAGGAGGCACGACTCTCTAATATGGAGTGAAACGGGAAACAACACTTTTAGTTGTCAAAGTGCTTATAAAGCCCTCCATAGATGTATATGGTGAAGCCAAAGTTGGGTGGGAGGCTTGCATGGCTCTGGAATACACCTTGTAACAACAAACTTAAATATTTTATCTAGTTGGCAGCTCAAAACAGACTCGCGACGAATCACTTGAGGAAGGAAAGAAAATTGACGGATGATTCGACTTGTGGCGTGTGTCCAAACATTGTTTAATCAGTCGTCCATATTTTTTGAAATTGCAAATCGGCAAGATCTATTTGGAAGAGACTCCTTCATGCCCCCTTGTTGGCTGAACTCATGCATTTAAATGAAGAGAAGTGGATGCAGAATAATTTTAAGTGCACTAATCAGGTCTGTACAAGGTTCCCTTACATACCGTGGAACATCATATTTGCGGCGAGTGTTTGACATTATGAAAAGCGAGGAATTCCAGGATTTTAAAGGCAAATGAGAACATATATTAGCAACCGTATCTCATATCAAGGAATTGGTGAAAGATCTGTGGATGGCCCCATAAGCAGTGGAAAGTTAAGAGAATTGCTGAGTGGGAGAAACCGAATCCAGGGTGGCTGAAACTTAATGTTGACAGAAGTGTTTTGTCTCGTCTTAATAGTGGCTCTGGCGGGAGGAGTTCTCTGGGATGAAAAAGGGCACGTGGAAGTGGGGTTTTGTGGTGAACATTGCATGCCCGACGGTCTTAGAAGCCGACGTTCTAGCAATTAGAGTCGAATTGGCTCTCGCTTGGGAGAAACGGATCACAAAAATTAAAATCGAAACTGATTCAAAGGAAGCTTTTTCAATTATTGTGGAGGAACGTATGGACAACCATCCGCTCCAACACAAGATTGCAGAATGCAGAGTTTTGCTCAACAATCCATGGGATACTAGATTCCGAAAGATTTCAGAAACGAGGAACATGAGTGCCGACGCCATGGCCAAGCTACCTAGTCCAAGAGCTGGAGAAATTTGCTTGTTGCTTTCTCCCCCAGCTATATTTTATCTTTGTTAGAATCTGACGCAGCCTAAGGGCTTGTTTTTCATTTGTTTACCAAAACAAAAAGCATCAAAATATATTTGTTGTTGTTTAATATTATACGATCAACATGTGATAATTTAAAGGGTCAATAGCGATCACAACCATATCAATTGGGGTGATTTGCGATGTCCCCCCTATCGTTTCAGAAGTTAGACTTTTCCCCTTAATGTTTCATAAGTTTTGCGACTTGCCCCCTGGACCATTGACTGGCGGAATATTCCACCGGAGATTCCAAAACGTGCCCAGCGCGTGCCCGGCGAAAGGGCATTTTCGTCCGACCACTTTGGACGGGACCCCCTAACCTTTGAAACCAACGTTTCCCCCTAACGTTTATGAGTTTGACATTACCCCCTAACGTTTGGCATAGTTAAGCAGATTGCCCCCTAACGTTTGGAAAGTTGAGCGACATGCCCCCTAACGTTTGTAAAGTTTAAGCGACATGCCCCCTAACGTTTGAAAACTTGAGCGACATGCCCCCTAACGTTTGTATAATTTGCGCGACATGCCCCCTAAGGTTTGTATACTTTGAGCGACATGCCCCCTAATGTTTGTAAACTTTTGTGGTTTGCCCCCCTAACGTTTGTTAACTTTTTGAAAAGATATACCACCTTACTTTTCAATCCTGTTCGCATTAAACGCACGTTTGATATTGTTTGTAAGAAGCTCCACTCAGCAATTAATAATGATAAAACACAATTTATAAAGAAACATAACATACAAGATCAAAACATCCAAATGTGCAACTATTTAAAAAGACTTCTGCTACAAGAGTTAGTAGACAAAATACTCCAAGTCCAATTCCAAAAAAATTAACCCCGTTTCGTTCCAGTCTTCTTTGCAGCTCCTTTCTTCCCTGTGGCTTCTTTTTTCATAGCGAGATAGTGCCTTTCTGCAGCTTCTTCTTTCTTTGCCAACTCTATTGCAGCTTGTGCTTCCATCGCTGCTATTTCTTTGGCATTTGCCTTCTGTTTTGCAAGCCAATCATTGAACTCATGTACACCATACTGCTCAGATAACGATGGCCCACCAGCATCCCTTTTTTCTAGTCCTGTATAGCGGGTGGCCACTTTGTAGCCCTTCTCTTACGCCTCTCAGGCTCAAGCTTTGAGTATATGTCTCAATCAGGTTGTGGTTCATTTACAGCATCAGGCACTTGATCTGCTGCTCTTCTCTCACTTTTCTTCTGTTTATCTCCCTTAGCTTCAGGCATTTTCTCCTTTACCTTTTCTTTGCTCTTCTTCAAAGTCTCTTCCTTTCTGACCATGTCTTTAAGCTGCAAAATACACAAATCTTTAGCACCTTCTTGAAAGTATTGTAATGAAGCAAGTTTTTATAGAAAAATTACCATTGTAAGGGTTGCCTCTGCTATTGCCTCTTTTGTGTTCATCACCCCCATTTTCTTCTTTGGAGGTTTCTTACCAGACATGTCCTCCACCAATCTGGAAACTCTCTTCCTCAACCTACCTCCATGCCCTAGCACATCAGTATCAACATTCTGCCTTTTCTCAACCACTAACTCAACCCCTTCCACCCTATCTGATGTCTTTGGGACAACCTTCTGTTTCCCTTTTCCAACAACTTCTTTCTCCACCAAAGTTTCTCCACCCCTAACTCTCTGCCTGGTCATCATTCCTTTCACACCACCCTCATTAATAACAACACCTACACTCACCTTGGGCCCAACAGAAAGTCCTTCTACATTATCATTGATACTTATTCCTTTACTGGATTTTCCTTGCACAAATCAAAACACAATGATGCAAAATTCAAAAACATAAACTTAGGATTGCAGCCAACTCATGCATTAAAAATAGTTACACATACCTTGGTTGGACTCTTCACTTTTCTTTTCATCAAGTGAGACAAAGGCACATCCTCTGGCATCCTTTCATCTTCAGCACCAGCAGCAGATTGAGGCACATCAAATACATCATATGGCATATCAAATAAATGCTCTGGCACATCATGCACTTCAGCTTCATGCACTCTAACATCATGCACTCCAGCAACATCCTCATGCATATATGTGGAGCACCCCTCCCCACTATCATTCACAGGTGTTTGCTTCTTTGCTCTCCTTGGCTTGGTAGTCTTCTTAGTTTTCCTCTGTGGCACAGTAAAAGTAAAGTTAGACTACTTGTTAACACAAAAATAGTAGGAAAACAATGTATCATTATATAACCTCAGATTCATGTGGCCCACCAACATGTGGTGGCACTTCCATCCTTTCATCTTCAGCACCTTGCATAGCCTTTCTCTTTGGACATGACCTCTTGTTGTGTCCTGGCTCACCACAAAACTTACACCTCATTATCATGCCTTTTCTGGACATTCTGACTGTTTCTCCACTTGCTGCCTTCTTCTTCAGTTCCTCTATTTCTTGAGGTGTCTTTTTCCTGTCATTCTTCTTAGGCCTACTAGGCATTCTCTCTGGAACAGGTGGTGCAGGTGATGGCAAGTTTGAATGGGGTCATTCTGAAGGTGCATGGAATATGTGCATGCAATGAGAGTAGCTCTTCATGTAAGTGGATACCTTGTAGCAATCATCAACCCACTCCTCAGGCTTATATTCCATGAACAGCATGGCAGATACAGCATGCTCACAAGGAACTCATGTTAGTTGCCACTTTCTGCATGTACAGGTCCTTTGCTCAAGATTGACTGCTCTACTGTCACCAGGACTACTTACCTCAAAGTCATTCAGTCCATTCCACTCTCAGATGCAAAAGTCTTCCATGTGCACAACTCATTCTTGCACTTCACCAAAACTCTATTCCTATCATTTTTCACAAACTGCAAATCCCTCCCACTCTTGATGGAATGCTCCCTCACTGCTTGCCTAAATGTAGTAACATCATCAAAACACAATCCCACAAAGAATTCAGGCTTATCCATATCCACATTAGGATTGAACACCTGGTAACCATCATATAAATTAGGGTCTCTTCTTGAGGTTTTGTAGGTGGACTTTGATACAGTCACACTCCAAAACTGCTCCATAGTCTGATCCCTCACCACATACTCTTGCTCATCATCAGTCTTGTCCCATTCACTATCCTCTAACCCATGAGAATGCTGTGAGTCACTTCCTACAGAATTGTTATCATCCACATCTTCATCTCCCACATCCACAATAAGGTCATCATATATCTCCTCCCCATTATTGCCCCCATCCTCATTGTTAGCACCATCCTCATTATTCTGCCCATCCTCACCACCAGCATCATTATAACCACCATCCTCACCACCAGCATCATCATTACCACCATCCTCAGCACCAGCATCTTCATGAAAGTAATTCTGACCCATGAAATCAAGACCTTCCTCAACTTCAGGTAATTCATTGTTGCCACCACCCTCATTGTCAGCATCTTCATCCTTTTCTCCATCACTTTTATCACCTACATACTCCATGTCTTCCTCACTAGGACTCAGGGCAAACACTACCACAATCCTATCTTCATTCACATATGTTGCCAATTTCAAAGCATCTACATCAGTAAGCAAAAAATCTAACATAATGTCATCCATCCTCCCATTGGTACGTGCAAACAGCTCAAAGGTATTTTTAGCCAACCCTACTTCTGTGCCCATTTCCTTTAACTCTAACATGGACATCTCATCTTCACAGCAGTAATCATAATACACTGACTTACCCCCAACATAGGTCTGCTTTCCTTCTTTTATAAACTGACCACCATAATGAAACCAGATGGTAAAGTGCTCACTATTTGGCTCTGCATTGAGATTTGTTATGTATTAGTGTCATGAATTGCCAAACTTATACATTCTTCATAAGTATTCTACATACATAACAACAATTGCCAAACTTATGAATTGCCAAACTTTTCATCAACAATAGTTACAACAACTATAACAAATGTGCATCAACTATATTTTTAATAGCATTTTAACCAAACTTTTACAAAAATTACAACAGTCACATACAAACATTACTTTAACATGGATTCCATCCAAAACCGTGGGAGAAACATGCAAAAAGTTCAGTTTTTAAACACAAAACGTGGGAAAAATATTAACTTTAACATACACTGCACACTAAAACCATTAAAAAACAACAAATTATGAATAAAATAACACAAAAGTCATGTTCTTTTTGCAAAAACGAAACACTAGGGACCAATGTGTGCGTTGAAACCATAAAAACAATTAACTTTTCTAATAAAATAATTAAAATACACACTACACTACAAAAACACACACATTACAGCATTAAACAAAAAAACCCTAACATGCAACCTACAGCATTTTATATTTGAGAGTGGGAACAAAATACTGACCATAATCGGGCGCATTTTTGCCAGTAGGAATGTCTTCCGCGTCGGTTCTCGTTCTCCACACCATTTTTGCGCTAAGATTGCGAAAACTTTAAGTGAATCGCGCTGAAATCGATCGAATTTTAGAACCCTAAATTTTCCCCCAAATTTGCAACGTTTTAATTTTTTAGCGATTTCCCCCTTAACCTTTCCAAATTCGTCGTATGACAAGTCCAAAAGGCGGGATATACGAAATGACCAGCGTGCCCTCGTTATGTTACACGTGCGAGGCGTGCGAAAGAATCTCCGGCGGAATCTTCGTTTTTAAGTAGCCGGTCAACGGTCCAGGGGGCAAGTCGCAAAACTATGAAACGTTAGGGGGGGAAGTCTAACTTCTGAAACGATAGGGGGACATCGCAAATCACCCCAAACGATAGGGGTGATCGCTATTGACCCTAATTTAAATTAAAATTGAATAATCTTAAGAATATCATCCACTATTAAACAAACAACAGTTTATAGATTAATTAGAAAATAATATTCGGTAGAAGAATTCATGACTTGAGCGTACTCCCTAGAAAGCATAGTTCTTTGGCCGAATGGTTGAATCAAAAAAGCTGCAACTATTTTTTACATAGCTTACAAAATAATTCTGTGCAGTTTTGGTGGTGTTGGTAGAAAAATAATAATTTTCATTTCATAAAAAGATGAATGTATTTCATTAACTTTTCCATGCCTTCTTTAATTACGATCAAATATTGATCAGTGCATATAAAACCATGTTTCATTAGTATTGAAGAAATAAAGAACTTCTGTATAATTGGTTATTGGTGGAATCACCACCCAGTTCGCAATTAAAATTTGTGTTGTGAGTTTTCCATTAGGTAATATCAGAACACCAAAAACGTTCTCGTAAGCATAAAACAGTTCACAACTCCAAACAAATTTTCAGAAAAAGGTCAATCCTTAATAACTGCGTAAAACAAGTTTATTCATGCTAGAAGACAACAGTGCAATGCATGCTAGGTAGAAAATGTGGGGGATAATCCCCATCTTGTGTCACGATTGGATTTTAGGCTTTTCGCCGCTCACTGCTTCTTCGCCTGAGCCCTCAGTTGCTTTAGCATCTCCTTCATTGGCAACATGACCTTGTGAATTTCATCAAAATGAGGCGCAGTTGCATTTTTTACATCCTCAACCCACTTCAAGATTCTTTTGCGGGGGGCAAGAATGCGCTCTCGATCATTCTCATCTGCAGCCTATGCCAGTGGAAGTCAAAAGAAAAATCCCACTAACCATCTTAAAGATTGTCAAAAAACGAACAGGAGAATTACATCTACACCACATATAACTGAGAGATTTTCTCTAATTACAAAAACTCAACGATGTTTAAACTAATAAAAGGCACTCCCTAAAACTCGAAAAAAAAAAAAACATAATTTCTGGAGGGTCTGTTTGTTGGAAATTCCAAATTTCAGAATGTCTATAGTTCATCCAAAGTTCTAGGGACTCATCTGTAATGTTTGTCCAAACTTTTAAGGGTGTCTCCAGTATCGTGCAGCCTTAAGAAAGACTTTTATACTAGACCAAGCACCAGAAGAGAGGGGGTATACATGAAACCAAACGAGCGTGATTTTATATTTGCAAATAGTAAAAACAGTAGCAAGATTTCAGTGAGAGAGTTTTGACTCGATCAAATGACATTTTGATTGACCAAAGTTACCATCAAATATGCTACAACTGGAGAAAACATAACTAAAAAGAGCTAGATGCAGTTTGTGTCAACTGTTTGCTCGTTCCAGAATATTTGCTAAAATAGAGATAGGAGACATAGGTTGATTCTTCTCACCTCAATTTGCATGACTTCACAAACTAAGGCAAGATCTGCAATGGAGGGTTGGGAGTTTCCAAGCACAAACGGACTGTCTTCTTTGAGCCAATAAGATTCAATAGTTGAAAGAGATGCTAACAAAAGCTTTTCCCCTTCGGCTGCAGCAGTTGGGTTCAAAGGCCGGCCAAATGCTAGCGCGATACCCGAATTAAAAAGAAATCCAACTGAAAACAGAAAATGCCAGAACAGCTCACTTTAGTTCGCATTATTAGACTACCATCGTGCCACATATAAGTACACACAGGACTCGTGATTATCAAGGAAACTAGTAACATGAGCATTCAATCTTGATTCTGGGTTATTTCTGAAATAAATTCACCCCATTTCGAAGAGAAGTACAAGATTCACATTTGTAATAGCTTGGGAAAAGCAAACCACATTTGCATGATTGTGATAAGGTAGCAAAGATTTTCAAAGATGTACATATTGACCACCTGAACCACGGCGCAGATTTGAATGGTGCCAATCCAGCACTGAGTGGACCTTTGCTCGTTGGCGTACATCAGCTGGATACCTGCGGGTTTTAAGATTGTGAAATACTTTGGAATTTGGATATATTGCATTAACACTAACAGAAAAGATTAAACATAATTGATGTAACACGGAGTAGATGATGTTGACATACAACTTCAAAAAAAACAAAAGTAAATCAGATCAGATGGACTTCCAGAGTAAATTTTGAAAAACGCACATGACTGAAGTAAGATGGTTTTGTTAATCTTTATATTGAAAAAATATGGAGTCACACCGCTCCAGTTATTAGCTCCATATACTAGTAAATTGATGGTAGAATGCTTATAGACATATGATAATCGAAACTCATTTTCACAAATTTATCCAATTTCAGCAACTGGGAGATTTATTAAATATAGGAACATAGTCATAGTCAGATATATTGTTAGTCTAAGCGTTGCTAAAAGCATTACAATATATAGTTATTGAGTGAACAGAATGAGGGAGATAAATAAGAAGCAAAGCTGCAGAACATACCAGTGATCAGCGACTCCAGAAAATGCAGAAGCCAAATAAACAAGTATTGCGTGGCTGCGGACCATACAAAACTTGTAAATAGATGTTAGAATTTCTCTCTCAATTGTAACGAGTAAATAACCAACTTGGTAAACAAAGATATTTCTGAAGCACATAAAGCCAGATGTCGTCTATTAATGAACACTAGTGTATATAGAACAAAAGAGGCACTTGAGGTTCATAAGATCTTTCCCATGAATGATAAACTGATTGAACAAATAGAAAAACGAACTTTGCAAAAGATCATTCAAAGATGATCGTAGAGGTTTTCTAAATGCGCGCACAACATATGTTTCCGAAGTAGAATGGACGTTTAAAATCACATGACGAGTCTCCACATCCAATTCCCAATACATTATAATGGCTTCTTAAGTGTCATATCATCCTCAGTTTTTTTTTCCAGGGAACAATCTGCCAAAAAGGAAGCCGACGAGCTTGGTTGCCTATTATCTTGTTCGAAGATCTTAACTCGATCAGCTCAGGTAAGTTACGTTCCACTCGTATTAGATAAAGAGTCATTGCTTAAATTAATCAAACTAAGTGATTACATGAGAGATTCATTGAAAATTCAGCCCATTTGATTATAAAAGATGGTGTTCTGTATGATAACGCCATCAGTCTTGATTCTCAAAATCTAATTCAGTGAAACACAAAAGCAGATGAACATATGTATATTTATAGATCACTCATAGATTTAACGGAATGAAAAGGGTACCTCTCAAAAAGCTTGAAATCACCATGGACAATTGATGGGACTTGTTTCATTGGGTTTATTTCTGAAACAAATAAATAAATAACACCAAATTAGAGAATTGAAGAATAATGATAAGGGATAGAATCAAAATCAAAACTTTTTTCTCATTTCTTGATAATACTGGTCTGATCACCTGCGTACCTACATATTCTGGGGAGTGGTGCTGCTTTTGGGCAAGAGCAATCTTTACCTCCTCAAATTCTATACCATTTGCCCTTCAAACAAAACAAAAGAAAACAAAATAAATATATATATCAGCATAATTAATTGTACTCAAAATCCCAATGATGATATTTAAAAGGAAGTGTGTTACTACTTGCAGAAGATAAGAAGTGCACGAGAAGGCTGAGACATCCGATCCACATACACCTTCAGCTCCATCTTTCTTTCCTTCTTCCAAGAATACACAACACTTGCTCAAGTAATGGTTTAATTATTAAGAGCAACATATTGACATTTATATATACAATACATTGCACTAACTAATTAATAGTTGCATATATATGTTAATTACCAAAAAAAAAAAAAAAAGTAGTTGAATATGTTGACCGAATCTTACAGGAACCGGCTACTCCACTATTATCGTTAATACAGTAAAAGTGTGGCCCATGGAAATTTAAGACAAGAACCAGCTAAGCAAACAACCAACTACTAGTCCTTTTAACTTTTATTTTATTTTTGCAAGTGCAAGAATAGGATGTGACACTTTATCTACCACCAAATTAAAGCATTTTTGACTTAGCCAAATTAAAGAGCAAAAACAAAAAACAAAAGTTAAACATCAGAATCAACTGAAATGGAAATTATAAATAGTTTTTTCTTCCTGTTTAATATTTGACTCCATCTTAGAGAATAGATTGTTTTGTTCGAATAGAAAATATTTTTTTGATGATGAGACGGTCGAATCATCAATGTAAAAGTTTATGAATTTCTTTACCAATTCTACTATTCTTCCCCATAGTTGGACAATTAGAAAGTAATAATAACTTGAAAAAAAAAAAAACATCATTCTTGTTAGTTTGTACTATATAATACGGATAAAAGCATTAAATTTAAACTCCTATACCATGTTCCGATTGCGTTTTGTTCCTTATCCTTTTATGTTTGGCAACTTACCCCCTATACTACGGATAAATAAGCACTTTGCCCCTGAGTCCAAATCCAACGGCAAAAACCGATGACAAGTGTCCATATCCAACGGTGAAAAAATGACTAAGGGGGCAAAATGCTTATTTATCCATAGTACAGGGGGCAAGTTATAAAAATTAAAAGGATAGGGGGCAAAGTGCAACATATGGTAAAGTATAGGGGTTTAACGCTTTTATCCCTACATAATAATGATACGCATATTATTCTGAAAATGTTGTAGATTTGTGTTGGTTTAATATACTTCTTAATGTAAAATTAATTATAGTTCTTGTTGGCAATGAGCTCTCTTAGTTTTCTGTTAGGGATTAATAGTGGTTAACAAAGTTAAGTTAAATGAAGTTTGTTCGGATCAAAAATGGTAGGTTTTGAATTTTGATTAGTCAAAATTACAAATAGCCCGTAGCATATAATTGCATATAAAGGCTCCTATGTGTGTAAAATAGGTGTTTCCCACAAATGTGATACTATAAATATGTGTTTTTATTGTAGTGTTTTCATAATTAAAAAACAAGTGTTTAGCAACACTTGTAATTCCTTTGTAGTATTTACTAATACTATTGTAAATGCTCAGTGGGTGTCGTTAGAGATGAGGGTGAGGAAAAACTATATAGTTGTAACAGTTTTCTATACAGTGCGATTTCACTCTTTTACCTCTAGTTTTTCTCCAGATTTGGAGTTTTCACATTAAATCGCTATGTTGTTACTTTTGTCATTTTTTATCCTTGTGTTTTCCTATTTTCCACAAAGAAAAAATCTTGGGGCAGGATATTTGTGGGGTTCAAATACCTAACAGTGGTATCAGAGCTAATGGTCATGCTAAGGTACACGTGGTTCAGCAAAAGGATATGGGTCAGTACTAGGGACAGTGACGGTGACACTAATATTGTTTGAGATGTCGTTTTATGGGCGACATGTGTATTCGATGTCATGAGTTTCCAAAGTTGTCGTGATACAGGATGTTAATATTGGTGGATTAATTTGGACACAGCCATTATTTTGTCATTGATGCAAAGTGTGCGGTGAATATTCATGTCGATGGCTGATGACTCCTTGGAGAGCCAAAAGTGGGAGTTGCACCATAATTGGCAGTATGGTTATTTTGTACATGGTTTAAAGTTTGGAGTTGTCTTATTCTGAGTGGTTGTGTTTAATCGTATGGAGCATGGTAATTCTGGAGAATTATGACTCCGTTGTGATAGCGGAAGCTACGACGAGCATCGTTGAGGTGGAGTCATTGCGGGATAGCGAAAGGCCAAGACGAAGATGGTGTGAAGATGTGATTGATTTTTAATTAAATCTTCAAGGTGGAGATTGTTAATGACTAATGGTGGTCAACGAAGTTAAATAAAGTTTGTTGGGGTCGAAAATGGTAGGTGTTGAATTTTGAATTGTCAAAATTTCGAATAGCCCCTAACTTATCATTGCATATAGAGGCTTCTGTGTGTGCAGAATAAGGCTTTCCCCCAAATGTCGTACTATAAGTAGATGTTTTTAGTATAGTGTTTTCATACAAGAAAAATGAGTGTTTAGCAACACTTGTAATTCCTTTGTAGTATTTACGAATACTTGTGAGAGGTATAATTTAGTGAGTGTTGCTAATGTAAAGGCTTGATGGGTGTCGTTAGCGATGAGAGTGAGAAAAAACTATATAGTTGTAACAATTTTCTATATAATGCGATCTTACTTTGTTTCCTCTAATTTTTCTCCAAATTTCGAGTTTCCACGTTAAATCCCTATGTTGTTACTTTAGTCATTTTTTATCATTTTATTTTCCTGTTTTCCACAAAGTCCAAATCCTAAGACGGGTATTTGTGGGGTTCAAATACCTATCATTTTCAACATAATGTAAATAATTTAGTTCTCCCAGCGAAATATTTTAGTAATATAACAAGCGTAAAAAGTATTTCAAATGAAAAGTTATACGTATATAGAGAGATTGTCATGAAAAAATAGGCAATAATTTGCAACCTGAGTTAATGTGTATATATAGTATCAGCTTTCAATGGTGAGGGAATATAATTGTACTTTTAATATAAATATATATAAATAAATAAACAATCTTTCTTATCTTGAATCGTATTCCAAATATAAGTTGTCATAAATAGCACACAGAGCGGTGTTTTCAAAGGTTTATACAAAGAGGTTTAAGTGATTTTTGACAAAAAACGTGAGTGTTTGCAAATTTTTATATAACGTTACTTAAAATATTAATTAGGTATTTGCAATAACTAATGAGACTAACTTTTCTTTTTAAAAAACTTTTTTAAAATAGCATATTTGCAAAAGCAGTTGGAGAAGCTCCTCAAACCTTGTTTTGGGACTTGTGTTTTTCCTGACTTTTTTTAAGACAATTGAAGCAAAAGTCAATGTTGCAAAGACTAAATATGTGTTTTTACGACTGTAAAAGCAAATAAACACTTTTAATAAGCCTTGGTAAACACCACCTAAGAGTTTAAAAGATCAAAAAGTTAAACTTTATGACTACTTTTAATTATAACATATAAAAGATCAAATCAAGATTAATTATATACTAACTCCTTAGTGATAGATACTACTCACATTATAATCAAGAGAGAGACTATTCATGGCAAAGAAATAATCATCATAATAGATGGGAGCTTATATATCTTAAGCAACATCCCATAATTCAAAGCAATATCTATAATTGTTTATTGTTTTACCTTCTCAAATCAACAAATTAAATATTTTTTTTTTTTTAGTTCCTTAATATCTCTTTATCAAAACTCATATTCTTGTTGTACACTAATTCCTTAATATCCATTATCCCAACAATAGAAATCTTCTCATAATTTATGTTTATGATGATTGAGATCTTCTTTCTTATATATGAACCAGAAGAAAAACGATAATAAACTCTCCTCTATTAAGGATTTAATGTATATTCACCTTATAATTTTTTAATATATCGTGGATTTGAATTATTTATTCAAATTTTGGTTGGATATATAGCTGAAATCTATTATTTTAATAAGATTTATTTTGCAAAAGTTTGGTGAAGTTTTTCTTTTTTATAAGATTTATGTCGTAAAATTCTGGTATAGTTTCCCTTGTTATTTTCTTGCAATATATTGCCTCACGTTTATTTAACAAGATGTTTCAACTTTAATATATGTTATAAATTATTTTTTCATATGTTCTAGCTAGGTGGAAAATGGAATAATTGCTAAAAAAAGTTTCACTTTTCTTTTACTTTTTGAGCAACCCAATTGGACCCTCGGGTCTTCTACCATTATTTCAAGGTGAGCAAGATTGATCACTCCAGGGCTCCCTTCGCGCAACTCCTTTTGATTCTGGACGTACTCTATCATGTATCCTTTCTATATCAACCTTCCAATTTCTTTCTTCAAACCTATGTAGTCCCTACTATTGCGACCGCACTGATTGTGAAACTTGGATTATTTCCTAGAATTCTTTGTCTCCACTGTTTTCCTAAATCTACGTGGTGGCTTAATCCATTCTTTGTTTTTTATCACCGCATAAATCTCTGCATCACTCTTCGTGAGCAACATGTAATCGTCGAACATTCTTGCAAGAGCATCACTTCTTTTGCGTTTACCTCATTCTTATTGCTAGAGCTTTTCCCTATTGTTGTCATGGTTATCTATTGCTTACTTGGCTGATCCCATTCTTCTAGTGAATCTTCCAGCCTGATGTCTTCGCGAGCAAAGTTATTATTTCTTCTACTTTCTTGGGTGTGCCCGCATATTATATTTGGAGTTTCTGCATTTCTAGAACCTGAAACAAGGCTGCAATGACCAAGTCTGGCACTGGATCTCAAACACACATTATCTCAATATTCTTTTGTTCAATGTAATCTCTAAGACTTTCTTCGACACCTTGCTCCACTATAAACATATTATTAGCCTGAAGCTTCTCCCTTTGTTGAGTCACAAATTGATTCAAGAACACCACTTTAATTGTTTGTGTGATGTTATGGTTATAACCTGGATACTATCAAACCATTCCTGAGCAATTCTCAATTGGTATTGAGTTTAACGCTTATACTCTTCACATATCCCATTTTTTATCCAATGTGTTTAAATTCTTGGCCGGATCACTAATCTCATCATACGTCTACATCTTGAGAAAAGCTCTCCCTGATGGATAATCATACTTTTCGATCTCATCATAGAATAGTGAAGGATCTTCCACTGGGTGCATATTTTGAATCTCTTTAGGGATATCATAGCTTGTCCAATTGGACATGGTTCAGTTCTTTCCAAGATAGACTGCCTGTTAGGATTCTCACAAACACGACTGCCTTAGTGTTGCGAGTTCACTTCTTGACCCTGAGAAAGTTCCCTAGGTCTTAAGTTTTTCACATGACGACTTCTCACGTGAGACACCAAACATTGAGTTTGAGTTTGAGATGATCCACTATCGAAGTAATAGTGACGGTTCCTAGCTCCTGAAGGTTCTGGGGCAATATTCAACGAACATCCTCAACTAGAAATATGTTCAGGTAGCGAAGCAGGTCAGACTATGGTAGTGGCGCTACTTTGAGTTATTACTTGATTGACCAGGGTCGACGACGAAGCCTGCATCGCTGCAGGAATTTAATTCATCAGCTCATGTTAATTAGCTAGTTGAACCACAATGGTTGCATTTGGTACTACTGCAAGAGTAGTTTGCTCATTCCTTGGTTGCTAAGCCTCGAGTTGACTGAAGCAGGGACTGGTGGTGTTGATTGACACTTCATCGTTTCATCTTGTTGCTCATTTTATGCACAAGCTTGCACACGTGGCTAGTGGTCGATCATTGGTTTTTCAAGTCATGTTGTCCTTACTAAAGTGCGTTAGTAGGGTTCACACAGACAACACCAGTAATGCAGGGTATTTTTGTCTAATGTTGTCTCTCTTAACTAAACACTACAAGTTAGGCTGATCAGTTCCTATTGGATCCTGAGACAATTTTGAGTCTTAAACCCTATACTTATTAAATGTAAACTAAGTCTGAGCCTACCCGACGTAGGCACTTTGATGCTTAAGTCAGAAACTCATTTCATAAACCAAGTTTATGTCAAAATATCAAATTTAGGTCAAAATATCCTAATAAGATCGAATATTTAGGTCAAAATATTCAACCAGGGCCCAATGTGCAATAAGTCGAGACTTAAGGGTTGAAACTTATGCACTATTGGGTCAAAAGTTATATAACTCAAAATTTGTAGGTTAATGTGTCCGACTAAGGACCAAGGTGCAATAAGTCAAAACTTATGGCACGAAATATAAACTCGAGGTCAAAAGTTGATTGGTCGAAACTCGGGGTTTAGGTCGAAACTTTCAACTGTTGGTAAAATTAGCTTTCAAACTTCCTTAGTCATCAATTAAGGGTTTTGCTTGATTGTCTTCATCGGGCGCTCTTTTGCTATGTTTCCAATTTTATATCTCTGTCGTTTCCTCCCTTTTTTTTTCCAATTACTATGGTCTGCTTTTCTTCTTTTCTTTGTTTTTCATTTTGCAATTTTCTTTGTCTGATGTGTATTGTTGATAATTTTACTTCTGATTGGTTAATTCTTTGGAATATGGAATTACAGGTTATATAGAAAACTCGTCCTATGATATTGTGTTGGTTTCAAGCATGCACACTTGTTTATTAACTGTGGACACTCAAGCATACACACTTTAGCTTGGCATTAAACTAGTATATATGTTATATATTTTTCCTAGGCTTAGCCTTAGGCCACGGTTGGTTGAATCAAATTATAAAGATTTGCACATATTTAAATTTATTGGAACACTTTTCAGAAAAAATGGGTGGGATAAGTGCCATATATTTTATATTGAGAAATTGAAAAGTAATATGCATTATATTTATAACAGTGTGTATGTTGTGGATGCATGTGTATTAATTTATGTGTATAGATATGTATATGTTTTTTATATTGTAAAATAAGTTACTTATAGTTTATATTCATTTCCTGGTTTTCTTGACATGTATTGATATTTCTTTTCGCCTAATAGGTTGTTCAACGAGCCATTTGGTATTTTGTCATTTCTATTCTCGCTTCAGGTGAGTGCTCCAACAAAACGTATTATTTTGCAAAACTAGAAGGTTGCATATTATGTGTAAATAGTATTATTATTCAATTATTTTACTTAAGCAGTGCAATGCTAATTCTTGTTAACATATTTATGGAAAGATAAGTTTTCAAAAGGTTATAACTGTTTGTTTCTAATTATAAAACTTGAAAGAAAGACAGTAACGACTGACTGTAGTGACTGACCGTTGGATCCATTCGGCTTGGGTAGCACGGAGTGCCGCTGGGCAGCAGAGGGTTGTCGGTTAGGCTTCAGTTCCCCTTGTCCCTCTCCCTTAGACACAATGGGAGTTTCATTGAGGTCTATGTGGGGTCACCGACACATGTACCATGGCATGATTACCGATTCCAGGGTAGCTCCTTGGACGGCGCGATTAGGGGTACAGTGAAAGAGCGATGAGGAGGGATGACATGAAAACTGGCATCAGTAAATGAACGACTTTTAAACTCTACTTGCGTGTTACATTAATTGTTCTGATGTGCCTCTGCATGTAAAATTGATTTATTTTAAAATAAAAAAATTATGATCACTTTGCACACACACCGAGCGCTCACTGAGATTTTTATCTCTTAAAACGTTTTATTGTCCTTCTTTTCAAATTTATGTGTGTATCATACGAGACCTTGAGGCGTTGTTGGGAGAGAGTTGGTGTATATGGCCTCATATAGTAATTGGTTGAGTTAGATTTGTTCTTCCTGGATTTTCAGATTGTAGTTTGTTTTGTTATAATATGTTATATTCTTTTGAGGTTCATCCTGTTTTTGATCTAATTTCAGTTTTCAGGTCAAATAGTTCATAGTTGTCTCTTTGTAGAATTTAAAATTTGGGGTTGTTACAGAATAGGTCAAAATTAGGGATCTTATGTTTAAATCAAGGTCCATTCGACATATGCTTTGACTTTGTGCAACTTTAACATCTTGGCCACAAACTCATCTCTAGATGTTGGATTTCTAAACCGCTTTTGGGTTGAAAATAGACATCTGTGGATTTCCATTGAAATATAAACCTTTAATAGATTCGAGGCATATATATCCTAGTGAGTCATGCAAATTTCACTTATTTGTATCTTTTGACCCTCAAAATCTAGCAACCAACTCTTGCAAGCGTAGCTTCTTCATAAAACGCCATGTGAAAGTACCAAACTATAACACACACACACACACACACACACACACATATATATATATAATAATTTGATATTATTTTGGTAATTACTTGATAAAAGAAAAGGGTTAGTATGATAGTTTTTATTCGAAGAGTGATATTTTGAGAATTGTTTTTTAAAAGAGTGTTAGTTTGATGATTACTTTTTTGATAGTGCTAGTTTGAAAATTAACTCCCTATCTGTATAGAGACATACTTGTCTAGGAATTTATTTAGGCAAATGATATAGACAGAGCAAGTTCTCTAGTTAGAGAGCACATGTTTATTGTTCTCAAAAATACCCTTTGTACATTAATTATCTAATTTTATCTCCCTCTTTAGCACATGCCGATAATCATAAAATCTTTGAAAGCATAACAAAAATCTCTTGTTTCCTACGGGAAGGATTGCTTTCCTTGCATGAGCATTTTAGCATAATCCTATATCTTTTTATTTTATTTCCTGCTATAATACAGATTTCATATGATATTTTTCAGTTTCTCTTATATTCTTCTAGATCAGCGCATTGTGTCTCTAATTTTATGGGGCACGATAAGTGCGGACTCTACAAATAATGAGCAGACTTTCGTGATTTTTGGGATGCTATGTGGTACAAATTTGAGTATGATCCATAAATCATTAAAAACCCATAGATTTCTAGTTAGGGAAAAAACGTGGATAACAATTACGACATCTAGAGAATGAGTTATGGCCAAAATGTTGAAATTAGGAAAAGTTTAAGCAGTCTCGAGCGCTATCAATGCAAATATAGGTACTACCAACGCCATTGTTCTGGAAGAGAGGCATTCCGGGCACGTATGAAGACATCACTAGCTGAGCATTATAGATACCCAGATCAACGATATTAATGCCAAACTATATTTGATCATGTATTGTAACCTTCTCCAGTCAGTGTTGGTAATGCTTCGATTAAATTTTGTATAAAGTTTGATTTTTTCTACATAATTTAAATTCAAAAGGAACTTACTTTTCCAAAATTATCCTGTTGTATGATAATTGGCTTTCAATGCCTCTATGAAAGCCCCCTAAAGTCTCTTTTCTCAACTTTAAAAAATTTCAACACTTTAGATTTCACAAAATATGTACCTTTAGAATATTATTAAGATTAGTTTTTAGTATTACTTTTTGTTCTTAGTGTAAATTTATTGCTTCATAGTCTAGATTAGACGTGGAGAGCAACGAATAGTTCTTTCAGAGCAAATCTGGGGATAGGATCATCGAATAACATTCTATCTCTATTTATGTGTTAATGTTGTATTTGATTTCTGAACCTCGATTATCTTATGGTCAGCATGTTGGCTCAATTTATAGTTGTCTAGAGTTACGATGTGAGGGTCGCGCTCCAAGAGTCACAATCCGATTAGAGTTGGTCACCTAATAAGCCCAACTCAGACCGAACTACAGCTCATAGGAGGGGTCTCACTGACCAGGATCAAAATCATAGCATTGTAATAAAATATTTTTACTCTAAATACAACGGAAGTCTTTGGAATATAAATAAATTTTACAATTTCAAAATACCGTATATACAATCAAACACTTAATGATTTTACAAAGTTTCCAAAATGCGGACTATACGATCATTCGTTCCATCCATGCTGCTAAACCAATCTTGTTCTGAGAAAGGAACAAATAGGACAAAAGAGGAGTAAATCTTTAAAAACTTAGTGAGATTCTTAGAACGTTACAATAATCAAACAGTAAATTAGAAAACGAACAAGAATGATCATAATAATTACATCTGTATCATTAAACTGAAATTATCGGTTTTAACGATAATACTGGAATATTCAGAAGAACGAGAAAATGAACCTGTGTAATTACTTATAGTAGATCCAACCATAACTCCAAAAATTCAACCGTGTACCTCCTACAAGGAGCGACCTCGCAACAGAACAGAAGACATGCTCGAGTATATGTCAATCTAACACGCGAGTCACAACCAACTCCTGGCTGCAAGCAGTAAAACTTAGTGATTGAATACTTGAGTTGTGACAACAACAATAGAATCAACATTTGTATCATCAACCACTTCCATACCCACTTTTCTCCTTGCCTTCATAAAACCTGCCATTGGACTATCTCATGTGTGAATTTTGTAGTTTTTAAACATTTATAGGTTGCTTCATCTTTATCTTTTTGTCAAAACCCTTTTGTAAAAGTTTTAATCCGAGAAACTTCAACTTCATCCACAATATCGTACAAAGGTTCGTAGTCCTCAACAAACACAAACTTTGAATGCATTAGCAAGTCCATCTGCAAACATATCCATGTTTATCTTCTTTTACCAAGATATCACAAACCATATGGCATCTCAATGACAACATGTTGAAGGAACTTAACTCTCTCTGGTACCAGCTGATGTAGGTAGGGGAAGCCAAAGAAAAGATGAGAAAACACCCAAAATTAAAAACTCGTTGATTCTGCAAACTGCCAAGAATTCGACAAGAAATAAAGAAATAATCTCAGGGTTCTTTTATTCAATAATCAACTCCAAATAATAATGAAATCTGAGATTTTTATAACTTTTACAAAATAACCTAACTCTATTTTATTTTTTTTAAAAAGTAGAATCATAAAAAGCCTAAAATCACGTGGGTTCAAAGAATTGTGTCTTCCTTAGATGGTCTTTGTTGGAGAAATTAGTTGGGCAATGAGGCCTAATTGGGCAATGTGGCCTAAATGAATAATTCATAGTGTGTGGCCCAATTGATTGAGCCCAAATAATTTTAAGTGTGAATGAAATTGCATTGAGGCAAGTGAAAGTGGGAAATATCCCACATTGAGAAAAGTTCACTTTTGTGAAGTGTTTATCTTGAAACATGCTTCAAGAGTGTGTAGTGAACTTGAGAAGATTGGCTCCTCGCGCCGTCGTCATCGTCCGTTCGTCTCGACTCGACTCGCCTCGTCGCGTCGCGTTGCGTCGCGCGTGTCCCTGCCGGGAAGGTAGCCTAATCTTTTTGGTGAAATTTTATTTATTTTAAATAAATAAAAAAAATAATCGGATTTTTTGAATTTCAAAAAAAAATCACACTTAAATTCGTGCAGCTGTTACTCGAATTAATTGTCGCTCATTAACAACAAAATGGGGCAGCTGTTACACGACTTGATTGAGATTCTTAATAGCCAAAAACGTTTCAAAACGTTTTAGCATAATTGCATCAGTTTATTGACTGATTTGAATTCCTCCCTTAATGTCATTGTTGTTGTTACGTTTTTCATCCACTATAAATAGAGGCCTGCAGGCTGCATTGTAAAGCATCCAAAAATCATCTTCTCTGCACTCATACATACACTAGAGAATTCTGCAAAATATCATAAAGTCCGAACGAGGGGAGCAGCTTGAGCTTCGAGGCTGTTCTTGGCAACCAGACGTTGTACCTTGGGAGTTTGTATCCATTGAGGGCGGAAGCTATACGCCGGTGATATAGAACTTACGGGGAAAAGGGAATCTCTTGACTCGTCTGCATATTTACAACTTTCTGTAATTGAGGTCTATCTTATTTAAGTTTCAGCATCTCTTGTAATTGTTGTTCTTGTATGTTTATATATTCTGGAAATTGTTCATTACATGTTTATGATTTAAGCACGTCGCTAACAGTCTTTTCACTTAAAAAATGATATTATTTGTCAATATGGACTATTTTAACTTTGTGGTCAAACTCTGATTAATTTTGACTAGAAGCTGCTTATCTTGAGGCATGAAATCTTCATCATTTTGCACTCATCGTCTATGGATTATCAAGTCCTATTAATGATGAATTCAAAATTTAGCATAAACAAATATTTAAGAAAATAGGGAATTACATATATAATGAAAAATAATAAAATAAAAATTGAAAGTTAGCCAGTATGTCATTCTTAGTTTAAGACTCAAAAATTACATCTATGTATAACATCCTATGATCTTCTCTAATATATCATAACCTCTCCTACCCTATAAACTATTATTCGGACCAAAGGTGTACTGGGCCTGATTGAATCACAAATCAACCCTATCATGGGCTGTCCAACGGGCCATAATAGGTGCTTTATGCACATAACCATCAAAATCATATTATTAAGATTTTAGCAGATTCATTGGAGACGTGGAGTTAGTGATTTGTATTTGGAGAATTTAAAATTTTTAAGTTTTAGCCTCAAAATCTGTAAAATCTAAATCAAATTTTAGGATAAATTATGCTATACTATTCATTATCATTTTCATTTTTTCACAAGATGATGAAACAGAAACCAATCAAAAATGATCAATTCAGTCCAACTGCTAGGGTAAAGAATTTAAGTCACCAGTAAAACTATTAATTTGGTGAAATGCGTCAGTGATGCAAAGCAAATAAAGGGAATTTTAATAGCTTAAAAAAAGATTATCAAAGCTCAAAAGTCCAAATTTAATCGGAAAGCTAATTGTTTTCTTTATTAATAAAAAATATCTTTACTTGAAAGGTAACAATTTTAACCGAACAAACTATTTTATGCAACCGTTGCATTACTAACTTAGTGCAATTAATGAATAAGATGATAATATACTCTTAAAATTACGCATTAATCTCCCCACAATCTTATTCCAATTATGTATCTACCTGACTCATTGTGCTACATTATTATGCAAAGTTACATGAAATAATCTCACATTTAACCGAGACGTGGAATATTTGTGCCAATGTGATTTTAATTGAATTTTTCAGGATCAGAGCGATTGATACTATCTCGTTTGAAGTAGGAACGATTAATGTATTTATTTAATTTAGGTCCCTTCATAATTTTTACTATATTCTCGTTTAAGTTTTTTTTTGTATATCTTTATTACGTTTTAAATTGATTTTGGTTATTATTTAGCATGATAATTGTTTTTCAGTTTCCATATCAATTTCTCAAAAGTATGTGAGAAGTCAGCGTAATTTCATTTATCTTGTGAATGTGTGTGTGGATTAATGAGTTATTAATCAGTAATTTTATTCACAGTCCACGAGTGACAGTTAAGATCATCTCCTATACAATATCCAACATCTTCTCCTATACTATTCGGATGATTGACACGTGTCATATTTAGCATACACAAAAAGCACACAATCAAACTTCAATCTCTCTTCTCTTTCCAAAATTACAGCTCCCTTTCCATCACCAATTTTTTTTTCCTATTTACCAAATCTAATCCCTAAAATCACGTGAAGATTTTATCCTTTTTATCACGTGATTTCTTTTTTCATTATTAAATCTGAATATTTTCTTTTTATTCTCTAATTTATAAAATATTTTCTTTTTATAGTTATTCTTATTAAAGATTTTCAGTATCGCCTTATCCTCTAATTTTCTTTTTCCCTTTTATCACGTGAAGGTTTTTTTCATTATCAAATATGAATATTTTCATTTACTTTTTCACTCTATTGTAACGCAATAACCTTAAGATTTTCTTTTTATCCTCTAATTTATAAAAAAAAAATCTTTCAATAGCTATTCATAAGTTAATAAAGATTTTCAATATCGCCTTATCCTCTAATTTTATGTTTCCCTTTTATCACGTGAAGATTTTTTCATTATCAAATATGAATATTTTTATTTACTTTTTTACTATATTTCTAACACAATTAAAATTGGGAAAACATAAATACCTTAAGAAATATATACCTATATATATATATATATATATATATATATATACATAGTATAAAAAATTAAAAACTAACCCTATGGTAACACAACTTAGCTAAAAATTATTAAATATTTCAAATTTAATCGAAATTAAATATACACAAAAATTATGTCATAAAAATATTATATACCCTCCTAAACATTTTCTATTATTTATATCCACTTAAGCCATTAATCATTTAGACACTTCTAATTGTACTAAGAGGATAATAAAATAAAATATACATTCAAATGAAATATTAGATGATTTTCCGTCATTTAATTTTACTCCACAGAAAGAGTAAGAGAAGATTAAGTAAAATATAAAATTAGTATAACAAATTATGAAAGAATTATTATGAAAATAAATAACTGAATAAATAAAAGGAAATGAAACAAAATTTTTGGGTATTTACTTAGTGAGAGGTAAATTGATTTAATTGGGTGCCGTAATTTTGGTAAAAAGGAAAAAAAAATTGGGGATGGAAAGGGAGCCTTAATTTTGGAGCGAGAAGAGAGATTGAAGTTTAATTCTGTATTATTGGTGTATGTCAAAAATGACACGTGGCAATCATCAGAATAGCCTAAGAATCCAAATTTGAATCTTCATTTTATTCCTTTCATCAACTAAAAAGAAAAAAGAAAAAAACTTGTATTTTATCCCTCGTGATGGTAAATCGGATTGCCTCGAAGTGGGAGACATTGGCCCACGTACGTGTCAGCTCATTCTTGTGAATAAGAAGATGATGCCAAACCAAAGTTGGCCTTGAATTCCCCTCCATTCCACATTGTCTAAATTCCAACTACCGAGTAATAGTACCGATATGTGTACACTGTACAGTCCCAAGCGCCATTTATTTATTTATTATTATTATTATTATTATTTATTATTGAGGAGAGACCGAATTTCAAAGTCCCAATCTTTCACACATCCATCGGCCCTTCTCCCATAATATTTCTAACTTTTAATTAATGCTAATTAGCTAGCATTTCCACGTGTACGTGTAATTTTAGTTTTTGGTAAATTTCTGTTTTGGTCCAATAAATTACACTAAAATTACTTTTATTTGCATAAGAAAATAAAACTTCAAATTAGTCTTAGTCTTCTTTCATAGTTATCGTCACACTTCGTCCCATTTATAAAATTAATGATTGATACTTTGTTCCCAAAAATGTTATCTTTTTGCACTTTACAATATATTAAAGAAGATATCCCTTTTAAAATTATTGAGTTACTATTATGATAATTAATAGTTGAATTATATAGTGATACGTGTGTCTCTTCGAACTAAAATATACGCAAAAATGGAACAAAGGACAAAACTAATTTAATTTTTTCAGATCATACAAAAATTACTGTCCTATTCATGAGTTGCATACAAATTATGTTGCATCTTATCCGATACTATTCAATGTGCCATAATTTGGTACCGATAAGTATCGCGTTATGAAAAAGTCATTTTTACATTATGAGTCAATATACTAATAATCAAACTTTGCGCGACTTCTTGGAAATTATGTGGATCGAATCTAATAAAGATTTATATGTCATTGGAAAGCCAAAATTTCAACGAAAAAAACGTATTGCAATTTCAATATTTAGAGAAGAAGTTATAGCCAAAATGGTGAAACTGCGCAATGAAGCATGGGTCGAATATTCACCTAATATGTATGAGAACTTTCGACCTATGTAGGTCAAGCATTCGAACCACTAAGAAATATTTCGACCTAAGCATTCAAAATCCAACCTATCTCACAACTTTCGATCTATAAACTTTTGATCTATCAAAGTTTTGACCTAAAGCTTTCAACCTATCAAAGGTTGATCAAAAGTGTGCATATTTGACCAAAATATTCGACTTATACCTTTTGTCCTTTTTATGATAGTTCAACCTCAAGCGAAATATTCAACTCGAGCTTGATTTATTAAACTAATAGGGTTTCAGTGTAGGGTTTCAGACTCAAACCTTACGTCTGGTAGGCTTCGACTTAATTTACGTTTGGTGTCTCAGTGTAGGGTTTCAGACTCAGCTGTTTATGAATCCAAAAAATTAGTTCAGCCTCATGTAGAGTGTTCAAACAACAAACACGTAATCCAGCAAAAGTACTCTATATCACTATTTAATAAATCAAGTCAATTAATGATGCGTAATTGCTTAAATTATATGTATGCATAAAGTTTTGTATGTATTTTATATGTATTTGTGTATGTGTATGTGTCACGTTGTGTCTCTATCTGCATACCAAACACACATCATCATGGGCAAACGATTGAGTATAAAATTTGGGTGGTCTATTACATCATTGTCAATTTAAAGGAGTTTCAGTATCCAGAGGCAAAAGTATGGCAAAAATGAAAATGGCTTGTTAATGGATTTGGTGTATGGACCGCTTTCCTTCGTCCTTTCTATTACTTCTAGGCCCTTAGATTTTACACTTACCAATGAGAAGTCCGGGGGTATATGGATGGATATGGTCTTTTTCTTTTCTTTTTATTTCTTTGGTTAGTCACATCTTCTTTATTATCTCAAAAAATATTTACATTTTTTGAAGGAGTGAATATTCAAAATAATACTATCTTGAAAATAATTATCAAAATAATCGTTGTTAAAAAATCTTGCTTGGCATACTTAATGCCACATGAACAAATATATTTAATATTATCTAATACCTTGTTTTTCTTAATTTTTAGGTTATATATTGTATTTCCCTTCTAACATTGTTAGGTTATATGAATACCTCAAAATAATACTATCCTCTGGCTAAGTTTCTTGTTCAAGCCGCCAAACAAATCAACGAAAGTTTGGGCGAAGGAAATTGATGATTGATAACTCAATGAAATCTTTTGCAAATATAAGCAGCACGCACCGAAACAGATTTAGTTTCTTATTGTTTATTTTTCTTATTGCCTGTCAACATAAACCACAAAAACATGCAATTAAGATGAATTTGCTTTACTTAATCTTTTTAAGGGATAAAAGTATTAAATCCCCTATGCTTTACCCTCTATTGCACTTTACCCTTTATTCTTTTATTTTTGGCAACTTGCCCCCTGTACTATGAATAAATAAGCACTTTGCCCCCTGAATCGTTTTTTCACCATTGGATTTGAACACGTGTCAGGATATTTTGCCGTTGGATTTGGACTGAGGGGGCAAAGTGCTTAATTATCCATAGTTCAGAGGGCAAGTTGCCAAATTAAAAGGATAGAGGGCAAAGTGCAATCGGGGATATTTTGCCGTTGGATTTGGACTGAGGGGGCAAAGTGCTTAATTATCTATAGTTCAGAGGGCAAGTTGCCAAAATTAAAAGGATAGAGGGCAAAGTGCAATCGGAGTATAGTACAGGGGTTTAACGCTTTTATCCCTATTTTTAATTCAATTTAGTTCAATTTACTGTGAACTCTAATTAACAGTTTAAATTCTGATTTCTCTGCACATTTTAATATAATTTTAGAATCCAGTTTCAGAGCATAATATCAATTATTTTCTTCTACTTTTAGGGATTTGTCCTTTTTAAATTAGTCTGAGTGGTGTATATATGCAATTACTGCAGACACTGTAATGGCTTTTTTTACCATGAACTCTTTATAAATGCAGGGGTTTCTTTAGTGAAGAGTATACCCTGCTTTGGTAAAAAAGTTATTTTAATTAAAGCTAGTTAAAAGTAATACTTTTATTGATTATATACATCAACTAATGTTAGTGTATAAATGATACTGATTTTGGATACATGATATTAGAAGGGGTCAATTGCGATCACCCTCCTATCGTTTGGGGTGTTTTGCGAAGTGCTCCCTAACGTTTCAAAAAGAGCACTTTGCCCCCTAACGTTTGTAAAGTTGTCCTCTGAGACCTAGATCTACCGTTGGTTTTTGCCACATGGCTATCTTTTCATCCATTAGATTTGACTCAGGGGGCAACTTTAGAAACGTTATGGAGCAAAGTGCTATTTTTAAAACATTAGAGTGTACTTCGCAAAACACCCTAAACGTTAAGGGGCAAAACGCAACTGACCCTATAAGAAGGTATAAGATAACAGTAAATATTTTACGGCATCATATGTGGCAAATCACGGGTAGATTTAATTTTTTTTTTTTCATAGAGGGTTTCTTCAACTTTGATATCTTATTGAGTGCTGACTCCATCTTTGGTCTCCTATTAAGTTTTTTTCCAACTTTAATCCCCTAATAGAGCAAAACGTTTCTTTAGAACAACGAAAAAGGGGTGCGATTTCCGAATCACGACTTATTTCCCACATGAGAACAACTTTCATGTGACCACGTGCATGACACGTGATTCCTTTTGGCCAAAAAGGACGATTTCGGTGAAAAAAGGACCAATGTTGCCAAAAATTTCAATAGAGGATCAAAGAATATTGAGCCGGTACTCATTAATGGACCAAAGTTGATAAAAGCCTTCTCCATAGTGTTATTTTGACAACTATTTTTAAAATAGTGTTATTTTATTGATTATATACATTAATTAATGCTAGTGGATAAATGATACTGTTTTGGATGCATGATATAAGAAGGTATCAAATAATAGTAAATACTTTATGGCATTTTATGTGGTAAAAGAGTGATAGACTTAATATTATTTTCGTCATAGTGTTATTTTGACAGTTATTCTAAAGATAGTGTTGTTTTGATAATTCTCATTAAAGAAGAAAATGTGAACTGTTATTGCAATAAATTGAACCAGACTTGTGAGACTTGAGCACCATTAGTCATTTTCCTATTTGAGTTGGTTCGGTGTTAGCCAAATATTTTATACAATTTAGACTAAAACGTGAACTTTATGAAGATGTTATGCTACTCAGGATCAAAACCGTGAGTAATATGATAAAACAATGTTCTTACTCCACATTATATTTACACTTATGAAACTTTCAACTAATTACGAGCCAAATTGAAAGTTTAATATCAGCAATTTCATCCATATTTTTAAAGTTTCATGAGTGTAAGAGGAGGTTATTGTAGGAAAGATTTCTAAACTTACATCAAACTTCAGGGAATATAGCTATAATTATTCCTTATATTTAAACATACACATTTACATGGCATTTTTTAATTTTTTTGGATAATTGTCAACGGTTCATGTTCAAATCCAGGGAACCATGTCATTAGACTTCGGTGTTAGCCCTGATGCACAAAAAGTTTAGCTCTGGCATTCAGTCCCTAAAGTTATAAGTACACTGTCTAGACTCTAGAAGGTAAGTTTGAAAACTTAGATTATCTACATTAATAATTAAATATAGGGTTTTTGGCAATTTACTCCTTGTGAAAAATAAATAGGCAAATTATGTTCATGTGATTTTAAAAATTGGCACACCACCTCCTTGAAATTTTTTGTGTGTATTTTTTATATTTAATGACCAATACACCCTTGTTAATCTTAATATTTTCTGTTCTGTAATTTCAAATTTGATTATAACCTTTTTTTTACACAATTATAAGTAAAAGTATAAAAAAATTTGTTATAAAATATACATATTATGAAATCATATCTTCTATTTTATTTTATAGTTCTTGTATTTTTTAACAAGTTAAAGTATTACACTAAAGATTTACTTTTTTTGAGAAATAAAGGGTATAAATGTCTTTCTTTCGCCTAAAAAACTATTCCTACTCTCAAATTTGAGCAAATACCACACCTCACTATATAAGAAGGTAATTTGCAACTCTTTAAAATCACAGGGATGTAATTTGTCTATTTAGTTTTGATATAGAAGTCATTTGCTAATATAGCATAACACGGGGTAATTAAATTTCCAAATCCTCTTAAATATAAAAAGGTCCTAACCTTAAGATAAGCTGTAATATCCACCAAAAGAACTACAATTTACCCAACATTTGTGAGAGCTTATTCAGTTATTCTTCGCTTTTGGTTGAAGTTAGTCAAAATTGATCTTTAAAAGTTTGAAGTATTTACAAACCTTCTAAAGGAACTATTTATTTGACATTAAAAATTGAAGGTGTTTGGTGTTTGCTATATTTAATGAGAAATGGTTCTGTTTCACAACATATTTTGAAGGCTAATTTAGTAAATATATTTGTTAAATTTTATTTATTGGACAAATAATGTACATTAGGTCTATTTAGAACAAAAAGAATTAAAATAGCTTCGGCTGAATGAGATTTCATTTTGTTAAAAAAGTTAAGTTGATTAGGATATATATTATTTATAGACTTGGCAATTTTATGAAGTTTTATCAAATTTAATAATAAATATGTAGTTTGTATCTTTTATTATTATATTATATTACAATACTTTGAATATATGATAAGTTATAATATTCATTAAAAAAATTCGAACTCGTTTGCAGTGAAAATGATCCCTCTACAGACCTCTTAAAGGCAGAACCAAAGAGAGTAGTGAGGGGAGAGGAGGATTCTCATGTCAAACCTTCCACCAGTTCGATAGGAGTGATCTAAGTTACTCGTGAACTGCTAGCCTTGAGTCCTAGCTTTCACTAGCTCGAAGAAAGAAGCAAGGAGATTCCAGTTTGAATTTACTCAGAGAAGGGAATCACCTTGATACTAAACCAGATCGAGCCCGGGATCGCTCGTCCCTTCTAGCCAAGTCAAGCTTTCCCGCAGTCATGCACGACGAGCAATTCCAGGAGCAGCAGTTTGAGATCCCTTCTATTTTCATCTGCTCTTCTTTTTGGTCTAGAAAGAATATATAGTCTAACTTAAAAAATTTAATCTAAAGTTTTAGTTTGTTCACGTACATGTTATATTATTTTTCTACCAAAGGCGTCGGTAGAGCACGAGCAAAATATTAAATTTAAAAACTATGATATTTGTCTTCAGGCGAATATAAGTTACAGTTTATTATTTAATTATTTTAACTAATATATTTTTGCAATTATTTAAAAATATATTTCGTAACAAAATGAGCTCATATTCAATAGGTTACATTTTTTTTTTTGGTTCTAATTGGACCTTATGTGCATTGTAATAACATTTAATAACTACATTATTATCTTTACGTTATAGGTGGATTAACAATAATTTTTCTTGAGAGGAGGTGTACGAGAAAATTGAAATTAGAGGAGACGTGTATGAAGAGAGACAAAAACTCATGGTACTAGCGAGGCATCGATGACTAAGAGTTCTTGTTTTGACTAAGAGTCTCTCTCTCTCCGAACTTGGGTACTAGAGAGACATTGATGACACTGTAATCCTATCACAATTTATAATACACTCACCGACCCCAACTTTATATACACACCGATACATAAATATATTTATATATTATATATATAGACAGACACTGTACACTATGAAGAAGGGAGTGAGGTTGCATTGAGTAGCGGTTGAAAATGTAGTTGCAGCTACATTCTATTCTATTCTATTCTATAATCATATATCCATTTCAAGTTTCTCAAGCCTCAAACTCAAAAGGCAAAACAATCTCTCTCTCTCTCTTTATTGGGTACGTACTTCTTTCTCCTATTGTCATGTTTTAAGAGTTGATTTTTGGACAATTATTTTGTGGGTTTCTCATCTCATTGAGCTATTGTTCAAGACAACAAGATCTCGCTTTTATTTTAATTGCTCAATCTCGCTTAAAAGCGTTGTGCCTTTTCTTTTTTGTAATCAATCATGTTTATAATTTTGCTATTCTCTCTCTCTCTCTCTCTCTCTCTCTCTCTCTCTCTCTCTCTCTCTCTCTCTCTTTTTTTTTTTGTTATTATTCTGTTACTTTTTGACTGAGAAGATTCACAAAATGCTTGTGCCTACTTAGTTGTTTCCGTTTAATAAATAAACTCAGATGACTTAAAGTTGGTTCATGTGTTTTTAGCGTTACTTAAGGACACTTTAGCTTCAACAAGCCATTTCGTACCAATTTTATAATTATTTTTCAGTTCCAAGAATTTATTTGTTTAAGTCTCTTAGATTAGATCTCTCCTCTCCTCTGAGGGTACGGTACACCAACACATGCTTACGCCAAACCATTGACCCCCCCCCCCATTTTTCTCCTCCCTTTTATCTTTCTTTTTATACATTATTATTATTATTCATTAAAAGTCTCAATTCAATGTACTAACTTGCTCTGTTTAGCTAAGTAAAAACTGAAGAACAAATAATATCTATTTGTTGTTGCATATCTTAATCTTTGGTAAGTGGGCTTTTCAGTGAAACTGATTTTCATTCTTGTCTTTATTAGGCTTCTGTCTCTGTTTTAATTATTATTATTATTATTATTATTATTATTAGTATTAACTTTTTATTGTGGGCCTGATTGATGTGATGATTCTGTTAAAAGTAATTCTCATTAGACAAAACTGGGATTTGGGTTTGTAAGCATTTTTAAATTGTGTGTAGATCTGTTTGTATGTATGTGCAATGTGCTTAAACAATTGCTTCATCACTCTGCACTTTTATTCAAGAACTGCCACTTTCTTGATTTGCATGATGTATAAATAATAATAATAATAATAATAATAATATACATACAGCTATCCTCTTGTTTTCATTTTTCTGAACATCTTTTATCTTATCCATGTTCTTGCTTTGTGGCTCAGTTTGTCAAGTTCATCTGAAGCTTGAGTGTAGGCCGTGTCATCGCTATTGGACAATCAAGCTCACCGGATAATTAATCGTTGGAAAAAAACTCACTTTAAGTTTATAAGGTAGTGTGCAATGAACTGGTTTAATATTTTTTATTTTGAAAATCTGATAACAAGTTATGTTCTTGTTATAGTTCATCTTCTTTTTGAACTATGTGGTTCTTTCCCGATTCAGTTGATGAATCTCATGTTTTTTTTACTCGATTCGATTCTTGTTTTCTTCGTCTATTTGTAACACTTGTGGAACTAATAAAAATGAGCTATTGCATATTTGGATGTGTTGCACATTATTTGCAGTTATAATCTAGTAGGTAACTAGAGCCATCCGTTCTACTACTGCCTTTCTCTTGCATTTCAACTAGCATGTATGTTTTCCTGGCAAAGGTTGGAACTTGGAACTATTTCATCAGCATCTATGTTTACACATTATTTGCATTTCTATTTTATTTTATTTTTATCTTCTCTGTTCTTTTTTGCTCTTGAAAGTTCATGTCATATCTTCCTGTGCATGGAAAACATTTGCTAAGATGCTTTTGGCAGCCCGTTAGTGTTTTTGCAGATTATCTATAATAATCTCCTTTTGCTTCGTGCATATGGAGTAATTCCTACTTCCGAGTGAACTGTGAGCCTGCACCAGTCACCAGTTGCAAATACCCTTGCATTTTCTTGTTCAGTTACTCCCAATAAATTGAGTTTTTCTTGCATTTAGCACTCATAACATCGCCTGTTTTGTATTCATTCTTCAATATGTTTTCACATATCATCTTTTATGGCATCTCTTTGGTGTAACAATAGTCGAACACGGAAGATCTCAATTGATTTTCTGTCCTTGTTTCTGTCCAGGTTCCTGTAACTCAACAATTTTGGCTGAACTTTCTTTAATACCCAGCATACAACGATGACTATTGGCAACCTGAAACTCGGAGTAGATGTTGTAAGCGCTCATAACCTTTTACCCAAAGATGGTCAAGGTTCATCTAGTTCTTTTGTGGAGCTTTACTTTGATGGTCAGAGGTACCGCTCCACAATAAAAGAAAAAGATCTTAATCCCATCTGGAATGAGAGCTTCTACTTCAACATATCAGACCCTTCCATCCTCCATGCTCTCACTCTTGACGCTTTCATCTATAACAACATCAGAGCCTCTCAGTCAAGGTCATTCCTTGGAAAAGTCAGCATCAGTGGGACTTCATTCGTACCCCACTCTGATGCAGTCGTACTCCACTACCCCTTAGAGAAGCGTGGTATATTCTCCCGAGTTCGGGGAGAGCTCGGCCTCAAGGTCTATATCACAGACGACCCTTCCATAAAGTCGTCTACCCCCATTTCTGCCTCGGAGGAAATTCAAGTGGAGTTGGCTCATAGCCCGATTTCACACTCGGGTCAGGTCGAGAAAAAACCGGCAAGACACACATTTCACACTATTCCAAAACGTGATGATTCAGAACATCATAATCATTCTCCGGCAGCTCCAATGCCTCCTCAATATGCAACCAAGTATGTGGTTGATGAGATGAAGGCTCCTGAACCGGTACCTCCAAAGCTTGTTCGCATGCACTCAGCAACCTCAGCACAACCTGTCGACTACGCACTCAAGGAAACAAGTCCTTTTCTTGGAGGTGGAAGAGTTGTTGGTGGACGTGTCATCCGAACTGACAGGATGGCCGCCGGTACCTATGATCTTGTTGAGAAAATGCACTTTTTGTTCGTTAGAGTTGTCAAGGCTCGTGAGCTTCCAGCCATGGATGTCACGGGGAGTCTTGATCCCTACGTAGAGGTGAAAATCGGAAATTATAAGGGAGTAACCAAACACATCGAGAAACAGCAGAATCCAATGTGGAATGTAGTTTTTGCCTTCTCAAAGGAGCGGATGCAAGCATCCGTACTAGAAGTTGTGGTTAAGGACAAAGATCTCGTGAAAGATGACTATGTTGGTTTTATCAGATTTGATCTCAATGAGGTTCCGATGCGGGTCCCACCTGATAGTCCTCTTGCGCCTGAATGGTATCGGCTTGAAGATAAGAAGGGAGAGAAGATAAAGGGTGAGTTGATGCTTGCAGTTTGGATTGGCACTCAAGCTGATGAGGCCTTTCCTGATGCATGGCACTCTGATGCCGCATCACCTGTCGATAGCTCAGCAGCTGCATCTGCTCTCATACGTTCAAAAGTTTATCATGCACCACGGTTGTGGTATGTTCGTGTTAATGTTGTTGAAGCACAAGACTTGGTGCCGACTGAGAAAACTCGGTTCCCTGATGCTTATGTTAAAGCTCAGATAGGAAACCAAGTAATGAGAACAAAACCGGTTCAGGCTCGGAATTTCAACCCCCTCTGGAATGAGGATCTATTTTTTGTTGCTGCTGAACCTTTTGAAGACCATCTGGTACTTACTGTTGAAGATCGTGTGGCTCCCGGGAAAGATGAGATTATCGGGAGGGTCATTATACCGTTGAATATGGTGGAAAAGCGTGCCGATGATCGCATCATTCATTCTCGTTGGTTTAACCTAGAAAAACCAGTCATTGTGGATGTCGATCAGTTAAAGAAAGATAAATTCTCTAGTAAACTTCATCTACGAGTCTGTCTGGATGGCGGCTACCATGTGCTAGATGAGTCTACTCATTATAGCAGCGACTTACGACCCACGGCAAAACAGCTATGGAGGCCACCAATCGGGATTCTGGAACTTGGTGTCTTAAACGCCGTGGGACTTCACCCAATGAAGACACGTGACGGCAAGGGCACATCAGATACTTATTGCGTTGCGAAATACGGCCACAAGTGGGTCCGGACCCGTACAATAGTTGACAATCTGTTTCCAAAGTACAATGAGCAATATACTTGGGAGGTTTTTGATCCGGCAACTGTCCTCACGGTTGGTGTTTTTGACAACAGCCAGCTAGGTGAAAGGGGTCCGAACGGGAACAAAGACTTAAAGATCGGGAAGGTTCGAATTCGAATTTCTACCCTCGAAACTGGCCGAGTCTATACTCATTCTTATCCATTGCTTGTTCTCCACCCTACTGGTGTAAAGAAGATGGGGGAGGTGCATTTGGCCATACGGTTTTCATGCACGTCTTTTGTGAACATGCTTTATATATATTCACGACCTCTTTTGCCGAAAATGCACTACGTACGGCCCTTTACAGTGATGCAGCTAGACATGCTAAGGCACCAGGCGGTGAACATAGTGGCCACAAGGTTGGGTCGCGCAGAGCCTCCACTTAGGAAGGAGGTTGTGGAATATATGTCCGATGTCGACGCACACCTTTGGAGCATGCGCAGAAGCAAGGCCAACTTTTTCCGACTGATGTCCGTCTTTTCTGGATCATTTGCTGCTGGAAAATGGTTTGGTGATATCTGCATGTGGAAAAACCCCGTCACCTCAGTCCTCGTGCACGTTCTATATCTTATGCTCGTTTCGTTTCCAGAACTGATTCTACCCACAATTTTCCTTTACATGTTTTTGATAGGGATCTGGAATTTTCGGTACCGAGCTAGGTACCCTCCTCACATGAACACAAAATTATCGCAAGCTGAGGCAGTTCATCCGGATGAACTTGACGAAGAGTTCGACACTTTTCCTACTAGTCGGAATCCGGATTTGGTAAGAATGAGGTATGATCGGCTGAGGAGTGTGGCTGGTCGGATTCAGACAGTTGTGGGTGATATTGCGACGCAGGGCGAACGGATTCAGTCGCTGTTGAGCTGGAGGGATCCACGTGCAACGGCTCTCTTTCTGACTTTCTGCCTTATAGCAGCAGTGGTGTTGTATGTTACGCCATTCCAGGTGATTGCAGCTTTAGCGGGTATATATGCGATGAGGCATCCAAGGTTTAGGTACCGGTTGCCGTCGGTGCCTGTCAACTTTTTCCGTCGTCTTCCCGCAAGGACTGATAGTTTGCTGTAGAATAAGTCCTGCTATGCGTTTATGCAAGCTTTAACATGCAGGAGTGACTGGTTTTAGAACATTATTTTAGTTGGTTGTATGCTTCTAATAAAATATGTTTATGAACGTAATTTGTGATTTTTATATGCTTGTTATGTATTTTAATGTAACATGTCCTTGTCATATGTGAAACTTTTTATATGTAATACCTAAGTTATAGTATTATCTAATAGGCCATTTGTGTAACCATAATATCAGCACATTTTCTGCTTGTTGTAATCAGAGTCTTTGAAGCCATTAGAAAGGAGAAATCTACCCTTTAAATAACATGGTTGGGAATAGATGAATTCCGTTTATATATTGTGCCCTCACTTGTTTCTTTTCTTTTTACAAATAAAATAAAATAATGTAGGATAATCTTATTGTTCTTATTTTTTGGGTTGAGTATTAGTTCTGGCGAGTGAGCTTACTAATAGTTTTAGGTAAGATTTTGATATTGTGTATAATCCTTCTCATTCATCTTTCAACATATGCACTATAGGAACTTCATCGCAAATGGATAACTCAAATTTCATTGCACGACGCCTCCTGCCAAATTATTAAGCTCAATTATATTGTCCACGCGAATTTACTAATTATTGAGCTAAAAAAAGACTATGGACGAGTCGTGCGGCTCGTGCCAATAACATATGATGCTACGTACCTAGTTTTGAATCATGCATGTTATCAGTGAGTTTCGTGGAATCTGACTTTGTGTGACGCAACCTCAAATTCTATCAATTTATCATATCAAGCGCCGTTGCGTGATTAACATTAATGTGTTTATAATATGCTTGTAATGTACAAATTTGACTTGGCAACCGACAAATACAATGAAGAGACAGTACTATATATAACTTAAAAAATGATAATATCCAATATTAAAATTGTTGGTCAAACTCTTGCTTTTTCAGGTAGTTTTTGGTTCAGACCTCTAATCGGTCACTTTCTACAACGTGCACCCATGTTTCCATCACTACACACACACTTCACTATATATAAAGCTTAAGCTTAATTTCCATAATAAACCATTACAAAAAGGCAAAAGCTATAACAAATGGCAGTCTTTGTGCATAGAAAGAAACCAAGGCCAATCAAAAGACTTCAAGCTAATGAATCTAGTTTTTTATATTCACTTCTCCCTAAGACTTTCTTCCAAATTCCCACTGCAATTTTCATATTGATTTTCATATACTTTTGGTCTTCTTCTACTACTATTCTATCTGGAAATGTGGTTCACTTGTGTGTATCATCAAGAAAACTCAACAATCTCTACTGCCTCTCCGCCGGAGCTCAACCCGATTTTCGAGTTCCCGTTGATCCACTTGATATCAATGCCACTTCCATTTCAAAAGCCATTAATGGTACTACTGATGAAGAGGGTGTCAAACTTTTGGTTTCTGATTCTGATCATAGCAAGATTAATTCTACAAATAACAATGGTGGATTAGAAGTCATTGATTTTGATACCAAGAGTTCAGTTTCTTTTGATGGAGCTCGACCCGGTACTCGAATTCCCATTGATCTAGCAGTAATCAATGGCACTTCCATTTCGAAAACAAATGATGGTGATGAAGATGGTATTAAACTGGTTTCTGATTCCGATAGCACGATTTATATGGTTAAAAATGGCGAAGAAGGCACAAATTCTGAATTACAAGTCGTTGATTTTGATACCAAGAGTTCAGTTTCTTTTGATGGAACTGAAAAAGTTGGGAACGCAACTTTGGAATATGCATTCAGGGACGTTGAGGAGCAGATGCGAATGCAACGGTCCTGGATTTCGAGTTCAAATCAAGCGACATCATGTGAAGGAAGGGGGATTTACGTCTACGAACTGCCATCCAAGTTCAACAAAGACTTGATAGCTCAGTGTAATGACATGATTCCTTGGGTGGATTTTTGTAAGTTTTTCAGCAACGAGGCGTTAGGCGAGCCGATACAAAACCTTGGCAATGGGTGGTACAACACTCATCAGTACTCACTGGAGCCAATTTTACACGCTAAAATATTGAAACATCCGTGCAGAGTATATGATCAAAACGAAGCGAAGCTGTTCTATGTCCCATATTATGGAGGACTAGACGTCTTGAGATGGCATTTCAAGAACGTGTCGTATGATGTCAAGGACTCCCTGGCATTAGACTTGGTGAGATGGCTTGAGTCTCAGACATCATGGTACAAAAACCTGGGTAAGGATCATGTCTTTGTTCTTGGAAAGATTACTTGGGATTTCAGAAGAAACGATGAATCTTTGTGGGGTACTAGGTTGTTGGAACTCGACGAAATGCAGAACCCCATCAAGCTTTTAATCGAACGCCAGCCCTGGAACGTCAACGAGGTTGGAATACCTCATCCCACATTTTTCCACCCTCAAACAGATGATGATATTATTAAGTGGCAGCTGAAAATAATGAAATCAAATAGGAAAAATTTAGTGAGTTTTGCTGGTGCACCAAGGCCTGATTCGCCTGAAAGCATACGTTCGGTTCTAATCGATCAGTGCATTTCAATGAAAAATGAAGAATGCAAGTTCTTGAACTGCACGGCAGGACAATGCGATCAACCTGAATCGATAATCGAACTCTTCTCGGAGTCTGAATTTTGTTTGCAGCCTCCAGGGGATAGTCCAACGAGAAAATCGGTGTTCGACTCACTTGTTTCCGGGTGCATCCCAGTGATGTTTGATCCCTTTACTGCTTACTATGAGTACCCATGGCATTTGCCTGAAGATCGCGAAAAATATTCGGTGTTTGTGGAAAAAGAAAAGGTGAGAAAGGATGGTGTTAATGTTGTGGAAAAGCTGATGAAAATTTCAGTGAAGGAAAGGGAGAATATGAGGAGGTACATAGTTTATGAACTGTTGCCTGGACTCATTTATGGAGATGCGGATGCAAAATTTGAAAAGTTTCAAGATGCATTTTCTATAACTGTAAATAATCTGCTTGAGAGGGTCAACAGATTGCATGAATTGTAAAGAATAGGAGTTGGAAAAATAATGTCTGTTTATACATTTGTCCGACATATATATATATACATACAACTTACCTTTTAATTTTCGTTAAACCCCCTATACTTTACCTCATGTAGCACTTTACCTTCTATCCATCTAATTTTTGCAACTAGCTTCCTGTACTGTGGATAAAAAAGCAATGTGCCCCCTAAGTCATTTTTCACCATTGTATATGGAAACATGTCACCATTTTTAGTCGTTGAATTTGGATTGAGGGGGCAAAGTGTTTATTTATCCATAGTACAGAAGACAAGTCGCTAAAAATAAAAGGATATGGGGCAAAATGCAATCGAAGCATAGTATAGAGGGTTTAATGTTTTTATCCCTAATTTTTTTTTTTTTTTTTTCGCGAGGTGGGGGACAGAAGTGTCTTGCTATATAATATAACTGCATTACAACGATTTGATGAAATAAACAATTGCAAGTATGATATGTTTTGTAATATAGGATACAAAATCCTCCATTGTGCGATCATAAACTACTAAATTAGTTTCGGTGCCTATGGTGAACCGATTGCAAGAGCTAATCATTAAACATTGCGATCTTGAACGGATAATAAAAACTAATTTCCATATAAAGGCAATAACCATGCAACTGACTATTTGGATGGTTGTATCTTCTCTCTTAAATAATTATTCTTTCTTTATTGTCGATATGTCTATTCTTGATTGGGTTCCATTGTCATCGGCATAGGGATGAACTAGAGACTGCAACATTTGAACTGATTCTATGTTCACCTACAAACGAAATCAAGAAATCAACTGAGTTAAAAATTTATAACAACTAAATTAAACTTAAAATTAACAAATTTAAATAAGATCAGATGCTTGGTTGCCTCTCAAGAAATGCTTTGTTAAACATCAATAGATTTGCAGAGTTCATGTTGGTCTATGGAACATCAATGAGCAAACTACCATTCCATATGTCATTGTGAATGCGTTGACGGATCTTTGAGCATAATATGTGTAGGGTGCGGTGTAGGAAATTAAACAGGTAGAATTTCGGAAAAGTGTTGATGCAAGAGTTGAACTCTTTGTCTTTAAAACGATATTTTCCCGTTACGGTGCTAACGGAATAATATATTTCAGGCAATCGTTTCCCAAGATACAACAACACTAAAAACTCAATAAAGCAGTACTTCAATTATTAAGAACGAAGAATCAAAAAGAAATTCTGAACTCTAGAGAGAAAAACAGAAGAGAAGAGGAAATGTGCCGAATTGAATGAAAAAGACTAAGGTATGGGGGTTATTTATAATTATGAAAAGTTGCCTAGGGGTTGATTGGACAGACACATTTGACGCTTCGTCACACCTATTCGCTGAGTGGCGGGAGATATGATGACTGTTCGCCGCTGACTGGATGTCTAAGTGACGGGAAAATCTTCCGCTGACTGGACACACTCTCCGCTGACTAGACACAACTCACAAATTTAATTAATTATTTATCACAATTTAATTTAACAAAATATTAATTACTTAATTAAATTTTGTCTAAAAAGACTAATATTGATAAGGAAAGCCCAAGCCCAAAACCCAGGCCCTAGCCCTAGCCCGTGACCCACGACTCCGACCCAGACAGACGACAGCAGCGGCGCGCGTGTGGGATTTGGAAGAAAGACCTATAGTACATAGTTCATAGGTCTTCCCCTCTTTAAACACTTGGGTTCCCCCAAGGGACTCAAACCCTTGTCAAAAAAAGTGATAAATAAGCTCAACTTTTAACTCAACTCTTCCTATGTGGGATGGTGACTTTTCACCTTTCCACTCATTTCATTTCAACACAATTTAGCTTCAAGTATCTCACTTTAGAATTTTATTTTCCATTCACCATTACATGGTTTTAAACAATTAAATATAAAAAGTTCATCTACTCAATATGTAGATTTCATTAAGCTAAAGATTTACCAATTCTAAAAATTGGGACTCACTTGAATAATTGGTCAAATATGGGTTCATAAACCCATTTCCAACAATCCCCCACATGAATAAAATTCAATGTGTACACTCGAGAGTTCAGGCGGAAAGCAACTGCATCACGATAGGTGACTTTTGGCTTTGAACCTTCATTAGTGGAATATATCAAATTTACTTGGCTAATCAGTGAACATGATGTCTTGAACTGTTTAACAGTTGGTGTAAACCTAGATAACTGTATCCACACAGAATCTCGCCTAATTAATTTTGATTCTCATAGTTGTGTCCATTCTAGTCTTGAATTCATAAGTGTTTTCTCATTAAGCGGCCCGCACTTCACACTTATATAGGTGATCTCCTATCAGAAGTATCCTACCATACTTTGCTTAATTAAGCATAAGAATCATTAAAAGTTAAAACTTATCCTTATCTACTTTGTAGATAGCACTTTATCGTACACGAGAATGAGCTGGAGCTAACTCCTTTATGCTACACAAAACCTTTATAATTTCGTTTTCCCATTGAACCAAGATCTTGAGATCTCCAGTCAACAAGGTTGGGCTCCATCACAAAGATTCTTCACTTCTGGGTTTTAGACCCATTCCCCCGATAAACAATATGTTTGATCTCTTGGTAATCCTTTAGTCAACATATCCGATAAATTTTTCTTTGATCTTACATAATCAATGGAAATGACACGAGTAGAGATCAACCGTGTTAACGTATTATGTGTACAACATATGTGTCTAGACTTATCAGCATACATACCACTTTGTGCGCTTTCATTAGCCGACTGGTTATCGCAATGTATCATAATTGTAGGCACTTGCTTATTCCTACATACATACCACTTTGTGCGCTTTCAATAGCCGACTGGCTATCACAATGTATTATAATTGTAGGCACTTGCTTATTGCTACAAAGAATGTCATCTAAGAAGTGATGAAGCCATTTAGCTTTTCACCAACTTTATCTAAAGCAACAAACTCTGATTCCATTGTTGATCGGGATATACAAGTTTATTTTGAGGACTTCCACGACACCGCTCCACCTCTAATGGTAAATACATAACCACTTGTGGATTTAGTGTCCTTAGTATCTGATATCCAGTTAGCATCACTGTATCCTTCTAATAAAACATGATATCTTTCATAATTTAATCCATAATCTAGTATGTATTTTAGGTATCTCAATACCCTAATCAACGCCTTCCATTTATCTTTATTTGAATTACTGGTGAATCTGCTCAGTTAATTAACTGAGTAGGCAATACCAGGACAAGTGCAGTTCATAATGTACACCAGACTGCCTATTATCCTGGCGTATTCCAATTGAGAGATAGGTTCACCATGATTTTTACCTAAAGTGTAAACTCAGGTCTACTAGAGTCTTAGCTGGAGGACTCTCATATGCATTGTACTTCTTAAGCACTGTCTCTATGGAATGAGACTGTGATAGCACAATTCCTTTTGTTGTCTTAGTGATCTTAATCCCTAATATGACATCAGCAAACCCTAAGTCTTTCATGTCAAATGCTTACTCAACATTTTCTTTGTAGACATGATAGCATCATTACTACTTCCAGTGATTAACATGTCGTCCACATATAGGCAGACAATCACGTAATCATTAAGCGTGCATTTTACATATACACATTTATCACATTCATTAATTTTGAAACCATTTGATAGCATAGTTCTATCAATTTTTTCGTGTCACTGTTTTGGCGCTTGTTTAAGCCCATATAATGACTTAATGAGTTTGCACACATTTTTCTCCTTTCATGGAGCAACAAACCCTTTGGGTTGTTCCATATAGACTTCTTCATCTAATTCACCACTAAGAAATGTCGTCTTGACATCCATTTGATGTATTTCAAGACCTTTCAGTGCAGCAATAACAATGAACACTCTAATTGAAGTTATCCTAGTCACTAGTGAATAAGTATCGAAAAAGTCAAGGCCTCCTTTTTGTCTATACCGTTTAGCTACCAATCTAGCCTTGTATTTGTCAACAGATCTATTTACTTTATACTTTCTCTTCAGTATCCATTTGCAGCCTAAAGGTTTGATACCAGGAGGGAGATTAACTAATTCCCACGTGTGGTTGATAGCCTCTTTCCAAAAAGGAGCTTCAGGCGAGGACAATGCTTCATTTAATGTCCTCGGTTCATTTTAACATGTATGTCGAAAATTCGGGACCAAACCTTTACTGCGTTGAGGTTCTTCATTTTCTTCATGACCACCTCTTGCAGCTTCATTGGTTCTTTATTAGAGAACTAGCTCATTTCCTTTCTTTGCAAGGATAGACATCTTCAAAGAATACTGCATTCCTTGATTCAATAACCATATTTTCATCGATATCAGGAATTAGTGACTTATGTACTAAGACGCGATAGGTACTACTGCTATGAGCATATCCAATGAATATGCAATCAACGGTCTTTGGCCCTATTTTTACTTACTTAGCTTTAGGTACTTCTACCTTAGCTAAACACCCCCCCCCCCCCCCCCCACACACACACTTTTAAGTATTTGTAGGAAGGTTTTCGACACTTTTAAGTATTCGAAAGAAGTTTTATTTCTACTTTTATGAGGTAATTTATTTAATATATGATTTGCTGAGAGGATTGCATCTCCCTACAAATTCTGGGGTAAACCAGAACTGATCAACATAGCATTCACCATCTCCTTAAGATTTTGGTTTTTGCGTTCAGCTATACCGTTTGACTGCGATGAATAAGGAGCTGCCTTTTGATGAATAATGCATGTGAAAGTATAAAATTCATCAAATGGAGCTCCATATTCTCCACTTTTATCACTGTGGATAGTTTTTATACTTTTGCTAAGTTGATTTTCAACCTCAAGTTTGTATACCTGAAAAGCTTCAAGAGCTTCATCTTTGCTTCTAAGTGAACAAACAATGCAATATCTTGTAATCATCAACAAAAGCAATGAAGTACTTTTTGCCACTTCTAGTTTTCTTAAATTTTATGTCACAGATATCACTATGAATTAGGTATAAAGGTTCGGCGTTCCTTTACACAGAAGGAAACATAGTTTTGGTTTGCCTCTACAGAAATCTCACATTTATTTTGAGATTCAACATTAAATGAAGGCAATAATTCTAAGTTTACAAGCTTATGAAGAATATTAAAATTGACATGTCTTAATCTAACATGCCGTAAATTTGAACACTCAGCCAAGTAAATATAATCTTTATCGTTATTGGGAATGTCAACAATGTTGCGTTTTACAATCATTATATTCATTTTGAACATTTTGTTCACTACGTAACATTTGCCTATAAACTGCCCATTTTTAGTGAGAACGAACTTTCCAGACTCAAACACTAGTCTAAACCTATTACTGACAAGTGCTGAACCGGATATCAAATTCTTTCGTAAATCCGGGACATGTAGTACATCAACTAGGGTTAGCTCCTTGCCCAAGTCATATTCAGTACCACTCTGTCGCACCTCACAATATCTGAGGTGTTTGAATTTCCCATATACAGCTTTCTTCCACTGATTGCTTTGTAGTATGAGAACATTTCCGTGTCGGCACAGACGTGATGAGTTGCACTAGTATCGACGAACCAATTTGTCGGATTATCCACCATGTTGGCTTCAAATACCATAACAATGATCACGAGATCACCCATATCAATAGGGACGCTTTTGTCTTCAGCCACACTGACTTGGTTCTTTGGCTAGGGCTGATTTTCTTTCTTTGGTAGTCGGCAGTCTTTAGCCATGTCGTTTGGCTTCCCACAGTTGTGGCATCTCCCCTTGGACTTCTTTTTCTTCTTATTCTGGCTACCACCATTCCCCTGTTGCTTCATTTTCTTGTTAGAGTTCGACTTTGTCTCTACCAAGTTGGCTCTAGCCTTCACTTGATTTTTGCTGGTTTTGGCCTAGATGTCCGATTATCCTCTTCAATCCATAGTCTGACAATTAGGTCTTCATGACCCATTTCCTTCCTCTTGTGCTTCAGATAATTCTTAAAAACTTTCCAGGAAGGTGGGAGCTTCTCTATCATGCAAGCTACTTGGAAAGATTTGTTGAGCTTCATAACCTCTGCATCTAAGTCCTGAAGGATCAGTTGCAGCTCTTGGACCTGACTCGTCACTATCTTTAAGTGAGTCATCTTGAAGTCCAGAAATTTTTCGACTATGAATTTCTTCAAGCCTACATCCTCCATTTTGTACATCTTATCGAGGAAGGTCTAGAGTTCTTTCACAGTTTTGGTTGAATAGTATACATTTTAAAGTGAATCATTTAATCTATTTTGTACGCAGTTCTAACAGAGAAAGTTTTTTTGACCATGCATCGAAGGCAGTCCTCTTTCTGGGATTTGTTTCATCTTTCGGAACGATAGTGGCGTCCTCAGTCAGCATCGTGGACAGGCTCAAGGTCGTGAGGTAGTACAACATCTTTTGTTGCCACCTTTTGAAATCTGTACCGGTAAATTTCTCTGATTTTTCACCACTGCCATGTGTTGGAGTTATAGTCACCATCTTCAGAAATTATAGAACAACATAACATTGATACAAAATTTGAATACATCAAAGAGTCAAAGTGCAAAATTATTATGGCGACAACGAAATGCAAGACAATTATACTTTTTTCCCGTCCTTCCCAATAATCTACAAGATTATTTTTCCATTTTTTGTTTTCAGATTTGATTTTCTTTGCCTCGATCGATAAGTTTTCCATTACTGAGTTCAGAAATCTGATTTTGCAAAAACTTTGGGAAGAGGAACTCTGAGAAATGTAAGAGAGGGGAAAGATAGAGACTTGATTGTGATTTTCTCTATTTAGTTAAAACAAGCACATGGTTTTCACGTGACTAGTTTTGAAATGTTTATCTGATACAAAATAGAAAACATTTTTTTTCATCTTTAGAGGCCAATAAATTTTACGTGAAAAAACAACCACATTTGACTTGTCTTGCTATTCATCCACATCTATTAATTCACTTTTGGATTGATTTAGAACGTTGGCATAGGAACCACTTTGCCACGCGTATTTTAGCTTTCTCATATTCTTGAGCTCAACAAATAGAGGAAGCAAACGTATGAACAAATTACAATTTATTTTATTTTATTTTATTTTACACTTATCACAATAATATATTATATATTTGCCATCAGTTCCATGACGTTGCTTCGCAATTCTAAGTTGAACTCATTTCAATTAAGCATCATATATTTTCTTGATCTCAGCCAAATATAGCTAACTCGTTTTTATATTCTATAACAGTAGTACCCTCTGATCATATCAATACAAGAAACTCTTTACTTTTGGGATTGCGAGCAGATCACACGATGGTTAGTCAATAAACTTAGCCTCATTCACTTCACTGTAAAGTTATTATCGATCACTTCTCTCTCATATTTTATATTTTATATTTTATATTTCTTGGTTTCTCATTTTTGCTTCTATTTATATATAAATGCCTTGATTTGGCTTTTTTGATTGTAAAGAGGTATCTTTGTTGTCGTTTTATTATAATTTTAGAATTTACGCTATAGCATCTCCAAAAGACTTTCTTAAAAGAAGTTAAAAATTTAGAAAATTGATTATTTTGCTTTTGTTTTTTTATACGTTCTGGAAATAGAATACGAGGAATGTACACCCTTCTCTATTTTGTTAAAAATATACATACTACAACTCCAATAAAAAACTTGCCATTATATCAATAACTAACATTCTTGAAACTCAAATTACATTCAAATTTTTATATTTAGGGCAACATATATGTACATACAAGTTTAAGCTATGAGTGATTGTTGTTTTACTCAAACAAAAATCACTAATCCTCATTATCATCAACGCTCCATATTAGACTGCTTTAGTTATCTAGATTCTTAAATTTGAGGATTAGTTGACAAAATGGATTCTTAATATAGCAAGCAACTTAGATTTCTAAAGTCTACATCGTTTCTTTCTTTTTAGTACAAAATATTATAACATACATGTCAGCGGCTTTTCTCCTATTGTTAGTGCTGGATTATGTTGTTTACATTCTTTTATAGGCTTACCGGAACATGAATAACTTATTCAATTGTTATGTCCATGTCTAAACATTCTTATAATAATATTGCAATATTTTTGTCCAATACAGGAGTTGATGTCCCAAGAACTACTTCATTTGGCACATGGCATGTACTTCAATGTTTCGGTAGCACCATGCCATGTGCCAAATGAAGTACATACTACTTCTAATCCAGTCAATCCTAACCAATTTTCAACTTCAATCAGTGAAGATATAGGGTTTTCACATAATATTTATTATTCTTAGTTTAATGCTGCCCAATTATTTATATTCAAGCTTGCATAACCCCATAATTTTATTTACGTGCTTAATAACATATTTTTTAGTTCAAAATTATATAATTTCATTTTCGACATAACTTTGCATGTTTATGTAGATGTTGGAGAAGTTGTCGGAACATGCCGTTTAACCAAATTGCTTCATACCAATTTTAGTTCAACAAAAGCTAATCAATGGGAGGCATCAACTTAACGTGCTACCACTTCGAATATAAGGGGTAATAAACTACTTCAATACACTTGCACTTCATATTATGTTAGTTTCAATTGTAATTTCAGATGCGTCAAATTCATCATCAATAAAAATTGTATATGTGACCGTGCTACTTAGGAAAAATATATATGACATAATTTTGCATGTTTATGTAGATGTTGGAGAAGTTGTTCGAACGGGCCGTTTAACCCCATTGCTTCGTACCAATTTTATTAAAAAACTATTTTTAACAATATTCGTTTGAATATTTATCTTAATATAATGATTTATGATATCTTTTAAACCTCCTTTTAACACTCAAGTGTGTCTTTTTAAATAAGAAATTTGTGTAGAAAAGATTATAGGCTAAAACTAAAGAAATAATCTTACATATTGCATTGGGGTTAAGGAATAAATTAGATAAAATATAATATTAATTTGATATCTTCACAAAGCTTGTTACACGATTAAAAATGCCCAAGATATTGACAATAAACCTCTTATAGCATACTAGGACAAAAAACATATGTGAAAGAATACGCGCAAATGTTTGTGTGTTATATGTTTATGCCAAAAAATTCCATAAAAGAAAATAAGGGAAAAAAAAAGCTCCTCTATTAAAAAAACAAAAAGAAAAAGAAAGGAGAGGGAGTGAGGGGATTGTTCTCTTTAACAAAAATAATTGTGGATTTTTGTGTTTATCTTTTAAAGTAATTAAGTTTTCACGATGAATTATAAGTTTCTAATACACAAAATGAATTAATCATAAAAATGAATATGCTAATGAAAAAAATTAATAACGTTATTTTTCCCCCACAAATGAAATTACTGGCTTCGCCTTGCATAGAACCCACTTTGCCACGCATATTTTAGCTTCCTCAAATTCTTGAGCTCAACAAACAAAGGAAGCAAATATACGAACAAATTGCAATTTCTTTTATTTTATTTCAAACTTATCACAATAATCTATTATATATTTGCCATTGGTTCCATGACGTTGCTTCTCAATTCTAAGTCGAACTCATTTTAGTTAAGCACCGTATATTTTCTTGATCTCTGCCAAATATAGCTAATATGTCTTTGTATTCTATAGCAGTAGTACCCTCTGATCATATCAATACGAGAAACTCTTTATATTTGAGATTGCGAGCAGATCACACGATAGCTAGTCAATCAACTCAGCCTCATTCATTTCACTGTAAAGGTATTATCGATCACTTTTCTCTTATATTTTAATTTATTATTTCTTGGTTTCTCATTCTGCTTCTATCTATATATAAATGCCATGATTTGGCTTTTTGGATTGTAAGAGGTGTCTTTGTTGCCGTTTCATTGTAATTTTTGCATGTGAATAATTAGAAACTATTATTTGCAAGATGCTAAAGGCAACGATGTTAGTCTTGGAGTATACAAGGGAAAGATCCTGTTAATTGTTAATGTTGCATCACAGTGGTATGTCTCCTATGAGTTTGTTCCTTTCTTCACTATGAATGTAGAATTTTTTAAGCACCTTTTATTGAAAGCCCTTCATAGATTGGCCCATATTATTCAAAACAAGCCATGTAGGAAAATCCAACAATAAACAACTATTATTATGTGCTCTAATGATGTATTGGTGTAGAATGATCATATGAAGTCCAAGAATCGTATAGTCCATGATTGACAGTTTATTAAGAATGTTTCCACATAATGAGTTTTTAAAGATACAGCTGCCTGTAAAGATCAGTGAACCTTTTTCCATGGCATAAGTTTTCCAATGAATTGATCTAGTATAACAAAGGGAGAAAGAAAGCTATCTAGACTAATATTTCACGTTAAAAAAGCAGGTGCGGGTATTTTACAATGTAAAATACTATGATGTTAAAACTTAAAAGAGCATGAAGTGAAAAATTGAGAAAACGTCCTATACTTTAAGTTCTTAGTACAATATCATATTCTAGAGGGCAAATTACCAAAACACATCAGTAACTATTTCTAAACCAATGAAATTTCTTCCACATACACACTCCATCATGATAATTCTGCGTCAATATCAACGTACAAGTTACAACCACAAAAGCATCTCCAGTTTCGATTTACAGTTATTTGTGCCTGCCTTTAAGTGATTCTAGGGAGAGTTTAACAGACACTATTACCTTACGAAGAAGTTGAAAATGGCAGATAGGCATACTGAACATGCAACACATGTAGACAGACCTGTGCAATCAGAATTGTCCACCGTAAAGTTCCACGATGCTAGATTAGGAACACCTAGTGGAGACCCAAAAGCTTTACGATATCTCTCTGCAACAGGATCATAAGACCAATGAGCATAACTATAATTAAAAGGATCGTGTTTGCTTATGCAAAGAGTTCGAGACATCGTATTGGATGTTGAAAAAATTGGGAGGAATTAAAGAGGTGAAGTTTAATCCGGAACGTAGGAGGAGTTTGGTCAATCTTTAAGTATTTCATACCTCAATTGTAAGAGGTGATGTCGTTGGGTAGTACCGATCAGCAGGCTGCCCATTCCTATCAACCAAGAATTTCGCAAAATTCCATTGGATGTCGTCACCAAATATTTCCCATTTTCCCAACTTCAGGAACTTGTATAGTGGCGCAGCATTGGCGCCATTAACTTCAATCTGACACAGGAATGTAAAACGTAACTAGAAAAATTCAATCAAGCAAAATAGCAAAACCAATGTAACACCTGCTTGTTTAGCTCAGACTAGCATGCTCGTAATAGCACTTTCATGCATGGTCTAGTTATTATACATTTCAGATTCAGCGTGCTAGAAACTTTATCTTTTCCGTACCGACCATAAATTTTCGACTTTAGCCTGCTCGAAACTTCATATTAGCCAGACTAAATTGTTAGTACCCCAAAATGGTGCTGGCAACTGATACGGCCACATTTCCAGCCCGTCCTCCAACAAATATATTCAGACTCCCAAAAGTAAATTGTTGGAAGATGGGTTAGGGCCGCCAGTGGGATCCAACTGACCTCTAAAATTCTCTCAAAAGCCTTCACACTCCACAATATATCCTCAGTTTTTATTTCCAAAAAACTGCAAATGAGAGCAAAACTGATGTTATCTCGTGAAAGAAAAAGGTTCTACGTCAATCATTTATTCACGAATCCCACAAGAACTAAAGGCATCTGAGTTATGACTACATTATCTTTGGATTGTGATTGGAATTTGGCCAATTTAGAGTGTGAAAATGGAAGAAAACATCACGATATCACCCAGTTGGATCCATCACCATGGGAACTCCGAAAACCCGCATGTTGCTTTCCTTTTAAAATGGTGGAGGTACAAGAATAACCCAAGTGATGCATACATTTATTTCATTGCCGACTGATTCTGGTGTGAGATGGAGGGTAACTTGATAGCACAATCTGAGTGGAAGCCCCTTTAGGTGATGGATAGGTTTTTACCCATGGACAGTACTGGTAACTCTATCTCTACAAGACTCCTTGTCCAAGAAATTTGTGAGAATAAAAAGCGATAATGCGACATGAAAACAAGCGATTTAATTATTTAAGGTCTCCTAATTTGCACCAACTACATTGTGAGACAGGATCTTGAAGAATTGCAAGAGGAGAACGAACTTACTCCTAGCTTATGGAGGAGTCCGAATTAAGAAGAAGATATTATGGGATTAACATGAACTGGGAAGTTATCGTATTTGATAGCGTTGTATCAGAAGATAGTTATCAAGGTGAATATCTATCCGCATTCAAGACAAAGATCCGTCTTTATATCACTTATATATTGAAGATGTTGACCAAAAAAGTACAAGATATCTCTTGTGAAGAGAAAGACCCAAACTCGAGATACTGTGGCAATATAATCAAGAACAAAAGTGGATTCCAGTTTGACTGGAGTTTTGCTATCTCTATTTATATGGTATATTTCTCCAATTTCTAGTACGTATATTGAAGTTTTATTCTGAGATTCTTTGAACGTCTCTTTGATGGAAAAATCATTAGCTTCTGAAGCTTTACTTTTCCAGACAATCTTTAGGAGAAGAACGTGAGTTCTCAAGAGAGAGAAGACAATGCTTAACTGTGCTCTCCAAACAAAGCCTGAAGGAGTTCATGGCATCAAGAGGTCGAGAGGCATTCTTTAATAGAATAATTCCATCTGAGTAAGACTCAAGTATTTTAGTGGACTTGTTTGATTGTTGAGCGAGCCCACATTGACCTAGGTTAAATGACTAAACTACGTTAAGCTCTCGAGTGTCTACTGCTTCCCTAATGTTTTGCTTATGCTTTGGTAAATTTCCAATTGAAGTTACTAACAACCAAATCTGATTCAACGGTTTACTCCACCGACGACTAATGCTAGGAAGAATTTCAACCATGATAACAATGAACATTTTGAATATAGCTGAGACTCACCTTCTCAAATATTGGAAATGCGGACTTGAACCTAGTACAGACGAAGTCAAGAATTTCATTGTTGTTTCCAGGTTCTTCTTCTCCAAACTGATTGCATGGAAATGCTAGGATCTCAAGGCCTAAGTGATAGTAAGCTCAGTCTCAACTTTAAAGTCAAGAAATAATGAAGAAAAACACAACATGACATGCAAGATCTAATGAGCCAAAGAAAGTAGCATCTAATCCAAAAAGGATGTGAAAAAGGAGCAGACATCAAGAAAGATGTATATCAGTTAAAAAGCTCAGCTAAAGTTGGTAAGACGATGACAACCCTAAACAGGATGCTTATATAGTGTACATTCTGAATAATTCAGGGAAATCACAAGGAACAAGTATTCAGGACTAATATTAAACTCCACTTGCAGGCCCCTAATCATAATCACTGGAAAAAAGAGAGGGAAAAAACGACATACAAAGGCAGGTGAATCGGTTTATATCTTGTTTCGCATTCATTTACCAGAGCAGAAAAATGATCATGCTCATACAGATTAACTACTGGCCAATCCTTTAAGATAACATACCTTGATCTCTATACTTTTCATAGAGGTGATTCAGCTCAGTATAATTTGAATTAGTCATACCACTGCAGTAATTAATTGAGAAAACAAACGCAATGTGAATGATAATTGACAAACACAACAAATTAGAAAAAACTTAACAAGAAAGATAATATCATTGTAAAAGTGTTCAAATCTAAATAAGCTGAACATGAGTGGGTAGCTACGTTAGGATCATATATTCGGGCTGACAATTCCTATATTACATTTGCAAACCCCACTTGCAGGCGGAGACACTACAAAAGCTGTAACTTTGGTATAGCAAATGATAGTAGTTCAATTACAATACTTTAAAAACAGAGACGAAAACTATGGTTGAACCGATAAAAGAAAAACAACAAAAAAAAGGAAAATAGTGTGCTCGTTTATGACACCATGTTATAAAGAGATGTAGCGAAACATGGTGGAACCTCGTATCATATGTCAAATGTAAGAACTGAGATTCTGTTAATAACATGCATGATGGGCTAATACTTCAAACATTTCACGATGAATTACAATCAGATCGATACTATTACCGTTTGACAGCAGTTAATCTACCAATACATAATGAATCTCCGTCAAAAGATGCAATTGTAAATGAATATCCAACAGATCAGATAAACAATACCATTTTGATGCAACATTGACAATCAGCAAAACTTTTCCTTTGTACATGCTAAGATCCACATCATTTCCTTGAGCATCCTGCAATCAGCAACAATCACTACATTGAACAATGATTTTTTCATCTCTATATATGCACAGATAAATGATGATGAAGAGATCAATACAAGAACTAGTATAATAATTAATCTTAAATACCAAGGTAGTAAAGGAAACTGGTTTGGATTGTAAGCAGCAAATAAAAGTACCAAGCAGATTCTTGTGGACTCAGAGTATACAATACAAAAACAGCTCGAAATAGTATTGTTGGACTTAAATTAGTAGTTGAAACAACACATGTAGCTAGCAAGAGGAATAGAGTCATGTAATGTGCATCTTTAGGGAAAAAATCATTTTTCATACCATTACTTGACACGATTTTCATTTTGATCCCTTAATTTGACATTCATCACTTTGCATACTATAAACTGGACACTTTCTTTACATTGGATACTCCAACGCCGAAAATGTAGAAGGTGGCATTCGGTGGACCCAAATTTGGGATTTAGACTAATTTAGACCGACTCCAACCTTACACCTCAGCATATTCCACGTCATCTGCACGTACTTTTCCAGCATTGGAGTACCCAATGTCAAGAAAGTGTTCAACTTACGGTATGCAAATCAATGAGTGCCAAATTAAGGTATAAAAATGAAAATCGTGTCAAGTTATTGTACGAAAAATGATTTTATCTCTGAACAAGTCAATTAACCACACAAAAAGGGTATAGCTAAGATGATTTTTGAGACATTATCATGGTTTCAAGACTCTGGTCATAGCAAAAGAAGCCGGATGCAACAAACAAATAAAAGTCGAAATAAAAGACACAAAGTATACTGAGTGTGTGTGTGTGTGTATAAGCAACAGAACTTACTGACCTTGACAGTGAAATCGAATATTGATTTCGCGGACGCCATCTCAATTTTTCTGGTTGTCAACACAGATGATAGACCAACACAAACCTTAAAAGTTGATTGCACAATTAAGTATTAACTACTCTTTTTTTTTTTTTTTTTTTTTTTCTTTAGTCAGCTATAGGCAAATACTCGGATGCAACTAAAAGGCTTGTTTGGTTCGGCCTAATAGTACTAGGCCAGTTAGTTTATCTGGCTGGGTAATAGTCTTTTTATCCAACTGAAAGGCTTGTTTAGTTTCACAAGTAGTCTTGACAATTTTGAGTCCATTTATCCAACTGAAGTTTAGTTCAAATCAATGCACATTTAACTTGGAAATCAAGAATTGTTTGCTAAAAATGTAATTTTTTGTCTTATGTTTGAAGTGGAACTACTGTCAAATAATTCGATGCCTTGTAAAGCTTTCTGTCATGTGACGAAAAGATTTTTCCACTTAAAAGCAATAGATCAAAAATAATGCGCAAATTCCATCCACCTCCCTATTAGTTTTATTTTTTCTCATTAATCTCCCTTTAGTTGGTCGACCAACCAAGTTTGAGGGGTAAAAATGTCCCTTAATAGAAAATGTAATAAACTATTAAATTATTAAGTCAAAATAAGACATTAGAAAACTCCTTTTGCCATTGCCAAATATTTCCTATGTCTTATTTGAAAAAGATTCTCATGCATTGATTTTGTTCATAGAAATCTTTCTATCTTAACATTATTTTAAGTTCAATTTTAGATATTTCTAAGGGATAAAAGCGTTAAACCCCCTATACTACAGGGGTTTAGCGATTTGCCCCATGAACTTTTTTTTGGCAACAAACCCTCTGTACTATGGATAAACAAGACTTTTTGTCCCTGATCGAATTTCCGGCCAATTTTCGCCGAAATTTGAAACGTGAACATGAGGGTTCATTATTATTTAACCTCAAAATCAATAAAATGCCCACTTCAATTTTTGTTATATTTCCTTAATTTTCAAACCATAGTTTAAGTTATCAAAATTTAGGGCTTGAAAATTCAGAAAAATATAACAAAAATCGAAGTGAAAAAATGGCATTTTATTGAATTTGAGGTTAAATAGTGATGAATTATCATGTTCACGTTTCAAATTCCGGTGAAAATTGACCAAAAATTCGACCAGGGGGCAAATTATATTTTCCAGTCAATAGTGAGGAGGCAAAGTGCTTATTTATCCATAATACAGGGGGCTTGTTGCCAAAAAAAAGTTCATGGGGCAAATCGCTACACCCCTATAGTGTAGGGGATTTAACGCTTTTATCCCTATTTCTAAATATATAGTAAATGCATGCCTGAAATTTTAAATCACAAATTCGTACATAACTAAACAATAAAAATATGATTTTGAACGTTTTAATAACTTGTATGTAGTTTAAACAATTGAAGTTTATATTAATAATAGAGAACATTTGATACATAAATGTACTTATCTTTTATAGTACAAAAAAGTTTGACGTTGGGTTTTCTTGCATAATGAGGTGTTTGATAATGAAATGCTCCACGTCAGGCTGGTCCAAATTATGTTGGATCTTGGATCGACATTTTTTTTTGGATAAAGCAAAATTCATTAAAAGCACAAGAAGTGCAAAGAACGTAACAAAGTACAAAAAAAGTTCACAAACAAAATAGAAAAGCAAACTAAACAATACAGAGAGTGGGAATGGAACTTCATTCAAAGAAAGAGTAGATGAATCCCTCTATGTATGCCTTGCACCAAACCCAAGTTCTTATTTTGATTAGCTCCACGTATTCTTAACGCATGGTGGTTCATCTCTAAACAGCACCCCATTACGAGACTGTCAAATAGTCCAGCAAACAACACTCTAGATGCCCTTCCACAACTTGTTATTGTTACCAAGAACAAGGTCTTTATGCTGTAGAAAATGGGCTTGCAGTTTGTTAATAATCGTTTTGAACCCCCATCCAGTTATACATACTCTAGGTCTGATACGAGAACGTACAATCAAAGAAAAGATGCACTGCATTTTCTGTGTTCAGCCCACAGAATCCGCAAACCACACCCCCAATGACACACTGAACTCCTATTCTCAAAAGGTTTTCCTTAGTTGCAATTTTATCCTTCACCAAGCGCCACGCCAAACATTTCATCTTCGGGAGGGCTTGTTGATTTCAAAATAATTTGAAAAATCTAAAGGAGAAGATTGATTTCGTTGGTTAAGTCTAACATAAGCTAATCTAACAGAAAAACATCCAGATGGTTCGTCATTCCATTTTCATGCATCCCTAGAAACAGAGTTTGGACAGAAAAACTGAATACTTCCCATCATATAGTGGTACAACCCTTATGAAGAATTTGCGTCTCCAGTTGAAGTTCCACTCCCACGCTCCTCCATTCCTCGTACCCACCTCGGCAATAGAGTCTGGAACCCCTCACTGAGGCACCAAAAGTTGACTAGGACGGGGCTAGTGCACCGAAGCCACTCTCTTAAGTTTGTAAACCCTTTTAAATTAAGCCATATATGTTGCATTTAAGGAATAGACCAAACTTCAGCAGATAAGTCAAACCTACACACTAGGTGGAACTAGCACACTTAGGTAAATGTGCAATAGGTTCAACCTTGACACCCCCACTGTGGCGTAATATGTGAAACTTTGAGATAATGGGTCAAATAATTGTAGAGTAAACCTCATAAATTTTGGACATAGATAAGTGTACCATTAAAGCCTAATGGCCTTTGGTTGGATGGTGGGCTTTTGGTCGAATAATGAGTAATAGGTAGAACCTTCAAATCGTCAACCTCAAAGTTTCACATAATAGGTCGAATATTCGACCTATTTCTTGGTGTTGGCCATTTCTCTTCTTTTCGGATCGTTTTCGAGATGCCATGTGCTTTACTATCGTACTTCTATGCGTAGGTCTCAAATTACGGTACATCGATGCTATATAAACAATCTTTATATTAATTTCTTTAATTTAAATTTCTTGCATGACTAATTACATACTTACAAGAATTATATGTCAGTATCTATAAAGAGACCCCTCTTCAATTTATCATAATACCATATCAAAAAGCTTCGCGCTTTTATAAATCAAAATTAGTATAGCTTGTCAATGCCCAAGATGGTGATAAAACTCACAATCAACATGTCGTGTGCATTGAAAATGAATTTACCTACAATACAAATAAAATAATCGTGATGGACAAGTTAAGCACAAATATACATCTAGAAAGAAATATAAAATATGCATAAGGGGTTAGACAAACGATAGAAATTCCATTCTGTAGTGTTATAGTTGAAGCTCCTCGTCATAGGTATTCACAGTTCAAATGTTTTTGTAGTGTTTTTTGTCTATCGTGTAAACATTTTCATTACGTCATTTGTAGCTCTAAAAATCAGCATGTCAACAACAGTTTTTTGAATCATGACATTCTTGATTGTTTGGATTCAACGAATATGAAAGAGCTTAGAAAAATTGGCATGAGTTGCATCACATGTACCAAAACTTTCTTTTGCTTAAATTCGGTTTATATTGGGATGAAGTGGACGAGATCTCATTCATTCCATTTCGTTGGTTGATAGGAATGAAGCACATAAAGTTTGACGTAATAGTTTAATTATGATTTTTTTTTGTGCTATGTTTTTCGTCACTCTTTAAGCCAGATATTGTAAAGTTTTCGGTGTGCACTTATTGTATGAGTTGTGTTGGGTGTCGATGCGTCACCTTGGCTCAGGAATGGTCCCATTCCACTCACAAAGATTGCACCACCAAACGACCTAAAGGATCTACCCGCAAAATCCCACATCCACACAAGTTTCCTGCGCACTAAGTGCTTAGGGTTTAGTGAAGAAGTGAGTGCACAAAACTTAAAAGGTAGGTTCTTTTTCCCTCTTCCTTTCCTCTCTCTTTTCTCTTCTTTTTCTTCCTTTTCCCCTAAAAAAAAATGGTTGTCTCACCCTCTCTTTTTCTCATTCACGTAGAGCCACTACAACAAAAATCCCCTGTTGGGACACATGAAAGTGTCCCAACAAGCACATATTGCAATACTTAACTATCTTTGGGACACTTATTGAATTTGTCACATAAAACCTATGTCCCAAGAGAGTGTGGGACACTTTTTTAAGTGTCTCTACAATAATAGTTTTGTGACATTTATATGAGTCCCATATGTAAGCTTTACGGACATAAATAAATGACTTAAAATAACAATGTTAGGACACTTAAATATACCTCATGCTAAATTCCTGTGTGCCAAAGTAACTATGTTAAGACACTTAAATATGCCTCATGACTTAAATATGCCTATGCTTAATTTTTGTGTCCCTAGGTAACTATGTTCAGACACTTATATTTATTTCTAGTTTCCAATATATGTATTGTCTGCTCTTTTTATTTTCTAGTTTTTCCCACATGAAAATTGATATTTCAATAATGTCTCACCAGTAAAACAACATTTTACATTACATATGGCAACAAAGATATTGCAACAATAAAATTAATAAAACTTCAATTTCTATAAAAAGCAAGTGTACAATGTACAGAGATAGATCAAACATCCACCTAAATACAAAGAGTACAAAATAGAAAAGACTTATTACAAGTAAAAGATAAAAAAAAAATCACATTAATTTACTAGTGAATTTAACTATTTTAAAAACGTTTCTCTTTGTCCTTGCCGAGGTATCAATCCATGGTCTCTAAAACCTGAGAAACATGAAAAATTCATGAAATCTTATATCAGTAACATGGAGGAATAACAAATATGCTTGCATTATAAAAATGTACAAAAAACATAAATAATAAGAAAATGAAGCAATGAGTAAAATTGGAATATTGGTACCAGTTATTGCCTTCATTTCATCGATAACTTAAGTTTGGTCTAATACAACTTTGGTCTAATACAAAAACCTCATTAATGTTTGGACAATTTCTCTTTGAAACTTGAATACACAAAAAACTATACCAATCTATCTTGTTCTAAAATAGTAAGGGAATGTCTCTCTAATTATTCAGACATCAACAAATCCGTACTGTTTCTATAAGCTCCAAACCTCACCCTGTTTTATCAAGTTTTCAATCAAGCTATTGTCATGAATATTAATGGTTGTGGCACTGTCTTGTTCACTTTCAGAAAAGTCTTGGTTTTCTGTAGATGGCCTCCTAATTGTTTAACAAAGTCCTTTGACATATGCAATTGTATCTCATTGTATTTCTCTATGAGAAATACATATCAAAATACGGCGACAAATATGTTACAACCTAGATGAGGGCTTAAGCAATATACATGATCTTAACTGGAAGTCCAAACCTCAGTTACATGAGCTATTTGGGAAATAAAAAAGTTTAGATAAACTTACTAAGATTCCTATTACCCCTAAGGATGCACAAATTTGTCAGTAGAAACAGTACCTGGAGTCATCGAACATGACCTAACGGGCCTCTTGGAATTTATCGTTCACACTGGGAGGTACTGTCATGTAACATGATGAGATTTCAGATATAGTTAGGCAAATGCCTCAAACTTTTAAAGTTTGAGTGAATCGAGCCTAAGCCTGCATTCGGTCTACGGCACTCTGCGGCACAAACTGCACCAAATCTAAAAGATATCTTGTCAATCAGGCTCGTAAAAAAGAACTCACCATGTCGCTTTCCACAATTCAGGCAACAGAAGGATAGCCAGTGACTACTTTCAACCTCTGAATTATTTTAAGATTATGAACTCATGAAACAACAGATGTAAATAGTCATATTGAAACCATGTACAAAATTTCCTTTTGGTCACTTTAAACTTATGCAAATCTCCTTGCATTCTATTTTTTAAAAAATCAACAATTCAAACATCATTCATGAGGTCAAAGAACAGAAATATTTCGTATTACTTCTGTTGTAGGGTGAAATCTGTTTTTTCCATCCTGCAAACCCTACAAGAAAGTTGTACTTCGTTAAGATCAACACAGTGCTGGCTAATGCAGGAGATACTTCATGATTTTGCAGAAGAACAAAAAACGACAGGAAACTCAAAAAGTACTTCATGATATTTCGAGAAATATTATAAACTTTACCACAAATATATCCCTATAAGGTATCTCATTATTTTGCGCATAATACTATAGCAAACATTACATAACTTGTGTTCTAACCATATGCTTTTGGGCACACTAGTAAGATCCTTAAAAGGACAAAATATCTTATCCCCAATGTCTACCTTCTTCATCCAAACGTCGAGCAACAGCTGAAAAGTACAGAGTACTCTTATTAGATCATCTTAGGACTTCAAGCTTGGTATTGCTTCTGAATCCCTTATACCTTCCCAAGATCCTTATTGATAATAATACATCATTCACCAACTAGAATTCAGTACTAATATACCTTCTGCCATGGCCTTTTTTTGTCCAACCACAAATATACAAAATCACACCCATGCTCACACTCACAAATGGTAAGGTAATATAAGTACAAAGGAATAACTAAGTATAGGTAACAATCTTCTAACATTTCCCTTTACATTACTCATAGAAACTTATTTCGATTCGTAGTTTCTTTCACCCTGGGCGTGAGCCAGCCAAAATATAAGGATTCTCTATCTTGTTTCAAACATTGTGAGTGAAATTCTTGGCGTTATCTGAATTTCAGCCCTTCATCCATATTAAATTATGGTCAAGCAGAAAAAACTCTAAAGGATGTGAGCAATAAATGAGAAATTCTGTTATAATGTTACTGTCAACCAGTACAACTAATGCGACTGTCATATTACATAGCCCTTATCAATTCAGCAGTAAACTTACTCAACTGTCAATAAAAGATCAATAGATAGCTAAATTTAAGCAATCACTGAGAGGAAATGATACTCCAGCCATATACATTATATGCCATAGAGAGAAATGTATAATTTAAGAACAAGCATGAGTATAATGCCAAATGGAATCAATTAATAATATCAACCATATAGTATATCAAAGAAATGGTAGAGTACCTGAGATTTTGAGCTTTCAGGATCATTCATGGACTGGTGTATTAGTGTCTCATCGTCCAAAGAAGAAAAGAGAAGACTTTCATGATGATGTCAACGTGTGAGTAATGAAGCCATAAATTTCAAGAATGAATACAATAATCATTATATACATGATAAGTAAACTATAAACATATAAACCAGCAAATAAGCCTGTAGCTATAAAATTTCGAGTCCTTAAAATAAAAGACAAGAAAAATTTAGAACAAATAAAATTTATATTTACTCAAAAAGAATATGGGTTACAATCTCAATAATCATCTGATTCTTTTCTAGAAAACATATAAACTTGATGGACTTCAATATGGAGTTGATTTTTATATCTTCCAAGTGGCTTTAATTCGAACGTTGATTCAAGGGCGATTGAGCTTAATCTTAATCAACAATCAACTTGACTTGATATTTGAGACGAACAATATGATCTTCGTCTTGAGTTCTTAAATTTTTTGAATATATTTAAAGTTCGATCTCCTTTAGCAGAGTTGCAATCCTCATAAATAGTTTTCCAACGGCTTTGCAGCTTGATGTTGAATCAAATGAAATTTTTATTAAATCCTCGTGAAGAGCAATCTTGATCTCCGCGAAGAACGTCTTGAAGATGATGAATTTGAGGGAGAATTTCCAGCTTTATCAAAGGGAGAATTTCCACAGCTTTAATCAAATAGAGTTTTTCCACAACTTTATTCCTCGTGAAGAACGACATTGATCCCCGCAAAGAACTCCTCGAAGATGATGAACTTGAGGGATATTTTCTAGAGCTTCTTCTCTTCAAATATAATATTTTTATTGTGAATTTTCATTGAGGGAAGACCTCTATTTATAGGTGTAGAAGTAGAGTTTTGATAAGATTGTTTGCCGGGGTGGAGGTATACTATTGGTTCTTCCACTTTCAAGATAAATACAAATTCATTTGTATTTATCAAAAAGTATTTTAATTTAAAAAAACACATCATATATGCCACATGTCTTGATTTGATTGGCCACATAATTTAAGTGATTTGATTGGCTTGAACACCTCACTTTGACACTTGGCATCATTTGATTGGTCAACAAATATATTAGAAAATTAACCAATTTAACTATTTTATATTAGAATTTAATTTAGTACAATTCCAATTTAAAATAGTAAAAATGAGATTAATCTCTAAAACATTTATTTAATTAGGCACAAAATTTAAGTGTCTACAAAGCCATCACTAACGGTTCCTCTTAATTTTCTTTCCAAATAAGCAGTGTTGTTGTCTCCAACATTGACTAGAAAATCGTCATTAGAAGACAAACAAAAGACAAAAGCAAAATGTCTCCTATCGAATGAAACAAAAATGATCACATATTTGAACTTCGTGAAAACACTAGAGAGAAAGAACACGAGTTGTGAAAAAAGGAGTAAATCATACAGAAAAGGAGGAAAAAAGAAACCAGTAATAAACACTTTTATCCTCATCAAAAATTTGTACATTGAGCTAGTCGCCACTCTCTTCTCGAGCAGGAAGAGATTACGCAATCCTTCTGAATCCTGAAACAACGAAGAAATGTACAAAATACAGCAAAAACAAAAATAAATTACAAAAAAATGCAAAAGCTTATGGATGCTCAATTGACTAACAGACTAATTCATCAAATACGCTCAACAGCGTAGGGCAAAATTTCAAGCAGAGCGATGCATTAAAACATAAAAAGATTCTCGCTTTTTATTCCCACAAAATCGTAAACGCTACAGTTTTCTCCAATTAACAAAGAAAAGAGCAACATTGAGAAGGAAAATAATAAGAGTTCAAAGCCAGAAGATTATCCGATCAATAAAGGTCATCAAACTTCCATTTGTGGTTCTATTCCTCCTCACCCGATAAGAGTAACTATTAAATCGAAAAAATAGTATAATACACACACAAAAGCATCTATTGATACCTGATATCATGATTATTGTGCAAATAATTGAAAACAATCATAACTACTCACCGTACCAGAGCAGATGGAACCGAAAGCAGCTGGGGATCATTGCAAATGGGAGAAGCAGCTGTTGTAACACGTCGAACATAGATGATTTGAAGAAATAACAACGGTTTAAGAGGTAGATGAAGGGGACGATCGGTGAAGAAAGCCATAGAAACACCATTGGAGCAAACTACGTCAGTGATGAGCGGCGATAATCGGCAGCAAATACGTGAGCAGCTCACCAAGGGAAAAAAAATGGGGGCTGATTCGAATATAGGGCTAAAAGGTGTGTGGGCTAATGGACATACGATTATTAGTTTTGGGCCTATAACATTTGGACCACATATATCAACAATCTCCACCTTGGCCCAAGATGGTGCACTAAGGACGTTGGATTTGAAACCTCATCATCGCTGAGGCACTTGCAAGTTCACAAAGAAAGTGCAAGTAACAATGGAGGATACACGAAGTACACTCCTGATCACAAAGACCAAAGGAGGTAATAACCATCATTGCAAGCACAAAACAAGATAACTATTGGGACATAGAACACAAAGTTCAAGGGGAAATCACCAAAGCAAGCACACAGCAAGTAACTAAGACTTTGTCACATAGATCATTCGAATTCAAAGTTCAATATCCTTTGACATTGAAGGAGTTTTGCTACACCTAAACACTTATTACCCGCATCAGTAAGATTAAACTCATAAGGAATCTTGCTTAACATAATTAAGTCATTATCAACTATGTCACGAATAAAGTAGAACCTAACATCAATATGCTTAGTTCTATCATGGAACACATGATTCTTACACAGTTGAATAGCAAACTGACTATCAGAAAATACAACCACGTCTTTTTTTAGAAAACCAATTTCAGACACAAGACGATTTAACCAAATAGCTTCCTTAAAATCTTTAGTAGCCGTTAAATACTCAGACTCAGTAGTAGACAAAGCAACAATAGGTTGTAACTGAGATTTCCAACTTATGCAACCACCACACAAGGTAAACTGGTGTGAAGTAAGACTTTATATTATCCTTATCAGTTGCGTAATTAGAATCAACATAGCCAACAAGCCTCACACCTTCAGAGCACTTAGAAAAAGTCAAACCAAGATTCACAGATGATTTTAAATACCTCAAAGGCCATTTCAAAGCATTCCAATGCGGCATACCAGGATTACACATGTATTTACTCAAGCAACTCACAGAGTAAGCAATATCAGGTCTAGAACTAACCATCAGATACATGACTGAGCCTATAACACTAGAATATGACTCCTTCTTCATTTTCAAACATAGGAGATTGATGCTTACTTAATACAAAGTGGGAAGCAATAGGCACATTCACAGGTTTAACACTCAACATGTCAAATTTACTCAAAATATTTTCAACATATGAAATTTGATTTAACACAAGCGTAGATTTCATTCTGTCCCTAACAATGTTAATGCCTAAATCCTTTTAGCATCGCCTAAGTCTTTCATAACAAAATTTTCACATAGACATTTTTGCACATGCTCAATAAACTTAAGACAAGGACTGATGATCAACATAGCATCGAAATAGATTAGTAGAAATACAGGCACAAAAGCGATTTCTTAAAATACAAGCAATGATCACAAGAACTTTTAACAAAACTCAAAGATTGCATTTGTAAAACTTTATATTCCACTGCCTAGGTGGCTGTTTGATTCAACACATTTTTCAACAAACAAACACAATCACGCTTCTTAGGATCTACAAATTCCTCGAGTTGTTTCATATATATGTTTTTATCAAGTTCATCATGGAAGAAAGCAGTAGTCACATCCATTTTTTTCATTTTCCAATCAAAATGAGCAACTAAATCAAGCATATTTCTAACAGTAGTGAATTTGGCCACAGGAGCAAAGATTTCAACATAATATATTCCCTCATTTTGAGTAAATTCCTTAGCAACAAGTCTAGCTCTATACCTGACATTATTCGATTCCACTTTACCCTTAAATAACCACTTATATTTAACAATAGAAACAGTAGAAGGTTTAGGAACAAGAACCCATGTTTGGTTTACATGCAAAGGTTCCATCTCACTTTTCATAGTACAAAGTTATTTTCAGAGTGTTTAGATTATAATGCTTCACGGTAAGTCTTAGGTTCATTGCAATCAAGGGATTCAAACACATTAAAGGCAAAATCAGACATTTCAAACACATTGAAAGCAAAGTCAGACATTCTATCAGCCTTTTTCTTAATTTTTCTTTTATCCCTATATGTAGTGAGATAATCATGCAAATCATGTTCATTATCTTCATCATGCAACACATGCTCCTCATGTAACACAAGCTCCACCTCATTAGAGGTGTTCTTAACTTGATTGTCAACATGTAAATCATTCAAATTATCATACAATTCAAGAGTACTTTCAGTTTCAATAGGCTTCACAGAATGATCAACAACCGGCAATTGCTCCACCTTAAAAGGAGCACTATCAGATTCAAGAACTGAAAGAGGCAAGAAACAAACAAGCAAGGAAATTCATTTTCATTGATTATTACATCTACACTTATCACAACTTTAAAACCATGTTCCCTTTTGATTTCACAATCTACAACACTCAATCCCATCAGGATACCCTAAGAAAACACATTTCTTAGATCTAGGTTCAAGTTTATCACCACTTTGATGCACATAAGCACTGCAACCAAAAACTCTAAAATTAGACAAATCAAGTGGTTTCCCGTGAAAACTATTTCTAGGTATTTTCCTCCTAAAGGGACAGGCGGTGACCTATTCATAAGATAGGTAGCAGCATAAAGAATTTCACCCCAAAATTTCTCAGAGAGCCCAGATGAGGCTAACACACTCCTCACTCTCTCTCTAAGAGCGTTCTATTCATTCTCTCAGCAACCCCATTCTTTTGGGCGTATAGGGAACAGTTCTATGAAGCTTAATACCAAAGAAAGCACACAAATGATCAAATTTCTTGCTACGAAATTCAAGACAATTATCGGTACTAACAATTTTAATTTTCTTTCCTGTTTGAATTTCCACCAAAGTTTTCCAGATTTTAAACTCATAAAAAAAATCAAATTTATTTTTCAATAAACAAACCCAAACTTTTCTAGAAAAATCATCAATCAATGATAGAAAATAAAATTTACCACCATGAGTAGAAACATTAGGAGGAGTCCAAACATCAGCATAAATATATTCAAGCACATCAGAGCACTTAGACTGATTAGGGTAAGAGGAAATGGGGAATGAAACCTTGTGTTTTTTTACCTAAAATACATAATTCAAAGAAAGACACAGATGACACATAATCATTACCAAAATGAACACCTTTGTGCAAAATGTCAAGGCCTTTATTACTCATATGACCTAACCTATTATGCCATAAATAGACTTATCATGTATCACAACATTCACATAGTCAACAACATGTTCGGCATGACAGATATACAAGCTGTTTCTCTTTTCAGCCTTAAACAAAACAAGTGAATTTTTCAAGATTTTCATAACTCCTTTTCCCCACTTTACCTCCAAACCATCATCCTCAAGAGCAGCAATAGATAGCAAATTATGACAAAGATCAGGAATATGTCTCACATTTTTCAATCTAAGCACAGAGTCACATGAAAATTTAAGACAAATCTCACCAATTCCTAACACATAGCATTTTTTATCATTTGCTAATAACACATAGCCATGCTCAAACTCTTTATAACTAGAAAACAAATTTCTACAAGTAGATACATGGTAGGTACAACTTGAGTCAAATAACCACTCATTTCCAGGCAAAGAACTAGATACTGAATTCACATGATCACTAATCACAAAGACATCACCCATATGAGCCTTATCAATTGCTACATTAGCTTTAGCTTAGCATGCTCATTTTTGTTTGGATGAGGACAATCTTAGGCATAATGGCCAGGATCACCACAATTGTAACAATTTTGTCTTTTAAACTTATGCCTCTTCTTCTCGTGACCATTATTTTTCTTACTATTGTTATCATGCTTTTGGTGTTGAGATCTATTATGAGATCTACCCCTCACATACATAACCTCACCAGAATCTTTAAATTGACCATTACTACTCCTAGCATGCTTTAAATCAAGTTCTTTGTTTCTCAAACCACTCACAACAATATCAATAGTAATGTCATCTCTATCATACTTAATAGAAAATTTAACATCATTATACTTGTTAGGAATGACATTCAATAGAACAATAGGGGTATAATTATCAATATATTTATCACCGGCTTGTTTAATATTTTGCACAAGTTTGTTAAACAAATCCAGATTCTCATCAATATCTTTGCTCAAATCCGATTTGAAACGAAAGAATTCTTCAAGTAAGAACAACTTGTCAGGCCAAGAAGTATTGGTATAACTTATCCAGTTTTTTCCAAACTTCTTTGGCACAATCTATAATACCGACTTTTCTAATCACACAGATAAGTTCAAGTAAATTGTGCAGCATATCATTTCATTTATTTCATATATAATGCCCTTATTTAGTTTCTAAGTAATTTTCACCTATACCTCTAAAATCTTTTGGTTGGATTAAGACACACTTAATCTGTGAGGCCCCAAAATCTAAAGTCTTATTGAAGTCCAAAATCGATATGTGATTTCAAACCTCAATAATACCGTAGAGGGTCCCAATGAACGAAATCGAATAAAGCCAAACAAACTTATTTATTGCAGCGGAAAAATTTCAAAGTTACAATAGCAGTTAATTATTACAAACCACAAATCTTAAGACATAATTATTCAAACACACGAGCAAATGATATTTCGGACATATTTTGGTTTGAGAGACCAAATATGCTTATTAAAATCCATAAAGCTTTAAATAAAATCGCAGTAATCCAAAGATAGTCGATCCAACCAGGTAATATCACTCTTGTTCTGAGAATGGACAGAAAAATAAGAGAGATGTAAGTCTTAGAGGACTTAGTGAGATTTTTAACAATAATGACAGATTTATTGCAACGAAAATCTATTTAGGTTATCAGTAAGGTATTAGAATGAAAAGAACCAATAACAACAGGATTAATATGGAATAATGAACTTGTGCAATTACTTATAACATATCCAACCATAACACCGAAAAATTAACCGTATACCTCCCTACGAGGAGTGACCTCGTAACAGAATAGAAGACATGCTCGAGTACATGCCAGTCTAACATGCGGGTTACAGCCAACTCCTGACTGCAAGCGGCGCTTAGACAGAATGGGTATTAATTTAAATTACTAACCGACAACCCGTGTTGCCCAGCAGTAAATTATCTCAATCCCTGGGCCCAACTTCCCAAAGGCGTCCCAATGGGTGAAACAGAAATATCAGATGAGCTAGTAAGCCGGATAAAATCCGTTGCTCGTTTTTGAGCTACATAGGCCGAACATAGTTCGTTGCTCGTTGCACAGTTCAAGAATTAATTATTTAATCTCAGATTTGTTAATACATTTTCATAAGAATGTGATAATGGATTAAGAATAGGTTTAGTTTAACAGTATTTTAGCAAGTGAATTATGAAATAAGATAACAGGTGTGAAACGAGAAATGTGATAAAGGTTGATCATGATTGGAAATAAATAATCACGATTGTTCTGTCCAAAAATCTCAAGGCCAAATGCCAAAAGGGCTGGAATAAACCACATGAATCTCACCTCCTTCTAATCCTTGGTTTTCTGGCAAAAGTCGACCGTCTCCTAAATAAATTTAAAGGTGTTAACAATCTTTCAAATAATAAATATTTATTTTTTCTCTAAATTATCTTTAAGATAATTAACTAATTCTTACATTATCACCATAATTCACTAACCAAGCAAATGTTTTCATGAAGATATGGAATTAACATATAAGTATCACTTTTGTCATATAACATGTTCTAATTGTTATCATAAATTATAAATTAGTGTTCGTAAGATTAATATAATCATAAAAGTCACAAGGTTATTAAAATCATCAAAATAAATCATTGTACAATTTAAGTATAATATAAGAATCAAGTTATATGACTAGATCATTAAGTGGCTAAAGTAACTTATAGGAAACTAAAGTAAGCAAGAAAGTAAATATGAAAATGTGCTACATAAACTATAAATATGTTATTAAATTCAAAACAGAAACTAACACAAGATTAAAATTAACAAAAATGACTTTTAACATTCCTTAGGATGTTAGCAACACGTATGTATCATCACATTGATACTTATCATCCGAATTTTAGTATTAATTTAAGAAACAAAATGAATGCGCACAGTTAGGGCTGAAAGTTGTAGCAGTCCGAGAGTTACCTTAAATCGAACATCTAGAACTGGTTAAAATATGAAATTTATTGAGGGGTTTTGTTAAAGACACGATCAAGAGTCTCTGTTCCTAAAATCAGCTCAAAAGATGAAGGTTTGATATTTATTTTGGGGCTTGCAAGTTTCGGGTTGAAACTGTAATTTCTGCGCAGTTTCGAGACTAGGGATTTTTCAAGGAAATTTTGAATTGGGAAATTTCTGGAAATATTTTTGTTAGCTAGACGACTTAGAAAGGAAGATTTTTCGTGAAGAGAGTGAAGAGAGATTCAGACGTTTGAGGTGTGAGAAAAATTGTTGAAGGAAGCCTTCCTTTTATAGGTGAAAATGGGAGACAAGGAATTAAATTGAGTCCCTACCCAAATGTTATTTTATTTTAACTTGACCACCCCTATTTATGATGAATTTTCCAGAAATCTTACCCCTTATCTCTGATTTGAATTTTATAATATTAAACATAAGAAATATCTACTATTATTGAATGAATGAAGACAAAGCAAGAAATTACTTTTACCTTATTCTACTTTTAACTATTATAAGATATAAATATCTAGGAGTAAATGTGAAGATTTACCATTATAAAGGTATTTTTGGATATTTAAAAATTATAAAGGACCATTTTGAAAGTTTTAAGGACTCAATTGATCTAAAAGAAAATACTTGGGGTCAATTATAAGATTTCTAAAAGTTGAAGGACTAAATTGAAATATACTCAAATACCATTTTGAGTTACCAAATAAAAATATTTTTAGGGGTGTTACATAATCTTTGCTTACAAATATCAAAGTCGGATTTTCCATCAAACTGAAGCATACCATATTGATTTCTCGAGGAAGACATAATAACAAATACACAAAAAATAAGACAAAAGAATCTAACTAAGGTACAAAACCGGAATCACATTGTTACACAAACTAAACTTGAAATTACACAAATTCGAAGTCACACCGGTATCACAATATTGCCGAAATTAAAGCAAAATAACGGGAGTTTATCGCCAACTTACCCAAGTGCGACGAAAGGAATTTCGACTTACTCAAATGCAACAGGAGCGCATGTAGAGAAGCTAAAAAAGTTTTGATGACGACAGGTGGCTTCTGTGGCGGCTATGATGCTACTGTTGGGTTTCAATGCGTCGCCTCGGCTCAAGCATTGCCACACTCGAATCACAAATATTCCACCACCAAAAGGTCTAAAGGATCTCTAGCCTTAAGACCCACACCCACACAAGGTTACTACAGAGTGCATAAAGCTCAATGGTTAGGTTCTTTTTTCCTCTTCCTTTCCTCTCTCTTCTTTTTCTTCCTTTTTCCGTCACAAAAATGGCTGCCTAACCCTCTCTTTTTCTCACTCACATAGAGCAGCTCACCAAGGGCAAAAAGGGGGGTTGATTTGAGTATAGGACTAAAAAGTGTGTGGCCTAACGAGAAAATGATTATTAGTGTTGTGCCTACAACATTTGGGCCACATATACCAACAAGTTGCATTCTTTCATCTTCTTTGTCTCATATAGTTGGTATAAAAATCAAAATTTATTCTTTGACATATTTTTGTTTGACTTCATATACTCTCAAGCTTTATAAACATAATGGAAAACTTAGGAAACAAAGTACTTTGATACGTTTGGCCATTGACGAATTTAAAATTCATTAGGGCATTTTTTTTTTTAATTTGGTAGAGACTTCCAATTACTCTAAGATTTTCACAGATGGTGTATGTATTCTAAATGGTTCTTATACAAAAGAGACCTTAATCATGTTTATTGGTAAGTTAGCCACCTACACTTGAGGTAGTTCTTTCATATTCTGAACTTAAGAGTTATGTGAGAGGAATGGCATCTACAGGTGTAAGTGCCATATCATTAAGATATCAAATAATAGGATCATGGTTGAAATCAACAATCCATCTCTTCAGTTCTTTACATTTAAGTACAATTTCATATCACAACACTTACATATTCGATGTTGTGATATTCCGATCTTATGCAATTAACTATGGGGTGATTTTTTAATAACCATATTAGTTGATTGTGTTGAACTAAAGAGTATTGTTCTAAGAGTAAACTTAAGAAAGAACAAAGTGAAATATTTTTTTCGGCATTTGTTTCGTATATCGATCAAATGAAAAATCCACTGAGGCTATGAATTGAAGCCTTCAACATCTATCACAACAATCCATCTCTTCAATTCTTTACATTTAAGTACAATTTCATATCACAACACTTACATATTCGATGTTGTGATATTCCGATCTTATGCAATTAACTATGGGGTGATTATTTAATAACTATATTAGTTGATTGTGTTGAACTAAAGAGCATTGTTCTAAGAGTAAACTTAAGAGAGAAACAAAGTGAGATATTTTTTTCGGCCTTTGTTTCATATATAGATCAAATGAAAAATCCACTGACGCTGTGAATTGAAGCCTTCAACATCTATCACAACATGCTGATTTGATTTTTGGGTGTTGAAATATCTATTTGCTTAACTTCCCAGAATCTTAGTCATTTCAACCATCGCGAGTGATAATAACATTAATAGCAACTAACTTTCCATATAATATGAATATGCCATATGAATAAATATGAGAACCACATTAAGTAGAGCATAATACATGATTTTTTTTGTTTCATTCAATAAATTTAACAGTACATGCTGATTTAGTCATTTGACATTAAATATAATAAAATTATGTAGAGAAAAGAAAAAAAAAATTAGTCTATTTATAGTTTCATCGCACAAACTCTTCGTTCCTCAACACAATATCAACAAGTGTGCAATTTGTAGACCATAAAAATTAATATTTTGTAAAACGGGAACATTCAATCGAAATGAGTAAATCCTACCAATTTACGGATTAGTTAGTCAACCTCTTAAAGATACTAATACTGCCATATTGCAACAAACAACCATTAATTATTTCTATAATTGGTATTTAAGAACCTAGAAGAGAAACATAGTTACAACATTTGGTATATTACACCTCACAGTAGAGCAATCCTTGTCACGTTTCATTTACAACAAGACGTATGTGCAAAAATTGCCATGGACCCAATTATAGCTTGTGTCATCCCCATTTCAGGTCAATATTTGACTTTTTGACATCAGTTCATGTACCGGATGGTCAAACACTTGTGTCGGGGAGTGATTCCTTGATTAGGAGCTGCATTGATGGAGGTTGCCAACTTCTGCAGATCGATCGAATACTTGTTATTTTGTTTTAGACTCCATTTTATCTTTGCTTCACTAACGCCATACAGAAAACTCCATGTCACTTTCTGCAATATAATAAGTGCTCAATCAAGTTAGTTTTTCAATGTCCAAGCTCCTAGGTTTACCAAAGTCAATAAGGGAACATATTTTCCTTCAACCATCCTCCTCGATGTTAAAGTAAATGAGTTTTCCAAAACATTCTTATTTCACCCAATTAATTATTTTATATTTTCTATAAATTGGTGTGAGTACCAAGAAATTGGTACCATGCATCAATGTTACCTATTCATCTAGGAATTATCATAGGGGAGTCCCAATTTTTATTAAGAAATATGTGAAACTAGTCCATGAAACTAGTATGAATAGAGAATATGTGATGTATATCAATTAACCAAGATATAAAAGAATAAAAGGGTGATACGGACTCCTAAAATTTTAGAAGTTCTTTTGTTTTGATTCAAACACAATCATTCAAATATATTTTATCTCCAACACTCGATCCCCATCGCATCCACCCACCCCACCCCACCTTGCCCACCAGAAAGAACATGGAGGACCAAAAATAAAGGAAATAGGTATAGGAACAGGTTTAGAGGGAGGACCAAGAGTATTCCAAGGCAATTTTGGAATGAAGAAGAAGAAACCGCGAGCGCGACAAGGACTTGGTAAGCAAATCAGCCAATTGATCACGAGTGCTGATATGCGCCACATTAACGAGACTTTTTGCAACAATATCACAAACGAAGTGGATATCCATAACAATGTGTTTCATGCAGGAATGCATGACACGGTGCAAGAGAGATGAGTTGCACCAATGTTGTCGCAGAAGATAGTCGATTTGGAAGAGAGAGGAACTTGGAGTTCAAGAAGAAGGTTTGAATCCATCGCACCTCCGAAGTTTTTGTGGCTAGTGCACGGTATTCTGCCTCAGTCGAGGAACGCGCGACGACACGTTGTTTTCGTGAGCTCCGTGAGATTGTATTGTTGCCAAGAAAGATGATAAAGGCTATGGTATAAGTACGATGAGCTGGGTTTCCCACCCAGTTGGCATCGGAGTATGCACGAAGAGTTAGGGGAGAATTACGGCAAATGAGAAGGCCATGATGTACTGTCCCTTTAAGATACTGCAAGATTCGTTTAACGCCGGACGAAGTGTCAATGGTTGAGCGAGAAACGAATTGAGCAAGGCGATTCACCGCGAATGCAATATCCGGACGAGTTAAAGCAAGGTATTGAAGCTCTCCAATAGCTTGACGATAGAGATGTTCATCAAAGGTTGAGGAAAGATCTGGCAAAGAAGAAGTAGACATAGGAGTGGAGAAGGACTTAGCACCGTCCATGTGGTGGCGAACAAGAAGATCATGAATATATTTATGTAATGAGAGAAGAAGTCTTTCTTTGCATAGAACAACTTTGATGCCCAAAAAATAAGAAAGCGTGCCCATGTCCTTGACGGCAAAAGAAGAGCTAAGCTTGGAGATAATAGCCGAAACAAATGATGAATCATTGCGGTGAGAACTATGTCGTCCACATAAACTAAAAGAAAGAGACAAACAACATGTTTACGAAAGAGAAAAAGAGAGGAGTCCGTAAAGGGATTTTTTGAGGCCATAAAGGGATTTTTTGAGTCGACATACATGAGAGGGAAATGACGAATCGATAAACCCGGGAGGCTGCTGCATATAAACTTCTTCCTGAAGAGTGTCGTGAAGAAAGGCGTTACTGACATCAAGTTGGCGAAGCGGCCAATTGTTCACAACCGCAAGTGATAAGATAATACAAATTGTGACTGGTTTAACCACCGGACTGAGGGTCTCCATATAGTCGATGCTAGGGCACTGATGAAAGCCTTTGGTAACAAAGCGAGCTTTATATTTTTCCACAGAGCCATCGGGTTTTTCCTTTGACACGAAAAATCCATTTGCAACCAATGATATTTGAGGCTACGTGGCGAGGCACTAACTCCCAAGTGCCATGTTTGAGAAGAGCGGTGAATTCCTCGGATAATGCCGCACGCCAGTTAGGGTCCTTGAGCCGAAGAAACACAAGTGGGCTCGACAGATTCAAGGATGGGATGCTTGGTGGCATTGTGAACCATCTTCGGTCAAAAGATATTATTTTTGGCGCGAGTTTGTAGGGGATGGACATTGCCAGCTGAGGCAGGCGGTGTGGACAACAGAGGAGCCGAGGAAGGTGCAATACTAGCGACAGGTGAAGAAGATGGAAATGATGGAACATTAGGATCACCAAGTGGCGGCTCTGGCAAGGCGGGAGAAGGTGGCAAAGCTGATGATGGCGGCAGTAAGGTGGACAGCTGAAAAATGGGAACCGAAGCAGGAGAGTGAATAGAAGAATCCGAGGAAGCGGCCTTGCGAGTGAGAGTTGAAAATGGAAAGCGATCCTCACAAAAACGAACATGGCGAGATATGAATATGTGGCCCATAGAAGGATCAAGACACCGATATGCACTCTGCGAAGAACAATAACCAAGAAAAACACACGGACGAGATGGAAACGCTAATTTGCCAGCAACATATGGACGTAACCAAGGGAACCATAAACAACCAAACACGCGAAGCTTTAAATAGTCCGGAGTAGTGTTAAATAATTTTGCAAAGGAGGAATGTTACCCAAGGCGGTGCTCGGCATTCGGTTGATAAGGTAAATGGTCATTTGAAAGGCATGGGGCCAGTAGGCCGCGGGAAGTTGAGCATGATGTAAAAGGGCACGACCAGTTTCAACCACATGGCGATGGTGACGTTCTGCAATACCATTTTGTTGTGGGGTATGTAGGGCTTTCGTAAGAAAAGAGATTCCATGTTGAACAAAGTAGCAATGGAGTGACAAAAATTCTCCACCGTTGTCACTGTAAAAATTAGTTAGTCGCTAACCAAATTGCGTTTCAACCAATGGCTTAAATTGCTGAAAATTTTCATTGACTTGAGATTTAGCATGCATAGGAAAGAGCCAACAATACCGACTCAATAAATCCACCAACAACAAATAGTAACGTGAACCATCATTAGAAATATCAGTTGGAACCCAAACGTCCGCAAAAACATAATGTAAGGGTTAACGTGCAACAAAAGAAGAATCAACAAACGGCAATTGATGAGTTCTGCTCACAGACCATAAGTCACAAAACATATCCTTCGCAGAGGATTTATTACTAACTGGTAAATGAAAGCTATTAATTAAAAAAGAACTCGTTTTGAAGGCAGGATGCCCCAAACGAGCATGCCAAATTGCTGCAGTAGTCCGAACACCCATCCCTGCAAACTTCTTGTCACTTTGCAAGTAAAAGGACGGTGTGCGAATATGATAAACGCCATCAATACATGTGCCCTTCGCCAAAAGCGCCCCCGTAGTTGGATCCTTACTAACAAAGAAGTCAGAAAAGAACTCCATAGAGACATTATTTTCCTTCGGAAATTGATGTATGGATAGTAAGTTGTGTTTTGTAGATGGCACACATAAGACATTTGACAAACAAACACGAGAGGGAAAATTAAGAAAAGTAGTACCAGTGTGAGTAATTTTCATTCCATTGTCGTCCGCTAGTTGAACTTCATCAGTGCCATCATATTCGGAGTGAAAGGCTAAATTATTCCGATCGGCAGTCAAGTTTTGAGAAGCCCCGGAATCGACAAGCCAAGAACCATTGCCAGGGCGAGAGTGAAACGGCAGAGTACGGGCAAGATTGGCACTCGGACCAAGTTGATTTGTGAGGCGATAACATGAGCGAGCCGCATGTCCTGGTTTGCCACAAATTTGGCAGATGGCGCACTCTTAATTGTAGTGAAAGGAATTTCCAGGATTTCAATTGGAATTGCCACATCCATAGCCGCGATTATTGGAGTAGCGACCACCACGATGGTTGGAACCACAACGACCACGTCCACCCCGATTGCCAGAGTTAGAGCCACGAGTATTGGATTGAGAGTTCGTGACTACCGCGTTAGCAACGACGACAGTGGTGGAATTTTCATTGTCCAGGCGTGAGAGATAAGCTCCATGACTGACCAAGGCGCTGTGAAGCTCGGCAAAGGACATGACTCGTTCACGAAGACGGACCTTGGCTGCTATGTCAAGGTGGTTGGGGCCCAAATCGTTCAGAATATAGAGCGTAACATCATCCTCATGAATTGGACGATCGAGCATCGCAATTTCTTCCACTTTTGCCTTTATATCTGTTAAATACTCTGTAACGGATAGGGAACCAAGCTTCGTGTTGTTGAGAGCATCCTTAAAAGCCATGACACGAGTACGACTGGGTCGGACAAAGGCATGCATGAGAAAGATCCACGCTTCAGACGACGTGCGAGCCGCATGGATGATTGGCACAAGTTCGGGAGAGAGCGAACTAACAATGGCAGCAAGTAGGATTTGATCTTGCTGGAACCACAGATTATATGCATCTTATGCATCGGAATCCGACGGATCCGGGCGTTGAAATGTATCTTGGATGTAACCTAGCAGATTCAAGCCATTAAGTTTCACAACGACTTGCAATTTCCAGGACAAGTAGTTGGACGAGGTGAGTTTCAAAGTGAAGTGATGATGTGCAGTGACGGGGATAAGAAAGGTGTGAGGAGGAGCACGCGCAGAGGTTGGGAGCGGCGGTGGAATGTCATCATTTTTGGCGTGAGAGGCAGAGGAAGATTCAGTGGAGTTGGCGGACATGGCTACTAGGTTAGGGCAGGACCAGAAAAAAAAAATCGTGAGACTGAATTTGGTTTAGGATGATGCCATATAGAGTTAAAAGAATCTGTAGTACTATTCACACATAATACAATACATTGAGGTAGAATATATACAAAGAGATGAACTATAGTTATGGAAGAGATAAACAAGAATAAGGAAAGGATAACACTAAAGGTGATCATGATATTCTTGTATCTCCTAAGATATATTTACGTATCTCCTATAAAAGCTAGTCCAGCTGAGTTGTTCATCCATTCGCCTGATCCAAGAATATCTTTTTTGAAGATAATTTCTATCTAGCTATAGAAATAACTGGAATATAAAAGAACAATCAATGTGAAATTCAGATCAGGGAAAGAGTCGGCAACCAAGCTTTCCCTTTTCTTTTTTCCTCTTTGATTGGGCATAGAGAGTGAAATCAAAATTTCTGCAGACGTGATCCAGAAAGAGGAGGTAACTCTCAAGACTCTCAAAATTCAGATTCAAGTTGCAGAATTTGCAAAAGAAACAACCATGCCACAAAGGACTGCCGATTCCAGTGTAAGAGGTGCAGAAATCCAAATCACTCAGACAGGGATTGCTGGTACAAGGATGATCAAAAAACAAAAGAAGCAAACTTCACTGAAGAAGCAGATGAGAATCAGGTATTCTATTCCAGCTTAAATTCTCATCAAAAAACTGAGAATCTATGGTATGTAGATCGTGGTTGCAGCAATCACATGTCTGGAAACAAAAATATTTTCGTGGAGATCGATGACTCATACTCATCAGAAGTGAGGCTCGAAGATGGCAAATAGTACAAAATCAATGGAAAAGGCACAGTTGCAGTGAAAAAAGAAAAGGCGAAACAAATTTCATCAAAGACCTCTTCTACGTTCCAAGTCTGACTCAAAACTTACCTAGCGTGGGCCAACTACTGCAGAAAAACTACAAAGTTGAGTTCAATAATGACCAATGTGTTATTATTGATAAAAAGAAAAATTTGGTTATGGCTAAAGTAAAGATGAGTTCAAATAAAGTATTTCCTCTTACTTTGCCACCAACTGAGAAAATGGTACTGCAAAGCACAACAAATGAATATCACACCATTTGGCATTTGAGGTACGGACATCTTAGTTATAAAGGCTTACATTTGTTAAAGAAGAAAAATATGGTTCTTGGCCTCCCAGATATTCCAGATCGGGACAAGATGTGCGAAGATATCATTCAGAGCCAAAGCTCCACTTGAGCTAATCTATGAAGATATATTTGGACCAATTTAGACACCATCTCTTAACGACAACATGTATTTCCTCTTGTTCATTGATGACTATACCAGAATGATGTGGATTTATATTTTGAAGCAGAAATCAGAAGCATTTCCAAAGTTCTTGGAGTTTAAAGCAAAAGTTGAAAATCAAAGAGGGAAAAAGATTAAGACACTTAGAACAGATCGAGGTGGAGAGTTCATTGGCAAAGCCTTCATGAACTATTGCAAGGAGAAAGGCATCCACAAACAACGAACGGTTCGATACAGTCCACGACAAAATGGAGTTGCTGAGCGAAAGAATCACACGATCGCTGAAATGGCACGAAGCATGATGGTAGGAAAAGGACTTCCTAAAAGCTTTTGGGCTGAAGAGTAGTTAAAGCAGTCTACATACTGAACAGGTCACCGACAAAGGCCGTTCTGAAGAAGACGCCATATGAAGCGTGGTTTCACTGAAAACCACAGGTAAATAATCTCAATGTTTTTGGATGCATTGCTTATACTCATATTCCTTCCCACCAGCGTGAAAAGTTTGATGAAAAAGGAGAAAGTTAATCTTTGTTGGTTATATTGACGAATCCAAGGGATATGGGTTACTAAACCCAAAGACAAATAAACTTATCATTTCTCGAGATGTTATCTTTGTTGAAAAACAGTCATGGAACTGGGAAGAGAATATAGCAACAAATAACAGCTATTTGCCTTCACCATCGACAACTCAACAAGACAAACCAAGTCCAAGTGCTAGCCCAAGTTCCTCAGGACCATCTAAAGAGTTCTATTCAGAATCAGAAAGCCCAATCAGAAAGCTACGCAGTTTACGAGAAATTTATGAATCATGTGATGTAGCATTCTTCACTTGTGAGCCACAAACATTTGAAGAAATTGCAAAAGAAGAAGTTTGGCTACAAAGAAGTATCGAGGATCTTCAGCAAAAGCAAGAATTCCCTACTACAATTTACTGCGACAATATGTCGATTATTGCAATGACGAAAAATTCAGTGTTCCATGCAGGATCAAAGCATATTGAACTTCGTCATCATTTCATCAGAAATCTTGTTCAAGATCAAGAAATTAAATTGGAGTTCGTAAACACTAACGATCAACTTGCGGATAGCTTTACAAAAGCAGTCACCGTTGAGAACATTGCACAATTACGAAATGAAGTGCGGATTAAAAATTAAGAGCGGGTGTTAAAAATAATCTGCAGTTGAAGAGACAAGCATAAAACCGATCAAAGTTGAGAGAAAATACTAGAATTATGGTGATAATTTCAAAAATTTCTAGTGACATGGTGATATTTTATCCTCCACATTAATGAAGAATACATGATTGGAAGATATTAGATTAAATTACTGAAATTATGTTGTATCCACAAGTTAGTGTCGGTTAAGGCACTATAAATAAATGTTGTTGTAATTAGCTAAGTAGTGAAAGAAAAAGAAAAGAAAGTACACAGCGGAGAGCAGCCGAGAGTTTCTGTACATTGTGCGAAGTCTTGTAAAAAAGTAATATTTCATTCATATATTGCAAAAGTATTCCTAAAGTATTGCAAATTTCAATCTTAGCCCCAGAGATTTTCTTTCTTTTCAATCTAATCTCTAAACGCCCAACAGTATGCTCAGTATGAACATTAGCTCAAGATAATAAAAACGTAATTCTATCCCATCCATGCATTTAATCACCAGTGATGATGGATAAAGAGTAAGTTAATTAAAGAAAGGGTTAATCCCATTAACCCCCAACCTATACCCTCTTTTACAAGTTGGCACCTAACCTATTATTTTTTACAACTGCCCCCCCCCCCCCCCCCCCCCAACCTATTGAAAAATGTTCAATCTGCCTACTTAAGCCAAATCTAACGGTTAGAAATGTAGAAACGTGGTCAAATCCAACGGTTGAATTCAGGGGGCAGTTCGCACATTTTTCAATATGTTGGGGGGTTAGTTGCGAAAAAATAAAGATTAGGTAGCAACTTGTAAAAAATGGTATAGGTTGGGGGGTTTGATACATTTTATCCTTAAAGAAACTGGGAATATATAAAACTGGCTACCTCAAAAGGGTTGAATCTTGTCAAAGACAGAGTGCCAAGGGAAGCTTAACCTTAAAATGTCGAAACCCATAGCTACTAGAATTAGGCTTAATTTTTCACAGCTCATCATATACACTCGAGAGTCCACCAAGCAAAAGTATTATCTCGTCTTCAGTCAAGGGTAAGATATATATACATTATTTAAATAATGGAAGAGTAAAGTAATTAATTGGGGTTTTTAGTCAAGGGTAAGATTGACTTTGAAATCCTTGGCCACGGTTGGGTGCCTCCATGTATTATCTTGTCTTTATATAGAACATTACTTACTTCAACAGTTGTATTGTACCTACTATTGGTATAGCTCCATTAAGTACTTTTACACAGATATTTCAAAAAATCACAAAATGCAATATTCGGTTCTTATTGGCCACAGTACACTTCGAATACTTCTCGCTACAAAAGAAAATTACGAATACCCACGTAGAATGACTAGCGATGATGTATCCAACCATTTCCAGAACCATGCGAACTCTTATTATATTTTTAAATTTAGTAATACAAAAATTAGAATAGCAAAGAATATAGAAAAGAGGGGACTTGCAATCCTTCTATATTAGATATAATTTTTTTTTATTTAGACCGAGACAACTTTGTTTACCTTTAAATATGTTTACAATTACGATTTTCTTCTTTAATGTGTATTTATGTTATTTAGAATCCATATGTAAGATTTAGTTGCATTTATATTTTAAAATATAATGCTATAACTATAACTTTGTATATTCTAGATTTCATGCCCTTAAATTTGTTGTTTTTGTACCTCCTATATATTATAATTATATAAATATAAGACGTATTGATGTTATATCATATTTTTATTTACAAAATTCAAGTCAAATATTCGTACCGCCACGTACCTTTACCCGTGTAACATAGTTAATTACCATGTATTACTTTTACGAAAAAGTGAAATCTTTGTTCTTGTCAAACCAAATGTATATTCTCTTCAGATTTTGGTTGAATTGAACTAAGTTTCTGGAAAAAAGAAATAATAATAATAATACCATATGTGGTGATTCAATTTAGAGAACTAATAAATATTGTTATAGATAAGACGATATATTCTACTTTGCTAATATATATGATTCGTAAAGATTTTGGTATCAAATGCGAGGATCCAAGAGGAAGATAATATTAGTGGAGAACTAACAATGTATAATTTAAACATGCATAATCGCTCGTACATTTTGGTCAACTCAAAACTTCATGATGGAAAAATTAAATTCATCCACGCAGTTTAAAAAATCGGCAACCCACTAAAATTTAGTCTGGTGAATTTTGTAGAGGTCACCCGCCCAAAAAATCCCGCAAATACCCCTAGTCAGGATGATAACAACAAATATCATCCACATTTTAAAGATTGTTACTTTCAAAGGTGGACATTGTAACTTTCTAAACCTCAAAAGAGGTCCATGTAATTTCACCAAATCTATGATTTTGTGTTGTGTACGTTTCATTAAGGTTTATTTCGTGTTTTATAGGTCTTTGAGTTAAAGAATGCAATTAACTCATGAAAAACGAGACAAAAACAGATCAATGGAGCCAACTAAATGTCCAAGAGAGTGAAACAGACGAACGAGGGGAAATTACACATGCAGTATTGCCAATGCTACTCAAAGGAGAGCGTTGACATCGCCAGCAGAGTTGCGTTGCCAATGCCATCTAGAGAAGAGCGTTTGCAACACCACTCTGCAACTTGTCATGAGCCAAACTCAATCATGCCAAAACAACAACAAGCCAGCGTTAATCAGACTTCTCATCCTTATGGTGCACCCTATTATGGAAACTTTTACAAGCAGTTTACGGCACCTAAACAAACAACCGCTAGTGAAGATTCCTCCTCCTATTGATTGGGTTAAGCTCAATTCATCGCATTTAGGGCTTCTTCAAGTGTTGTTGCCGCTGGGGGCAAGGACTCATCTGCTTCTCAAAGTCGAGATTGGGATAGAGAGACTGATTTGATATAGGCCTAGTGATAATAAAATAAAGACTGAGATTTTGCCATAACCCAATCAGAGTCAAGCATTCTCAGTGCAACACACAAGATGAGGGTTTACCACGGTGGAGCCGCTTTTTGCAAAAAGATTAGGGGGAGACTCAGTAAGATGTCGCGGGAGAAGATAGCTTAAGTAATAGTTATCACAGCTAAAGCGATAACAACTCGTGAACGCAGTGCCAAGCCTTTTGGTTAGCCGCAATTATGACGCTTCACAGGCAGAGAGTTAACCTAACTTTATTTCACACCAACATCAACAACCTTATAGCAGAACATGGCAATGCTGCCTCTAAATTCATGCAGATTAAGTCAAATCTTCCACAATCGAAATTCAACAAGGATACTACCCATCAAAAGTCTTGGTGCACGGATATAACTCCAAAATACATCTATTCCCATAAAGAGTCTCACAATCAATACACAAATTTATGTACAAGTTTTCAGTCTTAAATAATTTTAGTTACTTTTGTTCTTAGTTTTAATTTATTTTTGTAAGAGTTATTGAACAATATACTAAAATTCAAGCATGTGCCATGTTGACATTAAGCTAGGGCTAAAGTCATCGTTGTTCGAATTTCATAGAAGTATTTGGATAAAGGTATCTCCATCTATTTATTGAAGTATTTCATAGAAGTATTTTATAGAAGTATTTCATAGAAGTATTTTATTTATTGAAGTCCGTATGTATCAAATGCATTCCCTAAAGAACTGGGGGCTCATCCAATCACATAATTCATTCAATCTGTCGTAGCTTTGTTCAATGCATTGGTAATTTTGATCTAGATTGGCAATATCTCTTTTAACTTTTAAGTTATTGTGTGGACTTGAGCTATTCAAATGTTCTACCTCATCCTATAGAGCATTAAGTGTCTCACAATATATAGTAGACTCTTCCCCAGGGCGTTGTCATAGAACACAAAAGCCTATATATAATCATGGGTAGTAGTAATGCCTAACAACAACAATGTTCTCGAAGAATCGGGGAATAGTGTTGAGCACAACCAAGCCATTTTTTTGCATTGCCCGGCACTATGTTGGGTGATTATCGCTGTTCTGCGCGAATCAACCAAAAAAGTTAATAAGGTTGACTAGAGGAATGCAAGTAATATGGGGAAGAAGGGTCTGCTATGGGATTTTGAGCAACAGTGGGACTCAAACATAAGGCATATGGATTAGTCACGGTCATAAGGAGTATGTTATCCTTCGTTATTACTTAAAAACCATCAAAGAGTTAGGCGATTAATACCATGGGTGAATTTGATATAGAGTGAAGGCAAGAACTCATCACACTCCATTGAATAATAAAAATGCACAAGAGGTATTTATAATCCAATGAAAAAATTCGACTAATTAAAAAAACAATGATAAACTATACATTTTGATCTAATGTAGGAATATCAAGTTAAACAATACGGAATACTTGGATCTAATCTAGAAGGCTCGCGATATTGTCAAAGCAAAATATTTTGTTGGCAAAGCAACTTTTTGAAACTCTCTAATATGCCCTTGTCAATCTAACTTTATAAAACTTAAGTGATTCACATACCATATTTTCTGAATTAATTAATTTAACACTATGGAACCTTAATTTTCTCTACCATTAATACACCATCTAATTATTTTCTAGCTCCAACTAAAATACAACGCAAGATTAGTTTTCTTTTTTTTTTTTTTTTTTTTTTTTCTATTGTGAAGAAACATGTACTGACTTTCTACCATTCTTATGATTTATTTAATAAAAAAAAAATCTAGCTGAATATATAAGTCTTCAAACCAAAGACTAAACTAGTAGAAAAAATCTTTAAACTACAAATTAAACTAGTTCCTGGACTATGTTATTAAATAAGGAAAAACAAATATAAAGAGAAATATATACAAATATTCAGTAATCCAAAAGAAAACGAAAACATGGCAAGAAAACAAATATTCAATAAACTAGTTCCATCAAAAAAAAATTCAAAAGAAAAGAAAATTGCATTGGTAAGTATTACAGAAGAGAGATTAATGATAAAGTATAATAAATAAAAAATGATATGTCACACTTGTTATAGATATGGTTTTATCTTTTGAAAGAATAAAAAAGAGTATAATTTGAGAATCAACATAAAAGAATCAATTCAAAGTTTCAGACATCAATTTATATAAACAGCTATTGAAACAATTAAACCTCTTTTGTTGATAACTTGAATATAACATATACATGCACTTTGTAAATCATGAATGTAAAAAAAAAAAAGAAAAAAGGAATTCAGGGAACAAATAAAATAAAAATTGCTATGAATGATTATTATTTATTACTCTTACCCTTGGGAATTGATTTTGCATTTTTTTTCTTTTTAAATTTTAATGTGTCATCTAATTAATTTGTTATATATATCGTTTTAAATACATAGTTAAATTTATATTAAAAAAATAAAGTAAAATTTTTATGTTGAATTAATAAAAAATCATTATTGTTCAAGTATTGCTAATAATTTAAAGACTTACTGATAAGAAAGTTTTGAATTTAATTAACAGGCAAATATTTATTAATAAAAGAACTAATTTTTTCATCCTATATCTAAATCTTTTCTTAACTTTGAGAAGATTTTTTGGAGTGAGAAAATAATTAGATAGTGTATTATGATAGAAGGAATTGTGTTTCCATAATATGAGATTAAGACTTAAGAGGATATAGTAATTAATAAAATTAACTGCTTAAGTATTGACTGAGAAGGACAAATTAGAGAATTTTAAAAGATTGCTTTAACAACAACATTTTGTGCTTTTTGACAATATCGATAGCCAATCTAAAAATATAAAGATACCCCTAATACAACAAACCCTAATACACAAAGATAAGGGTGGAGATCTGCATATAGAATCTCCCTTGAGGTTTAAAATTGATAAAATTGCTCCATCGATAACCAAAAAGGAGACTGTAGTACCAATACATTGTAAAATCCAATTAACAAATTTGTGAAATACCAAATATGCATTCCCAAGATCCGCCTTGACATAAAGGCGAATGCATGCCAGTCCTCTAAACCCCATTGCATCCAGTTTTGCCCCAAAAATAATCAGTTTTCCGAATACTTCAACTCCTCTAACAACTCTAATTAACAAACGCGAAAAATATTAAAACTCAGTATCGTCACATTTACATTATCATGCAAATTAAAAAAAAAAAAAAAAAAAAAAAAAAAAAAAAAAAACCACATATATGTTGCAATTCAGTGTTTGAAGCAGTCTTAGCTTTTCAAAAAGAGGGTTGTTTTAGATATTATTACATAGCATCTTTGAAAATAGAGACCTCCAATCACCTATTTCTTGAACCCTTTCAGAAAAATAACATCAAGACCTATCCTGCAACTATCTCGAATCCTTGATGCTTGGTGGAGGTTGGTTAAATAGAGGCAAAAGGAGAAGGCCCATGTCTGTAACTTCATCCAGCAATTACATATGACGTGATGAAGCAGAACGATTACTTTTTGGCAATACACAATTGAGTTGATACGATGGAGTATGTCATTTCTGCTAATCTATAAAACTTGACAATTTTATTGAATTAGTACACCAAAACTTATGTGGTATTGCATGAGAGACTACAGCAGACTAAATGCTGTACCAGTATCTACAGGCCCTAAACTATCAACAGGCTCTCCAAGCACGTTGAAAATTCGTCCCAGAGTAGCCCCTCACCGACCGGAACACTTAGAGGAGCTCCCGTATCAATCACTTTCACTTCCACACATTTTAATAAGTTTGGAGGCACTTTGCTAAAGACACCATAGTTTGGAAGGTTTAACGCAATTAACCCTTCACAATAATCACGAAATTCCTCACATATACGTTAATACGTTAAAGCAAACAAGATTGTCTCAATTGCCTATGGGGTAACACGTTAAACGCTGACATGAACTTTTCTTTCCTTCATTACCTCGTCCTTAATTTTAAAATTAATTTAACATTGTGTGGGCAGTGAAACATGTATCATATATATCAAACAGATAAGTAGATATGAAAAATCAAAACATAGAGAGGCAAACCATCCTCTCTTTGGCCATCTTCTTACTTTAACACACAAAGATGAGTAGATAAGATGGTTACCTGAACTAACGCAGGAAGTATGCTTCAAACGGGACCTTCAAATACTTCGCTTGTTTACCCCTCACATGTCCAGCACAACTTTACTTCCAGAATTTGTTTCCAGCGCCAGTACCAAGAGATGATTCTTGTTTTACTTTGCCGCACAACCACGGTCCTTCAAATCATTCAGCCACAGAACAATTCAAACAAGCAAAATTTATGAGGCAACTGCACCCAGCAAGTGATGTGGATCGAAAAATAGCATCTTCAAAACACTCAATACAGCGCCATATTTCATGTCAAAACTTTCAAATCAAACTAGTCAAGAATACATCTTATGTGTCTTATTATAAAAAAAGGGATACATCTTATTTTCGTGGGATCGTAGAATTTATTCAGCTAGTGCTTTTCCATTACCTCCATTGCTGAATCCCTGCCACCAACTTCTTATAATACTATCAAATAGTTTAAAAGATCTAGCTTTAAAACTGATAAATAATATAAGCAACAAACCACCGGTGTGCATGCAAAGCCCGAACATCCTAAACCAATCCCAACTGACAAATAAAATGATTAAGACACTTCAACGTGAAATAAAGTCCTGGAAAGACTTATCTCCACGTCAAGGGCCAAAGTACCATCCCAGATCAAACTCAAAAATTGCCAGTCAACTTCATCAGCATCTGTGTCTAAGAGAGAAGAGAAAACCGTTCACCCCGAGAGAGAGAGAGAGAGAGAGAGAGAGAGAGAGAGGCAACGGAAAATGCCACGCTATTGCTGGGTAAAAAACAACTTTTTTTGAAGAAAATCAATTGAATAAATTGAAAATTAATCTAAATTATCAATTATTTTGTACACAGAAGAATGGAGATAGACTTTGAAGCTCTGAACGTTTTCGAGCTGCTCTTCTAGAAGGCTTTGTGTTTCTCCATAATAATCTCTCAGTACCACTATAATTTCTGAATGCATCGTTTATGTCCACAGCCACAAGAATCTTCTGCGAGACAGATTTTGGTTTCTGTGAGTTCCTCCTCGATTCAGAGCGTCTTAAAGGTGTTTGAGGTTCTTCAAATTTACAACCAGTAGATCTGCCCAAAGAAGATAGAGATCGTAAGCAGAAAAGAAAACAAACAAGATCATGGATACTATGGATAAATTGCATTTGCTCGCTTACAGGAAACCCATAATTCTGTAATACTATTGACATACTAGTGACACTTTATGCATGGTACACATTAACAATTTTGAGCTGGTATGCACACGTGCTTCTGAGTATCTAGTTAACAATGTACAAAATTCCCCTAGCAGATAAACTTGCGCACGAACAGAAATGGTCACTTCATAAATTGGAGGTTAGATTACTGACTGATAAATAAACACGAAAGAGAAAATGTTACTGGAATCGGCAGCCCATAGTCTTTTCTTCCCAAACGGAAAGCTTTTTTGTCACTTATTTAACACGCAGATAACTTAATTACTTTTTGAAATAGAAAGCTTTTGTTACTTATTTTAAAACCTCAGAAAGAAATCATAATGCTCAAAACACAGCACAGACACGTGTCGTAAATGCGTGTCACACACAGAGAGAGAGAGAGAGAGAGAGAGAGGTCGCCAAATATCAATTGAAAAGGAAGAAACAGCGAATCAGAAAAAAATATCTTGCAGTTTTGTATTCATATAGTATATGGTCTATAACCATATTTATTATGAAAAATATATGGTTCTATAAAATGCAGAAAAAAAAAAAAACGGAATTGAGAAATATGAACTAAAACTTTACAGCTTATCAGGATCTATTCTGTGCCAACGTATTAAGGTTGGTGTAAAGGTGCCCATTGACGAGGCAGTATATTGGCTGAACACATGTGCATAGTTATAGTCTTCATGCGCATAAAAGTAAATGGGCTTGTGATGCCATAGATCTGTTTTTACTGTGGCTCTGGGTACTAACTATATAGAATATAATGAACTGAAAAAGGAGAGAAAAATCAAGAACAGGAAAGGGAATTCGGGACGCGATAAGTACCAATTTCTGAGGGACGGCACAAGTAGCCTTACAACCTATGTAACTCAAAGTTTGTTAGTTTTCAAGCACATCCCAAAACAAATCTCTATTACATCCTACTAGTAGGATGGGAAAGAATGAAAATACGCAATTTCTAACGATGATTAGTAAGGGAGAGGGAAGGTTCTATATACAGCAACTTACAAAGTTATAAATTATGCATGTATTGCTATTATTGCTTGCTCAAAAGTCTTAATTAAGGAAATTAAATGTGTATGTATGCGCTAATTGCCTTAACTTATGCACATTTGATGATTTTAAGCATTAAATGGCTTCGATATTGATATTAAATGGAGAGATTTTGCTACCAAAATAGACAAGCCCATGTTTCTATCCAAGAGCCTGTGCTACTAACGGCAAAGTGTTTAATATAAAGATCAATCAAATTATCATGGTCCTGCAATGTCCAGGCTCGGATGGGGGCTGAATTCAAGTTAGCAGCAAGGGCTTGACGATCATGTGTTCTCCTCTACTATCCTGATCATCCCTCAGTCCACGCGACACATATTATTTTTAGGAGTTAGGCCATAGAATTTGGCATAGCACCTAAAACAAGCTTCTAGGAGTAACAAGGGAATTGGGCCAGGAAACGGGCAAATGAGAGCAGAGAGGTTCTGGAATTCCATGACTTCTGCTTTCTATTTCCATCGAATCACCTCATTTTTTTTATCAGCTCGAATTACCTCATATCTATTTTCATGATCAAAATTGATCGTCACTAAAGAAGAGAAATCTATTACTTTCGAACTTTACATATTTAATAATGAAATTCAATACTTCTCATAATATTAGGTCATACTGCAGCACATATGAGTAGCTTTTAGTAGAAAATGCAGTTCCCTTCTACGCCTTAATAAACTGTGTAAAGATTAAGACTAGCTTTCCTGGATCGATATTAGCCAGCAACTCCACAAGGTCGTAAAATAAAATTTCAAAAGTACCTTGAGCTAATCAATCAATCCTTTTCTTAGTCTAATACTCCAACTATTCCAAAAATATTGTTCGCCTTTTCTTACTAGATGTCCATAAAAGTACCATACTTCCACAACTGGCACCAATTTTCTCCAAAATCACCTTTTACTTAAGCGATTATGTGATTCACTAACTCCAATCACTTTTATTTTAGGGGGAAATTTGTTAAAAGACCCAATACCCAGAACTTATCGACCTTTACGCTCATTCAAAAACTTTGGCTCCAAGTTAGAATGAAACAATAGGTATGTGTTAGGTTTTTGCATTAATAATCTGGAGATCAGCGTTTTTCAAAGATAATAACAATTGAAATTGCTTTCCTTTATGTGGATCTTTGGCTAATAAGCATTGTGTTATCCATGTAAAGTTCGTATCTAATTTGGACCTTATAGGTCTTTCGGGCGTTACAAGAAATACATTGTCTCTCTAAAAGAGATGCAACACATCGAGGTAACTGGTATAAAGGGAACAGAAAAATTCTGAAGTTTGAGGTAAGAAAACGACGTTATGGACTTTTATGGTCCCAAGCATCTAAAACCAAACTTGTGGCCACAATATGCAATCATCATGCCTCTCACTTAAAACACTTCTGATAAACAATTAGTAGACCAAAAAACACAAACTCTAGCATAGACATCTATCATTAATGTGACGATAACATTAAAAAACTTGCCTATCCTGTTCTGTTCCTGCCGAGACACACATATCTTCCTTAGGATGAAGACTGCATGCAGGACAGATGTAAGTCTTTGGCGCTGAAGATATTTTGACGCAATCAAAGTGATACCATTCATCACATTTATCACAAGCAATCATTGCTCTCTGGTCATAGGGTCTTCGGCAAATGCAATATAGCATACTGCGGTCCCTCAATAACTGCAACCACCCAAAGCATCGCCATTAAAGACAAATTTGAAAGAAAAAAAAAATGGGTACAAGATATTGCTTTTATTTACCTTAAGCTCCTTTCGAGAGGATACTTGTAAATTTTCGCCCTCCAATATGAGGTCAAAAACTCTATCCAGTCCAAGTTTTCCACCATCCACTGAGACCTGCTTGTATTAAATAAAAAAGAAGTGGAAAGAAGTTAAACTGTTGTTACAGACTACAAGCATCTCCAAAATTATACAAACAAATGGATATATAAAGGACCTTCTTAGCTGTATCTGCCCATTGCAACCCCATGTCCCTGAATTTTGTCAGTTTCTGCCTGAAATAATCTTCGGGCAAAATTTCTATTGCCAATCCCTGAACAGTCACAAAGGTATAACAATGTTTTGAATGTATATCAAGACATCTTACTAATGCAAATTTATAGAAGTGCGGAAATATCACCCAAGTTTTCATTACCCAAGACAGTTTTTAATCTAAGTGTTTTATAAATATGGCATTCGCCATTTTGAAATCTCTTCTCATCCTAACCCAAATAGATCCAACTAGTTCTGGAAATTATGAAGCTTCTGAAATATGTCTTTCCTCATCACAAGTCATAAACTCCATGGACTGAACTATCTTCAATGGTCTCAATCTGTCCGGAAGTTTATTTGTGGTAGAGGAAAAGAAGATTACCTGACTGAAGAAGTCCCAATTCCTCTTTAAACTGATAAGAACTACAAGAAGTGGAAGGCTGGGAATCATCAGCTAATGTCATGGCTCATAAACTCAATGAAAGAATTTCTTCTATATGAAACCGCTCAAGAAATATGGGAGGCGATGAGAGAAACTTTCTCCAGTGCCGAAAATACTTCAGAATTATCCACAATGGAGACAATTCTTCATGATCTTCGCCAAGGAGAGTTACAGGTAACTCGGTATTTTAATGTTCTAATTCGTCATTGGCAGCAGTTAGATATATTTGAGTTTTATGAGTGGAAGTGTCCGGAGGACAATGCTTTATACCATAAAATAGCTGAGCAGAAAAGAGTACTTGAGTTCCTACTTGGTTTGAATAAAAGTTTATATGATGTTAGAGGAAGAATAGTGGGGACAAAAACTCTTCCAAGTCTTAGAGACGCTTTCTGAAGTTTGTCAAGAAGAAAGTCGGAGAAGGTATAGGCAATCAGCCGCTACCCTAATTCCAGATGAGTCTGTGTTTGCTGCTCGTAGTTCACGGCCTCCAGCACCACATGAAAATTGCCAGCAAAGAAAGGGACGACCTTGGTGTGAGCATTGTTCTAAACCTGGTCATACAAGGGAGAGTTGGTGGAAGTTACATGGAAAACATACACACTGGAAGCCAAACAAATCTTAACAAGATGCTCGTGCAAACTCAGCCAATGTCACTGAGGAACATCAGTGCACAACCAAGAACAGCCCCTTAACAAAGGAGCAGCTAGATACGCTAAAGTTGCTGCTGAACAACACTCTGACACAACACTCTACTGCTGCGCCAGCCACTAGTTTACATCCTAAGTCAGGTAACGTAAAACCAACGCATTGATCATCGACTCAGGAGCATGCGATCATATGACAGGACGTGAAACATTTTTCTTTGATTATCAACCGTGTCACTCTAATCTCACGGTGAAGATTGCTGAAGGCACTTTATCTAAAGTGGCCCGGACCGGATCAGTTCAAATTATCTCCTGAAATCATTCTAAAATATGTGCTATATGTTCCTAATCTTGATTGTAATCTGATTTCCATCAGTAAATTGACTCGTGATAGCCATTGTCTAACATTCTCTCCAAATGGGTGTGTTTTTCAGAAATTTGGTTCAAACAGGAAGATTGACAGTGCTGAGATGTTATTGGACTATACTTCCTCAAACAAGTCTATCTACTTCTGTTTTGAGCCACTTTAATTCTAGTTCCAGTGTCAATAAAGATAGTGAAATCATGATGCGGCTATCGGTTAGGACATCCTAATTTCTCGTATCTTAGGAAATTATTTCCTCATTGTTTTCATTAGTAAAAATCCAAAGTTTTTTAATAGTGAAATACGCCAACTTGCAAAACATACTCGATCTTTCTATCCAGGGGTTCTTACCAACCATCAAAGCCCTTTGCACATGTTCATAGTGATATTTGGAGACCTTCACAAGTTAAAACATTGATGGAGCACGGTGGTTTGTGATTTTTGTTCATGATCATACAAGATTTACTTGGGTATCTCTTATAAAGAAAAATCTGATGTTGACAGAATATTCCAGGCCTTCAATTCCAAGGTTCAAAGCCAATTTGATACCACAATCCAAAAAGTCTGATAATGCTAGGGAATATTTCTACTCTTTCCGGGGAGAAGATTTGTCTAAACAAGGGATGGTACAAGTAAGTTCTTGTGTCAATACCCCAGAACAAAACGGGGCAGTGCAGAGGAAGTGGCCCATTGCTAGAAGTGGCCCATTCCATTATGTTTTCTACAAATGCACCAAGTACCTATGGAGGGAAGTTATTCTTACTTCGGCATATCTCAAAAATAGGTTACCATCTAGAATGCTTCAGTTTCAAACACCTCGTCAAGTCCTTATCGATCTCTTTCCTCATGCTTGGTTCTTCTCATCCAATTTGCCCCCTAAGGTATTCGTAGAAAGGGGTATTTGACACCATGGATGTCGCATTCTTTGAAAATAGTCCTTTCTTTTCCAAGACTGAAATTCAGGGGAGATTACAGTAGAACTTCAGCCTCGGAGTTGGGATTCACTGCTTGAACAAAATCAGCTACAAAACTCGGAATATTTTCCAAGTGAGCCTACTATTCAACATCCCTCTACAACTTGAGGTTAAATTCCTTCTATACATAACCTGTCATCTTCAGCAGTGTGTTAATAAACCTGTGTCTCAATCAAAAACTAAAGAACTACAGGTTTATTCAAGAAAGTGAAGGTTAGCTCAGGGGGAGGTTGATCTCATCACACTTGTTCTAGATTCTGAAGCTGATCCAACAACTGTAGAAACTCATACAGAAGGAAAGAATAGAGCAAGAGGAGCTTCACATAGAAGAAGAAGAACTATATCTGCCCATTGCCTTGAGGAAAGGTACTCAGACCTGTACCCAACATCCAATTAAAGACTTCCTCTCCTATACAAATCTATCAAGGCCTTATCGGGCATATCTCTCTAGACTGGATGAAGTTCACATTCCAGCTGACATAGAAGAGCCCTTGGTCATCCAGGTAGGAGAAACGCGGTTCAAGAGGAGTTAAGTGTTTTGAAGAGAAATGGTACATGGTGTATTACTGATAGGGAAAAAAGCAGTAAGCTGCAAAAGGGTATTTGCTGTGAAGCATGAGGCAGATGGAAGCACTGAGAGGTACGGAATTGACTATGAGGAGACGTTTGCTCTCGTTGCAAAGCTTAATACTATCGAGTACTTTTATCCTTAGCTGCAAACTTAGATTGGTCACTTCATCAATAAGATATCAAGAATGCATTTTTAGATGGGAATCGTGAAGAAGGGTGTTAATGGAGATTCCATCTGCCGTTCAGAAAAAGTATTACAACGAAAAAGAGTCTACTGTTGAAGTCTTTATATGGGCTGAAGCAATCTCCCAGGGCATGGTTTGGTCGATTCCCAAAGTCAGTAAAGGAATATGGCTTTACTCAATGCCAAGCTGATTACACGACGTTTGTAAAGCATTTCTCAGCAAATAAGTTGGTGGTTCTTATGATTGGATCAAGTGATGAATGCAATCGGAACCAATCGAGGACATGGAGTAGACTTAGCTTTGTCTCAACCCTGATCTACATTCCCTGCTAACGAGACTAGCACGCTGCTACTAGAATCGACCCATAAGTAGTCTCTCTCCAAGACGAGAACGAAACTAACCACTGGCTACAGGAATGGATCAAGATGCATTGGCTAAAGAATTTGAAGTCAACGATCTTTGTCCCCTTCGGTACTTTCTAGGAATGGAAGTGCACGATCTAGAAAAGGATATTTGTTTCACTATGCAAATATACATTAGATTTACTTAAGGAAAATGGTGCGCTTGATTGTAAGCCAGCAAATACTCCAATAGACTCCAAGAAAAAGCTCAGAAGTGAAGGAGTACCAGTAGATAAAGGGATATACCAATGCCACATAGGGAAACTCCTCTACCTTTCCCATACTCGACCAGACATTGCTTTTGCAGTAAGCACAGTTAGTCAGTCCATGAACAATCCCATGGAAGAACACATGGAGGCAGTTTACCAAATTCTGAGGTACTTAAAGAGGACTTCTGAAAAAGGGTTACAAAAACCGAGAACCAGGATGTGATTCTATACTCTGATACTGAGTGGGCAGGGAGAAAAATTGATAGCAGATCAATTACAGGTTATCTCTTTTGTATGGGCAAATCTTGTGACGTGGCGAACAATCTGTTGTTGTCTCCAGGAGCACTGCTGGATGAGAACTAAGAGCTCTTGCAGTTATAATATGTGGAGGGATATGGATTAGTCGAGTAACTCGGAAAGACCGTGAAGCTGAAATCTGACAACCAAGCTGCCATCAGTATTGCAAAAGATCCGTTCATCACGATCGAACTAAACATGTCAGAATTGATAATTTCATCCCACAGAAGATGGAGAATTTTGAAGTACGAGTCATATACACTCCAACTAGGGAGCAATGTGAAGATATTCTAACGAAGGCTCTCCAAGGGTCTAACTTCAAGAAATGGTGCAGCAAGTTGGGCATGTACGAGATGTACAACCCAACTTGAGGGGGGGCCTTGAACATTTAGTTACTCGAAGTTAAAGTACACTTTCATACTACGCAAATACCAGGGAATCTATAAGATTCATTAGACTCTGTCATACAATTACTTCTATTAGGAGGTAGCTTCCATATTTAATTGTGTAGTGGTTTGTATGTATACATCATGTACCTAGTCCGAATATACAGATATGCAGAAGATGAATTCCTTCAAATATCTTCACTTTCTCCAGTAGAAAGACTGCTTGGACATTCTACTTTAACTTAGGAACTGATAGTAAAAGAATTTCTATATCAAACAAGAGGCTGAGTATTTCAACATCATTCTGTTGGTTCACTCAATTAGCAGAATAACTTCCTCAGGTTAACATGAATACAGAAGATTCTACAAAATATAGACCAATAATTAATTACGAAAAAAGAAACCAGTCCATAAAAACAGTAGATAAAGTGCTCATACTTCTTTCAGATGATGCTGAATTTGTTGAATCGTAGGTTTATCTGGGTTTTCCAATAATAACTCAGCTCTGATTTTCCATGAATTTCTAGCTAATGCCAGCTCAAACTTTTTCTTTGTTGAACTGTCCAAAACTCCTGCAACATCCATTGCCTGTGAACAATCGAGAAGTGCTACAGTTAAACATTTGTATAATTGATTCCACTTAATATTGGCACGAAGAAATATATATAAAAACAAAACATGAGGTCACTTAGAGTTTAATAACATCTAAATGAATGTCAAATGGTCAAATGAATCAATGGCGTTAAATGGAGAATGTACAAGAAGCATGAACTTTTTGAAATAAACAGCAAAACACATGTTCGTCTTTGTGAACAATGGTTAACAAGAGGCCTCTGACTAGTTCAGTAATACCTTCAAAGCAATACACATTTTCCCAGTGACAACATCAAGATTTTTGCTTGCATGAGCTAAAGCAAAATCCAAGAGTTCTTCTAAGCAAGCATTACATGCCTGCGCTTTCTCAACAATTTGGTGTAGTAGCCTCCCTTCATCAGTCCTGTTAAAAGTCCGTTCATCCATTGAAATAGTGAGATGGTAGTAGTTTCATCTCTTCTTAAAGATCAACAAACCAAAAAAAAAAGATTCATACATCAAGAAAGCATCAGGCACATCATTACAGAAATCATATAAAGATGATGAACAGTGAGGATACAACTAGGTTACAGCTGAAAGAGAGGAAAATTATATGATTCGGAAGTCAAGACACAAAAGTCTGAAATGATCACGTCTACAACCAGTTAGTAGAACAGAAATAGCACTGTTTCATTTACGAGTCTCATACTCAAAAGGTGTACCGGTACACCTTCAGCAGGAAATAGGATCAGGTCAGTTGTATACCATGTTCTGCACTCAACCCAGACCACCAATCAAATAACTCGACTAGGACAAAGAAACCCTTATTTTCCCTCTCAAACAAAAAAGCTGTTTATTTATTACAATCTCCCTTGTCCAATTGGCTCATTACTGCAACAAATCCTTTAATCAGAAACAGCAGATACAAGGCTAGATAAAATATTTTCCATTATCCTCACTTGTAGCCAATAAAATTAAACTTCTAACACAGTGGGAACTACCAATTTTCTTTCACCAGCAGCGAATCAAACTTCAAAGATTTTTGTAAGAGGACCAATTGCGTTAAACCCCCAAAATTATGGGGTCTTTAGCAAAGTGCCCCCAAACCTATTAAAATGTGCAAATTGCCCCCGATCAATTTTAGCCACATTTCTGAATTTTCGTCCATTAGATTTGGCATCAGGGGGCAACTCGCACACTCGTCAATAAGTTAAGGGTAATTCACATATTTTAATAAATTTGGGGGCACTTTGCTAAGACCTAATGTACTGCAATTAACCCTTTTCGTAAACATGTATACCATGCTCAACCCCACTCTGTGAATGATAATACATATTACAAACAAACTCATGAAACACCCATGAGCTACAATTAGCGAACAGAATATGCAAATGAATACAACATTTCAACACGGTAATTAATATCGATTGGCTATTGTCTTAATTCATATTCAATTCGGAAGCAGGGACAATAAAGTCCTTCCTCTCCGGCCCAAGATGTACCAAAATTACCACCACAAAAATTATCACCATTCCAAACGAACATACATAAGAAAATCCAAACAGTTATCCACTCCAGAAACGGTTTTTTTAGACATAAATAAGCAATATACATCGAGAGATTAATGGTGTCTATGGTTGAAGCAATTTCATGATGCAAGACTAGTATTTCTTGTTAAGAAACATGCACAATTGAGTACATTAAAGTGAAGAGGTGAAAGTTCTTCACAAACAAAACTTAGAGAAACAAACTTTGCATATTTGTTTGCGATTGAATTAGTAAACCTGGAGAAGAATTATGACAGAACAACTGGAATTTCTGATGATGATCCACATAACTTTACCACCATGTCAAAGAGCTAATTATTACTCTCATCCCAATATCATATCATCAAATTGTTATTCAAAGAACGTAACTACAAATACGAACATTTCTCTAGCGATAATTACTTCTTTACTCAGAATCTTTTAAGGTAGATCCTTATAAACATCTCAAAATCGTGCCCCTTCTTGTATATATAAAAGATCTCAATGGATTAAAATTTTGTCTGATAAACGGTAAGGCATCCCCAAGATACAAGAGTCAAAGGGTTGTCTTTAAGCCGTGGAAACATTGATCAAAAATGTAATATGCCAGACACTCAAGTTTAAAACGATTATAAATTAGTAAATTTATGGAAAAACAACATTGGAATCTTACCACAGACATAGATTATTGGCATCTAAAAGAAGAATAGCAAGCCTGTCCAATTCAAGATGCTTCTGTCCATTTCTCTACATATGGAAACAGAAGATCAGGACAAGAGAGAACAATATCCAACACGTCAATGCTAAACAGAAGAAACAGTTTGATCACAAACCAGAGAACCAAATCCACCATGCGAAAGTTTCGAGCTATTCAGTAAATCACAGTATTGGCACACAAAATGCATTGCATCTTCTGACAGCGGTTTTGCACATTGCGAATGAAAGCTGTGTAATGAAATATAACTTAGATAGTTAGTCGCTGATATTTGCGAACATATAGTAAACAAACATATGGCGTGTGCAATTGCATATGGGAGATCAGCCTTCGCTGCAAGAGATCATAGATAATGGTGAGTTAAGGTAATGCACTATTGGAGTTGGCTCGGTAGGTTAAGAGGAATGGAAAAAGACCCCGATTGTGTACTTTGGCAAAAAAGCATTCTCTGGTAGTGAACTCAATTGCCTAATAGAATTCAGGCAAGTTGGGCCTTAAACAGTAAAATGATGTAAGTTGTTAACTTTTTCCAGCCATTTCATGGTTCAAGATTGGAACATTTCCACTAAAACTAACAAAAGCACTGCAGAGTAAATAGAGTGAGAATTCATGGCCCAAAGAGAGCATCCAAAAGTCAAAAGATTAATTGTTGACCAGAAAAGTCCAAAATGGACCCAGGGTTGATCTAAAAGTCACCAGTATCCGATTTCGACAAAAGATACCACCTTTTCGGGGGTAAACTGCCTTCTGTGCAAGACGGAGTCATATACATCATTGCGCCGACGTGATTTTAGCCAAATTTCGTTATCTGCGGGGTGAAAATGGCTCTTTCTAGTTTTAGACAAGAAAAACTAATTTTTTATTAGGGGCTTTTTAGTAATTCTTAAACATTTCTATACATAGGTTTTCATTTTTATATTTTTTTGCCTGGGAGGGCTAAACAATTTTCATATTATTCAGTTTGAGATTTCTCTTAGTTTTACATCATCTTTTTTATATTCTCCATGAACGGACGGTTTTGATCTGCAATTTAATTAATCCACATGGCACGCTGCATCAAAGTGGTATCAGTTGATACCAGTTTTCCAAACGATCTTGAACATACCCCCAGGATATCAACGATGCTTGAATGGAAGATGTGCTCAGAGAAATAAAGTTATACAACTGCACAACAGGTAACCCAATAAATGCAACAATTGGCTATCTACAATAGGCCACCGCACAGTGTGAATCTGGTATGGTGGATAACGATCCAGTTCATGACAAAAGCCATTTGGCTTTCTTTTTGACCAACCTTGATATCCTGAAATTCCATGTGGACCGAATTTCAAGATTGGTTACATAGTGTGCAAGAAATTCTTGAACTGAAGGAGGTTCTTGATCCTCATCGTGTTCCACAGATCACTACGCGATTGAGTGGCAGTCACAACCATCAGAAAAGCTTTTAGGGTTTTCACTGGAAAGTCTATAACTGTTTGTTGGGTGTAAATGGCCATCTAAGCAAGACACCAGAATGAACATCCTTGCGAGGACGTGAATTAAGCCAAATATCAATGTTTCAGGAGTAAAAACGACACTTTCTCATTTAAATGAAAATAATATTTCTAGGGATTTTCAAAAATATAACTCAGTTATGGTTTTACCTTTAAAATTATTTCTAGGGAGTTCACTTCTTGGTGCCCTGATGGAGGTTTCTATAGATCATTAGTTTATATTTGTCTACGAACTGATTTTAGTGATCAGTGTACTTTTCAGCAGAATCTTAAAAATGTATACATTAATAATTCTGAACATTGTGCAGATAGACAATAGTCTTGCAAGATCATTGGATATGTATAGGAATTACATGAAAGGTGAAGTAAGGAACATATGCATATGCTGCTCCAGTGCTATCGAGAGTCATAAGCTTTTGATTTGCTCTATTTACAAGGACAGGTAAATTTCTAGGATCATAATCAAAACTCGTTGATTTACATAGTATACCTGATAGAAATCTCAAATTGAATAATAATCAAAACCTTTTAGTGTCTCAAGACGGAAAAAAAATAATTATAAAGGTAAAACCATAACTGAGTTATATTTTAGAAAATCCCTAGAAATATTATTTTCATTTAAATGAGAAAGTGTCGTTTTTACTCCTGAAACATTGATATTTGGCTTAATTCACGTCCTCGCAAGGATGTTCATTCTGGTGTCTTGCTTAGATGGCCATTTACACCCAACAAACAGTTATAGACTTTCCAGTGAAAACCCTAAAAGCTTTTCTGATGGTTGTGACTGCCACTCAATCGCGTAGTGATCTGTGGAACACGATGAGGATCAAGAACCTCCTTCAGTTCAAGAATTTCTTGCACACTATGTAACCAATCTTGAAATTCGGTCCACATGGAATTTCAGGATATCAAGGTTGGTCAAAAAGAAAGCCAAATGGCTTTTGTCATGAACTGGATCGTTATCCACCATACCAGATTCACACTGTGCGGTGGCCTATTGTAGATAGCCAATTGTTGCATATATTGGGTTACCTGTTGATGCAGTTGTATAACTTTATTTCTCTGAGCACATCTTCCATTCAACCATCGTTGATATCCTGGGGTATGTTCAAGATCGTTTGGAAAACTGGTATCAACTGATACCACTTTGATGCAGCGTGCCATGTGAATTAATTAAATTGCAGATCAAAACCGTCCGTTAATGGAGAATATAAAAAAGATGATGTGAAAATTATTCAGTTTGTTTATGATCCTAGAAATTTACCTGTCCTTGCAAATAGAGCAAATCAAAAGCTTATGACTCTCGATAGCACTGGAGCAGCATATGCATATGTTCCTTACTTCACCTTTCATGTAATTCCTATACATATCCAATGATCTTGCAAGACTGTTGTCTATCTGCACAATGTTCAGAATTATTAATGTATACATTTTTTAAGATTCTGCTGAAAAGTACACTGATCACAAAAATCAGTTCGTAGACAAATATAAACTAATGATCTATAGAAACCTCCATCAGGGCACCAAGAAGTGAACTCCCTCGTGCAAATGAAGGCTTAATAATGTCTTCACACTGCTGTTTCCATTGCTGAGCCTTTTCAAATTCAAAGAGAACCTTCTCGAGTTCCACACAAGCGAAGGCTGTCACACCATGTTCCTGGAAGTTAGATTACAGTTCAGTTCTCAAAAATTCTAGTGAAAAGGGTGGTAAATACAAATGTAGAAGGTGGCAAATGATTTTGACCACTTTGTAGATAGAATGTACAATTGCCATAAAGTTTTCCCAGAAATATAAAAGATATGCAACAAGGCAATCATAAGTTCCTACTACAAAGACAATGAATTAATACAATATCATAATTGCGTTCTCGAAAATTCAACACATGCATATATTATTATCATTCAATCCAATTCCCCAAGGAACAAGTTCAATTTCCACTGGAGCATTAGCCTCGTCTATCAATGGCTGAAAAACCTAATTCTCTAGTTTTTATGCAGGATTAGATATTTTGTTACTGGACATGTAAACATCTGTAGATAGATTAAAAAGAGTACACCTAACAAAGTAAGCAAGAACAAGACCATGTTCAACCCAGCCAGCAAGTTTTACTGCTTTAATAGCCACCAATACCCTTTTTTTTCCAAAAATTAATATAGAAGAAGCATATACTAGCATAGATAGATACAGCGTTAAAATAAAATTCGATTTAACATAATAATCAGAACGTCGTAAACGTTGCAAATAATCATAATTAGGATAATAGATGGTAGATGAACACACATCTAAAATAAAATATTGAGTAATGATGTAAGCACCACCTCAAGATTAGGGATACGCATAAAGAGAGAAATTCACTAAAGTAGCTTGAATAATTCTACATAAAATGGCCAGAAGGAGAACTTCTGGGTCCGTGCAAAGAACTCTTTGACAATCTGCTAAAAGAATAACCAAATCATAACTTATATGTCTTACCTTGAGCTGCAGCAATGCATTCCATGTTCGATCTTCAAAGGCAAGTCTAAAAAACCGACACACTTGCTCCAGCCACAAACTATAATGAGAAAAAAACGTTGCTAATAGAACTGTAACTGGATGATTTCCCAAAAAACTGATGATCAAAAAGATATAGATGTATAGTCTGAACAACACCATAAATATAACTTGGGGAGCGGGGGCATGATTGAGATTTTGACTCGTTGCATCTGAAAAAGAAGAAAGTTTTGGTTTTAGCCCTTATGGAAACAAGTTTTTAATCATTTTCAAATTTGCGGAGCTTCTAGCGAAGCCCATTGTTCTTCAGTTTACACCTAAACAGCAAAACTTCAAAAGTTTTCCTTCTTTGTATAGAAATTCGTCCTTTGACTAGAGAGTGGCATGCGAAAAATCAATCGCAAACCGGAGTCGGATGTGTTGGCTTTGGTGCGAAGAACAGAGGGTGGAGCAGAAGTGTTAGTGAAGGAGAAGAGGGAAAAAGAAAGATAAGGGGGGAATGAAGTAGCAAATGACCGCCAAATGCCACCAGCAGATGTTAGTGTAGGTGGTAGTGGCGGTGTCAGGAACAGGAAGATGAGTGAAGATGAACAACAATTGAGTGGAGAAATTAGCCATAAGGAGAGGATGCCACAGGAGGTGCCAGCAGGCTGATAAGAGCAGTGAGTACACATATGTTGATAATTGGAGGGGTATGAAAGGACAAATATGAGAAAATATCCTTATCGGCAGACAAGTGGAATTAAAAATAAAAGAGAAGTTTGATAAGCTGATTCGATTAGATGATCAATACTTTGCCAAGGAGATTGAATATGTGTCACACCATTCCACCTCATCATACGAGAAATGAAAGAAGGGGCCATCCATTCACCTAACTATTTTCAGCATTCGAAAGAGAGAATTAATGGTCGTGTACAACTTAGTGTACATATAGAAATCAGGACATAAGCAAAGGGGGCAAATATCTATAATTCAGGAAATGAAGTATGAAATGGAAATATTAGATAGTGCTTAAGCTTATAACCATGACGCTCACATGAAACCAACAAAAAGGTGAAATAAAGCAGTTCATTCCAGCACAGCAAACGATGCTGACACAAGGGTTTCTAAAGCTTCCATTTTTTGGAAATGAACTTAAAATGAGTCGAGATACTCCATTTTCATCAGTGAGCAACTAGAGCCTTTCCATCACCATTTAACAGGAAGTACATTTAGAAGTCGTCAAAACTACCTTTTCATCATAAAGAACCAAATTACAATTCCCATGGCGAAAAGTAGAAGAAGGAAACATATTGCAAAGAGGAAAAAACTTACTTATGATTCTGAACTGCATCTTGAAGACTCGCAATAATCATTGGGAATGAGATACAGATTTTCTGCAAATTCAGTATGTTAGTTGCATAGTTTCAAAAGACTAACAAATAGATGAAGGTACTTGAGAATGAAAGAAGAGTGGGGGATCCAATGATTTATACACTAACATCAATAAGTGGTATAACGATACAGACCTTAGATTGAACAAGAACTTCCTCAACACTGCTCAATTCGAATCGTAAATGATTATGGGGATCAAGAACTTCAATGGCTTTCTTAAGCCAATGTAATCCGCCAATCAACACGGACAACAAAGCAGAGGATTCATACATTGCAGGAAGGCTGACAGCAGCATCCAACATCATCACAACATCCTAAATAGATGTAATTAAGTGTCACATTATCTTCATTGATGGAAGGTATTGATAAGAAAATATATTCAAAATAGTATACCAATGAGTACAAGATGAAAAGAAAATACAGGACATGCCTCAGACGTGAACAGGACACACCTCGGACACGTATCAGACTTCTACGAGTATTTTTTTGCTTTTGTAGAGTTCAATAGCCAATGCTACAAAATGTGCAAAACCGAAAAGATGCAAACTTGCAAATAAAAAAAGAAAAAGGACCAAATATTAAAAATTGGAAGCCAGAAGGCAGCAGCGCTTCCTATTTCGACTTGCTAATGGAGCAAAAGACGTTGTCTTCTCAACACCAGGTATAAAAACCAAAATTTTCCTCTCTGATTGTAATCTGGTTACTCTTCTATCATTTCTTGCTTCTTTTATCTTCCACGGTATTTTTCTGTCTATGATTTGCAAAAATCAAAAACTAAAGAGGAGAAAGCTTGCTAATTGCTACATCGCAATCTTGGTTTATCATCAAGAGACTCTCCACAATACCTGTAAGGGAGACTAGATATGTGGAATGTGACAAGAAATGTATTTTAGACCTTTAATGATATTCGCATTTTATGGACTACGAATCTTTAACTCAATGAACCAAAATTTAAGTCTGTTTCATTGGTTTGTGAAGTAGTTGAAGAACCAATGAGTAATCTAGTGTTTAGTTTGATTTAGATATTTATATACTTGCTTTTATTTTGCAGTATTTGAACTTTTTGTTATTTATTTTTGAATCTATATGTGTTTGATGTAAATATTTGTCTGGACTTAAAATATAATGTGCACATGCCTTATCTTGATGATGTATGCTATATATTAGTATATCGCATCTGATCGTACCTCAACCATGTCATATAAAAATGTATTATTAAGATATAACTTGTTCATATCCTATCACTTCTAAAAATTCATCTCATAATGTCGATGTCGTATTATGACCTTGTTACCGTATCCATATCTGTGGATCACAGCTTACCATATGTAAAAGCATGACTTAGTAAATAAGCATCAACTTTACACATGAGACCGACATAATAGTTTCTATCGAATAGATCAAGTAATACATTTCAAAATCGAGAATGATAAGCAGAAAATGCATCCCAATTAAAGAAAAAAAAAAAAAAAAAAGAAAGCTTGCTGAGACATTCAACAAGATGCGGAAAGCAAAGGTTGGGCCAATTACTAAACTTGTTTGATTATCCAGATACTCCAGACGGCGAAATTGAAATGGCGAATTCTTAAAAGGTCAATTGTGATCGCGCCCTTAACGTTTGACCTGTTTTGCAATGTCCCCCCTTACGTTTGGAAAACAGCAATTTGCCCCCTAGAGTTTGTAAAAATGTGCGATTTGTCCCCCGAATCCTTGATCAAACGTTCATTCTTGCCATGTGTCTATCTTTTCATCCGTTTTCGGCATCAGGGGGCAAATTGCACACTTAGCATACTTAAGGGGGCAAGTAGCACATTTTGATAGGTTATGGGGGACATGCAAAATGGGTCAAACGTTAAGGGGTTGATCGCAATTGACCCACTCTTAAAATACAAATCTTGATAACTTCATCACAATGCAAATAACAGAGGAGAGAAACAGCTTCAGGATTGGACTAGACTGGACTAACTGTGATAACGCATCTCAGGAAGACAAAAATGCAGCCACGTAAAATTCAAGCTAAATGAATGTTCAACACGGTAAAAAAGCAAGAAAGAAGAAAGCACCATACATGCAATCATGGACCAGGAAAAAAAGGATTACCTTATGAGTAGGAGTAAGAGAAAAAAATGAGAAGGCCTTAATGCACCACTTGAGTACAGAACATGCGCACTGAAGTTTTGGAATCATGTTGAACTTAAAGTCAAGTGAAATACCAACTTCAATTGCAGACTCCATTAAAAGAATATGATGCTCAAATTTGGGAATTAAATAGCTCATACTGCAACCAACAATGTCTATATTGCACATGTATTGCATATCCTGTAACAAAGAGCTAGCATCTTTCTCCCAACTTAAGCACTTGTTCAAGACTTTGTCAAGCTGTGAGCATTCTTCCAGAGATACCTTCAGGTGCTTTGATTCCACCACTAACTCCTACACAATTAAGAAATCCTCATGTAAAGTTCATCAACAAGGCATAGACTCTTTAATGGACGAATAGTTACCTTCAAAACATCAAGATGCAGACAAGAATCAGAGGCTGGAACTGCGGATGAATCATAAACTAGAAACGGCTTAGACTTCAATAACCAAACCTTAGCCATTGATACGGCATCTTTGAGATCACCAATAGACGGCAGAACAACGCTGACGTCCTCAGAAGCCCTACAATTTTGGTCTTTCAAAATCAAAATCCAGGAACATCCGAGACACTTAATAGAGTGTACAATATTAGAAGCCAAACCTCAAAACATCTTCGAATTCGATCATCTTTGCCTTGCAAGCAAGAAGATGTTGTGCTTTTTCTTCCAAACGAGTGCCAACTGCATGTCTTCCAGAGACATCAGTAAAAAGATTTTCTTTCTCAATCTGTAGCCTGGCATGTAGATGCAGTTCGAACATCAATTTAAACGCATTTGGAGTAGAGCAAAAATTCAGATATGTAAACACATAAAGGAGAAGCATACTCTTTTGCCTCCAGAATCAGCTGCTGTATATATCCCATGGACACTTTACCACGAAGTGCCTGTTTAAGAAATACCCTCAAGTTCAAATAAAAAGTTTTACAAATACAACTACATATTTCAAATACAGATAAACCGTGCATATCAGGTATATCTTATTTTCCTCATAACATCTTTTCAATAGTATCCTTCCATCGATTCCGCGTAAAAGAATTTAAGCACTTTTACCATCATATTTTAAACATATTGTAACCTTCACTCATGTGTCCAAAATCTGTAAAAGATGAACAGAAAAAGAGTAGTCTACACAGGAATTATAAGAGACACCACAGATACAGTAGCTATAATTTCTTCGAATCAATACCTTGAAAACAATGACGTTACACTGTAACGTACCATCTACCTAAATGAAGCATCATAATACAAACTATTGAAATAAAAGTGGATTATTTTCAAGGTGTTCTAAGAGGCAAGAAAGGCAATTCAAATCGAAACCCAAACAACAGTACTGTAATACCAGGATTGAAAATTCAAGAGTATAGCAACCGCGAAGTTACCTTAAATGCTTTAACACGGCAGCAAGCCCTCTCAAGTTCAATCTCAAGACGAGGCAACTCATCGACTACACAAAAAGGAAAAAAGAATAAGCCATGACAAGAGATGCAGCAAGAAAATGATAAATTATAAAAGACCTATGTTAATCAGGGAAAGCTTCAAATGCAGTACCTGGAATTTTAAGCAAGGACCCATCCCTTTGAATGCACATTAACTCATTAACTACGTTTTCCTGATCCTCACGTTCATGGACATTCTTAAGTGCAAGATTAACACGGGATATCCAGGACATGGAGTCACTGTAATACTTTCTTAGAAGCTTTAGTTCTGGAATGTTAACAGTAAACTCCTCCCATTTGCTCAGAAACATGTTGACTTCCTGTCCAAGGAGGAAGTGCTTCTTTGTAAGTTTTTAGTGTCACTGAGAAAAATAACATAATAATCTGAGAGGCTCAACCTTGAGGCTAATTGGATCTTTCAAAACCTCACTGCAACTAGACCGACAAGATTCAACCTGCCTTATTAAATTTATCAGCAAATCAGCTTCACGAAGCTGAAGATGTAGCTCCAAACTCTGTAAAAATCAAAACAAAAATGAACTCAAACCTGAGATATTAGAAAAATCATGCAGTAAATGTTAAAAGAGCAGTAGATCATTTAAAATCACCTCCGACTCCAGCTTGTAGAGCATGTCTTCCTCAACTGAAGAAGGAGCTGTATCAATGATACATTTCTTGACGTTATCCACCCAATCCTACAAAAACTCAGAGATTGTGCGGCATTAAAATATGCAACTTAAAGTTGTTTAGAGCTATACCAATCTTAAATTACCATGCTCAGTGTTCTATTTTACGTGTTAAAGTTATACACAATGTTCAGACATGAAGCTAATTATCAGTGAAACAGTAGAATAACACAAGCATATGTTTGCACAGTCCACAGTTAGGTGTTACACTAATCTGCGGGGCCACACCCAGCTGCAGTACTCCACTATACCAAAAGATTCAAGTTTAAAAATAACAACACTACGTGCAGCTTTTAAGCAATGACTCTCTCCCCATTAATCCTGCGCTACTCAAGACATACAGGGCACCCATGCTAATCGAGTTTGATTGGATATCTGCTCCAGCCGTCGCTCCGCACGAACATCTAAGAGGGTGCTATGCGTTTGGTTATTGCTCAAACTTCTCCAGCCCTGTGAAGGCAGCTTCTCAACCCTCCTAAACCTCCTCGAAGTCGATGTATTTATATATGAAGGTAGAAACCAGAGCATGATTCTCGAAATACTTTGAGATCCGAAAGGTAAGGAGATCCAATAAGATCAGGCTAGATAGAGTCCATAAACAAAGATCTACTAATAGCAGGACTCTGGTAAAATGCGACAACTTATAATTAAGTTTAGAAACATATCTCAGACTTTGGCAAACTGTTGCAGGGATTGTGTCATCACCTATGTCATGATATGGTGACATGAAACCTTCTGAAGTAGAGTACTGAAAACTGACGGCAGACCTCTGTAAACCTCAGATATGTTTGGCTACCCTACTATGTAGACCTTCAGCTATCTCTGAACCATATGAATGTCATGATGTGATGTCAACAAGGTCAGATTTTATGTTGTCTTCAAATATAAGATGTTATCCTTCCGTAAAAACCATGATTTTGTCCTTCTTGAAAAGCGTATTGCTATCTTAGAAAATGTACACTTCCTTTTTATTATATAAGGAGGATAAAATGTGTAGAAGGTATCTCGCGTTTTTATAATCTTAATCTTGACATGGTATCATAGACGTGTTATTTCTTAAGGCATGAAAAAAAGGTCTTGGAGAAACCATTTCCCTGGAGGCAGGCTAGCAGTGGAACCGCCGCCGCAGCTGCCCACAGTAGTCATTTCCACCCCCACATGGTTAAAAAGGAAGAAAATTTAAATGAATCCAAGGTTGTTTATCTCAATTGGTCTAAAACCACATCGATTACTCGTGCTCTATCCGTTTTTCAACTTCCCACCTCCAATCTATGGACGATCCACGGCGACCCAACTGTCCAGCATTTGCATGGCAGCACCATGAACATTCTTCTGCTTGTCATTGCACACACCATTCTCGTGCACGCGAATCCAGCTTCGCCCTTGGCTGTGCATTTATGCTACAGCAGCTACTTGGTTTCTCAGCTCCTCGATCTTAGTTATACCGACATCCATGAATTCCTACTGTTCATTGCACGCACCTTCTTCGTGCACGGTTGTCTTAATTTCATCCGCGTGCAGCCTGCAGCAGCTATTTAGTTTCTCAGTTCCTCAATCTTCGCTCGCAAAGTTCCTGGTTTCTTAGCTTCTAGGTCTTTTTTTTGGTTGATTTCTCGGTTTTAGACAAATTGATGTTGGTCGATCAAGCCACATCCATTTGAGCGGGAGTGTCAATCAGATGGATGTTACGTTACCTTTAAATGTGTGATGTTATCCTTCCTTGAAAACCGTGATGTTATCCTACTTGAAAAATGTCTTACTTTTTTACAAAATGTTCACCACTTTTTTATTACATAAGGAGGATAGAATGAATAAAAGGTATTTTTCCTTTGTTCTAATCTTTAATCGTGACACATGAGGCATAACATGAATGTGCTTTTCTTAAAAAAAGCACTCAGCAGTCCGAACCATTATGTCTTGGCTAACAGTGTATCAACCAAACCAAATGCAACAATGATTGAGTTGCACCACATAATGATCTGAGTTGTAGCACAACTTCACTCGGCAGTCCAAACCGTAATGTGCACAATGTCAAGATTAAGATTAGAACAAGGCATACATTTTACACATTCTATCCTCCTTATATAATAAAATGAAGGTAACTAAAAAAACACGGTTTTCAAGAAAGATAACGCCACCCTTTTCAAGAAAGGATAACATCACACACTTCAAGACAAAATTGATTTGACTGACATCCTCCCTTAAATTGATGTGGGTTGATCAACTAACATCAATTTTCCTTCAACCAAAAAAATCCACAAACTGAAAAAGACCAAGGAGCTAAAGAACCAAGAACTCGAAGAACGAAAACCGAGAACCCAAGTAGCTGTTGTAGTATAACTGCACAGCCAAAGACGAAACCAAGACACCCGTGCATGAAGACAGTGCATGCAAGGCCCAGAAGAAAAGCGTGCATGATGGCAGCCATATAGTTGTCGAGTGGGTCGCCCTGGATCATCAGTAGACGTGGGTAGTTGAAAGACGAAGAGAACACTAGTAACTGATGTGGTTTTAGAACAACTGAGAGAAACAAATGTAGGTTTCATTTAATTTTTTGTTCTTATTTTGTTACTGCAGGCAGCCGCAGCAGGCGGAGGAGGTGCAACTGCTACCCTGCCACAGCGAAAATGGTTTCTTCAAAGCCTTTCCTTTTCTAAGAAATTAACTTGGCTCTGATACCATGTCAAGATTAAGATTAGAACAAGGCAAGATACATTTTACACATTTTATCCTCCTTGTACAATATAATGGAGGTTTACATTTCCTAAGAAAGTAACACAATTTTCAAGAAAGATAACTTCACGCTTATCAAGAAAGGATAACATCACACTCTTCAAGACAAAACTGATCCGGCTGACACACTAACGAACATACGGAACTTGGCGTAGATAATTTAGAGAAAAGCATGTTGCCAAAAATATTTTCATTGCCACCAATCCCAACACAAGAAAGACATGATAGACCTTAAGTCTCAAACTTACCAGCAAGCAAAAGTGAAAAAGAAGAAACCAAATCCAAACACTGGAAGTCTGAAAAGGAAACTGTTCACTAACTAAACACCATTCAGCAAAATAGAGGTCCAGTACCAGTGGCTGAAAAATCCATCACTGGGGCCTGCTCTGGCCCAGATAAACATTTCACATTGGTATGTAATATTATGCACTGAGCTTAGAGTGTCATTATCCTACATAAATTATCACCCCAGCTCAAAAGCATCCAAAAAGAAATGGAGCTACCACCCAAAGATCACATTGCGTAGCAAAAATGGTCTCAAACCACTCCAAACTATTCCCATTTATTGTATAATTTCTAGAATAATATGGTTCTATCCACACTATCGCTATTTGAGTCCCAGATAAAGAAGAGTTGTGCACCTGTCAACAGTGATCTATGATATTTGAATCTCTACTCTAAATATGATTCAATGCAACAAAGATCTCTATGTTATTTCGCCATAATTCCTGTTGGTTTCTGTGGTTCTAAATAAATAATAAGACAAACAAGGGTTATTATTGTGGCAACGAGCAATGACTTTGTAAAAACATGGCAGATACAGCCCTCTCCCAACCCATCCAAAAACCACCCTTCGCCCACCACCTTACCCTCAAATCCAATGTTTGCCTCCATCCTCATTCGAGGTAAACAAAAGTCATCGCTTCACCCTGTCAAGGACTACAAAATCATGTCGCAATCATAAAGGCCGCAAGTTTCTAACTAATTTCATATACATTATAATAATTTTAGCAACCACAGTGAACCAGTTCAAATCGATCACAGAATAAAAATTGCTAAAATTCAACACAAAAGGTATTTTGCATGCAGATGCATAGTCTGTATAAACAAATTCAAAGTACCTTCACGGATGAAATCTTGTTCTTTAACTTCCTAGTTTCATTGATGTCAATTGGCAAGTTAACAACCTTCGAATATAACATCTCCCAATCAGCCACCTGTTCAAACATTTCCAAGAGGCAAAAAATATGAGCAGAAGGCAACCAAAAGTAAAGTCATCGTTCAGGCATCGAGGCAATATAACTAATTGTGTAAGTTCCTGAACATTTAAAAGGGAAATATGGTAACCAGAAATATAAGCAAAAAGTCGCATGTGTTAGTAGAGTAGTGAGGACCATTAATGGATTGCTATTAATAACACCAAATAATGTTGAGCCAAAGAAATAAACTTTAGCATGCTTACAGAGAATCCAGACGGTAGAGATAAAGCATGATTAATTTGCTCAATCAGTGTACTAGCTTCTTCCTGGTATTCCTATATTCGTAGAAGCAGAAAACATTCAGCTCCAGCATCAAAAGGCAGAAAAAGAGGACAAGTCTTAATGTAACTGAACAGTCCAACCTTTAACAGAAGATAAGCAGGCTCGTTGCAAGGGGCATTGGTTAAGCTCAATAACTCGTCAATATGATCCATTTTTACTCTATCCGTATCACAGTTGCAATCATTAGACCACGATTTCAACTTAGAAACACAGTCTTTCACAGCCTCTGCCCAATTTTGTGCTTGACCCAATCTATTTACCATATCTCGAACCTGATAATCAAAAGCATCATTAGTCCAGAAAACATTATGATTTAGAAAAAAACAGTGATTGGATTGATGACATAAAGCTTACAAGATCCATCTCAGAACCAGCCCAAAGAAATTCTTCTGCTTCCACCATTGCATTTACAGAAGCATCTCTAGTGTAAGGATGCTCAAGAACCTTGCATGACCTCAAAATCCACCGTTCAGCAAGTTGCACGTGAGTGACATAAGCACCCTTTACCTAAACATAGAGCGAGTGATGATCATTAACCATATTGAAGTAACAAAGGGACACAGTGGGAAAGGTTCTTAATTGAAGGCCAAGACCTCCACAGCCAGCAGGTCATACAATTTTCTTTCAACACCATATACATTTATGCCATAAAAATAACAATTGCCTGATTGAAAAACAATAGCAAAACTTTTATGACTCAAAGATGATATCTGGTAATGACTGAAAGGTTAAAAATATAATTTCCTTTTCGGACATCTAAACCTGTTTGGGAGATACCTAGGCCTTATCCTGTGAAATTGGGAGTAAGAACGGGAGCCAAAGAGCATCAAAATCTCAAAACATCTAAAACAGAAGCAAATTAGCATGCATATAGAGAAAAGGCTAGAAATCATATAAACCTAAGCTAATCATATAATGTCTACATAAGGCAAGTACGAGTCCAGTCCGTATACAGGAAGATTAAGCAATAAACAGTCCTGACTCTATGTGTGCATGTGGGTGTGGTAGAGAGAGAGAGAGAGAGAGAGTAATAGTCATTGATATAGTATAACCTTTTTGGTTAATGCTACTGCCTTCTTAACACATATTTCACTTCGTGAATCATCAGCTGCTTCAAGAGAATCTTGTTTACAAACTTTAAGAAGCATATCACTCAGTTCTGCCAGTGTATGCCGGTAAAGAAGACGCAGTTTGTTCGTCTTGCATTCACAAAGGTGTTCGGAATGCTGCAATAGGAAGAGTAAGCTCCATGAATCAATGTAGAAAGTAGGTCTTATTGCTCTTCAAACTTCATATAGCTTGGGAATATTATTTCGAGATATCAAAGGAAAGTGTACACTAGTCAAAAGTTCAGAAGAAAGATAGTGCAGTAACTAGATCATTCAAGCAACATTGTCGCATATCTTGACTCGGTCTAATAAAAAGAATAGAGGATTGCTAAAAACTCAGATTTATGATAAACAAATGAGTTTATGTTAGAAACTAAATGAGATAATTCTTATTACATTTTCAAGACATAAGATATGCCTGCCCAAAAATTCATTTCGTTTCCGCTAGTTGATACAGGAAATAAGTGATGGGAGTATAACTCAAAGTTGAGGCAACAAATCTTTCAGGTCTAGTAGATTATATATGATTGTATCAAGGGGGAATTCAATGACACTCACCTCAAGGCAAACAAATGCTGATGGTCGGCAGTCGCAAGAAACAGCAGAGAGATATAATAATTGTTGACAAATGATGCACATTGCGTCCTTCAAAGAAATCAGAAATACATATGAAAACAAAATTAAATCTAATTGTAAGAGATTGCGCAAAAATCAATCACCAGGTTACATGTTGTACATACCTCTTCTGTGCCAACAAAATCAGGCTGCTCTCGAGGTGGCATCGGAGAAGATCTAACGATGCCATTTCTCCACAACCTCTCTCTCCAAGTTTTCTCATTATCGCATATCCTAAACAATTCTTTCTTCAAGTAAGTGGACACTCTGCCGTCGTCATATTCACTCTGCAATGTAGTATAACAATAAACAGAAAATGCAATAAAAAATTGTATTACTCAAAGCCAAGAAGTGGCGAGGGGCAGACTATATGATTGACACATAGGCAAAAAGTAAAAGGTGAATGCATGACTCATCAGATACAGATAATTGCACAGCACAGGCATAACATGAACCAGTAAGCACCTTAAACTTTGAGAAAGAGACTATGTACGAAATATCATCACTGCCCTAGCTTAAATTTCATACCACGTTTGGAGAGTCCAAAATCTATCAGCTGTATCACAAGAGAAAATAAATAATGTGTTTCTTGCTTTCTTCCAAATTGCATCTACAAGCCATGATGTCTCCAGTGCTTCTTATAACCATAGGGTAAAATGAGGCCAAACAAGAGAACAATTCAACTGACCACTTTCCGAAAACCAGACCACGTAGACTACATTTAAAAAAACAAAAAAGTTGATAACAGTCTCTACCATCATGAATTGGCCAATGAATACACTATCATAGGAATTGGTGAATGATATAAAAGAGTGAGGTGTCCAACTGTACGACATAGCCCTGAATGAAAAAAGGACCTTAAACAAAAGAACAGTCGATAGATATGATAATCATAAGCCAGTCCCATAGATTACTCAACCATGACTAGTTAACTATGTTTCTATGTCCAACCTCAATCAGAATTAAATTTTGAAATTTACATTCAAATAAATGGAGGATAGTGTCTGCTCAAACTCTTTTCCACAGTAAGAGACTTATCTGGGTAAACACACTAACAGTAATAATGAAGCAACTAGAGAGTAAAGAACTGAACCTTTGCAACAACACACAATAGCTCCTCATGGGACAAAACTGCTGCTTTATGATAATTGCGGTAGAGCTCAGCTCCAAAACCACCATGAGGCAGCCAATCAGCAGGTGCAAAATTGACAGCCTCAGCACAATTCAAGCCTGCCAATTTTGAGAATAATCAGAAATTCCACGTGATGCATTCCCACCATAGCTATATTATACAGTATGATGCTTGTGCAATGAATTGAAATCACACTTGCTGTATTTTGCTTACCAAAGTTGAAGCCCCCGTGATATGATCGGGGAAAGGTGATTACAAAGTTCCCAGGCTCCTGCCAAGTCAAATGTTATGAAGCAAGCATTGGCCATGCACAACAGAGATGTTGCAATACAGTCAACAACCAAAAGAAGCATGTAAAGAATCAACTACGCATTGTTAAACATTACAACCTTTTCCTCCAATAGTTCAGAACTACTCGCAACTTAAGTAGAAAATCAGAAAACTCCCAAAATAATTTATTTCAGGCATGAGTCAAGATATGGGAGCTCAGGTTTTTCAGCTAGTTAAACTTGTTAGTGATGCATTGTGTATATAAAATTCAAATAACTTTTCAACATGCCCAGTTAGGTATGCTAACTTTAGTACCAAAGATCCAGATGCCTAAGCTCAGCCTGGATCTAGCAATCCACAAACTCAACTAAGAGTTTGAAGTTGGATAAGACAAACCACACTTAATTTAGCCGGCTGACGCTAGTACTTCACCGATATAAATTAAACTAGCAAAAATAAAAATGTTAAACAAATAGGCAAAAACTTTAAGCTGCAGCAACAAGCCATAGAATTTCTTACAACATAAGCTTTACCCATGTCCATATATATTTATGACTTTACATTGTTATGAAACTACAATCAAGCCATAATCTGAATCCTGCTTAAACTACAATCAGGCTGCAATAACGCAATTTCTAGCGAGCTCAATTTCTAGCTCATGAAATACAAACCTGAACAATGCTGTAAACAGGGACTCCTTTTTCTTGCAAAACAGATGGATTCAGCATTGTGACAAGCTGAAACAATAGATCTGGCTGTGCTTCAAACAGATCGGGCAGACTATCACGCATTACCTGCATAAAAGGAAAGGGCGGGAAGCAAGATAATGACCACCAGATAATTCGAAAAGGAATGCACTTCAGCACTATATCACAACAAGAAAGCCTCAAACATATAACCACTTAAGGGGAATAGAGACAGCCATATATTTGGGATGGATATAAAAATAGCAATATGCCAGCTGAAGCTCTGAAACAGAGAAATCGAGAAGTAATACAGGTTGTGAAGAAAATAACAGTAGTGTGAAGGTGTAGGCAAAACACATCCTTCCACAAAACTATAACCAGATATTCACAAACTGAGAGGCAGTTTGTAGCAGAAAATATGTTACTGGCCTTGCTCAATATCCCCCTTGATATCTTTTCTAAGTTCCACCTATATTTAGAGATTGGTAATGATTCTTCATTTGGCTACACAAAGAACTTCCTTCGGTGCGGAAGAAAGGCTGATAAGAAATAAAGTAGCCGTACCTTTTCAAATGCATGGGCTTCATTACCAGGGACACTGTACCAACATTTTGGCTCTCCCCTGAAAGGAGGTAAAACTTACAAGTCGTGATATAGTAGAAAATGCTATATTAGTAATGAATCACAACATATCAGACCACATTTAAAGGAAAAAAGAAACAAGGTCAACAGAGAAGTGAAATCAACGGATCTATATACTATAAATGTAGAACGCCAACTGCACTATTATCCAATAGGCAGAGAACGAAATAAGAACTCTTAAGCAATATAAACTAGACAGTCTAATGCAATGACATGGATCAGTTTCTACTAGAAATACGAAAAAATTGAAGTCATTTTCGTAACTTACCCAACAAATTTATTTTTTTCACAAGCGTAAGTAATGAGTACAAGATTTGTTGGAGTATTATGTTGGAAACTTCTTATATCTCTAGACCTAATTACTCAGTTCCGAATTCCACACATTTGTTTTCAACCAATGCTAGAGAGAAGAGATTCTGATAAATTTGGTAGCTTTTATGTTGATGTTATGTTAAGGGAGTAGGGTATTTTGACAATTAGAATGTAAGGTTTCACTCTATTTCTATGTAGGGAGAATTACACAAACACCCTCTAAGGTACGGAGAAACCTCATGCTTGAAAAAGTACACAAACACCCATGTGGTCAGCTTTCGTTTGAAATCTGTTAAATTTTACTAAATGTACATTTACGCCCATCATTTATTCTGCATAATTATAAATGGAAAATAAACAAAAATTATTATATAACAAAAAATAAAATAAAATAAAAAAGACAAGAAGGAGAAGAAGAAGATAAGTCTCATTTATTCTTTATAGAGAAAATGAAAAAAAAAATTAAAACCCAAGGGTGTTTTTGAAAATTTTAGTTAATTACTTGTCACGTCATTTTTTTTTTATTAGGACTTAATGTTGTAAAGTTTTCTGTATATATAGATACACGCTATAAAGGTTGTTTGTGTAATGAGATACATACTACATGAGGTGTTCATGTAATTTTCCAAACATGAAGGGTGTCTTTGTAATTACTCCATACCTCAGGAGGTGTTTCTATAATTCCCCTTGTTTGCATATCCGACCTCTTACCATTCAAATAACACTCATCCCCCCCCCCCCCCAACCTCTTTTAACACGGTATCCAGCCTCTTTGAAAATGCGTTTTAGAAAAATAATTTCTTGAGACAAAACTCACGAGGCCGAGGCGGCACAACCACCTTTAGCCCCCGCGGCAATTTTTTAAGTCCCTCTCTTTTGCCACTTCTTGTCCAACTGGCACGACCCAGCACCATGCAACCCAAGTTCCCCCTCAAGCAGTTCACCTTTGTGTGACTTTGACAACCAAAAACCTTAGCGACTCACCATGCAACCAAGTCCTAAGCGCATGTGCACCGAGAATCAACGTCGCTATCCAAATTGGTTGCATCTCCGTATCTTCCTATCCGCCAGTTGTTGCTACACAAACCCCATAACTGCACTTCCATAGAGTTGTTTCAGCTAATTTTGTTATGTGTTTGAGGTTTGAGAAGTATGGATATCGTCTATGTCAATGACTAACATTCAATCATCAAGTTACACTGACTTGACTTGGTTAGTCAAACAAAAAGAAAAGAAAATCCGCTGAATCTTTGGTGGTAAATTTTGTGGGTTATGATGAATTTTAAGCCTTAGGTTTTGTGACAAACTTTACCGATTTGTTGCTCAAGGGTGTATAGAGTTAATAAGTTATTATGGTTTCGCCATGTTTTTTGTATATTTGGTCATTGTTATTGTTGTCGTTAGTTGGTTATCGTCTCTCATTTGCTACATGATTGTTATTTTTATTTTATTTTTTTGGATACATTTGGGGGGGGGTCCCCGGTCTCAGCTATTCCGCAATAGTACGGAGGCTGGTCACCAACAACATCGAAAAGGAGATAAGAGGGGCGCTTGGGATGATCAAAGAATTGAACCCTATACCGAAATGGAGTGTCCCAAGTGAGAGCTGGTCGGCAACAATATTCGTCTCACTGCACTCATGTTTAACACGCATGAGGAGAATTTAACCATGAGGTCGCGACAAGAATCAACAAGGCTACGATGGGGATGAGTATCATGGAGCGCGGACGAGAGAAGTTGCACAACTTTAGAATTGTCAATAATGTGTATTTGGCTTCATGCCTTTGATGAATTGATTACCAACACTATATAGAGATTACAAGTGCAAATCGAATCCCTAATCCAAGCTAATCAGAATCTTTCCTAATCTATCAAAGGTAAGAAGATTACTAAACTAGGAATGCATATTTGCCTAATTAATTTGATGTGATTACGTTGATTGAGCATATATTTCCTTAACATCCCCCCTCAAATTGATGCTAATCAGCATCAATTTGCCTACTAGCAGTCCAAAAATCTTCCCTCGACTACATAACTAGTCACAATGATTGCAAGCTAAACCGAAAAGTGAGTTACACCCACACTTGACATATCCAGAATCAATCCTCGTCGAGTCACCTGCAACTCCGCATAAACCGCAATTCTGCAGTGACAAACGATTGGCAACACCCCAATCAACAAGATGTGGAACCACTTGATCCACCCACAAGAGACGACAGATTGAACCCCAAATGACCAAACCGCACTAAAACTCGACAATCCAAAAGTACGTAACCCCAGTTACATAGTCAGCCGAGGAGAACGACAACACAAGTCAACGAAAACACCGATGACAAATACAAAATAATCCAACACCAAACTCAATCTGACAAATACCCATAAGCCAAAATCCAAATAACAAGTACCCAAAGCAGAACGGCCAGATAGGTGACGAGGGAAAGTGGCAGGAGTGACATAGGAGGCACTTGGAGACACCCATGATATGAACACGAGGGTTCAGAAATGTGGAGCTGGAGTTTTCTGTTGAAGATTGTGAAACTAACGAAAACAAAGACTTTTTGGTTGTGTATCTGAAGAAAAAGAAATGACCGTGACAACAAAACAAATCCTGACTGGTTGCAAACTAATGAATGGTGAACTACAGTGACTGCCGCGGCGGACGAAAAGTTGCGCCGGCGCGGCAGCTATGGTTTGCTCTCAAGAATTTTCTTCTAAAGGATTTCTGACAATGGCTATGATACCATGTCAATAATGTGTATTTGGCTTCATGCCTTTGATGAATTGATTACCAAAATTATATACAGATTACAAGTGCAAATCAAATCCCTAATCCAAGCTAATCAGAATCTTTCCTAATCCATCAAAGGTAAGAAGATTACTAAACTAGGAATGCATATTTGCCTAATTGATTTGATGTGATTACGTTGATTGAGCATATCTTTCCTCGACAAGAATCACAAGCCAAAAGAATATGTTGAATACAGTTAGAAACTGCTGCTGTCAATCCATAAAGACACCCCGGAGTTCAGCAACCATAATACTACCGAAGCCCTAGTTTGCTGCAAATCCGACTAGCCAAATTCCAGCACAATCTCTCACAACGCTGCCACAACCAAGCTGACCCGGATTACCAAAGACACTGCCATCAACATTAATTTTGAAGATACCGGATTGGGGAAGAATCCAGCTAAGGCTTCTTGTGACTCTCAATTTCCCGGGATGTTGAAGAGCCGTGAGCTTATTCCAGGCAGTGCTGTCATCTTTTGCGGTTTCTTTTATCAAGGCAATTGCATGAGAAGGTATAAAATCAGTGTTTTAAAAATCTTTTTGCATCTCCACGTCCAGATTGTCCAGCAAGCCGTGGCAAAAATAATATACCATGGTGTATTACTTTCAGTATTTTTTCCTCGTTGATAAAGGTTTTTGCAAAGCCAATCATCTGAGCTTGAAAAAATAGGGGAATTTCTTTCTTACGCAGCAGCCCCTTCCAAATGTCACGACTGGTGGAGCAATCTCGCTACATGATTGTTATTGTTGATTCACGTTCAGTTATCGCACATTTCGACACTTGTATCAATATGTCCTCTTTGCTTGTGAGACCCACATCTGGTTTGATTCTTGTGTTACCAATTGTTAGGCACGCAAGGTTTTATTTCGACGAAGCTTTGAATCCAGAAATACTATGTGTAGAGTGATACATCCAATCAACTCGTGTTCCATCATATTATATGAGTTTTTGTTACAAAGAAATATAGTCATGTTGAATTTTGTTACGTGTTACCTGTTACACTCCACTTGAGGGAAGAGTTAGAACCAGTATCATAGTAATATGTGATGTAGTCAATAATATTGTTAAGAGTGTTAATTGTAACGCTCTAACATGATGGGAGAGTTAGAATCAGTATTATAGTATTACGTTAAAATGGTAGAGGTTTAGGTAATTTAGATATTAGGATTCGCCGCCTACTTGTTGATCAATCAATACAACATTTTATTCCAATCTCCAACTCTTCGTACAGTATTATTGGACACCAACGCATTAAATAAATAATAACCTAAAGCCACGGAGGAAAAGGAAGAAACTAAGTCGATGACCGCAACTAAGAAGTATAACTGACTCTAAAACCGGAGAAGGATATCATTTATTAAAAGGGATCATATCACACTCTTCTTGGTGTTCTAATATCATAGTGTGAGATTTCAATATCACCAACACCTCTATCTTTGCACATTGTAAGCAAATTGTGGTTTGTTTAGTAATATTTTTCTCATTAAATTGGAAGAAGTGAATTTTCCCTATCAGACATGAACCATAGAGAAAAATAATAGATTTTACAGTTCAAGATGTCTTGACGAGGATGGAACCAAGGGATGTTGTAGATCAAGGTAGAATTCAATATTGAAGGGTAGAAAAATATAAGAGGGATAGGGGATATGTGGTTAGCCGGCTTTTTTAAAAGATTAGCAAGACAAACAGAACACCCAAAAAAGGGGAGAAATAATTATTATCTCCTCAACATAAAACCTGCAATAGGCTACCAAGACAAAAACTATTGTGGACGTCGATGGAAAACATCAAATATATTACTACAATTAAAAATATGTATGATAATGTAATTTTAGAACAAACGGTTGTTTGACAAAAACGTTTTTTTATTACTAAGTCACTTTTAAGCTCTTTCTTGTTTGCTATAGTAGTAAATGAAATAACTGAAGCTACCCAAAATCAAGTGCATAGCTATATGCCGCCGTTGAACATAAGGTCTAGTCAATAAGACGAGACCGTTGATAAAAAATTGGATCTGTATGAAAACAAACATTTAAATCTCAAGGTTTTGCATTAAGCTTAGCCGAAAGAGGATTTGAGACCATGTTACAGTACTTGGACATGAAATACCAATGAACCCTCAATTTGTCAATTTCGATATCTCAGCTCTACTATTCCAAATTATGGGAACTTAATAAAGATTTCAACCATAGAAATTGAAGATGATGGGATTAAACTGAATAGTGCAATGAGAGTGTTGTGACAGCAACTTTCTGCTAAAACTGAAAGGAAAGGTTTATGAGACAACTGCTAGACCACCATTATATATAGTTCTAAATGTACCAATATGAAGTGTCGGGCTTCTCGACTGAGGCAAGCCAAAAGAGTGAAGAGACAGCCAAGGCAACTTAGATATAGGTGCTACTAAGCACTATGATTCTGACTATATAAAGATGCCTTCTTTTATCTGATTGTATTAAAGGAGAGAATTCATGTACTAACCTAATGCTGTAGTTGATGTTGGACATACAAATTCTCAGAATATGTTATTTTATTAAAAGAAGTTTGTATCAAGATAACTTGTATTTATTTACGACTAAGGTATTGAAACCTATTAATTTTACTTTATGATTAAAACTCAAATATATTATAAGTTTAAACAAATTGACTTCGTTATGTGTTACATTTTCAGAAATTATAAGAAAGAAAATTTATCTATTCCATGTTACACTTTAAAGCAAGTCAAAAGTTAGTTAAGAAAATAAGTGAAAACCATGTCCAGTTGAGCATATCAATTTTTTCTTTTCACGCCTCTCGAATTGCAACTGCCTTAATATAGTCCTTTGACAACATTATAGCCCACTGAAGATTCTTAGGTAATTCCATTACTGAGTATATTCACCTAATCAAGAAGTTCAAGGTATCTTCTGGTGCTTTTGTAATTTTATGTATCCGATGGCGGATTCACATGTACAATTTTCTCACATTTTCTCTTGTTGTACTGTTTTATTATCAGTCTAACCACCACACTGGATTTTACTACTTTCCTCCATCAATAATCCAAAATAAGTTTATACTGGCTAAACCTTGATTCTTCGTGGTCAGCTCACGACAGAAATCAATATAACTTAGCCTAGGTTTTACCTATTCACATCTCTTTTACCAAACCTGAAACTTATGCAATTAGATTTCATGATTTTGTAGAACACAGATTGTAGATACCTATCAAGGATCAAAGAACAGTTTGATATCATATTTTAAGCAGCACTAAATTATTTTCATGATTATCTCCCAAAAAAAAAAAAATCATGAGCTCTTTCCATAGATAAAATATGAGGGTATAAGCAAATGGCATGTAGCTAAGTAAGTATGCAGCTTATATGTATGAAAGCAGTACTGGTAATAGAAGGCATGTGGTTGAAAGCATAAAGAGGCAAAAACAATTCAGACCAAAAAATCGAGCAGAACGGCTTAAAACGTCAAACTAAGATTATCTCATAAAATGGAAACAGAAACATGTATGCTGGAGATCACAATAGAAATGGTTAAGTAACACTTATGACACAATATCAGCGAAAATATCAATTACATACCAGTGGAGATAATTCATTGAGTAAAAGCAATGATCCTCAAAATGCCAGCAAAATGAAGAAAACAGCATTCCAACATAAAGCCATGGCACCATAACACCAGCAATGTTATGGTGGACAGTTCGAAGCATTGAACCTTGTAACCTAGGTAAGTTATTGAGGTTCCAGGGGCTAGAACAATACTCATTCCAGATATCAACTTCAACTGATGGAGGTCTTTGGTTAATATGACAAGGAAATCCACTCCCATAAACTGATGTGTCCAAATCACTGCCATACATTACTTCCACCTCTCCAATTGAGCCCTCCACAATTTCCCAGAACTTCTTTTCCAAGTGCACCCGTGAAGTAGCTGCTGACCCAAACCATTTCTTCTTAAATCTATCAGCCACTCGCCTGAAAGCTTCCAGAGAAAACTCCTTACCAGGCACAAAACCAAAACTATCCTTCTCTGAATTCAAACACTCCGAACAGTACCAATTCCCAGGAGGAATCCTCTTCAACGGCGGTGACAAACAATATACATGCCAACCCTTGTTACACCTATCACACAACAACATGACTTCCCCATGTAAACCACTTCTACATTGCTCGCATATTTGGTCAGAGTCTTCTTCTTCCTCTTCTACTTTACGAACTTCAAATTTATCACCCTCTTTATTTTTCCGTCTTCTCTTAACACTCAAAACCTCAGCATCCTGCTCGCACTTCTTTCCAGCCTTAGTACTCCGTTTGCAGCTTTTTTGTTTATTCAAAAGGCAATAATATTTTTCATAATCATACAAATGCTCCCAATACAATTGAGACAACACATGCTTAGAGCATTCCGAAATCTTCTTCCCAGGGCGTATGAACCTACAAACTTCCACCCACTTCTTCACCTCAACAACCTTGTCATACCCTCCGAATCTCTTCACAGCATTAAACAATTTACACAAGTCCAAGTCCTCCCCCTCAAAGACAACCCTCTTCTTAGCCTTCTTACCGCAGTGCTCCTCTAAAAATCGGTCGTACTCCAGCCTAAATGTGTTTGGGTCACACGGAGCACACCGCGCCTGCAACTGGTGAATGGCCTGCGTTTTCGTGGGGAACGTGAACGCGTCCATGTCCAACGCGAAAGGGGGTTTCCAGCTACTGGGTGGAACAATCCTACAGATCCCATAGGGCTCAGCTTCAGGCCTAATCTTGTGTATATACTCTAAAGGGTCCTTAAATTCCTCCTCAGTCGGATAAAACACGGGCCCCGCGGGTATGTTTAACGACCCACAATCACTACCTAATAAACCCCCACTTGAAGAAACTCCACTCCCAACTTTTCTTGACCTCCCTTTGCCCTTCATTTTTGCTCTAATAAGTTTATCTCATCTTCAAACGGAAAAAGCTATAAAGGCACAAAACCAAGTTCAAACACAACAAATTAATGATACAGAGACTCTAACAACAATCGGTCAATAATCAATAAACTTGAAAATTAGGGTTATAATAGCAGTACAGTACCTTTGAGAGGAGACAACGTCGTACTAGTCGAAATAAATATGTATCCACGAGTGTATGTATATGTGAGTCGGGGAGGAAAATGGAGATTGTGATACTGTGTGTAGTGTTTTAAGGTTAAAAACGAGGACAAGGGTTTTCTCTGTTTTGGTGACTAAAGTCAGAGGATGTACTGCTTTCTTTTGTTTTTACAGACAAGCTCGTATTTCGTAAGTGTATTAAACCAAAAAAACAAAAAACAAAAAGTTAAAGGATATTGTCAAAATAATAATTATTGCAGTTTGAATAATTAATTTATTCGTCCTCATTTACCTTTGTCAATCAATCAGAATTTTTTGAAGTTCTAGATACCACGATTTTCTTTATTAACCAGCCTTGTATGATGGACAAATAATATTATGTAACATTTTTACTCACTCTAATTATTTTCTAATATTCTTCATATTCAAACAAAATCGTAAATATAATATAAAGTTATTGTATAGTTGAGAAACGTACCAAATCTTTTAAAGAATTATTCTATATCCTCTTCTCAACAAACCTTCAAAATGAGAATAAGATTAAAAAAAATATATATATACTATATAAGTCTTTACTTTGAAACAACATATAATTATATATGTCGACATTAAAATGTATATCAGAAAGAAAAGTTACATATGAATAATTAAATTCACCAAAGGATAAAAATCAAAATCCGTTGATACGTAAGTCTATATTTTTAATCAAGAATTATATAATAATATTTTTTTCAAATACTGGAAAAGGTAATATTTTCGTGAAATCTTCTTTTAATCTTTTCAAAGTATGTAAACATATAAAGTATTCTCGACTTGGTTACTCTCTAATAATTAAAATATAAAGCATTAGATCTCTTTTGATTGAGAAATTTAATATAGTAACTAAAAAAATTTGTGTCCTAAGCTTAATATTCCGTTAAAATAAACATACCTACAAAATCTAAACATACAAATATAAATAATCTAAAATACGAAGCATTTAACAACCTTTCTTGAAAGGAAAACATAGAAATAAATATTTATATTCAATAATTGCCATTTTACCCTTTCAAAATACTTATCAAAAAATTGCTTTACCCATCAGCTAATAATTATATTTTTTTTTAGTATAGTTTAATATCTTATATATTAGAGAATTAAAGATTATTGTGCTTAGACAATATCGCCACCACAAAAAAGAATCTTAATAACTTTTATTGGTTTTTGTGTGAAAGAAAAAAAAAAAATTATGAACTGATTAACTTTGAACAGATGTATTTAAGGAAATTATGTCGGGTTATCCACTGAGATAGTGACGTCAAATCAAATAAATTGTTGATTTAATAAGTATTTATTATGTTACATTGGGATATGTTAGATCTTATTCTGGTTAATTACTAATGTAAGTAAGAATTGGACAGTCAACTAGAGACATGTTGTACCTATGAGTAGGGCTGGGACTTTGGGTCGGGTAATTGGGTACCCACTCGACCCAATCGGGTATTCTCCAATTGGGCCACCCAATTTGGTGAAATTGCCAAACGAGTGGGTACCCATATCCAATTTAAATATTGCGGGTGGGTAGCGGGTAGGTGAATGCGGCCCATTTGAGATTTGGGTACCCATTCAGTATTTAAAAAAGTAACAAAATGATTGCTACATATTTTTACTGTAAGTTTCGAACATGTTTTCTATCATGAAACGACACTTTTGGTCTTTTATAAAATAATACACAAAAAAGAGGGCAAAACTCCCTTGTTTTGAGCACATCTCGAGCAAAAAAAAAGCCCTCAAGCTTGAACATTTTTACCTCTTTTTAGATTTGGTGGGTACCTAATACCTAATTCTTGGATACCCAACCCATTGGGTACTTATTATTTCGGGTGGATTTTGGGTAGCAATTTTTTATACCCAAACAATTGGATACCCACCCTAAACTACCCAATACCCAAATACCCGACACATTCACACTCCTACCTATGAGAAATAATAAATAAACAAAAATATGCAGTAACGTGGTTCAATAAATAAACAAGCATATGCGGGTAACGTGGTTAAATAAATAAACAAGATATGCAGTAACGTGGCTCGGCCAGCTAATATATCTACGAGGCTTTCGCTCGAGATCTTAAACTTCTTTCTTTTGATAAAAGAATGACATACACAAATTTTATATTAACAATCTCAAATCTAAAAGTTAAATAACAAATAAATACTTTTACCAAACTACTTAGTTGGAACTTTGTAGTCTTTCACCTTTCACCGAACTCCCTTCCAATGTAGAAAACCTCAGTCAAAGAAAATGAAATTGTTGTAAGTGTTTTCTTATAAACGTTGGTTCATCATTCTGTTCAATCTTGTTATTTATAAGATAGTGAAACCGTTCAATCTAGAGTCGCAACCAATCAATCTCGTAGTCGTTACCAGTATTTTACAAGGTCTTGGGCGGGGGCATAAGCCCCATAAACTTTAATATCTTTATTTTTTGAAAAATATAAAAATAATAATAATAAATAATGAAGATAAGCATTACTAAAATTACAAAAAAAAAGTATAACAGTGTACATTCAAAAATAATATTTTAATCAAAATCAAGTTACTAGTACATAAAAATGTGCTAATAAAGCACTCACCATAAACACTAATCATCGTCTAACAATTCACAAAAGAGCTACCTAGAAAACATACCAAATGTTTTAAATTTTACCACTAATGAAAATAACATAAACATTATACATTCGTTTACTTAATCACTATCAAAGTTATCCTTGTCCAAATGATCATCATTTGATCCCTTCCACTTCTAATCCACCAACTAAAGTATTAACTTCAACTTCACAGAGCGGGGTTCCATTCAGGGTTCTTCCAAAACTATCTTCTAACTCTCCAGCATTATCGTCATCATTCATCTGTAACAATTGTGTATATTTTTTGTATGTAATTTTGATAGAACAATAACAATAATAGAGAGAGAAATTTTTAGAGAGAGTAAGAGAGGAGACAGAGAGAATCAAAAGAATGAGAATGTGGAAATATTTTCTGATGCCTTCATTTCACTCGTCATTGCCAAATATAACAACCATGTGCCACTACAAGACAAAATAAGAAAACTGAATTGTAAACATTGTAAATGCTAAAACGTAATTCACTAAACAAAATGCGATTTGATTAGTTGAACAAGATGCTGCCACGTGTACGTGCCATATGCTGCTTCCCATGTTACCAAAACGCTGCCGTTCCTCCCAAATCAAAATAGAACAATCTTCAACCCCAATTCCAATTTGCCTTTTTCAGCTGCCTCGCCAAAACTCCAAGACTCCACCTTTCTGTCAATTTTCTCATTTTCTTCACCAATTTCTTCTTCTACAACAGCTACTAACTCTTCTTCTCTTTGGTCTTGCAGGTCTATTACATTACCCCCCTGTGGAATTGATCCTTGTCCCCAAGGATCGAAAGACGGGAACTTGGACGCGATATGGCTGTAATCCTCCCAAGAAGCTGAATTTGGTCCACCATTCACCCATTCAACTAAGATTTGAGGTACGCCACTGTTGCCTCGTTTAATAAACCTCTTGTCCAGAACATGTAGTGGGTAAATTTTGAACGAATTTAAACCATCTGTGTAAGGGAGATCTGGGCTGGGTAAAGTGTTAGGACTGAGTTTCTTTTTTAACAAAGAAACGTGGAATACGGGATGGATCTGAGAGCCAGGGCGTAGATCCAATCGGTATGCCACTGGACCAATCTTTTTAATCACAGTATATAGGTCCATAATATCTGCAACTTAACTTTAAGTTTTGCGAAGAGACACTGAATTTTGGCGAAAAGGCTGTAGCTTTAAGAATAATTGTTCACCAACTTCAAAGCTTCTTTCAATCATGTGCTTGTCAGCGTAGTACTTCATGCGCTGTTGAGCACGAAGTAAATTATCTTTAAGCATTGAGTTGAGCCTGACCCTTTCAGCTAGCACATCTTTTGCTTCTGTCTGTGGTGTATTCAGGTAAGAACTGATTCCGAAAGCGTCTGGTGCAATGCCATACAAAGCTTGGAATGGGGTCATTCCAAGACTTGTGTGAAGATTGGTGTTGTACCAAAATTCTGCATGTGGCAGCCACCTGTGCCATCCCTTAGGATTGTCAAACACTAAGCCCCTAAGATAGTTTTCCAAACACTGATTTAACCGTTCAGTTTGCCCATCAGATTGGGGATGATATACTGAGCTCATATCCAACCCCACACCCATCAAACCAAAGAATTCTTTCCAAAAAAGGCTAGTGAATACCTTATCCCTGTCACTAACAATGCTAATAGGCATCCCATGCAATCTATAGATAGAGTCCATGAATATTTTAGCAATGTCCTTTGCAGAATATGGGTGGTTCGTTGAGATGAAATGCCATATTTTGTAAACCTGTCAATGACCACCAAAATGACAGTTTTACCCTCAGACTTAGGGAGCCCTTCAACAAAATCCAAGGCAATGTGGGTCCATGCCTGATCAGGAATAGGCAAAGGTTGAAGTAACCCAGGGTAAGGGTTATGCTCTGCTTTGGTCATCTTACAAACATCACACATCTGGACAAACTTGACTACATCTTCCTTCAATTTTGGCCAATAAAACAGAGATTTGACCCTCATATAAGTACCATGATTCCATGACTGTCCTCCTAAAGGTGTGTCATGTAAAGCTGAAATGATTTGCAACCTCAATTGTAGACAGTTCCCCACACAGATTCTACCCCTGAACCTTAAAACTCCTGCTGAAACAGTAAAATCAGTATATGCAGTAGCATCCAAGACCTTCACAGCCAATACATTTAGAAAAAAATCATCTTCATCATAACTTTCTATCACTTGTTGCATCCATAGTGGTTGAACCACTGTAATAGCATAGCATCCACCTTCTTCAAAAAACTCCCTTGATAAAGCATCTGCAACCTTATTCTCTGACCCCCTTTTGTAGTAATTCTCATAGTCCAACCCAAGAAGCTTAGAAACCCACCTCTGTTGTAATGTGGAACTGATCTTTTGTTCCAACAGAAACTTTAAACTTTGTTGATAAGTTCTAATAATAAAATGTGAACCTTGAAGGTAATGTCTCCATTTATGTATTGCCAACAACACAGCTAGGAATTCCCTTTCATATATGGATAGTAGTTGGTTTTTTGGACACAAAACCTTGCTAAGGAATGCAATAGGTCTGCCCTCTTGCATTAGAACAACCCCAATCCCCTTTCCACTTGCATCTGTCTCAACAATAAAAGACTTGGTAAAGTCAGGCATAGCCAAGACAGAGGCAGACATCATGACCTCCTTGAGTTTGTCAAAAGCTAACTCAGCCTCCCTAGTCCAAGTAAACCCATCTTTCCTCAACATTTGAGTCAATGGTCTACTAATCAACCCATAATTCTTGATAAACTTTCTGTAATAACCAATCAAACCCAGAAATCCCCTCAAACTCTTGACAGACTTAGGTTTTGGCCAATTAACCATGCTCTCAACTTTAGCAGGGTCAGTAGCTACACCATCCTGTCCAATTATATGACCCAAGTATTCTACCTTAGTCTGTCCAAAATCACACTTGGATCACTTGGCAAAAAGCTGGTGTTGTCTCAACAACTGTAAAACCATCCTCAAGTGATTCAAGTGTGTATCCCAATCATTACTATAAACCAGAATGTCATCGAAGAAAACCAAAACAAACTTCCTTAGGTGGTCAGCAAACACCTGATTCATAAGTGATTAAAAGGTGGTTGGTGCATTGCACAAGCCAAAAGGCATCACCAGGAATTCAAAGTGTCCATGGTGTGTCTTAAAAGCTGTCAAATGTCTGTCCTCTTTCCTCATTCTGATCTGGAAGTAACCTGATCTCAGATCTATTTTTGAGAAAAATCTTGAACCGTGCAACTCATCCAGGAGCTCATCTATGACTGGTAAGGGGTAATCATGTTTAATAGTCAGGGAATTAAGGTATCTATAGTCTACACATAGTCTCCAGGTGGTATCCTTCTTCTTTACCAGCAAAACAGGGGATGCAAATGGACTCTTGCTATGATGTACCACCCCTTCTTTGAACATTGTCTTAACAATGTTCTCTATTTCTGTCTTGGCTGAATGAGAGTACCTGTATGGGTACTGTAATTTTGGGACACTATCTTGTTTTAGAATAATTTGATGCTCAATAGTCCTGACAGGGGGCAACCCTTCAGGTTCAACAAAAACCTCCTCAAACTGATCTAGCAACTCCTTCAAATCAGGGTTCTCATCATTAGTCTCAGTAACAGCAGATATAGTGAAAATAGTACCCTCTAATTTCTCACTATTAGAGAGCAACAATTTAGCCATGGCTAGTCCAGATATCAGCTCACACTCTGAACCGGGGAGTAATGTTTGAAAAACTACCTCTTCTTCACCTATCATGACACTAAAAGTCATATCCTTGTAATTTAGCTTGATAGGGCAGTTAAGCTTCAACCAATCCCCTCCTAGAATCATATGACCTCCTCTCATGTTGAGTAGCCTGATAGGAAACTGAAACACATGACCCTGCATTGTCCAGTGAAAATCCTTCACTCGTTGATCACTCATCATTTTTTACTATTTGCAATTTTGAATAACATTGGTGGAGCCCTCTCCACCAAGCATCCCAACTTTTTAGCCAAATCAGTGTCTAAAAAGCTGTGAGTTGCACCACAGTCAATGAGTATAGGCACCTTGTGCCTCCCATACTCCCCAAACAACCTAAAGGAATTTCCACCTCCTTTTCCCCCAATGGAATTGACTGACATGTATACTGGCTCCCCTTGGTACCAATTAGTGTCATCAGGTGGCTCTCCTTCAATGTTCTGCATGTAAGCATCCTCCTCTTCTTGACTTAACATCAAGAAGAATTGTCTAACCTTACACTTATGTCCAAAAGTGTACGGTTCATCACAATTATTGCAAAGTCCCTTCTCTCTTCTTGCTTGAATTTCTGCTGCAGTCAAGGGTTTTCTAACCACAAGTGGTGTTGGGTTGTTTGGTGTTTTGTATGGTTGTGCCACTGTGTCATGTCTCATAAATGGTGCAGTAGTGTTGAACAACTTGCCTTTAGCCCTTCTAGAAGCATCATTAGCCCTGTCCTGTTTTCTTGAAACCTCAATGGCTTGTTGTAGTGTTGTAGGATTAAACAAGGATACCTGAGACTGTAATTCCTCATTTAATCCACTCATGAAACAAGCAACATAATAAGCCTCATCAAAATCTCTGTTGGAAACTATACCCATATATGACTTTAACTCTTCAAACTTCTCCACATATGCTATCAATGAACCTGTTTGTTTTAACCTATTGAATTCAGCAATGATATTAGCTTCCTTCAATTCCTCAAACTTGGTAGAAACCTCCTCCAGAAATCTGTCCCAACTTACCCCAAACAGTTTAGTCCTATGGTTTTGGTTCCATAATGCAGCCTTACCATCAAAATGTGGTGTGGCTAAAGTGACCTTCTGAATATCAAAGGTATGTGGCATAAGATCAAAATAGCCCAAACATTTAACAACCCAATCTCTTGCATTTGTACCATCAAACCTAGGAAAATCAATTCTAGGGCTAGGTAGTGTGTTGTGTAGCTGAGTGTTGGTGTTAATAGGGTTTCTAGGTGACCTTTCCATTGTATTTATCACATGATTGTTGCCTTCTTCTCTAGAAACAGATGGTGATTCGCCAAAAGTAGATTGACTCCGAGTTGGCTCATTAAGTTTAGCAACTATATGGGACATTTGAATCTGTATAGCATTAAGTGATGAGCTAAAAAGTGTTATACCTTTCATCAACCACAAACATGTGATCCTCGAATTTACTATTAAACTGAGTTTGTTTTTCATCCAGGTGCCTGATGTGCTCATGGATCTGAGTGTTAAAGAGCCCAATCTGCTCTTGCAAACCATGTTCCGCCACTCCACGCCTGCGCGTCTCTTCCTGGAGTGCCTGATCTAACTTTTTTTGTGATTCATGTAATTCTTTCAACCTAGTGTCAACCATGGTTGTAATGCCAAGGAATAACCAGGCTCTGGGATACCAAATGTAACAATTGTGTATATTTTTTGTATGATATTTTGATAGAACAATAACAATAATAGAGAGAGAAATTTTTAGAGAGAGAAAGAGAGGAGACAGAGAGAATCAAAAGAATGAGAATGTGAAAATATTTTCTGATGCCTTCATTTCACTCGTCATTGCCAAATATAACAACCATGTACCACTACAAGACAAAATAAGAAAACTGAATTGTAAACATTGTAAATGCTAAAACGTAATTCACTAAACAAAATGCGATTTGATTAGTTGAACAAGATGCTGCCACGTGTACGTGCCATATGCTGCTTCCCATGTTACCAAAACGCTGCCGTTCCTCCCAAATCAAAATAGAACAATCTTCAACCCCAATTCCAATTTGCCTTTTTCAGCTGCCTCGCCAAAACTCCAAGACTCCACCTTTCTGTCAATTTTCTCATTTTCTTCACCAATTTCTTCTTCTACAACAGCTACTAACTCTTCTTCTCTCTGGTCTTGCAGGTCTATTACATCATCATGCATGAATTGCGGCTTTCTCTCGTTCTTTGTAAAGGTAGACCTTTTGAAATAATGCATTTTAGATTAACATGTAAGAAACAATCTTTTATACATAAATATAAACAAAAAATAAAATAAAAGACTTACTACAAGAAAATTGTGTTGTCCTCGTTCTCTTTCTTTGTGGATTTGAAGGAATATTTGAAATAACTGATATATTAGGACGCGAACAACTTTCTTTTCATATTCAGTTGCTGAAATTTGTCTAATCACTCTAATTCAAACAACCTAACATCATCAAGCCATAATGATTCATTTGGAAACTCTAGCTTTCTCTTTCTCAGTAATCCATTCATCATCCGAGTCAACCTCTTTAACTACAATTTGATCAATATCTTGTAACTTTCTTGTAATATTTATTGGGTGGCGATATTACCAGAGCAAAAAGTGTTGCTTCCAAAGCAACTCTTTTAAGATCTCTAATTTGCTCCTATCAATTATGGAATGTAAGTAATCAAGCTCCTAAATTTCACTATATCTTCTTCTTACTTAAACACACTCCTTAATTATTGTAGTCACAATCATTAGAATGGAAGTCCAGGATTTATTATTAAGATTCAATTAAATCACTATAGATAATTAATTATTTTTTACCCAAATATTTTCCATATATTGTGTGCTAGCTTTCTATGACATTGAAAAATGACTTTAGGAATAAATCTTGAAACACAATTAATTGTACAAACTACAAACCCAATTAGCAGAAAAAATTGTCCTATTTATAGATATATACTTTTGAGCTATCATAATATTTACAATTTTTATTTGTTAACTTAAATGATCTAGGGTTTTTCATGTTTTATGATATAGCACAAGCATATCATACATCTCTAAATTGCCATGATTATTTCCTACGTAAATAAAAAACTAATCTTAATAACTTATAACCTTTTTTTATGCATTTAATATAAAAAAATTTAACATATAAGTTTGCCCAAATATGTTTACAAAATCTCCAAGCCCGAATTATATATTTATCTCTTCATATATTATGAAGTTTGAATCTTGATTATTAGCAGAAAATTAAGATTTTAGAAGTGTATATATATGTGTTTTTGTAGAAACTTGGTGTACTAGCCGAAATGAGTAATAATTACTGGGGTCACTATTAATTTCTATAATTTAACGAAGAAGGACGGAAGAAATAACACGCTTTAATTTAATTTAGAAAAATGGTACTTAATTAAATGTGTGTGTGTGTGTGTGAGAGAGAGAGTGTGTGTGTGTGTGAGAGAGAGAGAGAGAGAGAGAGAGAGAGAGAGAGAGAGAGAGAGAGAGAGAGAGAGAGAGATCCTAATTGCTATAATCAAGGTGTCTAATTAAGTAAAAGTGAATAATTATAAAAGATAGAAATCTTGATTTCGATATTTCTTAATTGAGGAGGGTATATTAGAGATCTTCTGAAGTTTGCTCTGGCTCCAACAATTTTCGCAATATCGCCGGGCATATTTATTTCCCACAATCTAGTATTATACATCACATAAGCTAGAGTATTCAATTTCTTATGCTCAAGTTTGTTTCTTTTCTTTGTGAGAATCTACATGAAGATAGAAGAATAAGTTAGGCTCAAACTAATAAATAATCAAAGTTAAAGACTAAAACTAAGAAAAGAACTACCATTTCAAATGTACTCCAGTTTCTTTCACAACCAGAAGAACTACAAGTGAGGCTTAGTACACGAATGGCAAATTTGATCAATTTCGGTGTTTTACTTCTAAATCTCATCCACCAATCCACTATTAGAAACATTATAAATTCAAAACTAAGAACCTTATTTATTGGTTAACATATTTCTAAAAAATAAAAAAATAAAAAGATTATGTAATTACTTGAAAAAATTATAAGAAAATCACTTACCTAGGAAACATAACTTTCTTGAATCAATGGCAATTCGAGATCCAAAATCACATTTTTTGCATTATCATATTGATCAAAGTTGAACGTTGGCCTTAAGACGATCTCTATGATCCAACATCCTTTCCAGCATTAGTACAATCCATCTTTTATTTCTTCAGAAGACAAAACTTTATAACCAAATCAGAGTTGATGATTTCTCAAATAATATCCAGCAGCATGTAAGGGTCTGTGAAGTTATGCATCTACCTAGCATCAATTTTATTCCAAATGGCATATACTTTTGCACATTATTATTCCAATTAAAAGAAAATCTTTCTTTAGCTTCATCCATTAACTCATATATATAACACACTACTGTTTTTCTTTTTGAATCAACTTCCCTCAACACACTTACAAGTGGAATCACGCTTAGAATACAATATTTGACTTGAACCCAGAATACTCGATCAAATGTTATTATGTCCTTCGCTTTTACACCTTCTGGTTTTATGGCCATCTATTTCAATTCCATCGTTCTGGTAAAGCATGATATGGAGAGCTTGTTTTTGTTTGTAGATGCTCTAGAGGGTGAGAAAAGAAGTTGTGAATCGTGTTACTGCTAGTCAAAGAAGTTCCTGATTTTTGGAAATGATCTCATCAAATCAAGTACCATAATATGCCCATAAATGAACTTCAAAACTTGTTTAACCTTTGCAAGTGCGTTTTAATAAATCACTAGTTTTCCTATATCCTCCAACAAAATATTCCAGTATAAATGCTTGTATTTTTTCATCAATCTTTATCCAGCATTCACATAATTTGAACCATTATCACTGATTAGTTGAACAATATTCTCCTCCAACTTCATCTATTTACCATGCTAAGATAATTGAACAACAACTCACCATTTTTCATAGTGTCAGATGCATCAACAGACTTTAATAACTATGTACCGGCAAGACTATTAGTGCGAAAATTAATCAAGCATCTACTCTTACAATCAGTCCAACGATCTGACATTATCTTTATTGCTTCCATGTTGTTATGTTCTTATGTTCTTCCATCATCTTGTTGATATCATCAACATCAGCCTTTAGAAACCAAGTTCATTTTTTCTTTGAGGAAGCTCTTTTCCAGCTTGTCGTATATCAATTAAGGCAACATTGTGTTTTGATTTAGATTCTTCAGCTTCAGTTCGTGCTTTTATACACTTTTCAATAATTTCACGGGAGCACCTATACAACGTTTCATTCCTTTGTGTGAACCAAAGATGTTTAAATCGATTTATAGTTTCGTTGCATTATTTCTTGCAAATTTTACACATGGAGTATTTTTCATTTGGATTCACAATCGCATAAGTCCAGGGAAAATCTTTTTTACTAGTTCCTTTCTCAATTTGGACTTCATCATCAGCCACCATACAAGTATTGGTATGAAATTTAGTTCATTAAACACTTTCTTGTTGCAAAACTAAAAGTATAATAAACTAAAAGTGCCAAACTGTTAATATGTAATAAACCAAAAATTAGCATCATCTTCTGGCGGAAATAGCAGCCTTTTTGCTTGTAAACAGGGAAATACCCTGGATTCACCTTATCGGGGCTATAGTAGTGACGACAGATTCTCGGTGAAATCGGCATGTGAAATGTTACCGGCTTATGATCAACCTCACTCATCTTCCTGGAGTTTGGCTTGGAAACTCCGTACTCAGCAGAAAATTTACACCTTCACCTGGATAGCACTTTATGATAAGCTCCTCACCAATGAGATACGACTGCATCGGCATCTTACGGACTATCCCTCTTGTGCTAGATGTTCTTATGGCTATCAGAGTCTCATTCATATTATTAGAGATTGCCCTTATAGCCGTCACATTTGGGAAGGTTTCGTTTATCTGAGTAGCGACCTTCGTTTCTTTCAATTGTCGCTTCATGAATGGCTTCGTGAGAATCTCTATCAGATGAGCTCAATCAACGAGCGTGAAACACCATGAACAACTATTTTTTTTGTATCGTTTGTTGAAAGATTTGGAATTGGTGATGTGAATATTTTTTTTAGGGGCAATATATCCCACATTTGAGAGCTCTTAATAGGATTCAGTAGATTGCTAAAGACGATGCTGAAGCTTGGTCTAAAATTTGCACTCTTCAGTATCCTGGACTTAATAAAACGTTGTAGACTTTGAGTTGGATCCGACCTCATCCGGGCATCATTAAAATCAATCTTGATGGTAGTGCAAGGAGCAATCCAGGACCTCTTGCTTGTGGCGACGTAACTCGTGAAAGTGATGGACATTGGCTTTTTGATTTTTCAGCCAATGTTGGGTACAATAGCATTACATCAGCCGAACTTTGGGGAATTTTTTATGGGCTGCGTGAATCACTTAATCATGGCTTCGACCCCATCACTGTTGCTTGCGATTTAAAAATCGTCGTAAATCTCCTTGTTGGTAAGCCACCAGATAATCATCCCCATCCTTCTTTGATTGATACCTGACACGACCTCATGAAAGCACATCTTTCCTACGAAGTTCGCCACGAATATAGAGAAACAAATGTTGTTGCTGGCAAACTGGCCAGCATGGGTCATTCTATCAACTACGACATCCAACGTTTTGAGTTGTCCCCTCATCTCTTGTTTCTTTTTTCGTGTTTGACTAAAGATGTGAATTGGGTCGTGCCAATTCGGCGCGACACGGTCCAGCACGCAAAAAGCATGGCCAGGAACGCCTATTTTGCATGTCGGGCCATTCAAATGCGTGCCTGGGCTTGTCCGGATCGGCACCCATTTGATCCGCCTTAATATAGGCCCCGCATGCCCACTTCAATTTTTTTTCGGGGCCCAACATATAGGTGGGCCTGAATTGAAACAAGACTGACGTACCTTTTGGTGGGTCAGCTGAGTTAAAAGCGTGGCACAAGTGTGCCACGCTTTTGCACTAATTTGAAATTGTAGTTGTTGCTTTGCAACAACTACAATTTCAAACGGTCCAATTTCAGATTGGACCGTCCAATCTGAAATTGGACCGTTCTGATTGCTGCGAATTCAGGTAGCAATCAAGCGTCTGATTGCATGAGACAATTTTAAAAAAAAAAAAATTGAAAAACTATAAATACCCTCCTACCTCTTCTATTTTTTCCCACTTTCAACCATCCAATTCTATTCTATTTCTTCTCTCTATCCAAATTCTACTTAATCCTTAATATTCTATTACTTAGTGTTTTATTTAAATTACTAGTATTTTATTTCATTTCATTTTCAAATTCTTTCTACACAATATATTCGTTCTATTTTCCAATTATGGCGAATGAAGAAAAATCAAATCGTCGTGGCCAATCCGTCCCACCTTTTCTCAATATTAATGAAATACCACCACCATAATTATTTCTGATAGGTGGAGTTCCAAGTACCACCCCCTACCCGCAACATTATGCTAATACACCATATAAAGATTCACTTTATGTGGACACGGGCAATATTCAACCCGTCACCTCACAGGAGTTTATTCACAATTTTAATATGGGCCTTGGAATTTCGGCATTGGATACGCAATTAGGAATTGGGCCATACGTTGGAAATTATCAACAAGAACATACTTTCGGGTCAGGTGTCGGCCCTTCCAACTACAATGTCGGCCCTTCCTACCACGACACGTCGATAAACATGGCGGAGGGCATGGCGACCGGTGGCGCTTCAACGGGCATGGGCTCAGACGATGTAACAACGGAAGGAGAGCATGAAGAAATGGATGAAGAAGAAATTCCCGATACTCCAGTCGAGCAAATGACCACAACCTCAATTGGAACAAAAAAGAAGAAAGCAACGGTATGGAAATGGTTTTCAAAAGTGACTGGTTCTAACTGGACTCAATGTTTACTTTGTCCGACTAGATATTCCCACAAAAGGGGATGCGAGACGGACACAGTAACGAGACATTTGGAGAGAGACCATAAAAATCGCAATGAGGATGCGCCGGATATGCAACAAAAACCAGACGGTACTATGGCACCGTAGAGGTGTGGCCAAGCTTACATGCGTATTTGTTTATCTCAATTTATAGTTCAAAATGAATTGCCCTTTACTTTTGCACAAAATGAACTGTTTGCAAACTTAATAAAAAAAGCTGTGCAACGCAAATTTAAGAAAATCCCTAGGGGAACTTGTTTTAGTGATGGTGTTAAGCAACATAAGAAAGATATTATAGATTTAAAAAATGAATTTAAATTTTTTAATGGTAGAATATCTTTGACTTCTGATTTGTGGTAAGGTAGTAGATCATTTCATTTTTATTGCATTACCGCACATTGGATAGATAAAGATTGGGTTATACGTAAAAGAATAATTGAATTTGCACAATTAGATTGACTCACACCAGGGATTGTATACGCGATGCCACAATATCCTCTTTAGATTATTGGAGTATTAAATACACAATTTTAAGCATTTCTTTAGAAAATGCTAGTAAAAATGTAAAGGCTATAAGGTCACTCAAACCGACAATGAATCTTATACTCGAGGGTCAATAATTTCATGTTAGATGCATATGTCATATTTTGCATTTATGTTTAAAGATGGACTATCAGTGTTAATTGAGTCAATTAATAGAATTAGAGTTTGTTTATCTCACATTACAGTTATCATAGTAGAGTAGAGTTATCATGGTGTGTGCAACTCAAGGCATGCCCGTTAAACATATTTATCTTGATGTACACCACATAGATGGAATGCTACTTATCGAATGTTAATTGAGCCCAAACCATATAAATATCCAATTACCTTTTTTTCTCACCGGTCACTTGGCCCAACTTCTGTTCTTGCCAACAATTGGGATGTCTGCGATATACTTGTTTCATATTTAGTGTATTTTGAAAAGTTTACTAAAATTATATCTTCATGTTATACTCCTACATCAAACATTATGTTATTGTATATGGCTTCTGTTGTCAAATTATTCGGTGAACATAGAGAACATGCAACTTTGAAGCCAATTATTGTTGAAATGGCAAAAAATGGGTAAAGTATTATAAAAAAATTCATAATGTTTGTATTTTAGCTAGTTGCTTAGATCCACGTGTTAGATTAAGAGGAACTTTACAACTATTAGAAATATATCATGCGGCTTTAAACAATCTATTTGATGCTAACGCAGAACGTTTAAGAATATTACAATTGCTTTATCGTTTACATGACATGTATGCTCCATCATGTGACATGGATGAATCTCCTAATAATGCTTCTGGATGTAGTGGTTTTGGTATTTTTGCCGAGTTATTGTCAAACCAACAATCTAACCAATCAAGTACATGAAATTATAATGAAAGCCACTTATTTGCACAAAAACCACCTTAAAAAGAGACTCAAAAAGAGAACGAAGAGTTTGGCATACTAAAATGGTGGAAACATAACGAGCCACTAACCCCTGTCTTGGCTCGTATTGCCAAAGACTTACTTAGTTCGCAGATGTTTACAGTTTCATCGGAGCGTGCTTTTAGTGCAGGTCATCGTGTACTTATGGACGCAAGAAACCGATTAAAACCGGGTAGTGTAAAGTTTTGCATGATTTGGAAAGACGTGCTCGACCAACAATACAGAGAAAAAAGTTTGAGGAAGGTTGAAACGGTCTCGGCAATGGATGGAGATGATGATAATGAAGACGCAATCATGCCATATGATTTTACAAATATCCACTAGATTGAACATTTGCAAGTTGCAACATATTTTTTTTAGTTAACCTTTTATGTTTTTTGTTAATGATTTTATTTTGAAGTTCACTTTTTATGTTTTTTTTAGCTCAATTTATAGTCCTTTTTATTTTTAAGTTCACATTTTTGTATTTTTTGTAGAATACAATTGTTAGTTTACCTCTTTTTATGAAAGTTTGCTAGTTATTACTTAGTTTACTTATAAATCATCAAATGTTAAGTTGTAACATTCTCATATTTTTCATAAGAATTCAATGAAGAAAGTCTGTTTATATATATATATATATATATATATATATATATATATATATATATATATATATATATATATATGTGTGTGTGTGTGTGTGTGTGTGTGTGTATGCGCACAAATTTTTCCAGCATTTTATTTTTTTCCAACAATTTTTTTCTCATGTAATTAATTAAAAAAATTGCAATTGGGCCGTGCTGAGCCAAATTGGCGTCAATCCGGCCCAGCACGACACGGCCCGACACGCCCAATAAGTAGGCCAGGCAAATACGTGTCGAGGCAGCCCGGCTCAGCACGTTTGACATCTTTATGTTTGACACTGTTGGTGGCATCAGCTATCGTACCACCACGGATTAGTTCTTTTTCCCTTTCGGTTCCCCTTCCTTTGTAACGGAAAAAAAAGTAATAAACTAAAATTAGCATAATGTTAAATATTTAATACAAGAAGTGCAACTTGATTTATCTTAGAATAATAATTTTATTATGCACTAAAGTGGCATAATAAAGATTGTTTTACATGCACTATAGTGTAATTTGTTTTTCGAAGAACTTTAGTAACAAAAACACATGATTTTACATCATTAAATATCCATTTAATTTGATTACTAAAGAAACAAGAAGCAATCTAAGATTTCACTTAATTAATTATTATCAAAGTAGTAATTAGATTCCAAATGAATTTAATTTAAAGGAGAAAGAAAACCGAAAAATGCAATCCCAATATATTTAACTATTGCCAAAATAAATTGAACTATAGTGCCTCAGGGCATGTACAGATGAAGTTTTGCTTCATAAATCATAAGTGTGCTAATTTAAATAACATTACCATTACGTATTATAGTGTACAAAAAAAACATAATTAGTAAAAATATCAGAAACGAAATCAAGAAAAAGAAAATCTACCGGTGGCACAAAGAGTTGCGCATGGTATACAGATGAAGGGTTTAAAGTAAAAAGTTGGAAGAGTTGTATACTTTAAGCCCTCGGCTGATTCACTATGTGGGATATTCTTGTCTTTTTTGTTTTTTTTATTTTTATTTTATAATGGGTCATTCTCCCCTTATTTTATTATTGCTTGAATGGGCCTTGAATTTATTTCTTGAGTTGGGCTTCCTGGTTGAAAAAAATGCGTCCGCTACGTCCGGGTCATATGGCTCATCACTTGAGGGATCCGCTTCACGAATGAAAGGTCTATTTGACCGCCTTGAGGCGTTGGACGCCTCATTTGCCTCGGGCGCATGTGGAAGGCTATTACAACCCACAACTGAAATGTTCGAGAATAGGTTAACATGCCTACAAAAGACGATTCAAGAAATTATTGCATTGACAAATTAGGAAAGATTCTCATGGTGCATGTGAAGTCAACCAAGAATAAAAGATAAAGTCAAAAATCAAACAAGAAAAAAGTATTTTGTAAACCAAGAAACTGGATCATTCAACTCAAAAAGAATCTTTTTTGCGTTGAAAATGGATTTTCATACTAAACTAAGAAGAAAAATATTCTTAACTTTGCACTAAATGATTTTCAAAATCAAACATATTCATAGAACATGGTAAATAGTTAGACCAAATATTCGGTTCTAACAATCGCCTCTTTGTCTGATTTCGACAAGAATCTAAATAAATGCAAATAATATCCCTTCATCTGTTGCCAAAAAATGTTAATACAATCATAAAATACACCAACATATCTAACACAAACAATGGGAAACAAAACATAATCCATAGTTGAAATAACAGATTACGCAACGGTTGCAACAGTTGTGGCATCAAAACAAAGGAGTATACATTCAAAGTAGCAATTATTGTTTCGATGTTCACAAAAACCAAACAATAAAAAAGAAGAAGAAATTATAATTATTTTTTACCGAGACTTTCAACATCTCATGTGTATAAAATTATAATTAATATTTTGAAGGTTTATTTATTAATGTCTCATGTGATACAAAAGAAAATTTGTTTTTGTTGTGGATTATATCAAAAAATACATGCTCAAACATTGTGAAAATATCAAAGGAGTTGAACATGCACATATTATTTTAATCATCTTTTTTTTTCTGTTGAAAAATTATAGAGTTTGAAATATTATGACAGTTATTAATTTTTGTGAAATCAACCGGTGAAATATTTTCAATATTTGTAGGAAAAAGTTTGTATAAATTTATTTAAAGTAAATTTATATGATTATATTTAGAAAGAAATATTTGCTGCACTAATTTGATCAAAATTAAATTGTGTGGGGTAGCTCACATCTCTCTTAATTATTATTGTCGGGTCCACCATCCAGCAACATCTCCCCTTCTTCCATCTACACTTTCTTCCCTAAAAAAACAACGAAAACCAACAATTTTTTACAGTAATCCAAGCAAACCCAGACTGCATATATATACTACCCAAGGGGAGGGGGGAGGGGCGATGGCCCCCACTCTGCCTCTGCCTCTAACGCATGCTTGAACTCGACAACCTGTTTCTTCAAGATCTCAAGCTCAACAACAATATCAGGCATATCCTTCTCAACCTGCTTGGTTTTCTCCTTGGCTTTATCTTCAGGTCGTTTGGCCTGAATTACGGCGCTCTTGAACTTCTCCATATTAGCAGCATACTGATCTTGTGAGTACATTACAATGTCGTAGTTCTCCATCATCGTCTGAAGATTGCCCATGAGCTGACAAAGTAAAGAGGAAAATAGTTAGTAGAGGCTATCAGTAAGGAAGATAGTGTAAATGTCAAAACACTTACATGAACTGTAGAAAGAGAGGTCTGTCCGCCCAGCCTTGTCCTCCCCAAATCTCGATAGTCTTAGTTCATGTCCTAGCCAAGCCAGAAACCTTTCATCAACCGCATTGATGGTGTTAGTGAGTTGATAACTCCCAATGTCTAGGAAATCTTGAGGGTCGTCACACACGTTGCAGTCAAAGTCTTGCGGCTCAAAGACATTTGACTGGTCATGCGCAAGACGCTTACCAGGACAACGATCCTCAGCAATATAAGAATCTTGTGAGCGTTATGGTTTGAACCATAAGCATTACCAGTGACTAAATCAGCAGCCAAGGATCAAGGTTGGCTTGAAGTGCCGCTAGTTGAGGAGGAAGAAGTTGCTGTAGGAGTAGTCTAGGGAGTATGAGCAGTCTCCGAGGCAGAAGTAGTGGGCCCAACTCCAGAAGGCCCCCCAACAGAGCCTGTACTCGCAACAAGCGCAACACTTGGGCCAGAAGTAGATGCGGGAGCAGTAGCAAAAGTTGGGCCAGGATTGCCTCGTGCAGAGTTACGAGATGGAGATGCACTTAGAGGGCTTGTACAACGAGGATTGTTATGGTAATTTTGGTACGAGCGTGGACGTGATATAGACTCACGCCTCGAGTGGCCTTGATTGTAAGAGGATGGAGGCCAAAAATGATCGTGGTTTTGAGTGGATAATGGGGGAATGGATGCATAGTTTTGGGAACATTCGCGGCGAAGCGGTACAAAAATTCTTTAAATACAACCATTATTCTAAGAACCAGATCGGTCATTGAACCGACAACCTTACTGGTTACTGGTTTTACAAGTCGAACCGGTCTAACCACTGGGCTAACCCTGTACAAAAAGTCAAAACCAACAAATAAAGTCAACACATATCTTGTACTATTCTTTTAACATTCTCAAACTATTCATAATTTCACAGCCGTATAGGTGTTAGTAAAATTTCAAATATCAAGAATGATTAATTAGCATTTAATTTCAGCAATCAAGAGTCATTAATTAGCATTCAATTATAACTCTAATCACTTTCTTAATTTTTGAAATCAATCACGCATTTAATTTTCTTAATCTTCAATTTCCTTATTTCTGTTTTGTAACTTCCTATAGTCACGCTTTCCCTACTTTATTTCATGAATATTTCTATTTCCTTAGTTTATTCAATTGATTCCTCATCTTCTCCATGTGTCCAAGACCTTTATCTTCATCTAATCTATTTTTCTTCTTTTTCTTTTGCCAATAAAACGTAGAGGGAGGGAATCGTTGAGTCTTTCGAGAGCCGCTTCCCAGCGTTTCCCATGGATGTCGGCCAAAACAGACGGCGGGTGGATAAAATGTCACTTTTTTTTCTTTTTTTTTTATGGAGCAGCGGGTCAGATCGGTAAAACCGATTACTGGTTACCGATTTTGGGTCGGTTTTAAGCGGTTTTTACCGATTTGTTGCTCATTTGGTTTTGAACACCAAACCAGACCAGAAGAGGTGCAGGTCAGAGGTTGAACCGGTTCGACCGACTAGTCCGGTCCGATTTTAAGAACATTGAGTACAACAACTCTAACAAGAGAGCCACAATTCGACTTATTTTGTCAAATCCGAGCTATTTCTTTAAAAAGATCGAAAGGACGTCATTCGAGCTGACTGGTCAACATGACATGAATCTCAAGCTATCTCTCTGCTTAAGCTATTCAGTTTTGCTCATTCGACATGTTTGTTCAATTCGAGTTGTTTCAACGACATTAATACCGAATTCAAGTTGTTTACCCTTTGAACTGTAATTCTAGTTGTTTATCAAATTCGAGCTGTTTGATTTTTGTGGGCCAATTTCCAGCAAAATTTTAGCAAACTCGGGACTGTTACGGATTGCACGATCCCATGCTAATGCAAATTTTAGAGTTTGTCAGACCAATATTCTATGATACTACTCTTACAAGCTGTGGGACTCCATGATGTACCATATTCTAGTATTGCTACGTCATGTCTAACATCAACAATAATATGACGCCCCAAGTGCATCCCATGCCATGTTACGCCATGTAAACACCATTATTTTTTAATGTGAAATGGTAATTCAGGGAAAAATCTAGCATAAGAGGAAAACAACTTGAATTCGGCCCATGTAGGCCCAATTTGAGTTGTTCAAAGGCAATTCGACCTGTTTGGACAAGTCCAGTTTGAGCTATCCAAATAGGTCTAATTCGACCAGTTATCGATAGTTAAGGAAACTAATGCCTATAAGTATAAACCCTAATCATAATTATGAGGTACGTAATCACCATTTATTGCTTCTTATTCGAGCTATTCAGATCAAATTTTGACATGTTTAGGCAAAGGGTTTCGACCTGTCGTAACAGCTCAATTTTGATCTATTTGTGAGACCAGTTCAACCTATTCTGCAACTCAGTTTGATCTGTTTTGAGTGCCCAGTTTGACCTATTTTCAAGCTAATTTGATTTGTTCTATTCGACATGTTGTCTTTGCACGACACGGTCTCACATTCCTGCTTATTTGACTTATGCATTGAAGTGTCTTCGCCAGAGGGCCCCAGCTTAGTTTACGTGTGGTTTTGAGTGTAGGTCGTGAACTCAAAAGCTGCTTAAGGATCCAGAAAGGACTAAAGCAATCTAACGTGGAACGTTGACCATTTGAACACGTAGCCAGACAAAAATACTTCACATCAATAATGCTGATGGCAATTTAACTAAAAGTTCATGTGAGAAGTTTGATGAAAAATCAGTTGAAAGTTTGGATGATAATTTAAATGCGCATTCCAATGAAACTTTTGATGATTATGCTATGAAAATCAACATGAAAATTCAAATAGTAATTTAGATAAAGATTTAGATAGAAATCCAGAGAAATTAAAAGTTGAGTCAATCAATCATCCTATGGTATCTTTGATTATAAAAGTGAATTAGAGACACATATTGAGGCAACCAAAGAAGTCCTCAAGATTCAAGTTGATGTTAGAGCAAGATTTGAGGCAAAGAATGAGAAGCACGAGAAAAAGAAGAATATGGCGAGATGTCAAAAGTGGTTCAAAGGAGGAGATCAAATGATAACTTTTCTGAGGAACGAGAGTTCATACCGAGATATAAACTCGAGGTCAAATTTTTTCCAAGTGGGAGGAACTGATGTATGACAAGAACCTCCAGATATTGGATATTTTCGCAGAAAACAAAGGCCTCCACAAAAACCGCCATAACTTTTGATTCAATGCTCTATTTTGGGCCCAAAAGATATAAAATCGAACGTCTTTGAGTTTTCTACAACCCTTCATGTAATTCAGGCCCAAAATTGGACGTTTATAGTAGCTGACAACCTGAAAATTTTATGTCCATTTGATTAGAAATTTTAGTTTTATTAGAACTCTATTTCCGTTTCGTATTAGGGTTTCTTTTAGTACTATAATACATTGTTCTTATTAGTTCCAACATCTTTTGATCAATTATTAATAAAATATGAAATTCTAGTGTTTTGTGGATTCCACTTATCTTTCATTGATTACATGTTGGTGCGCCGATTTGCACGTTTCTATTCTGCGTCACAATAGACATGGAAAGTACTTGTATGTTTCGCTTCCACAGGGTCAAAAAAGAAACTGTTTTGGTACTTTTTGTGGAAATATTGAGGAACTTTGATCCGTGAGTTAAATATAACTAAACATAGTTTTAAAAATTATAAAACAAGCTTTTAATAAATTATTATGATATGAGACAATTGAACAACTAAAAGAAGAAGAACAAAATTTGGGTATAAAGTAAAATTACATTTTCAAAAATAAGAGTTGGGGAGGAGGGGGTTGACCGCTCCCACATGCCCCTGACTCTGCTCTGCACATGGGAGTAAGACTTCACACAAATTAGTTATGATAACAGTGGATGTTTATACGATGGATACAAGTGTCAATGATGGTATGAACACCTTTTTTTTCCAAAACTCAAGTGTTCCAACAAAGTGTACCTCGATGGAGAGTGAGCGTCGATATATTTTCTCTTGGTGTTGGTGTGATGTGTATTTCTTGGTGATTCGGTTCGTGCGACCGTGGTATATATATAGGTAGTTGAATTCGTGCACGTGTGCATTCCTCAATGTCAAGTGTCTTGACCGACACTCATTAATTAAAAGGTTATTAAGTTATGGGCTTCGTAAATGCTCTACATGTCAGAGAGGATTGAGTTGCCTGCATCGAGGGTTGAATGACACCAAGTGTTAATGTCTAACAGTTAACAAGAGACAACACTGACTCTGAGGCTATGTGCCTTCTTTAAAGCATGTTTCTAGGTCATAGGACTTACATAGTGGATTCCGCCTTCAAACTTTAGGAATACTCATTGAAGTTTTATATATCTTTAGACTTTAAGTCATATGGTGGATTAAAAAAATAAAGAAGTCACATGATAGACCGCCTCTATCATTAATTGGTGGAGTGAAATGTGTTTAGTGAAAAAAATAATTAAGACAAGAAAAGGAGGACATCTCAATTTATCAGTCCATCAATAAAGTTGAGAGCGAACAACAAAAAACCCACTTGTTATGTCTGTTTGTTTAGTATTGTTAGATTTTAATTGCAGAATATCCAAGTTAAATAACTTAAAGATCTGGTGTTTAAACAATGAATATTGTAGTTGCAACTTGCAACAATATAAAGACAGAAAGTAAATAACACCGGGATCTTTACATGGTTCAGACAACTGTTCTAATCCAGGAGGCTTTCGCCTACTAAACCAAACCTCTTTAAAAGTATCAAAGTGAATTACTCTTAAGGACTTGACTTAATTCACTGACCCCTTCTATAGTTAAAACCTATAAAACACGCCCTTGTTACTTCTACTCATTGAAGATGCCCTGCCTTGTTCGAACTCTCGTTCAATCTTGCTGGACTCTTCTAACCAAGTTTCAACTTAATTTTAAATAGAAGAATTCTTATGAATATTTATTCAAGAATGAAACCTAAGAGAAGTTTAAACAATATCAAAATGAAAAAAAATAAAACTCGACGACCTTGATTCCTAAACTACGACTTATATTTATAATAGTCTGCATAGCTTTAGGATGAGAATGATCTTCAAAAGATAGCGATAATCTTTGTCTTGCAAAATAAAAATTATCTAAGAAGGAAGAATGGTAAGCTTTAATTAATCAAAATAAATTCAAGATAAGTTCAATTAGGTAATTCATAGAATATAAATTCCTTACATAGTTAACCTAATAAAACACGTAAAACTAATTAAATAATTTAGAAATGAAGATTCCTAAGTTTTAAATACACTTAGGTGGTGTTTGCAAATGCTTATAAAAGGAGCTTGTTGGCTTTTGCAGCCGCAAAAGCACATTTTTAGTGTTTGAAATACCGACTTATGCTTCTACTTGTTTAAAAATAAGTCAAAAAAAGCACAAGCTACAAAAGCATGCTCATGGGTGCTTCCCAACTGATTTTGGAATTATGTTATTTTTAAAAGGTCTTTAAAAAGAAAAGTTACTTCTCATTAGTTTTTCTAAACACCTAATTAATGATTTAAATAGATTTTTAAAAAGATTTGCAAACACTTTCGACTTCTTATTAAAAGTCACTTAAAGTGGTTTAAAGCAAAAATAGTGAATAAGCTCCGTTTATTAGCATTTGCAAACACCACCTTATCAAAGAATAAAGATATACACAATCACCTAGGATACTCAGATGAGGTAATAACCTATTCCTATTTAAATAAGACAAGGATATTCTGTATGCAATCTTCTAAATAATAATCTTAGTATATCTTTTTGCTTCCATAAATCGTTCAAGAGATAAACCTTCTAAATCATAAAAGATAATTATGCGTTTATCCAATTAAGGTCGAAATAAACACAAGTTATAAAAATCTCTTAACTAAGTCGTGATATATCAATTCAAAAACTATAAGAGATAAAAAGAGTAAGTTGTACCCTAGTACTTAAAATAAATAACTTGTTCACATATTGTTTGTTTAAACAATATAAGACAATTTAATAGTTCAAACACGAACAAACAAATTCTGGTCCCACGAGTATGTTAAAATCTCATCGTAAAGAAAGTTAATAATTCTCTTGTGATTCTGAAATGTCAGCTAATTATCTCTTTTATGTCTTATTCATGAATTTTAGCTGAGAGATGACTAAAAGACCCCTGTCAAATGTTAGTATAAAAAAAAAAGACATAATTTTTTTTTATATACGATTAGCTATATTTCTATATTTTGCTAAATATATAGTGTTATTTCTTAATCATCCTATTGTATTCTTTTATAGTTATTAGAGTTTTACATGTAAAAATAATTTATACGTACATTTTATTGTATAATGGTAGTTTATTAGATGCCAAAATAGATCCTCAAGCATCATATACTTGGAAGTGTATAGCGTGAGCTAGACATGTGATTGAGGAGGGGATGCGATGGAGAGTTGGTAATGGCTCTCGATCAAAGTCTGAAGTGATAAATGGATATTACGTCCATATGGTTTTAAGATAATTTCTCCACCAGACCCGACGCTTGAAGAGATGAAGGTAAGTGATTGAATTGACCAAACTAATGGCACTTGGAATGTGGATAGGATTTTGGATAAATTTCGGTCGGAGGATAGAGCAGCAATTTTACAATTCTGCTTGACGATGCGCGTAAGCGAGTTTGGCATTTTAGAAAGAATATATGGAAAATTTTCAGTGAATAAAAATTGGAACTTTGTTTGAAACTTACGGGTAATGAAAAAAATCAAACATCTGATGTGGCGAATGTTCTGTAACATTTTACCAACGGTATATATTATGTGAAGCAAAATGTATGATATGCACTCTTTCCTCTTTTTTCTCATAATATTTTGTGTGCTGACAAGCCGAATGTCCTTAACCGTGTTAGGTATATTAATTGTAGATAACCTTGTAAGGAGGAGTCAGAGAGATTTGCGTGTATATTCGCTTGTCATGGACGGAATAGAACGTCAACTGCTTCAAGTTATTCAGTTTGCCAGTAATATTATTTATCACCATTTGCTTGAGGCAAACTGCTACACCAACGAGCTGGTCTCCTCGTCTCCTTGCTGTTGTTAAGGTGATTGATTGTTCGACTGTTCTTCGAGATATTGATAGTGGACTGGAGTTAGTGAACATGGTTTAATCAATGAAGTTATTATTTATATGAAGACTTTGTCCGCTGATTTTCAAGCCAGTCTCGTTCGACAAATAGTAAATGAGGCAACACATGTGCCACGGGCTTTACTTCTTTAGTTCTGTTACTTTTGGTCTATTTCTCTGTTTCTGTACCAACAACATTTGTTTATGGTAATGTCATCATTTCATTAAAAAAAAAAGGGATAATTACAGCTACACCCCCTGAGGTTTGGTGTAATTACACATACCTCCCCTGTGGTTTGAGAAATTACACATACCTCCCCTGAGGTTTGAAACCTTATACATACCTCCCCTCTTCAATTTAAGGGTTGTTTGGGTGTAAGTTATGATAAAATTATGCTTATTATACTTACACCCCTAAAGTTTGGTATATTTATAAAAGTAATCCTTAATGTTAGAAAAATTAAAATTAAATACTCTAAAAGGTTTTATAAATTATTATATTATTACATACAAATATAAAAAGTATTTAAATTTAAATTTAAAAATAAGTTAATCTAATCCAAAATATATTTTTGAATCAAAACACGTAACTTTTAGTTTTTTTCTTTAAAAGAATTCCCGTAAATCTCAGTCAAAACTTAACTAACTACTCATCTTTGTGACTTTGTTCTCGTTACAATTTTAAACTAACAATTATTTTAGTAATAGAAGAAGATAAAACACCAAAAATTGGTTTCACTAAATATAGTGCATTTAGGTTGTTTATGTTGACAAATAGATCAACAAAACTTGCTACCTAAGACCAGTCACCATGTCTGATCCAAGGATGATAATTCTATTGCCATTGTTGCTGGTAATTTCGTCATCATTCTTCATTTTTTAAAATGGGTTATAAAAATCTTGATTATTTCTATTATATTTGTTAAATTTCATTGAAAATGAGAGTTTTTACAATTGAATTTTCTATTTCTTGTCTTTTTTTTTCGGGGATTGCATAGATATTTATTATTTTACCAAATGCTTCTTTTTTGTTGTGTGATGTGGGGTATTTTCGTCTGGATACGTGTACGCTCTCCAACACTCCACGTCAGACTGCTTTAGTTGCTGCTGGATGCTTAAGCAGCTTTTGAGTTCGGAACCTGCACTCAACACCACACGTAAACTAAGCCGGTGCCTCCTCCGGCGAAGGCACTCCGACGCTCAAGTCAGATAGGTCGGAATTTGAGGTATTGTCGTCAGAGACAATAGCTCGAAATTATAGCTCGAAATAGGTCGAATATATAGGTCGAAATATGCCCAAATAGGTCGAATTTAGGCTCTATAGGTCGAATTAGCACACCTCGAAATGGTATTGAGAACCGTGATGAGAAAACCCAAATAGATCGAATTACTCTCAAATAGCTCGAAATACACTCTATATAGATCGAACAAGAGCTATTGAAATATAGCTCGAATTATTGCTCTATAGCTCGAATTCGATGTATATAGCTCGAAATTAGATGCTAGAAAATAAAAAACGTACCTTAGAATGAGGCATGGGACCCCCTTATATAGTAATAAGAGTCCTTATTCGTCTAAAAGTGCAATCCAAGTAGAACTATGACTCAAAATAGGTCGAATTAGAGCTATTTTGAAATAGCTCAAATTGGGCCTTCAAATAGGTCGAATTGGGCCTCAAATAGGTCGAATTTGGGCCCATATAGCTCTTACTTGACTCCTGGGCTTCAAATAGATCGAATTTGGGCCCATATAGCTCGAATTTAGCTTTTGGGCCTCAAATAGATCGAATTTGAGCCCATATAGCTCGGGTTGGGCTTGATATAGCTCGAATCGGGCCTTTTCGGGCCCAAATAGATCTCGCTTGGGCTCAATTTGGGCCTACTTGGGCCGATTTCCGTGTTTTGCCTTGAATTGTAATTTTGCATTAAAAAATAATGGTGCTGACGTGGCATAATATGTCCCGAAATACGTTCGTGTATTGTATCGGATATTATGACGTGGCGGTACCGAAATATGGTACATCATGGAGTCCCCCAGTTCGTAAGAGTAATGTGTGCGAACATTGGTCATACGAACTATAAAAAAGTCACATAACCAAGAATCGTGCAACGAGATCGGCGTCGTCATAAAAACCAAAAATGTGAGCAAAAATATCAAAATTCGAAAATAGATCGAATTTACTATTTTTGGTAACTCGAATTGGTATAGGTCGAATTTATCTTGGTAAAAGATAACTCGAAGTCCAAAAATTTTTTTCCGTAAAATAGCTCGAATTTGTCAGAAAATAGCTCGAATTTGCTTATTGGTCGAAATTACCCTCCACAAAGATACATCGAATTTGCCGGTAAAATTTTCTGAAAATAGGTCGAAATTAGAAATAGGTCGAATTTAGGGGCATTTTGGTAATTCCCGCATCATTTCTCCTATAAATACCCCACTCCCAGCTTCATTTCCTCATTTCGCACCTAAGAATCACTTCAGAGCTCCCGAGAAATAGCTCGAAATAATAGCTCGAAATTACTATTTTTAGTAATTTCACGTGAATAGCTCGAAAATTGTCCAAATTTAGCAAGTGTAGCAAAATAGCTCGAAAATACTCCTTATAGCTCGAAATTGACCGCAAATAGATCGAAATTTGACTGGAATAGCTCGAAAAACTATCCTGCTATTTATATCCTTGGGTAATTTTCATATAGCTCGAAAATATAGCTCGAATTTGATGGGGAAATTCGAGCTATAGCACTTAGAAAAATTCTGAAAAATTCTGAAAAAATGCTAATACTCAAATATTTTTCGCAGATTCATTCACAACGGCGCGACTCCGACGTAACCGTTCTCCACGTCGTCCATCACCACCACGATCACACCAACGAGCCTATTATAACGCTCGCAATCCGTCACGAGAGTCATCATATCGGCCTCCTCGTGAGTCAAACACACGACGTGCATCATCCCCAAATCGTCCTCGTCAACCAGAACCTGCACGAATCCGATTGCCAGGCGCTCCAAAACTCTTTGCACCTGCAGAAAGGTCCTACGAACAAATTCCCCCGCATGAAGAAGTTTCAGTAGACCTAGATCCTCGTGCCGGTAAACTTTCCACCTAAACCTCTTTATGACGCGAGTTATTGATCTTGAATCTTCCAGTAGTAGTAGTAGAGAGAGTAGTAGTGAGTCATCTATGGCATCTGAGGCTAGGAAGAATGCGTCAACTAGTGATAGTAGTAATGCCTCAAGCGACGAGAGCTCATCTAGTGATGAGAGAAATAACAACGATAGGGTGTCTGATATGGAGGTAGACGTAGACATCCTAGGAGATGACGAGGCTGAATCGAACCCTCTCCCCCTCGTGCCTTTTGTACCTCCTTCTGAAAATGTTCCCATACCTGCCTCTAACTCTCCCGAACAACTTGCTCCGCCTAATTTGATCAATTTTGATCAGTTCCCTTCTTCTTTGCCTCATGACATAGCTTATTACCGTGATACGTATGACATTCCCGACACTTATGAAATTATCGTGCCTGGGCTAGATGATAGGATAAACAACCCACCAGAGGGGTGTCTTACTATCTTTAGTGGTTATCTGCATTGTGGTTTACGTTTTCCTATATTCCCAATTGTCTCAGAGATCATGTCCTCTCTCAATTCTTCTCCTTCACATTTTACCCCTAATGCATACACTCAGATGTATGCTTATGGGATGCTAACCCGCATCTTTGATCTGCCTTGCTCTGTGGCCGGTTTCTGGCAACTGTTCATAGTGAAGTTCCGCAACAGAGGTGTAGACGCCGGGTTCTATTATCTGAGCTCGCGAAAGAAGCAATGTTTCTTATCTGATTTGCAGACGAGTTTCGGGGCTCACTGGAAGAAACAGTGGTTTTATATCAAAGAATCCAGGCCGCAAGAATTTCGATTCAAGCGGCTTTGGACAGATGCCCGTCCATCCCCGAGACGTCCCGATCCTCCTGTCTACACCTTGGCGGTTGTAAAAAACTTGAAAGAGCATGAATTTGATGCCTTTGAGTTGACCACCACCCCTGTGTTGCGGGCCGGCGGTTATACTTATCATGCAGACGTTGAGCCTTCTGTCTTTGGTATAATATTATGCATGTTTTCATTCTTTTTACTCATTGATTTTATCGTCCTTTGTTGTCTTCTAACCTCGGCATTGTTTATGATTTTCAGAACGAATTGTGATGGACAAGACGAAGAAGAGGCTGGCCGCGATGAAGCGTGGCGCCAACGCTCCTCAATCCTCAGTGCCCATTCCTGAGAAGACCAGTCGTCGTGGAGCTAAGACGGCTGGTACCAGTTCAAGAAGCGGTACTACTCCTGCTACCGTCTCGACACGAGGATCGGGGCGCGGTAGAGGTGCAACTCCTGCCCCTGTTCCTGCTCCAGCTCCAGTACCTGAGACTGTTCCTTCTCAGACGACTGCTGATACTGCTCCGGGTTCTCCCCCTGGTGGTTCTGAGCCGATCCTTCCGGATCTTTCTCCTTCAGCTGCACCTTCATCTGGAAGAGTGCATCTTCCCTCCGTTGCTGAAGCGGCCCGTCGCTTTAATGAGGCCAATCCTGAGGCAGCAACGAGGAAGAGATCCGCTTCTACTGCTGAGGAGATCCGCCGGGGTAAGCGCGTCGCGCAGGACCGAGCATATGATGCTGACGATCTCGATATAGACGTGGAGGAGATCGTCCGAGCTTCGGTAGAATCGGGGCAGTTCACTCTGAAAGACACTACTGCCCTTCGACTCGTCAAAGGCTTCATGCCGGACTTCGATCGTCAGGCATATTACCAGGCGATGGGCCATGAGAAGCTGGTCAGTCGCACTGCCTTGTCTCTATGTGAGGTATGTGGATTTAGAGCTTTCCCCTATCTTTGTACTTACTTGACTATCACAACGTTTTTTCTTTCTTGTAGTTCTTCGTCAATGTCCAGACCATGGCTGAGAACTTCAACATGGTTATGACGACTCAGGATCAGCAGAGGGCCCTGATGGATAGGCACCACTCTTCGGCCTTGCAGGCTCAACGGTTGGAGAAACAGGCCAAGGAGGCGAAGGCTGAAGTGGAGAAGCATCTGGTCGCTGCTGTGGATGAGCTGAAGGCAGTACAGGCAGAGCTGGAAGCCTTGAAGACAGCAAAAGCTACCGTTGACCGGGAGCTTGCCGAGGAAAGGCGCCTATCCAGCCAGCTCACCACTGACTGCCAGCATGCCACTGCCCTTGTTGACGATCATGTCGACACCATCCGGACGATGAAGGATGCAGCTGCTGCCGCTGAGGCCGAACGTCTGAGACTTGAGGCTGAGCTGGCTGACGCACACGCTCGCCTGGCGACTGCTGAGGAGGATGGCTACAACAGGGCCATGACTGAGGTATTCATATGAAACTTGATTTTATCTCTTTTTCCTTGAAATTTGCATGTTACATACTTACATTTTCTCTACTTGTTTCGTAGGAGCTCCCCGATGAAGACAAGGTGATGGTGGCCATCGAATTCTTCCGCTCAGCCACCTGGGAGCAGATTGCCATGGAGCGGGGCGGTTTTGATACGACCAAGGGCTACAACATGGCCCTTGATGACATCATTGCCCGCGGTGCTCTTGCTCCTGGGTTCAAGAGGGAGGACTTCAATGTCCTCAATTGCCTGAATGAGGATGACACGGAAGTCGGCGAGTCCTCTAGTGCTGCTGCTGCGGATCCTACTGTGGCCGATCCTCCTTCTGGCGAACCTGCAGCGACTGTGGTCGACGACGAGCCCAAGCATGACCCTTTCACCTCATTTTATCCTCTTCGGCAGGTATGGCTTTCCGACTTTGCCGACGAGCTTCCATCTACGTCTACTGTCGCTGCTGCTTCTGGTGTTGCTCTAGACGATCTTCCAGAGGAGGGTGAGCTGGGGTTCGATCCACAGATCTTGGATCAGCCTGCTGATGGCGATCAGCCTATGCCTGACGCCCCTGTTGCCGCTGCTGCTCCTCGTCAGATCTCCCCTCTCGACGACACTGGGCCATTGAACGAGTCTTTCGCCGATATCCAGGAGCAGAGCGAGGGTGCGGTGAAGGCTCTTGGGTTGAATTTGTTGGCTTTATCTTCTGGAGGGGCCTGCGTGCCTTTATCTTTGGCATTTGTGCCTTGTTTTTAATATTTTTGAACATCTTTACTTTCCGTATATACATTTAGTCCTAGTACATTCTTTCCGTACAGTATATGTTGCTAACATTCGCGCGATTTTAGCGCTTTAACAATTGCTTAGTACAGTTTTGACTTTCAAAATCTTTTGGATGTCTTTGTTTTATCTTGTTACATCTTCACTCATATATGTCTACTTTTTAAGTTTAAATTTGGTACTTGTTAAAACACTTAAGTTTTATGAGAGTACGAGAACTTGTGCTCGACTCTACGAGGCTTGTGCTCGTTGTGCGAAGCTAATGTCCGCGCTTGCGAAGCTATGTTCGCGGGAATACGAGAACTTGTGCTCGATTCCACGAGGCTTGTGCTCGTTGTGCAAAGCTATGTTTGCGCTTGCGAAGCTATGTTCGCGGGAGTACGAGGACTTGTGCTCGTTGTGCAAAGCTGTGTTTGCGCTTGCGAAGCTATGTTCGCGGGAGTGCAAGGAATTGTGCTTGACTCCACGAGGCTAGTGCTCGTTATACGAAGCTAATGTTCGTTTTGATTAAGTTTTTAAACTTAAAGTTTGTAGACAGTTTGAGTTCATCTTCATGTTTCTTGATAGATTGTAATCATGCGGATAAATAGTAGGCAACAGCTGAACTAGAATAAAATAAGAGATTTTATTAGTTTTGGGACTGAGCTCGAGTAACTTCCGAGTTGCCTACGTATCCCGCCGTATATAGGTTGGCTAGGAATCAAGTCCTCGTAGTTCGCTGCTAACTATTACAATGAGAATCCACGTAGAGGGACTCGTAATTCGTAAAAGAATAAGCGAATGAAGTACTGAAACTACGATCCTATTGTGCCACAAGGCCATTAGAAAACTAGTGTTCTAACTATAAAACCTTCGTAAGTTCTTGACGTTCCAGGGGCGTGACAAAGTCCTTCCACCCAATTCTTGTAAGTAATAATATCCTTTTTACCCCGTGATTTGCAATTACCGCGGAAACCACCATAGGTTAATTCAAGTATTGCGCTTCCTTAGCTTGTGGAGACAAGCTGTCGAAATCGCTATCATCGAATGTGATTCTTGTATCCAATTTGTCCACCGCAAAGACAAGATCTATTTCAGGACGCTTCAGTCGTTCATTGTATATGTCTCGTGAGATGCGTTTTCTACTTTTGGCCGAGTCTGCGCCCGTAGGCCCGCCAGCAATCACATTGATTCCATTCTCGATATCATCATTCCCATTTCCTCGTTTACGCTTTGGTTCTTCCTTCTTCTCGGGTGAGGATCTATCTCGCTTGCGTCCAGATGACGCCTTCTCTTCACGTGACTCTCTATTCTCAAGGATGTATTCGATGAGTTTCCCCCCTTGAATGAGTCGTTCAATCTCGTTCCTTAGAGCCTTGCATTCGTTAGTAAAATGCCCATTCTGCCTGTGAAACTTACAATATTTCTTCGATCCTTTAGTCTCCTCAGTCTCTCGGAATGGTTTAGGAGTTCTCAACAATCCGCTATCTTTCTCTATGGCGTAGATTTCACCTATTTGTTTCCTCAGCGGAGTGTAATTGTCAAATTTCTTAAAGGGTTGTCGATTGCGATCTCGATCTTTTCCCCTTTGCTCCTTCCTCCAATCTCTATCTTTATTCTCTTTGCCTCCATGAATTCTCGGCGAGTCCATCAACCCTTGATTCATAGTTGCCTCCTCTACTTCAATGACCTTACTAGCTAGGTCCATTACTTGCTCAATGGAATCAGGTGTGTTCCATGTTATCACTTCTATAAGCTTTTTACTCCGGCAACGATGCTCCAATACAGATATGACCAGGTCGACATTGGGAGCATTCACTCTTCCAATCTCCAGATTCAAACGCTCGATATACCTCCCCAAAGGTTCATCAGGTCCTCTATAGATATTAAACAACGTACTTGGAGATTTCTTCTTTACGCGATAAGTAGCAAACTTCTTTACAAACATGGTCCTAAACTGTTCAGATGATTCAATTGATCCCGAACGTAAGTTTTTGAACCATTCCTTTGCTGGACCTCTCAAGCTGAGCGAAATAAGTTTCGCCCTCATATTCTCTGCATATCCCAAAACCTGCAAATCTCCATCTAATTCATCATAATGTGCAACTGGATCAGTATTTCCATCATACTTCTTCAGAACAGGAAGATTAGTTCCTTCCTTCAATGTCAATTTACTGATCGCCTCACAGAAGGGGTTTGACCTCTCCCTTAGTGGAATATGTTCTGCTACAACAGGTTCCAATCTTGGTGCGACTCTCTCAGGCAAGTCCCTATCTCTTCCGGCAGTTCGACTTGCTGCAGGTCGATGATCAGGAACTCTTTGCCTAGAATTCACCTCTCCATCCCTTCCTTCTCTATCTCGACCAGTTGCCCGACTGGGAGCTCGGTTAGCATTGGTCCTCACTGAACGAGGATTCCTCCTTTCAGGCGAGGGAGATGGATCCCTTGGCCTTGTCATCCTAGTTTGCGTATACTGCCTCGAATCACGACGCTGGGTCGGATGAGTCCTGCCTTGCTGCGGTGCCGCAGGCTGTGTTGATGGTTGTTGTGCTACTGGAGCTTGAACATTCTGTAAAACAGAAGTGTTAGCCAATTGCTGCACAATCATAGGGACCATAGTCCTTTGGAATGCCGCCATGATTTGATCCAACTGAGCGGAATTCAATAGCTGTTGTTCCGTGGGAGGAACTTCAGGTTGATTCGCTGTGTGAGTTGGAGGATCAAGGGGAGGGCCGGGCGCTGCCACCGATGTTCGCTCAGATGCATCATGTGCCCGATTATCATCCTCCCTCTGTGATCTTGTCCTTCCTGCCATTCCATTCTTCTCGGTTGCTCTCCGTTGAGCCATTGAGTGTCAGTGTTTGTTACTAAGTGCGTGTAGAAGGTTCCCACAGACGGCGCCACTGATGTGGGGTATTTTCGTCTGGATACGTGTACGCTCTCCAACACTCCACGTCAGACTGCTTTAGTTCCTGCTGGATGCTTAAGCAGCTTTTGAGTTCGGAACCTGCACTCAACACCACACGTAAACTAAGCCGGTGCCTCCTCCGGCGAAGGCACTCCGACGCTCAAGTCAGATAGGTCGGAATTTGAGGTATTGTCGTCAGAGACAATAGCTCGAAATTATAGCTCGAAATAGGTCGAATATATAGGTCGAAATATGCCCAAATAGGTCGAATTTAGGCTCTATAGGTCGAATTAGCACACCTCGAAATGGTATTGAGAACCGTGATGAGAAAACCCAAATAGATCGAATTACTCTCAAATAGCTCGAAATACACTCTATATAGATCGAACAAGAGCTATTGCAATATAGCTCGAATTATTGCTCTATAGCTCGAATTCGATGTATATAGCTCGAAATTAGATGCTAGAAAATAAAAAACGTACCTTAGAATGAGGCATGGGACCCCCTTATATAGTAATAAGAGTCCTTATTCGTCTAAAAGTGCAATCCAAGTAGAACTATGACTCAAAATAGGTCGAATTAGAGCTATTTTGAAATAGCTCGAATTGGGCCTTCAAATAGGTCGAATTGGGCCTCAAATAGGTCGAATTTGGGCTCATATAGCTCTTACTTGACTCCTGGGCTTCAAATAGATCGAATTTGGGCCCATATAGCTCGAATTTAGCTTTTGGGCCTCAAATAGATCGAATTTGAGCCCATATAGCTCGGGTTGGGCTTGATATAGCTCGAATCGGGCCTTTTCGGGCCCAAATAGATCTCGCTTGGGCTCAATTTGGGCCTACTTGGGCCGATTTCCGTGTTTTGCCTTGAATTGTAATTTTGCATTAAAAAATAATGGTGCTGACGTGGCATAATATGTCCCGAAATACGTTCGTGTATTGTATCGGATATTATGACGTGGCGGTACCGAAATATGGTACATCATTGTGATAAACTGAAATTTCCGTGGGCACGCGTAATAGTATTTAATATGGAACTATAATGAAATTTATGAGATTATTAAAAGTAGAAATAAAAAAAAAAACAAAAATAAGAAATTAAATATTTTTACAAAATAATAAAAATATTAAGATTAGATTAATTTTAAAAATGATTTAAATACTTTTTATATTTTTGGTTAGTCATATAGTAGTTTCTAAAATTATTTGGAGTATTTAATTTTAATTTTTCTAACATCCAGGATTACTTTTACAAATATACCAAACTTTAGGGGTGTAAGCATAATAAGCATAGTTTTATCATAACTTACACCCAAACAACCCTTAAGTTGTAGAGGGGAGGTATGTGTAAGGTTTCAAACCTCAGGGGAGGTATGTGTAATTTCTCAAACCACAGGGGAAGTATGTGTAATTACACCAAACCTCAGGGGGTGTAGCTGTAATTATCCCTAAAAAAAATAAAAATCAAGGCCACCCTTAATTTCTCGTGAATGGATTTTACTCTTGTATAAAATAATGGGGTTTCATTTTGACATAAAAAAAATACATTTACATTCTTTTGTATTTTTAGTCATCATAAAAAGTTTTTTTTAGCGATTAGACCCGATATATGTTTTTTCTTTGTCTTTCTATTATGTCACAAAGTGGGCATATGCCCATTCTGAAAAAAAGGTATAATTGTTATATTCCAACATTCGCAACTACTACATTTAATCAACGGGAAAAGAGGCAATCACCCCCCTAAAAAAAGGTTTTTTGGCACTTCATCCCATATCAATTAGGATTAAGCACTTTGCTCCCTCAAAATACATAAAATTCAACATTTCGCCCCCAAGTTAATTTTCATTCAATTTTTTCACATAAGAAGTGAAAATGTGTCTAGCATATGCATCTCTCAAGCCTTATGTCCAACCACTTTTTACCGTGAAAAATGCAATATTCTTTAATTTTGGGGATAACATGCTATATTAAAAATAATTATGTGATAAGTTACATTAAACTTGAATGAAATGGTTAACTTTACCAAATGTAATTCATAAATTGAGATGAGTATTTTAGTATAATATAACTCGTTTAAATTTCTATACAATATAATCTGAGATAAAATAAAAGCTAAAAATAAAAATAGTTACTTTATTCATATTCAATGTAACTTAAAATGTATATAGATAACAATACCCTTAGAGATGAACATGCTAAGCGCATGTTTAATTTTTTGAGTTAAAAAGAGCTGAAAACGGGGAGGAGGAGGGGGTGAAGTGCTCAGTTTTGTACATTTTTAAAGAACAAAATGCTTAGTTTGATTTGTAGGAGTAAGTGCAAAAATTCTTTTTATGGGGTTAAGTTTTTCTTTTCCTGTGTAAACATGTTTACCATTTCGCAACACTCAACTTTGTTATAAGAAAACCTATTTATTTTTTCTTTATTGGAAATCCGTGTAGTGTAACAAATTGATGAAAAGTTGAAATTGTATCGCTTGACCCGCTAATACGTGCAAAAATTCTTCAAAGGTCATTTTTTCTTCCATAAGGAATAATTTAAGTACGTAACTAAAGTTATTTGTAATGTACTTAACTAAAGTTATTTGTAATTAATATGCCTGAGAAGTCGCTAATTACTTAATTAAGGTTATCTGACATTAAATCTTTAAGATTGTTGCTTGTCTAAAATCTTGCAAAGATACTTAAGCCCTTAAATTTAGCTTAAATTAGCATGTCCGAGAACTTTCTAACATAAATGTGACCAAACACTCAAAAACAAAAAACCAAAATAGGAAAAAGCCACAATAATAATAATAATAATAATAACAATAATAATAGTAATTATATATATATATATATATATATGTCGGTGGAAATCGGAAAAAGGAATTGCAAAAACCAAGCCGCATTAACAGCGTACGCACTCTAAAATAAATAGATCTACATACATACATACATACATTAATAATAAAAATACATACATATATAGGACTCAAACAAGACATCTGTCTGTGTGTATATATAATCTGTATCTATATATTTGTTGTTGTCTGTACGTATATAATATACCCCCTGAATCATTTACTCTCTTCTGATCTCTGTTAACTTTTGAGAGAGAGAGAGAGAGAGTACCCTAGCCACACCTATATACAATTATACTTATATATATACACACACAAATAAAAGTACAGTCTGAGAAAGAGGATTTTGCATCAACAACAACAACAGATTTCACTTTCTTCTTTGACTAAATCAATCTCAGTCAACAACCCCTCTTTTAACTTTTAAGGTTCTGATATGGGTTCTCTTCAAAATGTTCTTCTCTTAAACTGTTGTTGTTCATATTGAGTTAATTTCATTCAAAATAGGTTCTTGTTGCGTCTTTTTGACTTAAATTTGACTTTGATTGTTTCAATCTTGTTAGGTGAATTGCTTGCTTAGTTGAAACAAAAAGGGGTTCTGAAAAATGTTGGATTTTGTGCCTCACAAGTTGACCCAGATTTGAATCTCTTGTAAAGGTAGCAGCTTTATTGAAATTTCATGAGTGTTTGCTTATGTTGTTCTGTTAATTAGGATTAAAACTGCTTCTCTCTTTACATCAAACAAATAGAAATGTAATATCATTGTTAAGGCTACATTTGTTTTTGCATATTTAGCTAAAATCTCAGCATAATGGTTGTTTCTTAATCAGCTAAGGACAAAGAGTAGACAGCGCTGTAGAATTCGGTCCCTTTGATTGCGAGGCAATGGTAAAATGGCAACTTAATCTATGCTTGATACGCGGATGGGTTAGATTTTGGAATGTTTGACATGTGAATGGTTGATTCTTGCAGTATTGTGTATCGGCTTTTTTGACCGTTTAATGTGTCCATGCAAAGTCTTCTGCACATATTTATGTAGCTTTTTCGAATGGACTTTCTCCGTATTGTTTGTTGTTAATTCCTTTTGATCGGGAAGTTTCTTTGAATTGCCTGCATGGTTTTTTGCGCGATGGTTTTCTTTTCATGTATATATGGAGGCGGAGGCATGATTTTTTGTTATTCATGTTTGCTAAGTTGTGAATTTGAATATGAAGCGGAACTTAACTGGATTTGATAGTTTGGGAAACTTATTTACATGGAGTATAACTTAAGTGTCTTTTTGGTGTTTAAGGTCAGATGAGTAGCTTTTGAGCGTGGGAAAGTTTTTTTGGCATTGGGAAATTCAAAGATTCATTTTGCGTTCAAGCAGACGTATTGAGATGGGCTGTCACTGTTCTAAACTCACCTCATGTTGCTTTGTCTCGGAGCCAAGTGGACCACTTCATGATGCCAATAAAGCTGGTCTGTCTAAATTACTCTGCTTGTTCCTCTCTTTTAGCCTTTGATTTGTCGAAAGTCAAATTGACATTTCTACAATTGTTGCAGAAAATGAGGAGAAAAGTGAAATCAGTGACTTGCCAACATTTCGTGAATACTCATTTGAACAACTCAGGATAGCTACGTCTGGGTTCGCAGTAGAAAATATAGTTTCAGAACATGGGGAGAAAGCTCCAAATGTGGTTTATAAGGGGAAATTGGAGAATCAGAGGCGGATAGCTGTCAAGCGATTTAATAGGTCTGCTTGGCCTGATTCTCGCCAATTCTTGGTAAGTGGGCGTGGCGTGCATCTTTGGTTTCATTTATATTTATGTCTGGTTTTTCTTAACCTCGGGAGTTTGGAGCTTCTAATCTTTATTGTTTTAGAGTTTCATGTAATGGGTTGGAACTTGTTTGTTTAAACTGTTCTGTGACATGCGCAAATTGCAATTTTAAAGTGCATTGATAGAATTGTATTAAGAGCATTTGGTTCCGCAAGAAACATGGGGATCAAGAAATACTAATTTCTTTTTTTTTTAGTTGAGTACTGCGGTGTCCTTTAACCTTTTTCAAGCAAAGGATTGTTTGATTGTTTTTGTTTCTGAAAGTTTGCTTCATTAAAACTTCAGGAAGAAGCAAAAATTGTCGGTCAACTTCGAAATTATAGATTGGCAAATTTGCTTGGCTGCTGCTGTGAAGGTGATGAGAGGCTACTTGTTGCTGAATTTATGCCCAATGAGACGCTTGCAAAACATCTATTTCACTGTAAGCACACGTCATGCAATATTCTGGTGGTGTTTGGAATTATTGGCACCATTATGTGATCTTTCTTAAAATGACAAACCATGTGCTTGTATCATTATAACTTTTGTACTGAACTTTCCTTGGTTCCGGCATGGAGAGTTTTCTCCTACTGTTGGTTTAAGTAATTCACTTGTCAAATGTCTATTTTTCCACTCTTGAGATTTTGTGTATCTCAAACCTAAAAATCATTATGTTAAAAGATGCAATCTTCTTAACCTACAACAAGCCTTCATTTATTTTGTACTTCTACTCTGAAAATCAACCCTTTTACTTATAAAGCTTATTTATTTCTTTATATAAGCTTTATTTCCATGTGAGTTTAGGGGAATCACAACCTATGAAGTGGGCTATGAGGTTAAGAGTCGCTCTCTACCTTGCTCAAGCATTAGAATATTGCACAAGCAAAGGACGGGCTCTGTATCATGATCTTAATGCATACAGAATAGTCTTTGATGACGTAAGTGTTTGCACTCCCTGGTTTTCCGCCCCTTTTCCAATTTGTCACGTCCTGACTATTTTTATGCTGACAGTCTTCACTTCTTGCTTGGTATTTGGATTGTTACAGGATGCTAATCCCAGACTGTCATGCTTTGGGTTGATGAAGAACAGTAGAGATGGAAAAAGCTACAGTACAAACTTGGCATTTACTCCTCCGGAATACCTAAGAACTGGTATCAGATCTTGAGATCTTGCACTAGGAAGAAATAATCTATATGTTTACTGCATGAATCATCTCAAGATTATTTCGCATGTGAATATACTCATTTTTATGTTCATGTCCATCACCAATTGGATTCTGTAGATGGTATTGCATGCATCGTTATCCATATCCATTGCCAACGGAATTCGTATTTGTTGAGAAAGAATGTTGCTTTTAATTTTTTGTACTTGTTATACATCAGCTACAGTCTAAAGCTATGTACATCTATTTTTATAATGGGATAAATTTGGTGAATTGGTGATGGAGGATTGTATTTTCATACTGTTCTTACATCTATTTCGAGGTCCCCTATTGCTTTTCTAGTTGTATTGTTCGTTTCTTTTTATTTTTTATAATTTTGAATACGGTTGGTGTAGGGATGGGAGTTGTACCTGCTAATGGGTTCTCTCTTAAATTATTCCAAAAAATTTTTGAATAGAGAAAGTGGTATGGGAATGCACCTCATTTGTGGGGAATCATGTTGTAGATTACTGAAATTGATGATGTCCTGTCAATTAATAATGCATGTTCTTTTTATTATTCTCTTTATTATGCCAGGTTGCTATATGTTGCTGAAATGATATCTTTTTTGTCTTGCTGTATTTGATACAAATCCCGTGAATTCTTTCAATGTTCTGGTTTCAAAGAATGCAGAATAACTCGTATATTGTCGTATTTTCAACTAATTGATTTTAACCTTCAACGTTTTAGGAAGAGTTACACCGGAAAGTGTTGTGTATAGCTTTGGGACACTTTTGCTTGATCTCCTCAGTGGAAAACATATTCCACCAAGTCATGTAAGTACTTTCATTAACTTGCTAATTTTATCTTGCCGTTGCATGGAATCCACTTGCATGAAGAATATGCTAGATTCAATCAGCCAGAACCTTTCGTAGCGCTTGCTTCTATCTATGTATATAACTTCCTCATGAAATTTGGGTTGTCATGGGTTGTGTTTGAGATTGCATGACCTGTATCCAGATTGCTAGTCCTTTATTTGCAAGTGGAGCCAAATCCACAAGGTCCACTGTGAACTTTTCTGTATCAGCTTTTATTATCCCTCAGATTTAGTACAACTTTGGAATGTACATAACTCATTAAGTTCTGGCGCCCACGATAATAAACCTTCTTTCTTGCATGAAAATCATGTGAACTTTTGCACTCTGTTTAATGCGCGTAGAGTTCACTAAGAGCACAGGGATGCATCCACAACTTCACAAACATATAGCTATATAATTGATTTCCGAATTCAATGCTCAAGGAATAGTGTTTTCTACTATCTGTTGTTGAGTAAATGTATGATGGGCATAACTGTGTAAATAATTTTGCCTGAGCTCGCTTGAAAGGAGGATTCCAGTTGGCACTGTGAGGAAAACTCACCATTGAAGTATGACACGCTTAATATTTATTTTGCTACAGTATCTCTTTCGTCTTTCCTTTTATTCTTCTTTAGCCTCCTCTTTCATCAAGTTTCTTTCTGTAAATAGAATGGCAAATTATGTGATGAGTTGTGCGTTATGTCGTAAGTGAATTTGGGCAGTAATTCATTATTTAATGTTTCACCTCTTTTATTTATGAGAATCTATGTAATGTTATCCCACTTGGAATCATAAATTGACACATAATGTGCTATATAATCTGTGTCAGGCCCTTGATTTGATAAAGGACCGCAATCTTCAGATGTTAACTGATTCTTGCTTGGAAGGCCAATTTTCCAATGATGATGGGACTGAGTTAGTACGTCTGGCGTCGCGGTGTTTGCAGTATGAACCCCGTGAAAGGCCAAATCCGAGATCATTAGTTGCTGCTCTGATTCCTCTTCAGAAGGAAACAGAGGTTGGTTTCTTCTAAAAATGGATATAGCATTTAATTTCGGACATGCTTTTATTGTTTAGTCCTTGTTGTAGCTGCACCAAGAGACATATGGCAGATAATAGGCATAATGATGCACTAGGAAAGCTTTGGCATCTTGCTAACAAAAGATATTTGTTTTTGATTTTGTTTTGCAATTTATTTGTGTCAAAGATTAGACGAATCACTTTTTCCTATTTGAAAACTAGAATCTTGTATGTGGAACATATTATGTATATTATTCATGTCTTTGCTTCATACTTGTCTGTTGTTAGAAGGGTCACGAAGTTCCTGGGAATTGTGAGCTCTGTCAAAAGTTCACAACACTTGATCTTTTCCTCTTCGTTAGCTTTACATCTGGACACACTGTGTTTGGCTTGATCTATGTAAAAGTATAAGAAGGATCTGCCTGTTAATTCGCTTGTGGAATTTATATAAAAAAACCCAGAAAAAGTTTGAGGATCTTTCTTGAAAGTACATTATTGAAATAATCTTGACATAATAAACGTTCTTGGTGACTGTATGTTTTATACTCCTAATTAGTTCCACTGGGGTACATTATTTAATGTCTTTCTGTCACATGGTTATATTCGATTCATTTCCATTCTTGTTATTTTTCTGCAAGTTGGTGTCTATTTATTGTAGATTTTCACGAGTATTCTCTTTCTGAGATGGAAGTTTTATGATTCTCATGCAGATTCCCTCTCATGAGCTGATGGGTATACCTCATGGTGGAGAGGCTCCTACTCTGTCAGCCCTCGGTGAAGCATGCATAAGAATGGATTTAACTGCCATACACGAAATTTTGGAAAAACTTAGCTACAAAGACGACGAGGGAGCGGCAACCGAGGTTTCTTTCTTGTTTATCTTATTGTCATGTTCCATCAAGTGGTACTAATGTCATGATCAGGTCAAGTTTTGACTTTTTATCCTTTTTGGTGTATTAATGAGTCCTACGTGTGTTGGTGGGAAGGTCTCTTTTACGATGTTTATATATTGTCAAAATGTTTTTAGCATTTTGATCTTCCACCATTTGCCTTGTAACCGATAACGGATAGAGTTATTTATTCGCCTTTTTGTAATATCTGATTGTCAAATCTTTTACCCCATGCCACGAGAACAAAGTCCTCATTCTATGCATGGTACATTGATTTAAGGGTAAATTACTTCACACCCCAAAAACTGCCTGCTGAGTTCTTGATCAACCGTTCAATTTGGGTATGTTTCTGCATTTTCGTCTGTTAGATTTGGCATCCGAGGGCGCATGTTTTATGATAAGTTTGGGGGGGGAGGGGGGAAATGTTGCTGCTCTTTTTGATAGGTTTGGGGGCACTTGCAACATACCTCATAGTTTGTAGGGTTTAACGCATTTAACCCTTGATTTAACAAATCAGTAATGTATTCTTTTAATATTTTATTCGGATTAGTCATTTTAACAAATAAATCTTTACTGTATGCAGCTTTCGTTCCAGATGTGGACAAATCAAATGCAGGATACCTTGAACTCAAAGAAGAAGGGAGACGTGGCTTTCCGGCATAAAGATTTTAGAGCTGCAATGGAATGTTACTCTCAGGTTAGTTTCACGAACAAAGCGTGTGGGTATTGATTTCATTCACCCTTCCTCTAGGTCTTTCTTTTCTCCAGTTGCCTGTGTTTAAATAATGATCCACAGTTTTAGAAAGTCACATCTGTTTCTTTGTGCAGTTCATTGATGTGGGAACGATGGTCTCCCCAACTGTTTTTGCTCGGCGTAGTTTGTCACATCTCATGAATGACATGCCTGAGGAAGCCCTGAACGATGCAGTGCAAGCACAAGTTATATCCCCCGTTTGGCACATAGCATCCTACTTACAAGCTGCTTCTCTTTTCGCTTTAGGGAGGGAGAATGAGGCACAAATTGCACTAAAAGAGGGTTCTATACTTGAAGAAAAACGAAAAGCAACTTCCTGAGACGGGATTGTGTGCAACGACTTCTGCCTCTGAAGTTGCCCGTTCCTGGATACAGGTATAGTATACAATCTTCTTTATGCATTCTCTTGTCCTCGGCACATGGAGATAATTATTTCGGTTGTTTGAAGGAATTTTTCTCTACATCGGTGGATGGGGTCGTTTTTTAAAGGCTTCACTTCTCTCATGGACAGTTGGCTTATCCTTTCCTGCGACACACTCAAGGAAATTCAGTGGCATTAGAAGGGATGTCATGTTGATAAAGTATTTGACTTTACATGAAAACGAGTCGTTGCCTTGCTGTAATTTCTGTACAGTGGTTGTTCATCTGGAATTGGTTTTTTTTTCTCTTGTTGTATTTGGATAAATGGTATTTCATGTTTGTGGGTTTATTGTGGAGAGAACTATTTGTATCACAGAATTTGGGTTGCAAGTGTCCAGGGAAATGACTGCTTGAATTGGGTTGAAGCGGAACTCGATCGTCGGAAACTTGAATGCCATTCTTTCCCTTTCCCTTTCTGGGAGTGCACATCAAATGGCACTCTTTTGTCTGCACAACTCTTTTATTTCCTCATTGTGAAAATTCCTTAAAGTTACATGGAGTCATGATTGAATTCTTGTTATGTTTGTTTAAGAAGTATAATAACCCATTAAAAGCAAGAGTCAGAAGAGGAAGCTGGAAAGTGTTGAATTGTATAAGAAAGTAAAGAACATAAAGCAAGAGCAAGTTCTATTTTTCTTAGTGCGGAATCGTGCTCATAAACCTTTAAAACTTGATATGTTGAGTCCACCCATTTGTCCTATTTTTGGGTGCCAACAAGTTGCCTCAGGATTTAGATAGTTTGAGAGAGAAAAGGCAAGTCTATTGCTTCTGTCGTGGTCTTCTTTACTATCTTGTGACCAGAAAATAGCCTAGCTAAAGCGTTCATTGGGAAAATATGTGCTCTAAGCAGAGGCGGTTTTGGGCTCGACAACGGTGTATGGCTTCACATGTAATGATGTCCCTGTTGGTTCTTTGTTCTTTTATTATTATTATTATTATTATAGTTGCACCGGCAGTTATCTTCGGTCTCAAATTGGTATTGATATGCCCATTAATTGTAAGTGATAGTAATGACATATATATATATATATATATATATATATATATATATATATATATATATATATATATATATATATATATATATATGAGAATGAGAGTGCAATTTATGACATTCAGTTATATAGTCATTCAACGATCAATCCTCCTTACTAAAAATATTGATCTAATAGGAATTTATTTGTCTTATTGATCACTTTCACTTCTTATCACTATGACCTCCTTTATTGTTAAATATGGACTAAAATTTATAATTTAATTGTTAACTGAGCACTACCAAACAAGGGAGTCATATTTTTTAGATTACTACTCAATTCATATCACATTCATTAGCCATTTATGCTCTTTCTACAAGATTAGAATCTAAGTGTTATTTATCTTGACTATTCTGCTTTTGTTCATGTCAAAACGGAGTACAAGACAAACACGATCATGTGAACAAAGATGAACTAAAATCAACGTAGTAATGACCATGAAAAAAATTAACAAAATCCTTTTAATAATGTATGACATTCATCTAATTTTCTTTTTTGGTCGTGCATTTATACTCTCTGTACAAGATGAATCTAAGCGTTATTGATCTTGAGTCTTGACTATACTTCATTCTTTAAGTCAAAAGAGAATAAAAGGCATACACGATCATGAGAACCACATGGACTAAAACTAATGTACTAATGACCATGACCTAATTAACAAAATCCTTTTATAAATATAAAACATTCATTTGATTTCTTTTTTAGTTGTACATTTGTCCTATGTGGTCCAATCACATAGAATGTAAATATTCCTATTTCACCGCGTTATATATTGATGCCTGAACAAAAATACTCGTACTTTCAGAAGATGTACATTCAATATTCGATTCATCTAGAGATCACAAGCTATAAAAAACCACCAAATACTATTTAATTTAAACCATTGAACTCGACGTTCATTCTTGTGCACATTTCAACTTATGCACTGACTATTTAACTTAATACATTAGGGATTCTTAGAAATTTATTTGCAAATAAAATATCATAGGTGTAATATAAAAGATTGGCAAGTGCATAAAATTGAAACCATTTTAGTGAATTAAATCATTAATTTAGACGCTGGTACATAAATATATCATGCTGTAAGTCTTTCCCTAATTAAGCCTCATTAAGGACTTTCTCTTTTTGCTAATAATGCAATGACAAGAAACCTGTCCCTCAAAAGTTAACCTTCGGATATATATCCTTTAGAGTTTTATGGGTACTGGGCAAGTTGACGAAAATAAATATAAATGGCGTTTTTTTCCCTTTGATCAGTATAACAGTATAAGAAACATCCTATACACACACACACACACACACACATATACATTCATAATTATGTGCTTACGTTAGAGATTAAAGTTTTAACAATTTCAATAAAACACAGCTTCAATAATTTAAATAGTTACATTACGCTTCATGATTTTTAAATTTTTTGATAATTGCAATAAACGTGATAATCTTTTAATCTTTTAAATATTTTGATGATTTTGTTAAAATAACTTCAATAATTATATTACACTTTAGAGTTTTACCTATTTTAACAGTTATCTTAAAAGGGAGAGATTTTTTACTGTTGCTAATTACATTAAAAATCATAATCTAAAACCTGAATTTTAAGAAACCACATTAGTAATTTAATAATTTCAGTAAGTATATAAAAATTTATTAACTTTCATATTTTCTACTCAAAACTTAGTTTGGTAATGATTATAATCATTTAAATAATTACATTAAATATGAATGTTATTTCTTTCAACAATTAACAGAAATTTGTAATGAACAAATTCTTGTATTTTTTGAATATTGATTAATAGTTTTTGAAATAAAAATAATTAAATAATAATTTAGAGTATATAGATTTGTAGTTATTTCAACAATTTTATTGAAAATTCCACCCTCTACTTTTTAAATTTTAAAAAGTTATGTTAAATAAGTTTATCCTAATTTCAGTAATTAAATGAAAATCTATAGTTTTACTAATTTTAACAATTACATTGAACTTCTTGACTGAGTATATGATTATGGATGTTACTTTTTTTTAATCTCCAAAAAGTTGGTTCTTCATTCTGAGAAGATTTGTTACTTAGGAATATGAAAAAGTATTTTATTGCAGAGTTGCAATTGCGGTCCAGTGATTGTTGCAATTGTCGCTGAACCTTTCATAATATGATTAAAGTGATTGTTGCAATTGTCAGCTGAATTTTTCATAAAATGGTTAACTTTCCTGCAAAGTAAATTCAAGAATTGTAATAACTCTAAAATTCAAGCTTAAATAAAATGACTCTGAAGCATGTAAATAAAATTAAAATATCCAAACTTCTTCAAGCCACCAAAAGTAAGATTTACCTTAAAATAAGAATTTAACCAAATCCAAAATTCACTACGACGTCACACTACTATCTGAAAATCTAAAATAATAATTCTAACTTAAACCAAATGATGTACCATATTTCGGTATCGCCGCGTCATAATATCCGATACAATACACGAACGTATTTCGGGACATATTATGCCACGTCAGCACCATTATTTTTTAATGCAAAATTACAATTCAAGGCAAAACTCGGAATTCGGCCCAAGTAGGCTCAAATTGAACCCAAGCGAGATCTATTTGGGCCCGAAAAGACCTAATTCGAGCTATATTAAGCCCAGTCCGAGCTATATGGGGCCAAATTCGATCTATTTGAGGTTTAGAAGCCCAGTCCGAGCTATATGGGGCCAAATTCGATCTATTTGAGGCCCAGAAGCCCAGTTCGAGCTATATGGGCCCAAATTCGATCTATTTGAGGCCCGACCTATTTGAAGGCCCAATTCGAGCTATATTAAAATAGGTCTAATTCGACCTATTTAGAGTTATAGTTCGACTTGGATAGCACTTCTAGCTGAATAAGGACTCTTATTACTATATAAGGGGTCCCATGCCTCATTCTAAGGTACGTTTTTATTTTCCAAGCATTTAATTTCGAGCTATATACATCGAATTCGAGCTATAGAGCAATAATTCGAGCTATAATGCAATAGCTCTTGTTCGATCTATATAGAGTGTATTTCGAGCTATTTGAGGGTAATTCGACCAATTCGGGTGCCTTCATCTCGGTTCTCAATACAATTTCGAGGTGTGCTTATTCGACCTATACGGCTCAAATTCGACCTATTTGAGCTAAATTCAATCTATTTGTTCGAGCTATTGTCTCTGACGACAATACCTCACATTCCGACCTATCTGACTTGAGCGTCGGAGTGCCTTCGCCGGAGGAGGCACCAGCTTAGTTTATGTGTAGTGTTGAGTGCAGGTTCTGAACTCGAAAGCTGCTTAAGCATCCAGCAGGAACTAAAGCAGTCTGACGTGGAGTGTTGGAGAGCGTACACGTGTCCAAACGAAAATACCCCACATCAGTGGCGCCGTCTGTGGGAACCTCTTTACGCACTTAGTAACAAACACTGACACTCAATGGCTCAACGAAGAGCAACGGAGAAGAATGGAATGACAGGAAGGACTAGATCACAGAGGGAGGACGATAATCGGGCACCTGATGCTTCTGAGCGAACATCAGTGGCAGCGCCCAGCACTCCCCTTGATCCTCCAACTCACACAGCGAATCAACCTGAAGTTCCTCCCACGGAACAACAGCTATTGAATTCCGCTCAGTTGGATCAAATCATGGCAGCATTCCAAAGGACTATGGTTCCAATGATTGTGCAGCAATTGGCTAACACTTCTGCTCAACAGAATGTTCAGGCTCTAATAGCACAACAACCAGCAGCACAGCCTGCATCACTGCAGCAAGGAAGGACTCATCTAACCCAGCGTCGTGATGATTCGAGGCATTATACGCAGACTAGGATGACAAGGCCAAGGGATCCATCTCCCTCGCCTGAAAGAAGGAATCCTCGTTCAATGAGGACTAATGCTAACAGAGCTCCCAGTCGAGCAACTGGTCGAGATAGAGAAGTGAGGGACGGAGAGGTGAATTTTAGGCAGAGAGTTCCTGATCATCCACCTGCAGCAAGTCGAACTGCCGGAAGAGATAGGGATTTGCCTGAGAGAGTTGTGCCAAGACTGGAGCCTGTTGTTGCAGAATATATTCCACTAAGGGAGAGGCCAAACCCCTTTTGTGAGCCGATCAGTAATTTAACATTGAAGGAAGGAACCAATCTTCATGTCTTGAAGAAGTATGATGGAAATACCGATCCAGTAGCACATTATGATGAGTTAGATGGAGATTTGCAGGTCTTGGGTTATGCAGAGAATATGAGGGCGAAACTTATTTCACTCAGTCTGAGAGGCCCTGCAAAGGAATGGTTCAAGAACTTGCGTTCGCGTTCAATTGAATCATCTGAGCAGTTCAGGAGCATGTTCGTAAAGAAGTTTGCTACTTATCGGATAAAGAAGAAAGCTCCAAGCACGCTGTTTAATATCTATAGAGGACCTGATGAACCTTTGGGAAGGTATATAGAGCGTATGAATCTGGAGATTGGTAGAGTGAATGCTCCCAATGTTGACTTGGTCATCTCTGTATTGGAGCATCGTTGCCGGAGCAAGAAGCTTATAGAAGTAATAACATGGAATACACCTGATTCCATTGAGCAAGTGATGGACCTAGCTAGTAAGGTCATTGAAGTTGAGGAGGCGACCATGAATCAAGGGTTGATGGATTCGCCAGGAATTCATGGGGGCAAGGAGAATAAAGATAGAGATTGGAGGAAGGGGTTAAGGGGCAAAGATCGTGATCGCAATCGACAACCCTTTAAGAAATTTGACAATTATACTCCAATGAGAAAACAAATTGGCGAGATCTACACCATTGAGAAAGATAGCGGGTTGCTGAGAACTCCAAAACCGTTCCGAGAGACGGAGGAGACCAAGGTGTCGAAGAAATATTGTAAGTTCCACAAGCAGAATGGGCATTTTACTAACAAATACAAGGCCCTAAAGAACGAGATTGAATGACTCATTCAAGAGGAGAAACTCGTTGAATACGTCCTCGAGAATAGAGAGTCACGTCAAGAGAAGGCGTCATCTGGACGCAAGGGGGATAGATCTCCGCATGAGAAGAAGGATGAACCAAAGCGTAAAAGGGGTAATGGGAATGATGATATTGAGAATGGAGTCAATGTGATTGCTGGTGGACCAACTGGCGTAGACTCAGCTAAAAGTAGAAAACGCATCTCACGCGATATATACAATGAACGGCTGAAGCGCCCTGAAATAGACCTTGTCTTTGCAGTAGACAAGTTGGATACAAGGATCACATTCGACGATAACGATTTTGACAGCTTGTCTTCACAAGCTAAGGAAGCGCAATACTTGAATTGCCCTATGGTGGTCTCTGCGGTGATTGCGAATCACGCAGTAAAGAGGATCATGATTGATAGTGGATGTTCATCCAACATCATCTTCATGGATGCTTTACAACAAATGAAGCTTGGACAATACGAGAACACTGAATGTGGAAGGATCATGTTACCAACATCCTTTGGCGTGAATCCAAAGAGGAGAACACTGAATGTGGAATATCTCATTGTTGACATACCTTTTGCATACAACGTGCTGATTGGAAGACCTGAAATAACGGCATTTGCTATGATCATCTCTACGGTGCATCAAAAGGTCAAATTCCCAACGCCTGGCAGAGTTGCTGAACTGACTACGAACTATCGTGATTCTTGGAGTTGCTAAGTTACATCAACTAAACCTATCAAGGCGAAAACGGATCCAAATGTCGCGATGATTGACATACGCCCATTGGAGTCGCAAGATATAGGAGAACACGTTGATACGGAGATGGTGCTTGCAACGCAAGTGGACCAAAAGGCGATGCTGGAGGATCCTACTCTTCCCAATGTTGAAGACGCCTCGAAAACGACGGAGGAAGAAAAGGAAGACAAAACGACTTTGCGCTATAAAAAGAATATGGAGATTGAGCGTTTGAAACCTTCTGGAGAGTTTAAGGAGGTGATTCTATTGAATAATGAGCCTGACAAGGTCATTAAAATTGGAAGCGAGTTGACCCCGGAGATTGAGAAGGCGTTATTGGAATGTCTACGAAGAAACTTTGATGTATTCGCATGGACGGACTCGGACTTGAAGGGAATAGATCATCGAGTTGCGGTACATCACCTAAATATCAACCCAAATGCTAAGCCTATCCGGCAGAAGAAGAGACACTTTAGTGACGAAAAGAACAAGGCTGCAGAGTTGGAAGTACAAACAAAGCTTGCTTCAGGCCAGATATTTGAAGTACGATACTCTGAATGGCTAAGCAACGTTGTACTTGTTCCAAATAAGCCGACCGTATGCAGGATGTGCGTGGATTACACTGACTTGAACAAACATTACCCACGAGATCCTTTCCCCTTGTCTAGGATTGATCTCGTAGTTGACTCTACAACAGGGTGTGCACTGCTAAGTCTTTGTGATGCGCATAGCGGTTTCCACCAAATACTAATGGCAGTAAAGGATCAACATAAAACGACCATCATCACTGATAGAGGAATATACTGTTACAAGGTGATGCCGTTTGGTTTGAAGAATGCAGGAGCAACCTTTCAGAGGTTGGTTGCCAAGATGTTTTACCATCAAATCGGCAAGACTATGGAGGTTTACATTGATGACATGCTTATCAAAAGTCTAAAGGCGGAAGATCACGTAAAACATTTGGAAGAGGCTTTTGGTATCATGAAACAATACGGGATGAAGCTAAATCCCAAGAAGTGCACTTTTGGTGTTAAGGCTGGAAAGTTTCTGGGGTACATGGTCAATGAGAGAGGAATCGAAGCTAACCCAGACAAGATTAAAGCTATAATGGATCTACCGTCCCCTAAGTCTGTTCGAGAGGTGCAACGCTTGGTGGGGAGGATCACGGCACTTAGTCGATTCATTTCGCATTCAGCAGAATTTTTTTTTACCTTTTTTCAAGAAGTTACGTAAGACACCTAAGTTTGTCTGGACTGAAGATTGTGAAGAGGCTTTTCGCCAATTGAAGGTGTATCTTACGACACCACCATTACTATCTAAGCCCAATGACAATGAGATGCTATATCTTTACTTGGCCATAACGAAGAATTCACTAAGCACAGTACTCGTGCGCGAAGAAGACAAGAAACATTTTCCTATCTATTACGTTAGCAAAGTGTTGAATAGGGCAGAGGTGAATTTTCTGGAGATCGAAAAGCTAGCATACGCACTTGTGATAACTGCACGAAAGTTAAGACCATACTTTCAATCACATACGGTTACTGTCTTAACTAATCAACCACTGAAACAAGTTATGGCAAAACCGGAAACATCTGGGAGACTGGTGAAGTGGGCAATCAGAGTTAGGAGAATACGGCTTGGAGTATATGCCAAAAACGGCGATCAAAGCACAAAGGCTGGCAGACTTTGTAGCTGAAACTATCTCAGAGGCAGAGCAAGCGCCCGATGTAGCAATGGTGACAGAAGATATTAAAAGGGACAAACCTGTAGTTGCGAGGGGAACTTGGACTTTACATGTAGATGGATCATCTACAAACGACGCTGGTGGCGCAGGAATTTACCTAAAATCGGCGGATGGTAGAGAATTCGACTATGCAATAAGGTTAAATTTCCAAGTGACGAATAATCAAGCGGAATATGAGGCTATGCTAGCTGGCACCCAAATGGCAAAATCGTTGGGGATAACGAAGCTTGTTGCATTCACGGACTCACAATTGATTGCTAACCAATTCGAAGGAAAATATGAGGCGAAAGAGGCTGCAATAGTAAAGTATCTCGAAAAATTGAAGGAGGCGACATCAAACTTCGATAATTTCTTTATTTCGCAGATCCCTCGAATAGAGAATGAACGCGCTGACTCTTTGTCACGATTTGCAAGTACCGCCGAAGTGTTTGTTGAAAGGTGAGTAACACTATTGGCTTCAGAGCAGCCTTCTATTGGCAAAGGAGTTGAGTCAAAACCGACGCAAGCATTGGACTATGCTCTGCCAGTAGAGATCGAGGCATGTTGGAAGGATGAGATCATTGATTATCTTCAGAACGAGAACTTACCTAATGATCCTCAAGCGATCAGAAGGCTCAAGTACAAATCTGCAAGATTTACTATGTTCAATGGCGAACTGTACAAACGGTCTTTTGAGGGACCACTCTTAAGATGCCTATCTCCGTCACAGGCAAAACAAGTTTTACGAGAAATTCATGAAGGAAGTTGCGGAAATCACTCAGGAGGACGATCTTTGGCCCAGAAAATACTCCGACAAGGATATTTCTGGCCAACTATTATGAGAGATGCTATGGATTACTCTAGGAAGTGCAGAAGCTGTCAATTGCATGCGAAGATCATTCATACACCTGCACAACCTATGACAACTGTGAGTTATGGATGTCCATTTGATCAATGGGGAATAGATATCGTTGGACCAATGCCTAAGGTTATTGGAGGTAGAAAATAGTTATTGGTGGCAGTCGAGTATTACACTAAGTGGGTTGAAGCTGAAGCACTTGTAAACATTACTGAGGCTAATGTGAAACAACTCATCTGGAAGAACATTGTTTGTCGATTCGGAATCCCAAGGGTCTTAATTTCCGACAATGGAAGGCAGTTCCAAGGCTTTAAGATTCAAGACTGGTGCAAAGATATGAAAATTGAGCAACGTTTTACATCCGTAACGCATCTGGAAGCAAATGGGCAAGTGGATGTCACTAACAACACATTAGTGAAGAGTTTGGAGAAAAGGCTGGAAGGAGAAGGAGGAAACTGGGCAGACGAGCTGCCAGGAATATTATGGGCATATCGCACAACTCCTCGCACTTCTACAGGAGAAACTCCATACTTATTGACATATGGATCTGAAGCAGTGATACCGGCTGAGATTGGAATGCCAATTTATCGTATTGTTACATATGATGAGGAGCAGGCACTAAGGGCAAGACAAATGGATTTGGAGTTGATCAGAGCAACAAGGGAAGCAGCATACCAACGTACTCAAGCGTATAAATCTATGATGGCAAAAGCATATGACAACAAAGTTCGTTTCAGGAACTATCAAGTGGGGACTTGGTACTTAGGAAAGTTGAAGCTACCAAGCATGTTGGAAAGTTGAAGCCAAACTGGGAAGAACCGTACAGAGTGGAGAAAGCAAGCTCAAAAGGATATTATTACTTACAAGAGTTGGGTGGAAGGACTTTGTCACGCCCCTGGAAAGTCAAGAACTTACGAAGGTTTTATAGTTAGAACACTAGTTTTCTAATGGCCTTGTGGCATGATAGGACCGTAGTTTCAATACTTCATTCGCTTATTCTTTTACGAATTACGAGTCCCTTTACGCGGATTCTCATTGTAATAGTTAGCAGCGAACTACGGGGACTTGATTCCTAGCCAACCTATATACGGCGAGATACGTAGGCAACTCGGAAGTTACTCGAGCTCAGTCCAAAAACTAATATAATCTCTTATTTTATTCAAGTTTAGCCGTTGCCTACTCATTACCCGCAAGATTACAACCTATCAGGATACATGAGGTTAAACTCATACTGTCTACAAACTTTAAGTTTAAAAACTTAATCAAAACGAACGTTAGCTTTGTATAACGAGCACTAGCCTCGTGGAGTCGAGCACAAGTCCTCGTACTCCCGCGAACATAGCTTCGCAAGCGCAAACATAACTTTGCACAACGAGCACAAGCCTCGTGGAGTCGAGCAAAAGTCATCGTACTCCCGTGAACATAGCTTTGCAAGCGCAAACATAGCTTTGCACAACGAGCACAAGCCTCGTGGAGTCGAGCACAAGTCCTCGTACTCCTGTGAACATAGCTTCGCAAGCGCAAACATAGCTTTGCACAACGAGCACAAGCCTCGTGGAGTCGAACATAAGTCTTCGCACTCCCGCGAACATAGCTTCGCAAGCGCGAACATTAGCTTCCCACAACGAGCACAAGCCTCGTAGAGTCGAGCACAAGTTCTCGCACTCTCACATATACTTGTTTATAAAACTTAAGTGTTTTAGCAAGTGACAAATATAAACTTAAAAAGTAGACACATATGAGCAAAGATTTAACAAGACAAAATAACGACATTCAAAGATTTCTAAAGTCAAACTGTACTAGCAATGGATAAGCGCTAAAGTAGCGCACAAGTCAACAAGATATACTGTACGGAAAGAATGTATTACTGTGAATATACTGTACGAAATGTAAAGATGTTCAAAAATACTAAGCTAAGGCACAGATGCCAGGAATAAGGGCACGCAGGCCACTCAAAGTGATCAGGGCAGCAAATTTAGTCCTAGAGACTTCACAGCACCCTCGCTCTGCTCCTGAATATCAGCAAATGACTCGTTCAGGGGCCCGGTGTCATCCACGGGAGAAATCTGACAAGGAGCAAGAGTTGGAACAGTGGCATCGGGCATAGGCTGATCGCCCTCTGCAGGATGATCCAAGACTTGAGGGTCGAAACCCATCTCACCCTCCTCCAGGGGCACATCCGGAGCAGCGGCAGAAGCAGATAGGTTCGCCAACTTTCGCAGCAGGAGCAAGCTCAGCAGGAGACGGATCGGCAACAGCAGCACCTGAGGATTCACCGACCTCCGCATCATCCTCGTTCAGGCAGTTGAGAACACTGAAATCTTCATTCTTGAACCCAGGAGCGAGGGCACCTCGGGCGACGATGTCATCAAGGGCCATATTGTAGCCCTTGGTTGTATCAAAGCCGCCCTTCTCTAAGACAATCTGCTCCCATGTAGCCGAGCGAAAGAACTCGATGGCTACCATCACCTTATCCTCATCAGGGAGCTCCTACGAACCAAGTGAAGAAAAATGTAAGTACAAAATACAAGACATCAAGAAAAGGGAAATAAAGTCAAGAAAGAGAGGACTACCTCGTTCATGGCCGTGTTATAGCCATCCTCCTCAGCGGTCGCAAGGCGAGCTTTGACATCAGCTAGCTCAGCCTCGAGTCTCGCACGTTCCGCCTCAGCAGCAGCAGCGACATCCTGCATCGTCCTGATGGTGTCAACGTGGTCGTCAACAAGGGAAGTGGCGTGCTGGCAATCGGTGGTGAGCTGACTAGACATTCGCTTCTCCTCAACGAGCTCCTTGTCAAGGATAGCTTTAGCTGCTTTCAGGGCCTCCAGCTCGGCCTGCACTACTTTCAGTTCGTCGACGGCTACAATAAGATGTTTCTCAACTTCAGCCTTAGCCTCCTTGGCTTGTTTCTCCAGTCGTTGAGCTTGCAAGGCTGAAGAGAGGTGCCTGTCCATCAGCGCCCTCTGTTGATCCTGAGAAGTCATGACCATGTCGAAATTCTCCGCCATGGTCTGAAAGTTAATGAAGAACTACAAAAGATGGAGAAAGTCAGTGATATTCAAAAACAAGTACAAAACGGAATTCAAGAAAAGAATATAAGTACACAAACCTCGCACATAGACAAGGCAGCACGGCTGACCAGCTTCTTGTGCCCCATCGCCTGGTAGTAAAGCTGACGGTCGAAGTCAGGCAAAAATCCCTTCATGAGTCGAAGGGCAGTAGTATCTTTCATGGTGAACTGTCCTGACTCGACCGTAGCTCGCACTATCTCCTCCACATCGATGTCGAGCTCATCATCCTCATAGGTATTTGACTTGTCATGCCCGGGATGCTTACCCCGTCGAATCTCCTCAGCAGTCGCAGACCTCTTCCTGGTCGCTGGCTCAGGGTTAGCCTCATTGAAACGACGAGCTGCTTCAGCAACAGAAGGAACATGCACTCTTCCAGTTGAAGGTGCTGGTGGAGGAGAAAGCTCCTGAACAATCGGCTCAGAACCGATAGGTGGTGATCCAGGAGCAGCTTCAGCAGTCGACTGCGAAGGAGCAGGAGAAGGCGGAGGAGCAGAACCCCTACCTCGTCCCGACCCTCGAGTCGAGACTGCAGCGGTGGAAGGAGGAGTAGGAGCACTGCTGCCTGTCGAACTAGTGCCAGCCGTCTTCGCACCACGGCAACTGGTCTTCTCAGGAATGGGCGCTGAGGCCTGAGGAGCGTCCGCGCCGCGCTTCATAGCTGCCAGCCTCTTCTTCGTCTTGTCCATAACGATGCGCTCTGAAAATAACAAATAATGCAAAGGTTAAAAGATAATCAAGGAAGGCATAAATTCAACAAGTAAAAAGGACAAACATGCATAATGTTATACCAAAAACAGAAGACTCAACGCCTGCACGATGAGTATAACCGCCGGCCCGCAACACTGGGGTGGTGGTCAACTCAAAAGCATCAAACTGATGCTCTTTCAAGTTCTTAACCACTTTCTGGCTATAGAGAGGAGGATCGGGGCTTCTGGGCGATGGACGGGCGTCAGTCTTAAGCCGCTTGAATCGGAATTCCTGAGTCTTGGATTCCTTGATGAAGAACCATTGTTTCTTCCAGTGAGCCCCGAAGCTCGTTTGTAGATCAGACAGGAAGCATTGCTTCTTTCGCGAACTCAAATAGTAAAACCCGACGTCTACACCTCTATTACGGAATTTAACTAAGAACAATTGCCAAAAACCGGCTACAGAACACGGGAGGTCAAAGACGCGGGTAAGCATCACATAAGCATACATCTGTGTGTATGCGTTGGGGGTAAAATGTGAAGGACAAGAATTGAGAGAGGCCATGATTTCTGAAACAACAGGGGATATGGGAAACCGTAAGCCACAATGGATATAACTACTGAAGACAGTGAGACACCCTTCTGGCGGGTTGTTTATCCTATCATCTGGCCCAGGAACGATAATCTCATAAGTATCAGGGATGTCATAGGTATCACGATAATAAGCTATGTCGTAAGGAAGGGAAGAAGGAAACTGATCAAAGTTAATCATGTTTCGCGCAGCGAGTTGTTCAGGAGAGTTTGCGGCAGGTATGGGAGCATCGTCGGGTAGAGGCAAATAAGGCACGATGGGGAGAGGGTTAGACTCAACCTCGTCATCTCCTAGGATGTCTACTTCCATATAAGACGCCCTATCATTGCTAGATCTTCTCTCATTGCTAGATGAGGTATCGTCACTTGAGTCATTACTACTGCCGCTAGTCGACTCATTTTCCTTAGCCTTAGACGACTTAGAAGACTCACTACTATTTTCCCTACTACTACTGGAAGACTCAAGATCAATAACTCGCGTCATAAAGAGGTTCAGGTTGAAAGATTACCGGCATGAGGGTCTAGATCTACAGAAACTTCTTCGTTTGGGTCGATTTGCTCATATGACCTCTGCGCAGGTACAAACAGCTTCTGGTTGCCGAGGACGAATAGGGGACGATGGACGCCTTTTGTTTGAGTTACGAGGATTCCGATATGAAGAATCTCGAGGTTGATTGCGCGAGTTGTAGTAGGCACGTTGGTGAGATCGAGGTGGTGATGGACGTCGTGGAGACCAGTTACGCCGAAGTCGCGCCGTCGTGAACAAATCTGCGAAAAAGTCAAAATTATTAGCATTTTAAAACTTTTTCAAAAATTGGAAACTTTTTGCTAAGTGTTATAGCTCGAATTTACATAGGTAATTCGAGCTATATTTCCGAGTTATTTATAACTTACCAAAGGATATAATTAGCAGGGGATTTTCGAGCTATTCTAGCAAAATTCGATGTATTTGGGGTGTTCTTCGAGCTATTTGGAGGTTTTTCGAGCTATTATACAAGACTTACTAAATTGGGAGCAATTTCGAGTTATTTCAGCGCACTTACTATATTTGGTAATTTCGAACTATAAATTCGAGCTATTTCTCGAGAGCTCTGGAGGAATGCTTAGGCGCGAAATGAGGAAATGAAGCTGGGAGTGGAGTATTTATAGGCGAAATGATGCGGTAATTACCAAAATACCCTCAAATTCGACCTATAGGCAAATTTGAGCTATTTTCCGGGAAATTTTTTCTAAAATTCGAGTTATCTTTTTGGAGGGTAATTTCGACCAATATGCAAATTCGAGCTATTTTCCGGGAAATTTTTTCTGGAATTCGAGCTATCTTTTTGGAAGGTAATTTCGACCTATACTCACTAGAGTTACCAAAAATAGTAAATTCGACCTATTTTCGAATTTTGATATTTTTGGTCAAATTCTTGGTTTTTTACGCCGAGGCCGATTTCGTTGCACGATAATCGGTTATGTGACTTCTTTTTAGTTCGTATGACCAATGTTTGTGCACATTACTCTTACGAACTGGGGGACTCCATGATGTACCATATTTCGGTACCGTCACGTCATAATATCCGATACAATACACGAACGTATTTCGAGACATATTATGCCACGTCAGCACCATTATTTTTTAATGCAAAATTACAATTCAAGGCAAAACTCGGACTTCGGCCCAAGTAGGCTCAAATTGAACCCAAGCGAGATCTATTTGGGCCCAAAAAGGCCTAATTCGAGCTATATCAAGCCCAGTCCGAGCTATATGGGGCCAAATTCGATCTATTTGAGGCTCAAAAGCCCAGTCCGAGCTATATGGGGCCAAATCCGATCTATTTGAGGCCCAGAAGCCCAGTTCGAGCTATATGGGCCCAAATTCAATCTATTTGAGGCCCAATTCGACCAATTTGAAGGCCCAATTTGAGCTATATCAAAATAGGTCTAATTCGACCTATTTAGAGTTATAGTTCGACTTGGATAACACTTCTAGCTGAATAAGGACTCTTATTACTATATAAGGGGGTCCCATGCCTCATTCTAAGGTACGTTTTTATTTTCCAAGTATTTAATTTCGAGCTATATACATCGAATTCGAGCTATAGAGCAATAATTCGAGCTATATTGCAATAGCTCTTGTTCGATCTATATAGAGTGTATTTTGAGCTATTTGAGGGTAATTCGACCTATCCGGGTGCCTTCATCTCGGTTCTCAATACCATTTCGAGGTGTGCTTATTCGACCTATACGACTCAAATTCGACCTATTTGAGCTAAATTCGATCTATTTGTTCGAGCTATTGTCTCTGACGACAATACCTCACATTCCGACCTATCTGACTTGAGCGTCGGAGTGCCTTAGCCGGAGGAGGCACCGGCTTAGTTTACGTGTAGTGTTGAGTGTAGGTTCTGAACTCGAAAGCTGATTAAGCATCCAACAGGAACTAAAGCAGTCTGACGTGGAGTGTTGGAGAGCGGACACGTGTCCAGACGAAAATACCCCACATCACCAAATAAAACTAGTTACTATACGGAGCCCAATTGCACCAACTCTCTCTCTCTCTCTCTCTCACATACACATTTGTAAGCGGTAGCCCAATATATACCAAGCACGATTACCGCAACAATATTGGGCCCCGAAATAGGCCAGCAAAATGAGCATGACACCATCTCTTGGGCCTGGAACATAACTGGGAAATTCTCGATTGCAAGCGCCTATGACTTACTAACAGAAAACTATGAAGTGTACTGAACCTTAGTTACCGTGGCCAGTTATATGGAAACCGCGCGCCCTCCCAAGAATTCAATCCTTTGCATGATTGCTATGCCATGAAGCCTTTCCAAGTAATGAACAACTGCATTATCAAAACACCATCCTGCAGTCGGAATGCCCCATGTGCCAAGCATAGCTTGAAACACAAGATCATCTGTTCATGAAGTGCCAAGCACTTTCATAGTGCAGGCAACTTCTTTGCCCCTACTTGGAAGGGGCATCTCTAATTAGCCCACTTTTGTATCTAAAAAATTTGCACGAAAAGCAATGTTCGCACTGCACTACGTTTATCTGAATCGTTTGTCAAACAAGAAACCGACTTGTTTTTCAAAATGAACCTATTAATGCTAACGCGTTTCAACAAACTTTCACTAAGTATACAGAGAGTAACAAGACCTTATTCACACAGGCCACGCGGAAGGACAAACCAGCGTACTCTCACACCCTTTTCTGGACATCACCTCCTGTAGGCTATGCTATGTGCAATTAAACTTTGATGGATCAACACTTGGAAACCCGGGGCCGACATGGCTAGGGAGGATCTTTTGGAATGAGGACGAGACGCTCTTGGCCGCTTACTCGGGATCATTAGGCATCACCACTAACAATCATGCTAAATTTATGAGTCTTTAGGTTGTGTTACGTATGGCTAGGAATTTGCATCTGTTGTCCTTCCTTACTCCTATACGTCACTGTTTGAGCAGGACCCAGTACCCTCCCTCCAACCTACGGGTCTCCTTCGGGAGATATGGACACTAGCTACTAATTCACTTTTGTTACGAGGACATTTTGCTACAGAGAGTTGAATGCGGTGGCAGACTTTTTGGCTAAGCTTAGCTCGACACGGCAAGCTCGATCGCAAGAACAACAGGTCTCTCAGGACACTCAGACCTCCTTATGTTTATACTTTTGGGATACATGCCCGACTTGGCTGATTCCTCTTTTGTATTACGATGTTCATTTTGTTATTAACCACATTTCCCGGTCCCCATTTCCCTCTACTAAAGCAGTTTGTTTGCGTTAAATTTTTTCATATATATATATATATATATATATATATATATATATATATATATTCTCCGTTTCTAAAAAAAAACATTTTAGGAGATTTAGTGACTGTTCATGGTGCGTGTGAGGTGCAATATTTCCTTTAGAAATGAAACTTCAATCACATGGATATACCAATATGCAAGTAGACATAAAAATGTATTCATTTGAAGGTACCCAATCAATACTTGATGTAACAGTTGATGTAGTCAACCTTATCCCTCCCAAAAATTTACCTCTATGATTTCCTCGTACAAGAAACTACATTACAATCAGTACTTATGTCATGGTATATATGCCGATGACATCACATAATTTATTAATAATAAGAAGTTAAAATATTTGGGATATAACAAGAATACTTTCTACCAATAGTTTATGAATTTACATATTAAGAAAGATCCAACATAAATAACAGATAATTTGGTATTATTTGAGGATTCTTTCCTTAAAAATAGATATCAAATTATATTCATAAGGAACAATCTCATCACCTCATGTCCTTCAGAATATCAAATCAAAGGATATTGCTTTTGAACCATTAAACTAATTTTAGAACTTATCTTGATAATATTATGACAGAAGTAACTCGGTCCATAAACTCGACTGTGGAAAAAATTGTCAGCAATAAATTGTATTAATTTAAACAATGATTAATATTATTTCCAATATCAACAATTAAATATATTTATAGTTTCAGTAATTTCGTACATTTAATTGTAGGATTATAATGATTTTAATAATTATATTAATTTTTTTAGCAATTTCGTTTAAGATTTTAATAAAATGTGTGCAATAATTTTTAATAAGCTCATTAATGACATCAAGTTTAGATTTTTAGTAATTTCAAGAATAACATTTCGCTTGGTAATATATAATAACGTATCATTTTATAATTACACTAAAAAATTTAAAATGTTAATTTCTTAAACTTTTGAAATAGTTTTTAAAACCATAATAAATTAAAACTATAGTGAAAGATAAATGAAATAATAATGAGTGGAGTTGGGTTGGGAGGTGCCTACCTCCACATGCCTCTCATCCTTTTGCTTCATGGGCACAATCAGAAATTTGGTTTAGGAGGGAGGGGCGGGAAATAACGTTTAAGAACTTTTTTCATTAGCATATATATTTTTAACAGTTAATATATTATAGTTTTTTTATAATAACCATTATCCCTTATGGAGACATAATCACCTTAAGAAAGAAATAAGAAGCTATCGCAACAATTTTAAAAGAAAAAAATGGCAAGCCTCCCTCTCCTTTTTTTGACTAAAAGACTGTTTTTTTTTTTTTTTTTTTTTTTTTTTTTTTTTTTTTGTGTATTTTTCTTTCACCACACTGTTTCTTGCTTATTACGTATAACGCCTGGTTTTTTTCCTAATTTTTCACATGCATTTTCTCCTATTACTTATATCACATGGGTTTTTTTTTTTCCAATATTCTTTACTTAGACATAGCATAGTTATGATATTGAATTAATAATAAATTTCAGGAAATACTATTATTCTCAATTGTATCACTAAGTTAATTTTTAGTTTCAAATTATAATTTTTTCCTCACATATACAAGCTTAAATGTTGAAAAATATTAAAACGACTAGATAATCATTCTCTTAGAATAAAATATACATGCAAATATTGTTAGAAATAATAATCTTTTATGTTCTTTACCAAATGAAAGCATATGAGTATAAATGTTCAAAGTAGTATGGCAAGTCGAGTACACTATTATATCAAAAAAAAAAAAAAAAAAAGTCTCGTACATTATTATGAAATTAAGGAGTACAAGTGAAATAGGTCTTAAATTACTACAAAAAAAATTATAAGATAATCTAAGTTTGAAACTATACAAAAATAACAACGGGAAATGTATAATTATATCAAACTATATAAAATATACATTCCCCTTCCCTCCGCCACCGCTTCGCTTCTTCACACTCCAAACTCTGGTACATACTACAAAATTAAGTTGGATTGAATTGCTTGGGATTTATGCAGTCCCAAGAGGCGAAGAAGTTAATTTGCCAAGGCCCAAGAAGAAGAATCAATATTGGACCAATTTTCACAATTTCTTTTCTGGGCCAGGCCAGAGACAAATGAATGTTAATGCGTCTCACAGAATTGTAGAGGTCCAATATCCGTTTCCTTTTCTTCCATTGCGAGTTCAGATTTGATTCGAATTTAACGATATCATTAGTCATTACCAACAACAGTTGCTTCAAGCAACAATTCCCCTAATGTAAGTGATATTTCAGAGTTATATTCAAGTAATTTATGTTTGTGGAAGTTTCAAAGTAAACACAAATTAAATCACATAAATTGTAAGTCTTGGATTCTTTGCAAAACTGTTGATTTGTCGAAGCTGACTTCATAAAAAAAAAAAAAAAAAATTTCAAAATGTCTCTTAATCATTTGTTACAAGGGTCTCCTCTCTTGGGCCGACACTAAAAGTTTAAATTATTACGCTTATTAACAACTAATTTCTTCATCTGGCATACTATCAAAGAGCAGTCTTTAAGTCTTAATATACTGGTCACACTATGAAAAATATCATATATCTTGTATGCATTGCTAGCTAGGAATATTCTCTTATATTCATTGAGGTACACTGATCAATCATCCCAGGATACTACACAGAGTCGTGGAGTGCGCGACGATGTAGTGACATGTTTAATTATGGATTAGGGTCCATATGCATCATGTAAACCATCCATGTCAACAATACAAACAATATTATGATTAGAATCTTAGATGCAGTTAATTATAGAGTTGGAAATATGACAACTTTGTTAACGGTAATCTAACTATTGTCCGAAGTCCGAACAGTGAAAAGACCATTTAACTAAAATTAATGTAGTATGCCGAAAATCTGATCATTGGGCCTAAGGCGGTGAATAGAGGAAAAACGAATCCAATTTATCGGTTAGGGCCAAACTTGAACAGGTCGTTCAAATTTTGGCCACTTTAGCTAATTTTGTTATTGAGTTCAATTGGTACCTTCACTTGGCGTACTTTTATTCTAATACCTTCAAACGTGATAGAAATTTTAAAATTGGTATTTAATATATTGCCTCACATGTTTCATGGTTCAATTAGCCACAATTGCTTTGATCCACCCTAAAGTCTTCGCAGAGTTTGAAAAATGCTTGATTGTTATAAAGTTTTCTTGTCTACAGATCAAGAACGTTCATTTTCTCTAACATGACACTACAAAGATAAACTCTCTTGGGTCAAGGCGCATTCAATTCGACTTGACAATTTAAACTTTAGGTGAAAAATCTGTCACTAAAACTTTACATAGAGGATTTCTTTCTATCTTTAAATTTTATGCAGTGATTTTTTATTGTTGAAATTTACAAATAGGTACGAAATATCAGTTCTTACGATGGATTTTCCTCACTTGTATAAAAATTCCCTTCCGAAAAAATTAAGGGGCGAATTCCGGAGACTAAAACCACTCGAGAGGGAAAATTCATCTTTAAATTGTACATTTTAAAGAGTGGATTTTGTGCGTACGTCTCTGGAACAATTGTTTTCATAGCAAATAAAGTTTGTATTTGTATATAACTGTTTCGCACTTGTCGACCAAAATGCATAAAGAAAATTAGGAAAATGGCTGTAGCTAGTAAACTAGTTTCTTAAGTTTATGGAGATTTGTATATAACTGTTTTGCATTTGTCTCATAGCTTGTCCAGATTTTTGTATTTTATTTTGGAAGAAATGCAATTTTTGCCCACTAACTTTGACGATTTGGCACTTTTGCCCAATATCTTTTCGGGCCGGACTTTTACCCTGTAGGTATCGACTTTCGCCGCAAAATATGCGCAACCAGGCTTTAAACGGGCTTTATGCATACGTGGATGCCAAATGGCTAAAACGTCAATCCACGTGGAAAAACGCATTGCCACCCGTATTTTTTCACATTCAAAAACGTTTTTACCTAAAGTTATAGGCCATTTTTACAATTTTGTTAAAATAATTTAAATAAATTCAAAAAATTATTTTCAAAATAATGCATTAGTCAGTAGATATCTCACGTGCAATAATTACACTGTATTATTTAGTAAGATGGTTTAAAAGTAGATCGTTCGAATTGACGTTCCCGAGAACAATTAAAGAAGACAAGCACACAAGATAATAACGTCTTTAAAAATATATTGAACAATTACATTCTCTTTATTCGAACCTGTTTCCACTTCATTGAATATATATTATATTAAAAATGAAGAAGCACATTGATGTCGAAAAGGAAAAGGGACAGTGGCGAACAAGGTGATCGAAAGGATAACATGAAACAAAAAAGTTAAGAAAGAGTGTAAAGCGATTACAAGTACGTAGTAATCTTTTTTAACTTTTTGGTTGCATGCCATGCATTAGTAGGATAGCCTTAAACTCGTCTTCATTTTTTAAGTCGTCTTTAGCTACAATGCCACTGGTAGGAGAATTTTCTTATAACGCGAGATAAGCCCAACCGAAGCCAAAATAATAATAAAACGAACATATATATATATATATATATATATATATATATATATATATATATATATATATATATATATATATATATATATATATATGCAATTTGGTAACGCAAATTTTTGTAAGCAGCTACTTAAAGTGATAATTATATTAATGAGAAATATATATATATATATATATATATATATATATATATATATATATATATATATATATATATATATATATATATATATATATATATATGCAATTTGGTAACGCAAATTTTTGTAAGCAGCTACTTAAAGTGATAATTATATTAATGAGAAATAATTTTTTCTTATTAGGGTTTCTTTTAAATACCATTTCTCAAAAGTGGTTTGAGAAGCCGCCAGTCCGCCTTACACCAACCTCATGTTGCTTGTGCTTTTCGTACTTTTTTAAAGGCCAAATAAAAGTAGAAGTTAGTATCACGAACACTAAAAAAATGCGCATGCATGTCTAAAAACCAATAAGTGATTTTTATAAGTACATATATCGTTCATTTAATCATAGTTGTTGAATAAGAAGTGCTAAATTTGTACGCATAACTTTGCCATAACGTAACTGCGCCCATTTAGAACGAACAATCTAAACTTACTATTGATAAATCTGTGTTAGAACTTGTCTTACTCCTTTTATATATGCGCACGCACATTGAAATCACACGTATATATAACATGGGAAGCCGGTTAATATTAAGGTGTCTTAACTCTTAACATGTCAATCTCTACCCAACCGTCTCTATATTTATCAATTCTTTTTTTTTTTCTTTTGGTTTTTTTAGACTAAATTCATTCTCAACATAAAAGTTAAAACATAAAGGAAGATGATATATAGAGCAAAATCTCTAAATACATAGCAAATTTTTATAGTTCACTAAATATGTATAAGGTGGGGTTATGATATACAGTCACGTGATCTTAATATTATCAATCATTTTAGTAGGATTGGAAGAAAAGTTAAACTTTACCCAACGTGCCAAAATATCATTAATAAACTTGTAAACTTATCTTTGAACAAGAGTTTGCTTTAAGGATTTTATATTTTTTAGATGCCGAGTCATATAAAGGGTAACCTTAGTTAACTATCCACCAATCAAGCACAGTCCATCATTAAGATTTAGAAAAGTTTTTAAAAAGATTTAGTTCTTTCCTAAATAAATAGAATTTCATCTTTCAACCAACCCAAAAAGCAATTAAAATTATTTCCTAAGCTATATAATCTTAATAAAACCAATTATTTCATTCAAGCTCAATATTATTAGTAGTTTTTCATTATCCACCAAGAATAGAGAAGATACACACTTTCTTTTATTTTCATAAGATGTATTCAATGATGAAAAGAAAAAGGCGTGAACCAAGAAGTTAAAGTTATTAGGATATAAGTAACTAAATGTTCCAAGAATTGAAAATTATTATGATATAATTTAATATGTCTCAAGAACTAGAAATTACTAGGATACAATTGAATAATTGTCCCAATAATTAAAATTATTACTTAGGTATTCTAAAATCTAAACTAGTGAAATTAAATAAGTATCTCAAGAATTAAATGTTATTAGGACATATTAACTAAATGCTCCAAGAATTAAAAGTTATTATAATATGATGCGGGGTATTTTCGTCTGGATACGTGTCCACTTGTCAATACTTCACGTCAGACTCCTTTAGTCCCTACTGAATCCTTAAACAGCTTTTGAGTTCGGAACCTGCACTCAACACCACACGTAAACTAAGCCGGTGCCTTCTCCGGCGAAGACACTCCGACGCTCAAGTCAGATGGGTCGGAATATGAGATCTTTTTGTGCAAGGCAACAAGTCGAATGAACTGATCAAAATAGGTCGAAACAGTGCACAAGCAATAAGTCGAATAAAAGCAACAAGCAAGTCGAATGAACTGAGCCAAACAAGTCGAATGAAGCAGTCCAAAACAACTCGAATGAGTGCAAAATAGGTCGAACTCGAGCTTTTTGAGACAACTCGAATGAGCTCGGTGAATAGGTTGAGGTCGGCTTATATAACTCGAACTTAGGGCTCGGAAATAATAAAAATGTACATTGGAATGAGGAATGTGACCCCTTTATATAGGCATAAGAGTCCTTATTCAACTAGAAGTGCAATCCAAGTAGGACTATGAGTTGAATAAGTTGAATTAGAGCTATTTTGGAATAACTCAAATGACTTGCAAAATAGCTCGAATGACTTGCAAGAAAAATAGCTCGAATGGCATTGAAAAACGACTCAAATTGGGCCTTGAACAACTCAATTTGGGCTTGTGCAATCTGAATTGGGCCCCGAATAACTCAAAATTGGTGCTGCATGGGCCTAATTTTGAGTTTTGCCTTAAATTGTAATTTTGCATTAAAAAATAATGGTGTTGTCGTGGCATAATAGTCCGAAATACGCTCGTGGTATTATATCGAATATTATGACGTGGCGATACTGAAATATGGTACACCATGGAGTCCCCCAGTTTGTAAGAGTAATGTGTGAAAACATTGGTCATACAAACTAAAAATAGTTCAAGAAACCCCAGTAATCGTGCAATGAGTCCGGCAGTGAAGAAGCGTAACCAAACTCTTCAAGAAAAATTTTTGAAATTTTTTCCCGAAAACAAGTCGAATAAACTGATAGCTTGAATGTGTAATAACTCGAACATGGGCATTTATGTAATTTTATCGCCAGCTGCGCCTATAAATACCCGCCGAAAATGATTTCATTTCAGATTTAATTTTTTCACAAATTGCTCGAACTCCGTCAATAGCTCGAACAACAAATAGCTCAAATACACTGCAGTTGTTTTTATAGCTCGAAAACACGTGAAAATAGCTCGAAAACTCTAGGTATAACTCGAATACACTCTGTAGAGCTCGAATGACCCCATTATAGCTCGAACAAGTATAGAGTTAGTCGAATTCACTACAATAGGTCGAATAATCATGCAATAACACTATAATGCTAGCTCGGAATACTTTGTGTGGACTCGAGTTATATGAAATAACTCAGTGAAGCTTGATTTCGAGCTATAACACTTAGAATTTTTTTTGAAAATTTTCAGAAAAATCTATCGGACTTATCTTTCTGCAAACTTTTTGCAGATTTGTCGCGATGGCTTGTTCCAATAAACAATGTTACTGCCGTAGTCCACCAGCACACTCCGATCGCCATCCAGAATCCTCACATCCCAGCTCTGATCGGGATCATAGCTCTACACGAAGATCTAGCCCTCCTCGTGCTTCACAATCCGAGTTCCAGGAGCTCCAAGGATCTTTGTGCCAGCGCAGAGATCCTACGAGAGGCGAGACCCTCAGATTGAGCGAGTGCTAGACTTGAACCCTAGAACTGGTAAACACTAACTCCTTCCTACACTACTTATGGCTTCTGAGTCAGACATAGAGTCCATGAGTCATGTAGATGTTCCTGAAGTCATAGAGTCGTCTGGGTTCGGGTCTGGGTCTTCATCTGATAGTGGGGATTCAGATAGTAACACATCATCCTCTAATGCCCAAGGGTCAGATAGGGAGGTCAATATTTTAGACCATTCTGACAGTAAGGAATTTCTGACCAACATTGCTGAACCATCCCTGTAGTTTCAGATGAGTCTATTGTGCCACCCCTATGGAAGTTGATAATGCCATCGTAGATGAGACTGTCCAGGAATTAGCGGATGAAGGAATAAAACTAGACAGCCCATGTCCTGCTAACAATCTTTTGAACTTTGCCGGTATTCATCCCTTAAAAATACTCATGGAGAATCGTTTTATAAAAATATTTAAGATGTCCCTGAACCATACGCCATTATTTTTCCTGGCCCTCAGGACCGGTTGGACAATCCTCCCGCCGGTTGTTTGACCGTTTTCCATAACTTCCTATCTTGTGGAGTTAGGTTCCCTCTCCATGGTGTAGTGCGTCAAATACTCCTCAGATTTCCTTCTTGTGTCTCTCATTTCATACCCAATACCTATTGCATCATTCACGCATTCATCATCTTGATGAGGGTGTATAAGCTTCCTGGTGCCGCCGATGCTTTCTTCCAGATGTTCCTTAGTAAGTTTAGGACGACCGGGGAGAACGCGGGTTTTTATTTCTTGACTGCTAGGAAAAATAGTAGTTTCTTGACCGGCCTCCACTCTAGCTTCGAGAACACTTGGAAAAATCAATGGTTCTATTTCAAGGAGTCCACGCCTTGAGAGCTCAACTTTAGGCGAGACTGGACGGATGGTGCTAGAGTCCTACGGTGTCCTCCTGCTTCTTTGTCTTCTGATGATATCAAAATGTTGAGGAGTCATAGGTTTGACGCCTCGTCATTGACTAAGAATGCCATTTTCCGTGCCGGGGGGTATTCTACCGTACCTTATAATGGTGCGGTTGACTTTGGTATAATTAACCTGTCTTCTTTTATTGCTTGTTTATCTTTTTATTGTTGTTACTACCTCCTTGTTTTAATGCTAATCCTTTGTTCTTTCCTACTTGCAGAAAAGATGGTCGTAAGCAAGCCCAAAAGGAAGATGGTTGCTATAAGGGAGGCAAATGGGGATCTTGCTCCAGGAAACACTAGCGCTGGAGGTGAAGCTCCGCCAGAACCGGCTCTTGGGGCTGCTCCTTCCTCCACTGAGACTACTCCTGCTGATCCTCATGTTGTTGCTTCGACTCCATCCTCTACAGCACCGCCCTCTAGCGCTCCTTCGGCTACTGGTGCTTCTCGGAGCTCGAGGAGTAAGACGACTGGCGGGTCTTCGCACCGAGCTCCCACGCCTCCTACCTCTTCCAGTGGCCGCGAGCGGATCCTCCCGAATGATTTTTGCGACTTCCTTCATGTATTTCTCTTAAGACATGTTTAGCCTCTGCTGGTGACAGACATCTTAAAAGTGGTCCTTCAAATGACCTCTTGTAAAGTTCTCCATTGAACATTGTGAATCTCGCCGATTTGTACTTCACCATTCTAACCGCTTGTGCATCAATTGGCAGAGTTCCGTTCTGTAAGTAGTTAATAATTTTGTCCTTCCAACATTCCTCAACCTCCACTGGCAGAACGTAGTCCAATGCTCCTGTTAGATTCGAGTCGCCCCCTTTTTCGATTGATGGTTGTTTCGCAGCTAACAATGTAACTCTCCTTTCCACAAAAATTTCAGCGGTGTTTGCAAATCGTGACAAGGAGTCGGCTCACTCATTTTCTGCTCTTGGTATTTGTGAAATAGTAAATGTCTCAAAATTTGATATAACTTCTTTAAGCTTGTCGAGATACTTTACTATTGCAGCCTCCTTAGCTTCATATCTTCCCTTAAACTGATTAGCAATCAGTTGTGAATCTGCGAACGCCACAAGTTTAGTAATCTCTAACGATTTTGCCATTTGTATCCTAGCTAGCATTGCCTCATACTCTGCTTGATTATTAGTAACTTGGAAGTTCAGTATTATTGCATAGTCAAAGTCTCTTCCATCCGCCGATCTTAAGTAAACTTCAGCCCCACCAGCGTCAACTGTGGATGATCCATCTACATGCAAGGTCAATGTCTCCTTCGCAATTTCGGGTGTATCCCCTTTAGCTTCATTTGTTACCATAGCAATGTTCGGTGATTGTTCTGCCTCTGAGATAGTTTCCGCCACAAGTCTGCCAACCTTTGCGCTTTAATGGCGGTCTTTGGTAAATACTCCAGACCATACTCTCCTAGCTCGATCACCCACTTCACTAGTCTGCCAGAAGTTTCTAGTTTTTCCATAACTTGCTTCAACGGTTGATTTGTTAAGACAATGACCAGATGTGATTGAAAATATGGCCTCAATTTCCGTGCTGTTATCACGAGTGCATATGCTAGCTTTTTGATCTCTAGATAATTTAGTTATGCCCCATTTAACACTTTGCTTACGTAATAGATTGGCAGATGCATCCTCTCTTCTTCACGTACAAGTACTGTACTCAGTGAATTCTTTGTTATTTCCAAGTAGATATATAGCATCTCGTTATCCTTGGGCTTAGATAATAATGGTGGTGTTGTAAGATAGATCTTTAGCTGACGAAAGACTTCTTCACAATCTTCAGACAAACTTAGGTGTCTTGCGTAGCTTCTTAAAAAAGGTAAGCTCTTCTCTGCGGAATGTGAAATAAAACGACTAAGTGCCGTGATTCTCCCCACCAAGCCTTGCACCTCGTGAACGGAGTTGGGAGATGGTAGATCCATTATAGCTTTGATCATGTCTGGGTTAGCTTCAATGCCTCGCTCGTTTACCATGAAACCCAAAAATTTTCCCGCCTTAACTCCAAATGTACATTTCTTTGGATTCAACTTCATACCATATTGTTTCATGATACCAAAAGCCTCATCGAGATGTTTAACGCGATCTTCCGTCTTTAGACTTTTGATAAGCATGTCATCGATGTAAACCTCCATAGTATTGCCAATTTGATGGTAGAACATCTTTGCCACCAACCTCTGAAAGGTTGCTCCGGCATTCTTTAAGCCAAATGGCATCACCCTATAGCAGAATATGCCTCTGTCCGTGATAAAAGCCGTTTTATGTTGATCCTTTACATCCATTAGAATTTGATGAAATCTGCTCTGTGCATCGCAGAGACTTAGTAGCGTGCATCCTATAGTAGAATCCACCACGAGATCGATCCTTGGCAGTGGAAAGGGATCTCGTAGACTATGCTTGTTCAAGTCAGTGTAATCCACACAAATGCGCCATACTGTTGTCGGCTTCTTTGGTACAAGTACAACGTTGCTGAGCCATTGAGAGTAGCGCACTTCAAATATGTAACCCGCGGCTAACTTTGTTTGTACCTCCAATTCTGCAGCCTTGTTCTTCTCGTCACTGAAATGTCTCTTCTTTTGTAGAACATGCTTGGAATTTAGATTGACATTCAAGTGATGTACTGCAACTTGAGGGTCAATTCTCTTCAAATCCGAGTCCGTCCATGCAAATACATCAAAATTTCTGCGCAAGCATTCCAATAATGCCTTCTCTATCTCAGATGGTAACTCGCTACCGATCTTAATGACCTTGTCAGGTTCATTGTTCACCAGAATAACCTCCTTGAATTCTCCAGAGGGTTTCATGCGCTCCATCTCCATTTGTTTCTTGTAAAGCAGGGTAATCTTGTCTTCCTTCTCCTCCTTAGTCTCCTCTGGCACAAGTTTCTCGTTTGATGAGTCAGGATTGTCTGGCATCATTGTATGATCCTCATGTGTTGCAAGCACCATCTCTGTCTCCATATTTTCAAACATTCCGGGCATTTCTGAGGGATGAATCCCGATCATCGCGACGTTGGGATCAATTTTTGCTTTAATCGGTTTTGTCGACGTGACATAGCAGCTCCAAGAGTCACGATAGTTTGTAGTAAGCTATGCAATTCCTCCAGCTGTAGGAATTTTGATGCACAGTTGATTTGATCATAGCGAAAGCAATTATTCCGGGCCTCCCCACCAATACATTGTATGCAAATGGAATGTCAACAATAAGATATTCGACATTCAAAGTTCTCCTTTGTGGATTTTTCCCAAAAGATGTTGGTAGCATTATCTTTCCAATAGGTTTTACTTCGCCTCCACCAAATCCCATTAAAGGAGAATTCACTTTCGTAATTTCATAGTGTCCTAACTTCATTTGTTGCAATGCATCCATAAATATCATATTGGCTGAGCAACCAATATCTATCATGATCCTCTTTACAGGATGATTTGCGATTACTGCTGAAACTTCCATAGGGTAATTTAAGTACTGAGTCTCCTTAGCTTGTGTAGATAGGTCGTCAAAATCACTATCATCGAATGTGATCTTCGTATCTAACTTGTCTACCGCAAAGAAAAGATCGATTTCTGGACGTTTCAAGCGTTCGTTACGTATGTCGCGTGAAATCCTCTTTCTACTCTTGGCAGAGTCGACACCAGTGGGTCATGCGATAACATTATCCCGTTTTTAACAACATCATTGCCATTACCTTTCTTACGCCTCGGTTCATCCTTTTTCTCATGTGGAGATCGACTCCGCTTCCTTCCTCCTAAAGACTTGTCGTCACGTGGTTCCTTGTTCTCAAGGACATACTTAATGAGTTTCCCATCTTGAATAAGTCGTTCGATTTCGTTTTTCAGGGATCTACACTCTTTTGTATAGTGACCATGCTGCCTGTGATACTTGCAATATTTCCCTGACTCCTTCATCTCATCAATTTCTTTGAAGGGTCTAGGTGGTTTGAATATCCCTCGATCCTTTGTGACAACATAGATTTCAGCAATGTTTTTTCTCGAAGGAGTGTAGTTATCGAATTTCTTGAAGGGTGGTTGATTGCGATCACGATCTTTCCCTCTACTGTCTTTCCTCCATTCTCTATTCTCCTTTCCCCTGGGAGGTACTGGTAAATCCATTAGACCCTGATTCATAGTGGCCTCTTCTATGTCAATGAGTCTGCGAGCAAGATCCATGATTTACTCAATAGTAGTTGGTGCTTCCCAAGTTATTACTTCTATCAACTTCTTACTCTGGCATTGGTTTCCTAGTACAGAGATAACCAAATCTGCAGTTGGAGATTGTACACGACCAATTTCCACATTTAGGCATTCAATGTACTTCCCCAAAGATTCCTCAGGTTTCTTGTGAATGTTGAATAGAGAACTTGGAGATCTCTTCTTTAATCGATAAGTAGCTAACTTCTTGATGAACATGTTTCTGAATTGTTCAGATGATTCAATTGTTCGCCGCAGCAAGTTCTTAAACCATTCTTTGGTTGTTCCTCTCAGACTGAGTGATATCAACTTTGCTCTTAAATTCTCATTGTATCCCAAAATTTGGAGTTTCCCGTCGAAATCATCGAAAAGTGTTGCAAGATCGGTCGTTCCATCATACTTCTTCATCTCAGGAAGAACAGATCCTTCCTTCAGTGTCAATTTGCTTATCGCCTCACAGAATGGAGTTGGCTTCTCCACTAGAGGGATATTTCAGCAATGATCTGTTTTGGCCGTGGTATAACTCTTTCAGGCAGATCCCTGTTCCTTCTCGCTGTGTGACTAGCGGCTTGACGGACATCAGGACCCCTCTGCCTTGAGTTAACTTCTCCATCTCTAATTGTTGCTCGACTTGGAGCTCTGTTCGTAGTCCTCATTGAACGAGGATTCCTGGATTCTGGGGAGGGCGATGGATCCCTCCGAGTGGGTCTAGTCATCCTTGAATGAATGGGTTGTCTCGAATCAACACAATGTTGCGTCTGATGAGATCTAGCTTGTTGCGCCGATGTTTGTTGTGCAGTTGGCCAAGGTGCGTTCTGCTGTAAGGTGGTGTTAGCCAATTGTTGCACAATCATTGGTACCATGGTCTGTTAAAGAGCTGTCATGATTTGATCCAGTTGAGCAGGATTCAACAGTTGTTGTTCCGGGGGAGGCATTGCAGGTTGATCTGCTGCAACACGCGATGGGTCCAAAGGAGCGTTGGGTGCTGCCAGTGATGTGTGTTCAGATGCATCAGTAGCCCGATTCTTGTCCTCCCTCTGGGATCTTGTTCTTGCGGCTACTCCGTTCTTCTCCGTGGCTCTGCGATGAGCCATTAAATCAGTGATGGTGTTTGTTCATAAGTGCATTTAGTAGTTCCCACAGACGGCGCCACTGATGCGGGGTATTTTCGTCTGGATACGTGTCCATTTGTAAACACTCCACGTCAGAATGCTTTAGTCCCTGCTGGATCCTTAAGCAGCTTTTGAGTTCGGAACCTGCACTCAACACCACACGTAAACTAAGCCGGTGCCTTCTTCGGCGAAGGCACTCCGACGCTCAAGTCAGATGGGTCGGAATATGAGATCTTGTTGTGCAAGGCAACAAGTCGAATGAACTGATCAAAATAGGTCGAAACAGTGCACAAGCAATAAGTCGAATGAAAGCAACAAACAAGTCGAATGAACTGAGCCAAACAAGTCGAATGAAGCAGTCCAAAACAACTCGAATGAGTGCAAAATAGGTCGAACTCGAGCTATTTGAGAACAACTCGAATGAACTCGGTGAATAGGTCGAGGTCGACTTATATAACTCGAACTTAGGGCTTGGAAATTATGAAAACGTACATTCGAATGAGGAATGAGACCCCTTTATATAGGCATAAGAGTCCAAGTAGGACTATGAGTTGAATAAGTCGAATTAGAGCTATTTTGGAATAACTCGAATGACTTGCAAAATAGCTCGAATGACGTGCAAGAAAATAGCTCGAATGGCCTTGAAACAGCTCAAATTGGGCTTTGAACAACTCGAATTGGGCTTGTGCAATCCGAATTGGGTCCTGAATAACTCGAAATTGGGCTTGCATGGGCTTAATTTTGAGTTTTGCCTTAAATTGTAATTTTGCATTAAATAATGGTGTTGTCGTGACATAATAGTCTTAAATACGCTCGTGGTATTATATCGAATATTATGACGTGACGATACCGAAATATGGTACACCATAATATAATTTATAAATGTCTCGAGAGTTAGAAACTTTCAGGATACATTAAATAATTGTCCCAAGAATTAAAAATTATTAGTTAGGTATTCTAAAATAGTGTAAGTGAGGAGAGATTATTAGGTGCATCGGCTGTATGATAAGGTGGTGTAGCAAGTCGGTTATTTATATAAATGCATGGTTGGGATGAGGTGTGGAGAAGTTACTTCCCTACAATTTAGGAATAATATTTAATCTTAGCCTTTGGGTGTACCACGTCACCGTACAGTTGTTGTACCTAATAATTTTTCGTAATTGAGGACTTTATAAAACAGTGCCCGAACCAAAATATTCCCAAATCCGTATCTTGTGAGTGATAATTTGTGCAAAGACAAGGTTTTTTTCTTTGTGTCAAATAAATTACCCTGAATTTTATGATCATAGATGCTTGGACAAAATATTATAGATTTTGCTCTGGATTCGCTGGTGGAGACCCATAATAAATTTCAGTTTTCCTAATTAAAGAAAAATGAAGCTATAGTCATTAATCGTGATTAGTTACTTTATTTTTGGTGAGACGTCTCTTCCCGTATTGATCTAAGGGCCGCAAGTTGCCCATATAATTGAGGCTCGTGTCTGAGGCTGTATTAGAGAACAAATCAGGTGTTTGTTTGAAGAAATAAATTTGGTCAGAATTTTCCATGGTTCACGTGTGTATTTCGATTTTTTGACTTAGTTTAAAAATTAACATTTCTTGAAGATTAAAACGAAAAAGATTCTATCTAAACCAATATTTTCAAGGTTTCTTAATTGAATTCTCAGTCGGACTTCATTAATCAACTTTGTTAATTTTTAGAGGGTAATATCAAATAATTAGATTGATCAATTATAAAAGTATCTCATGCTCGTGGATCAAAGTTTCTTTTCTTTTCTACGAAAAGTACCGAAATGTTTCAATTTTTTTTTTACTTTAGAGACGAAACATACAATATTTTCTACGTCAATTGTAACAATCATTTTCGCAAAAAATTCGAAACATATTGAAAAAATCTCTAAACATTGCAAAAAATTTCTAATATTTACTTACCCAAATATACCATTGAAAATAAACTTTAATCCATACTCATGCTTTTGCATAAAGTCACTAGTATATATTTTAAGTAAAAAGTGCAACGCTTTGCTAGTTTGGATAGATCCCGAGAACTAGTACACGTGATCATTTTTTTTTTTTTGCAACAATACACGTGATTATTGACTCAATGGAATGGCAAAGATGCATGTCATGATCTTGTAATAACTTTTTTCTGTACATGTTGATTTGTCTGGTCAATCTTCGACACTTGAAAGACAAAGCAGTGGCATGACAAACAAAACCACCATATTTCTCATACACGAAGATTGATTAGTTAATACTTAATATGATTAGCCCACATTTCTAAGAAAATTTACGTAGTTTACGAGAAAGGGGAAAAATAATATTCTACAACAATTCAAACAAAATTATATTTGATACGATTGACTTGTGAAAAGCTTTTAAAACACTTCTCAAAATGATTCCAATATATTATACTTCTAAACAGATTAATAAAACTGTATTTATATTAAAATAAATCAATATGAAACTCCTTCTGTAAGCTGATAATTGCCAACACTCATTTGAGAATAATTATCTCTTAAATTATTTATCAAAAATTTGTAAATGTCATCTTGCATACATTCTGAATCGCTCCTTCACGTGCACTCTCTTATTCTTTTAACCACTTTAATAACTTAACTAGGTCTTTTCTAGTCCACAAGCCTATCTTGTTTTTTGTTTCAAACTGATCGATATGCACCAATATATCAAAGTTCAACTAGAGTTCAAAACTTTATCTCTTCAACTGAATATTGGATTAACTAACGACAAGTATAGTGATCGACTTCAGTCAGTCAGTGCAAGTACTAGCTGTAAAGAGACTTTCTATGTACACCAGAATTTTCAGCACGAGTCGAAATATACATTCTACTATTGGTTGGAATGACAGTCAAAAAGTCCCACTGGGAGAGTGACTTACCTAAAGGGTCTCACTTTTTTATTGACCACGTGCATAAAACTAAAGAATGCCTATCACCGATATATTAATTCCTCAACAACTGTTTCTTTTTTAGGAAAAACAACTGGTTGAAATTTTAGATATTATTTATTATTAATATTTAGAGATGTAATAGTTTTAGCTAGTAAGTTTCTACAGGTAGCTATTGATTAATATGTTGCTGGTAACCTTCTCTCATTAGCAAAACACATGTGGTTGATACTTTAATATAATTGGCATAGTAGTTGTCGCTAATAAATTATGAGTCTCTGACTGGTGACAAAGCTTTTTTTTTTTTTTTGTCTTCATTATTATTATTTGCGATACACACCCAATGCTCATAATTAATTAATTTATTAATACACCTTCTACTAATATAGTCGGAATGACAGTCAAAAAGTCCTATTGGGAGAGTGACCTACCTAAAAGGGTCTCACTTTTTAATTGACCACGTGCATAAAACAAAAGAAGAATTAATGGTGATACATGGCAGCGCGATATCAATTCCTAAACAACTGGTAGAAAATTTACATTTTACTTATTATTAATATTTAGAGATGTAATAGTTTTGGCTAATAAGTTTCTACTTCTAGCAATTGATTAATATGTTGTTGGTATCCTTGTCTCTTTAGCAATATCCTTTTGCTCATAAATTTTACAAATAAAATAGTACGAGCCTCATACTCTGATACCAGTGTTTTCTAAATCGAATCAGACACAACATCAATGATCTTACTGGATACTGATTTTATTAGTTCAACCAGTTGAACTTCTGGTCCACTTGGTTTGATCTCTATAATTATTATTTATTATATTATCTTACTAAAACTAAAAATTAGAAACTAGTTAGTGTAGATTTAATTAATATATCTAAAATAAAAATTATGTAGTAGTTGGTTGAACTTTAGTTAATGTCATGTTAATCGTAATTCAAAAACTATTTTTTTATTCTTAAATAAAAGAACTCAACTAAGAGTACCCAAATCAGGCTTTTTTTTTTTTTTTTTTTTTTTGCATAAATAAATGCGTAACATACAAATTACGAAAAGTTAAATTACAAATCAAATGATAGGATTTTATTCAAAATTACAATTAAAATAAGTTCTAAAACATATGACAATCATACATTGTAATTCATAGAGTTTTTGAAAAAAAGTAAACAATGATTCTTAAAAATGTAATAATTAAGAAAAAATAAAACAAAAAATTACATTTCTAAAATGTAGTATTAACAAATGTTTCATTTTACAATAATGTTAAGAGTATAGTTATTATGATATACTAAAAGTACATTTTAAAATCTATTGTATATACTAATATACATATATAACACCAAAGATGGTGTAGCTTAACTAATTGGAGCATTGAAATTTTGGTTAGAGGTTAAGGTTGAAATTGCATCATAAGCTCAAGATCTTAATTCTCATTGCACCTTTAAAGATCCAAACTCGAATCATGAACAACTAGATCTTATAAAACGATTTTAAACGAGTCAACTAATGATCTTAATCATTCGCATGTAAATTCGCATTCGAGTAATTCTCTATCATGATCAACACACAATCCTCACACAATTTTACTTGATACATCCAAAGATTAATAAATATGCAAGTCTAATCTAACAAATGGAATTTCACCTTAAACAAACTTTGGTTTATGTAAGACAATGAGAGTATCGAAACAACCTCTCTACCTCGGGAACTTTCATGAATCAGAAAGAATACCGATCACAAAAATACTTTAGTAGAAGTAGCAAAGTTGTAGCTTATAGGTGTTGATTATAGAAGGGATTCAGTGTAACTGGGTTACTGTCAAGTTCTGTAAGTGTGATGACGCATACTCTCCCTCTCGGGATTGTACCCGTCCACGTGGCCTAATCCTCTAACCTTATCTCGCCTCACTACCCCCTTCTCTCGCGCGACACCCGAACCCAGGTATATCGACCCCCAGGTAAATCGACCCCCTTCTACCCCCTCACCCTTATTAAATACTTATTATATCATATCCTATGCTGTATGTATTCCCCGAGGGGGGTCAAACCCCTCACATGCAGGCGTATGTCACCTACTCATCAATCAGTGGCGACCGTCCCTTTTCCCCAACCAGAAGGAAGGGTCGGACGTCATAGTCAACGTCACATTCCACTCACCCGATGCGTTGTCCTCCTCATAGGGCTCGACCGCCCCGCTTCCCCAATAAAAAGCGTGGGTTCGGAAATTATAAGGTGCAGCCGAAGCATGCCGTGCGCCGAGGGTAGCATGCAGACACCACGTGCCCTACTCTACAAGGGTACTCAAGTACCCTATTACCCTCGGACGAGCATGCACGAAGACACGTGCCCAGAGGGTCGGACGTCAGAATCGACGTCACACTCCACTCGCCCGGATGCGTTGTCCTCCTCCCGGAGCTCGACCGCCCCGCCTCCCCAATAAAGAGCATTGGTTCGGAAGTTATCAGGTGTAACCGGAGCATGCCGTGCACCGAGGGTAGCATGCAGACACCACGTGCCCTACTCTACAGGGGTACTCAAGTACCCTATTACCCTCGGACAAACATGCACGGTGACACGTGCCCAGGGTCAAATTACACTTATAACCTCACCTTTGCCCTATAAATAGGGAGGCGGGTCAGTTGCAAAAGGGGGGATTCAAGGCACAACAAAAAGAGCCAACTAAAGCACAACACACTCCTCCTTCCGAAATCACTGATCCCGAGATAGGGAGAGAGAGAGAAGAGCCCCACCTGGGGAGAGAGAGCAGCCAGCACGGGCCGAGGAGTTTGGAAGAGCTCAAGATTGGGTCGGGGGAGCAGTTTGAAGGGAGATCGTGCGAACGGAGCCCGAACCCCCAAGGGTCGTGGATAGTTGCAGAGCAGCAGGGAGCTTACCCGAGTCCAGGTGCATCTTGAGCCGAGACCGACGTGCGAACAGCTCCGGTGACGGGCACAGCCGGAAGAGGGGGCGTCATCAGTGGCGCCGTCTGTGGGAAACGTCATTAAAGTCTCTGAGGTAGCTCAAGTAATGCACTTGGAATCGGTAAGCTCAGATTCTGTAGATAGTAGAGTTAGCTTTCAGTCCTCATCGCGTTTGTTCTCCCAAGCTGTCATGGCAATAGCGTCACAAGAGTCCGACGAGTCCATCTCCTCTTCACCGGAAGCTCCCAGCCAGCATGCATACGAGTCCCCGAATCGCGCAGCTACGTCTGACGGAGGAACCACCACCGAAGTGCGTATGACTATGAGTGAGCTAGATCGCTTACTGGAAACCGCTGCGGAGCGAGGCGCCAGGCGAATGCGACGACAAGAAGTGAAAGCCAGGGGGAGAGGGACTACACCCCCGGGAGCTACGGCTCGAATCAATGAGTACTATCGGAGGCGAGATGAAGGCCGAAGAGCCAGAGCAGAAGCCGAACGCGCCAGAGAACCTCACCTAAACACAGGTATGTCTGGTAGCAATCCGCATTTATTCGATATGCTATTTGAATTAAGGAAGGAGGTGCAAGCTTTGAAGAAGGATAGAAACGGAGAAATGGAAGAAGAGGAGAGGGGCAGCCCGTTCGCCCCGCACATCTTAAACCCGAAAATCCCGGCGTCCGTCCGTCTGCCGAATCCGGTGGTGTATACGGGTGACCGGCACGCAAAAGATCCTCGCGATCACGTCAACCAGTTCTTGGCAATGATGGATATCCTCAACGCGCCCGACCACGCCCGATGTCGAATTTTCCGATCCACCCTAACCGGGCGAGCGCAAGCATGGTTCTCCCAGTTGCCCAGGGGATCCATCCACAGCTTCAATGACCTCCAGGAGCTGTTCGTTTGACAATTCGCGTGCAACAGGCGCTACCCGAAAACGGCCGGGCACTTGATGACCATGGTCCAGGAAAAAGGGGAAAGCCTGAGGGACTACATGCGGAGCTTTGCGGATGCCGTGATCGACGTGAGGCACGTAGACCCCCACACATTGTCTGAATTTGTGGCACAGGGCACTCGATCCGTAGAATTCGCTGAAGCATTGGTAAGGCATCCGGCTCAGACCTCAGAAGAGCTCATGCAGAAAGCGGAGAGATACATGCTGCTCGAAGATACGCGGCTAGCAAAGCTCGGACAAAGAGGGCAAGAGGAGCGAACGAAGAATCGGCGAGGGGATGACACGCGCAACCGGCATGATGTTGTGAAGAGGTACTTAGATCCCATCCCGGTAACTCCTTTAAAGATTTCTAACGTTGAAGTGCTAGAAGTTATGGAGGGGCATCCCGACCTACGATGGCCGCCCCAATCGCGGAACTCCGAGAACCTTCGCCACACGGGGAAGTGGTGCCAATTCCACCGAAGTTGGGGGCATAAGACGGAGCAGTGTGACCACTTGAGAAACGAGATTGAGCGGTTGATCAAGAACGGGTACCTACACCAATTCCTCGAGAGAAGGAAAGATCTTCCCCAAGGAAGAAAGCCGGCAGAAGAACGAGATGCCAATCGGACTCGTGTAGCGGAGCGGGAAGAACGGCGAAGCACGGAGCGTTGGGAGCCGGAGGGGGAAAATTCCCAGGTTCGCAGGCGAAGGTACGAAGGCGGAGCAGTAGTCGAAGAGCAAGTTCCACCTCAGTACTTACCTCCTCCACCTTCAAACTACCTGCGCAACCCCATGAATGGCAGGACCGTTAACGTGATCGAGGGAGGCCCTTTGGCATCCTCATCCACCCAGAGGAAGAGGAAGTTCTTAAAAGAGACGCAGCGGGTAAGTCTGAAATACCACGTCTTTTCTACTAGCATGTATGCACCCCCCCGATTACTTTTGGTCCTGAGGATCTAGCGGACATTGTTCATCCCCACGACGACCCGATAGTAATTCAAGCTACGATACATGGAGCTGAGGTAGCTCGAGTTTTGATTGATACCGGAAGTTCGGTAGATGTGATGTTCTTGCCAACATTCTTCGCACTCGGGCTCCAACTGGAGCAAATAATGCCGGAAAAGGTCCCATTGGTAGGCTTTGATGGGAGTCCGAGCGACACGTTGGGTTCAATCTCACTCTTGATGTCCTAGGGGGAAGGACATTTGCGCAGAACCGAAGAAGTGAAGTTTTGGGTTATCAATGCCCTCGCCAAGACCTACAACGTGATTTGTGGGCGACCCTCCCTTCGCCTGTTCGAAGCGGTGCCATCGGTCCTGCATCTAAAAGTAAAATTCCCCACCATGAATGGAATTGGGGAAGTTAGGGGAAATCAGGCTCGAGCCCGAGAATGCCGCCTAAACACGATAGCTGCGATAGAGGAAAAGGAGGATGGTGATCACCGAGGCCAGGGAGATTTCCGAAGGATCGAAGCCCGAAAGCTATACCCGGCAGAAGAACTCAGAGAGGTCCAGATCATCCCGGACGAACCTGAGAAGAAGCTAAAAATGGGAACGAACATCAACCCGGCTATCGAGTTACAGTTACTCAAAACCCTGCAGCGATTCCAGCATGTGTTCGCATGGGTAGGGGGACCTCCGGGGCACATCAACCCCCATGTGTGCAGGCACTGCTTGGATGTGCGGCCCGATGCCAAGCCAGTACAGCAGAGGAAGCGTAAAATGGGACCCGAAAGGAACAAGGTGATCAAGTCGGAGTTACAAAGGCTGACTGGGCTGAACCAGATCTGGGAAGTGCGATATCCCGAGTGGTTGGCCAACGTGGTCTTGGTTCCGAAGTCGGGCGGACGATGGAGGATGTGCATTGATTTCACCGACCTAAACAACGCCTGCCCGAAGGACTGCTTTCCCTTGCCAAGCATCGACCAGCTGGTGGATTCCACGGCGGGATGCGAGTTGCTCCACCATGGACGGGGATCAGGGGTACAATCAGATCCCGATGGCTGAGGAGGACCAAGAACAAACTAGCTTCATCACGGACTTCGGTACGTACTGTTACTTGGTTATGCCTTTCGGTTTAAAAAATGCAGGGGCCACGTATCAGCGGCTTATGAACGATATGTTCGCTTCAATGATCGGAAACAACCTGGAGGTATATGTGGACGATATCATTGTGAAAAGCCAAGAGGCTAGCCAACACAACGCTGACCTGACGGAAGCTTTCCAGATCATGGAGAAGTTCGGACTCAAGGTTAACCCTCGCAAATGTTCCTTTGGGATCCAAGGGGGCAAGTTCCTCGGCTTCCTCGTCACCCAGAGAGGAATAGAAGTGAACCCCGAAAAGGCCAAAGCCATCTTGGAGATGCCTGCCCCGGCAACAGTTCGGGATGTACAACGACTCACAGGAAGAATGGCTTCGCTCAACCGCTTCATCTCGAAGGCAGCCGAGAAAGGACTTCCCTTTTTCAAGGTGCTCCGCAACGTCAAGGATTTCCAGTGGACCGATGAGTGCCAGAAGGCGTTTGACGATCTAAAAGGGTACCTGCTTCGGCCGCCCCTGTTGGTCAAACCCCAGCCAGGAGAAAGACTTTTCGTGTACCTTGCCGTGGGGACAGAGGTTGTGAGTGCGGTGCTCGTGAGGGCCGAAGGAACGGACCACCTCCCGGTCTACTACACCATTCGGACCTTAAAGGATGCCGAAACCCGATACTCTCCCATTGAGAAGTTTGCCTTCGCTCTCGTCACGACAACACGAAAGCTCAGAGCCTACTTCCTGGCTCATCCAGTTACCATACTCACGAAGCATCCGCTACGGGCCATACTTAGCCATCCCCAGGTGTCAGGAAGAATGGTGAAATGGGCTGTGGAGCTTGGGGAATATGACATCCAGTACGCCCCTCGACCGTCCATAAAAGCCCAGGTGTTAGCCGACTTTATGGTCGAGACCTACGAAGCCCTGGAGGAGGCCAATACAGAGAAGATTTGGAGGGTGTATGTCGATGGCTCCTCGAGCGGGGGCATAGGAGGAGCAGGCGTGGTGTTTAAGCCAACATCCGATGATGGATCCGAGGAATCTCTCTCCTTCGCGGTAAAGATAGATTTCCCGGTGTCAAACAATGAAGCAGAATACGAGGCACTACTGGTTGGGATGAGGTTGGCAAGCGAAGGAAAAATGACCCGAATTCATGTTCACAGCGACTCGCAGTTAGTGGTACAACAAGTGAAGGGAGCATACGAGGCTAGAGATGAAAGGATGAAAGAATACTTGAACGCAGTGCGCAAATCCCAGGAAAGGTTCAAAGAATTCACCCTCGAACAGATTCCAAGAGCCGAAAACGGGGAGGCCGACGCCCTATCTCGGACGGCCGCTGGCATGCATTCCATCGAGACCCGGCAGGTAACGTTTCTTACGATTACGTCGTCAGAGAAAAACCACGTTGCGTTAGAAGTGCTGAATCTGGAAAACGAGGGTGGAAAAGGTTGGATGACGGAAATCAAGGAGTACCTGGTGAACCCGGATAAGTACGAGCACCACGGTGGATTAGGAAAGAGAGCTACCCGCTTTTTCGTAAAAGACGGGGTGATGTACAAAAAGGGGTTCTCGCAGCCCTATCAACGATGTTTGTCCGAAGAAGAGGCCATCAATGTAATGAGGGAAGTGAACGGAGGGAGTTGTGGAAACCACTCCGGGGGAAGAAGTCTAGCCCAGAAGATACTAAGGCAAGGCTATTATTGGCCCACGATGCAGAGAGATGCTAAGGAATTCGCGCGGCAGTGCGAGCAGTGCCAGAAGCACGCCACAATGACGCACCTCCCCGCGGCGGCATGGGAGCCCAATCTTGTCCCCTGCCCCTTTGACAAATGGGGTATTGACATTGTTGGACCACTAATACAAGATCGTGGGCAGAAGAAGTACCTTTTGGTGGCCGTGGATTACTTCACCAAGTGGGTCGAAACAGAGCCGATGGCGCAGATCACTTCCGCGGCTGTGATCAACTTCCTATGGCGTAACATTGTGTGCCGGTTTGGTATAGCTCGGGTGCTAGTCAGCGACAACGGTTTGCAATTCACCAGCGACCAACTAGCCCGATGGTGCGAACACTGGAAGATCCAACACCGCTTCACTTCTGTCGGTTACCCCCAGTCAAACGGCCAGGTCGTGGTCACGAACCGCACCCTCCTCCAGGGGTTAAAAGCCCGGCTCCTGGCGTACCAGGGAAAGTGGGTCGAGGAAATCCCAGGCTTGCTGTGGGCATACCGAACCACTGCTCGGTCTTCTACCGGAGAAACCCCGTTCAGCTTGGCTTATGGGCACGAGGCAGTCATCCCCGCGGAAATAACCACCACAAGTTGGAGAGTGCAAGAGTACGAAGAAAACAACAACAAGGAGCATATGACTTTGGAACTGGACCTCTTGGAAGAACGAAGACAAAGTGCGGCGCTACGAAGCGCACAGTACACGGTTCGCATGGCAAGGTATTACAACCGTCGGGTAAGAGATCGGACGTATCAAGTGGGCGAGTTAGTCCTGCGAAGGGTAGGGGCGTCGAAAGCCGTAGGAAAACTGGACCCTGCATGGGAAGGACCCTACCAGATAGCTCGCGTCTTGGGAGCAGCAACGTACCAGCTGCGGGATATGGAAGGCCGAACCTACCCATGATCGTGGCACGCCTTGAACCTTCGGAAGTTCTACCCTTAATGGCTGGATGCGAACGGGAACCAACACCCCCCCCCCTTTTCTCTTTTCGGATGATGAAGAACGGACCAGGCCCAGGTAAGTAAATTAGCTTGTAAACTTTCCAGTCGAATTATCTACTTAAGTCCATGTAATTTAGAGAACTACGTGCGGCTTGATTCCCAATTTTACAGCAAGGGATACGTAGGAAGCCCGGAAGTTACTCGGGTTCAGCCCCAAAAAATAAAAATAATATATGTACACCACACACACGCAAGGATAAGCTAACAATACAGGAAAAGCCAAGAAGAAATTCCATTAAATAAGGGCGGGACTACACGATTTGCTTCGCCCGCTACCCGCCATGAGTGGGGCGAAGAGTAAGGACAACAAAAACAAAAAAGAGAAAAAGGAAAAACAACGGAATTCCTACGGCCTAAACGCCCCCTCGCCTTCACCACCCCTCTCAGTGATCCTCCGGACGCCTCTTGCCGGCCCGGATGGCCGCCCTTCTCTCTTCCTTGGTCATCTCCCTTATCACCCGCTCAGGAGGCGAACTCCTCGACCTACCGAGGGGCATCGTTGACAGGGAGAGGGCAGGAGCAGCCGACGCAGGAGATGCAGGAACTGGAGGGCGACTTTGGGAGCGACGAGGCTCAGTCCTCGAGCGATGAGCCCCGCTGAATGAAGGGATCACCATACCCGGAGGAACCCCCGGAAGCTTGTACACCACACTCATACACAGATCATAGCCGCGACCCATGTAAGTTTGGATGTCTTCCTCGGAGGGCCCCGCTGACTCCTTTCTCCTTGCCGAAGAAGAGCGAGCAGCAGCCGAAAGCCCCTCGGCCAACTTCCTCTCGTAATCGGCACGGGCCGCGGCCAGATCCGCCTCCATTCGGATCGCGAGCTCCTCCTTCGCGATATGTGCGCTCGCTAAGGCCGCTTCCACCTCGGCTATTCGGGCCCGGGCCCGCTCCAGGTCCGACTGAAGGCCCGCCAGTTTAGCCCGGTCCTCCATCAGGGAGTCCACCAGTTCCTGCGAGTCCTCCACCATGTCCCTCAAATCCCTCGCCTGCTCCACGAGGTGACGCTCACGCAATCTCGAGTCAGCCAAGGCCGATTGAAGTGACGCTAGCTGGTGGGAGTCATGAGAAGACACGATCTCTCGGCCCTCCAATTCCCGAACCACGAACAACACCTGAGGAAGAAAAGAGTCAACAAAAATACACACTGCAGGAAAATACCGAAAGAAAGAAAAGGTACATACGTCGAGAGCGCTGCGAGATAAATGAGCCAACAGATGAGCGCCGTCCGCTTGACCGAGGGTCACTCGCTCCTCAGACCCCAAAAACCCATCTACCCAATCTCGCAAACCCTGAGGAATGAAGATAGATTGAGGAGATCGGGGGTCCCTGCTTGTCCCCTCCCCTGTGGGAGCCACGGGAGTATGAGACGTTGGAGCCTCGGATCTGGTGGGAGCAACAGGATTCCCGGAGGTAAGGGGATCGAATGAGGCAGTGTTCCCCGATTGACCGACCCCTGTCTGATCAGCCGCAAAGCTGCGGGAGACGAGGGGCGTGGAGTGACGACTGCGCGGTGTAGGGTCCTCTCCGAGCGCAGGACCAGATCGAGAGGACGGAGAGGCCGTATGTCCCTCGGAAGGAAAGGTGGCCGGAGCAGCGGTCAGATTCACTGAATGACACCCCGAGGTGGTTCGACCCGCGGAGGTAGGAGAACCGTCGTTCGAGGAGATCTCCTGAACAACTCCAGCCGCACTCCCGGAAGAATTATCCACCAGGTGCGTGGCCAACTCATCTCCTGCCAGAAGAGGTTTACAAAAGAAGGATAAGTACTAGAGCATTGTTAAGCAAGAGATATATAACGGAGAAACACTTACCGAAGGGAGTGCCGCGTCCCATCGGAGTGTCAGCACCCCGGAGATAAGCAGCACCGGACTGAAGGCCCGCCATCACCATGGCTCGAGGGCGCTCGAGGATCGACACCGAATCATAGACGGCGGAAAAGAATCCTCGCTGCTCCAGGAAGGCGGTCTTGGGGGCGGAGTCGACGGCATCCACATAACTCACCCCCCCATCGGGTAGGCACAGCCCATGGCCTGTTTTGCCTACAGAGGGAAAAGTAGTGACTCCGCCAGTTACGGCAGGTGGGGAAGGCGGTCGAGACACGGGTGATGAAAGAGTTCACAGATTGACGAGCCACCAATTGGAAGAAGGGGTAGCTCTGTCTCACTGGACGAAGAGAAAAAGCCCCAAACAGTAGGGCAGGGGCCCGGGGAATGTTGTGATAATGGCACAGAAGAATGAAACCTACCAGGTACCGGTAGGAGTGGGGGACTAGTTGACTTGGGCAGATTTGCAGAAGATTAAAAATGGCAATCATAAAGGCAGGGAAAAAGTAGCGAAGCCCGTTGCGGACTTGCTCAGAATAAACAGTCAAAAAACCCTCGGGAGGGTTGTAGGCTCGTTCCTCAGGGGTCGGAATTCTCACCTCCACCCCAGGAATCCCGTGCTGCTCCAGCAGCGCCTGCACGGATTCGGCCGTCTCAAGAGAAGGAGCGTGGCCGGCCAGCCCCGCACCCATCATGTGGGCGGGCTCGACTTCAGCAGTCACCAGTTGGAATCCTGCTCTTGGGCCGCTATAGGGAGCCCGATTGGCAAAAGCCGCCTCGATGTCGTCAGCAACGGGATCATCAAGCAGGACCCGCTCGGTAGAGTCCCTGGGACGACGAGCGTCAGCCGCCAGTTGAAGAGTAGTCCTCCGGCGAGACCGGGAAGCCGCAGCCCGCGAACTGCGGCGAATGCGGGAAGGACCGGCCCCAGAAGGATTAACAGTAGGGGGGCTCGGCCGTGGAGCAGTCGGTGGAGAAGCAGGTGGTGAGGGAAACACCAACGGAGTCTCTTCAGAAAACGACTCGTTGGATCCCAAAATGTTTTCGGAGTAGGAAGCAGAGGAAGACATTTTTAGCAGGTAGCAGATAGCAAGATAGCAGGTAGCAGATTGCAAGATAGCAGGAAGCAAGAAGTAAGAAAATAGGAATCGCTGGAATGCAGAAGATGAAGTGACGAAATAAGGTAAGTAAGTTTGCTTATTTATAATCTTAGAAGTAACGCTTCAGTATAGGCGGGAACGGCTAAAAACGCCTTAAACATTGATACCGCGCGGGCTACCAATGAAGAGACGAGATGGGGGGACGCGTGGCAGTCATACAGTGGCATCTGCCGCTAATGTGCCTTTTCGAGGCACTAATGATGACAAAGAAAATTTATGCGTGCTAAAGTAAGTAACATTTAGAGTAGCACGATAAACAAAACTGCCGGATGGGACGTGTTGGTCCAAGAAACGGCGGCTGTGAATCGCCAACTGAAAGACTTCTCGAACCATTACAACCTTCAAAGAAGGGCCATTATCCGAGGCGACTCTTAAAGGAATTCCCCGAGCCGTCACAACCGTTGGAGGAAACGTTGGTGAAAAGATTCTAAGAAAAAGTTGACCGGTTTGGGTAGCGTTTCGAGGGGTTACATCAAACCCCGCTCTACGAGGTGTCCAGCTGAGCCTTTGAGCACCACGCGTACTTCCGAGGGGAAAAGTAACAACTCTCGTCGAAACACGCAACGAGGGGCTAAGGGTACGCCCTGTTGACCGGCAGAAAACCCTTGGGAAGTATCGTGAGTTGACTCGCTCCTCATTTTACGGCTTGAGGGTTTTAGCCAACTGCTCTCAAGAGATGTCCCGTTGAATCTCCGAGCAACCCTTGTCGACACACGCAACGAGGGGTGAAGTATACCCTGTCGACCGGCGACCGACCCTTTAGAAGTATTACGAGTCGACTTGCTCCTCGTAATACGGCTCGAGGGCCCTAGCCAACTGCTCTAAGCGAGGTGTCGTGTTATGAACCTCAGAGCCCCACGCGAGCAACGCAACTAAGGCGACCGATTCCTTTAGGGGTATCATTGGTTGACTTGCTCCCTATAATACACCTCGAGGGTCATAGCCACACAACTCCTGGGTGCCTTCACGGGAACCCGAGGAGCCCCGCTCGTACTTCCAAGGAGTAAAACAACAATCCTTGTCGAACCACGGCACGTGGAGCAGATGTGCTCCCGCGATTGTTTCATCCTCGGAATTCTACCCCGAACTGGCAACTTAGTAAAAGGCAACATGCAAAAGGAGACGAAGAAAGACCTCGGAAAAAATATATTATTAATCTTGGAATTATTACAACTATAGGGAAAAAGAATAATACAATACAGGGGCCCCAGATTACAACATCCCTTAGGCGGGTCGCTTACCCTCCCTAATCGACCTACGACACCCCTCTAGTGTCGGAGCATCATCGTCGACTTCGGGAGCTCCGATGGTGGAAGCAATCCGCAAGGCTGTCTCCGTCACCCGGGGAGCAAGAACATCGACAGGACGAGAGTCGGGAGGACCAGGACCAGTCACCAGCGGCCCACCAGCCAAAATGGCCTCGGCCATCTCCCGAGTCCTCCTCGTCCTCGTCTCAGGAGAGGAACGCTGAGATGTCGTCCCACCGACCTCCGGGAGGACAATCCGAGTAGTAGGGAGCTTAGCCTGATAGGCCTCAAGGATTGCTTGCCTTTCAGCAAGGCTGGGAGGAGAGCCAGGCGGAATTTCTGATGGCACCTCGATCTCCTGAGGAGAGAGGGTCCTCAGGTCAGCTTCAGGTACGATCCAATTTCTTGCTTTTAATTGTTGTATGGACCCTTTGTACCCAACCATGACCAGGGCAGCGAATACCTTTCGGAAATAACCGTGATGGAGCGGAGAACCGATGTATCGAATGATACGATCGAATGCGTCCCGACGGGATCTCTCGACGAGCTGTCTCCGGAGGTCCAAGTTCACTCGCCGAACCTCTTCAGCGATCCGATCACTTATGGTGCTCCGACATTCCTCCAGCTCCGCCCGAAGGGTCTCGGCGGTAGCCACCGCCTTTGTTTGCCCAACTTCGGCCTCTCTCAACAGCCGAGAAGTAGTTTCCAGGGTATCCCTCAAAGCCACCAGCTCTAGGGCCCCTTCATCCCTCACCCTCTCCGCCTCCCGAAGCTGCTCTTGGGCATGGTCCAGCTCTTCCTTCAGCTCAATCGCGTAAGTTTCCCACTCGCGACATCTCTTCGTCCGAGACTCCAGAGCCGACCGAGCTCCCTGCAAATCGGCCAAGACCTGGGCATGGTCCGACCTCAGATTCTCCAAATCCCCCTGCCCGGAAGGATCGGGAACAGTGGACTCCAATTCCGCTACCCGACCCTCCAGGGTATGAATGTGTTCCAGCAATAGAAATTGGCGGGCGTTAAACTGAATAAGAAAAGGGCAAAGCGTGTCATAAACAAGGAAGAAGAAAAATCGACATAAAGGAAAAGGTGAAAAGCTTACGTCCACCGCCTCGTAACCAGCTTGGTCTTTCAACCATTGGATCCCTCGGTTCCGGAGTGATGCAACCTCGAGAGAATCCACCACCTGGCCCAGTCTGGCGAAGCCGCCGCCCAAACCACGAAGTTCTTCCATCAGGGAACGCTCGACGGACCTAGGACGATCCGGTTGGTTCACCGCCATTCGTGAAGAGGTGCCCTCTTCACGGGCCACCCTCAAAACACCACCTTCATCACCCCCAGCCTCCGGTCTTTCGCCCTCGGCCTCTTCTTGCTGGGGCGCCGTGTCAGCCTGAAGACTCGAAGGAGCCACAGGAGACCCCACATCGGTTGCCCCGGGCGAACCTACGACCGAGCCCGTCAAACCATCCCTTAGGGTCGGAGAAGAAGGTGAGGGACCGTCGGATTCCCCTCGACCCTCCGGCATACGAACATTCTCCGCACCCTTCTCTTGAGGGTCAAGAGACGGATGAGAGATGGAATCCAGAGAAGGAGAAGCTGGAGAGATCGCAGCTTCCTCGCGGACGGCAGGGAAAGTAGCCAGGTCGCCCCAGTCAAAGGTAGCAGGCAAAGACTCCCGGACCCAGCCAAAACCGGTGTCGAGATTAACGGGGGTCGGGTCACGAAAGAGGTCGAGATCGCCCTCTCGAAGGCTAGGAAAACCGCCAGGAGACGGCGGGGCTGAGCTCGCGTCACTGCTAGGCCTAGGGGCCGGGCGAAGAGCCGACGCTGGTTCTCTATCCGGAGTGGACTATGATGGAAGGGGAGATGATGGAGCATCCGTGACTTGGGTGCCTGCCACAGATTGGGAAGACGGAGTCTTCCCTCGAACGGATCTACCCCCCTTAGGAACTTTAGGGGGCACAGGCGCGTTTTTGGCCGCCTCTGCCAAAGTAGATACCAGCGAACCTGAAGACATAGATCATAAAAAGGGAGATCAGCGTACAAGGAACACGAGGAAGGCCGGGAATCAGAAGGGGTCGAAAATAAAACTTACAAAATTCAGGGTCCTGCCGCAAATTTGGGAAATGGGGTGACCTAACCCCCCCTTGAAGAACGCAAAGCTCGAACAGCCTCGGGGTCTTGGTCAGCTTCAGCACATGGTACTTCGCCTCGAAGTACCCTTCCTCCATCATCTGGAGCCGAGTCCGGTCAAGTTGGGTGGTATCCAACTCCGTAGGTCTGCTTGACCACGTGTTCGTCACCCGCCAGCTCGCACAGTTACGACCCGGGGGCTTTACGAAAAAGAAATTGGATTTCCAGCTGCCATAGGAGGAAGAAGCATCAGTAAGGATCCTCGCCCCCGGAGCAGCTTGAGATGAGCGGGGAGTCAGATAGAAGAAGGGTACTTGGCCGGCACCCACGTCATATAGGGCCAATAAGCGGTCGGCCGTACAAGGGAGCCCTCGGCCCCGGCAGGTGATCTCGAACCCTGCCATGATAGAGAAGGCGTTGGGTGTAAGTTGACTTAGACGAAGCCCTAGGGCTTTGGCTACATCTCGAAAAAGAGGAGGCACAAACATACGCCACCCAGCCTCGACTTGAGAAAAGAAGACAGTCAAGAAGCCGGTAGGGGGATTATTTGCCCGGTCCGAAGGCTCCGGGATCAACACCGTCGCATTCTCCATCGCCACATTATACTTGGCGATTAAGTTATCAACAGTGGCCTGGGTTGCGGTACTCGCGGCGTCGTTTATATTTACTGCCTGTCTTTTGGACGGCATCCCTTTCTCCAGAGCGGCGGAGGCAGCCGTGCGCTTACCACGGCGAGTTACCAGAGGAGAAGACGGTACTGATCGAGATGGAGAAGCAGGAGGAGTGGATCCGGAAGAGGCGGTTGCAGCAGCGTGGGCAGACATAATGATGGCGGGTGAAAAGAGGCAAAGAAAATTATAGCTACAAGAAGGCAAAGAGTTATGAACCTACAAAACCGCAACACAAAAACCTAAATAGACGTGCAAAAAGGCGGTATAACTCCCGCTCAAAACCCAATAAACGCGGATGAATAACACGTATGGCTCAGCGTATGAGGGAAGTTTGAGGAATCCCGAGAAATCAGGAAGTGAGGCCGACACGCGGTCAGATGATTAGGCCTCTAGCTGTTTTACTCTCTGCCACGTTCTGCGAACTGCGACAGAGACTGGGGGACTTATGATGACGCATACTCTCCCTCTCGGGATCGTACCCGTCCACGTGGCCTAATCCTCTAACCTTATCTCGCCTCACTACCCCCTTCTCTCGCGCGACACCCGAACCCAGGTATATCGACCCCCAGGTATATCAACCCCCTTCTACCCCCTCACCCTTATTAAATACTTATTATATCATATCCTATGCTGTATGTATTCCCCGAGGGGGGTCAAACCCCTCACATGCAGGCGTATGTCACCTACTCATCAATCAGTGGCGACCGTCCCTTTTCCCCAACCAGAAGGAAGGGTCGGACATCATAGTCAACGTCACATTCCACTCACCCGATGCGTTGTCCTCCTCATAGGGCTCGACCGCCCCGCTTCCCCAATAAAAAGCGTGGGTTCGGAAATTATAAGGTGCAGCCGGAGCATGCCGTGCGCCGAGGGTAGCATGCAGACACCACGTGCCCTACTCTACAAGGGTACTCAAGTACCCTATTACCCTCGGACGAGCATGCACGAAGACACGTGCCCAGAGGGTCGGACGTCAGAATCGACGTCACACTCCACTCGCCCGGATGCGTTGTCCTCCTCCCGAGGCTCGACCGCCCCGCCTCCCCAATAAAGAGCGTTGGTTCGGAAGTTATCAGGTGTAACCGGAGCATACCGTGCACCGAGGGTAGCATGCAGACACCACGTGCCCTACTCTACAGGGGTACTCAAGTACCCTATTACCCTCGGACGAACATGCACGGTGACACGTGCCCAGAGTCAAATTACACTTATAACCTCACCTTTGCCCTATAAATAGGGAGGCGGGTCAGTTGCAAAAGGGGGGGATTCAAGGCACAACAAAAAGAGCCAACTAAAGCACAACACACTCCTCCTTCCGAAATCACTGATCCCGAGATAGGGAGAGAGAGAGAGAAGAGCCCCACCTGGGGAGAGAGAGCAGCCAGCACGGGCCGAGGAGGTCGGAAGAGCTCAAGATTGGGTCGGGGGAGCAGTTTGAAGGGAGATCGTGCGAACGGAGCCCGAACCCCCAAGGGTCGTGGATAGTTGCGGAGCAGCAGGGAGCTTACCCGAGTCCAGGTGCATCTTGAGCCGAGACCGACGTGCGAACAGCTCCGGTGACGGGCACAGCCGGAAGAGGGGGCGTCATCAAAGTGTAAATTCTTTGATACTTTGAAAGAAGTCTGAAGCAAATAGGCGGAAAGCCTCGTGGAGTAGGACAGTTGTTCGAACCACGTTAAAACCTGGTGTATTGGTTTATTTACTTCTCTACTTTTCTGTTGCAACAAACAACCATAAATCTTCTGCAGAAAGATTTTTCTAAGTAAATAAACAAATCAGTTTTATTAAAGGTATTTAATTGTGTGAAGTTAAGTTTGAACTGATGAACATAAATTTATTTGTTTGCTTATCTAAGTTTTTGGTTTTACCTAAACTTCTTGAAGTTACTCTTTCATAGCTTATATATTTATAAGTATTCTGCAAAATATTACCTAACATAAATCATAACACTAGCAGCAGTTTATAAAGTTATGATGAGATTTTACAAAAACCCCCTTAAGAATAAACAAAAACCACACAAAAACAATAGATTTTAAAGTTGTGAACCAAAATGTCAACACGGTGTTAGAAGTAAGATAACTAATCCACAAAATATCTTCATTTTTGAGAAATACAGCTTCACCATGGCACACAGAAGTGAGAGAAATGTACGTTCATGCAGTACTTCAAAATCCCTAATCCCCAAATCCTCATTCATACTTGTTAAAATGTTCCAGAAAAGAACAAGAAAAACCCATCGATTCTCTCATGAAAGATGAAAAAAGCTAAAATAAGATAGAAATCACACAAATTATGGGAAACATCAGTTATCCAGCAAGGTCGAATTAACCCACCTGTTAAACATCAACAAAATCAATAAATTAGGGGTTTCGACGATGAAATTTTAGCCTAAACTTAGAATGTAAAAGAGATGAAGAGTTTTCTTACAACTACATGTGAGAGAGAGTGAAAAAACACTAGAGAATTGTGCAATTTTTCAGATCTGGACGTAGAAGAGTGTTTTGGTAGAGAGGGTTTTTGCTCGAGAATATGAGAGAAGCTTGCTTCCAGTTTTTGGCGGAGAGTGTTTTGTTTGAGAATTGTGGAAACTTAAGTTGTACTAATCTTAAATTGTGTGTAATGAGCAAAATGACGTAGCTTCACTTTTTTTGACAAAATAATTATTTTTGTGGCAAAGTGAAATGAGGGGGAAAAAAATTAAGGGAGGGAAAATTTTGGCAAAGTCGCGGGAGTTTTGCCATGTTTTCGGTGAAGCAGCTCATGTGACAAAAAATATGGCAAAATTGTGTTTTGTCGCTCAAATTTTACAAATTGTGACGAAATTTTATCTTATATGGCAAAATTTGGGATTTTTACGTAAAACTCTAGTCTTATGTGGCAATATTACAAATCGCCATATTTATTAATATATACAACAAAAATTGTACTACGTTGTCGTCACAAAAAATCACTTTTTTTGTAGTGGATTCAACCACCATCTGTTTCTTTTACGAAAGAGTAGGTATGCGTAAATAATTGAAATGGGCAGTCTCCTTGAACAAGAACAATTTGGAGGTAGAAGATACTATCGAAGTTGAAGGAAGAAGTTATGTCAGAACTTGAGGAAATAGACCCTTGTACCCGGATGCCGTCACTTATAGACTATCCAGTTGATGTGGTGCTAACTTTGATCAACATGTTGGCAGCAAATCAATTTGGAGGACTTGAAATTGACTATCCCAATAGGCAAATAAGGGAATTATCCAAATTTTAGCATTGAAAATTGGATTAGGAGAACAAGAGGTTCCCTTATGTTGAGGATGTTTCCACTTTCTTCAAAAGGTAGCTAAAGAGTTTTTTATTTTCTACCATAAATTAGCATATCTACATGGAAGGATATTCATACATTCTTGAGTAAATAGTTTTTCTAATCAAAATGGCCTAAGGAAAAACATTATGAATTCTCATCAAATGGGAATAGAAACGGTATATGGAACATAGGGAGAGATTCAATAACTTACTCAATAAATGTCTTCAACATTGGCCATCAAATAGAATTTGTTGTAAGTATTCTATATAAGATCGAACAACTTAAACTAGTTGAATGTGAGTTATGCAACAAGAAAAAGTTTCATAACATTAGAAGACAAGGATGCTTTCGAGTTGTGGAGTGACATAGTTCTGAATTACAAACACTAGAAAGATAACAATTATGAGGTGGCACATATTTTTTGATGTACAGAGCAAAGAATTGCCTGAAGTGCTATCAACGCAGATCGAGGCCATTAGAAAAGCGGTACACCACCACAAGGATACTTTAACTCATGAATGAAGGGACATTGCTCATTTTGAGCTAGAGCAAGTCGATTAGATTAATAATCTTGCACACAAAGAGGCCGTCTTTTGATTTACAACAATCCTTAGGTAAGCCAAGCGTGGAGGCTATCATTCATTAAATTGTTCTACGCACATAATTGAACTCAACCTTTATCATTCATTAAAATATTTGGTCTTTCTTATCTTCAGTATCACCACTAGGATTTGACATGGAACATGTGTCTACTCTATCAGAGTCATCCCTACTTAAACTGGAGTATTCAAACAACGAAGATAAAATTGATGTGACTGAACTCACCTATGCAAATAAAGACTTTTGTTCAAAAAATAGGAATGGCCCTTCTATGGTGGTCTAAATTCTTGATGAATTACTGTTTAGTTTACCAGCATTAACCAAGCAGGAGAGATCACCAAAAGAAAACAAAATATTCACAACTGGCAACATAAGTTATCCTTGAACCCTAACGAAGATATGATTAGTGTACGATGTGATAATCAATTCTAAACTCTTACTGAGAGTCAATTCTCTCGAATCATTCATTTTGTTGTCATCATGTTCACTCATATGTTGATGTTACCGAAAAAGGTGAGCTCGTGCTTGTTGCAAGAAAGTAAGAGAATTTTGTTTTGGGATCACCATGTTTGTCAATCCTAACTTACTAGGCATGACAAATATTATGTTTTGATTCTATTACTGCAAAAAAAATGCGTAGTGATTATGGGGGTTTTTTGCAAAAATAGTCCCCTAACTTTTCTCTTTTGCAAAATTCGTCCTTTAATGATTTTAATTGCCAAATTAGTCCCCTAACTATACACCCTTCACAATTTATGCCCTCTGGTCACCGTAGACGTGAGAAGCGCCAGGTGGCAGAACCATTTTTTCTCCCAAACTTTTTCTCACTTCTAACGTATTAAAACCCATTAACCAACCCCTATATTCACAATTTTGGAGTGTATTATGTGTTTTGTGGTGTCAGGTTTAAAATAAAAAACGTGTTTCGCAACTCATATTTCTTCTCTCACGTGAGAAGAATTATAAATTGTCTAAACTGCCCTTGATTATGCCTCATTTGTTGATCTTATAACATTTTTCGGCGAATATTAAAATTTTCCGAGGGCATAAATTGCAAAAGGTGTATAGTTAGGGGACTAATTTTGAAAGGGCGTATAGTTAGGAGATAATTTTGCGAAGGATGTATAGTTAGGGGACTAATTTTTCAAAGAGTGTAGAGTTAGAGGACCAATTTTGCGATTACAATTATTAAAGGACGAATTTTGCAAAAGGGAAACATTAGGGGACTATTTTTGCGAAAAACCCGTGATTATGGCTACTTCAACAATTCTTGGCATATAAAGTGTTCCTAGATCATAATTGCCTTGTTTGGATTATTGTTGCCCTGTTACGCCGACTTATGCTCAAGTGCCTTCTCTCCTATACTTCACAAAAATGGATACCGTAGTGAGATGGTATGGGTGCGCCAACATGGATATTTTTGAATATGATGGATTTTAACATGAAAACAACCATTTACTTTAACATCAAGTTTTTTATTATATATTTTTATATTATCTAAAATAATTAAAAGTTTGCTCCATAATGCGTCGGGAAATATATAATGTGTTAGGACCATGTTTATAACTAACAAATTGCTTTAGTAGAAAATGTGTTTTAGAATGTAGGTGTTAAAGTCTTCGTTTATGTTTTCTAAATATCAAATGCGCCTTATCATAAAATGTGTTCTCACTTGCTGAGACGAAGTTGGCGCAAGGAAGCAGTGTAATTCGGAGGTGGTGAATTGTGCACTTACAATGAGTTTCTTTATTTGATATATTTGCAAGAATTCGTAGTAATCTATTTTTTAGATGGTAATATAGGCTAGGACATTAGAGTTAAATTTTGTGATGATTCATTGATTGGATTGAAAGTAGCATTATCAGTACAAAAAGAATGATGAAATTAAGGGAATATATTTCATCAAGACTCTAGAAGCCAATCATTATAATAAATCTCCTCAAAGATTCTTGTAAGAAGAAATCTAACACTAGGGAATAGAGTCAAACGTAGTTGGATTGTAATGTGCTTTGTAAGTACAACAACACATCGTACACTTAAATCATCTTTGAAATATACGTTATAGAATCATATTGAGTGCGTCAAGGTGTTTGCGTGTAGGTGTGAAGGATCTTGGTCTCTTATCAACACCTCTACGTTTAATCTCTCTCGTTGGAATGTTTGTGTTGTGATTGGAGTTATTTTTTAAGAAGACAACATATTAAGTCAAGCAAGAGATTTGCACCCATAAAACCAAGAGGCTTGGAACCACATACAAACAAGAGGTTCATTTAAGAAATTAGAAAAAGGAAGATTAGGATGGATATGTGGCTACATATGTGTGAGATGTGTTTGAGATGCTACATTTGTTCATTTATGTAAAGTCACCCTTATTACTTTAGTAATATGTAACAGCCCCAAAATTCAAACCTAAACAAAAACAACACAAAAAATAACTAAACTATTAAACAAGGAATAATGGACATAATAACCGAGAATCAACCAACTTAAATACAAAAGAATCTCACATGCAAAACTCTAATCTATAACTCGATCAGGTTAACTCGAAACACCTAAGTCTTTGAGGTCATGTCCTGAAGGTTTCCCGAGTCTGAAAGGAAGGAAAAACACAAAACTAAGGAGATAAAAATCTCAGTGAGTGCTCGATGTGTGTGAAAGTGCATTACCATTTTCTTCAAAACATACTAAACTATACATGCAAATTATGTTTTTTGTGACTCAAGAATATTATTATTAGGTACCAATGATTTATTTTAAATTCAGAATTTCGAAACAATACAGAACGAGACAAGTCATCATTTTACAAAACAAAGAAATGAATGTTGGTACTAAATAGTAATAACTTAAGACAAGCATATCGATTGTTTAATTAATTATGATGATCAACGAAATAGCCGTCAACCTTAACGCCCCACACGAACACTTCTTATCGCCCCGTCCAAGGAGCTATCCTGGAAACTAATCACATGCCATGGTACATGCATAACGAATGATCTCCGGAGATACAATGAACCTCCCGCCGTGTCTAAGGAGAAAGGGCAAGGGGAAATGAAGCACCACCGAGAGCCCTCTGCTGCCCAGCAATACTCCATGCCTAACCAAGCCAAGTTGGATCTAACTAACTAATAACTGAACTGAACATAACAGAAAATCTGATCATCATAACCAACTTAATTTATTTCACAATTTACAATTAAACATTTTGCTTACTTTACAAAAGCAGTGTAAGATATTCTTATAAGTGACATACATACATATACAAGCATTCCTTTCAGTTTTGAAAAATAAATAGTGTTTTGGAACACTCACCTGAATCGCCACATAAAGAGAATAGATTTCCAAAAGCTAATCCGAGCTACCTATAGTTCAAGTGTAAAGTAAACCTCAACCCGAGTCAACTAACCCCTACTATACGTAAAGAGAAATCTGAATAAAACTAATGATCCAATTTACTTTACTTTAAAAGATACAAATATTATCGATACATATTGGATACTTTAATTATCATATATGCATATATACTACAACTTAATATATATATACAGATACACAAGTAACAAGCAAATTCAATATGGTCATGTCCAACCATTATTATTAAGATAAAATATAATTTGTCATATACATATCATATGAAATCGAAATATCATCAAGTATACAATATCATTTTCTTTGCTTTGCCTAAAATACTCTATTACGTTTCAAAGTACGGAGGTTTCAAATATAATAAGGTATAATGATTTGCCTATTTAATCTCAAAGTGCTGCAAGTTAGTTCTTGAAAAGTTTTCTTTGTAAAAGATACGCAGTAGGAATTTGCTCCACTATGGATCTTATATTATATAATATCATTAATATTCTAAAAAGAAGACACATGCATAAGCAAAGTCCCAGAACATATCAATGAATATGTATAGATTTCAGGCAGCACTTCACCAACAATCAATATTTTAATATAGCTTATTTATCACCACAAGACACGTATGCAACAACAATGTAGAAGACATAAAAAAAATAAAAAGGCACAAAGAAGAGAAAATTTACCGAGCAAGAAACAAGAAAATGAGCGGTGCTGAGAAAGGAAACGAGAGGAAGAGGCATCGAAATAATATTTTAAGAGAAGTTTAAATGTTTCTGCGAAGTTGAATAGAAGTTACAAGATAAAAAAGGTGTATTGATATATTCTACAATCTAGAAATAAAAAGAAAACACAAGTTAGAACAAATGATCTCAGATTTGTCTTTAAATTCTAATTCCTCAATTTAAAATAATGTAAGAGTTAATCTTACTCTTTCCAGATAAACTAAAAAAAAATTCTAATACGAATCATAAATCACACAACAAAGTTTAAACTTAAAGATACAAGAAGAACATTTTTCAAAAGAGTACTAACAGTTAGTTCTTTTTTTTTTTTCAGAATTTCTCATGCGTATAGTACATGATATATACAAGCACGAAAGAAAATGCATATTATTATACAATTTAGTAAAGACATGTTGACATTCTAACTGAGGTTCCACATAATAAAATAATATTTTCACTTTTGAGCAATAAAATGCTAAACATATAGAATGAATGAGGATAGATTTAAAATAAACTATATAGTTAGGCCAAATAAAAGAAGAAAACTCAAACATGGGGCACCTAAAGATGGCCAAAAAAGCGTCAAAATTCACTCATTCACATTATAAGTGGTATAAACATAAATGAAATAACAAATATTACACATTCATGTTCTAGAATAAAATTTTCTAACATCAAATTTTACTGTGTATTTTTTATGGTCATGAAGGCATACATGAATTAACATAAGTAGCTCAAATAGACTCTACAATAGTTACCCAAGCCAAGTAGTTGTCAAGTCAATCAGAATAAGAAACATAATCAAACTCACATAAGGTGCAAAGTAGAGGCAAGTAAACAAAAAATTGGACACTCAAAGAAAACTAAACTAGAGGGATCAAATTGTTCTAGACCAATCTCAATCAACTATGATAACCCTCTATGCAACCCCTACTCAACATTTTGGTCCCGCAACGGATTATAAAAGGTAGGCCTCCCGATGATAATCCATCAACCCATGATACCGAGCAGAAGCTATAACTTATGCGGAAGCTTAATCTATGGTCACAATCTAACTAAGTCCGAGGATCCTATTCTGACGAGCCTGGGGTCTAAGCCAGGCTCTGATACCAACTGTAACAGCTCCAAAATTCAAACCTAAACAAAAACAACACAAAAAATAACTAAACTATTAAACAAGGAATAATGGACATAATAACCGAGAATCAAACAACTTAAATACAAAAGAATCTCACATGCAAAACTCTAATCTATAACTCGATCAGGTTAACTCAAAAGACATAAGTCTTTGAGGTCTTATCCTGAAGGTTTCCCGAGTCTGAAAGGAAGGAAAAACACAAAACTAATGAGATAAAAATCTCAGTGAGTGCTCGATGTTTGTGAAAGTGCATTACCATTTTCTTTCTAAACATACTAACTATACATGCAAATTATGCTTTTTCTGACTCAAGAATATTATTATTAGGTACCAATAATTTATTTTAAATTCAGAATTTTGAAACAATACAGAACGAGACAAGTCATCATTTTACAAAACAAAGAAATGAATGTTGGTACTAAATAGTAATAACTTAAGACAAGCATATCGATTGTTTAATTAATTATGATGATCAACAAAATAGCGTGCCGTCAACCTTAACGCCCCACACGAATACTCCTTATCGCCCCGTCTAAGGAGCTATCCTAGAAACTAATCACATGCCATGGTACATGCGTAACGAATGATCTCCAGAGACACAACGAACCTTCCGCCGTGTCTAAGGAGAAGGGGCAAGGGGACATGAAGCACCACCAACAGCCCTCTGCTGCCCAGCAATACTCCATGCCTAACCAAGCCAAGTTGTATCCAACTAACTAATAACTGAACTGAACATAACTGAAAATGTGATCATCATAACAAACTTAATTTATTTTACAATTTACAATTAAACATTTTGCTTACTTTACAAAAGCAGTGTAAGATATTCTTATAAGTGACATACATACATATACAAGCATTCCTTTCAGTTTTGAAAAATAAATAGTGTTTTGGAACACTCACCTGAATCGCCACATAAAGAGAATAGATTTTCAAAAGCTGATCCGAGCTACCTATAGTTCAAGTGTAAAGTAAACCTCAACCCGAGTCAACTAACCCCTACTATACGTAAAGAGAAATCTGAATAAAACTAATGATCTAATTTACTTTACTTTAAAATATACAGATACTATCGATACATATTGGATACTTTAATTATCATATATGCATATATACTACAGCTTAATATATATATATATATATATATATATATATATATATATATATATATATATATATATATATATACATATACATATATATATATAGATACACAAGTAACAAAGCACATTCAAGATGGTCATGTCCAACTATTATTATTAAGATAAAATATAATTTGTCATATGCATCTCATATGAAATCTTAATATCATCAAGTATACAATATCTTTTTCTTTGCTTTGCCTAAAATACTCTATTATGTTTCAAGGTATGGAGATTTCAAATATAATAAGGTATAATGATTTGCCCATTTAATCTCAAAGTGTTGCAAGTTAGTTCTTTGAAAAGTTTTCTTTGTAAAAGATGCGCAGTAAGAACTTGCTTCACTATGGATCTTATATTATATAATATCATTAATATTCTAAAAAGAAGACACAGGCATAAGCAAAGTCCCAAAACATATCAATGAATATGTATAGATTTCAGGCAACACTTCACTAACAGTCAATATTTTAATCTAGCTTATTTATCACCACAAGACACGTATGCAGCAACAATGTAGAAGTCATAAAAAAATAAAAAGGCACAAAGAAGAGAAAATTTACCGAGCAAGAAGCAAGAAAATGAGCGACGCTGAAAAAGGAAACGAGAGGAAGAGGCATAGAAATAATATTTTAAGAGAAGTTTAAACGTTTCTGCAAAACCTATTTGTCAAAATACTTAAACAGAATTGGGCTTATCAGGACGCCTCTTATAATTAAGTATTTACTTAACCCAGGCTGTTTAAAAATAAAGCTAATTAAACGTTTATCGGCCCAATTTAAATTTCAGATATTATTAATTATAGAAAATTTGAATAAAGATACTATATATATATATATATATATATATATATATATATATATATATATATATATATATATATTAAAAAGATCTAGGATATTACATAATATCATTTGATCTGGTGTGGCTATGGATGAATTTGCAAGACCAAACTACATAAAATCTTGGTGTTATGTTGCTTTATTTTGCATGTATATTTAATTCTTGTTGGGTTTTTATAGCCTGAATAGTCATTTCAAAATTTGCTAAAAGACTTATAAAGGATGTCACAACGTATTAATAAGTTTTAAACACACAATTCAACTTAATATTCACTAAAAAATGTGCGTGCTACAAAAATAAGAAAGTATCAGCGTGTCAGAAGATTAGAGTATGACAAAGTGAGAAAAGTATCTGATACAATCATAGGAAAATATTTTAAATCATCCGAGTAATACGGCTCTCCCCATAGATTCTCAAAAGGAAAAAGTTGGTGGGGGTGGGAGGGGGGGGGGGGGGTTATAAAAGCTACCTAAACAGAAAGCATTCAGAGTGGAAACGATCAATTGCATTGCTTGCAAGACCCCTCTGATATTGTTATTGCCATATTAGAAAGACCTACGTGATTTATAGTGAAACCTACCTAAGAAATGCTTATCAAATATGCTAGCTCTTGGGAGAGTACTTTCCTATTCAAATAGCCTTTGGATGAAAACTTTCCTTCTTATTGGTCATGTCAATAGTCACTTTAGTTCTCTCTCCCTCTAACTCTCGTCTATGGTGTTTTACTTGTTCTTGTTTTTGTTTTTGCCTCTCCTTTTTAGGGTTTTACTCTACCCTTACTCAAGTAATATTGTTATGGAAAGTATTCAAATAACGATCAATCCTATTCAAGTATTCCACCTATAGTCCTCTATATGATAAGCGATATTCTTGATCACGATATTGAAGACTTCTTTCAACCTTGAAGTTGTGTTGTTGTTGCACTCGACACCTTGTATTAACATATTCACTTTACTCTCTTTTGGTTGCAATACTCTAACTAGGCTATCCCTTGTAGATACATCGGCCAATATTAGGTCTCTTTTTAAGTGTTCACCTTGTTTGGACAAAGCAAAAAAGCTTTATGCTTCTTCATTTGATGCTCCTTTCTATCCTCTATCTTCTATCGAAATTCGAAATTTTCACTATCTCTTCATGGATTCATTGTTTCGTTTGTTTTAAAAAATAAAAAGTCTTCAATTTGAGCATTTTCGCTCAAGAAAAAGGCCTCTTGCGTAGCCCATTCCTCTTCATCACCTACTCCAACACAGTCACCATCAACTGACACGGATCAGGTAACTCCTCACTCTAGCATTTTCTTCACCGTTGGCCATGCCATAAATTACTCTTATATATGTGAGAGACCGTTGTTGAGTTAATCACGGGGCTCTAGTATTTTTAAAGTACTGAATGAATGTTTATTATGGATATGGTTTTCTTGGTGGACAACTATCCTCCTTATATTTTTGAACTTTACACAAATCTCTCTTGGGGACTTTTGACCCCAGACGCTACCAATTATGGGCCTATTTCGTGGGAAAATTTACAAGTTCTAAACATATGTCATTTTTTATTTTCTCAACCTCCCAGTCCTGACATAGACCAAAATACAGAGTTTGATTGTTTGCAATATCTTTTGTGTGTTACACGGGCTTCGACTAACTAGGTTGTGGCCACAGATTCAAGATTTAGAAACGAGAGATCTAACACCGTCTTACTTTGCCCTTATTCATTTTGTGTGTCGCAATTGGTTACCCGCCTTTTACCTCCGACACCCTCTACCTCCAACATCGTCTCTATTGTAATATAGTCTCTAGTCTTTCAAACTATAACAAGGGAAAACATCAATATGCCTCGTCTTATTTTTGAACAGATTCACCATGTTAAAAATCAGAGAAATAACAAATATGTCTTGGCCGTCCTTTTTTATTTAGGGCATAATTTGTGATCAACGAGAATGTTATATGTCAAAAGAATTGTTTGAACTCCCTCTTGTGCTGCTTATGATGAAAAATTGTTGTAGTAGGATCCTACTCGTATCATGATATGTGAGGGATCTTCTCCTTCTGAGCAGGCTTCTACTTAAAACTTTGTCTGAGAAGTATCCCCTGAAGAGGGATCTGCTTCCAAAAGACAAATACATATCATAACTACCATTCTGACCCCTGTCGTAACTGTTCTTGACACTGTCATGTCTATCTTTACCTTTCTTATTGTTGAGATGGCTCGTCTCACTATACTTGTGGATAGGATACTAACAAATTCTCTGTTCAACTTCCAAGTTAATATACTCGTTGCCATATTTGTCCCCTTTGACAAAAAATATGGGAGATGTGATGGCGTAGTGCATCTACAAGGGACGCTAAATGGCTCGCATAAGTGAGCATGAGCAATGTTGAACTCGTCAAATTGTATTAGTCAAAAGAGGAAAAACTGAGAAGCAAGAATAGAGAGCAATAATTAGAAGAGAGACTAAGGGGATAATGCATTTTTTTTGAAATCAAAGAGGGAGGAGAGTTTTCCTTCTTATTCTCACCAAAATTCCTAACACCAAAGAAATTTTTTTCCGAAGTTAAGACATGTGACAAGGTAAGTCTACTTTATTTCAATTCTCTTATTCTTTTTTACTTATATCATTAACGTAATTAAAATATATTTCATGTTTTGAAATATTAATTAATAAACAGTTTTAGAAATTTGAATGTAAGTTCAATCATTTCTTTAAAGGAGAAAAGTTTTTTACCAGGAAGATTTTATAACTGGGGAAGTTGTATAAAAATGGGGCTCAATTTATATGGATTCTTTTATTATTTCACAACTAAAGAGTCTAAATAAAGCCGAAAAGAATAATTTTAATCTTATCTTACAAAATTGAAACAATGGAACTCTTTTTAGTCCATTAATCCAATTTTCAAATTCACAATCAAACAAGTTTACTAAATAATTATATAAAGTAAGAAATAATTTATTATTCATATTAATAAATTAAATAAATAATCAATACTATTAACTAACTTTTGATTAAATAATTAAATTAGCTAAATTAAAAAGATAACACTTATTTCAAAGCACAATTTATTGGTTGACGCGTAGGCATAAAAAATTACACATATGATCAAAATGCCGAGGGAGTGGGTGGACCTATGATTTAGAGTTGTAGCGTCACAAAATAATTTCACAACTCTTCTTTCATTAATTTATGCATTAACTCCACTAAATAAGTGATATTACACTCTCGTTTGATCTAGTAGGTAAAATATGATACCATTTTATTAAGCCTTATATCCTTGACTTCTATTAACGTAAAACAACTTTGACTATATCTGTAGCCAAATGATGAATTCAATGTTAAGATTGAAATAAGTACATGCTAATTATAACAAGGAAGACGTATGTTATAGTGTTATTCCCTATCTCTCCAAGATAGGATGTTAGATATTTTGGGATCTGAAAACATCACGCTTAAAATAAAAAACGAGTTTTTTACAAGTAGAAGTCTATAAAATATGATAGATTGAAATCAAGATCTCAATGACCGTCGATTGGCAAAGTTAAAGAATCATTGGTTAACGACCTCCATTATATTCCCATTGTTCGTCATGCCCTATTCCTTTATGTGAACTATTTTTATAAGATGGAAATATATTGATGTCACCACGCCAACTGGTCCAAAAGACATGTCCATAGGGATGTATTACGTTCACGGCTAAATTTATATATATACACTCCAAAACAACATAAACAAACGTCGCATTTGTTGTCTCTTTGTGGCAAAATTTGTATAAGTTCATTTCACCATCATATCTCGAGGTTCACATACAAAAGGCTGAACTTTATCATTAAAACTATACTTTGTATCAAATAGCTCAATAAATTTTCAAGAATCACCGCCAGGATCATATGTGCTTTTTTTATGATTGACCAACAAAATTTCTTACTTTTTGTTTGAATTAGTTTCATCTTCTTCCCCTTCCGATTCATCATAAAAATGAGCAATTTCATAAATATCTTCATCAAAGCAAGGGTCATCATCCTCTTCGTTTTTCATAACATCAATCTTGATGTTGAAATAAACATTGATAAAATCCATAATCTCCCTGATCATCAAACTTTGAACAAGAATCACTACGTGAAGTTTGATGTTGATTAAAAGAATTAATATCTTCATTGTCAAATGTTTCATTCTATAAACCAGGAAGAATTACATCTCATTTCAGAGATTTGTAGCGTGCTACCCCCCACTGGAGTTGTTGCACTTGTCCCCAAATCTTCCAACTAAACATCACAAAAGTCCTTATAACGAGGAGCCATCATGAACTTGACTTTCGTACCACTTTGATATAGACAATTGAACAAGTGAGTAGAAAACACAAGATAACACATAAATGTACTCTTCATTCTATGAAAATTCATTAAACAGATAATAGCTATGAATCCACCCAAATGAATAAGAGTTAAGAAAGTTTTAAACTTTAAAACTAAATCTGTAGTATTATTTCAAGCTGCCAAATCATTACAAGACCATAGAATAGTTATACGATAAATTAATCAAGTTCAAGACTTATAGTAAATGGCCTCCTTGGCTCCTAAAACTTCTTAGAAATATGAAAATACGAAATTATTTTTTAAAATATATAACTTGGCTCAAACACCTTTCAAAGGCAAGCAAAATCGCGAACCCCTTCGAAACTAAAAATAAAATAAAATGGAAGTTGGAATTATTGAAAAATATGAAGAGACTCAAACTTGACACATTCCCGAGACAACTTTACACATTCCAATCGACCCATCATTTGTTGCATTGTAAACAAATTTGTAGAGCTTTCCAACCATGTATAGTACCTCCTTCTAGAACCTTTCGAACCAAAGCAGTTATTAAAACAAACTGAGCCTAACTACTAGACTTTTATGTTGAAAATCCCGATTTAAATCAATAACTTTTATGAACCATTTTCCTTGGATTAAATTCAAAAATAAGATTTGATTCTTATTGAGATCGGTGACGTTCTTGTTGTTCTTATAATGCTTTTCAGGAAATTTTTTTGAGATTATCCCTACTAATTTATTTTTAATTCATGTTTTTCTTGAAAGTGCTACGAGGAATTGAATAAAATTCTTTGGGCGCCAGTTTTAATTTTTTTTTTTAAATATCTTTGTTTTACATGGGCTCGAGCGTAGATCCGCCATTGTGTGCAATATCAGTATTTCTTTACTTGACTTTTTTAATGACTCGAGTGTATAGGTACTTTATGTTTTTCCAAAAACAACGTATACCTGCACATAGTACGATTGCTATTTATAAAATTGTTGTTATAATCTAATCGTACACTAATGAACAAAGGAATACTCATTTCGTTTGTGATGTGTGTAAGTTGAGAATGGATTTGTCATGTTTGTTATAATCTAGTCCCACAAAGTGGCACCGTTTCAAATTTAGTCCCACAATGCGGCAGGTCAGCTCTAGAGTCCCAGAAGTGGCATACTAGCAAATTTAGTCATTTTTTGCCAGAGTCAACGCTTTTCAGGAACAAATTTGAGATTATCCCTACTAGTTTATTTTTAATTCGCATTTTTCTTGAAAAGTCTACGAGGATTGAATAAAATTCTTTGGCCGCTAGTTTTAATTTTTTTTTTTTTAAAATTATCTTTGTTTTACCCGGGCTCTAGCCCACATGGGCTCGAGCGTAGATCCACCATTATGTGCAATATTAGTATTTCTTTTCGTGACTTTTTTAATGATTCAAGTGTTCAAGTACTTTAAAACAACGTATACCTGCATATAGTACGATAGCTATTTATAAAATTGTTGTTATAATCTAATCATACGCTAATGAACAAAGGAATATTCATTTCGATTTTTCATGTTTGTAAATTGAGAATGGATTTGTCATGTTTGTTATAATCTAGTCCCACAAAGTGGAACAGTTTCAAAATGAGTTCCACAGTGTGGCATGTCACCTCTAGAGTCCCACAATGTGGCATACTAGAAAATTTAGTCTTTTTTTGCCGGAGTCAACGATTTTGACCCAAAATTAGGGGTTTGACATCCTAATTTTGAATGTTTTACACTTATACACCATATCTTTCACAAAATTTTATCTACCCCCTATTTTATTTTAAACTCTTTTGTTATAACCGAAAGTTAATTCAAAAAAGTTTTAAAACATTATAAATTTCATAATTATGTAAAATTTGAATTAAAAAACACAAAGATCCCCGTATGGTCTTTTCAGTTTTATAATAATACATAAAACGTAATATTTTCTTTTCAATTTGCTTGTTTCTTTTTCTAAGAAAGTAATTCAAATGCTTTTTTCTTTTTTAATTTTAATTTTTTGACAAATTTATATTTATTATTTGAAAATAGAGATTAAAACATAAATAAAGTTATCAAAACTTATTCAATATTATTTTCGCAACCTTCATCCACCACTATCGTGGACCGGCAAAGGAAACACCGTTACGTTGCCGATACAATAGTTCAACAAGCGAGACGGAGCACCTCCTTACGCAGATGGCAGAGAAGGCCTTCTACTCCCTTATGCCGCTGACCGCATCTAAATGGATATGACTGAAAAGCGAAATAGACGGCGTGCTCCGGAAATCATCCACCGTTGCCTGATAGTGACGATGACGCTTGTGCGACAGTTGGAGGCAACAAAGGTTTTGCAATTTAATTTTAGGGACTTTTTTGCGATTTCTTGTAATGTTTACTTCATTTATGGGACAAAGAATTCTTAACTGAATTTAAAATTCTTAATTGAATAAACATCTCTCTTTAAGTTATTCTTTTGGAAAGAAATCAAAAAATATATTGTATATTTTTTTATAACTTTAGTTAATTCAAATAATAGATTAATTTATGTTTCAATCTCTGTTTTTAAACTATAAATATATGAATCAGAATCTACCAAAAAATTAAAATTATAAAAGAAACAAGCATTTAGATTATACTTTTAGAAAGAAACAAGCAAATTGAAAAGATAACATTACGTTTTATGTAATTGAAAAGACAATATGGGGATCTTTGTATATTTTTATTTGAATTTTATATAATTATGAGATTTATAAAGTCTTAAATTTGTTAGCATTACTTTGGGATAAAACAAAAGATTTAAAATAAAATTGGGGATGTAAATGTAATTTTAAAAGATGTGATGCATAAATGTAGAAATCCAAGATTATACTGTCAAAACCTTAATTTTGGGTCAAATAGACTAAATTTGCAAAGTATGCTACGTTATGGGATTGCGCAGGTGACTTGCCACGTTGTGGGACTAGTTTTGAAACTGTGCAACACCGTATTTTGCAAGATTTCAGTGGCAAAGATGGTGTGCAATTCACCAAAAAAGAAAATAAAAGAAAAGATGGTGGGCAATTTAGCCACGTTTGGTGGAGCTACGTTTACGATAATCGTTGCGTGATTCAAAATAAATAAAAATTGCCTAGGACCTCAATCCAACGTAATAATGCTCCTTATCATAGTTCACACGATTCCTGAAAAATCCGGTGAATGGGGCACTCGTGGTTGCGGCACATTCTCCTCGTGGATCGCTTTCATGTATGGAACGTTTCACAATCTATGCTTTTACCTTTTCAAATTTGTCTTGACCCTAAAAAGGGCATGAACGTACTTGGCATGTATGTGTATAATAAATTTTATTTTTTATTTTAGTTTTCGTGTGTTTCTCAAAATGGTTTCGTTGATGCAAAAGAAACAAATTTGTGATTATTGCAATAATTATAGCCCCAAAGCTTCATGTGAAAAATGATATTCTTCTCTGTTATTTCACATCAAACAAATTAAATGTGTAGTCTCAGATCAACGACAGTGACAGCGAAATTGTACCCTACCGGCTGGCTTATTTCCTTACGGCTCTATTAGTTAAGAATGTAGGTGATCATATATAAAGCATTGTACTTACTTCGTGGCTGAGGGAAGCGAATTGGGACACAATCTACATGTCATTTTTAGTTTAAGATGGAATGAATACGTGGACTGATACTATCGAATGAAAATCTGCCATTTTTAACATAGTAACCTGTCGTGCAAGGGATTTAATAAATGGTAACATTCTTGTCATGTGCAATAATTATGAGTTTATGATTTCCAATTATAATGTAAGAGCCTTATCGAAAAAACGCCAACTCGTCCCGCCACTATATTTTTTATTTGATTCTTAATTAAACATGCCTTTTATTGTTTTAGCTGAGTAATTGGCCTTGACAAATAAAGCATTCTTGTATTGATGCAAAGAGAAGAAAGAAGCTGACATTTTGAACTAAATTATTTTACAAATTAGTGAGGACGGAATAGCTCTTCTGATCAAGTCCAAGGATAAAAGTATATATGAAATATTTGAGAAAAAGCAGTCCAAAGAGAGTACACCCATTACATTCCTCCCACAAAAAAAAAAAAAAAAAAGAAAGAAAAAGAAAAAACTTTCTCAAGTTTCCGCTTTCAAATCATTTGAGTCAGATCAGTCCCCGTGGAAAGCAATATACCTAGTTCAAGAAAATTGTGCAGATAGCATCAAATATTTATTGTTTGTTATTTTACAGCATGTACATGTCATTGGTTAAGCAGGGTTTTGCACGCCGTGCTATTAAGTGTTTTAAAAAACTCGTCTTAGTGCTTGTTCGGATCTCACTCAAGGTTTTTCAACTCCAAAACGTTTCAAGACGGTCGTTTAAGGCTTAACCTTCACAAGACTTACGCTTAGAGGCAAAAATCGCACCTTTTATGCCCCAAGTTGTTGGGGTTACGTCCTTAGAACGATAACAAATAATTTTGATTTTGTTCACTTTTTCTCTATCTTTACTTTACCAAAAACTTATATATTTGACACAAAATAAAACTATAAAAGTATATTGGAAGATACTTAATATTCTTGCTAAACTATTTTCTAAATTTGAAAGTCGACATCTTTTTCAAATTAGGTTTATGATCATTCTTTTGCGGGTTTCTTTTTGTTATTTATATAGTATTTTATGGAGATGAGTCGATATGCAATTTATACAATTTGTAAAGTTAACATTTTCTCATGTTTTTTTCTAACTTTATACTAATAGATATATTCTTTTTTAATTATTTCAAGAACATCTTAACTTATTTTTTATCTTTTTTAATTTTAATCTCTAAATTCATGCTTCGCCTTGACTCAACACCTTTTGAAATACTGATTGTATTAATGAATAATGTATAAACCAAGTATACTGTCATACCAGTGATGTGAAATATTCTTTCATGACTTATAATGTATGTAATGAAGATATGTTTCAGGTTTTAGTCTGTTCAATTTGTACGTAGGATAAATACACGCATATATATACTATGTGATCGCATTAGATCATCGATGTAATTTAACAAATAGAACAATGAATTACGAAAAATGCCTATTGTTAGTAACATGGTTTTATGGTTGAGAGTAAAATTTCATAATCAAGCAGTGGGCAGTCCTTTTCTTTTCTTTTCTTTTGTTCTTTTTTTTTTTTTTTTTTTTTAGAGAAGCAGTGGGCAGTCTAATTAATGTTAGTGGAGTATGATTATGACTATCATGGCACGAGCTGAAATTAAATTGCCTGGACCCTCGTATATACTATTAATGCTACATTTCCTAGTCCAACACGATTTCTAATTAAAATATCTTATAAAAAGTGCACTCGTACGTGGTTAAGGAACAAAATTTTGATAATCTTTACATTACATTTTGTAGTGTAGCTAACTTTATTCTTTTTCCCTTTTTCATTTGCCTTTTCACTAGAAAAGTACATGCATGCCCGTATACTGCATTTGCCAATCTAGTGCACTTCGAATTTTCGAAATATATTGGTCTTATGCATTATGAAACCATGAAGTTATAATAGTAAAGATAATACGATTGTTACTCATGCTGGGTGTGAGAAATGATATTGAAATTACACTCAACTGAATGTTCTCTTTCCCAATGTAGGGAATAATTACATATACACTTTGAATGTTGCGTATATCAAAATCATCTCTTAAATTCTGAAAATATAAACCCTTACTATAAGTTGTCAAATAAGAAAAAAGTAAAAAGTCCATAGAATGTCTTTTAAATAAGTATCATTAGACGAGTCACTTCAATTATTAGAAAAATGTCTATGTGACACAAATAGTATCTTTGTCGCTAAAGAGGTGAAATTCTTTTCATTGCTCAAATTTGATTTTCATGAAGATTAATTTGATTATATATCTTTTATGCGGATCCTACCTACATCAGATTTGTCTAGTGTAATACATTTGACTAGCGTTACTTGCAACCTACTGCATTCTTGAGCGAGGAATGTATAGTCGCTGGTATTCTCACAACATAAAAAATGTCTAGGTATTTTTCTTTAAATAGTTCAATGAATATTTTCTAATTGTCAAATATCATCAAATATAAATTGCAGTAGTGTTTAATGGTATTATTATGCTCAAATTAGAGGGTTACAATTACTAGACAATGTACTCAGTTCGTGGATGATATGAGCAATGCTGGCACGCATCTAGAGGACGTGTCACTTTATCTTTTTATTTTAGGCATGTGGTGAAAGAAAATGCATACGTGGAGCGATTTGAGCGGACCAACAAATATCGCAATTCTTTAAAATAACAGCATTACTCCACTTGATTTTTACGTGGTTATTGTTGCAGGATATATATCAATATGATCGTCTCATGACTTCCTATCACATAAAACAATAATTGATTCAAAATGCCTGTCTAATTATATTGTTGGAATCAGGAAGAAGGAAAAAGTGGCTTTTTCCAAAACATTTAATTTTACAAACATGATTATTTTTGCAGGGATGAGTAATTACAGCTACACCCCTTGAGGTTTGGCGTAATTACAGACACCACCCCTGAGGTTTGCTTAAACCTTACAACAAAGTCCCTCTATTGAATTTATGGATGAAGACTTCCAATTTTACCCTTGGTCAATTTAAATTAATATTATGATAAGTTTTAATGGTTTTCTTTATATAAAATAAATATCATTTTTTAAAGTGCATCAATACCTTTTTAATAAGAATTACATTGTTGAAAAAACTGAAAAGCATAAGTAATTTTTTTAAAAGAAAGGCACATTTACTTAACTAATCCATTTATTTAAATTTAATTGTAAATATTTTAAAAAATCATAATATTATTTATAATGCTTATAAATTATAGTTTATTCCAATAATATAAAAAAATAAAAGAATACAATATGGTTAGAACTACCTCATTCATTTAGAGAAAAAATACACAAAACATGAAACAACATAGTTTTTATAATTTGCACATTGATCAATATTTATTACACATAAAAGGATTAAAAAAAGGAATAATTACAGCTACACCCCCTGAGGTTTGGTGTAATTACACATACCTCCCCTGTGGTTTGAGAAATTACACATACCTCCCCTGAGGTTTGAAAAATTACACATACCTCCCCTCTTCAATTTAAGGGTTGTTTGGGTGTAAGTTATGATAAAATTATGCTTATTATACTTACACCCCTAAAGTTTGGTATATTTATAAAAGTAATCCTTGATGTTAGAAAAATTAAAATTAAATATTCCAAAAGGTATTATAAACTATTATATTATTACCTACAAATATAAAAAGTATTTAAATTTAAATTTAAAAATAAGTTAATCTAATCCAAAATATATTTTTGAATCAAAACACGTAACTTTTAGTTTTTTTCTTTAAAACAATTCCCGTAAATCTCAGTCAAAACTTAACTAACTACTCATCTTTGTGCCTTTGTTCTCGTTACAATTTTAAACTAACAATTATTTTAGTAATAGAAGAAGATAAAACACCGAAAATTGGTCTCACTAAATATAGTGCATTTAGGTTGTTTATTTTGTCAAAAAGTTCAACAAAACTTGCTACCTAAAACCAGTGACCATGTCTGATCCAAGGATGATAATTCTATTGTCATTGTTGCTGGTAATTTCGTCATCATTCTTCATTTTTTAAAATGGGTTATGAAAATCTTGATTATTTCTGTTCTATTTGTTAATTTTCATTGAAAATGAGAGTTTTTACAATTGAATTTTCTATTTCTTGTCTTTTTTTTTTTCGGAGATTGCATAGATATTTATTATTTTACCAAATGCTTCTTTTTTGTTGTGATAAACTGAAATTTCAGTGGGCACGCGTAATAGTATTTAATATGGAACTATAATGAAATTTATGAGATTATTAAAAGTAAAACAAAAATGAGAAATAAAAAAACAAACAAAAACAAGAAATTAATTTTTTTGTACAAAATAATAAAAATATTAAGATTAGATTAAATTTTAAAAATAATTTAAATACTTTTTATATTTTTGGTTAGTCATATAGTAGTTTCTAAAATTATTTGGAGTATTTAATTTTAATTTTTGTAACATCAAGGATTACTTTTACAAATACACCAAACTTTAGGGGTGTAAGCATAATAAGCATAATTTTATAATAACTTACACCCAAACAACCCTTAAGTTGTAGAGGGGAGGTATGTGTAAGGTTTCAAACCTCATGGGAGGTATGTGTAATTTCTCAAACCATAGGGGAGGTATGTGTAATTACACCAAACCTCAGGGGTGTAGCTGTAATTATCCCTAAAAAAAGGGAGAGCTCATCAAACCAAAGAGAAAAAAAAATATAAAAAATCAAGTCTTTTGTAATTGACTTGATCTCTTAGATTTTCTAACAAAAACAATGAAGGGCATTATTTTATATGACACAAATTAGTTACAGGGGAGGTCTTTGTAATTTTTCAAACCTCAGGGGAGGTATATGTAACTACACCAAACCTCAGGGGGTGTAGCTGTAATTATCCATAATCTTTATTTTAAATTAACAACTAACAGAACATGAAAATTTAGTCTTTTGTATTCAATATCGATGTAAAGGAAAAAGGAAGAACCATTCATGAATTGCTTTAACTATATAAAACGTTCCAACTTATAAGCGAAGGTCTCATCGAAATGCTCAGAAGTCCGAGATTTAAAACTGTGATAATCAGAAAGAAAAAGAACAACAGCTAAATAATTGGTCCAAGAAAATGTACCGGGCAATGAAATTCATATGTACTGTATTTTCTGTACCATTGGTTAAGAAAAAGTAATAACTATATATCTTCAGATTCCTTTTTAAAGAGTCTTGTTCAGTCAACCTTTAGAAGACCCGTCAACTCATTGTTGACAAAGATCTCCCATTAGGCAAGATTAACGACAAGCTAGCACCATAACTTGAAAACTACCAATGAAAATATCTCGGACAATATCTGGCATGCAACAATAATATTTTAAGGAAATAGTTTAATTAGGTTTCGAGAGACAATCATCTTTAAAGTGGAAAGGCTGCAGGGGCCACACTATCCTAAGTGGTTCATAGTGTCCCTATTTATTACATGGATGTGAAATTTGCCCATACATCAAGCTTTATGTCTATGTGCGAGTTGGCCGACGTTCGCGATTGAGATACGAAGGTGTCCATATGTGTGTAATCTTTTCGAAATTATGATTAGGTTCTTATGATCCATCAATTGTATAATAACTTTATCTATATTTGCATATCTACAATTATAATCAATAACAAATATCTCGCCTTTCCACTATTGCATTTAGTGTATAATAAATATGCATACCACGGCAATTGTATTCCATGTCCCATTGCTTGTGGTGACTACATATGTCATTGATCTTAATGCATGTGGTTGAGTGGATAACACGTGTCTTTGATATTAAAACATGGAGGGTGGAGATTAAATAGGTCATGCAGTGACATATAAAAGTGGGATAGAAGATCTACGGACGCATACCATGGTGCCATTACATGGCAATCTTGAAGAAAATAAAATAGTATCTCTTAGAAAACATGCTAGCGGTGTTCATGGGGTAATATTCATAAAACCTCCATGTGATTTAGAAAATCTGCATGAAACCCTCTTGAGGTTTGATAATTGTCTAGAATCTCCTTGTGGTTTCAAAAACCTTGCAAAAACTCCCTTGTAGTTTCAGAAACCCTGCAGGAATTCCCTTTTCGTCCAACTCCGTTAGAACGTGGTGCACACTCTCTCTATACGAGAGTAGACTTGATTTTTGTGTACTTTTTTTTCTTTCAAAAGTCAATTTTACATTTTAGAACTTTAGCATAAAATTCCATTGTGGTTAATTTGGAAACCTGCATAAAACCCTACACCGAATCTCTATTTTAAATTATTTATTTTAAAAATAATATATATAATTATTTTTATTTTCTCTTATAATTCCAAAAAGAAACATGTTTGAATTTTTTTTAAAATAAGATGTTTTTTTTGAAATTTAAATAATATATATTTATAAATAATGATGTAAGGGCATTATGGTCACTTAATCAAAAAACTAATGGAGTTACGTAAAACTTAACAGAGAAAATTTTATGCAGACTTTATGAAACCACAAAAGAATTCTAAACAATTAACAAACCACAAGAGAGTTTTGTAGAGGGTTTTGAAACCACGTGGAGGCTTTATGTTGATATCCGGTGTTCATGGTCCATCATAATATCAAAATTATAAATATAAGCACAAATTATATATTATCTTTAATTATAGTATCACTATGTTCTTGAAAATAAAAACCATAATTCTTTTCACCAAATCAGATTTATTACCATTTCTATATTATGGTTTGTCCACCCATTATTGAATGTCTTGCGCATGGCAAAGATAACATTTGTTTCCTATTTTTCAAGGGTGAACATTTCGTAAATCCTTTTTGTTATCACACAGTAGTAATATTCAGTAGTAATATTAGTGATTGTATTGATCTGTCTTTTTAACTAAGATTGCTTTTAACTATCTTCCGAAATTTTCTAGTCAAGCATGTCCCAAGTTTATTAATATAGTAACCTTGACCAGTCAACAGCTATTCATGGAGCACACGTTTCTATGGACCAAGAGTACAATTGATTAGAATTCACTAGATTGAGCTCATCATTCAGCCATGCAATTGTGGAAGTATGAGATGGACGTTATGTCTTTGATAAAAGCAAATTATTACCTTATCTATTGCTTTACCTTTTAATTAATGGAATTGCTTTTATATATATAAAAAAATCACGATTTGTCTACATCAGATAATATCAATATCACGTCAAAATAGTTTTTTTCCCTTGATCTCAATCTACACTGAACAGCTCGGCAAATAAATGAAATATCTAAATCCAATTAAAGCATTTACTCGTCGCCATGGTTAAGATTAATTCATGGTCAACTGTTTTTAGTTATCTTTTGAGATGAGAAGAAATTTGGTCTCGATTTTTTATTTGTTCCGAGTCTTCATCTCGTGATGTGGACTAAGGCCTTCCTTATGCAGGCAGAACCCTGGACCCGGTCAAGCTCCTTTCAGTCTCTTTGTGCTAAACTATATGGTTACTTCATTTTTATTTATGTAAATAAAAAACTGGTTTTGCGATTCAAACTCTAATATCATATAATTATCTACATAGAAACGAAAAATATGATTTCTAGAATCCGTTTTCATAGGTGTTGATGTTAGTAATAATGCGCATTAAACAAAACAAAATAATCAGAATAATATTTATTGATGAAAAAAAAAACTAAGAATACAATTATTAAATTGCAGAAACATAAGTAACCATTCCTGACGTTGCAATTGATTTACGCACGTCTTATAAGGAACTAGAGAAACTGAGGCATGTGTGTCACAGTTTCCTCAAAACATATTCGTTCTCTCTACGATGCTTGAGAATTCATGAGCGTCAATTTTTTCATCACGTACAAGAATTATTCCAACGAACTTGATATATGTCTTTCCTCTATTACCCAAAATAATATAGCTTTGTGCATAGAAATAAAGTTTATAATTTTCCTGAATTTTTGAAGCATAAGAAACAGTATTTAAAAAATTGTATGAAACTCTGAGGGCTATTTTAAGATACTCTAAGGGAATTTATTTTCCGAAAGTAAATGAAACCCTGAGCAGAGTGACTCCTTATATAAATTTGGGCAAGAGAAAGGACGGAGAAAAAACGTCTTATACTGAAACTCAACAACCTGTAATTACTTGTCTCACAATTACACTAGTTCATATGATGAATGGAATTGATTGCTCAAAACTATAATGCAATTTTTATCACAAGTGTAGGGATCACAAGTTAAAAGGGGAATAGAATCACGACCCATGAATATCGGATCCACAGGTAGATTAACACTTGACTTCAATCTTTCTAATCTACTAAAGCACTTTAAACTACTTACTTAATGCAGGCGATGTCACCTTTCGCCGCACAATTTAACAAGTTAAACAGAAAAATAGAACGTGTACTAGGGATTAATGCTTTTTAACTTAAACTAACAACTTAGATACGAAAACAAATATCAATAATAAAACAACGTATCACAAGGATTATGTTTCACTTGAAACTTTCTATCTAAAGTTTAATGACAAACCATTGTTATAAAAGTTGTTGGTAATTTATATGTGGGATGTATTGATTTATGAGGTGTTCCTAAACTTGTGATCTTTCACTCTATCTTTTGGAATAGTGCTCTGTGCACGCGGTTCTCCAGACATATTTATCTCTATATATCAACTATGTCTTAATTGTCGATATTGACATCACAAATTGTAGATTTACGTATCTTATTAGACCTAGATTTGTGACTTTCTCTCTTGAGTCTGTCACAAACTATCTAATCAATTATATGATGATCAGACATATAAAGCATTAAATTCAAGCATGCAAAATTAAACCAATTGTTCCCCACATACAAATCACATCACAGTATTCATGACCAATCATGTTTCCAGCTACTTCCATGCCTCGCGACCCATAAACCACTTAGCCAGACATAACGTAAAGATGTATATGGTAAATCATGTAATAAACACAGCCTTTGAATAAATAAACTAAGAAGTTGAAGAACAGTATTCTAAAGTAATGAAAATCAACCTAAACATGCAAAAACTACTAAAACTAACTAATGTGTACAAAAAACTCAAAATAACATAAAAGGACTCTTGCAAAATGAGCTATAGGTCTTCTACTTATAGTGTTCACTGTTGGCAAAGTCTTCAAATTTGTTTTATCTCCAAAAACCTTGATTTTCGTAAACTCTGCACAAAATCCCCTCCATTAAGTTTTTATTAGGGTTGCAATTCTTCCATTTATACGATTCTATACAATCACATCATTATTATATATTTCTTTGCGATTTTGCTTCTTTGCATCCCTTTACACACTTGTTAACACACTTTGCCAACAACTTCGTTTTTTGGCCTATTCTCATCATTTTTCACCAAAATGACTCTTAAACAACAAACAAAGGAAAAGAACTAAATAGACAATAAATACTTGAGAAATAAGCTTAAAATTAGTCTTTTTAGCATATAAAAGATGAGTCTTTTAGAGACTCAACAAGAATCATGCTCAGTTCAGATTTAGTCTAGACCTTCTTCATAAGGTACTTTGTAATTAATTAATTGTTATGCTTATTATCTATCTCTTCATTAACCAACAAATAATAATGGGGCATCAATTTTTAATTGATTCACAAACTCTTTTGCACATAAAATATATAGCGTTTCTTATCTTGAATTATTTAAAACTAAGTAGGATCTGCCAAAAATTCACTCTGATTGTGTTCTAATCCATTTTAAATACTAATTTTCTGATAATACTGGACATGATGAAATTGATTGATCATGCAGAACAAAACGATGATAGAATTCGACGATTTATGGGTAGGATGCACCTTTGAACATTGCCTTGTGATAAAATTTTTACTTTGGTAGCTCATCAGTAGACACAATGTCCTTAAACTGTCTGACATTTGTGCAAACGATGATATAACTCACTTAGGCATATACCTAACACAGTTTTGATTCGTATGGTTCATGTTGATTTTGTCTGTGAATATCCTTGTCTCTACAAGAATTTCCATAGAATCGAGCCCCCACAATTCTCTTAAGAAACAACCTCTCTTTTCTCTCATATAGGTGATCTCTTAAGTAATATTACCACACATTATTCTGCTCGGTTTTTTGATGCGTAAAGATCACTTGAATCGTGCAACTTAACTCTTTTCACTATAGGGTAATTGTTATATCATAGGAATAGATATGGATAAACCACATAGTTATCCTACAAGGTTTTACAACTAGGTTTTCCCACTGAACCAAAATCTTGGGTCGAGTCAACAAGGCTGGATTTTCCTTTTTGTTAGTATTAATTCACAATGGGGATGAGTCCTATTCCCTTTTGATGTATTATCATCTTAAACTATATGAACCCTTTAGTTGATGGATACGTATGTTATCTTCTATAATCATGTAGTTAATCGTGATAACTCTATTTGAGGACAGTTGTATCACGTGTTAAGTTGATGACGCATATGTTAAACTTATTGTTTTACAGATATTTTGTGTCATACAAAGAGTAGATTGGTTATCACAACAGATGCTGTTAGGACCGCAAAGTCCGACAGGTTTCAAACTCGGTTGAACAGTCAGGACTGCCAGGTCCAACTAGATTTTATTTCCTTGTTTGCAAAATTATTTTAAAGGAAAATTCGGTTTTATTTACTTTGATTTATTTACTTATTTATTCACACGGTTTTATATGGTATTTATCTTGTTATTAGACGCGTGAATATTTAGGTGAGTTTGGAAAGATTTAACTTGATCTTATAGTATCTTATCTTATGGAAAGTTAATCTTTATCAAACCCTTTCCTATATCCTTTAGTAATCTATTCCTTGTGGAGTTCTTCTTTGTCTTTGATGTGCAGAATATACGAAGATCATGAAGATCTTATCAAACGGAAACAAAGACGTTGCAAAAGGAAGGATCGCCTAATCACGGAAAGATTCGGATATATTTGGAAAGATCCTGTCTCGACTGGATATGGAGACTAGCCGAGATTCAAGGATATCTTTCAGGAGAGCTATCCTATAAATAGTAGAAATCCTAGGAATCAATGTAGAACACTCGTGTAACAAAATATACATCTTTAGGTGTTCTCTTTTATTTTGATTTCTTAGTTTTCGCCCTCTTGAGTTACATCAAGAACGTGAGAAGCCGACAAGAGTTGAAGGGAGTTCAACGGGAAAGGATTGTGCCAGTTAGAGGGATCTATACGTACGTGCAGTTCGCTTGGAAGCATTCTCATAAGAAGATCATTACGGGAGTCTTGGTCTTACGGGTCAAACGGAGTAGACGCGAAAAAGGTTCCGGTGGTATTAACATTAGAGGGATTCAGTGTTAGAGTAAAACCAGTTGGTGTAATAACTTTTGTCCGTTGAAAGAAGTTTGATTCAGGCGAAAGCCTCGTGGATGTAGGACATAGTCCGAACCACGTTAAAATCTGCTGTCTTACTTTACTGTCTTACTTACCTGTCTTACTTATCTGTCTAGACTAGGTACCGCAACTACTGCTAAAACGTAAAGTATTAGACTCTAAGATCTATCAATTGGCATCAAGAGCCTATCACCTACTTACATTGGTGAGATTCTGGTTTTATTTAGATCTTGCAGATTTGATGGCACAAAACGTTGAGGGATCATCATCATCAAAGCCGCCGCTCTTAAACGAATTTAACTATTCATACTGGAAGGTCCGCATGACATCTTTCATCAAAAGGGAAAATCAGAAAGCGTGGAAAAGCATTCTCAAAGGATGGTGTCCACCACTAGACAAAGATGGAAAGCCGAAGCTAGAGCTCGACTGGTCAGACGCAGAAGATCTCGATGCGAGCCACAACTCCATTGCAATCAATGCAATTTTAAATGGAGTCGACCTAAATCAGTTCAAACTGATCTCCAAGTATGAATCGGCCAAAGATGCATGGAACGCCCTCCGCGTTGCCCATGAAGGTACCCCATCCGTGAAAAGATCCAGAAGACAAATCCTTGGTACACGGTTTGAGGAACTTAAAATGGAGGATCATGAAACAATAGCTCAATACAATGCTAAACTTAGAGACATTGCTAATGAAGCCTTCCTCCTCGGTGATGAGTACAGTGAGTCCAAACTTGTTCAGGAAACTCTTCAAACTTTACCCTCAAGATTCGATATGAAAATTGAGGCGATTGAAGAAGCAAGAGACGTGGAAAACTTGTCACTTGAAGAGCTCATGGGTGCCCTCTCAACTTGCGAGTTGAAAAAGAATTTGAATGGAGTCACTTCGAAAGGTGTTGCACTTAAAGCTGAAATCAAAGACAAACCTCAAAGTGACGACAAGGACGAGTTCGAGAAATCTGTCGAGTTTCTCTCCAAAGGACTCCGAAAGTTTTCCAAGTGGAAAAACAAAGGTACGAACACTTTCCCTTCTAACTCTGATAATTCATTAAAATCTTCCGCTGCTAATGATCTTAGCTACAAAAGAAGAGGAAAAGGTGTTCAATGCAGGGAATGCCAAGGCTATGGTCACATACAAACTGATTGTGCAAATCTTCTCCCGAAGAATAAAGATAAAGCCATGGTGTGCACCTGGAGTGATGAAGAGTCATCTGAAAGTGAAGATGAAACAGGAGAAAAAGCCAATATTGCACTCTCCTCTGTCATCAGACCTGACTCATCACCTGTCGCGACTGACCAGGACAACTCTGAAACTGCTTCTGAGATTAAATCAATTACATCCATATGCAGTGATAACGAGTTAGATTGTTGCATTGATGAATCTGAAGAAAGAACATTTTTTGCATTTTCTTCTATCCTTAATCATGACTCACCACCTGTCTTGACTACTCAGGAAAACAGCGAAGATACTGAGGACGATAATTCCCCTGATCCATTTCGGAAAATCAGAATCCTTAGAAATATTTTGTTTTCAGAGATACGCAAGAACGTTGATCTAAATAGACAAGTCATGGCCCTCAGAAATAATGTACAAAACATAAAAGAATCTATCACTATTTTTGAGGATTTGGAATCACACTTCCAAGATGTTCTTAAGGTTCTCAATAAGACTGTCACAGACAATTAGAACAAAGTTTCTGATCAAAGTCCTAGTCCCATTTTTAATCATGCTGGTCTTGGTTACCACCCACCGATCGGTCTAAGCAGGGCTATTCCTAGTATATCTGATATGGATAATGATAGCTTAGCACGTGATCCTAATTTCACACAACCTCATGTTTTTTGCAGGTCCAGTCAACCGAACAGGCCCAGTCCCGTTTGGTGGTCACGACGGATGCGCATGTCAAGCAGAGCCTGTTATCATTGTGGTGGTCAAGGACATATTCGTTCATGCTATCCTGACTTACAACAGAACTCATCAAGGAACACAGCAAAGAAACCTGTTGGACCACGAGTCCCGACATCTCGGAAGACTCCACGAAAGACAGTGTCTAAAGACTCCGATGAAGATTCTGAACCAACGAATCACATAAGGGTGAAATGTTCTAATCATAAAAACATTCATTTTGCATTTTCTTCTGTTGAAAACGCCTCACCTGATTGTTGGTATCTTGACAGTGCTTGCTCACATCACATGACAGGGAACAAAAACCTTTTGACCAACTATGTTTCTGGTCCAAGCGGAACAGTTCAGTTCAGTAATGGTAAAAAGGGTCAAGTGGTTGCAAAAGGAACATTCATTCTTAGCGGGTGTCCTATACTTAATGATGTGTTCCATGTTGATGGACTTGAGCATAATTTGATTAGCATAAGCCACCATGCGATCAAAAGTTGGTTGTCACGTTTACACAAGATGAATGTCATGTATTTGATAACCAAAGGTTTTGTATTTTTTCAGGAAATCGGACTGCTGAAAATTGCTATACCCTAACGCAGTCACGACTCCCTTTAGAACAGTTCACAAACTCTATCTCAAACAGATCTATCTCTCCGTTTGTTAGTGAACTAATTTGTTTTTGTGGTTCGCAGGTCAGTCAAGGAGCCAACAGATTGGTCATAGATCAATCCAAGTGCGTTCAATATAATCAAGGACCTTGATCTTGAAACTGCAGAACAGTCGATGATTCCTGTCGCAACTCCTACATGGGTTGTCAATGAAACAAGAGGCAACTTCATAGACCTCAGTTTCTCCACTTCTGGAACAGGAATTCATCTCTACCTAACTATGCATAATCGTGTCATATTTGATATTGGTTGGGTTGATCACATGCTTAAGAATTTTGTTTTTGTGCAAAGTGATGTGTTGGTCTTTAATAACCACAATTGTGCTATTATCATTGCTCGTAATCATGTCAAGCACTTATGCACATAGCACACGGATATATGGCACCATCTCATATGTGATTTAGGTGATAATGAATGTGCTGTCATTAAGCATGTCGCGACTGGAAGACAAACTGCTGTTATTTTTATGAAGAAAATTGTTTCACAAAGCTTTGAGACCCTCAGAAAGTCTCTCGGCATTTGTCTCCACTAAGTGCTGGTCGCGTGCCCGATTTAACTGAGATGTTTTTATTTGTTGGACTAACTGTCATGACTTACTTGCAGACCTGTTGGACAGCCGGTTCTGGAGCGTACTTAGAACTGCATTGATACACAGTGCACATCATTCCCTCAGTTAAATCAGTGAAATCGAAGGATTTTGCAACGGGCAATTTTTGTTTGTTTTGTTTTTATTTTGTTTTTATAATCTCTTTGACATGGACTTTGTCCACTTTTGCTACCTCATCACTTTAAAAACAGAAGAATTGAGCTGAAAAGAAAAGTATGAGTAATCAAAAGAGTTGTGAAAAGAAAAGAACAAAGAGAGCATGAGCCAAAAGAAAAAGTGCTTCAAAAGAAAAATATATGGAGGAAAAAGCTGCCTAAACTCAATGAATATGTGTGAAAGCATTCAATTCATATTTCACGGTCATCACAAAATTGAAAAGAGCTACCATATTCTATATAAAGTTATTGTGCGAAAGGTACCTCTATGCAAAAGGCTCAAAGTGTGTGTACAAGGTGCAATTGTATTGTTTGAAAAGAGATATCTTGCAAAACGATTTTTGCCCCTTTCAAATTCTCTTCCCTTTCATCTGTTTATCATATGAGAATTCACACACACACATTTTAATGTATTCATCTGGTTCATGAGTATGCTTCAGTCTCGACCTGTTTTATACTCAGTCTTATAGTCTGTCATGACAGGGTGTCTCGACATCCACTTACACCAGTTGAATCGGTCCTCGGTAAGTTATGTGAGTAATTTGCTGAGTTACTTTCTTTTTGTTTCTTTTAATTTGTGTTTTAATTTGTTTTAATTTTTATTAAACAGGTGCTTTTTATTTTATTTTGTCTTTAAAACGCGATATGTTTAATTTTGGCACGAATTTGTTTCCCGCCTATGCTTTGCCGCGTTTTAAATTTCGTAGAGATTGAGTTGCATATCTTGTTGGAATCTTTCCTAGATGAGTCTTGGTAAGAGTCCTATCACTTATGGGAAGTTGTGGATAATGATTATAGAAGATATGACATTGATTTGATTACATCTATTTATATATCTTTCCTTTGTATCATATCTCACGCCATCCTACTATCTCTCTCTCTCTCTCTCGTGTGTTCATATTTTTATTTGGTGTGTGGGATTGTGTTTATGTCTTCTTTCTCACCTACATTTATCAAGAAAATATTTAACATGGTGAAAACTAAGTCATCAGGTGAATCGTCTCAGTCGACCCCACCAGTCGACCCGGACAGTGCATCCACCACGGGCAACGAGTTGTCCCAAGTCTTGCAGCCAAAGCCGCTCAAAATCCGATTTCCGCCGGACTTTGTTCCACCGCCATCTGCCACGGCACCACCGCAAGACACCACACCACCACCACCGGCAACAGAGTCACATCCCCGTGCCACTTCTCCTCAGGCACGCGAGTTCTCTCCTCCTTTGGACGACTCGCACTCTGTTCCCATGCCGGACGACGCTTTGCCGTCACTTGCACCTGTTCCTGCAGCCTCTCGCCGCCACACCGCCGCGGCTAAAGGGAAGCAGAAGGCTCAACCTCCTAAGCGCACTCCATCTGCTCGCCAAAAGTCAAAACCTGTTGCAGAGGGTGTCGCGAGCCGAGTCGGGACACGCAAGAAAGTTCCTGTATCCAAACGTCCCCGATCCGCTCCTGCTGCCTCGGACTCTGCTCCAATCGAGGTCTCTGACTCAGATTCCAGCCCTATCCGCAAACAGCAGAAACGCTCAGGTCAGTCCTTGTCTGATCATGACAACCAGTCAGGCGACCAGTCGGCCTCTGAGGAAGGCAGTCACGACCAGGCTGAAGAAGAAGCTGAAGGAGATTTTGCAGTCCCTCCCCGTGTTCCACCGTCCGATGAGCCTTTCAGGGTGAAAAATGCATTTTCCGACAGGTTCTACACATCTCAAGCCAAACTCAGGTATACTCGTCGCACTGATCGCATTCCTGTTCGTGAAGTTCAACTTCATGATGATTCTTATGAGGGTACGGGGGTTATTGAGTTTTTGGAAGGGAGAGGGTTTCTTGAATCCACTCGCAGGGTACAACCGTTTGTAACCCAGATTGTGCATGAGTTTTACGCCAATCTGGATACTCAACTAGGCGTTCCAGGCTCAGCCAAGGAACATTCAGTATTTGTCCGGAAGTTCATCTTCAAGATCAGTCCTCAAATTCTGAACATGCAGTTGGGTTCTCCTGACGTACAAACCGGTCGCGACTCCGACTTGGAACTAGAAGCAGACATGGATGCAGTCGCGTCAACCATAACCGGCCAACCCATGAAGTGGCCAAAGAATGGAAATCTACAGCGAGGTTCCCTTCTTCCATGGTATGGTCTGATCTACAACATAATGGTAAGAAATTGGTACCCTATGTCCCATACTTCTACTGTTAGTCCGTTAACTGCTTCTGTCTTATTCCGAATTGGTTCGAATGCTCCCATTAATCTTGAGAAACTGGTCTTTGAGCGTTTACAACTTGAAGCATTCGACCACAAGGTAAAGATGACCTTAGGCTATCCATCATTGGTTTATCGCTTGCTCACATCTCAAATGGATATCCGGGTCTCTAAGGACAAGATGACGAGCCGCCCTAGGCCTTATCATGCCCCGAGTCACCTTGTTCAAGCTCTACTTGGTTCTCCGATCCGGCGTCCTGTCCCAACTGCCAGGGATAACGAAGTTGGACCGTCTGTTCCCCAGGGCAGTCTCGACAACCTTCAGTCGCAACTTGCCCAGGTCATTACACTGTTTCAGTCCATGAACGAGTCACTTGCCCAATTAGCGGCAAAGCCTTGACTAGTTCTGGCAAAATGGGGGAGTAAACAGAATATGTAGAATGGGGGAGTCTTGAAGAATGGGGGAGATTTCTACTGGCTGCTGCTGTTTTATCTTGTTATTGATTTTATTTTGTTTTGTTTTTATTCCGCTTAAGAATAATGTTTTTAACTGCTTATTTTATTAAGTTGTTTTGCGGAGTGTTGCACCGCTGTTGCAACACATTTTTATTGCTGTCGAGACTCGTTAGTTGATTTATGTGCCTATCTCTTACTAACTTGTTTTATTTCAGCATGTCTACATTTTCCTTGGGATTTAAAAGTGTTTTTGCCAAACAAGTCAATTGGGGGAGATTGTTAGGACCGCAAAGTCCGACAGGTTTCAAACTCGGTTGAACAGTCAGGACTGCCAGGTCCAACTAGATTTTATTTCCTTGTTTGCAAAATTATTTTAAAGGAAAATTCGGTTTTATTTACTTTGATTTATTTACTTATTTATTCACACGGTTTTATATGGTATTTATCTTGTTATTAGACGCGTGAATATTTAGGTGAGTTTGGAAAGATTTAACTTGATCTTATAGTATCTTATCTTATGGAAAGTTAATCTTTATCAAACCCTTTCCTATATCCTTTAGTAATCTATTCCTTGTGGAGTTCTTCTTTGTCTTTGATGTGCAGAATATACGAAGATCATGAAGATCTTATCAAACGGAAACAAAGACGTTGCAAAAGGAAGGATCGCCTAATCACGGAAAGATTCGGATATATTTGGAAAGATCCTGTCTCGACTGGATATGGAGACTAGCCGAGATTCAAGGATATCTTTCAGGAGAGCTATCCTATAAATAGTAGAAATCCTAGGAATCAATGTAGAACACTCGTGTAACAAAATATACATCTTTAGGTGTTCTCTTTTATTTTGATTTCTTAGTTTTCGCCCTCTTGAGTTACATCAAGAACGTGAGAAGCCGACAAGAGTTGAAGGGAGTTCAACGGGAAAGGATTGTGCCAGTTAGAGGGATCTATACGTACGTGCAGTTCGCTTGGAAGCATTCTCATAAGAAGATCATTACGGGAGTCTTGGTCTTACGGGTCAAACGGAGTAGACGCGAAAAAGGTTCCGGTGGTATCAACATTAGAGGGATTCGGTGTTAGAGTAAAACCAGTTGGTGTAATAACTTTTGTCCGTTGAAAGAAGTTTGATTCAGGCGAAAGCCTCGTGGATGTAGGACATAGTCCGAACCACGTTAAAATCTGCTGTCTTACTTTACTGTCTTACTTATCTGTCTAGACTAGGTACCGCAACTACTGCTAAAATGTAAAGTATTAGACTCTAAGATCTATCAGATGCATATTACACACACACATTTAGACTAATTAGAAGCTTTTAAGAAATTTCATAGCATCAGACTCTCCGTTGCATTTGTCCAATGTTACAAACTTCGATTCCATCACAGATTTTACTATTACCTTTTGTCTTGAAGATTTTCTTAAGACAACTAGAACTTATGGTGAATATATATCTACATGTTGATTTTGAGTCTTGTATATCAAATATCCATCTTGTATCAGTATATCCTTCAAGTACAATATGATCTATTGTAAAATTCAATCCATAATCACGAGTACACCTCAAGTACTTGAATCTTCACATAATAATCTCTTCTCAATATTTATTCTCTGGATTGCTCGTGAGTCTACCTAGAATGCAAATTTTATAGGCAATAGCTCGTATTGTATAACTACTCATCAAGTACATAAGATTGTCTGTAACTCTGACATATTATACTTGTCAACACTATCTCTTTTCTTCTTGGATAAATGTTGACTTATATCAATTGGAGTTTTGACCACACCATAATCATCCTTACTCAATATGTTAAGAATTTTATCCACATAAATGTGACTAAATCAGTATGAGACCATCTGGTGGCAATATAAAACCATTAAAACCATCTTATAGAATTTATTCTCATCAAAGAAGAATTAGTATCAAGTAAGCATGAAATTCTTGTTGTTTCTCTCATTCGATTGCAAGCCTAACCTCATTCTAATCACTTGTTCCATCACTCTACATCTTTCATTTAAAAATTCACTTACATCGCAAATGGTTTACATTCTGACGCGAGGTCATACATGTCTCAAGTGTGATTGTGCATTGATGAGTTAATTTCATCTTCTATGGATTCTTTTCATAAAGGACCTTCTATTGAACTTACAACTCCTCTATACGTTCAAGGTTCATTCTCAATCATGTAGGTCTGAAAATGAGGCCTAAATGAATATTTTGCCCTTACCCTTTTACTTCTTTCGGCCTCCTTTTGGACTTCATCAGTATCTTCAAGTTTTTCTTGATTTTGACTATTGTAAATATCTTTGAAGATCCATTTTGAAAAAGTTGGTCGAGTCTATTTAAATTTACAAGAAAATACTTGTTCAAAGAACAATGCGTTTCTAGATTCATTATTTTGTTCTTGTGAATATCATGGTATTTAGAATCGTGTGCAAGAAACCACTAAGCACTAGTATGATGTGCATATTTAATGAAAATATAGTCTACAATTTATGGACCTATCATCATTTTATTTGACAAAGGTGTTGCTACTTTAGCAAGATACGAGCACACATTTAAGTATTTGTACTAAGGTTTTCAACTTTCCATAATTCATAGAGTCTTTTCTTTGTTCGGGATATCTTGTTCAAAAAAATAATTAGCCGACAAAAGGGCTTCGATGTTTTGTGGTAATAGAAAACTTAATAACATTATATTTATCATAAATTTTAAAGTACGATTTTTTAGTTCTGCTACTCCATTTGATTGGTGAGAATATGGCGCTACGACTTAGTGAATAGTTTCATATTATGAACTGAACTTATTAAATGGTTTCACATTTTTTAGTATGATCACTTCTTACCATCTTAATTTTCTTATTAAGTTGGTTTTCAACTTCTTGTTTATACAGAACAAACTTATCTATAGCCTCATCTTAACTTTTCTGTAAATATACGTAACAATGTTTAGCACTACATCAATAAAAATAAAAAAATCTTTGTTACTACACCTCTAGTTTTGGTAAATATTAATATCACGTACATCACAGTGAATTAGATCAAGGGGTTTAATGTTTCTTTCACCGATTTGGAACGATGATCTTGTTAGTTTGTTCTCTACACAAGTTTCACACATATGTTTTTAATCAGTTAAATGTGTGTAGATGACTCATGCTAGTTAATCTATTATCTATGTAAAGAATCATAATTAACATGTCTTAATCTACCATGCCATAAATTAAAAGAATCAGGTAAGTAAGCAAAAGCATTACAAGTACTACTAGAACCAAAAGTCTTTAGCCTAATAGTCATTACATTTCATCTATGATGCACTGACACTTCGAAAATTTTCTTTATGCAGTGTTTGACACACCGACATTGACACCCCGACACGACATCGACCCTCCTTCGATACGTGTCAGACATGCCACGTGGAGTGTCTTAATAAAAATAAAAGAAAAAGAAAAGGGACACCACGCCTGGACACTTTTTGAACTGATTCTGTAGTTTTTAATTTTTATTTATGGTTAAAATTTAAATTTCTTAAAATATATAGATAAAGATATTAGAAGAATCAAACATTAAACTTTAAAACTTAAATAATTAAGTAGCAAAAATGCATAAATGATAACTTTTTTCCCAATCAAATCTCAATAAGCCTACTGCATTTCTCTTTGTGCAAACAACAAGGACAAGAAATTTTTTTTCTTTCTTCGAGTCGTGGCACTAATATCCTATTTAAAGATTTTATTTTAGTAGTGTATAACTCTTTTGTTTTGTAATTTGATTTGTGTATATGCCTTTGTATTTAATGCTTGGAATTTATGACTTAAACTTTACTGACTATTTTGTTTGAACTTGTAGTAGTTGGTTAATTGGTTTTGAGTGTAAATATGTTTGGTTTGATTCTATATTTGAACGTAATAATGTTATTTGTGCAGATTATGATGATGTCTTCAATTATTTTGATACGAAAAATATAGCCGTGTCGCGACCGTGTCGTGTCTTTTAATTTTAAAAAATCTGTGTCGCTGTGTCCGTATCGTGTCGTGTTCATATCCACGTGTTCGTGTCCGTGCATCATAGCATGTCATCTTCCACATCCCTTCTTTTACACAAGCCTTTTCAATAGGAACACCATGTTTGAACATGATGAGCCATTTGTACTACCAAATAGAATAATTTTATGCTTGATTCTTGATTGCTTTGAATCTTTTACTTATTCTCCTTTATTATGTTGTTCAGGAGTCGTTTTCATAAAAATGGACAAAAAGACGTCAAAAAGTGGATTTCTGGGCAAATCATGCGAGCGGGGAAGCGAAGAGGAGAAATCTCTTAGTGCAAGAAATCACTTTGAATGAATAAGAAGATGTAAGCGATCGTTTACGTCTAAAGATGATGCAACCCTAAAATCGGCAGTAGCCACATGCGATTGATAAGGGATCCCTTACGATCGCTTAAACTCGAAGATTAGGTTTTTGATGTAGATTTAAAGAGTTAGACTTTTCAAGCTCAAGGGAATATAAATAGAAGACTAAAAAATCGTGGAAAGAAATGGCTTCAACCATTTTTAGGAGGCTAACATAGATTTTCACCACACTTTTGGAGATTTAGAGTATATTGGATATTTTTGGAGAGCTTTGGAGCCACAAAAAAATAAGAACGAGGTCTGCGATCGAGTTGATATTGGATATTTGTTTTAGTTACTTTATTCGAGACTAAGTTTTATTTTACTTGTGTTTATGTGATTATTTCAATTATGAGTAGCTTTTCCATAGTGTATCGTGAGGCGATGGGAGTATTTGGGTAGAGATTATGTTGTGATGATTATGTTGAGATGATTGTGTGAGGAATAATTAAACTGAGTTGATAACCTGAGTGTAATGCTTTATGTACGTCATGAACACATAGATTTTCAAATTCTTATGACATATACAGCCGAACTCATATGATCGATTTGTGGCTGTTTCAGTTTCCATTGAGGAATCTTGCAAAGAAATGGTTTGACCAGTTACTAGCAAAAAATATTGAAACTTGGAGCAAATGGCAATATTATTAATTGCTGAGTATTGCCGACCGTAAAAAATAATGAAACAGAGGCATGAGATCGTGGAATTTTGTCAAAATGAGATGGAAGACACCCGTGAAGCGTTGGAAAGATTTAAAGTTCTAGTGAAGAATTGCCAACAATATGAGATAACTCAATACTACATCATGGATAAATTTTGGACTACCGTTCAAGGTTATAAGGAAAGAACGCTTTCGAATGCGGGAAAGGAAATCTTAATCAAAGCTGTATTGCAAGCGATTCCTACGTACGCTATGTGTTGTTTTAAGTTGTTGGATTCTCTTATCACGGAATCGGAGCGATGATCAGCAGCTATTGGTGGGGAAATGGTTCGCAAAAAAAGATTCATTGGATCGCCTGGCAGTCTTAATGTCGGAGTAAGAGAGACGGGGGCTTGGGTTTCGGGATCTTAGAGCATTTAACCCTGCTCTTCTCACAAAGCAAGCTTGGCGAATTTTTAAAAATCCAGACAGCTTGGTGGGTCGCATTTTTAAATCTAAGTATTTTCCGAATGGCTCTTTATTCGAGGCTTCTTTGGGGTCGACACATGGCGATGCATTTTTGAAGGAGTGCGGGTGTTGGATCAGGGTCTTCGCTGGAGGGTTGGTGATGGTTCTATGATTTCCATTTGGAATGATGGCTGGTTACCTCAGCCTCATTCATTCCGTGTGATTACATCACGTGGTATTAACGTGGTTGAGGAGCGAGTTTCGTAGCTCATTAATGGTTCTACTGGGCAGTGGAATGTGGGGTTGATACGACAAATTTTTTGGGATGTGGATGCGTCTTTGATTTTATCATTGCCATTAGGAAGCCCGAAAAATGTTGATTGTCGTATGTGGCATTATAATAAAAATGGTCTATTTTTCGTCAAGTCAGCCTATTACTTCATTGTGCAGCGGGGTTTTGTGCGACGGTCAGGTTCTATGAGGGGGGGAGTCGAGTACTACGGAGGATTGGCAGTTCTTATGGCGGATCAAATGCGCTAGAAAGATTAATTTTTTTCTTTCGAGATTCTGTAAGAACATTCTGCCTACTAAAATGAATTTGTTTCGGCGAAAAATCACGGAGGATTCGCAATGTGTGATTTGTGGACGTGAGGGAGAGGATATTATGCATTGTTTGTTTTTGTGTTCGGTGGCTCGACAGGTTTGGGCTCTGTCTCTTGTTCTGACAGCTTATCTTCGGTCCAGAGGTGAGGATAGTTTGGCATGGTTGCGTCGTATTTTTGCGGGGTGTGACTCGGATTTGGTGTTGAGAATTAGTGTCACATGTTGGGCTCTATGGGGAAATCGGGATCGTGTGCTCGCTGGCGAACGTCCTTCATTGGCAAGTGATATTGTTTGTTTTGTTGGGATCTATATTCATCAATGGATGGAGCGGTTCTCGGGATTGCCTATTAAGGGTGTGCAAATGAACGATGGCTGCTGGCAGCCGCCGCCGGAGGCGTGGGTTAAAGTTAACTTTGATGGTGCGGTTTTTGCACAAGATGAAGCGTCTGGAATGGGAGTCATTGCTCGGGATTCTAATGGTACATGTTTAGCGCGTGCGACGGGCAGAATGGTTGGTAATATTGGTGCAAAGAGTATTGAATCGAGTGCGATGCTTGCGGTTAAAGTGGCGATTATGGCTGGTTGGACGGATGTCATTTTTGAAGGAGATTGTTTGTCCGTTATTCATGATATTCTTGTGCCTGATAAATGTGATGGTGAGCATGCTAACATTATTCATGATATTCGTCGTTGCTTGGATGTTGAGAGAGCTTTTGAGTTTCAATGGGTGAATCGTGCGACTAATTCTGATGCCCATTTTCTTGCTCGGAATGTTGTTGGCAATTTGTTGTGGCTGGCGGATGGAGTTACTTAACGTTTTCTTTTAAGTTGTCTCTGTTTCTTCGCTTTTTCACATTCTGTCTGTTGCTGGTTTTCTTCTGTTGTTTTGAACATTACGCTTCTTGGCGTGTTGGGTGTTATGACATTGTGTCCTTCGAAAAAAAAAAAAAAAAAAAAAAACTCTCTAGTATCTCACTTCTATTCAAGGCTACACATAAATGAACAGAAACATTTAGATGCTACTTTTGGAGGAAGTTTCATGGCTTTAACTGATGAGGAAGTCCTAGATGTGATGGGTACAATTGAGCATGAGCATAGAAATGGCGACCCAATCGAGAGTAGGAAGTACCGAGGAAGACTGATGGGGTTCATCAAATTTCGAATATGGATACTATTCTGGCCAAGTTTGATACTATGAGTGTTTTTCTTGAAGAAGATTGATGAAAGAACTAGAGCCAAGGAGATGCACGAAGAAGAAATGGGGCATGTCGGTTATACTAATAACTTCAACAGAAGAAATAATCAGTAAGCGGAACATTTGTTCCGTACTATAAAAGAGATGTTTATAACTCTTGGAGTGGAAACAATCAAAACTCATACCCACCAAGACAACAACAATCAGGATTCCAATTAAGTCCGAGGAGGCAAAATTTTGAGAACCACATGAAACAATCTGATAGGAGAGTGACTAAGCTGGAAGGTTGGGCTAGCAGACAACTATACTACTGAAGAGCATAAAGAATCAAATAGACCGAATGGGAGCTCAATCAACCAACCGACCACCTGGAGCTACGATGTGCGTGATAACACCTATTTGGTCTTTTTCTGTGTGTATGAAAGTGCTTATTTGACTGCATATCCTCAATGCCTTGAATAAACTTTGCAAGTAAGAAGTTGTGGTATTTATTTGGTACACTTTAAATACAAAGATTGTACATATCATGCACCGCTACTAGAATTTGAAGGTTGGGGAGACAATGATCCAAGGAATCACATTGTATCTGGTGAAACCTAGAGTTTTGGTGCCACCCATTTATATTTTGCAGGTGACACACGCAATTGCTAGAGTTAGCATTTGCACTGATTGCCTTAATCCTTCTAGGAATTCTTTAGTTCCTTACTCGTGATGGCCGATACTTGCAATACCTTACAACCTTCTTCATAATCTATGCATGATGCAAGAATACCATTTTCTTAGTTGATTGATTCTTGGACCTAAGATGTACAATTTTGACAAGTCAAAGATCTTTATTTTTGCATTTTGGCGCTGCTAGTAAACTATAAGAACATAAAACGGTGTATTGCTGTTGTGGTAAATTTGCAAGTATCCAAAATCGTAACAAGTAATAAAGTGATAAATGAAGTTGTCGATCCCACGAGTAATAAATAGTTAAGTACCAAAATTGATCAACTCTAATTTTATTTGAGAATCCAAATCTTGTGTAGGTTTAAGTGGAAAGATAACAATGTAACTAACTTGAATCACAGATAGATAATTATGACAGTTAAAACAGAGACTAACAATGTTACTAGCTGAGTAAAATAAGTAGCGAGTAAAATAAGTATGACAGGTAAACAGACAGTCTAATTAAACAGATGATATTACGAAAGCTGGGAATGATGATTTCACCTTCATTAGTTTGATCTAACTTTAGTTAAACATATTGACGTGATTTTTATGTTTGAAAGCGTTGTTGGTTAATTACTCCCTTGTTTTACGTACTCTTTCTCAAGTTATACATAAATTTTATACTTTCACTACTAAAAAATGAGTCTAGTTGCAAAAGTATGTATTTTATACTTCATGGTGATTTTCTCAACCACATGAAAACAAATGGATATATTTCTATTCTATCCAAGAATTCATGGTATTTATTTCAAAGCTTTGTCATAAAAATCTCCTCTTGGTCTCATTTTGGTTCTTAGTTCATCCAGAATTTGGCTAGAATCTTACAAGCATTACGTTTAGAAATAAATACTTCAACAATTACAACATCATAACAATATATTTAATTCAAGTTAGATCATTATAAGTAGGTTACGTCGTATTCCCAGCAAATTTTGATTAACACATAATAACAATCAAAAAATAACACTATAAGATAAACATGGCATTACAAAAATACTCTTAGAGATTGTTACAAATTTGATTCCGAGAAACCTCCAAGTACTCCGAAAATAACTCCAAAAGGATGCCACCGTTAGAACTCCAAAGTGGCTCATCCGTAGAACTCCAAACTATTCTTCTAATATTCTAAACTACTCGTTAAAACTATAACTATATAGAAACTATTACTTATAGAGATGATAAGTGAGAAGAGAGGTGTGTCCAAATAAGGCAATTTCGGCCTCTATTTATAGGAGAACAAAAATCACAAGATTGCATCTTGATCATCCATCTCAATTTTAATCTAATGGATAAAAGCTAGTCTCTCATGGTGTGCTTGAACACCTTTATTATGAGCTTTGACCTTGACCAAATAATTCATGTTTTGAAGACCACAACTTGACCATAACACTTGCTCTTTGACCAAGGGATGCGATGTGATTGTTGTCGTGAGATTTTGTTCATCTATTTTCTTTTTGATCCAACAAATGAAAATCGCGCGTATTTGGAAGCAGGATTTCATCTTTGCGCCACTGAATTGTTTTGGCCATAACTCACTCTATCAATGTTGACATCACAAGTCGCATTTTGTGTTGCAAAGCTAGACATCTTTGGCTTTCTAGCGCTATATTCCTTGTCTCATAATTCTTTCTTCACAAGTGCCAGTGAATTTTTAAAGTTTTGCCTCTTCTTTTCAAGTTGACCTCTAATCTACAAAACATGAAAACAAACATAAAAATACCGCATAACAATCAAGAATACATAATTAAATAAGGAAAAATGTGATATTTATAAGTGATTTTACACACTCATCAGTTGCCTAAGTAAGAAGTATAAGGTTAAACTATGTCAATGGTTGTATGGTCTATGATTTTTGGATGGATATGCGTCTAACATTTAATGTTGTGTCTAAATGTAAGAAGTTCTTCTTGGTAGGATGAAAAGTCAGAATAGTCACTTGTTTATAAATAGGTTGGTGCCAATCGCGTTTCATGACTTTTTATAAGATAGTTTTCGGAGCTTACTTGTGGAAGTGAGTATGTTTTGTAGAAGTTTAACTGCTATTGAAAATCATAAATACGACAGCAATCACTTGAAAGTTTAATTTTGGTGCCTTTGTGATAGGTCGATAAAATATTTTCCCCCCTCATCCGATTTGATGGAGCGTTATCTGTACAACTTTCATGGGAAGCAAAGGTTGTTGTGTTGGTATAATATAGGTGGATGTACCCATTCTGAGGTAACTTATACTATTTATTCTTTATGTGTTTTGAACTTTTTGTATTTTTCTACTATGTTTTGGTTTATGTTTGAATTGAAGAGATCCATAAGTAACACGCGGAGCATTGGAGGGTCCATTTACAAAGTGTGCACTTTAAAATCACACACTTTTGTTCACATTACATTGAAGTACCGTTTGAATAGAAGTGAAATAGAGACAATATATAGTTTCAGTGAATAACTATCAGTCATTCTATATAAAAAAAAAACATCGGCCAGAGTGTAAACTACATACGTTTAACAATCATAGAGTTCAAAGTTGCTAAGTTGCATGTCCTCCTAAACTGCTCGGAGGTCGCCTATTGGTTGAGAAGCTTATTGCTCCATATTTATTGGTCTAGAATAAAGTATCTTAGTACATGATAAGGACCACATATTGGTGTGCAGCAAGAGCAACCATTTTCATTGACACAACTTCAATGCCTAATATAAATGTTGCAAAGGTCTAAGGTGTCGATTTAAACCAAGACTATATCAGTACTGAGATTCGATAATGTTAACACATGTGATGATAATATAATTTGACTAGCCAACAATGAACTTGTGCATGTAGATAGGATAACAATACAGATGAAAAAGATGGAGATGAAGATGAAGAGAACGACGAATAAGAAGAAGATGATGAAGAAGAAGAAGATGGGAAAAAACTAAAAAAGATAATGAATATGACCCTGGTTATAGTTAAAGTGTTTGGATACTCAATACGACTTGTCAAAACACACACACACACACATATATATATATATATATATATATAAGATTGTTGTGACAGTTCAATCATCTTTAATTTATTTGTTAAATTTATTTCAAAGCTGAGCAATATAGTGGTGTGTATGAAATTATTTGCAAGTAAAAATATAATTAATCAAAATTATTGGCATAACAATGTATTTATTTGATAGTTTTGGGCAAAAACATAATTCCTTAAGAAAATAAGGGGGTGAAAGAAATTATTAATTAAATTTGATACAAAAACATCATTACCTAGAAATTTTAGGCGTGAATAGAAATTTTTGTTAATGTTGGTGTAAAAGCGTAATTATTGAAAAATATAAGAGTGTGAATACAATTATATGTTAATTTTGGTGTGAACGTAATACCTCAAGAGTTTATGAGGTGCTAGTAATGACATAAGAAACTAAGTTCTACTCTAATAAAAGATAAATTTAACATTCATTATTATATACAACAAAAAAATAGTATTCTAACTATTAGGAAAAAGTGTAAGTTGTATAATTGATGGGTTCTTTCAGATTGCCATGACTCTGCTCTCGAGGGTCAGTGGCATGTTTCCTGTGTCTAGGGCTAGAGAACTCGTACGTGGGAGCGGGGGGTGGGGGGAGGGGGGGGGGGGGGGGGGCGATGGAGACCCACCTTCTACAAAAGTTGCAGTATAGATCGATCTTGGGACGGCTAATAGTTCTAATTCGAGTCTCATGAGCCTCAAGCTGAGTCCCATATGTAGTTATCATGCCTTCATACTCACAAAGTTGGATGCTCAATGCTAGCCATGAAGAACCTAGGTTGTTTTCATTACGTGGATCCATATAAATCCTATATATTCGTAAACAGGCACACCTGGCAACCTATTTTTGGGCAATGGCTCAACAATCTCCAACCATTTATCTAGGTTCTATTGGGGCTATTGACTATCATCCTCCCCTCGGTTGCTAAGAAATAAGTCGTGTAAACTTTTTGTACAAAATAAGATAAAGTTAAGAGCATGTAATACTTAATCACACGTAAAAGAAAAACTCAAAAGAATTACATTGAATAAAAGCTCCTTATGCTCTCTTTATGGTCTTCTCGTCTTCCGTGTGAATCGAGCTGCATAGCCAGCTAATTGGCTATCCCCTCATATAGTTCTAAGTATTTATACAGGACTTCTCCTGTTCTACCTCTATAAACCAATGTCTTGCATATTCAGATAAGAAGTTCAAGTTTATTCAAATGTTGTGGGTCCTTATAAACCCGGGGTCTCTCTACTCACCCTCTCTTCTAAAATCTCTTGGATAAATTCAACTTAGATGGAAACCGCTTGACCTAATTAATTATACTAAAATCAGTATAAATTATACGTTCCTTATCAAATCCTTACAAATACATCCAACCGTATCTATTAATCCTAAATAAAATTACTAATAATGATGGAATAATATACATGTTACTAAAATGACTCCTTAACATCATAATGTTGTCAATACCTCGGTATCAATACAACAAATCAAAAAAATATAGTTCAAATATGGCCAAACATACACATATTTCTAACACATATACAAGAATATAGCATATAAATCAGTAACACACGTTTATTTAGATAAAAAAAATCACAATGCTATATAACACACAAAATAACCATTTTTTGTTGTTGTTTGTGTTAAAACATAATTAGTAGGCATAGAATACATACCTTAAATTTGAGAAAATTGCATTTTTGATACCCTAACTTGTCAACATTTCTTTTTTCATGCCTTAATTTGGCAGATCACGATTTTGGTACCCTAATTTGGCAATTTTTTCAATTTCAGTACCCTGGCGGCGAAGATTTCAAAGTTTTTCAGTAATTTTTCACATGAGACTAAATTTGAGGGTTTTGGCCTCAGCCAAATCTCACCCACTTGCACCTTGGAGTTTGTTTGTTTGTTATTTTGTTTTATTTTTTTCCTTTCTTCCACATGGCGTTCAAGATGGCAAATGGGAGAGTTGGGAGGTTGACTGGGATCAAAATCTCCAAATTTAGTCCCACATGAAATTTTTTGGCGAGATTCTGAATTCGCCGCTGTCGGGGCACCAAAATTGAGAAAAATGCCGAATTAACGTACCAAAATCGTGATTTGGCAAATTAAGGTATGAAAAAAGAAATTGTGCCAAGTTAGGGTACCAAAAATACAATTTCCCCCCTTAAATTTGGATTACATGAAGGATTTTGGTAAAGGATTTGGAGGTTTACAAGGTTTGAAGAACTGAAAATGGCGATAATGACAGAGTGCTCGACTAAAACTCGAAATAAACATGGATATATATGTATGTATGTATGTATGTATGTATGTATAGCTTGGCTTAGTATAAAATAGGGATAGACCTTCCCTTTCTATATTTTCCTTTGCTATTTTGCCTTTTTCTTTGTAGTGAATAACTAATATTGAAGTTTAAGATCCATAGAGTTTTTTTTTTTTTTTTTTTAAAAAAAAAATCTTAGAGGAGAAGTTGAGGCATTTCTTTATATATAGGAATTTGGATTCATCAACAATATTTTAGGATAATCTCAGTATAGCCCCTCAATTGTAAGCGGTAATGAATATTGAATCTTGTCACATCTTCAAACTAATTTTATATCCCGAAAAAACTCTAATACCGTGTAACAAATTTCAGCCCTTTACTTGTTCAAAGCCTATCGAACAAAAATGTGTCGTTTGTTTTTGCAGATGGAAGCCTAAATTCATTGATAGATAAATTATCATAATCTCAATATGTACTTTAAATATAACAAGAAAAGGAAAATAATAATAAAAATATCACTAGTAGGTCAAAATGATTCATAAAGTATGGGTAAGATGCCACAACAGTTACTTTTTTCGAATTTACATGCTAAATCTTATTTATTATAAGAATCGATAAATGATGTCGCATATAATAACAATAATACGTGAATATCAAAAAATTAAATTATTCGTTCTTCCTATTGAAACAAAGTTTTCTGTGTATATTACTTTAGTTTCTTTTCTGTGTATATTACTTTAGCACAAAATAGTTTCTTTTCAAGGAAGCTTCATTTCACTTTTTTATATTCGACTATTATGTTCCTTATTAATTTTGGGTCTTTCATATGCAACGACCACAATAAGAAGACCTTTTCTAATTGGATATTTTAGGAGGCAATTTTATCTTTTTAATATTTTCTTTAGCTAATAAAGCAATTACATATGGTCTATTGAGGATAAAAACCATTTTGCTTCCCATAAATTAGCATGATTTTTATTTTTCATACCTTAATTTGACACTCATCAATTCGCATGCTATAAGTTGGACATTTTTTTTCACATTGTGTACTCCGGTGCTGGAATCGTACACACTGACATCCGTTGATCTCAAATTTGAGGATTGTGACCAATTTTGACTCACGTCAACACTTCACCTCAATAATTTTCCATGTCAACACTCTGTTTTATGGTGGATATGCAACATTTTGGCAATTAGAACCATTGGTTGTCGTGGAAAAATGTTGAGGTGGAGTGTTAACGTGGGTCAGAATTGCTCAAAATCTTCTAATTTGGGTGAAAGGATGTCATCATGTACTTTTTCAAAATCAGAGTAACCAAATGCGAAGAAAGTGTTTAACTTATAGTATGCAAAATGATAAGTGTTAAACTAAGGTAGAAAAATAAAAATCGTGTCAGGTTATTGTACAAAAATGATTTATCCCGGTCTAGTGACACTTGAGAGTTTGTGAAAGATCATACATGCTCTTTATTTCTTATGGAATTATAAATTATTTGGCCAGTGGTACAATCATACTCTTAAAGTTCATTAAGAAATTTTAATTGACCTTACTAGGAATTGCTTTTATTTAGTTTGGTTTGGCATTCAAAAAAATTAAATTTTGAAGGTTATTTTATTCCTTCTGAGTCGGATCAGTGTATCTCTTTAAAAGATTGAAAAAATAGAGATATTTTAGACAATTATACTATATTTCCTGAGAGTTGGATGTAACATTTGTGTTTTTGGGAAGTATCATTCGATTGGAGTGCTTTATGAATTTAGTTAGAATTACCATCTACATTTGATCACAACATGGTTTTTGGAGAGTTTTATCATGTAAGTCATGAACTTGATTGAAAATTATTTCAAAAAGATTGTGTATAAATGCAAATTTCAAAATCAAACATTTAGAAAGGCAAGTTTTTAAATTTTTTTGCATATGAACAAATTTCAAGTGCCATGATTCAAGAATATGATCAATAAATATATAGTTTATGGTCAACCATCCATATTTATGGAGAGAGAGAGAGAGAGAGAGAGAGAGAGAGAGAGAGAGAGAGAGAGAGAGAGAGAGAGAGAGAGAGAGGGGGACTTAGTGTTTGCTTTGTAAGAATTTGTTCCAAAATACTATTGGAGTTTTGATTCAAACGTTCATGTTTATTCCTGAAATCACAAGGATCTTGAACCAAAGTGCATGAACTTCTGAATTATAAATCTACGGATCTTGGATTTAAATTCATTAATCTTGTATTGTGACTCATGGATAGTTTATTCCCAATTTAATACACAAAATGCATGTATTGTGATTTAAATATGTACAACGACTCTTCAAGTTGTAGTTTTACGAGGTAGTTAATTATGAGCAAAAGATGATGTACATTCATTAAGTATGGTTTAAGGGATAATGTTATTCATACTCCTCATGCAATTTTTAGCATAGGTTTCGCATACTCTCATGTGATTTCGCTCCATTGCATCCTTCCGCATGGTTGCTCCAATGTTTCCTCCAAAACTCCAATTTTGGGTATCTTTTCGTGCCTTTTCAACAAAAAGATTCTTAAGTATGAAAACCAAGGAAAACAAGTAAATATACTCACATTACTCAAGAAGCAAGCTTAGAATTAGTCTTTTTGACTCTTAAAAGATGAGTATATTAAATACTCATTAGTTAGCAAGCACTTAGCAGGAGGAATAATTATGAGGTTCATTTATGAAGTTAGAATAAATGCTCTGATACCCAAAATTTTGAAAGAAGGTATATCTCCAAATGTCAAAATCTGTGAAAATGAAGATCACAACTTAATAATAAGTCACTTCAAATAACATTTTCACGAATGAATCACTACTGCACGACCATAATACAAAATTACAACAAAAAATTGAAATTGCTTATTCCAGATGATTATGTTGTCTATTTGCAAGAAGTTGACAATGCCATGGAAGCAAGAAAAGATCTACTTGTTCTCACAAGCCATTGGAGGTATTGTTTCCAAAAAGTGGATAAATTCTATAAATGATGAGTTAAAATTGGTTGGAGCATAATGAAGTTTGGGATCTAGCATAACATTGTTGAACTGTCTATAGGTTGTAAAGTAGCGAGATGCATGTGAGTGTTTTTAAACCAAACATGAATATAATGGAAATGTTAAATGCCATAAGGATAAACTTGTTGCTAGAGGTTTTACCCAAGTAACATTCATTCTAATTAAAGAGATATCCTCTCCTATATCAAAGAAAGACTTTCTATAATAATAATCTGACTTGTTCTTTGATATGGAGTTACATAGAATGGACGAGAAAACTACATTTTCAAATGAGAATTTAGATGAAGTGGTGTAAATGGATCTAATCGAAGGTTGCTTTGTTAAAGAAAAGTAGCACTCAATATGCAAAAAAAAAAAAACAAAATAAATCCTTTATAGACTCAAATAAGCTTATAGACAATGCTATTTAATTTTTGTAATACCATTAATGTTTTTAGATTCGAACGAATCACTGTTGATTGGTGTATATGTTTAAAGGTTAGTGGAAGTCAGGTTATGTATTTTGTGTATGGATAATATTTTTTTTGTCAAAAGAAGTTTTAGTTTGTTGCATGAAATTAAGGATATGGGAGGAACAAATAATAGAAAAGAGCTCCACTATAAAGATCTTCAATATAATTTCTTACTATGAACTTTGGAAAGAAGGATATGGGAGACTCATCTTATTTAATGGAAGTTAATATTTATCGTGGATCACGTGAAAGTTTAGGGCTCTATGAGAAAGGATATACTGGAAAAGAATCTTGAAATATTAAATGACTCATTGAAATTACGAAGGGTTCTATTTATAAAGAGGAGGAATTAAGTTGAAAATACGTTCTAGAACAAAATGGAAAGAACTCTATATAAATCTATGTTGGAATTTTAATATAATCAAAAACTTGCATAAGAAAAAAAAATTAGCTTTGTCATTGTTATGTTTGAGAGATACCAACATAATCCAGGATTGCAACATTTGAATGTTTCAAAGAAGGCGTGGAGGTACCTAAAAGTTACAAGGCATTGTATATGCTAATAAATCGTAAGTCTAACCAATTGGAGGTTTTCTGGCCACACCAAAACACTTTCGCTAGATGTGTTGAGAGGCAAAAATTCACCACACTTACTTGTTTCTTTTAGCTAAAGGAGCAATATCATGTAAAAGTGGCAAACAGAGTATTATAGCGACCACAAATCATACTTTGTAGTTCCTACAATTTTAACTAGGTACTTGATTTACAGACAGTATGGCCAGGCCCTGATAGTATGTTGTGATATTCTCTAGCGAACATGTTGCCCAAACACGACAAATATTTCAATGGCACTAAAAATATGGAGCTCAAATAGTTTGCCATGAAGGAGAAGGTTCATAACAACAATGTTTACAAAATATAGTATGATTCAACTTATCATTATATATTCTTGAACTAGAGGATTAAATTCAAAGAAATTTAGTGAACATGTTGATCGAATGGGTCTTGCTTGTGATCCCTTATTATTATTACGGATCATTTGTTTTGTTTGTCAACATTTTGAAATATCATTAGCATGTTTTTGACTTTTGCCTGTTAACCACGAAGTGCTAGTAGTAAGGAAATTCTATTACCAATAATATGATGGGTCATTGACAACGAAATGAAAAGGACATTTAAAAAACTCTCATCATAGACTATGATTAGGTTGTTTTTTATTATTGAACTATATGGAAGAGAAATTGTCGCTTTAATTATATTTATTATAATAACTTGTAGTAGTAAGTTACCAAATTATGATATTTAAGCAATCACAGTTGGATACAAATGAGATGATGTTATGTGTATATGAAAGTTGCACCATTAATGCAAATTACTATTATCGTCATGTGCGCCAAGTGGGAGAATGTAAGAATGCGTGTCATGTGACTTCTTAGTTTTGATTCCTATATACATGTCCATTGTTTACAACTCAAGAATTTTTTTTTTTATCAATTTGAGTGAAAAACTAAAAGAGCATGATCATGTGAATTATAAATCTATAACTTTCAATTAATTAGTTCATGTATAATGACTCTTGAAAATATGCTTTTTGAATTCAAGGTATGTAAGTGCATGTACCTTTAATCTAGAGATATGCTATTACTCTTCAAACTATATTCCTATTATATAATACATGAATGTAATTTTTACCAAATACTAAATTAGCTTCAAAAGGGGATGTATATTCTTTAAGTGTGGTGTAAAGGAAAGTTTTTCTTACTCTAATGGGAGTAAATATCTTTTGAGTTGTGCTTATCTCACAGACGGGCTGTTAGAATTAATCTTACAGCCGGTCTAGTGCTCATTAGATCGATCCGTTATTTCAATTTTATGATAATTAATGTGCAATCCATTGGATAATATTTGAAGGTTAATTGTCACTATAAAGCAATAGAAAAGCAAAATGAATTATGAGTCAAATATAAGGATTTTTATAAGAGAATTTATACATTATCTTTTGAAGATGGGTGAATATTCTAGCGATGTTTCTTTTTTTCCTAATTGCCATTTACATTTTTGTGTAATTTCACTATTAATTACCTCTTATTAAATCTAAAAAATAGCAAATAACGTCTCTAGACTTTTTTTTTTTGCTGATTTACTTAATTGAAAATTGACGATAGTTATGTATTTTAGATTTTATTTGAAAGTGATGTTTAGTTACAGAGCATTACATTTTTATAATTTTCTCAGAACAATTATTTGAAAACATTGTGAGAATGGTTAATTTAATTTCGTTTATTCTTAAGATGAAATTACAGATTGTTCATGTTTTTGAAAATATAAATGTATAATGACTTTATTAATAATGTTATCATGTCATTTATTAAAATTAAGTGAATAAAGTATTCAATCACACTCGTAGTATATCAGAATATGTTGATCAATGTGGGAAGATAAATAATCGATTAATAAGATAACTACTAATTGGTAGGATAGATCAATTTAGTCTTAACATATATCTTCATGATATTAGTGGTTATTTTGAAGGCTAACTTTCTAATTCTATTTTCTCGGTTTTCATTTGTTAACCGATAATATAAGTTACCTGTGACATTAAGGCTCCGATTGTTTCTAAGGATAATGATGGAAAAGAAATTTATGAGGATTTTCAGGAAAACTTCCATGGAAAATAAAATTTTCCTCTCTTTCCTTGTGATTGACATGCCATTAGTTTTCCGGGAAAATTTTATACTTAATTTGCTTACTCATCATATTAAACAATGTAAAAACTGTTATTATTCTTTAAAACTTAATTATTTCAATAAAACTCATATTAAGTTTATATTTTTTCTTAAAATTAATTTATGTTTTATTTTTTATTTTTAAAAATTCCTTTATAACCTCTTGACGAGTAAAGTTAGTTTATTCTAATATAATTAAAATTTGCAAGTACTATTAATATATTTGAAACGAAACAACATAAACAAAACAAATTTAATCAAGAGAACCTTCAAATAATATTATTATTCAAATGACGTCCTGAAGAAGACAAATATAGTACCTAAAACATTAAACAAGATTATTGATTAAATTAAAACAATAATAATTTATTAAAGATGATAAATAACTAGAATATAAAATAAATAAAAGAAGTATTACCTGAGAGTTGAAGAAGACGTGCCGGTGAAAAATATTGATCTTACAAGTGTTTATATAGACTCTAAATTGATGGGAATATGAAACTTTAAGAACTAGAAATTTTTTCGAAGATGATTGAATTTCTCCACCTTTTGTATTGGAGGGAAATCTGAAAATTTTGACGATGATATTCTTTAATTACATTTGCTTCCACAAAAAATGTTAGATAAAGATTCAAAAAAGATTTTCCTATCTTTTCCAAAAATTTCCTTGGTACCAATCACTTGTAAAATAAAAATTTCCAATATTTTTTTCCTTTTTCCTCATTTTCCTTGGAAACAATCGGAGCCTAAAGGAAATATGTGGCACATAATTGTCCGTAAGCTTACCGACGGTAAGTTAAGCATTTTCCATATCTTTTAGCATGAGAAAAAGCTATCATTTTTCTGTTCTTATGCAATAAAGGTTCACCATTGATTCTAACATATATAAAGGTTACGAGAGAGAAAAGGTTTTGCTAACAAGTTTCTTCTTCAATTGAACAGATTGAAAAAAAAACATTAATAAGAAAATAAACAAGATTATACTCTCTACATAATTTCAATATGTTATATTTTATTTATTTAGCATTATGTTATAAAGGTTAAAATCATAATAGTTAAAAGTTCCATCTATTACATACATGTTATTAACATGCATGAAATGAGTTGTTTCCAAGATAATTTTACAAATAGGTGAATTTCACATTCACTCGAATCAACTTTTTTTTACAGGCATTTTTCCATATTAGACTTGAAGTTTCTTAGAGCTTACGGTTCAATGGTTCATTGATAAATCCAAACTTTTTAATCACTCTCTATCTTTTTGCTCTTGGAGGAAGAAGAGTCGGTATTTGAAGAAATTTTGATAGGAGACGGACAGAGCTTAAAGTCAAATTGAGATTAATTAATGAAATTATATAAATGCATGAAAACGAATACATGAAGTATCATGTTTGATTAAAACGTGTTGAAGTAAATCACTAATTAGTGTACTATTTGATTTTTGTACAAATATCTTCTGAGGTAAGTCGATTGATGAAACCACTTTAAGATCTATGTGTCATACTATAACTAATTATGTTCTTCTTTTCACTAAGTTATATTGCAACAAAAGTTAATTTTAGTTATTGTCACAACACTAAATAGATAAAATAATCAAGATGAGGTGTTTAAGTTTCAATTTTTTGTATTTTATCATTTATGCATGAGACTGTCTAGCTAGCTAATCACATTGTTATGTCAATTACGCATATTTCTTATGCGGAAAAGAATGTAGGAAAGTTCTTCACAATTCTAAAATAACACTCTATATGTACCTCAATTTTTTTTTGACGCGGAATGAAAACGTGAATCGACTCACAAATATGTAATTTACGAAAGAACACCGGAATCCATTAGAAATTGGAATAAAATTTTGATTTTATTAATAATTTATAAAAGAAATAAATAAAATATAAAGAAAGAGAACTATATATAATTTTCACCGATAACCTAATTAAAGTAAGAAATAGAATCCTATTAGGAAACAAAATCATGAAAGGAAGAAAATTTAACAATAATAAAAACTTAATAATACTAAAACAAAAATTCTAATTAAATGAAAGTCCTAATAAAACTCAAGTCGTTAAGTGCAGTATAACTGACTTGTCCTAAACTTTTTTTTTTTTTTTTAATCAGAAAAAAAGAATTTATTAAAAGGAGGAGTATAAGATGTACTCCTTCAAGAACAACGTTCTTCAAAAATTACAACTGACTTGTCCTAAACTGTCTTGAATGACGCGCGTTTCTTGGACTAAATCCGCACCATATACTAGTATACATATGGGTAGTCAACTGTAGATAACAAAAATATGTTTGTTTGATATCTTCTGGTTCTCAATTGGAGAGTTGGATTAAAAGTTATGACAATTTTTGTGCAAATATTTTTTTACTGCGAAAATATTCAAAATCAGAGGGTTCTTTTCTTACATCATCTTTTTCCCGTATATTTTGACATGTGAATTTATGAAAATGTATCCTGATGTAATTACCCGCATTCGATCAGTTGATGACCAAGAAAATTATATTCGCTTTTTGTACTTGGGTATAGCACCTTACAAGCATAATGCAAAGGCAAATTTACACTTATTTTATTGATCGACAAACATGGGTATAGTTGTCTATATGTCTTGCATAAATGATCATAATCCCGAATCCGACGGATTCACAAGTGCTTGTCAATTTATTCAGTAAAGGCAATGGTGTTAAATGTTATTAAGAAATTCTGGAATTTATTTTGGAATTTTTTATTTTGTTTTTAAGCAGGTGACCATGCTTTTACGGATCAACAAATTTTGTATGATAAGCTCTCTAATCTTGTAGCCGACAATAACACTATTTTTGTATCTTCGATGACCTTCGTAATGAAGTGAAGTTGTGAAGGAATTGTTAGTCTGTATTCCTTTATTTTGATGTTAACCTGAGGTTTATCCAAATTATGTACATAATTTATTCTTTCTCGTCGAGGTTTCAACCTTGAAATAGTGTGTACCGAATTGCACTGTAGTTTTTATATATAATCACACTGTTAAGACCGAAATATTTATAAAACTAATAATTATTTGATTTTGTTGGTGTTTCCTTAAATTCTTGAACAAATTGAAAATCTGTTTTTTATTAGAATGAGTATTTTAACATTAGGTGCTTGCAAATCAAGTTCGAATAAAAAAACTCAAGTTATAAACTCTGCACAAAAATTCATTTTTCGTGAAATCACAAGGGGTTTTGTGCAAAACTTTTTGAAATCACAAGGGGAATTGTGCAAATTAGGTGATTGAGTTTATGAAACCACATAGGGATTTTAGACAATTATCAAATCACAAAGGGATTTCGTGCATGTCTTTGGAACCACAAGGGGGTTTAATGCATCTTCCCCGACATGGATCTATTTGTGGGTTATGACAATTTTTAAAATAAAACGATTTAAATTTTAAGTTGTAGATAACTTTATTAATATCCCAACTTATGAATTAAAGCAGCTTTTACAACTTTACTTAAACTATGAATTCTTATTTTGGAGAAAACTTGGCAAACACAACCTACGAAGAATGCAGAAAATAACGTGGTGTCTTCTTATCAAGAAACTATTATATAAATTTTATTAGTATTCCTAAGCAATAATACACTAATCAAAGCCATGCATCTCTTGCTTTTATCTGTGTAATTCATTAACTTTGATAAGCTAAATTAAAATTACGAGGTAAGATTGATATAACCAGATCTTTCGAATATGATTAAACCATTTACTAGAAATCAGTTGATCAAATACAACTATCAGACATATTGTATATCTATATATTTCTTCAGAAGCTAAGTTTTATGCTAAAGACTGAGCAAAATAGAATACGTATCCAAATGTTGATCTCCCATTGCGAAGCATTACGTCCTTAACGTATTCTATCAAATTCTTATATTAATGCAAAAGTGTAAATCCTTTAGTGTGTGTAATAATTTAAAATAATTCTAACTCATACTGCATGATTGCCAATCTTGTCAATCCTCAAAAAAAGCTATTTTGGTCTCAATCAATTAATAAAAAAAAAAAGACTGGATCGCTTTAAAGATTCCATTTATGTGGATCCAGAGGAGTCGTATTCAAAGAGCAATACAATATCATGAACATTCGGAACTACTATATAAGCACGAGGCGTGCACATAAATGATCACAGTCGAGTAGTAACAATATTGAGTGAGTAAACACACGTACAAAAAAAAAAAAAAAAAAAATTACACGTTCAACGTACGTACGAAGCAGGTGTTCAACATGAAGTCGAAAATTTTAAGTGAAGTGAAAGTATATGTTCTTGTGATCCTCTTACAATTTGCTTCTGCGGGTTTCGGTATTGTCGCTAAGTTCGCTCTCAATAAGGGGACAAGCCATTACACTCTTTCCACTTACCGTAATGCGATTGCAGCTGTTTTCTTTGCCCCCTTCGCTTTATTTCTCGAGAGGTCTTCATCATCTCATCATCATAGTTTTTTTATTTCTCACACCCTATTATTGTTTCTACAAGATTCATCATTTCATGCTAATACTGTGGTATTATCTCTTGCAGGAAAATTAGGCCAAAAATGACATTGACCATTCTTGTCAAGATCATACTACTGAGCTTACTCGAGTAAATAATTTTTATATAATTTGTTTATATAAATATATTAAGTATTTAATACATGTTTGTAATATTATGTATCGACCAAGTGCCTAAATATTTTTCTTTCAATGCAGCCCGGTTATTGGCCAGAATGTGTTCTATTCTGGGATGGATTTAACAACGGCTACTTTCACTGCTGCCATGTGTAACATTCTACCTGGCATAACATTTCTAATAGCATGGATGCTGAGGTACGTTTTACTTTTACTATGTAGCATGACCTAATACTAATACAAATATATTAATCAATAAGTAATTTTAAAAGTATATATCCTTGAACATCTTTTTCTCCATTAAGCTTATCATTAATTTAATACAAAGTTAGTAACAATAATCATCATTCATCCCGACCTCATTTAATATGTGTTCTCTGTTGTAGGGTTGAGATTGTGAATTTAAGAAAAGTACGGAGCCATGCAAAGATAACAGGAACCATGATTAGTATTGGTGGAGCCATGATTATGGCCCTTGTTGCAGGGCCTAAAATAGGCTTTCCCTGGACTAAAGATCAGCCAAGTACAACTTCTACCTCCACATCAGTACTCCCGCAGAGTCCTCTTAAGGGTTCTGTCCTGCTTCTAGCCTCAAGTGTTTGTTCTTCTCTTTTCTACATACTTCAGGTGTGTATTTATACCAACACCCTAATTCATTTATTTTTTTCTTGGAAAAGTACTTTTAGATGTAAGTTAAGTTTCTCTTTTCTAAATTATGGTTTTTACATGTTATTTTGTGATTAGGCGAACACGTTGAAGTCATACCCGGCCGGACTTTCCCTCACGGTACTAATATGCACTCTGGGAGCATTGGAAGGCACCATAGTCACTTTCGCTGTTGAGAGATCCAATCTTTCAGTGTGGTCGATTGGATGGAACGCACAGCTTTTAGCTTACGCTTATGGTGTAAGACATAATATTTCCTTCTCTCTCTCTATATATATATACACGTAACATTGCAGTTCATATGTTACTTATAATAATCCGGTACATACTTGGATACGCAGGGAATAATCAGTTCCGGAGTTACTTACTTCATCTCCGGAGTTATAATGAAAGTAAAAGGACCCGTCTTTCTCACCGCATTTCAGCCTTTGAACATGATCAGTGTCGCAATAATGAGTTCTTTCGTCTTTGCTGATCAATTGGAAGTGGGAAAGTAAGAAATATATACTTGTGCCTTATCTATATTTACAACTAATAAAAACGATCGAGTAATTAACTTAATTATGTTTGATTGAAAAAATTTGCAGGATTGCAGGAGCTATTGTCATAGTCGCTGGATTATATCTAGTCATATGGGGCAAGAGTAAGGATATTGAAGGTGATTCTTACAAAGTTGAACCAAAATTACCAATTCATCAACAACCACCACCACCACCAGCAACAAATGACTTCAAAACTGATAACGTGGATGGCAAAAATAATGGAGTGAACTGAAGCTCAAACTATCACCGTAACACTGGATGTAGAAGAGAGCCCCCCCCCCCCCCCCCCAACCCCCAAGCAAAAAATTGTTTTTAGTACCCTCTTTTAATATTATGCAACTTATATAGTCAAGCAGATCTATCTTGTAAGCTTTCCATATATTACAGTGTATTCTGGCAATTTGACATCTCGTTTGGGTACTTGTCTTCAATAATTATATATATATATATATATATATATGGCAGAAAGTTTGTTATTTGGTAACATTATTGATCACTGCCATTACTTACTTGTCATGAATTGATATACTCATATGTAGTACAGGAACTCGTACAAAAGAATAATGATAATTTCGCCAATGCAACCTGAACATGATAGACAACATATATTTACGGATGTACCTATTTATAATCCAGATATTTTTCATTTATTTAAAGGAAACATCAACTTTTATATCGATAGAGCAAAAGTACAAGTAGAGAAGAAAGTATAAATTACGATCTAAAACTTAGCCTAAGCTCAAAAGACTAACAATAGAGCTGCCTGTTACACCTGTATATATCCACTTAAGCTCAAGCTCTGCAAATCCATAGACCGACCCAATAATAATAGGTAACAACTACGGCTGCCTAAAAGCAAAAACCAGCCCAACATATGACTTTTTAAACATTAACTCGTGTCAACTCATAATAGTATAGTACCCTATGGGACATATATAAATGTTCTTAAGCATAAGAAGAATGAGGCATATTTAAGTGCCACAACATAATTATTTTGCGATATCTATTTGTGTCATATATATAAATGTCCTCGAACAATAGATGTAGAGGCACTTAAAAAAATGAGCCATGCATTTTTGGACATAGGTTTTATGTGACAAATATTGTATGTGTCTCATGATTTACTAAGTATTGCCGTAGATCCATGTTGCGACACAGAAATGTGTCCCAAAAGGGTTTTTTGTTTTAGTGAAATCAGTTATGGTATCAAATAAGTCGGTTGTGGCAAGATGAGTTTAGACAATGCAAGAAAAATGCTGGAGCACAATTGAGACAATCTGCTAGAAACATTCGCGAGCTTGCTATAAAATATATCATGATATTATACATATCTATACAAATCTATATTATAATAAAACTAATTATATTGTACAATATAGTAAGTCGGTTAAATGGCCTATAATAAATTGCAAATTCAGCTTGCTGTAAAATATGGCAAGTAACAAACGAGAGTGTGACCAGTGTAAATCAAAGCGGAGGATAAGCCATCCTATTGGTCGAAGGGGAGCATCTGCGGTGCATCAGGGCGCTGTGCATCCTGCTCGCACATTGCATGTGGGCCCCATTTTCATGGGGCCTACATACATGCAAGAGCAGTCTGTAGTGCGCCCTGATGCACCCAAACGATCCCTATTGGGAGTCAAGGCCACAAAGCCGAAGCATCTGTGAGCAAAAAATAAATTAAAAAAGAGTACTTTTGTAAATATTTGTTAACAAAAAGCCTATTTTCAACCACCTCTCCTTTATGGTCTAGCCTCTACATTTATTAACTCTTTCACTTAATCCCTGCTACAAGAAATCCACTCATTTGGGACTAAACGTACAAAGGAACGTACGATTTTTCGAAAATATACACTCTTAACCAACAGAGAGTCTATTTCTAAAAGTTTTTGGTCATTACTAATAAACTGTCCGTTGATAGAAGTCGGGTTTGACTATTACCAACGAAAATTTTCGTTACAACGTTTGTAAAAGTTAATATCGAGAAAAAGGAAAATTAAACTAGGCCTAACTTTTTACCAACGACCAGTCACTCTCTGACTACTGAAGACACTAATAAAGGTACTTTCACCAGCATGTCTTTACAACAGGACAATCAATTTGTAAAAATGGAAGGACCAAACCCTATACTTTTACAAACAAACTGTCTGTTTGAAGAGAAGAAGTTTCACAAACAAATTGTCCGTTTTTAGAGTTCGATGAGATTTTACTATGGACTGCCCATTTGAATAAATTCCAATAGAATAACAGCAGGTGTTTCACCATTTTCTTTTTCATTTTTACCACTCTTTAGCAAGGGCCTCATTTCATTCTTGTAGGGGAACAGAGTGTACCAAAAAACCAGACAAGTTGCTCGATTTTTTATTTTTTTTGTTTTTACTATTATCGCGGCATTCTTCCTTTTATCTAGTTGTAAATAGAACTATGGAACTCCCTCCCAAAGCTGCAAAACTAACCACTTTATTAACAAAATCGAATTAACAACTTTTACATGAATTTTCAAGTGGATGAGATCAGTTGATTTGTCTCAGTTGGAGATGGTATTGCACGTGTTTATGGATTAAATGAGATTCAAGCTGAAGAAATGGTTATATTTCATACCTTATGCTTTAGGTTCCCTTTTCCCTTCCAACTCTAAAATAAGTTTATATTATCCTTTAAATACATTTTTAGTTCATTTTTTATGTTTTGCATCTTAAATTATATGTTTTGTTCGTGGTTACGAGTTGATATTATGTTTTATGCTTGTTGATATTATATTTACCTTTTGAATTATGCGTAATTATTTGTTATCATGTCGTTTAGTTATATTTGTATTGTCTTAAAATAGGGTCACTTAGCGATCACCCCCTATCGTTTGGGGTGTTTTGCGAAGTGCCCCCTAACGTTTCAAAAAGAACACTTTGCCCCCTAACGTTTGTAAATTTGCCCCATGAGTCCTTATCTACCGTTCATTCTTGCCACGTGGCTATCTTTTCATCCATTAGATTTGGCATCAGGGGGCAAGTCGCACATTTTTACAAACGTTAGGGGGGCAAAATGCTCTTTTTGAAACGTTAGGGGGTACTTCGCAAAACACCCCAAACGTTAGGGGAAAGACGCAATTGACCCCTTAAAATATGTTATACCTTAGTTTTTGCATTAAATATGATTTAGCAAGAGACTGAATGTGACTTGGATATTTAGTCATTTTGGCACGACTTTAGGCATGATTTCATAAAAGCGAGTATTTGTAATGTTTGATGAATTTGTCACATTAGTCATAGTTGTGTATTGTTGGTGATAGATACTATCATTTATGTTCAAATGGCAGAGTACCCTCGTTCATAATTTACTCGTAGTCTGTTAAATAGAAAATACATCCAAAATGCGACTTGAGTATTGTGGTAGGAGCTTGACTACCACTTCTCCTATACAACTAAACTTAGGGGTGCACCTTGCCTAGTCTTTAGGGATCCAACACTAATAGCATAGCCCATTCGCTCTCCCCCTCTATAAAGGGTGTATTTTTTACTAGGGCGACCTCATAGGCTCATACCATATTACCCCATTTGGGAGCCACTCAATCATCTCGTCAGATCCGGACTTCCCCAAAAGCTCATAATTGGGCATTCTATCACCACACTCGTGTAATGCAACTACACCTTCACCATGTCCTATACAACATCACCAGTCATGCCATCCGTGTCCTCTACTTCCACACCATTGGTATCTCGTGTATCTTACGACCTTGATGAGCCCATCTTTTTTAGTTCATCACTGCATGCTCGTGCGAGTTAGTCAGGCAGTAGGACCCTCAATACTACCAACGAGTTTAGAGGCTCAACCGATATATCTATGACTAGCGTGAGGTATGAGAATCATAGATCAACCTCCAATGGATACTAGTAGAATGAAAAACGGATAACATGCACAGTTCAAAAGACGGTGAAGTAACTGCTAAATCGATCGTACAAGACGTACAAATAGATTAAGGTACTAGATAACCTTCAATTATGGGATCGTTTCTAGGAATTAGCGATTTGGTTTATTGCACGTTTCTGGTCCGCTTTGTTTTACAAATTATGAATATTTACTAAGTTAAATTGTTTTCGGGTGCAGTCAATATATCAATGGGTTTGGAGTAGACCGATAGGATTTTTGCCATCTTCAACAAAGTGACTCGCACATGTATGCCCAGCTAGAAAAACAGGCAAAATGATTCCTGCTATATAGGTCATCCTTGTTAGATCATTGATTACTTCCCCATTACATCCACCATGGGGGAAGGGAGAGATGCAGATGAAGAGTGAGATAGCACGACAAACGAAATTGAAAAGGTCAAGTCAAGATGTAAGAAACAAAATAATGATTGGTCTTCATATATTTATTGGTTAAGAAGAATGAAATATTTCTTTTAGGAAACAATTTCTAAATAAACTAAAAGAAGTTGAAAGTTATAACGTGTTTATGAATTGTTTTCTATGCATAATTGCAATCAAGATTCTAGAATAGAAAGTCAAAGTAAAATAGTTTGAGAGATGAAAGGACACTTAGGATGAAATTTATAAATTTTAATAAAATTTCCAAATTATCACGACTCAAGGGATAACAATGAAAAAACCTTGAGGGAAGCATGGCCACTCTGGTGCAACATCCTCCAAAAATTTCCTTCTACAGCTTGAGTGTGGTCAGAATGCTGGCATTGGCGACGCCAGAAGCGTATCAATGGTTGTGATTGGGATGGGCACACTGGTATAATAGAGACTTCAAGCATCGTTGACACTCATGAGTGCATGTTCACGCTTGAAGGTTAGCAAGTAGCAAAGGGTAGTGTTGAAAACGTTTATGAGGAGCATGGTCACGCTATCTCTCTTGGGGTTTTTGTTTTACCAGCGTCGCCAAGGCACGTGCAGAGTGCAGTCACGCTGGCTGTATTGGGTATTTGTTGTTCTCAACATTGACAACGCTCTTGAAGAGTGTGGTCATGCTATTGAGGTAGAAATATTTTTGCTTGGTGACTGGTGACAGTGCTCCTGAGGAGCGTGGTCATGTTTCACATGCAATGATTTTTCCAGATGAATTTTTGCTACTGTTTTTCTTTAAACTTTCTTCCTTCGAAAACAAAGAAAAACATGCAAAAACAAAAGGAACTAGAAAAAATAACTAAAAAACAATTTAAAAGTTTAGACTACCTCCCAATAACACTTTTATTTAATGTCATTTGCTCGACATTCGTGATGGATTCTAATTTTTGGATTCATTCTTGTAGACCAACCTTTAGCTTTAACGTGTTTTCTTGCAATCAGTGTCACTTTTCCACCGTCATGATAGGTATATTTTGAGAATTTGAAGCGCCCATCTACATCTTTTCCTCCTTTTGACACCATCAATGAACATCATAGAATTATACCCTCTTTGACCATTGGTTCTTTAGTGAAATAAATTTCTTCAAAGTTTTTCTCTTGTTGTTTTTGTGTGATTTCTTTAGCATCCTTTTGACTTATATTTTAGAACTCATAGGGAACTCCATTAATTCGTCATTCACCTTTAAGGTAATGGTGTCTTATGTACATCTATTATCAATTGTCTTATGCTAACAAACTGTCGTAACAAGTCAAGAGTGGATCCCTTTCCTTTTCTGTATCCAAAACTACAAAGTCAGTAGGAATAGAAAATTTCCCAACCGTAATGAGAACTCAACCAAAATACCTCTTGGATATGTTATTAAACGATCAACTAGTTGCAAATATATATTGGTGGTTCTCATGCCTCATAAATTAAGAGTCTGATGAATAGGGAAAGTTATTTAGGTGGATACTAGCTACAAAGTCACATAAGGCATTGTCAAAGTTGTATTTCCCTATTGTGTAAGGAATGCATAAACTTCTTGAACCCTTCAATTTTGTGGCATCTGATTGAGAAGAAATGTTGATCTTCCCTTGTAAGCATCAACATATTTTTCTTCAATATGCTTCGTCTTAGACATTACATCTTTCATGAATTTTGCGTAATTAGGTGTTTGTTCCAATGCATCTACAAAAGGGAAAGTGATTAGCAACATTTTAAAAAGTTTTAAGATTTTGTCACACTGCTCATCTTTTGTTTGTTTTTTTGCAAACATTGTAGAACGGGAATCATTTACTTTTAGACTTTCCATGGGGGTTCAAGTGGTATAACCTTTTCCACCAGTTCATCATCCTTTTTTTCCTCAATTCCATCTTTTATCTCAATAATGGGATGTTCTATAAACTCTATTCCACTACCCAGTTGATAATATTTAATTGGACTTATTTTTAAGATTGATGAGAGTATTGACTTTGCTTATTAAAATACTCATGTTTTTTTTCATTCCCAACCGTATAGTCTACAACTTTTTCTACAATGTCAGAAATTTTGTTTACCAACTCTTTTAGAAATGATACATTCAAAACTTCCATTTTCTCCAGTTCCTAAGGTGCTTTTTCATGATTTCTTGATATGGATTTAGAGATAAAGTGAATCACCTATGTCTTAACTGTTTCACTAGTTTCAATTCCGTCACAAAATCTTTCTATCCCAACATCTCGATATCTTTCATAAAGACTGTGATACCTTATTATCGGATGAGTTCCTTCTTCATGAGTTGCATATACTTCATCCAAGCATCATCAGAGAAGGTAACATAGCTTCTAATGATAGAAATTTGGTGGATATTTTTATTGAGATTGGCTCGGTAGTATTGGTTGCTTGAAGAAAGAACTAGTAAGAATATAATTCTTTGTAATTTATAGTGAAATCCGAGCAGTGAGCTCTATATATAACATTGAGTACTCGTAGTCCTTCTATGAGTAAAAGGTACGAGTTTCCATATATTAGCAAGTAGAGCTTAATTATGATTGTGAAAAAGAAGTTTTCTACTTCAATTAGACTTGAAATGGCATGCCAAATAAAATACTACATGGGAGAGGGAAAATAAACAATTATAGAGAAAATTTCGTGCATATAAGGCAAAGTTGGAAACTTTTGTATTTAAGTAAGACGTAATATGTGATAGAATCCCATTTTCATGCTACCGCATCCTTGTGAAGCAATGCAATCTCACTATATGGGTTTGCGGTCGCTCAAGCCTGGTCAAAAGTGTCCTTATTTACCCTATACGAGTGACTTGCAAAGGGGCAATCGCGTGAAACTAAGTCAAAAAATGTGGCTCAATCTATGCCATCGTATGCGACTGCATCTATCCTCAAGTCATCATCCATTGACTTTGGCACTTTTATACGGTCGTTTGCACTTGCAAACTTGTCGCGAGATTCTTCAGTTGAATTCCAGCCATACCATGCAATCGGTTGCAATTGCGTGCCTCATAGAAATTTCTTGGCAGAAAATTAAGACCGCTGACTTAATGCTTATGCAATTGCATGCATTGCATATGCAACCCCAATCTCGGTGAAACCTTGGAGTTAAGTTGCGGGTTTATCCTGAGACTCTTCAACACTCCTGTTGCTTTAATCATGTCGAACTTTGTCGTAGTTTTATATTTCCATCAACGTTGTAGCATCCTTGATATCCACACATTCGGTTGAACATTCTTCCCTCCATACTGAGCTTAGCTTGGATAGCCCGTAGCTATCTATTGACCGTTTCTTCAAAAATATTTTCACTTTGCAAAGAGTCTTGTCTACTTCAACTATCTTCTTGCCCCTATTACCCTGATCAATTTTAAATTTTATTTCTCGATTTCCACATCACAAAACTACAGTACCTCCATCAACATCTATTAAGCTCTAGTAGTTGCTAAAAGCAGTCTCCTAAATTACAGGGTAAGCATACTCCTCGAATTCCGTAACCATAAAATCGGTCGCAAAGATAAATGGTACATTATCCATTATACTCGCGAGGTTTTTAATTGATTGATCAGCGAATTGGAGAGAAATTTGTGTGTAAGTTATTTCCTTTAGACATGACCTAGTGTAAACAGAATATGTAGTGGTGTTCAAGACCCGTCTGACCCGCCAAAACTCGCCAAACCTCCACCTGTCATGCAGGGACGGAGCCAGAGGCATAGGCATTTGTATTATATATATACCCAAATATTATGAAACCTTAGTGTAATTTTATGCACGGGTTTTTTATTTTAACCTATTCAATTCCTTAGGTTTTTAATATACTATTTATACTACCATCTAAAATTTATCTTTATTCTCTGATGCTCTTCTTGTAGTGAATAAAAAAAGGGATTATCTAATATAACATTTGAGCAAATGATTTTTCTTAGACATTTTTACAATAAAATATAACTTTTTTTAATAAAGATTTGTGTAGACAAATCTATAGATTAAAACTAAAGCTATTTTCTTACATATTACATTAATATACAATAAAATAGATATTCATCAATACTTTAATATTAATTTAGTTATAATTTAATACCCTCTTAAAGTATTGTCATATAATAGTTATTAAGCGAATTACACATTTATAAAACACCTAAGGATGTAAGCAACATCTCTACTTTTATAGCATATTTTTTATATATCTATGTACGTAGTTTTATTTTAATTATTTACTAGTTTTAGCTATAATTCTGTTACTTTAAAGTCGCTTTTATAAATTTATTTGTTTAATATATGCTTCTTAAGATAGATGATTTTTTTTTAAGTAGTTAAACATAATCATCAATATAAATAATTTGTGTTTACGGAAGAAAAATATCACATGATTCCACACCTCCCCCCCTCCCCCCCCCCAAACCCAAATTTATAGCTCCGCCCCTGCTGTCATGGTTTATTTTATAACTTAACATACTCAAGCTGACAGATGGATAACCCGCAAAATTTGGGTATGATCATAATTTTAAATACAACCCGCCCGCATACACCTATAGTTTTTATATTTGTAGAGGAATGGGGGAGTGAGGAAAGTTTCTAATTTTTCACCATCAAACCACATCTATTTCGAGTTAATTATCAATATTTGATTATTTTTCTTTATTGATGTTAAGCAAACTTAAATGTTAAAGGTGTTGTAAAGGGACATTAATGTTATGTTGGTTGTTTTGAACTAATAGAGTTTTTTTTTTTTTTGTTACTTTCCTGTTGTTTGATAGTTGTATTTCGAATCGTGAATGTTATTTTATATTTTATGCGGATAAATGTTCGTTTACATCGTTATATTTTTATTTTAATTAATTTATGTTGTCGTTCAAGTGCTTTTTTTAAGTTATAATGTTGTTTTTGTTGTTTTTTAAAACAGAAAGTAGGTTATGTTATTATTTTTGTAACGAAATATTGCTATATTTTTTCTCACAATAGAAACCCACCCAAATCCGCATGGGAACACCTCGAAGAATAAGGCATCAAATTTATGCTTGCACCCAAATCACACAGTGATTTTCTAAGGTTAAATTGTTTATAGTGCGTCGTATAGTAAAACTTCCAGGATCAGACTATTTTGGTGGCATGAATTCCACAAGAACGGAAGGGTTCTATTTCTGTGGTGCTACCCTGATCACTTCTAACACTTTTCAGTCTCCACTTCTTGTCCTTCTCCACTGGTGCTTTATCAACCTTCAAAGTTGCTCCTTCTTTCGAGCAAGATTCCATCTCCTTTTCATGCCTCCTTGAACGTGTCTTCATACGTCCATATCATCCTCACGATCATGTTCACGGGTTCTTTAGGATACTTCTCAGTGTTGCTTGGCACGACTCCTTGTGGTTGGCTTGATATTTGGGACTCTACCTGGCCTACTTGTTACTCCAAATTATTCTAGTGTGCCCACTCTTCTAGCTAGGTCAATCTTTTCTCATATTGTTGTACAAGATACTTCATGAAGTCCTCAAAAGATTGTCTTTTCTCACCTTGCTGAAATCCCGAATGCTGTTGCCTCGGCTGGTAAGAATATCATTGTTGATTGTTGTGTCCTCCCCATGGAAGATCAATCTGTCATGGGATTTTCTTCCATAGTGCATTGTAATTATTAGAGTAATGGTTATTCATTCATCCAAAATTTCCAGCATAGTCAACGTTCTTGACTTGGTCCTCTATTACTTCCTTTTGTGACACATTTTCCTCTATCTTTCTCAAATGTACATTCTAGCTTCTAGCTTTGCAAGCACAGTATCATACTTGGAGATTTGAAGTAATCCCACAATCCTCTTAGTCAACTCCCTCTCAGTTACCCACCTCCTTTGATATCTCATCATATCTTCCATGAGCTTAAACGCTTCATCTTTGGGGTTTGTCATGAAACTTCCGCCTGATGTGGCATCTAATGTCGTTTTACATCCTTATACATCCGAGCACAAAATTTTGCTAGTTGAGAATATGGAGACATCTTGTGATGTGGATAGTTATCTATCAAGGTGTGGAATCTAGTCCACGCCTCATGAAGCTTCTCAATATCATTTTAAAGAAAACTCACTATTTTATTCTCTAGCTTTAGGAACTTTAATGGTGGGCTCGGAGAGAAAGACCCTTTCCATCCATCCCCACGTGCTTATATTGTTAGATGGTAATGATTCAAACCACTTTTTGGCACGAGTATGTAGCGAGAAATGAAACAATTTGAGTTTTGATGCATTATCCTCATATTCGAATCCACTACAAATTCCTATAAAATTCCTCAAGTGTTCTCTCGGATCCTCAACTTGGGAACCCAAGCTGATTTTGGCTAACCATGTGGATTATTCCACCTTTGAGTTCATGATAACCATCGGGGCATCCTAATGCATGTGGTTACTAATTGTCAAGTTCGGGAAGAATTTCTTCACTTCTCGCGTGATAGTACCTTTTAAGCTCATTGCCTCTCACTTGCTGGTAAGGCGACAAAGGTTGTGGTGGTATGTTTCCTCTTTTTGGTAGAAGTTCTCCTCATTTTGCATTGTTGGCCAGCGTTCTTTCAGCTGTCAAGTTCCTACACATCCATTTGATTTCATGGTCTATCGAAATTGCTCACGAAGTGAGCTCCTAGTGATAAACCAACTTCAATTCCCTTGAAAAATCCAAAACTCACAAAAGTTATAATAAAAATGTAGAAATGCAAGTAGACAAAATAAATTGAGCATACTTACACCCCGGCAACTGCACCAAAAACTTGATCACCCAAAACTATATGAGAATTTATTACCGCAAGTATGCGTGTCACATATATTGATCCCCGGCAACGACGCTTTAAATTATGCAATGGGAGTTCAAGATTTTGAATAATTAAATTATGATTAGACACATAAAAAATTATCAACAGTAAAATAACGTATTACAGTGATTAGGTTTTACTAGAAACTTACGATCTAAGGTTTATAGATAGAGCATTGTTACGAATATTTGTGAGTTATTTATATGTGGGATATATTGGTTTATGAGGTGTTTCCAAACTTGTGGTTTTAAACTCTCTTTCGAAATAGTACTCTCTATACATTGTTCCTCTAGATGCTTTTATCTCTATGATCATCTATGTCTTAATTATCAGCATTAACATCACAGACCATTATTTTACTATCTTATGAGACCTAGATTTTTGAGTTCTCTCTCAAGCGTGTCACAAACTATCTAATTAATTATATGGTAATCAAGCATACAATACATTAAGCTCAAAGATACAAAATCAAACCACCTCACATGCAAACAACATCACAACATTCATAACAAAATCACCTTTCTATTTACTTCCATAGCTCGTGATACATAAACCAATTAGCTAGACATAACAGAGAGATTAATGCCATAAATCATGTAATAAACACAGTCTCTATAGTAAATAAACTCAAAAGTCCAAAAACAATAATATTCTTGCGTAAAAGTAAATAACTAAACTAATAGAATCTCTCAGTGTTATACTAACGAGCAAAAACTACTAAGAATTACTAAAATCTCCTCAAAATAATTAAAGAACTAAAAAGCTGAAAAAACTGTTGCAAAACGTATTATAGGTGTTGTATTTATAGTATTGAGTGATAGGTAGTTTTGGAATTTGATTTAGCTGCAAACATCTCGATTTTTGTAGTTAGGGAATTTTATGCGATTGCATGCGGTGGCCATATTTTATTAGGGATGCAATTCTTTAGATTATGCGCGTTTCTATGAGATCGCATACTTTTTGCATACTTCTCGACGATTTTGCTCTTTTGCATCCCTTCACACACTTTTTCGCATACTTTGTCCAAAACTTTAATTTTCAGTCTTTTTCAACATTTTTCACCAAAATGACTCATCAACATAAAAACAAAGGAAAACAACTAAATATACAAGAAATACTCGAGAAATAAACTCAGAATTAGTCTTTTCGCTATATGAAAGATAAGTATTTCGTAGACTCATCAACAAGATCTAATCTATTCTTAGGTGTCCTATCTTGATATAGAACGACAACAAAATAAAGTTCATTACAATATGAAATTTATTTAATGAAACAAACATATTGGAATCTGAATACTGTAGCTTTGACTTCTTAAAACTCATACCATGGTTCCTTCAAAGATAAGTAAAATATAAGTACCTTTTTTATTTCTATTATTTTTATTTCATTTGATATGTTACTAAAGTTAGACCATTTATAAGTTCTAGTTCTGAATCTCAGTGTTATGCAATGATGAGAAAAGAATCTCAAGGCAAGATTGCTACAACATTACTCAAAATAGAATGTTGTTAATGTTAGAGATTAGTAAAGTATTAATTTTGAAATCTTACCAGCCTAAACTAATTAAGAATGAAGTATATACTCATTCCGTATCTTCTTTATACACTACTTTAGATAGTGCACTATTTCAGTAGTCATCATTGCTATCCATTTACAGATCCAAACCATTTCAATGGTTGAAACATAAAGTTGACACACCTTTTGAAAGACAGTATAGATTACACTGCACGAACTAATAGGTCAACAGCGATCTTGGACGCTTGATCGTACTCGACAATGAGTGTGATGGAAGTGTGAGTCAGTGCCTTCACCATAAAGCCAAAAGAGGAATGTTGAACTAATTTAACTAACCATTATATGCGACCTATCTAACATTGATCATCGTTGTTGTCAATTAATTCCCAACATTATTCTTCAACATGGAACCTCAATGAATCCCAATGACATTTCTTCAACAACAATTAATGTGCTTTTAGACTTCAAAAATTAAACTAGAGTCCAATTGTTTAGTCAAAACGTACGAGATGATTAATTGAAATTATACATTATCCAGAAGTTGATGTGGATATATATTCTTGTTCAACCAAAACCAAATGGAATTCAACTAAGTGGACGCCGTTGATAGCCAGCACTACGAGGCTCCACATTCGATTCAATAGTATCCTCTTAAAATGGCACTGCAGTAACTAACTTTATTGTTGGCAGTTTAAAAATGGGCATAGTATTTGAATCGTACGCTGGAATAGTTTGACTTTGCAATGTGTTTCCTCTATCTAGACAGCTCACGTTATGTTGAATTCACTTTTTTTGGATGTTATACTATAAATGGTGCATGGGATTTCAACCACCCACGGAAAAGTAATCATTAATTTATTCCACAAACTAATCGGAGAATTTCATAAGCAATATTAGGTAATCTGAAATTAAGAATGCTAGCGTGAATTAGTAGGGCAGATGACAAGTATATATGTCTAAGCTGGAAGCCTGGAACCCAGATACCTAAAAATATGAGCTACTCTCATGGACTAGATCGAGAACTTGCCCAAGAAAGTACATATATACCTCACAGATATGAGACAAAACAACATGCATGGTGCGAATTATTGCATTTAATAAGTAATTAATAATAATAAAGTAGGAAAATGTTAGATTAATGATCGGGAGGGATCAATGTCGGGGTAGCAGTAAAGCAGTGGCGTGATTATTAACAGGGATCACCAAAATTTTTATGAAAAGTCTAGAGCAAAATAAACGGCAGAGAGTAATACTGAGGCTTTTGCCAATTTTCTGTTGCATGAACAGATATGAAGTTTTATGCACCTTTATGTTGTTTATTTAGTGAAGCAACTTCGTATAGAGAATTGCACCTCACTCTTAATCTATTATGCACTTTGAAGTAACCGGAAAATCAAGGATTACAATGCATTGAGCACCTTTTATCTAAGTAAAAAAAGAAAAAAACATGATAGTGCCGTAGTAGGTTTTTAGTGGAAGTAGCCACGTCTCTTAATCTTACGCGGCTAGTTAATTGGATATATACTTGCATAGTTAAACAAAAACCATTGAGTGAGTTCAACTTTTTGTCTGTTGATAAAAGTAAGCGGGTTTAATAAGTGTGTGTGTGTGTATATGTATATATATATATTTGTGTATGTATGTATGTTTTTATAGGTATGAATTGCAATATGCACAGTAGATGGATAACGATAAGCTCGAAAACTTAAAATTGTATTAAACAATGGTTTTTTACAAATTACTCTCTTGTGTTAGCTAAATTAGCAAATGGCCTCATGTGAAAAATGTATAGACAAACTTCATATGATTTTAGAGAGTTGCAAATTAAATCCATTGTTAATTTTCAGTAGTGTATTTATTACATTTAATGACTAAAAAACCCTTAGTATTTCTAATATTTCTTGTTTGTATTATCAAGTTTAATTGTAATATTTCTTTGAAAGAATTATAAGTAAATGTAGAAGTAGAACTGAAAACCTAGCACATATATTACAAAATTGTACCTTAGTTTAAATTTTAGTTTCATACTTTATTGTGAATTCTAAAGTACAACATAAAATTTATACACATTGTATGGTATAAATCACTTTTGCGAGCAAAAAATTACTAAAAAGTCGTCATACATTAAAAAGTAACTTTAGATCAAAATTCAGTGTTTATTAGGCTAAATAATTATCACTACAAAAACCATCAAGACAGAAATAACCAAATCCCTTATTATACGGTAAATATCCCTTTTTACGGAGCTCTAGAAACAGAGTTAGTCGTTATGCATATCCGTTTGTATAAGTGTCAAGGCTAAGGAAGCATAGAGCGAAATACACTCCGTTTATATATGGGAAATGATATAATACAGTGCAAAATCCATAAAAACAGAGCAATCTTTTATAGTTTACTGTTGTACCCCTGTATATTAGACTATTAGTTATTAATTCATTTTCCTTTTACTACTTATCAATGATTAGCAAAGTTTTTGGAAACATAATTAATACATAAGTTATGCAAAATTTTCTTTCTTTGAATAACTAGTAATAACTCACGTAACTATCCTACATCAAATATTTTAATATGTATCGAGCCTTTGTTACTTCTTGAAAAAATAGTTGGATGGCGGAAAAGCAACAAAACAGGATTCCATGAAGATGTATTGAGATTTCTTCTGCAAATAAATTGACGATATATGTTTTTCTTTTTCTTTTTTTGGTTTGTGGCCATTTTTTTTTCACTAGTTAATCTTCGGTATGATGTATTATTTACAGAACTATTGATGATGTTGCATCCCGTTGTGGTATAATTTTGTTTTCTTTTATTCTTGATTAATGGGTTTAGTATATGTGTATATAATGGCTAGTGAATAGAAACTAGTTTGTGATGTTTATTATGGAATCCGATCCCATAGCTCGTAAGTGGTATTGAGGCGAACAATCTATGACAAATATGAAATAAAAAGAAAAATCTCATCATTTTTATAAATCAATGCATAATCTAGACATTCTGAAATTAATAATAGAACTCTCTCTGGTTCTTAAAATGTAGTATACAAATTCCTAATACAATTGATTTAAATACTTAATTAGATTTTTATTAAGTAACTTTTTTACTTGAGTTATTTAACAATCGTTATACAAAGAAAGAAAATCCTTTCTATTCATAATTAGAAAGATGCATGTTCTAATTATGTTTCCAAAAATTCTGCTAATCATTGACATGTTTATAAGAAAAATAGATAAATAACTAATATAGAGAAGGGTACAAAAGTAAATAATAACAAATTGCTTGTATTTAGGGACTTTGCTCTGTATATATCATCTCTCTTCCATATATATAGATAGATAGATAGATAGATAGAAAGAGACATGTCTATTTTTATCTAAAATTGACCTACTTTTGTGTCTAATTGGAAAGGACAACTGCGTTTCTACGCTTTCCAGACAAGCCTGGAAAAATAACGTAGTATTAATGGACATATCCGTGTCTACCGTATAAAAATTATACAAATGAATGAATCTGTTTCCACCGGAATAATTTGAAAGAGTTGACATTGAACATACAAACAGGCCAGTCTCTTTCTTCATTTTTTTTGCAGAAATTGGTAAATTTGTAGGGCCAATATCATACAAACAGACTGTTCTGTTTCTACACTAGGTACAAGTTTTTTTTCTTCGTAACGCAGTAATTACCGGAAATTTTACAATTTATAAAATTTGTGTAAATATCATTATATAAACCAAAATATAATATACAGTTATAATATGTTCATATTACTATGAATACAAAAATCAAAATCAAAATCAAAACTATTAATAATAATAACTTTAAAGTAAGTAGATTAGCACATTTGTCCATATATGGTTAGTATAAATAAGAAAAACTAGATTTAAAAATTTGTTGTGAAGATAGTAATAATATGAAAGACTTATATAAATACATTTAGGAGAAACTAAACAATGTAAAGATATGTAAGATATTAAATGATGACGATATAAAATTAGAAAAAAGTTGGAGAGAATAAGATAGGAAAAATGTAATGAGAGATGGGAGAAGAGGATGGTGAAAACATAATGAGAATGAGGAGTGGGAGAAGGAGATGGTGAAAAGAAGTGGTATATTCATAGAGGAAATGAATGTTTTAATCTTTTCTCGAAAATTACTAGTAGAGACGGAAGTATCCGTTTCTAGTGTTCCTCGTACAATATAACATGGTTGTGTTTTGTTTTTGGTGTGTGATGTATAAACGAAATCCTCTCTTTCTATGCATACTAACAGATTTTTCGCTTCCTATTGTTTTTTCAGCAATTCATGAACAAATTTATCTGTTTCTAGGTTAAATTATCTCTTCACCACTGAATTGCTTCTACTTCCCCCTACTTTTAGTACTTCTTCCTGTATGTTCTTCCTTCATTCAACACAAAATTCCCCCCTCAATCTCGTTTCTCATCAAACACTCCCAATTAAACTTGTTATGTTCATTCTCAATAAACTAATCCAATCAAGAGGTATGTTTTGTTCCTTTACATTTTTAATTTACTATTTAATTTATTAGTTTTGAATTTGGTATCTGAATTTGTGAATACAGTATTATGTATAAATGGGAGAGGGGTCTGTTGCATTTAAAGTTAGTTAAGTATCTAGATTAAGCAATTTAATTAATATTTTCTTATTTATAAATGAGGTTTTTTGCTTATGGTATATTAATTTTATTTTTGTGTCACTAGATTTTCAATGTACAGCAATAAAGACCGAAGTTGGATGTAATAGATTGAGTGGTAACGGGTATTTGAATATTCGTTTTGAATATGTGACACCAAATTTTTAGAATTCACATTTTTTTTTTAAACTCACTTATTAAACTGTGGAAAAGTCACGTGCTTGTGCATATAATATGGTCATAGTAAAAATAAAAATTTGGATGGCATTCAAGAGCATCTTTATATGTTGAGAGTTGCTCCTAAGTACTACATATGGGCATCACATGGCAAGCCAAAAAGTAATTATGTAGCGCCCAATTATGCGTACCTATGTGGAGTTTTTCTGCTCACAATGATGTAGAAGATCAATATAGAGATATGATTAATGGTTCATTTGGTGGTCAGCTTGAACACACAAATTACAATTAGATGGAAAATGAATATCTTAACCGTGACTCGCGATTTCTCTTTGAAATGATACGGGCGTCAGAGGTGTCTCTATACACATAGGGTTACTAACAACAATTTCATAGTGGGTACCTCGGTTGAAAATTAATGTGTTTTCCCAAAGCACACTAATTTGACAAAAATAATTATAAGTCCAAGTTCTTAAGTCCAAGTTCATAGGTCTAAGTTCATTAGTCCAAGTTCATAAATCTAAGTTCATAGTCTAAGTTCAAAGTTTAAGTAGATGAATCTATTTATTGTGTACCAAATTTATGTTGTAGGATGCACTATAAATTAGCATCCAAATTCTCATTTCGTAACAAGCCAAGAAATATATAAGAATATATTTGTAAGTGCAGCAGCACTACAATTAAAATTTATATACTTTATATTTAAATATTTCCAACAAGTGGTATCAAAAGCAAGTTCTATCCAAAATTTGGGCGTCAATACTATTTTCATTCATGGCAAACCAAGGAACTCAATATCTTCCTATGTTTGCGGGTGAAAATTTTGATTTATTGGATTATCAAAATGAAGACCTTCTTATCACAAGATCTATAGGATGCGATAGAAGATGGCGTGAAAAGACTAAAAGAATGAAGTTCTACTGCTGTTGATAAAAAGGAACAACAAAAAGATGCCAAACCACTGTTTTTCCTTCACAAGCCGTATGTAATGCTATCTTTCCTCGGATAATGGGAGCCACCTCCTCCAAGCAGGCGTGGGAGATCTTACAGCAAGAATTCCAAGGGAGTTTGACGATCAAAACCATTAAGCTACAAAGCTTGAGAAGAGAGATGGAAAATCTCAAAATGAAGGACTTTGAGAATGTTATGCAATATAGCACCAGATTAATTGATCTTGTTAATCAAATGAGATCATATGGAGAAACAATTGAAGAATCAAGAATTGTGCAAAAATTCTTGATAAGCCTCACAGAAAAATATGACCATATAGTCGCAGCAATTGAAGAATCTAAGGATCTATCAGCTCTATCACTCTTAGAGCTTATGGGATCTTTGCAAGCACATGAGCAAAGATTGAGCCGCAGATGTGGAGATTTCGAGAATGTATTCAAAGCCGTCGTGGACAAACACAAGGCTAAGAAAAATGACTATCCTCCATATCCTACATGCAAAAGGATAAATCATTTGAAAAAAGGATTGTTATTTCAAAAACAAGGCCCAATGTTCAAACTGTGAAAAATTTGGGCATCAAGAAAAATATTGCAGAAAGCCAATAAAAATGCACCAAGCAAACTTACCCGAAGAAAACCAAGAATCACTACAAGAAAATGTAGCAATACCCATAAAAAAATTACTCCCCGTTGTTAAGTTTTTTTGTGAGTATAGATGAATGGGGTTAGAAAAATTCGTAACAAGCTTTTGTTAGTATATGCCTTGTTAGCATAAAGTTATGTGGCAATGGTGACAGATTAATTACTCACCATATATGTGGTCATAATATATTGTTACCACATGGTAAGAAATTATTTTGACCCCACAAGTGGGGTCAAGGAAATCTGTCACCACATACGGTCAAAATAATATGTGACCATGACGTGGGGTCAGATAAATTTTTAGCCATGCATTATTACTAAAGAAAAGTGAAAATATAAAAAGACGCGTGGGGACAAATTATTTTGACGCCACGGTTTTTTTCTTTTTTTTAAAAAAAGGCGTGGCGTCATATTATTTTGACGCCACAGTTTTTTTCCTTTTTTTTTATAAGGCGTGGCGTCAGATTATTTTGACGCCACGGTTTTATTCATTGTTTTGAAAAAAACCGTGGTGTCAGAGTATTCTGTCACCACGTCTATACCGTGGTGACAGATTATTTTGACACCATGGTTTTTATCTTTTTTTTTAGAAAAAACCGTGGTGAGATTTTTCTGCCACCACAATTCCACAAATAAAAAAAAAAAAAAAAAATTGGTGGCGGATTTACTTCCAGTTTTGGCGAAATTTTTCAATTTTTTCAATTTGGTGGGATTTTTCCCTCCACCTATATATATATATATATATATATATATATAAATATAACTTTATTTTTAATAAATTCTCTTTAACATTTTTTAAAGAAACAAAATATATTTTGTATAACATTTAACTTGTTGTTTATAATAAATATCCATTTATATGTATTTACGTATATATTATATTGATGTGTATATTAATATATTATAACATGCACTATATATATAATATATGATTAATAATATACCAACACACACAAATATATATATATAAACATTATATATAGTATATATGTTTAAAAATATACTTATATATATATATATATATGTATATATATGTATATAGATGTATATATATGTATATACATATATATATATATATATATATATATATGTTATATAAACACCCAAATAATTACATAACAAATATAACACCAAAAAAAAAAGAGATAGAGGAGAGGATTTTCGGATTTTAGAGGGAGAGGAGAGGATTTTCGGATTTTAGAGGGAGAAGAGAGGATTTTCGGTTTTTTGAGGGAGAGGAGATGAAGAGATGAACTTTGTGAAAAATGGGGTATTTTTATAGACATATGAAATTGTGGGAGAGATTTTTTTGACACCATTGATATCACATGGATTGTGCCCCCAATGGGGTTCAAAAATTCGGTCACCACCGATATCACATGGTGGCAGATTTTTTTGACCCCACAAACTTTAAAGCAATAGTAATCTAAAATCAACTAATTAATTTTAATCATATTACTTTGTATTTATAACTTTATTACTAATTATGCAAATAATTATCATAAAAGTATTAATTACTAATATAATCATGAAATTTAATTGTACTACACATTTATCATAGCTATTTGCTAAATTTTAATTTTCTCCTAAGTATCATAATTTTTCTTAACTTCTCCTAATTTTTAGAACAATATTCCCTCATTTTTACTAAGAGTATCCTAAAATGAAATTCTCCTAATTACTACTAATAAAATGAGTACACATATATAATCACGATTTACCGAAACATAACTAACTAATTTTAATCAAATATCTTTGTAATTTATTACTTTATTACTTATTATGCAATAATTATCATATAATGTTAATTACTAATATAATCATGAAAGTTAATTGTACTACATATTCATTCTAGCTATTTTTTGCTAAATTTTAATCTTCTCCTAAGTATCATAATATTTCTTAACTTTTCCTAATTTTTTTAACGATATTCCCTCATTGTTACTAAGAGTATCCTAAAATGATATTCTCCTAATTACTACTAATAAAATGAGTACACATATATAATCACGATTTACCTAAACTTAACTAACTAATTTTAATCAAATTACTTAGTAATTTATTACTTTATTACTTATTATGCAATAATTATTATAAAAGTGTTAATTACTAATATAATCATGAAAATTTAATTGTACTACACATTTATCCTAGTAATTTTTGCTAAATTTTAATTTTCTCCTCAATATCATAATTTTTCTGAACTTTTCCTAATTTTTATAATGATATTCCCTAATTTTTACTAAGAGTATCCTAAAATTAAATTTTCCTAATTACTTCTAGTAAAATGAGTACACATATATAATCACGATTTACCTAAACTTAACTAACTAACTTTGATCAAATTACTTTGTATTTTATTACTTTAGTACTTATTATGCAATAATTATCATAAAAGTGTTAATTACTAATATAATCATGAAATTAATTTGTGAAAAATGGGGTATTTTTATCGATATGAAATCATGGGGAGAAATTTTTTTGATCCCATTGCATCACATGGATTGTGCCTTCAATGGTGTCCAAAAATTCTGTCACTATTGATATCACATGGATTGTGCTTTTGTGGGGTCAAAAAAATATGTCACCATGCCTGAGCATGGTGACATATTTTTTTGACCCCCCAAACTTTAAACCAATAGTGATCTAAAATTAACTAATTAATTTTAATCATATTACTAATTATGCAAATAATTGTCATAAAAGTGAGAATTACTAATATAATCATGAAATTTAATTGTACTACACATTTATCCTAGCTATTTGCTAGATTTTAATTTTCTCCTGAATATCATAACTTTTCTTAACCTTTCCTAATTTTTATAACGATATTCCCTCATTCTTAAGAGTATCCTGAAATGAAGTTCTCCTAATTACCACTAATAAAATGAGTACACATATATAATCACGATTTACCTGAACTTAACTAACTAATTTTAATCAAATTACTTTGTAATTTATTACTTTATTACTTATTATGCAATAATTATTATATAAGTGTTAATTACTAATATAATCATGAAAGTTAATTGTACTACATATTTATCCTAGCTATTTTTTGCTAAATTTTAATCTTCTCATAATTATAATAATTTTTCTTAGGTTTTCCTAATTTTATTAATGATATTTCCTCATCTTTACTAAAACTATCCTAAAATGAAATTCTCCTAATTACTACTAATAAAATGAGTAAACATATATAATCACGATTTACCTAAACTTAACTTATTAATTTTAATCAAATTACTTTGTAATTTATAACTTTATTACGAATTATGCAATAATTGTCATAAAAGTGTTAATTATTAATATAATCATGAAATTTATTTGTACTACACATTTATCCTAGCTATTTGCTAAATTTTAATTTTCTCCTGAATTATCATAATTGTTTCTTAACTTTTCTTAATTTTTATAACAATATTCCCTCATTTTGACTAAAAGAATCCTAAAATCAAAATTCTCCAAAATTATTACTAATAAAATCGGTACACATATCTCATGGTCCTAGTTATAGATTCTCTAAAATAGCGACAAAATAATTTATCCCTCAACAAAATACATGGAGTTAAAAAAAAGTGACCCCATAAATTAATAATCGTGGTGTCAAAAAAATTTGACACCACGGTTTAACGGTCTAGATCATGCCCATGGCATGATCTGGGCCGTTTAAACGTGGTGTCAAATTATTTTGACACCATGGTATGGGGTCAGCTTTTTTTGACACCATTGTGTGGTGTCAAAAAATTTTTACACACGGTTTAACGGTCCAGATCATGCCCAAGGTTATTTTCTTACCTCATGTATTATTCAATGGGGTCAAATTTTTTTGACCCCATGTATTTTGTATGGGGACAAATTATTTTGTCACCATTTTATGCAATGGTGACTGATTATTTTCTCTCCAGGCGTTGTAAATGAATATTTTGTCACTATTTTTTGCTACAAATTTTTTTGACCCCATTGATTTAAATTATGTTCCTACTTGGCAACAGACTTTAATCACTCACCATACATCACTCACCATTGCAATGTTTTCTTGTAGTGAATCTTTACTCTTTGCATATCAACCACCAGAAGAAAGTGTCAAGAAGAAAACTCAATTTCAACCAAGTGCAGATGTCCTCAAGAAGAAAGAACACACATTTGGTACAAAAGAGTGTGAAAAAACTTGGTACGAGAATTAGCAACATGATTGCCATTATGATCATATGAAGATTTTTCAAGTCAAATAAGGGCTCTTCTAAAAACACATTTAGGAGGAGTGTTGAAAATTAATGTATTTTTCCAAAGCACACTAATTAGACAAAAATAATTATAAGTCCAAGGTCTTAAGTCCAAGTTCATAGGTCTAAGTTCATTAGTCCAAGTTCATAAATCTAAGTTCACAGTCTAAGTTCAAAGTTGAAGTATATGAATCTATTTATTGTGTATTAAATTTATGTTGTATGATGCACTATAAATTAGCATCCGAATTCCCATTTTGTAACAAGCTAAGAAATATATATATATATATATATATATATATATATATATATATATATATATATATATATATATATATATATATATATAAGAATATATTTGTAAGTGCAGCAGCACTACAATTAAAATTTATATACTTTATATTTAAATATTTCCAACAATCTCAACTTCTTGCAAACAAGTAGCAAAATGGTATTTCTAGGGAATCTTGTGACTAGCAATGATAGTAGCTTTACTGTATACTATGTTCTGCGGATCATCATAGATCGCCCGATAGTCTGTATATTGTAAGGAGATTCATGAAACATCAGTGCTTGGACATATAACATTTGATGTGTGTGTCAACCATCATATGATCTGTTAAGGAAAATTAAAAGTGGTAAGCGGGCTGCATGTCTCATTCACAAGAAGAAAAGTACGAAACACACACAAAATATGAACAACATGATAAGTTCATAGTACATAAGAAATTGTGGTGTTCCCCATTGACGCCTCAATCTTTCGGTTTCGTCATTTATGGGCACTGGAATAACATTAATAATAAGATTAATTTTTATTTTTTGTTTTAGACTTTGAAGCGGCTAATTACTAGATGTCAAAACTTGTAACTAGCTCTTTCAGTCGACGTTGAAACTTAGAAAACTACCATTAGTTCTTGAGAGCTCAAATCATGTATCAATCAAGTGTTACTCACACAGTCCATCGATAAATATTATTTGGAACTCGAGGGGGGTATATCTTTTCGACCTTAGAGCAAACTTCATTATGAATTTGATTACGTAATACATATGATAAATTAGAGATAGAGTAATCCATATGGTAAATAATAATCAATAAGGGAGAGCACTTGTAGAGATCCCAATCATCACCTAAGACTTCCATAATAATTCACAATGCCATTGAGTTTACCACGTTTTCTTGATGCTTGGTCTCTTCCCACATCAAGTTAAAGCATGGTCAGATACTTTGTGTGAAGAGAGTATTTTTACTTGGGAGCAGATGGCCCGTAGTTTTGTGAGCAAATACCCTCCATCCAAGATGGACAAGCTTTAAGAATAAAATGACCAATTTTCACAAGAGAAAGGGTGAAACAACTCATGAGGGTTTGGGTAGATCAGAAAATACCAAAGAGTTGCCCCAAACATGGAATGATGCCTTACATTTAGACAAAATTTTACATAGAAATTCTATATCCTAAGCCCGACTTCAAATGTTGCTGCATGGGAATTTTCATAAGAGAGCCAGATTGGACCTCGGATTGTAGAACCGCACAAGAGTTCATGGGGTAGGCCTATACATCAGTACTTAGTGACATGACATCCAGCTAAAAAAATCTTTGGGAAAGTCAGCCTTACTTGATTACACAAGGGTTAACTAAGCAGAGAATTTTGGTAGAACAACTTGTATTTAAATACTTAATAATGGATGGAAAAACCATCCCACTTTCTTATGAGATATATTTTGTCATGATAAGAATCTTGTTTTTTCATATTTGCCATAAATATTTAATCTTTTATTTTTCTTGAGTTTACTGCTTTCATAGAGTCTGAAAATCCCACAAAAAGTTTAAAAAATCAACAATTTAAAACATTGTTGAGTCTAGCTCAATTCGAGAAATAAATTGTGGGCTTATCTATATTTAGGCCTGCCTTTTCCATATAAATCTTCATACATAGTTGCACTTTGTTGTTAACCATTAATGGAGAACACACTAGACAGGAAAAATCTTAAGAGGTTCACCAAGCTCTAGAACTTAACTAGTCACTCCTTGGGGTGAAATTCATGTATTGAGATTTATTAGAGTGGTGATTTAAGCCATCATTCTATGAAATTTGTTTGAGCCTTACAAGCTGTTGACCATCGCAAACTAGCAACATTATGAGATTGCAAGTGCACAAATCTTCATGTAATATAGGGTAGTTGAGGTAACTGTACCAAAATATCGATCCCTTGAAGAAGGAACCAGAAGCAGCATAATTTCCTAATCTATTCACTTAGCACTTTAAGTTACAATAAAATAATAGAAGTAAATGGAGGGATGGGGTTTATAGATTTTGGTAACAATAGATCAATAAAATAAAGACTACAGAATAATTGATCTATTGTTCAAAAATCAAGGTTTATTGGTGATTGGACCTAAATTTTATAAACAAATTCGGTGTACATTTTCCTAAAATTTAAACATGCATCATTGAGGTAATTACTGCCATCCTGAGACTTGTTATGGGTCAGATGGTCCTTTATTAAGCCTAATTAATAGAATCACACAAATTAGTAATTACACCATCCTCTGCATGCACATGGATTTTAACTAGTATTAAGATTATATAACTATGTGAATTAATGTGATGTTTATTGCAATGTTAATGCAGTTATGCAATTAGGAACCAAAGTCGATAATCAGGTTAACGAGATCTTGCAATATGGGTACAAATACCAAAAGCACGCATTAAGAATAGAAAATCATCATACTGAAATTAACATATATAAATACTAAAAATTCATAGAACAAAAGATATTCTCAACCAATTACTACCTCAAATTCCGAACAACAGTGCATTTAGCTTAGCATAATATTGATAGGATTCGTGCTTTTGTTTTATTCATTACTGAAGAATTCTTAAACAAAAACTAAAACTAAAACTAAGAACGAGAAAATCCCAAAAAGAAAGTGTTTATGCCTATTATAGACTTGAATAATTTTGTGATATTTTAAGATGATTGTTGTGAGACTTGTTAGGTTCTTGTATAAGTGAAATTTGGAGTCATTTTTCTCCATCCACACCCCTAAAAGATAATGATCCCTGCTGAATTATGATCTAGGAAGATTTGTACTGATTTGCACAATTTTCTATGTAGTGTGTTCAGGAGCGTGGTCAACCTTGGTCAAGCATTGTCAAAGATCGTCGATTATCAAATTTAGGGCTTCTTCTGCTGGCACATCAAGGCCATGCGAGAATAACAGCATTGACAATGGTGTAGCGTTGACAATGTTGCTGAGGTGCCATTGTCAACGCTGTCTTCTCTCTGCTCCATGGTGTTAGAAACGTCGTTGTGGTGGTGTTATCAACGTTGCCTTGTCTTTTTGGAGCATTGGAAACGCTACTATTGTAGCATTATCAACACTCTATATGCAGTTTTTCTTCCTTAATCTGTTTTTACGCATTCTTGACTCAAAACCTACAAAAACACAAAAATAACATAAAAGACAAGTACTTCCAAAAAACATAAGTAAAATGGCATGATATAAGTATGAAAATGTCACCCGTATCACAATCCCCAATTCTTTAAAAATAAAATGGTCTCTAGCCCCTATTATATATTTGGCTTTTTCTATGCATGAGCCAATCCACCATTTCTTGAAGATTCAATGATTCATAATTGAAGCTTATAGAAAAGTGACCATGATTTGTGGAAGAAGTTGATGGAGTGAATGGATAAAGAGATGATGAGTTGAAAAGCCGAAAAAGAAAAAAAAACAAAGAGTTTAGGGTTTAGGGAGAAGTAAAGCTCACAACCCAGCAAATCATAAAAAAAAGAACTAAGTTAAGGGGGCGACTTAAATAATTAGTAATGAAAAAGGGATAATGTTGAAGAAAATAGCATTAGAAGATAAAAATTACTGCTGAAATGAAAAAAATTTAACAAAAAGTAGGGTCAGAAAAGATAAAAAAAATATGAAAAGGAAAAGAATGAAGAATAAATAGAAAAATAAATAAAGGATTACAAGAGAAGTTGAATTTATGGCCAGATGGATATTGTATCTTTGTGATTTTCTATCCTTCGTTCTCAAGCACATACCCTAGCCTCACATTACAAGCTTATAAAGACCTATTAATCTTTGATGAATTTCATCTATATTAGTGGAGAGATGGCGTGAAAATGAGGCATATAAAGTCAGGTGATCTAATTTGACATACTCATTCTCATAAATATATCCAAGAAGCTCACTTCAATTCGCACTGCTTCACCCACATTCAATGGAAAGTTACATGTGATAATTGATTAAGCCTTGCGTTAGATTAAGCAATTTATTGATTCAATGCATTGCATTTTTATATGTTTATTGCAAGGTTCTCATACGAGTTCAATGACTCGACTGATGAAGTATTGGTAGTTAAATCTGCTAATTTTAGTTTTAATTTTGTTCTTTTTTCTCCAAGGCGAATAAAAGGGTCAGTTTGAGAGTATTGATAACTCACTAAAATGATCATTTTTATCATGCTTATTTACCTACTTTAATTCTTGTCTTACTCGTTTTTACTACTTTTTATGCTTGTTTCCATTTTTCATAGATCTAGAGCGTTTGGAAAAAATAAATAATTATACATGGTTTACTAGCAACTGTGTTGAAAGGATAAAGAATATCATCATATGCAAACAAAATTCCTAGTGTTACAAGCAAAAAGTGGATCACAGTTCAAACATTTACAGAAGAAGTTATAGACAAAACGGTGAAACTGCACGAAGCTCAAGCGAGACTAGCACCACCGGCGCAAATGCACTGGAGGACTGAAAATTTTGACCTAATTTGCATCTGCCAAAAGCGCAAACCGCCATGACCAACACCATTGATGCACAACTAATGTTAACCAACACCAATAACGCCATTTTAAGATACCGATTGCACCACACCTAATTTTGTGCAAGCTTATGACTTTACGTACGGAGTTTCAGTCCAACAAACAAGTAACACATCAACCCTAAAAGTGGACAGATTCAACAACCAAGTAGAGTCTCTAAGGACTCAATTTCACGAATCATATCCTATCAAGTTATATGTAAATTACTTTTAATGGTCTTAAATTAGCTTATATTTTAATATAAAAGAGAGCAACGTGAAGGATTATTATCAAATCCATATCCAAGATGACAAACACATCATCGGTGTAGATAAGCAACAATTAGGGGGGCTTATTCTTTTTATTTATTGTTCTAGTAGTTTCTTTGTTACTCTTTTATCTTTCTGTTTGTACTATGTTTAACATTTCGGGCTAAAATTTCATTGTATCTAGAGTTAAGGAGTAGCTAGAAACAATGTATCCCGTTGAATTTTTTCATTTTGATTGGGAGGAGTTGGTTATTTATTCATGTTTCATTATTTTGAATTTTTATGGTCCATAAAACAGAAGCACGCATTTGAAAAGCATATCAAAAGTCTCAATTTCGACCCACACAGTGACTTGAATTGATCAATCAATGGTCAATCACCACATCAATGTTGTTCTATGGGCTCCTAGGTCCTCATATAAATAAACTAAAAAAAAAGGTACTGTTGCCTCATGTACAGATCAGGTTGAAGATTATACGGTGTCACAAACACAGGCCAACACGGGAACATAACTGTAGATTTGTAAAGAGGTTAAAACCATCAGTACAAATGCAATTCTAACATTGCGCGGCTCATAGCACAATCAGGGTGTGCCACATTAATGATTTTTGGGCTTCTCGTGACGTAGGATGAAATCATTTGATCATTATCTCCCGGACATTTTAAATGCCACGTCATTATGTAGTGACTCGAGACATGTACAACCATTAAATTTGAGGAGTTGACACTGGGTACCACAACTTCTTGCGTGCAACTACTTTGTTTCTTTTACTTACGTTCACCCTCTCTTCGAACCTTTCTTCCTTGCACACAAGACATGTCGTATAATTATTATCTACAAGCTCACCCTGAAACAGAAAATCATTTCATATACATCAAAGATTGTGTAGGCCATTCTCAATTGGTTCAATTATTTTGGCATGCTATACATACTATCGGGCATCCAAAGTCGACCCATGGGACTAAGCCGTTCGCGTATCAATTGTATATTCTTTTTGTAAACCACATTTGAAATGAATGGAGTACCTTATGATTCAAAAATTCTGCAACGCACCTCAATACCGTGGTTTCTTCACTAATTTGCATGGGTTGCTCTGCTTCGCACAACATCTAAAAAGTACCTCTACTTCACTATTCAGTTTCTCACTTTCAGTCTCGAAGTCATTTACATTTACGAATGACCCAAAAAATGCATCTTGAACCATCTCTCTGTATCTGTATCAATCATCCCTAATCAAAATCTCATATTACAACATATTCTGAAGGGGCACCTATCTTTGCCATGTTGTAATAGATGTGTCGCAGAAATGCATAATCTAAAAAATTACCTTGACCAACCTCAAAATAGGTTCAAATAACTATCACCACCAATATTTTCTCTTTCATACATCCAACACCGGTCTTCATTTTTACACAATTTAATTAATCTATTACAAACACTAAAAAAATGATGAAATAAAAAATCACATGTACATAAGTATTAATATGTGAAAGTAACACGAAAATTAATAAATATGCAAAACTAACACTTAAAAAAACAATATTTAGCAACCTATAGAACTGTAGCATATTCAACTTTGCATTTGAAAAATTTATAGACCTATTATCAATTTCTTAATTCTTTTGTAAAACCACTAAAAATAATTAAGAACTACCTCTTCATCTCGATTTGTTAGTGGTAGTGATTCAAAATTTTCTATAGAGAGTTTGTAGGAGAATTTATTTTGGAGATGGAGGATTTTGGGGTGGAAAACGAGATAAATGGGAGAAACGTGGAAGAAAATGGGAAAATATGTGATTTTGTTGAGAAATTCATATGAGAAGAAATAAATCATTCCCTAGATTATGGAAAAAAATTATTTCTTCCCATAAGACTTCATGGGAAGAGATAAAGTTCTTCCAAGCTGTATGAACAAATAAATTTGTTCCCATGTCAAAAGATGGGAAGAGAATAATATTCCTACAAAGAACGATTTGTGACATATCTATAGGGACAAAAAAAACTAATCTATCTGTGTATATACATATCACACCTCCCTACATTTTCACTTCATCATTTTCACATTCTTCCATCTCCTTTCTTTATTATTTTATTTTATGTATGTCTAATTTATTAAGTGTTATACTATGTAAATATTTATTATATTTAACTTAGGAACCTATTTATATAGATATTACATGTTTTCGAGATACTTTATTGTAAAAAAAAATAAAAATAACATACATATGTAAGACTTAATACATGCATATATATATATATATATATATAGAAATTAGAAGAAATTAAAAAAAGAAAAGAAAAGAAAGTGGCGGTAAAACCACCACTTTTAATTTTTTTTCAAATCTTCCTAGCATGAGGACAGCTGAATCTATCCTTCATGGTAGGATTAGATCTATTTATCCCCATATAAATCTGTCCCCATGGTGGGAATAAATATGGTTTGTCCCACCAGGGGGACCACAGTGCTGGGCGTTGGTCGCCCTTCTATGGACTTTGTTTTTTTTTTTTTTTTTTTTTTTTTTGTAAGGACACGCGTCTTTTGAGAGAACAAATTTGTTTGTTCCCATATTTTTTTTTTTAAATTCTCTGACAACAAAATATATGGCAACTAACCTATCTATTTTTCATGAGTTGGAACAGATTTGTTTGTGCCTATATAGAAATGAACTAGCTTTTTTTGTGCATGAGAACAAATATTTTTTGTTCTCATTTACAAATAAACTCATATATCTCTTTTTGTACATGGGAACCTTTTTATCTATTTCCACTGACTTTACACTTTATAGCAACAAGATCAATAACAACAATATGTGGGAACAAATATTTCTCTTCCTGTTGTCCCTTAACAACTGACTTTATACCTATAGGGACAAATAATTTTATCGCTATGGCCTCATTTTCTTTTAGTGATGTTTGTGACTTAATAGTTAATACTCTCTATCTTACTTGACTTGTACACTTTCGGTACTTTGTTCATGTTTTGCATGCACCATCCCCACTTATTAATCTCTAGACTACTTTGTTCATGTGTTGCATGCACCATCCCTCTTATTCAGTAAAGTACCACAAACTTTATTTATGTTTTTGGTTCTCTTTGGGTATAAGCACAAATATAAGTTAATTTGTGATGTAAACTTTTTAATAATAATGAAAATTGTTTCATAAGCATATGTAATTAAACAATTCTACAATAGTTTCTTTTTGGTAGGTTATTAATTTTCTCAGCATACCTTCTGCATATATAAGTTTCAAGATTTAATGAGTAGATATTTTAAATACAAATAATAGTAGAGTAGTTTCTGTGTAACCACCCGCCAGCTGAGCAAAATTTTAGGTGATCAGAAGTTATTCTGATCAAGAGTTAGTACATATGAGAGGCTTCGACTAGAGTTTACATTGGGTTTACAGCGACCGCTGGCTAATACAACAATTTAAGGCTTTACTAGCCTAACCAATCATCGGTGGCACCCTTCTAGCTGGTTGTGAATGTGTGCGCAGTGATCGTTTCTCCTAGCTAGTTCAAGTAAGGGACAATATATATAGTACTAAGTACTCTCATATTTTAGTCTAGAAGCGTGAATATTGCCTGCCTCTATAATCTAGTTAATAATGCACATGTAATCCACTAATCCACCAATATATTATCCAAGATCAATATTGTTAAGTGAGCAACACAAGGAGCATTATATTGAGAGACACAAGAATATAAAGTTATAAAAGATAGGGTTAAATGCATCAAAACCCCCAATCCATTGCCAATGTACAATTTGTCCCCAAACCTATGAAAAATTATAATATACCCCCAACCTATTCAAAATATGCGAACTGCCCCCTATGACCAAATCTAATAGCCAAAAATGTAGAAACGTGTGCAAATCGAATGGTTGATCAACCACTCAGGTGGCAATTCACACAATTTTTGAAAGGTTGAGAGGTATGTTTCAGTTTTTCATAGGTTGGAGGTAAATCGCACATAGGTAATAGATTGAGGGGTTTGATGCATCTTAGCCTAAAAAATATGATCGTCTAGATATATATCTTAATATTTTAAAACGTTGCTTTTTATATTTGAATGAGATAAAATGTCTCTTAGTTAAAGTATACTTCTATGTTGCATGAAATGGATATCGATCGTGTCTGTATCATATTCCCTTAGCTTTCTTTTTCCGTCACCCACAACTACTATATAAGCACAGGAGATACATACCATTAATCTACACCCGAAATAAGTTTGCGAATCTCAGAAAAAAATACATCTCACAATGATGAAAACACTAGGGAAGTTAATTACAAAGGGAAAGGCTATGTGGAATACGGAGTCGAAGCTAGTCAAGCAGTTGAAGATATATGGTGGTGTAATTCTTCTCCAATTTGGTGCTGCAGGTTTCGGTATAGTTGCCAAGTTCGCTCTAAACAAAGGAACGAGTCATTACACTTTTGCCGTTTACAGGAATGCCATTGCTGCACTTGTATTTGCTCCTTTCGCCTTTGCTTTAGAGAGGTATGTATCTCATCTTAATCTAAGAAACCCCGTAGGTTCTAAAATTTCTATGGCAAAAATTCGACTTTAAATGCTAAATCGCTAATAAATGATTTTCTCAACAGGAAAATTAGGCCGAAGATGACATTGCCCATTCTCATCAAGATCATGATCCTTGGCTTCTTAGAGTAAACTAACTATCTTAAATTGGGATTAAATTTTAAAAATATTGCATAACATATACTTGCATGTAAAGTTTTTAATTTGTTACAGTCCAACTATGGGTCAGAATTTGTTTTACGCTGGGATGAAATGTACAACAGCAACGTTTACTGCGGCTATGTGCAATGTTCTTCCTGCAATAACTTTTGTCACAGCTTGGATAGTAAGGTACTTCTCACTTAATTGTGGCTATGGATCTCAAATGTTATAGTAAAGCTTCAAGCTAAACGTTGATCTACGGAGAACTGAAATTAATTTTATGCTCTTATAAGAAGATCTTGTTCATATTGACTCGTGCAATATACTTGTACGTACTTCAGTGGACGCATGATTCCTCAACAAAACAGTATAGTTATGTTCTTGTGATACCAAATCTGGAATTTATTAAACTAATGAACGAGGATTATTAGCAAGCTTGTTTCGTTTTCAGGGTTGAAAAGGTGAACGTTACAAAATTACATAGCCAAGCGAAGATTTTGGGAACTTTGGTTACTGTGGGTGGAGCCATGATTATGACTCTTATTAGAGGACCTGAATTTGGATTGCCATGGACGAAAGACCAACATAGTAATACTCATTCTTCTAACTTTGGCGGTGATCAACAAAGTCCAGTTAAAGGTGCTATCATGATTGCAGCTGGAAATATTGGTTATTCTCTCTTTTACATACTCCAGGTGTGTAACATATATATATATATATATACATGTATAATCTTCTTTAAGTTCTTTTCTTTTTGTGTCCTGTTTAAGTTATCGACGTTTCCTTTACTCATGAGACTATATTCATTGCAGTCAATCACACTGAAGTCATATCCTGCTGGACTTTCCTTAACAACTCTGATATGTACATTCGGGGCGTTGCAAGGCACTGCGCTCACACTCGTTATGGAGAGGGGAAACACGGAAATCTGGTCTTTAGGATGGGATGCTAAGCTTTTAGCATATGTTTATGGTGTAAGACACTATAGTGCTAGAAATACTTTATTTCCATTTTCCCAAAAATAATCTTATTTTTAATATTGTTCATCTATTTGAATATCAATGTAGGGAATTATTTCTTCGGGTGTTACTTACTATGTATCAGGAGCGATAATGAAGGAAAAAGGACCAGTATTTGTCACATCATTTATGCCTCTAAACATGATAATTGTTGCAGTGTTGAGCTCTTTCATTCTTTACGAAACTTTAGACGTTGGAAAGTAAGTGCTCTATCATTACACATCCTAAAGTGCAACAAAAACAACTAATGAGGCATAAACATTTTGAATAATTTATGTACCTCGATTTATGCAGGATAACCGGAGGTATAGTAATTGTCACGGGGTTGTACCTAGTGATATGGGGCAAGAGTAAAGACCAGATGGAATCACCAAATTCTGCATTAAAACAAGTGCATGAAGAGGAGACATCAGTAACAAGAAAGGCTGCGGTACCAAATGATGTGGATGAATAAAAGACAATATCAGCCAACAATATTGTTTGAGAACATTATTTTCCTTGAGAAGGTGAATTATTCAGATCGGGACAAAAGTCCTCTTTAAGTTGTTCATATTGCCGCAAAGTTCCAGTCTGCATGCCAATAGATCGTCTTAGACAGAATGATGTGGAAGCGTCACTTTCTTTATGTTGTTGAAATTGGACGTAAATTCATAAAAAAAAAAAAAAATTAGGAACGTTGTGGGTTTGGATCCTTGTGATCAAAATACTCAGTATTGTAATTGTTTTCCATTTTTTTTTTGTTCAACTGTTTACTTTGTTTATTTAGTTATCAAGATTTGTTGGCTGCGACCGTGTTAATTAATCTAAAGTAAACTTCTTAGGAGTTTAAGCTTAAAATCTTAAACATGGTCTATTAGTCTTTTGTTTTTGTTAAATTAATAAAGAAAAAACGAGTATATATAAGGAACACTTCATGAAACAAGAAACCAAAGTTTCACTGAACTATGGAGTTTAAAGGAAAATTCGACCACTCAACATATGAATGGATGAAAGCAAAAACCTTTGATTGTTTTCACTCCAAGAGTTATTGTTATCTCTGTTATAGCTCGGGATAAATGGTCCTAGTTGGTGATTATTTCTTCAATGTAGTTATTAGCATAATCAACCTGTTCCACTTGTTCTTCTTGCGTCTTCTTGGGTCTAGTCCTTTCATCAGTCTTCTTCAAAAAAATACTCATAGCATCAAACTTGGCCAGAATAATATCCATATCCGAAATTTGATTCACCCAAAATAGTCTTCCTAGGCACTTCTTGTTCTCAATCGGGCCGCCACTTTCTACCCCATGCTCAATCGTATCCATCAAATCTAAGGTTTCCTCATCAGTTAAAGCCATGAAACTTCCTCAAAAAGTAGCATCTAAATACTTCTTTTCACTTGTCTGTAGCCATGAATAGAAGTGGGATAACATAGACACTACAAGAAATTTGAGCAATAACCACAAAAAAACTGGTCCCTATTGATGTGAAATTTGTTGCTTAGACCAATGGGAAAAGAAATTTCCATTACAAAAATTTGTTGCTATAGGTCTTGATGTCCTAAATTTAAAAAGCAATAGTAACAGATTTGTTTATCACTATATCTTTGGGCATATTATTTTGTAAGCAAATAGTAATAAAGTATTTTGACCCCACAAATAGGGAAAAATAAATCTGCACTAAATAGGAACAAAATAATGTCACTATGCCAGGGATAGATAAATTTGTGGCCATGCTTTTTTTGTCAGGGAATAAAAGAAACCCAAAAAATAAAAGAAAGAAACCATGGGGACAGATTTTTCTTCCCCTATATTTTATGAATATTTTTTTAAAAAATATGTGGCGGTTTTATCGCCACCTTTTCAAAAAAAAAAAAAGTTAATTTTTGGTCCAGCTTTTGCCGCCACCTCCGACCTTTATTTTAATTTTTTTAAGGGGGCGAGAATATATATATATATATAAATTTCTCCCTTCCGCTCCCTGTCATTGGGATAAACTAATTTCCCTTTTTCTTCCTTTCTTTGAGATCTTAGCATAGAAAAATTCTCCCTCCCGCTCCTTGTCATTGAGATAAACTAATTTCCCCTTTTCTTCCTTTCTTTGAGATTTTAGCATAGAAAAATTCTTTAACCTTAATTCTAGAAATCAAAGTCTAAAAATTCACTTTTTTAAAAACACTTTTGCAAATTGGATGGCTTCATTATCTCTTATAAAAAAAATTACCATGAAATGCGTTACTTCTGTTCTAAAGAAACCATGAAATCGGTTACTTTTGTTCTAAAGTAGTTTTTTTTTGGGCTTTCTATTATTTTATTTGCATTATCAATTATTTGACTACTAGAATTTTATTTTTTTGATAGCTTAATTCATTCAAGGTACATCATTCTCAAAAAAATACATATTTATGACTAATATTTTATTAAATACATTTTTTCCTTTAAAGTTTAGTTTTCTATATTTTGTTTCTTACATTTTTAATGCATAATAGAGTTTGATGGATGAAGTAAGGAAGCCACAAAGCAAAACAAATTCTTAACTAGAAGCTATATATGAAGTTCAATTTGAATCATGGTATGCATGCAGGGTATAGTAATTGAGTTTGGCATTGCTTTCCGTCATTAATAGTTTCTAGAGAAAAAAGTTCTTATTTTTTCATATTTTTTGTTACTGTATAACAAACAAAGACCCTCACTGATAATTATTCATTATTATGCTTTTATTGGATTTAAATGGGTTGTTTTCAATATTTTATTGTTAATTTTCTTTGAAATATGGAATCAGTAACACTCACTCTTTATGACTGAAAATTTTCTCATTGATATCATGTGTTCACATTAACTAAACCATGGGGTGATTTTAACTACTCCACGTACAAACAAAGCAACAGTAAAACAATATCTCATAATATAATAATAAATAATTAATGAAGTTAGAAATTTAGAATCACGTTACACAAGTCCCAATAATTATTCTTGGTTAGAATACAGTATGGAGTTTGCACTAAAATGATATCATTTAAATTAGAAGTGAGCGTCCATCATGTGCTTCATAAACTGCATATTCTCTTTGGTTATTTTTCAAACAATTATTAAGTTATGTGGATATAATTAAGATTTATAGAACTTTAAGTTTATTCCTAAAATAAAAACAACACATTACAACTAAATGATATTAACATAAAGAACAAAATGTTACGCGGTCCTCACGTGTCCTCACGTGTCTAGGTTTGCTAGTATATAGAAATCAAAAAATGTGAAAAAAATATTATGGGGTTAGAATAATCTGACCCCATAAATAAATAGCGCGGATCATGTATCGAGCATGATCCGAGACGTTGATTTATGGGGTCAGATTATTCTGACTCTGTAAAATAGGGTCAGATATTCTGACCCCATGAATTAATGGTTCAGATCATGTGGTGCGTAGATTTATGGGGTCAGATTCTGACCAATGAATTAATTGTCCAGTAAGAAATTGCACATGATCTGTATTTGTCCATTGATTCATGGGATCAGAAAAATCTGAGCCCATGAGTTTTTAATAAGGGAAAGATTGTTCCGTCCCCATATTTTGCTATAGGGACAACTTAGTTTTTTCCAAGCATGACAATGCTTTTATGTGTCATTATGTTTTCCTACTTTTAACAATAGCAACAGATTGTACTTCCTACCTCTTCCAATAAATGTAGTTCTCCCTAATGCTCAAAATTACTCTCTATTATGAGCAACAAATATTTTTGTTACTATAGATTTTGATTATCTTCCTACATAGTGACAGACTTTTATCTGTCTCGATGGTTCTTTTGCTATTGCAATTGATAGATCTTTAGGTCTAATACTTTACGTTTTAAGCAGTAGTTGCGATACCTAGTCTAGACAGATAAGTAAGACAGGTATATAAGACAGTAAAGTAAGACAGCAGATTTTAACGTGGTTCGGACTATGTCCTACATCCACGAGGCTTTCGCCTGAATCAGACTTCTTTCAACGGACAAAAGTTATTACACCAACTGGTTTTACTCTAACACCGAATCCCTCTAATGTTGATACCACCGGAACCTTTTTCGCGTCTACTCCGTTTGACCCGTAAGACCAAAACTCCCGTAGTGATCTTCTTATAGAATGCTTCCAAGCGAACTGCACGTACGTATAGATCCCTCTAACTGGCGCAATCCTTTCCCGTTGAACTCTCTTCAACTCTCGTAGGCTTCTCACGTTCTTGATATAACTCAAGAGGGCGAAAACTAAGAAATCAAAATAAAAAGGAGAACACCTAATGATGTATATTTTGTTACACGTGTGTTCTAGATTGATTCCTAGGATTTCTACTATTTATAGGATAGCTCTCCTGAAAGATCTCCTTGAATCTCGGCCAGTCTCCATATCCAGTCGAGACATGATCTTTCCAAATATATCCGAATCTTTCCATGATAAGGCGATTCTTCCTTTTGATAAGTCTTTGTTTCCGTTTGATAAGATCTTCATGATCTTCGTATATTCTGCACACCAAAGACAAAGAAGAACTCCAGAAGGAATAGATTACTAAATGATATAATAAAGAGTTTGATAAAGATTAACTTTCCATAAGATAAGATACTATAAGATTAAGTTAAATCTTTACAAACTTACCTAAATATTGACTCGTCTAAAACAAGATAATTACCATATAATTATGAACGAATAATTAAGTAAATAAATCAAAGTAAATAAAACCGAATTTTCCTTTAAAATAATTTTGCAAACAAGGAAATAAAATCTAGTTGGACCTGGCAGTCCTGACTGTTCAACCGAGTTTGAAAGGTGTCGGACTTGCGGTCCTAACAATCTCCCCCAATTGACTTGTTTGGCAGAAACACTTTTAAATAACAAGGAAAATGTAGACATGCTGAAATAAAACAAGTTAGCAAGAGATAGGCACATAAATCAACTAACGAGTCTCGACAGCAATAAAAACGTGTTGCAACAGTGGTGCAACACTCCGCAAAACAACTTAAAAAATAAGCAGTTAAATCATTGTTCTTAAGCGGAATTAAACAAACTAACATAAAAACAAGATAAAACAGCAGCAGCCGTTGAAATCTCCCCCATTCTACATATTATGTTTACTCCCCCATTTTGCCAGAACTAGTCAAGGCTTTGCCGCTAATTGGGCAAGGGACTGGTTCATGGATTCCAACAGTGAAATGACCTGGGCAAGTTGTGACTGTAGGTTGTCGAGACTGCCCTGGGGAACAGACGGTCCAGCTTCATTATCCCTGGCAGTTGGGACAGGTCGCCGGATCGGAGAACCAAGTAGAGCTTGAACAAGGTGATTCGGGGCATGATAAGGCTTAGGGCGGCTAGTCATCTTATCCTTCGAGACCCGGATATCCATTTGAGATGTGAGGGTGCGATAGATCAATGATGGATAGCCTAAGGTCATCTTAACCTTGTGGTCGAATGCTTCAAGTTGTAAACGCTCAAAGACTAGTTTCCCAAGATTAATGGGAGCATTCGAACCAATACGGAATAAGACAGAAGCAGTTAACGGACTAACAGTAGAAGTATGGGACATAGAGTACCAATTTCTTACCATTATACCGTAGATCAGACCATACCATAGAAGAAGGGAACCTCGCTGTAGATTTCCATTCTTTGGCCACTTCATGGGTTGGCCGGTTATGGTTGACGCGACTGCATCCATGTCTGCCTCCAATTCCAACTCGGAGTCGCAACCGGTTTGTACGTCAGGAGACCCCAACTGCATGTTCAGGTTTTGCGGACTGATCTTGAAGATGAACTTCCTTACAAAAGCTGAATGTTCCTTGGCAGAGCCCGGAACGCCTAGTTGAGTATCCAGATTGGCATAGAACTCGTGCACAATCTAGGTTACAAACGGTTGTACCCTGCGAGTGGATTCAAGAAACCCTCTCCCTTCCAAAAACTTGATAACATTCGTACCCTCATAAGAATCGTCGTGAAGTTGGACTTCACGAACAGGAATACGGCCAGTGAGAGGAGTATACCTGAGTTTGGCATGAGAAGTGTAAAACCTGTCGGAGAATGCCTTCTTCACCCTGAAAGGCTCATCGGACGATAAGACACGGGGAGGGACGGCGTAACCTCCTTCAGCCTGGGCGTGAGTGCCTTCCTCAGAGGCCGACTGGTCGTCTGACTGGTTGTCCTTATCAGACAAGGACTGAGCTGATGGTTTCTGCTGTTTGCGGACAGGGCTGGAATCTGAGTCAGATAGCTCGATTGGAGCAGAGTCCGAGGCAGCAGGAGCGGATCGGGGACGTTTGGAAACAGGAATCTTGGTACGGGTCCCGACTCGGCTCGCGACACCCTCTGCAACAGGTTTGGACTTTTGGCGAGCAGATGGGGTGCGCTTCGAAGGTTGAGCCTTCTGCTTCCCTTTGGCAGCGGCGGTGTGGCGGCGAGAGGATTCAGGAACAGGTGCAGGTGACGGCGAAGCGTCTTCCGGCATGGGAACAGAGTGCGAGTCATCCAAAGGAGGAGAGAACTCGCGTGCCTGAGGAGAAGTGGCACGGGGTGGTGACTCTGTTGCCGGTGGTGGTGGTGTGGTGTCTTGCGGCGGCGCATCGGAAGATGGCGGTGGAACAAAATCCGCCGGAATTCTGATTTTGAGCGGCATTGGTTGCAAGACTTGGGCCAACTCGTTGCCCGTGGTGGATGCACTGTCATGGTCGACTGGTGGGGTCGACTGCGAAGATTCTCCTGATGACTTAGATTTCACCATGTTAAATATTTTCTTGATAAACGTAGGTGAGAAAGAAGACATAAACACAAACTCACACACCAAAAAAATAAACGCACGAGAGAGAGATAGTAGGATTGCGTGAGATATGATAATAAGGTAAGATATATAAATAGATGAAATCAAATCAATGTCATATCTTCCATAATCATTATCCACAACTTCCCATAAGTGATAGAACTCTTACCAAGACTAATCAAGGAAAGATTCCAACAAGATACACGCAACTCAATCTCTTCTAAAAAACGCGGCAAAGCATAGGCGGGAAAATGAATCATGCCGAAATTAAAATATCGCATTTTAAAGACAAAAAAAATAAAAATTGCACCTGTTTAATAAAATAAAAATTAAAACAAATTAAAACACAAATTAAAAGAAACAAACAGAAAGTAACTCAGCAAATTATTCACATAACTTACCGAGGACCGATTCAACTGGCGTAAGTGGATGTCGAGACACCCTGTCATGACAGACTATAAGACTGAGTTTAAAATAGGTCGGAACTGAAGCATACTCATGAACCAGATGAATACATTAAAATGTGTGTGTGTGAATTCTCATATGATAAACAGATGAAATGGAAGAGAATTTGAAAGGGGCAAAAATCGTTTTGCAAGATATCTCTTTTCAAACAATACAATTGCACCTTGTACACACACTTTGATCCTTTTGCATAGAGGTAGCTTTCGCACATAACTTTATATAGAATATGGTAGCTCTTTTCAATTTTGTGATGACCGTGAAATATGAATTGAATGCTTTCACACATATTCATTGAGTTTAGGCAGCTTTTTCCTCCATATATTTTTCTTTTGAAGCACTTTTTCTTTTGGCTCATGCTCTCTTTGTTCTTTTCTTTTCACAACTCTTTTGAACACTCATACTTTTCTTTTCAGCTCAATTCTTCTGTTTTTAAAGTGATGAGGTAGCAAAAGTGGACAATGTCCATGTCAAAGAGATTATAAAAACAAATTAAAAACAAAAATTGCCCGTTGCAAAATCCTTCGATTTCACTGATTTAACTGAGGGAAAAATGTGCACTGTGTATCAATGCAGTTCTAAGTACGCTCCAAAACCGGCTGTCTAACAGGTCAGCAAGTAAGTCATGATAGTTAGTTCAACAAATAAAAACATCTTAGTTAAATCGGGCAGGCGACCAGCGCTTAGTGAAGACAAATGCTGAGAGACTTTCTGAGGGTCTCAAAGCTTTGTGAAACAATTTTCTTCATAAGAATAATAGCAGTTTGTCTTCCTGTCGCGACATGCTTAATGACATCACATTCATTATCACCTAAATCACATATGAGATGGTGCTATATATCCGTGTGCTGTGTGGATAAGTGCTTAACATGATTATGAGCAATGATAATAGCACAGTTGTGGTTACTAAAGACCAACACACCACTTTGCACAAAAACAAAATTCTTAAGCATGTGATCAACCCAACCAATATCAAGTAATATGACAAGATTATGCATAGTTAGGTAGATATGACTTCCTGTTCCAAAAGTGGAGAAACTGGGGTCTATGAAGTTTCCTCTTGTCTCATTGACAACCCATGTAGAAGATGCCACATGAATCATCGACTGTTCTGCAGTTTCAAGATCAAAGTCCTTGATAGGATATTGAACGCACTTGGATTGATCTATGACCAATCTGTTGGCTCCTTGACTAACCTGCGAACCATAAAAACAAATTAGTTCACTAACTAAAAGAGAAATAGGTCTGTTTGAAACAGAGTTTGTGAACTGTTCTGTAGGGAGTCGTGACTGCTTTAGAGTATAGCAATTTTCAGTAGTTCGATTTCCTGAAAAAACACAAAAACTTTGGTTATCAAATACATGACATTCATCTTGTGTAAACGTGACAACCAATTTTTGATCGCATAGCTGGCTTATGCTAATCAAATTATGCTCAAGTCCATCAACATGGAACACATCGTTAAGTATAGGACACCCGTTAAGAATGAGTGTTCCTTTTGCAACCACTTGACCCTTTTTGCCATTACCGAATTGAACTGTTCCACTTGGACCAGTAACATAGTTAGTCAAAAGGTTTTTGTTCCCTGTCATATGATGTGAGCATGCACTGTCAAGATACCAACAATCAGGTGAGGCGTTTTCAACAGAGGAAAATGCAAAATGAATGTTTTTATGATTAGAACATTTCACCCTTATGTGATTCGTTGGTTCAGAATCTTCATCGGAGTCTTTAAACACTGTTTTTCGTGGAGTCTTCCGAGATGTCGGGACTCGTGGTCCAACAGGTTTCTTTGTTGTGTTCCTCGATGTGTTCTATTTTAAGTCAGGATAGCGTGAACGTATATGTCCTTGACCACCACAATGATAACAGGCTCTGCTAGACTTGCGCATCCGTCGGGACCACCAAACGGGACTGGGCCTGTTCGTTGGACTGGACCTGCGATTAAAAGCATGAGGCTGTGAGAAATTAAGATCACGTGCTAAGCTATCATTATCCATATCAGATATACTAGGAATCTCCCTGCTTAGACTGATCGGTGGGTGGTAACCAAGACCAGCATGATTAAAAATGGGACTAGGACTTTGATCAGAAACTTTTTTTTGATTGCATGTGACAGCCTTATTGAGAACCTTAAGAACATCTTGGAAGTGTGTTTCCAAATCCTCAAAAATGGTGATTGATTCTTTTATACTGTGTATATCAATTTTGAGGGCCATGACTTGTCTATTGAGATCAACGTTCTTGCGTATCTCTGAAAACAACAAATTTTGAAGGAGTCTGATTTCCCAGAATGGATCAGGTGAATTATCGTCCTCAGTATCATCACTGTTTTCCTGAGTAGTCAAGACAGGTGGTAAGTCATGATTAAGAATAGAAGAAAATGCAAAAAATGTTCTTTCTTCAGGTTCATCAATGCAACAATCTAACTCGTCATCACTGCATATAGATGTTATCGTTTTAATCTCAGAAGCAGTTTCGGAGTCGTCCTAGTCTGTCGCGACAGGTGATGAGTCAGGTCGGATGACAGAGGAGAGTGCAATATTAGCTTTTTCTCCTGCCTCATCTTCACTTTCAGATGACTCTCCATCACTCCAGGTGCACACCATGGCTTTGTCTTTATTCTTCGGGAGAAGATTTGCACAGTCAGTTTGAATGTGACCATAGCCTTGGCATTCCCTGCATTGAACACCTTTTCCTCTTCTTTTGTAGCTAAGATCATTAGCAGCGGAAGATTTTAATGAAATATCAGAGTTAGAAGGGAAAGTGTTCGTACCTTTGTTTTTCCATTTGGAAAACTGACGGAGTCCTTTGTAGAGAAACGCGATAGATTTCTCGAACTCGTCCTTGTCGTCACTTTGAGGTTTGTCTTTGATTTCAGCTTTAAGTGCAACACCTTTTGAAGTGACTCCATTCAAATTCTTTTTCAACTAGAAAGTTGAGAGGGCACCCATGAGCTCTTCGAGTGATAAGGTCTCCACGTCTCTTGCTTCTTCAATCGCCTCAATTTTCATATCGAATCTTGAGGGTAAAGTGCGAAGAGTTTTCTGAACAAGTTTGGACTCACTATACTCATCACCGAGGAGGAAGGCTTCATTAGCAATGTCTCTAAGTTGGGCATTGTATTGAGCTATTGTTTCATGATCTTCCATTTTGAGTTCCTCAAACCGTGTACCAAGGATTTGTCTTTTGGATCTTTTCACAGATGGGGTACCTTCATGGGCAACGCGGAGGGCGTTCCATGCATCTTTGGCCGATTCACACTTGGAGATCAGTTTGAACTGATTTAGGTCGACTCCATTTAAAATTGCATTGATTGCAATGGAGTTGTGGCTCGCGTCGAGATCTTCTGCGTCAGACCAGTCGAGCTCCAGCTTCGGCTTTCCATCTTTATCTAGTGGTGGAGACCATCCTTTGAGAATGCTTTTCCACGCTTTCTGATTTTCCCTTTTGATGAAAGCTGTCATGCGGACCTTCCAGTATGAATAGTTAAATTCATTTAAGAGCGGCGGCTTTGATGATGATGATCCCTTAACGTTTTGTGCCATCAAATCTGCAAGATCTAAATAAAACCAGAATCTCACCAATGTAAGTAGGTGATAAGCTCTTGATGCCAATTGATAGATCTTTAGGTCTAATACTTTACGTTTTAAGCAGTAGTTGCGATACCTAGTTTAGACAGATAAGTAAGACAGGTATATACGACAGTAAAGTAAGACAGCAGATTTTAACGTGGTTCAGACTATGTCCTACATCCACGAGGCTTTCGCCTGAATCAAACTTCTTTCAACGGACAAAAGTTATTACACCAACTGGTTTTACTCTAACACCGAATCCCTCTAATGTTGATACCACCGGAACCTTTTTCGCGTCTACTCCGTTTGACCCGTAAGACCAAAACTCCCGTAGTGATCTTCTTATGAGAATGCTTCCAAGCGAACTGCACATACGTATAGATCCCTCTAACTGGCGCAATCATTTCCCGTTGAACTCCCTTCAACTCTCGTCGGCTTCTCACGTTCTTGATGTAACTCAAGAGGGCGTAAACTAAGAAATCAAAATAAAAAGGAGAACACCTAATGATGTATATTTTGTTACACGTGTGTTCTAGATTGATTCCTAGGATTTCTACTATTTATAGGATAGCTCGCCTGAAAGATCTCCTTGAATTTCGGCCAGTCTCCATATACAGTCGAGACAGGATCTTTCCAAATATATCCGAATCTTTCCATGATAAGGCGATTCTTCCTTTTGATAAGTCTTTGTTTCCGTTTGATAAGATCTTCATGATATTTGTATATTCTGCACACCAAAGACAAAGAAGAACTCCAGAAGGAATAGATTACTAAAGGATATAATAAAGAGTTTGATAAAGATTAACTTTCAATAAGATAAGATACTATAAGATCAAGTTAAATCTTTACAAACTTATCTAAATATTCACTCGTCTAAAACAAGATAATTATCATATAATTATGAGCGAATAATTAAGTAAATAAATCAAAGTAAATAAAACTGAATTTTTCTTTAAAATAATTTTGCAAACAAGGAAATAAAATCTAGTTGAACCTGGCAGTCCTGACTGTTCAACCGAGTTTGAAAGGTGTCGGACTTGCGGTCCTAACAGCAATATTTTCTTCTAGTGAGAGTATGGAGTCATCTCATGTTGTGTACAATTTATCACTGGAAATTTAAAGCTTTCCCAGCTTAATGAAACTAGAAAGTTCTAGCTCCTTTTGACGCTACCATATGATCCCATGCCTCTACTTCATTACTTTTGATGGTGGGCAATATTCAACAATAAATAGTCTTGTAATCCCAAGTTTAATTGTTGTTTGCTGGTAACTAGTCAAACCATTTCTTTGCAAGATCCCTTAATGAAAATTGAAACCGCTGAAACTTTGAGATGTCATCCCCATACCCATATCCTCTGCATGTCTACAAAAAGGAATTTAGAAGTTTCATTGGATTTTCAACAGGATAACCCCCGTAAATGGGCTTGTAAAACTAGGTGGATTGATCTGCCTTTTAGTGGATGACTCCCTGGTGGAATCCTTAAACATGTGTTCAGCATATCATCTAGGTCTGGCAAAACATCATTTCTTCTTTTTCTATAGTATCGTGGCTGGTCATTCCTTCTTTGTTGTTGAGTTGCGGGCATAATCGGTCGTGGAGTTTCCTCCTCTTGTGGAGCTTCATTTTCCACCCTCGTTATCTGTCATGAATGTTTTGGCTTTCAAATTCCTACAAGTTCATTCAATTTTAAGATTGATTGGTATTTAATCCCCGAACTTCTCGTCATGCGCCAATATTACTTTACTGAAAAATCACGACAAAGTGACCAACTGAACAAGAGTCAAAGACATAAATAGAAAAACTATTGTTCCACGCAACGTGCCTTCCTGACAACGACACCAAAAATTTGACAAATTAATACCGCAAGTGCATGGGTGCAAGTAATACAGGGGAAGTAAGTTACGACCTACAAATATCGTACCCAAAGGATGATTGTGTTTGACTTTAACTATTAATTTATCTATTTGTGCAAAAACAAGACAAATGTATGTAAAGTTGTCACCTTATAGACTAACAAGTCAACAATTAAAATAAACAAAATGGAGTTTTGATTTGATGATAATAACTAAACTACTTAACAAATTTAAGACTTAAATCAATAATTAATTAGTGGTATCGTATGGAGCTAGGTTTCTTTGAGTAGATATGATCCAAAACTCATAGATAAGCCATTGTTGAGATGAATTATAATCGATGCATGTGTGAGATATATTCAACTATGAGGTATTCCTATAATTGCGGATTTACCACTTTGTAATTTGGAATGTTACTACTTGTACTATATTCCTCCAAGCGCATTCATCTCAATGAAATTACATACGCCTTAAGCTCTAGACGCAAACCATCACACGACATGTGGAATTGAATACCTATTGTATATATCCTATGAGTTCGCCTGTCGCATCTGTTATAAGAATCTAAACATCTATGTGTTCATGACGGACTAAAGCATTACATTCAAGTTATGATTTCAATTTAATTATTCCTCACACAATCATCTCAACATAATCATCACAACATAATCTCTATCCAAATACTCTCATCGCCTCACGATACACGATGGAATTAGCTACTCATAATTGAAATAAATGTATGAATACAAGTAAAGCAAAGCGTAGTCTTCAATAAAATAACAAAATTGAATATCTTGTCCAAACAAATGTTTGAAAATAATGGCAATATCCAAAACAATACACTAGAGTTCAGAAGTAAAAATTATTAATAAACATAAACTCAATCATAGCTCTCGTTCTTGTTCTTCTCCGTCTTCCTAAGAACTCCAAAAGCTCCTCTAAATCTATGTTGGACTTCGTGCTCTATTTTTCAGTACTTTTCTCAAGAACAACTACTCTTTACGACCTCTCTCTCTTTTCCACGAGTTTTCGGTCTTTTATTTCTATTCCCTGGGCTTTGAAAGTCTCAATATTTAATTCTGCGTCAAAAATCTAATTTCTAAATCTAACCAATCGTAAGCTAACGCTTACCAATCGCATACGGCGACTGCTGATTTTAGGGTTGCATCATCTTTAGACACAAGCGATCGCTTGCAATAAGAATTTCACCTCTTCGCTTCCATATCCTTTCCTGCTCGCATGATTTGTCCCGAATTCCACTTTTTGACCTCTTTTCGTCCATTTTCACCAAAACGACTCCTAAACAACAAAATTAGGAAAACAAGTAAAAAGACTCAAAACAATCAAGAATCAAGCATGAAATTAGTCTATTTCGTATATGAATTATGAGTACACAATGGACTCATCAGTATGTATAGCTAAAAACAATGTTTTCAATTTTCTAGTAAAACTTCAACTAATTTTAACATTGAACTCCTTATTTTTTGTCATAAAATCTTTCGCTTTGACTTTACCGTCTACTCTTATATAATAAGTCAATTAGAGTTGACTAATAGAAGTTCCTCCAACAACTCGTTTTGTGTGTGTCTGTCCTAGAACAACGCGTTTTAAGGAACAACTTATAATTTTGTTTTTGAAAGCTATTATCATAGACAGTAAAAGTGGAGTTGCTATATCTGGTTCCTAAAACTCAATGCCCTCACTCTGACACGAACGAAAAACTATTTGCATCACTAAAATTGTTGCCAATACGAAATTATCAGGAAAAACAAAGTTGATACTAATAGATAACCATCATAGAACAAATAACTAAGCCCCAAGGTTATATATTTAATTAAAGAAAATTTGTGTAATATTCAATTGTCTTTTCTTTTGTACTTCACTTATTAATAACAAAATAGTTTTCCTATGATAATTTATAAAATTTAGGATCAAAATGTAAGTCGTCAAAGAGAAGTGTTTTCTTTCTCATAAATTGAAGGTACAACCACTGTTTTTTTCTTTTCAAGAACAAAATTTCGTTTGTAAATTCTTCAAGCTATCATACCACTATTTCCAAAAAGATTCTCCATTATATTATAATAAAAGCATTTTTGTTTTACTATTATGTCTTTCTTACTAACCATTATGTGCTTTATTTTTACTTATTGTTAGTTATGTAAATACATTCATTTAGGGTTTTATAGTAAATTCATCTAGGGTTTTATGTGATTCTCGACTTATAAGATGGTACAAACTTATTGTATTTTACTTTTGGTGACATCGTCATGACCCCTAATGTACGTTGAAATAAAAATAGATAAGTCATATTTGCAAAAATAATAAAAATTATAATGGCTTCTAAAACTGTTAACTTAATATTAAAAAGAAATCATATTTACTTTACTACCATCTGTTTCTTAGTAACCATTAAGTACTTTATTTTTACACATTGTTATTTTATCGAATTCTTCTTGGGTTTTATGTCATTTTTGACTTAAAAGATGAAATAAACTTGTCGTATTGTGGTGATGCCATCACGGTGCCTAATATGCGTTGAACTAGAAAAGGATAATATAGTTTTTTTCTTATGTTTGATTAATCTATTTTTGTAAATTAATAGAGTGAGGATAGTTAGTTCATGTATAACTTGCTGGATTAAGAGTACATTAGCTCGTGCATTAGCTATTAAATTTGATGGTTAGTGAGGGTTAATCCAAAACAAAAAGTGCAGTTTAAAATTTAGTTAGAAAGGTAGTTCCAACTTTTTTTCTTGAGGCTGGTTGTTGATGCCTATTTAAGATAGATTTTCAGCTCATTGACGCATTAATTCTTTGTAATCTCCTCTGGAATATTCTCTCATACACTTGTTTAATTGAAAATCACTCTGTGGATGTAGGTTTAGATCGTTTTGATTCAAACGGAAACCACGTAAAAATTGTTGCATGCTTGTGTGTTTTTCTTGGCAATTTTTCACAAACTCTATTTCTCCGCAGATTTCTTTATCTGATTACATTGTTCTTGACTCAAATTCATTAGAGAACTTCATCAACTAGTAGAATTTGTTAGATTGATCAGGTTTAATCTCTACAAATTGGTGCGGTGAGCGTGGAACGGAATCAATCATTCAAATGGCGACTGCAAAGTTTGATGTTGAAAAGTTCACTGGTCTGAATGATTTTGGGTTGTGGCATCTGAAGATGAGGGAACTGATGGTGCAGCAACAATTGCTTGATGCTCTGAATGAATCCAATATTGATAAAGATATGGATGAGAAAGTAAAAAATACAATGTTAGAGAAAGCACACAGTGCTATAGTTCTTGAGTCTTGGTGACAAAGTTCTGATGCAAGTTTCAAAGGAGACAAGTGCAGCTGGCATGTGGTTGAAACTTGAGAGCCTCTACATACATGACTAAGTCATTGGTATATCGTCTCTACCTTAAGCAAGCTCTGTTTTCGTTTATGATGAATGAAGATAGACAAATAAAAGAACAGATGGATAGTTTTTATAAAACTGATTTTAGATCTTGAAAACATTGATGTTACTGTGGAAGATGAGGATCAAGCCTTGATGTTGTTGAGTTCATTACCTAAGTCTTTTAGTCATTTCAGAGAAACCTTGATCTATGGCAGAGAAGTTTTAACTTTGAATGATGTTCAATCTGCCATCAACTCAAGAGAGTTGAACCAAATAAATGACTCCAAAGTTTTTGTTAAGAGTGAGGGACTAGTAGTTAAAAGGAAAGGGTCCTAGACATAGAATAAGTTTGAGAAAAAGAAGAACAAAGAGCAGCAAAAAACTGGCGAGTATAACTCAAAAGGGTGCTATCATTGTGACAAGGAGGGACATAGAAGGAGGTTATGTCCTGAAAAGGTTAAAGAACAAGAATCATGAGAGTGCAAATAAGGATTCTGGTAATGCAGCAATAGCACAAGATGGCTATGAGTTCGGAGATGTGTTGGTTGTGACAGATGATAACCCTTATGTGCAATGGGTTATGGATTCAGGGTGTTCATTTCACATGACAGCTAATAAAGAATGGTTCAAAGAGTATACTGAGAAAGAAGGAAGCATTGTACTGCTAGGTAATGATAAGCAGTGCAAGGTTGAAGGAATAGGATCTGAAAGATTCAAGTTACATGATGACAGGACCAGGCTTCTGAAGGATGTGAGATATGTGCCAAAGTTGAAAAGAAACTTGATATCTCTGGGTGATCTAGACAAAAAGGTTCTTGTTTATCATCGTGATAATGGAATCTTGAATGTTCAAAGGAGCTCTAAGTTGGTAATGAGAGAGCACAGTAGGAATAACCTATACTTTCTTGAAGGAGAAGTATGCAGAGGCATTGTTGCATCAGCTAAAAGTAAACAAGGGTCTGATAGAGCTATGTCATAGAAGATTGGGGCATGCGAGTGAAAATGGTCTGATAGAGTTGAGTAAACAAGGGTTGTCGGGGTCTGATAAACTGGAGAAGCTCAATTTTTGTGAAGATTGTCTTTATGGTAAGTCTTGCAGGCTGAAGTTCACTACAAGAATAAACAGAACCAAAGAAACTATTGATTACATACATTCTGATCCGTGGGGACCTTCTAGAACTCCCTCACATTCTGGTGCCAAGCACTTTCTGACTCTAGTTGATGATTATTCAAGGAATCTATGAGTCTATGTGCTGAAAACTAAGGATGAAGTTCTTGCCACGTTCAAGTCTTGGAAAACTCTGATTGAAAATTAGACAATGAAGAAAGTAAAGAGGTTGAGAACAGACAATGGTCTTGAGTTCTGTTATGAAGAATTCAACAATTTTTGCAAGGAGAATGGTATTGTAAGACATAGAACAACTGTAAGTACTCCACAGCCAAATGGTTTGGCTGAAAGATTCAACAGAATTCTACTTGAGAGGGTAAGATGCATGTTGAACAATGCATCTCAAGCAAAGATGTTCTGGGCTGAAGCTGTGATGACAGCTACTTACCTGATAAATAGATCACCTTCGACTACATTACGCATGAAGACTCCAAAAGAAGTATGGTCAGGTCATACACATGATCTAAGCAGACTTAGGGTGTTTGGATGTGTTGCTTATACACACATTAGGCAAGATAAACTGGAGCCTAGAGCAATGAAATGCATGTTCATTGGTTATCCTGAGGCTACGAAGGCTTATAAACTATTGTGTTTAGAACTTGGTTACATAAAGTGTATCATTAGCAGGGATGTGTTGTTCAATGAGTATGTGATGGCACACATGAAGCAAGAGAAGATTGACATCACAGTAAATGAACCAGCTAAGGAAACAAAGAAAACTGAAGGATTCCAGCTTAAGATGGAGCCGAATTCTGATTCAAATCAGAATAAATCAGGAAATGGGCTCTTGCGTGAAGATGAGAAAAAAGATAGTCATGATGCAGATGCTGAAATGAACCTGAAGGAACTCAACAGGAACATGAAACATACATGCTGACAAGAGACATAATCAGAAGATGAATAAGGGCTCCAAGTAGGTTTGGCTATGCTTATCTCATTCCTCACTCTCTAGTTGGAGCAATGTGCTAGATGATGAACCAAAACACTATCAATCTGTGTTGAAGAGTAAAGACAGTGTAAAATGGTTAGAAGCTATGCAAGACGAGATGAAATCTCTTGAGAAAAACAACACTTGGGTTCTGACAGAAACGCTAAAAGGTAGTAAGGTGGTCAGTTGCAAATGTGTTTTCAAAAGAAAATCAGGTTTACCAGGTGTTGAAGATGAAAGATATAAAGAGAGACTGGTTGCTAGGGGTTTTACTCAAAGGGAAGGGATCGATTACATGATGTGTTCTCACCAGTGGTTAAACACAGATCTATCAGAGTTATTTTAGCTCTCGTTGCTAAGTTTGATTTAGAACTTGCCAGATGGATGTAAAGACAGCTTTTTGTATGGAAAGTTGGATGAAATCGTACTCATTAAGCAACCTGAAGGATTTGAAGTCAAGGGTAAGGAAGATTTTGTATGCAGATTGGGAAAATCTCTCTATGGACTTAAACAATCACCAAGGCAGTGGAATAGAAGGTTTGATGAGTTCATGAGTTCAATTAATTTCAAAAAGAGCAAGTTTGATACTTATGTGTATTTCAAATTCACCTCAAATGATAAGTTTGTCATTTTGCTACTTTATGCTAATGATATTCTGATTGCAAGCAACAACAGAGAAGAAGTTGACAATATAAAGGAAAACTTGAAAGGTGAGTTTGAAATAAAGGATCTTGGGCCTGCTACAAGGATTCTTGGTATGGAAATAAGCAGAAGGAGGAATAGAGGTGTGTTGTACTTATCTCAGAAGAGCTATTTGAAGAAGATTCTTGAGAAGTTTGGGATGATTGAAGCTAAATTAGTAATCACACCACTATCTGAGCATTTCAGATTGATTAGTGATTGGTCACCACAATCTGAGGAAGAAAAGGAGTTCATGAGCTCAATTTCTTATGCAAATGCAGTTGGATCATTAATGTATGCTATGGTATGCACCATACTTGATCTTGTATACTCAGTAAGCATCATTATGTCAATTCATGCAAATCCTGGAAAAATGCACTAGAAAGCACTGAAATGGATTCTGAGGTACATCAAAGGAACTCTTAACAAGGTTATAATCTATAGTGCAGCAAATGATCAGAAGGTAGATATTGAGAGGTGTGTAGACTCTGAGTATGTAGGCTGTTTGGACACGAAAAAGTCTCTTATAGGCTACATATTTACTGCATTTGGAACAATTGTTAGTTGGAAGGCAAGTTTGGAGAAAGTAGTGGCTTTATCTACATCTGAAGCAGAGTATATAGCTCTTACCTAAGCTATAAAGGAATCAATATGGCTTGAGGGCATACCAAAGGAGTTGAGGTTTCAAGAAGAAGTCAGCCACACACTTGTCTAAAACCCAAGACCATAAAAGGACAAAACATGTTGATATTAAGCTATACTTTGTTCGAGAGATCATTACAAGAGGGGAAGTTTTTGTTCATAAGATTGCTACAGAACATAACCCTGTTGATATGATCACAAAGGTGTTGCCAAGCGGGAAATTCAGCTACAGGTTGGAGCTTGTGCAGCTGGAGGATGAATAGCCTGTTTAGGCTGGTGAGGGGTTGATATAGAAGTTGATGAACCAAGGTAGAGAATTGTGAGGAGAGTTAGTTCATAACTTGGTGGATTAATAGTAGATTAGCTCGTGCATTAGCTGTAAAATTTGATGGTTAGTGACGGTTAACCGAAAATTGAATGTTTAGTTTCAAAGTTAATTAGAAAGTTAGTTACAACTTTCTGTTTTGAGACTGGTTGTTGATGCCTATTTAAGATAGGTTTTCAGCTAATTTGCGCATTTATTCTTTGTAATTTATTTTGGGAATTCTCTCATACACTTTTTTTTATTGAAAATAACTTCGTGGATGTAATTTTGGATCGTTTTGATTCAAACACGAACCACGTAAAAATTGATGCGTGTTTGTGTGTTTTTTCTTGGGTTTTTTTTTTCACAAACTCTATTTCTGTGCAAATTTCTTTATCTGATCGCATTGTTATTGATTCAAATTCATTAGAGAACTTCATCAACTAGTATAATTTGTTAGATTAGTCGGGTTTAATCTCTACAAATAGCTATCAGTGAGATATGTTAAACATTTATACCACTGACAAAGAGCCTATTCTAATTCTCGGAGAAACTTTTTAAATTGATACACATACTCAAGGTGATTTAGGTCTTCAAATCCTTTAGGTTGGACAACAAGTAGTTCTTCCAATAAAGCATTCAAGAAAGCACTATTCACATCCATATGGTAAACGTGAAGTTGAGAATGCATACTATTGCAAGAAGAAGTATAATGCATTCCAAGCAAGCAACCATGGCAAAAACTTGTTGAGCAAACATGGTGAATGTATGATTTTGATGTGTAGGTTAAGCATGTACAATTGATATTGTTGCACTCTTGGTTTTTAGAGGACCATAAGTTCCTTTGAATAATGGCATACAAAAGGAGGCTCGGTGTGGTAAAGAGGTAAACCCGTAATTGCTTACAGTATTTGGTTGTGTTTCTTACATTCATACTAATACTGTTGTTAGAAGAAAATTGGACGCAAAATTTCTAAGTGTATGCTTACTGGTATGAAAGTGATAATTGGGTTGTAAATTTCGCTATGACAAGAATCATAATTATAATATGTAGTTGAGATGCAACTAATTTCGTATAAAGAAAGGAGGTGCACCAAATATTGACAATAAAAATCCCTTGGGTTGTTGAACTAGATATATTTAAATTCAGTTCTGAGCAAAGTTCAAAATGACGAGGTGGTAGTTGAGGCAGAACCCAGTATACTAACACATTCTTTGATGATATCAAGTAGAGAACATTGTGTTCTAGAAAGGTACTTGTTCTCCTTAGAGGTCTTTTGTAGTCTTATAGTGGTGAGCCATAATATTTTGCAGAGGCTGTGCAAAGTGATGATTCGAGCAATGGGGAGCTTGCTAATATATTAACTAAAGTTATGACTTAGAGAAGTTGAAGTTTTGATGACTTTACCTAGCCTTAGAACTTGAGAAGTTTAAAGACTGACGCCACCATTGTTTACAGGTCGTGTGTCGTCGAGGAAATGTAGAGATACTTACATATAACTTTTGCCCCCGAGTCAAAGATTGCTGAATTGTTGAACTTGAATTACCGATAAATATTAAAGGCACAAATTTGTTGTGGGGTTCATTTTAGTCAATTGACGTAAAACTATAATTAGCGAAAACTTATATGTATTGTAATTGATTCTTCAAAAATAGTGAAACTCTTGACTTGGCGGCCCTCTAGTCAGTGTTTTTTTGACAAACAAATGTGTCTCTTTTATCATTTTTCGTTTGTGTGTTTCTCTTATGTATTTGCTGCGCAACGCATTCAAATTTCTCTACTGATTCAGATTGAGGAAAGAATTGGTTCATATAAGTGCTCCTTCAAAAAAGAAAAGAACAGAATTTAACACCCATACTGCCAATGGCAATAGAAAGTCAAGGCATACTTTATTTTAATATTCTCGCTCGTTTCTTTTAGACTAAAATTTTACTCAATGGAACATTGGCTGATGCCTAATCATTCCTGCCACTACTTTTACAGTATATCTCCCTTCTATATTGGTACACTTGCTCTTGTTGCTTTCTTCAAGTCTCATCTTTTTCGGGAACATATTCATCAATCTTCGTCTTGTCTTTATCTATCAGGTGACATCAAGAAGCATTTTGATTGCATTTGAACACGTTTTCGATCTCGACAGCAGCATTATTTGGTTTCTGGATCCCATCTTTAGACAATCTATGTCGTTTCTGCATTAGTATTGATAACGCAACTGCAGGAAAGATTGGAAAATCAGTGTGTGGAGTTGAGAATTGTAAGAAAGCGATTTGTGTATGGAATTGGGTTCGTTCAGATTTTTATTTTCTTTTTCCTTTTTTGTTACAGTCTTACAGAAGGATATGTATGTAGTTCCAGATCAAATCCGACATAGAATTGTTTCGATTGCGTTTTATTCATGTGATTTGAAATTCACTATATTTTGGAAATTGGAGAGACAGATAAGAGGACTTGTGGGCATTTGTGATTCTTTTTATTATAATTTGACTTAATATTAGTTCACTACAGTTACAGTACATGAGATATTTATAAGGGTGTTATTCATCCACAGGAAAACATAATATTAATTCGGCCGTTAGTTATTGGTTAAATAGAGTTACATTTATGTACTTTTTCACTTGTCCAAGTGGAAACGATTACCAGAACAAGACGCGCGATTTATGTCAAATTCTAACATTTCGGACTTGAAAATGGTAGTTTCTTATGTCTTGCGAAAATAATAAGTCTATCTTTTAGAAGATTTTTGTAAATTTTATTATTTTTGCAGCTATCGTTTACCTTTATAAAAGTTTAGTCGGCTTTGCGAGAAGAGGTTAGTTTTTGATACTGAATAAACTTAAACTTGATTATTAACTTATCGATATTCTGAGTGAATCAATGAGCTTTTATTTTGTATGTTTCTCATATTTTCTATGGCGCCTTTGCCTAGCTACAAATGACCTAGTTGAGTTTGTGAATCGTCGCTTAATTGCATACGATTCATTTATCTACATGCATGACCGTACCCAAGAGAGAAGTACATGCCCATCTTAGTTAATTCGTGTACAAGAATGTTCTAAATATTTTTAATCATTCATGTGCATGTTTCATTTAATGAAAAATCGAGTTTATTATCCAATACGAAATTGTAAAGTTTAGAACCGTAAGGAGCACTACTTACAGTATCGCAAAAATACCAAATCAAGAAATTTTTATCACTGGAATTGAGTGCTGCTGCGTTACATATCTTGATACTTAAAAAAGTAGCATTTCCGCTTTGGTTATGGGGAATCACTTTGACGTTTCCTTTTGGGTTGCATGAAGTTGATTCTATCGGTCGGAGGTCATATTCCAGCACTGGGATTTTTTGGTCCATCACCAGAAAGTACTATATATATAAGCTCAAGGGATGCATATGTACCAATATCCACACCAAAAATCAATTCAAAGTTCAGAGAAAATATAATGATAAAAAACCTTGTAAACTTATTTAGACAGGCAAAGGCTTTATGGAATCTGGAGTCGAAGCTAGCGAAAAAAGTGAAGATATACGTGGGCGTCGTTCTAATTCAATTCGGTTTCGCAGGTTTCGCTATAGTTGCCAAGTTCGCATTAAACAAAGGAACAAGTCACTACACATTTTCTGTTTATAGGAGTGTCATTGCCGCTGTTGTTCTCACACCCTTTGCTTTGGTTTTAGAGAGGTCCTTCAACATTTCTCTTACTCTTTAACTAAAATTAACATCTTTATATCCGTTTTGTGTGGTTAACAAATGAGGTTCCCACGTATGTACAGGAACAACCGGCCTAAAATGACGCTAACCATTGTCATCAAGATCATGTTACTTGGCTTGCTAGAGTATGTATATATATAATCTCAAGACTATATTGAAATAGCGTTTGGATTAAATTAAGTGCTGCTTATGTAATTAATGTTAAATGCTTTTGTCACAGCCCCGTTCTTGGTCAGAACATGTTTTATGCTGGGATGAATCTCACAACAGCAACTTTTGCAACAGCCATGTGCAATATACTTCCGGCCTTAACATTTCTTATAGCTTGGATAATGAGGTACTTCTCAATTTACATTTCAATCGTGAAATAGATACTATGTTTTCTACAGTGTTTTAAAAGGAGTAAGGCGGTGAGTTTCATGGACCTAGAGGCAGGGCGTAAGCCCCGAGGTGTTGGGGTGTAAGCCTCACAGATTTTGATATCTAATTTATTAAAATTATATATTTATGATAAAAAGTAGAGACTAGAATTTGGAATATAAAGAATAAGTTAAGATATACATGAAATAAATAAAAAGAAATATTTTTGGCTAAGAAGTCAAAAAAAATATTAAAAAACGTTATCATACTTTACATATTGTATAAATCTCTTATCAACCCATCCCCAGAAAATACTACATAAATAACGAAAAAGAAACCCACAAAATATGATTATAAAACTAATTTAAAAAGGAAAACAACTTTCAGATTTAAAGAAAATTTAGCAAGAATATCAAATGGGTGGACTTGTTAGATTTCGTCAAATATATATTATGAAAGCAAAGTAAAGAAGAAAACTTATAAATAAGTGAACAAAATCAACCTTATTTGTTATCTTTCTCTGGCGTAAGCCCAACAACTTGGGTACAAAATGCAATTAATTCCCAAATAAACTCAATCGCCTGCTCCAGCCTACCCAATTCGCTACCATCATTTGGGTGTAATGGTGGGTTAAAGTTTGTTTTTCTCCCCAAATTGCAATCAAAATTCTCAAAATAGGGCCATGTGTGGGTGGTCAAGTACGCGAATCCGGCCAAATTAAGTGTTTCGACACTGTAGAAGTGAAATTGAATTTTTTGCGAAATTATGAGACTAATTTATGTGTTATCAAGTTAAAGAACCAATTTTACGTGAGTGTTTGTTCGTCAACAATATCTTTTGCTTTATACTCATCCCGTATATTAATTACATCTAAAAACCTTAACAACCCAGAAATAGTACTGTCATTCTTTACTCACAAGATTTTGACGTGGTTTAATTAATTTATTAGGGTTGAGAAGGTGAATGTAAAAAAGCTTCGCAGTCAAGCAAAGATTTTGGGAACCTTAGTTACCGTTGGTGGAGCCATGATTATGACCCTTGTTAGAGGACCTGATATAGGATTGCCATGGACTAAAGACCGACACAATGTTAATAATGCTCATTCTTCTAACTCTGGTGGAGATATTCAACATCCAATTAAGGGTGGTATCGTGCTCGTAATTGGAAGTCTTGGTTATTCTCTCTTTTACATTCTTCAGGTAAGTATTCCGATTTCCTTTGTTATTATTTTATTGGTGTCTATATATTTAAAGTTCTTCAAATATTTATAATCGAGATAGATAAAAATTGACACCTTAATTTGTTGAACTGTATATATTATTATTATTATTTTGATGTGGTCTTCAATATATGAAATTAGAAAATTTTCTTAATTGTAATCCAATATAATTATAGTGTTTTAGTCTATACATTTTAGAATATCATCCTTTATATAATGAATAAGAATAAAGGTCTACATATTGTGGATTATCATCCGTAATGAATACGAATAAAGGTATATATTATAATTAGGGGCATCAAATCTTGATTCACAAATCCAATCCGAGGCAATTGGGTTGGGAAACTAATGGAGGAGCTGAATGAGACTTCCAAGTGGGTATCCACGCGGGTTTAAGAGACAGATCGATCACGTGTGGGCAAGCCCACAATACAGAAAATATCTCGGAATTCAAAATTATAAAAGTTAAAGGAATTCTTACATATAGTTGTTTTTATGATTGATTAAAATTAATTTAATAAAAGAATCATCTGAAATTTTAATTAGACAAAATGAAAAACATATATACTTTTCTCTAAACTTTATAATTCTATATTATTTATTTTTATCTTAAGCAATAAAAGGAGAAAACACAAATTATTTTTAAAAACTTATACCATTAATCTCTTATTTATAAATTAAACCTGATAAATTGTATTTTTATTTTTATTTTTGATTTTTTTCTATTTTATTTTGTGAATTCAGTTTATATGACCTAAAAATAAAATCAAAATCAACCGCCTCCTTCCCTAAACCTGTCACGCAATTGTAAGGTTTGTGCAAGTCTCAGTGCTGTACTTATAATTCTCCAATCTCAAGGATGAGTTGGCTAATAACACCGAAATTCGGGGGTGTAGCTGTCATTGAGTCTAATGGTATTTTTTACTAGTAAATTTGAACTGTGGTTAGTTTAAGGAAGTATGGGATTTTTGAAACTTCAAGTGTGATTTATGTAGTTACACCAATTTTTTTGAAGTGTAGTTGTAATTAATCATCCCTATATTCTAGCATAAATTAAAGTAGGTAAATACTACACAAAATTCTAACAAGCGTACGTAAGTAGTACTTCGCCTGGTGAGTTTCTATAACCAAGACAACTTATACAAGAGACGATGTCATTATTCACTGTCAAACATATTTTTTTCTCTTTTAATAGTTATATATATATATATATATATATATGCCAAAACATACAAATTCTTTTTCCGTAATTCATAATAAGTATGGCTAACTGATTAATTGCAGGCAAACACACTGGAGTCATATCCCACAGGACTAACCTTAACAGCTCTTATATGTGCCGGCGGAGCATTGCAAGGCACGGCAGTTACCTTCGCGATTGAGAGGGGAAATACTGCAATTTGGTCCATAGGATGGAACGCTCAGCTTTTAGCCTATGCCTATGGCGTAAGCCAATATATTATAAGAGTTCATAAGTTCAAATTTAATTTGGAAGGTTTTTGATTTTATCTGATTATTGACATAAGTTTAAACTGAATGGTGCAGGGTGTTATTTCATCAGGAATCACTTATTATTTATCTGGAGTCATAATGAAGGAGAAAGGACCAGTATTCGTCACGTCATTTAATCCTTTAAACATGGTTATTGTTGCAGTGTTGAGTACTTTCATCTTTGCTGAACAATTAGACGTCGGAAAGTAAGTATTTTATTCTGCCATCACATTGACTAAAATAATGATGAGTCTAAGTTCATAGGCCTAGCTAACTTCACGAGTCTGAAAAAGATTTAAAAAGAACAATTAATAAATATGTCAATTTTATTCTAAAATATGTACCATAATGAATGCAGAGTTACAGGAGCTACGGTGATTGTTACTGGATTGTATCTGATTGTATGGGGCAAAAATAAAGAGCAGATGGAATCATCAAAATCAGTTCTTCAAAAACAAACATCAGCAACATATCCTTCATCAGAGAATGTGAAAACCAAAGACGACGTCATTGCATTAAAGGCGATATCTGCCAACAATAATATTGTCTGAGGAGAATAATTTTTCTCAATTAATTCTTCGAAAAGTGTGGTTAAGCAAGGTGCAAAACTGTAATAATAAGTGAGGTTAGCCAGGTCGAGACAAAGGTCTTCATAAGTTGTGTGCTGCGCTTTGGGTTTCATATAGTAAAGCAATAAAATTGTGTATCGTCCTACAGTCAACCTTAAATATTATTTTTCTCAATTTTAATGTCTAACTAATTAATTTTAGCTACAACTGCTTTCTGAATGTTTCTATTGTTTCAATTCACCTCTAACATTCAAACTTTTGTGAGACAAATTAGACAGTAATTGTAATGTTAAATACTCGTCTAATTAACTTTTATTATGTTTCAAATCATTGAATTTTTATAAAGATACATAAAAGTTTTAGCTTAATATATTTACAGTTTTTTTTTTATTTTTTTGGACATGAGTTACAGCTTTCTATATTGATATGAATAATTAGTATGAACTAAATGCCATTCGCTTTCTAAGAGAATTATAGAAGAATATCACAATGGAGTAAGAGCTTGGATCTAATATCACCAATAAACTTAGATTTCTGGGATTAAAGTCTGCTCGCAAGTCCACTCAAAGAACTTTTTATTCAAGTACTCTTCTTTGCTCGAGTGTCGTTAATACGGTAAAGTGTATACATTTTATTAATTGAAACAATCTTTTTTCTTTTAAAGAAGCAATAATGGAGAGAAAAATCTAAAGCGAATAGATGGTCATGTGAATGATTAGTGGTGGAGAGGAGATAGAAAAATTTTCTATTGTTTTTAAGAAGTTATATTCTCATTTAAATTCCTAACTTTTAGAAAAATCCCCAACCTAAGATACTTGATAAGAGAAGAAAGTCTTATCCACTCGCGCTCTCTTTGTTTCTCCTTTTTATCTCATTGTGGTCATTAATATCTCTTAAATTTTAGTTATAGAATTATAATAAACGTTCAGGTGTTGTAACAACAAATAATGTAGTTGCAACAATAAGAAAGCACTAAATAGTAAACAACATGATTTTTACGTGGTTTGGACAAGTGTCATACTCCACAAGGTTGTCGTCTAATATATAGTTCTAACCTCTTTTGAAGTGCTAAACTGATCTTGCACTTACAACACGTTACTTTAACTCACTCGAATCGCTTGTATAGTTAAATTCATATAAGCCACGCCTTTATCACCATTTACTCCGTTGAATGAACAAATTTTGTCTCGTTAGAACTCCATTGGACTTACATGGACTCTCCTAAACAAGTTACAACTCAACCCAAACTCAATTACTAAATGAAACAAATAATTTAACTCAATACCACTTAAACGAAACAATGATGAAATCCGATGCCTAAATCACCTAAACTATGACTCATATTTAAACTAGTTTTCATAGCTTGAGGATGAGCACAATCTTCAAATGTATGGATAATCTTTTCACAGCAAAACAAATATTATCTCGAAATATAATGATAAGATCAATTAAGCATATTTATCCCTGTACAAGTGAATGGGTTAATTCACAGAATCACAATTCTGTAATTAATAAAACCAAAACACAATCTCAATGGATAAATAAAAGGATATTTTTCTAAGAAAATAAACTCTTATCACAATCATAAAAGATATTGCGGAATCTCCGCTAAAGGGAAGTCCTAATCCTCGTCAAACCTGTCGAAATATATGCGGTCTTCTAAAGAACCTAAGCATATTCAAATACCATAAACAATCTCTATAAGATATCTTTTATTCCATAAAATGGATTCTACCTAAAAAATAAGATCAACTGTAATAATGCACCCAGTATTCACGTCAATATTTCTAAGGAAAAACTAATCCGAATATCAAAATATAATCTCTTAAGCACTTTGTACTACATCAAACCCGAATCCTAAGAGATATAATTAATTAAAACTTAATTAAATAAAACATAAATTAAAAACTTAACCTAGAATGGTTAAACAAAATAAGACAACTCAAATAAATCATAAAAACCAAGGACTGAAACATGGTCATAAGAGTCTCCCTCATTGGTTTATATATGCAAAACACTAGGGGTGGGCAAGGTCCAGTTTGCAGCAAAACTGGTAAACCGTAAATCCCAAACCATAAACCGGACCATTTCAGTTCAACCAGTTTCGATTAACCAACCGGTTATAAGGTGCGGTTTTACCAGTTTAAACCGTCTAACTTTTTTTTTTTTTTTAAACATGGTTTTGGACTTTTAAATAAATTTCTTGTTCATTCTAACATCTACAAAATTTGCTTTCTTATTTTATTTGTAACTTCAAATCCATGTTTAGCTAAACTCATGGTATAAAATCCATAAAGTATATAATGCCCAACTACTAAATTAACCAATAAAACTCTTTGATTTAAAAACAATAATATTAATAACAAACCAACAAAATCTTGCTTAAATATTTGTTTTGTACTAAATGATAATTTTTATGCAATTCTGCATTACTTCTAAAAATAATATATATTTTCTAATTTTTCAGATTATATTGTCCGTATGTATTGTACTTTTCTTTGTTTATTAGTGATAAAGATTAAATGACGTGTTTTATATAGTTTTTTGTCATTAAAAAACAAAAACAAAAGAGGGGGTACAAAATTTGTCTATTTTCCAATTAAAAATTATACCTGTTATGGAATTGTTCAATTTCAAACCCACAAATATAAAATGCAAATATATAACTATCAAAACTCAAGAAAATGTCAATATATCATCAAACATTTCATCAGTTCCGAGTTCCTACGCTATCAATCTCCAAAATCAAAATAAGTAACTAATAGAAACCAAAGGTCCACATTGCACAATCTACATCCACATCAAACATCACGATGTTCGAATAACATAATAGTCAAAATAACTGAAATAGCAACGGAATGTTTAAAGTTTCAAATAAGGTCAATTGCGATCACCCCCTATCGTTTGGGGTGTTTTGCGAAGTGTCCCATATCGTTTTAGAAGTAGCACTTTGCCCTTAACCTTTTATTAAATGTGCGAATTACCCTCTGGTGCGTTGACCGACGTTATATTTGTCCAGAGATTCCAAAACGTGTCGATCACATGCCTGACAGAAGGGCATATTCTTACGACCAATTTTGACGGTTACCCCCTAACCTTTTGTACCAACGTTTCCCCCTTAACATTGTGACTCTGCCCCCTAACTTTGTAAGCAGTATGCCCCCTAACGTTTTTCCAAGTTAAGCAGATTGCACCTTAATTTTAACTGAGATCGACCACCTTATTTTCTCACCTAGCGTCACACTTTCTCTCCACTATTGTAGACAAGTTCAACCAAAGATCACTTAGGACTTTGTAAGCTTCTAATGTTAGGTGGGGTGTTGGCTCAAAAAGAATATTGATAATGGTCCGAGTTCTTACGATCGTAAAACCAGAAGTTACGATGGTAACCCCTTCGACCCGAGTACAGACCGAATGTTAAGGGTCGTCTCCGAGAAGAATCGGAGATGGAGGGTCAGATGGCCAGGTAACTACGACCGAGTATTTATGGAAACGACCGACCATTTATGGGTGTCAGAGCTTGTCGGTGACTGTCGGACGTGCATTAAATACGACCCATGATACGTGCAGCTCTTAAATGAGGCGCATTAAATACGACCCATGAGGCGGGCAACTCTTAAATGAGCTACATTAAATACGACCCATGAGGCGGGCAGCTCTTAAATGAGCTACATTGAATACGACCCATGAGGCGGGCGGGCAACTCTTAAATGAGCTACATTAAATACGACCCATGAGGCGGGCAGCTCTTAAATGAGCTACATTGAATACGACCCATGAGGCGGGCAAAACTTAGATGACGCCCCTCATGAAGAGCATTAACGAGCCGAATTGACGGCCAATCAGAAGACGCCACGCGTCCATGTTCGACGACCTATATATATCACGGTCGCTTGAGCTATTTCACCAAGGAAAATATACCACATTTCAACACTTTAGAGAGAGGATTTACATAACACTCGGCTAGTTCCGATCGAGGTACGCTTCGTACTAACACTTAGTTCAGGAATAGTGCGTTCTTACCCCATATTTATATTCTACGACCCTACATTACACGTCACTTTTACCCTCTATTTGATATCACCCTTATCAATTTGGCGCCGTCTGTGCGAACACACTGAACGTTCCTTGGGAAAGCTGAGATAGAGGCGAGTGTTGTGAAAAATCAGAAAAATCCCCAAAAGAAAGATAAGAAAATGACTTCCAATCATGGAGCAAATGCAAATGGTGTCGACCCGAGAGATGTACCAGCGGATAGTAGCGAATCCTTTGGGCCGAGACACCAAAACACTACTGATCTCGTGTATCTAACACTACAAGACTTACGAAACCTGTTACGGGAAGCGGCCGAAGATGGGGCCCGAAGAGTAATAAGGGAGACGTTGAGAGGGCATAGACATCCCTCTCAGGATCGTATGTCGTCCAGGCAACGATCACCCGTCTTCCGACCGGTTCACGACACTTCTGACCAACTCACTACGAACCAGTGCCTATTCCATTAGACCCCCATGGCCTCCAAGGTCGGGATAGGAATTGGTAGGAGACACGAGGAAGGTCACATTCACAAAACAGGGAAGTCTCGATTCCAAATTCCCCTCCCACAGTGGTGGATAACTTACGGTCTTCGACCCCCAGACCCGCACAACGGGAGAACATAAACGAAGTCACGGTCGAGCCAAGATCCGAGATAGAACGCTTGCTCGAACCCCTCAAGCAAGTCATCGAAGAAATGAAGAAACAGTTGCAGGAGCTGCAGAAATTGGTCGGACCACAATATGAACCGACAGTTCGAAGAAGCCCGTTCATCCATGAAATCGCCACTCTCAGGATTTCCCATGATCAACGATCCTCGGGGCTCCCTACGTACTCAGGAGAGAGTAGTGCAGGAGACCCCAAGATGCATGTCGATGCATTCATGAGTGCGATGGATTTCACCGTCGCATCTGATGTGGCCTTGTGTCGTGTGTTCCGCAGCACGTTGGTAGGGCGAGGCAATACGTGGTTCCACAATCTGCAACCCGCATCCATCTCGTCGTTCACACAGATGACCGGAGAGTTCGTATTATACTTCGCATGTAATCGAAAGATCCCACGGTCAATGGCTTACCTCTATACCCTGATGCTAGGGGATCAAGAGACCCTCCGAGAATTCATGCAGAGATTCGCCGACGCGGTCCTCAAAGTGTCCGACCCAAATCCGGACAGCTTGGTGGACGTGCTAACCCACGGATTAAAAGACTGTCCCTTCGTGGATTCTTTGTACGGGACAAGGGTCAAAAGCATGAACGAATTGCTAGAGAGAGCGGCCCCCTTTATATTGATGGAGGAGGCCAAGAAGGCCAAGAGAGTATTCCAAGAAGGACTAAAAGCCGAGTCGTCTAAGCTAAAAGACAGGAACGAAGGGAGACCGTCGGGGAGAAAAGACGATGACAACATAGTGCATAGGAACCTGAGGTTCACCCCATTGACGACCGGCCGCCAGAATGTGCTTCAGGTCATGTCAGTTGGAGAACTAGGTCGAATCACAACGTGGTCGGCGAATTTGGAGAATCTCGACAAGTACAACAAAGTGTTGTTGGTACCACAAAGTGTGGGGGCACAAAACCAATCATTGCACGACGCTACGCTCAGAGATCGAGCGATTGATTGGAATGGGATACCTGAAGGAGTTCGTCCTGAATCCGACCTTAACGGTCAGAGATAAGAGAAGGAGAGAAGGAGAAGAAAAGGCCACCGACACCACGATCGCAAAATACGGCGTCCACCATATTGCCCGACCCCAAACCAGTCAAACGATCACACATGGATAATGCACCATCGGGGAGAATTATCAATATGATCGAAGGAAGTGCGATGGCCGCGTCATCATCAAACAAACGCAAAAGGTTCATAAGGCAAGCGAGAACGATGGAGCAGAGGCCGACGGAGATATTTTTGGCTCAAATGCAGCGCCCTCCGACCATCTCTCTTGGGCCCGAGAATTTGCAGGGATCGTCTTCCCTCACGATGATCCCATCGTAATTTCAGCCATGGAGTCCAAGTGCAGAGGATCATGGTCGATACGGGAAGCGCGGTCGATCTAATGTTCCTATCTATGTTCAAAGCCTTAGGGCTCAATCCCATGCTCTTGCAGAACACGAGCATTAACTTGGTGGGGTTCGGTGGAGAGAAGCACGTGACGATCGGGTCCATCGAACTCCCAATGTCATGGGGAGAAGAGCCCAGAAGAAGGACAGAGAACGTAAAGTTTTACGTGGTCAACATTCCTGGCAACTCGTACAACATCATATGCGGAAGGCCAGCGTTAAGGCAGTACGAGGCAGTCCCATCAACGATTCACCTCAAGGTGAAATTCCCGACCTTAGCAGGGATCGGTGAAGTCAGGAGAGGTCAGACTCGAGCTAGGGAGTGTTGTATGAGCATAGCGGAAGACCCGGAGTTTCCAGAACTGACACCGGAAGATGAAGTAGGTTTCACCAAGAAACTGAAAAAGATCGAGAATAAAATCACCGCAGCAGGCGGAACGAAGATGATGGAGTTGGGAGAGCCATCGAAGAAAGTCCAGGTTGGGGCAAATGAGCCCGACGGTCGAATCAAAAGTGATAATGGTCCTGAAGGATCATGTCAGCCGATTCGCTTGGGAAGGAGACGCACCGAGTAGGATGAACCCAAACATTTGTTGCCATCGGTTGAACCAACGACCTAACGCCAGGCCTATCAAGCAAAAGAAAAGGAATGTGGGCGAAGAAAGATGGCGTATTGTTCAAGGAGAAGTGCAGAGGCTAATCCGCCTCAAGCAAATAAAGGAAGTTCGATATCCAGAATGGCTATCGAACGTGGTGTTGGTCCCGAAAAAGGAAGGAAAATGGCGAATGTGCACCGACTTCACTGACTTGAACGATGCCTGTCCGAAAGATTTCTACCTGTTACCTAGCATCGACCTCATGGTGGATTCGATCGCCGGATGTGAGCTGTTGTCGATGATGGATGGAGACCAAGGGTACAATCAGATTTGGATGGCCCATGATAACATGGAAAAGACAAGTTTCATCACCGACGTGGGCGTATTCTGCTACATGGTGATGCCTTTCGGACCGAAGAACGTCAGGGGCAACTTATCAGAGGTTGGTCTATACGATATTCGCCGGGCTAATTGGCGATACGATGGAGGTATACGTGGACGATATGATCGTAAAGAGCCAGAAAGCTGAAGATCATCCACGAGACTTGAGAAGAGCCATGGAGACCATGGAAAAATTTGGGATGAAGATCAACCCAAAGATGTGCACGTTCGGGGTCAAAGGGGGAAAATTCCTGGGGTTTATGGTGACCGAGAAGGGGATCGAGATGAACCCTGAGAAGGTTTGAATGATCTTAGATATGGAGCCACCCACGTCCCCAAGAGAAGTGCAGTAGTTGAACGGTCGGTTGGCCGCCTTGAACAGATTCATCTCACGGTCCTCAGAGAAAGGTCTTCATTCTTCAAAGTATTGAGGAATGTAAAAGAATTTAAGTGGACGGATGAATGCCAGACGACATTTGAGGAAATGCAGAAGTACTTACTAAGCCCACCGTTGCTCGTAAAATCGGTCTCAGACGAGACACTTTACATTTATATCGCAGCGGGAAATGAGTCGGTCAGTGCAGTCTTAGTAAGGAAGAAATCATCAGCCAGTGTACTCCACCGGAAAGACCTTGAGAGATGCGGAGCTTCGATACCCGCAGATTGAAAAATTGGCCTACGCACTAGTCATCGCAGCTCGGAAGCTGAAACCATATTTTGTGGCCCATCCCATCGTGGTTCTTATGACGCATCCCCTTCGAGCAATTCTTCAACAGCCCGAGTTGTCGGGAAGGATGGTCAAGTGGTCGGTGGATCTGGGAGAGTTTGACATCTCGTATAGACCACGCCCGGCAATAAAGGCACAGATATTGGCAGACTTCATTGTGGAGATGAACGATGGGTCGGAGGAAGAGCAGAAGGAACTGCGATGGTGGGAACTGTTCGTAGACGGGTCGGTGAGTAATAGCAACGGGGGATTGGGTATCGTACTTAAAAACCCCGAGGGAGAGAATCTACATTTCACCGTGAAGGTGGAATTCCAAGTCTCGAATAACGAAGCAGAGTACGAACCTTTGCTGGTCGGAATGAGATGCGCACTCGAAGGCCATCTAACCAGGCTTTGAGCCCATAGCGATTCACAACTGATTGTTCAGCAAGTGAATGTATCGTACGAGGCAAGAGACAAAAGGATGAAGGACTATCTCCAGCGAGTCTATGAGTTAAAGGATGAATTCGACGCATTCAAGTTGATCCAAGTCTCGAGGGCGGAGAATAGCGAAGCTGATGCACTTGCTCGGATGGCAGGATTGATGACTCTAATTCGTACGTCGAAAATCACCTTCTTCACGATCAACAAGACGGAAAAAGCCAAGGATGATGTGGTAGCTCCCGTCAAAAAAGAGGACGAACACTGGCGGACAAAGATAAGGAGGTACCTTTCTGACCCGGATCAGTATACCTCAAACCCGGAAGAAAAAGCCTTAGCAAAGAAATCAGCTAGGTTCTTCCTGAAAGGTGGAGTATTGTTCAAACGCGCTTTTTCCCAGCCCTATTTACGATGTCTAGGGCCGGTCGAGGCAGAGCGAGTTATTAAGGAAATCCGCGAAGGGAGTTGCGGAAACCATGCGGACGGAAGCAGCTTGGCCTAGAAAATCCTAAGGCAGGGTTACTTTTGGCCGACCCTGACCAAGGACGCAGAGAACTTTGCTAAAAGATGCTTACCATGCTAGCAGCATGCAAGGACTATCAGACAGCCGGCCGCGGCTTGGGAACCCAATCGTATCCCATGTCCCTTCGACCGATGGGGGATTGACATCGTAGGGCCGGTGGTAAGGGATAAGGGTCAAAAAAGATTCCTGCTGGTTGCAGTGTCGAAGCCGAGCCGATGGCCAACATCACTGCTGGAGCTGTTATCAACTTTCTATGGAGAAACATCTTGTGCCGGTTTAGAATTCCACGAACCTTGGTAAGTGATAATGGCTTGTAGTTTTGAAGCCAACAGCTCGAGGATTGGTGTCAAAAGTGGGGAATCAGGCAGTGCTTTACTTCGGTCGAGTACCCGCAGGCAAACGGACAAGTCGAGGTAACTAATCGAACCTTGCTTAAATCCATTGAAGCTTGACTGGGCCAATTTCAGAGTAAGAGGGTCGAAGAAGTGGCAGGCGTACTGTGGGCATATCAAACCACGCCAAGAAGTGCTACCGGAGAAACACCGTTCAGTCTTGCCTACGGCCACGAAACAGTAACTCCCGATGAGATCGTAGCAGAAAGCTGGAGGATCCAGGAGTACAAGGAGAATAACAATTCGGCCAACTTGGCTTTGGAGTTGGATCTGCTCGAAGAAAGGCGGACGAATTCAAGCTTGCGGTTGGAGAAATACAAGGCTCAAATGGCCGGATATTATAATAAAAAAGTCAAGAAAAGAAGGTTTCAGGTGGGCGACTAGGTTCTGAAGAGGGTCGAAGCTTCGAAGGTAATCGGAAAGCTCGACCCCAAGTGGGAAGGTCCGTACAAGATAACCCAAATCCTGGGTCCATCGACTTACCTTCTTCAAGACATGGAGGGAAGAGATTACCCGCGATCGTTGAACTCCAACAACTTGAGGAAATTCTATCCTTGGGTAGGGAAAGCCGATGCGATGGGCAAATGTATTATTAAACTCTCGAAACTCAATTTTCATTTAATGAAGTAAAGAGTGCTTTTCTTGAAATTCCCAATTCTGCTTCTTTCACTACTTAGAAAAATTAAAAAATGTAAGTGGTCGCCACGATCTAGTGAATAAAGCTAAAGTATGAAAAATAAGAAGGGGTTTATGAGACCCGATAAAAAAATATGATATCTATACTTCTACCCGTAAAAACTCTTAGTTCACTCAAGATGAACTTCGTTTTTGGGGGGAGAAGGAGTTAATTCTTCAAGGTTAGAAGCCGATTAAATTTGTTTCTGGGCCTAAGTTATCCAATCGTAATGGAAGATTCAATTTTTCAAGGATTAGAAGTTGATTAAATTCGTTTCTGGGCCTAAGTTATCCAATCGTAATGGAAGATTCAATTCTTGAAGGATTAGAAGTCGATTAAACTCGTTTCTGGGCCTAAGTTATCCGATTGTAGTGGAAGATTCAATTCTTCAAGGTTAGAAGTCGATTAAATTCGTTTCTAGGCCTAAGTTATCCGATCGTAATGAAAGATTCAATTCTTCAAGGATTAGAAGTCGATTAAATTCGTTTCTGAGCCTAAGTTATCCGATCGTAGTGGAAGATTCAATTCTTCAAGGTTAGAAGTCGATTAAATTCGTTTCTAGGCCTAAGTTATCCGATTGTAGTGAAAGATTCAATTCTTCAAGGTTAGAAGTCGATTAAATTCGTTTGTGGGCCTAAGTTATCCGATCGCAGTGGAAGATTCAATTAAAGGTCGATTAAATTTGTTCATATGATCGACGAGATGAATAAATTCATTTTGAGCATCCGATCGATATTATTTCTTATTCGATGAAGTAAGTTGGTCGGTTGAAGTTCACAAGGCTTAAGATAGACACAAAAAACAAAAAGCACGGTATCAAGACAAGAAACATTTAGCACCGAAGAAAATATCGCATTATCATTGCGAAGGTACATCAAAGGTATTTACAAAAAAGAAGAAGAATGTACGTGTAAAAAACAAGAGACAGGAAAAAAATCTAAGTATCAGGAGGAGGGCCGGAGGTGGAAGCATCGGAATCGGGTAAAGCGCTGACATCTAAGAAGCTCATATCACAATTGTCTGGAAGAAGGCCCGACCTCTGGAACTGGGAAGTGCAAAGATCGAACCCTTGCTGGAAAATGTCAGTACCGTATTGCGCGATCTAATTCTGATAGTCGGAGGAACTCTTGAACTCCTCGACTGCTCGACGCCCAACTTCGATCAGTTCATCAGAGCGCCTTCGACCAGCTGCATCGTTGGCTTCCTTCAGAGCAAGCAGCTCCTTCTCCATTTTTTGCTCCGTGGCAAGAGCAGCTGTTGCAGTTTCCTCGGCTTCCTTCTTCCCTCGATCAAGTGCCACGATCCGCTCTTCAGCCTCGGCAAGGCGAGCGGCTGTCTCAGCCATCTCGGCGGTAATCTGTTCCTTCTCCTTTAAACAGCCCTCTTTCTCTCTTTCCAGGTTACGAACCCACTCATGATGCCGATGAAATTTGGGCTTGAGTTCGTCCAGTTCGCCCTGAAGAGTGTCGATGGTCTGGAACCTCGACAGTAAGAGCGTTATCTCGGCTTTGACCGCCGAGAGAGATTTTTGCAGCTCACGAGCCCGATCCTTATGAAACTCCTTCCGACCCAGGAGATACTCATTGCTGCGCTTCAAAGCCTGCTCCCTCTGAATCAAAGCCCACTCCGGTTCCACCGATTCGTGGATCATTCGACAACCTGCGAAAAAAAATTATGTATCATAAAAAGAGAACAATTTATTTAAGAAACGAGGGACATGATCGTAAGAAATGAACAGAGTTTACCTGAGCAGCACCATGAAAACGCCAAGTGAAAACATGCTCCCGATTGGAGGTCTGGAGATGGTCGAAGTCGTCTTGATCGACGATGCGACGGATGATGCCCTCCCTGCGCCAATGGTCATTGGGATCAAAAACAGAAGTACCCACCAGAAAGATAGGAGAATCTGGCGTTTAAGTCGATGCAGGTGGAGGCTTGGTCGATCCACCCCTAGATGCAACATCGATCGGAGGAGGTGCATTGTTTCCCTGCGCAAAAGAAGGCTCCATCGTTGGGGCATCGAGAGCAGGGGTCGGAGCAGCATCATCAGTAGGAGTCGGGGCAGCGCCAGCGGCCGAAGGAACTTGTTCAGGCCTCGACGGTTTGACAGGAGCAGGTGGATCGGGGATCGTGGGAGGCTCAGACTCGGGGACCATCGGTATATCCCGGATCGTTCCTCCAGCAGGCAGCGTCGTAACCACTGTTGAATCGGTAGTCGTAGTTGGTGCCGGTATGCTGGAGGCCACGACCGAGGCGGTTGCAGCCTTCCGAGAACAAAGAGTCTGGTTGATCAAGCTCATCCATCCACTCGGAATCGGAGTCACGGGTCGAGGAGGAGGAGCTGATCCTTTGACAGATTGAACCAAACTCGAAGGAGGAACATGTGCACTGGAGACCGACGGAGAAGGAACGGGTGCACTGGAGACCGGAAGAGGAGGAACGGGTGCACTTGAGATCGACGTAGGAATGGGCGCGCTGGAGGTCGGAGGATTCGGAACAGCCGCAGGGGTCGATCTCGGCACAACGGATGGATTTGCTAGAGGAGAGTCGGAGTCACTTAAGACAATGATCGATTGAGGGTCGGGCACCCCAGCGGTCAGATTTGCACGGTCGAAAGCATCCTATTTGACCCGGGGAACTTTCAAAGGTTTCTGGGCGATTTACTTCTTCTTCGTTCCCTTCGGCTTCGATGGGGCAGGACCAGACCCCCACTTCCTCAGCTCATCATCCAAGGACTCGACCTCCTCACCCCTGGGGATCGTCGGCAGAACATACGGTGTGTAGGACACCTTGGCCACGACCTCCCCTAAAAGAGCAAAACAGAAACATAAGTTGAGCCAAAATACAACAAGTGAAAAATTGAAGTCAGAAAGAAACGGGAAAAAAGACTTATGAAAGAAGGGGCTTCGAGCCAGTTCTTGAGGAGTGTAATTCCTCGACAAGGGAGTTCTTTGAAGACCCGCAAGGACGAAAAGTGGCGTATCGTCCACGATCCTCGACATGCTTAACGACCCCTTGTGAAATCCCGCCAACACAAGCTCCTTCATGATCGAATCAACATTTTCGACCTGGGGATCGGAAGGACCTTCAGTCCCAGTGTTCCAGGCGGTCGTAACTCCTCAGTTCGATGCAGCGGCGTCCTTCAGGCAGATGAAGAAAAACTTCTCCTTCCAAGCACCATGCGACGAAGGATTGTCCACAAGAAAAGACTTCTTCGTGTCGCGAGAAGTGAAGAAGTAGAATGGGGGTACTTTGGCGTTCAGTTGCACTCAATACACAGCAAAAAATCTCTCCGTCGTGCATACGACGCCCAACAGCAAATGGCAGATGAGGAAACCTACCATAACACGATAGCCGTTAGGGGATACCTGGCTCGGGCACAGGTTGCAGGCGTTGAAAACTTCCACGAAGAAGGGGTGGAAGAACATTCGTAGGCCCGAGAGCAACTGGACCACATAAACGGTCTAAAAGCCAGGAGGGGGTCGGGTGGCACGATCCTCTGGACCGGGGGCTTGAAAGTCAACCGTTTTAGGGTCGACGCCATATTTGACCAGGATCGGGCCGATTGCAGGAGCACTGAGTGTGCTGATAGTCGTGAGCAGACCCCCAGGGTCAGACGACCCCCCTGCTGCAGTGCCTCCTTCAGCGGCAGGTTGAGAGGTGTCAGTGCCACTGCGTCGCTTTTTCCCGGCAGGTGGAGGAACGACAGCAGCGGTGGTCAGATCGGTGCTTGGGGTAGAGCTTCCCCCACGTGAACTCCGCCCTTAGTGAGGTGGCACCTTATTGGGGCTTGGACCGGCGTTAGAGACGGCGAGGAAGAATGTTCCTCCTCTGCACCGCCGCCATAAGATTGAACGCCGGGATTCTGATTGTCGCTTGAAGACAACGTTATAGCAGTCAACTGAGTAAAAAACTTTGAAAAGAGGGAGAGAAGACGGGTTGCTAAGGCACGAAACGGAAAAGGGTGCAAGAAAAAGGGAGAAAATCGCCGGAAAACACGAAATCGTGAAGGATAGAAGTTCGTCAGAAAATTCAGATTGCAAAAGGCCTAGCGTGTTAAAGAAGCCAACGATTAGTATCCACATGATGTGCACGCGTTATGAAAAAGCTGCACATGATGTCATTAAGACCTAAGCGTATTAAAAACGCCAACGGTAACTTTCATAGGACGGAAAGAGCTATTCGAACCAGAAAGATAACGATGCAACGAGTTTCGACTCTAAGTCAATCGGAATTGAAACTGGGGGGACTATTGATAATGGTCCAAATTCTTACGACCGTAAAACCAGAAGTTACGATGGTAACCCCTTCGACCCGAGTACAGACCGAATGTTAAGGGTTGTCTCAGAGAAGAATCGGAGATGGAGGGTCGGATGACCAGGTAACTACGACCGAGTATTTATGGCAACGACCGAGCATTTATGGGTGTCAGAGCTTGTCGGCGACTGTCGGACGTGTATTAAATACGACCCATGATGCGGGCAGCTCTTAAATGAGGCGCATTAAATACGACCCATGAGGCGGGCAGCTCTTAAACGAACTACATTAAATATGACCCATGAGGCGGGCAGCTCTTAAATGAGCTACATTGAATACGACCCATGAGGCAGGCAAAACTTAAATGACGCCCCTCGTGAAGAGCATAAACGGGCCGAATTGACGGCCAATCAGAAGACGCCACGCGTCCATGTTCGGTGACCTATATATATCACGGTCGCTTGAGCTATTTCACCAAGGAAAATATACCACATTTCAACACTTTAGACAGAGGATTTACAGAACACTAGGCTAGTTCCGATCGAAGTACGCTTCATACGAACACTTAGTTCAGGAACCGTGCTTTCTTACCCCATATTTATATTCTACGACCCTACATTACACGTCACTTTTACCCTCTAATTGATATCACCCTTATCAAATATATAATATAAAAACACAAGGATTTAGAAAACTTTCGATCATGCATAAACTCAAACTACATTTCTTATGTACTTCTTTCTCACATTCATACATACACTTTGTCTTTTTTGATGAAACAAAAACTTCATCCCCGCATTCGTTCAACTGATTTGTCCACCAATTTTTAAGATTTGTCCTTTTGAAAGAACATTGAGTCTCTAAAAAAGATGAGTTCATGATGTAATTCTGGTCAAATGTTGCTTTAAATAAGGGACATACAACATAGCACAATGATCTATCAACTCTTCTCAAGCGTTTGCAGTACTATTTTTTAATCTTTATTATGAGCAAGTTTTTCTTTTTTTCTCCTCTAGCAAAGGGTAAGGATAAATTTCATTATTCGGCTTAAAAGGGTAGGTAGATAGGCTTATTCATAAAAAGGCTTATTCCTTCAAAAAGGCTCCATAAAGGCTTCCATGGTGTGCAACGGATTTGTATAGGGTTTTGGGTTTGTAATAGTCAAACGCAAATTACAAGATGGCCTTCCCTTATGGTTCTTTTGCCTCGATAGGTGTTCAAATAGGTTCAAAAATTTGGCAATCTCACAACGAACGAGTCGTATCAGTAATCATTCAGCAATAATGTACTTCCTTCTAAATTCAACCATAGATAAAGATGGTATGGATAATAACATATTTACAGTGCATCAACAACAATGTAATTAATCGGCATACTTTTCATACTTTGCATTATCACATATACTTATTTTCATTCAGATAAAGTGATTAAGTTTAAACCACTTCCACAAAAATAAAAACTTTTTATAAACATTTTCTACACACTACTTAAAGCAATAAGTGACACAACAACCTAAGGTGAAAATAATACTAAAAAAGAAACAAAAATATGGACTATAATACTCTCTTAAAATTGAACTAGAGAACATGAAAGGACTAGAAATAAACAAAGGGATAAAAGCGTTAAACCCCATATACTATAGGGGGTGTAGCGATTTGCCCCCTGAACGTTTTTTTTTTTTTTTGGCAACAAGCCCCCTGTACTATGGATAAATAAGCACTTTGCCCCCTCAACTATTGAGTGGAAAGAATAATTTGCCCCCTGATCGAATGTTTGGCCAATTTTCGCCAAAATTTGAAACGTGAACATGATGGTTCATCACTATTTAACCTCAGACTCAATATAAATTCCATTTTTTCACTTCGGTTTTTGTTATATTTTCCAGAATTCCCAAGCCCTCAATTTTGATAATTTAAACTATGGTTTGAAAATTAAGGAAATATAACAACAATTGAAGTGAAAAAGGGCATTTTATTGAATTTAAGGTCAAATAGAGATGAACCATCATGTTCACATTTCAAATTCCGGCAAAAATTGGCCGAAAATTCGGTCAGGGGGCAAAAAGTCTTATTTATTCATAGTACATGGGGATTGTTGCCAAATAAAAAGTTCAGGGGCAAATCGCTACACCCACTATAGTATAGGGGGTTTAATGCTTTTATCCCATAAACAAACAATGTAAATGTCATGATAGAATTAATGCATGAATGTACTCCCCACCCCTAAACATTAAAACAATTAGTGTCCTTAATGTATAAATAAAGATATGATCAAAAGGACTCCCCTTGCCAGCCAAAGCTGAGTTTAATGATGGTGAGTTCACGGACTTCTCCTCGTCCTCATTAGTAGTCGGATTTGGAGAGTATCCTTGAGAAACTATCGGTAATCTTGCTTGGAGTGTTGCTACATCTTGCTGTTGTATCTGCGTTAATTTGTACATTACCTCTTGATATCAGTCTATCTGAAGTCTCCAATATCAGGCTCTTCTTGAAACTCGATCTTTCTCAATTCGGCAATATCATCATTGATTTCTGTATTACGGCAATTCAAACAGATTTTAGAGTTCTCCACCACTGCATCTTTGTTAGGCTCCGCCACTGGTTGAAGAATTCAATCAGACACGGCTACACCAGTTCCAACTATCTCACATAGTTTGATGAGCCCTCGAAAAGAAATGTCTTCAGTTTTCATGATTTCTCTATTTCACAACATTCTTTGCCTGCTGATTTCCCCTGCATTGATCAACTCCCTACGATCAAAATGTAAAGAGTATTAGCTTGTTATCATTCGTGTTTAGGATAGGGCGAGAGCAGATTTAGTTATTCCAAGTCTTGTATTTCAACTTGAGACTATGAAAGTGATAGAAGGTTTCATGATTTGATCTGATGGATTTTCTCCCCTTGTACACACATCGGTGGCTAAACCCCAAGACAGAATGAATTTGTCCTAAAACCGTGGGGGTTGCACATGCTACTACTGCATCATCATTCAAGCCAAAGATGTTGTTGATGAGTTCTTCATGTATCATCACCATATTACCTCTCACCTAGATAACGTTGTTAGCCTTAATCCTCACGTTTGCATAAAACTCGCGAACTATCATCTTGTTATAATGTAAGGAGATTTAGTGGCGAAATCTCTCCGTCCCATTCATGCAACACTCTGTTAAAAGATACTAATTCCTTGTTCCTGGATTAGCTTTTTTGAACTCATTTGATCAAACGACTCTATTACTTCATATGAATGAAAGCGGGATGTTCTATAATTAGCCATCTAGAAAAAGTCTTAAGAAATTTTCGACATCCCCACAATTATCTTTCTCTTTAACCATTTATTTCCTGCAAAAAAAAAGGATTATCAAGAACTAAATTTCAAAATAAAGATAATGAAGATTAACATATACTCATATTGTATTTAGGACTTCTAGGTCTTGTAGGACTAAGAGATTCCATAAATCATAAAGTATAATTCAATTAAGATTGTGAAAAGGTAAGTTTCCTACTCGCCTTAGAGTTGTAAAGGTTAGCAATACCAAATACTAGATTTTAGGAAAAATGATGAGAGAATTGGAGAAGGAAGTTTCGTTCAAAAGTAAAGAAGGAAGGAAAATTTCATATTGAAATTTGACGATAAAAGCGATCGCATTCCATTCTAAGCTCCCGCATTGCTAAAAGCAATGTGATTGTATTCTAAGAAATGTGTTTGCTTTCACCTGATGAAAACTTCCTTCATTCTGTGCCCATGCGATGGGTATGTGGACGTATGCGATTGCTTAGATAAAAGCAATGGTAAGCAATCGCATGCCTGGTCTCTAAACTTTGACAATGAATTTGGCCCTTTGACAAGCGATGGGCATGCAATCGCTTCCTCCTTTCCAACTTCTGACTGAGACTCTTTCTTGTTTGCATGTGATGAGTAAGCGATCGCTTGGTTCTCGTGGAGTTTCAGCAGAAATTTTTTCTTTTCCTTAGATATCGCTTGGCGTTGCTTTCCCTCTTTCCAAACTTTAACGGAAAATCTCACGTTTTCTTATCATGGTAGTAAGCAATTGGTCGGCGTCGCTTTCCTTCTCTCTAAATTTTGGCAGAGACTTTTCCATTTTCTTTGTGTGAGTAAAAGCAATCGATTGGCGTCTCTTTTCTCTTTTCCAAACTCTGAAAGAAACTTTTGCACTTTCTTCATCGAGTAGGTAAGCGATCGCTTGAGATTTTTCTTGTTATGAATGTGATCGCTTTCTCTACATCTTCAGAATCTTTTTGCTCCTTTCCACTATCCGACTTGTCTCAATTTCATTCTCCATGCATCCTTTCTGCAAAAATAACTTATCATTACTTAGAACAAAAGAACCGAATTCACTAAACAGAAATAACAACTAAAAAATGAAATAAAGAAGTAAATTCATGGGTTGCCTCCCAAACAGAGCTTTTGTTTAATGTCGTTGGCTCGACGGGAAGGTGGATTTAAGCTTTTTACTTCTCTTCAGACTCGTCCTCACTCAAGTCGTTCTCATCAAGTCGAGTTTGGTAGTACTTCCAAATCTTCATGAGCTCAGCAACATTCTTTGTTTTCATCCGTTCTTGGGCTCTCTTCTTTTCTCGCATTAAGTTCTTGTTTGGTTTCTTCTCTGCAAGTTCTCAAAGAATGCTTCATCATGCATATCTATTTTTGCTAATCTCTTTTCCTTGTTGACTGATCGATAACATATTTTTGTCTTGCTCTTTACTGCGCAAGCTAACAGAACATTTTTCAACATTAATCAAAGACCTAACACTAGATAAGGGTCTTCCAAAAAATTAGAGGATAAGAATAGGTATCCTCGGATTGCATAACCATGAAATCAGTTAAGAAAATAATATTTCCTTTCCTAAAAGTGACATTCTTCACTGTTGCAATTGGTCTCTTAGTTGACTGATCAACAAATTAGAGGGACGATTTAGAAGGAGTGGTTTTAGTTAAATTCAAACTCTTATAAATTGTCAAAGGCATCAAGTTGATGCTTGCACCAAGATCACAAAATGCGTATCCTAAGTAACATTGTTTATGGTGAAGGGATTGTAAAACTCCCTGGATCATTCGATTTAGGTGGCATGTTTCAAAAATATTTTTGAATTGTCCTTGTTGCTTAGCCACTCTTACAACATCAATCTCTTCTTCTTTGTCGGCATCTTTGTTATCTTCCACTGTGCCTTGATGTCCTTCACAATTTCTCCCTACTTTAATTCACCCTCCATCTTGCTCTGATGGTCTTTCTAATTCTCCATTCCACTTAGTGCTCTTTCTTGCCCATCTATGGCTTTCGGATGTCTGTAGACACAAATTATTTCAGCACATTCAGTTTCATAGAATTTTAGAGCAGGTTTACCTACTCTTTTTGAAAATGGTAACTTTGGAATACTCCCTTAGTTGGTGATGAGCCCATTTTGTACTCATTATTTTCATGTCATTTAGACCATTTTGTTGCTTGTTCCCTGATTGTTTTGAGTATTTTGACTTGTTTTCTTTTATTTAATTGTTTAGGAATCGTTTTGGTTAAAAGGGATGAAAAGAGCTCAAAAAGAGGAATTTTTGGCAAATCATGCGAGTAGGAAAGCAAAGGGAAGCGAAGAATTACTGAAAACGATCACTTCTGACTAAAAGATGACATGACCCTAATCTCAGTAGCTGAGCATGCGATTGAAAGCAATTGCTTACAAATCTCTTTGACTAAAAAGTTAGATTTTGATACAGAATTAAGGATTGAGACTTTCCAAGTCCTGGAGGATATAAATAGAAGACTTAAAACTCATGAAAAATGAGGCCAGCAAGTGAGTTAGCTTTCGAGAGTACAGAAGCTGGACCATTTTCTAGAAAAGAGTTTTGAAGGTGAGCTTTTGGAGAATGAGTAAAGATCAGAGAAGACGGAGAAAAATGAGAATCAAAGCTGTGATTGACTGTATGTTATTTAATATTCGTAGATCTTAATTTTGTTTTATTGATTTGGATATTGCACTTTATTTCACGTTTGTTTTGAATGAGATCTTGGCTTTAGTTCAATTATTCAAGACTAAGGTTTGTTTTGCTTATGTTTTTATGTATATTTCAATTATGAGTAGCTAAATCCATCGCGTGTCCTAAGGCGATGGAAGTATTTATGTTGAGATGATTGTGTGAGGAACAATTAATTAAGTTTATTAATTGAGTAAAATGCTTTATGTGCATCATGAACACATAATAGATTAGATTCTTATGAAAGATGCTATAGCCGAACTTATATCATAGATTTCATATGTTATATAATTCCACATGTCGTGTGATGGTAGCGTCTAGCAATTAAGACGTAGGTAATTCACTCAGATAAATGCATTTGGAGGAATAATGTACAAATAGTAACATTCCAAATTACAGAGTGGTGTTTTCCACTATTGGAACCCATAATTATAGGTTTTACCTTATTTTTTAATATATCCCACACATGAATCGATCATAGTTCGTCTCAACAATGGCTTGTCTATGAGCATCTGATCATATCTATCCAAAGAAACTAGTTCCTTATGATATTATTGATTTATGTATTTATTTGTTAAGTGTTTTAGTTCCTAAACATTCAAAAATTCAAAATATATCTCATTTGTATTAATTGTCAAATAGTAAGCGACAACTTCATAATCATTAGTTTTGTTTCCTGCACAAATAGATTTATTAGTAGTTAAGGTTCAACGCAATCCTCCCTTGGGTTCAATATTTTTTGTATTGTAACTTACTTGCTTATATTACTTGCATATGTGTGCTTACGATAAAATATTGCTAATAGAGTTCGGATAGTTCAAGTTAATGGCGTTGTTTCCAGGGAGGCAAATTGCATTTTAGTATTAGTTATTTATTTGTGTTTTTGAGTCGTCTTGAGTTGGTTACTTTGTTGTCGTTTTTCAAGAAAGTGAACATTGGAGCATGACCAGGAGTTCAGGGATGGAGCCAATACCGCTCGACCTTGAAATTAAAAGAACTTGTACGAAGCTGAAAGCTGGAAAATCCATGGCAAATAACGAGGAAGGAAATGAAGAACCACAAGAAAAGGAAGCTCCACTATCGATTTTACCACCAGCTTAATTATCGAGAAGAAATGACCAACCAAGATACCATAGAGAAAGAAGAGAAGAGGCTATGCCAAACCTTGATTACATGTTGAGTACGTGTTTAAGGATTCCACCCTGGAATCATCCACTGAAGGGAGGATCCATTCAACTTGTTACAAAACCAGTTTGTGGGTTCGCCAGCTAAAAACCCAAAGGAATTTTTGAAGTTGTTTCTACCGACATGCAGAGGATATGTGTATGGGGATTCTCAAAACTGCAATGGTTTCAGTTTGCATCGAAGGATCACACAAAGAGGTGGTTTGGTAAGATACCAGCAGACAACATTGAAACATGGGAGCACATGGCAAGACTATTTATTGCTGAGTATTGCCCACCATCTATAGTGATGTAAAAAAGTCATGAGATCATGAGCTTTTTCCAAAAGGAACTGGAAGAAATCCATGAAGCTTGGGATAGATTTAAAATTTTAGTGCAAAATTTTTCCCAACATGATATGACTCAGTACTCTTTGTTATCTCATTTTTATTCAGGGTTGCATGGAGGTGAAAGGAAGAATTTAGATGCTACCTCTGAGGATGTTTTATGACCTTGACTGACAAAGAAGCTTTAGATGTGAGGATACAATTGAGCATGGGCGTATAAGGTGGCGCCCCGATAGATACCAAGAAGTGCCAAGAAAGACTGCTAGGGTACATCACATTGCAGATATGGACGTTATTCTAGCGCAATTCGATGCAATGACTTCTTGGATGAAAATTTTGATGAGAGGACCGAACCCAAAGAGATACAATAAGGACAAATGAAGTAGGTGGATTATGCCAACAACTTCTATGGAAGAAATAATCAGCATCCAAGATCATTTGTGCCGAGCTACAAGCGAGAGAACTATTACTCTTGGGGAGGAAACAATCAGAACTCTTATGCTAGACACGTCTTGATCTTATATGATTAAGGAGTTTACTTATGGTACGATTTGAAGAAGAGTAGATATACTGGAATTATTATTTATGGTTGCACAAATTAACTAGGATTCCTAAAAGATTGCATAAACAATAACCTTGCCTTTGTGGTCGCACATATGTATGTGTAATTCACTTTAGTATATTGAAAGAGGCATGAAATATTAGGCGGGAAGCCTCGTGGATTAGGACAGTTGTTCGAACCATGTAAAAACTTGGTGTGTTTGTTTATTTACTATTTTACTTTTTTGGAAGCAAACATCCATTCTACTTGTTTTAAAGATGTGTCAAAAGTAAATCAACAAATCTGCTTTTCTAAAAGTCAATTAAAAACATGTGAACTTATTCTTAACAAGAGAAAGATTTTTAATTGATCCTAAGTGGTGCTTTAATCAGCCTAATTAAAATTGTAGTTTTGTTATATAACTCTTAGTTTTAAGCAAAAGAAAACCTAAAAATTATTTTTTACAAAATATATTATATATCATAAATATTATGTTATCCTACTTAAACATATATATCCCATACTATATAATACTACATATATATATTTAAGTAGCAAAAAATAATATTTCTGATATATAATATATTTTGTACAATATCGTAAATACTATACTAAACAATTTCTTTTATATTTACGAGATAAAGTGAAATATAATATATTATTTATGTTATATAATCTATGTTATAATGTATAATAATATTTTCTATATATATGTTATATAACATAATATGTATATCATACAATATATCTTCGATTATATATATGTATCATATATATATATGTGTGTGTGTGTGTATTATGTAATCTAAATTTTTATTAAACATCTTATATAATGTAACAATTTCTAGATATATGTAATACAACATAATAAATACTATTTAACATATGTTATACTACATAATATTTAAATATAATCTAAAATTATATCATATAGGAGCTAGCAATCTCATTTACTCTGCTTCACCCCTTCAATCACGCCTTCAATCACTCGCTCTTTGATAGGAGACTAGAAAATAGTATCACTACCCCTCCCTTGGAAAATTAACTTACTGCAATTGAGGGATGGCTGCGTTCCTTGAAAAGACCAAGTCAGCACAGTGGACCTTGGTTTCAATGACTCCGCAAGCCATGGGGACCGTCAAGCACATCAGGCAAGGATCAAGGGGGATCTCGTTGTTGCATAGCTCAGGTCGGAGCAAGGGGTTCAAAAAAACAAAAAAAAAAAAATCTTTGAGTTTGTATATATCATCTAAAATAATATTTGTATGATATAATTTCAATTATACTATGTTATACTTATTATAGTATACAATATCTATATGTATACCGTTAGTATAGTTTTTTTATAATTGAAAAAGAATGACACTCAATTGTTTTTCTAAGTTATTCAATTATTTAATTGATGACGCATACTCTCTCTATTGGGATCGTACCCGTCCACGTGGCCTAATCCCCTAATCTCAGCCTGTCTCACGACACCCACTCGCGGATTCCCCGACCCTGGTAAGCCTACCCCCGGATTCTCCGACCCTGTTGAGCATTATAATATATTATTTGCCACGCCAACCCCTCGTTGTGCCAACGAGGGGAGGGTCGTCTTTTGCACGTACAGGTATAGCATCCTTAATCGTGAAGCAAAGGCAACCGCTCCCTTTGGCCAACCAGAGAAGGGCATCTGACGTCAGCCTCGACGTCATCCTCCACTATTCGAGTGCGTTGTCACCCTTACAGGGACTCGACTGCCCTGCTTCCCCAATGAAGAGCGACGGCTCGGGGGTTATAAGATGTAAACGGAGCACGACATGCGTCGAGGGTAACATGCAGGCACCACGTGCCCTACTCTACGAAGCCTACTCAGGCATCACGTGCCTATTACTTCAAGACTCAAAAGCTCCACATACCATACATTACGAGGACATGCAAGTACTCTACTACCCTTGAAACCAATATGCATGCCGACACGTGCTCCTGGTAAAGTAACATCTATGCCCTCCCCTCGCCCTATAAATAGGGAAGCAGGCTGGTCATAAATGCAAGCACACACCTCCAATCCAAGCAAGTATATAGCTATAACAGCCCCGCCTAGAGAGAGAAAGAGCGAGCACGAGCGAGCAAGGTCGGAAGAGTTCGAGCCCCGACGGCAGTAGCAATTTGAAGGGAGATCGTGCGAACGGAGCCCAAACCCCCAAGGGTCGCGGATAGTTGCAGTAGAAGGCCCCAACGAGCCCCTCAGCGCTCGATTCCCCAAGGACTTGCCGGATCCAGGATCATCTTAGATTGGGACCGGCGTGCGGACAGCCTCGATGATGGGCACGGCGATCCAGAGGCGTCATCAGTGGCGCCATCTGTGGGAACGTCATCAGAGTCCCTGAGGTAGCCTAAGGAATGAGCCTGGATTCGGTAAGTTCTCACTCCGTAAACAGTATTATCAGTTTCCAAACTTTTTCTTACATATTTGCCCAAGCTGTTATGGCCATTTCCCCCCAAAACTCTGGTGAATCTGTCTCCTCTACACCGGAGGCCCCGAGTCAATCTGAGTACGAGTCCCCAAATCGGGTGAGACCCCCGACGAAGGAACTGCTGCCGAAGTCCACCTGACTATGAGCGAGTTGGATTGCCTGCTGAAAACTGCCACAGAGCGAGGTGCCCAACGAGTTCAGCAACAGGAGGCGCGAGCCAAAGGAAGATGGGCTCCACCCCCTAGTACCACCGCGCGTGTCAACGAATACTATCGTAGACAATTCGAACCTCGGTGACCAAGAGTAGAGACGGATCACACGTGCAGTCGAGGAGAGCGACACATTGGAAATCCGCGCGATGGAGCCTATCGCCCATTTCCAGGTATGGCCAGTAGTAATCAACAATTTACTGATATGATGTCTGAATTAAGAAGAGAAGTACAAGCACTGCAGAAAGATCGAGATGGAGAGATGGAAGAGGAGAAGAAAGGAAGTCCCTTCGCCCCCATATATTACCCCCCGAGATTCCGGTGACAAGGCGCCTGTCCAACCCGGTAGTCTACACTGGAGATCGCAACGCTAAAGATCCCCGGGTTCACATCAACGAGTTCCTGGCGATGATGGATATTATTAATGCTCCCGATCACGCCCTGTGCCGAATCTTCCGATCCACGTTGACAGGGAGGGCACAGGCTTGGTTCTCTCAACTGCCCAGGGAATCCATACATAGTTTCAATGACCTGCGGGAGCTGTTTGTGCGGTAACTTGCATGCAACTGCCGATACCCGAAAACGGCCGGACACCTGATGACGATGGTCCAAGCTGAAGAAGGGAGCCTGCGAGAATACATGCGAAGGTTTGCAGATGCCGTAATCGATGTAAGGCAAGTAGATCCTCACATTCTCTCCAAATTCATAGCTTAAGGCACCCGATCTGTAGAGTTCGCCGAATCCCTGGTAAGACACCCTGCTCGAACTTTGGAGGAGCTCATGCAGAAAGCCGAGAGGTATATGTTGCTTGAAGATACGCGGCTTGCCAAGCTCGGGCTGCCAGGGCATGATGATCGAGCAAGGAATAGGCGAGGAGATAATACTCGTGGCCGACAGGACGTGGTGAAAAGGTACTTAGAACCCGTTCCTTTGACTCCCCTAAAAATTTCTATTGTCGAAGTGCTACAAGTGATGAAGGGACACCCAGACATCCGCTGGCCACTCCAATCCCGAAATTCAGAAACTTTGCACCATACCGGGAAATGGTGCTTGTTTCACCAAAGTTAGGGTCATAAAACGGAGTTGTGTGATCGCCTGAGGATAGAAATTGAACGCCTATTGAAGATGGGGTACCTACGCCAGTTCCTTGCGAGGAGGGAAGCTTTCCCTAGAAATGAGCGACCCTCGGAAGAGAGAGAAAGGAATCGATCTCGTGAGCAGGTATAGGAGCTACGCCGAAGTATGGAACAACCAGAAATGGAGGATTCCCAGAACAGAAGGAGGAGATACGAAGATGGAACGGCACCCGAAGAACAAGCCCGGCACCAGCACCTACCACCCCCGCCTTCCAATTACCTGCACAATCCTCTCTCCGGCAGAACTATTAACGTGATCAAAGGGGGCCCGTTGGTAGCCTCGTCGGCTCGTAGGAAGAGGAAGTTCCTCAAAGAGACACAACGGTGATACAACCCACAATTCACGGGGCCGAAGTGGCTAGGGTACTAATTGACACGGGAAGTTCGGTAGACGTGATGTTCCTGTCTACTTTCTTGGCTTTGGGGTTTCAACTGGAGTAGATAGTACCGAAAAAGACTCCGTTGGTAGGCTTTGATGGAAGCCCAAGCGAAACCTTGGGCTTCATACCGCTCCTAATGTTGTGGGGAGAATGGCATTTGCGAAGAACAGAAGAGGTTAGATTATGGATCATCAATGCACTTGCTAAAACTTACAACGTGATCTGTGGACGACCTTCCATGATGAATGGAATCGGGGAGGTTAGAGGCTGTGCCCTCGGTTCTCCACCTGAAAGTAAAATTCCCCATGATGAATGGAATCGGGGAGGTTAGAGGAAATCAGGCAAGGGCTCGAGAGTGCAGGCTGAATACCATTGCCACGGTAGAGAAAGAGGAAAACAGCGATCGGAAGAGACAAGGTGAGACTCGGCATATCGAATCCGGTAAATTATATCCCGTGGAAGAGCTCAAAACAGTGGAAGTTGTCCCGGGAGAAACCGAGAAGGTGGTAAAGATGGGAGCAAACATCGACCCGCCGATAGAGATGCAGCTTCTTGAGACACTGCGACAATTCCGACATGTATTTGCCTGGGAAGGAGGACCCCCGGGGCGCATCAGTCCGTAGGTATGCCAACACTTCCTCGATGTGCGTCCGATGCCAAGCCCGTCCAACAGAAGAAGCGCAAGATGGGGCCCGAGAGGAATAAAGTGATCAAGTCTGAGATACAGAGGCTGATTGGCCTGAACCAAATCCAAGAGGTACAATATCCCGAGTGGCTGGCCAACGTAGTCCTAGTTCCGAAATCAGGCGGACGGTGGCGAATGTGCATCGATATTACCGACCTCAACAACGCATGCCCAAAGGATTGCTTCCCCCTACCTTGTATCGATCAATTGGTGGACTCCATGGCGGGATGCGCCCTGCTTTCCACGATGGATGGGGATCAAGGATACAACCAGATCCCGATGGCTGAAAAGGATCAAGAAAAAACCAGCTTTATCACAGAATTCGGTACGTATTGCTATCTCGTTATGCCCTTCGGATTAAAGAATGCAGAAGCCACATAACAGAGGCTCATGAATACCATGTTCTCCCCCATGATCGAGAAAAATCTTGAGGTGTATGTGGACGATATAGTAGTCAAGAGCCATGAAGCTAGCCTGCACAATACCGACTGGATCGAGGCTTTCCTGATTGTGGACAAGTTTGGCCTGAAGGTGAATCCCCGCAAGTGTTCATTCGGGATTCAAAGAGGTAAGTTCCTAGGTTTCCTTGTCACCCAATGAGGAATCGATGTTAACCCGGAAAATGCTAAAGCAATATTGGAGATGTCGCCGCCCCGCACGGTCCGAGATGTGCAACGGCTCACGGGAAGAATGGCCTCACTTAACCGCTTTATCTCAAAGGCAGCCGAGAAAGGGCTCCCCTTCTTCAAAGTGCTTCGCAATGTATTGATGAATGCCAGAACGCATTCGATGATCTGAAGGGATACCTGCTTCGCCCATCCCTCCTGGTCAAGCCGCAGCAGGGAGAACGACTCTACGTGTACCTGGCTGTAGGAGAAGAAGTGGTAGGCGCTATGCTGGTTCGAGCAGAAGGTCGAGATCACCTCTCGATCTACTACACCAGTCGGACCCTTAAAGACGCTGAGACTCGATACACTGCCATCAAGAAGTTCGCCTTTGCCCTTGTCACAACCGCCCAAAAATTAAGGTCATATTTCTAACTCATCCTATCACCATACTTACAAAACACCCCTTACGGGCCATACTTAGTCATCCTCAAGTATCGGGAAGAATGGTAAAGTGGGCAGTAGAACTTGGAGAGTATGACATTCAGTATGCTCCAAGGCCAGCGATAAAAGCCCAGGTATTGGCCGATTTAATGGCAGAAACTAACGAGGTATCCGAGGAGGCTTGTGTGGTAACAGCTTGGAAAGTCTATGTGGATGGATCTTCCAGCAATGACACAGGAGGAGCAGGCATTGTATTTAAGCTGCCGCACGAGGATCAACCCGTAGAAGTATTATCTTTTGCCGTGAAGATAGGGTTTCCCGTTTCTAACAACGAAGCGGAATACGAAGCGCTGCTAACCGGAATGAGGCTGGCAAAGGAGGGGAAGATGACCCGAGTCCACTTCCACAGCGACTCGCAATTGGTGGTGCAACAAGTGAAAGGGACATACGAAGCCAGGGACAAATCACAGGAAAGCTTCGAGGAATTTACCCTCAAACAGATCCCACGGGCGGAGAACTAGGCGGCTGACGCCTTGTCCAGAACAGCTGCCGGTATGCATCCCATCGGGACACGACAGGTAACTTTTCTCACTATCAGCTCATCTAAAAAAAGTCATGTGGCGTTGGAGGCATTGAACATTGAAAGAGACGATCGAAAAGGATCGATGACCGAGGTAAAGGCATACCTGCTAAACCCGGAGAAGTATGAGCACAACACTGAATTAGGGAAAAGAGCCGCTCGGTTCTTTCTCAATGATGGTATACTATATAAGAAAGGATTCTCACAACCATACCAACGACGCCTAACCGAAGAAGAAGCCATCTAAGTAATGAGAGAGGTACACGGAGGAAGCTGCGGAAACCACTCAGGGAGTAGGAGTCTGGCCCAGAAGATACTTCGACAGGGTTATTTCTGGCCCACCATGCAGAAAGATACCAAGGCGTTTATGTAGCAGTGTGAGCAATGTCAGAAGCATGCCTCGATGTCACACCTACCTGCAGCAGCTTGGGAGCCAAACCTCGTTTCTTGCCCGTTTGATAAGTGGGGCATTGATATCGTCGGGCCATTGATAGAAGACCGCGGGCAGAGGAAGTATCTCTTGGTGGCTGTAGATTACTTCACTAAGTGGGTCAAGGCCGAGCAGATGGCGCAGATCACCTCCACAGAAGTTATCAACTTTCTCTGGCGAAACATCATTTGCAGATTCGGAGTACCGCGGGTCCTGGTCAGCGATAACGGGTTGCAATTTACTAGTGACCAACTTGCAAAATGGTGTGACCACTGGAAGATCCAGCATCGCTTCACCTCTATAGGGTACCCACAATCGAACGGCCAGGTTGAGGTCACGAACCGCACTTTGATCCAAGGACTGAAAGCACGTCTAATGGCATATCAGGGAAAGTGGGTCGAGGAAATCACAGGCCTATTGTGGGCGTACCAAACTACCGCTAGATCTTCCACCGGTGAAACTCCATTCAGCCTAGCATATGGACACAAGGCAGTCATAGCAGCAGAGATATCCACACCCAGTTGGAGAATACAGGAATACGAGGAAGACCGCAATGGTGAGCACATGGTCTTGGAACTTGACCTCTTGGAAGAACACAGGAGACAAGCCGCGCTTCGAAGCGCTCATTACACGGCCAGCATGGCCAGATACTATAATAAACGCGTGAAAGACCGAATGTACCGAGTCGAAGAGTGGAACTACGAAGAGTGGGAGCATCAAAAGCTGTGGGAAAGCTGGATCCCGCGTGGGAAGGACCCTTCCAAGTATCCCGCATTCTGGGGCAGCAACGTATCAGCTGCGGGATATGGAGGGTCGGAGCTACCCTCGCTCCTGGCACACACTTAACCTCAGAAAGTTCTACCCTTAAAGACCGCTTACAAGACAGAGGCAACGCTTCCCTTCGAAAAAACGAGGGAGAAACCGAACCCAGGTAAATAAATAAACCTTGTAAGTTGTAAGTATTAACCAGTTTGTATTTACTACTTAGTCTTATGTAATTTAGAGAACTACGTGTGGCTTGATTCCCAATTTTACTACGGGGATACGTAGGAAGCTCGGAAGTTACTCGAGCTCAGCCCCAAAAAATTAAAATAATATATGTACACAACACACAAGCACGAAGATAAACTGACAATGCAGGTACAGAAAATCAACAAACTTCATTCAAAAGAGAGTGGGTTTCTACATAGTAGGGGTCGAAATCCCTACGAACTGCTCCGCCGGCCACCCACTCGTAGGACGGGCGGAGCTACAAAAGAAAAAAAAAAGAAAAAAAAAAAGAAAAAGAAAAACAACTACAGGCCGACCAGGGCCAATATCCTAGCAACTAAGGCCACAGCAGGCCATCATTCACTCTCATCCTCAAGGCTCCTCAAGGCGACGCTTCCCGGTCCGGATGATCGCCCTACACTCCTCGTCCATCACTTCCATCACCACCCTCTCGGGGGGACTCCTTGATCCGCGCAGAGGAGCTACAGGCGCCACAGGCGCAGTAGCAGCAGGCGCAACAAGGGCGGCAGGAACTGTGGTGCGACCCCTAGGACGACGGGGCTTGACCCTCGAATGATGAGATGTGTCAAACGAAAAGAAACCACAAGGTCCCGGGGCACACCAGGAACGCCATAGACGACGCTTATCCACAGGTCGTAGCCCATGCCCATGAAAATCCGAACGTCCTTACCATCGATAACCTCGGTAAGCTTCGTCTTTTTGGCCGCGTCAGTCCGCGCGGCGGAGAGCCCCGATGTCAACTTCCTCTCATATTCGGCCCGGGCTGTGTCTACCTCTGCCTGTTTTTGGGCGTCGAACTCCACCCTCAGAATGTGTTCCCGTACCAGTGCCGCTTCCACCTCGGCAAACCGAGCCTCGGACCGGGTGAGATCTTCCCTCAGACCATCTATCTGTACCCGATCCGCCATCAACGAGTCCACCAAAGTCCTCGAATCCTCCTCCATTTCCCGCAGGTTCTCTGCCCTCTCCACCAAAACGCGCTCCCTAGACCTCGCCTTCTCTAGAGCATATGGGAGAGTCGCCATCTCTTCCCTCAACTTGAAGGATTCCTCCCGCCAGGACGCCCTCGCCTCCTCCAGCTCTTCGCGGTATTTTTCCGTCACTTCTTGGTGCAAATGAGCCATCTCCTGAGCTCCTTGCACCCGCTAAGAGTCACGGAAGGACAGGATCTCTCGGGAATCAATCTCCCGAGCCACGAACAGCGTCTAGAAAAAGAAAGGGCAAATAAAGGTCTATGCAGGAAACGACGAAGGAAGAGAAGAGAAAAAGACTTACATCAAGGATATTACGAGATAGGCGGGCCAGCAGATGAGCACCTTCCTCGTTGCCGAGATGTTCCAGCTCCTCGGGTTGCAGAAATCCATCCACCCAATTCCGAAGGCCTTTGAGAATATAGATAGATTGAAAATTACGAGGCGGCAATGGGCCCTTGCTCGTCCCCTCGCCCGAAGGAACAACAGGGGTCGGGGCTGGAGGAACATTGGATGCCTCGGGTTTGGCTGAAGTGGCCCCCCTCGGGAAATCACCCCCCGACCTGTCTTTGGACGAGCCGCGAAGGAAATCGTTTATAGAGTAAGTACGACTCGGTGGAGTAACACTAACCCCTGGAGTAGGGCTAGATGGAGAAGGCAAAGAGGCCGTATTATTGCCCGAGGAGAGAGGGTCAAGAGGAGCAACCGGAGTCACGTGACGCCTTTCCAAAGTGGCTTGGTCCTCGGAAGCAGGAGAATCATCGCCAGAAGGGATCAACTGGGCAGCCTCTACGGAGGAATTGCCCACGGCATGCGTGGCCAACTCGACCCCTGACAAACATCACAAAACGAAGTCAGCGTCAAACAAGTAAAGGCAGAAAGAAACCATACGATCAAAAGGAAAGAGAATTTACTGAAAGGGGTGCCTGGTCCCATCTGAGCACCGGGGAAGTGAATGTAGTCTGGACCGCCTTGAAGACCCACCATCACCACGGCCCGAGGGCGCTCAAGGATTGACGAGTCATAGGTGAAAGAGAAGAACCCTAGGCGCTGCAGGAGGGCAGTACCCTCGGCAGGGTTCATGGAGTCCACATAGCTCACTCCCAACCTGGTGGATACGCCCCATTGCCCACTACGAGGGCAGAGGAAGAAGTAGCGGCTTCTCCAGTTGCGGTTAGAGGGGAAGGCAGTCGAAACCCTGGTAAGAAAAAAGTTTACGAACTGACGGGCTACCAGCTGAAAGAACAGGTAGCCCTGTCTCACAGGTCACAAGGCGAAGGCCCCAAACAGAAGACTAGGAGTCAAGGGGATGTCAAGGTGGTAGCACAAAAGAGTAAAATCCACCAAGCACCGGTAGGAATGGGGGTCTGACTGACTCGGGCATATCTACATGAAAGTGAACATGAGCGTCATGAAGGGATGGAAGAAACAGCGAAGGCCATTGTGGACTTGTTCAGAATACACCGTTAAGTAACCGGCGGGAGGATTGAAAGCTCGCTCAGAAGGGGTCGGCACCCGCACATCCATGCCCTGAATGCAGTACTGGTCCAGCAACGCTTCCACGGAATCGGCCGTCTCCGTGGAGGGGGGTCGAACCAGCGCGCACAGCCCCCAGTATTTGGTCGGGCTGGACATCACGGGAAACCAGTTCGAACCCCGCCGGTGGAGCTTCATATGGGTCCCGATCGAAGAAAGTAGCGGTAATGTCATCAGCACGAGGATCGTCGGGCAAAAACCCATCATCCGTCGCCCTGAGGTTGTGGGCAGCAGCGGAAAGTTGGCCCTCCGTCCTCTGACGAGTACGGGAAGCCACCGCGCGAGAACTACGGCGGATGCGAGAAGTCCCACCACTCGCCCGTTGAACAGCGGGCGGTGGAGTAGGAGTGTGGTGATTCGTCATTGGGATTTCGGCGGAAGACGAGTCAGAAGATTCAAAGGAAAGCTGAGTATCAGAGGAAGAAGATGTAGAGGAAGCCATTTGCAGAAAAGCCAGAGAGAAAAAAGATCGGACTTGCTGAAGAAGGAAGATGAAGTGATGAAAAAAGGTAAGTAAAGAGTCTATTTATAATGCTCGAAGCGACGCCTCAATTTAGGCGGGAATCTGCAAAACGCCTAATATGAAACATGCACAAAAATTGCTACCGCCCCCGATTACCAATAAGGGGCGTTAGCAAAGGACACGTGTCGGTTATACAGAGCCGTCTATCATTAATGCGCCTTTTCGAGGCACTAATGATGACTGTGAGATTTTATGCGTGCAAAAGTAAATGATATCTAGGGTAGCATGGTAATCGAGAACACAGGATGGGATGTATTGGCTAAAAGAAGCGACAAGTAATAAAAGGCCAAATCAAAGAGGCTCTTCGAGCCGTTACAACTTCTCCAAGAAGTTAAAACGAAGAGGCTCTTTCAGCCGTTACAACCATTCGAAGAAATTATACGAAGAGGCTCCTTGAGTCGTTACAACCAACGAAAAGGCTTCTTGAGCCGTTACAACCATTGAAGAAACTATATGAAGAGGCTCCACGAGCCGTTACAACCAACGAAGAGGCTTCCTGAGCCGTTACAACCATTCGAAGAAACTATACGAAGAGGCTTCTTAAGCCATTACACAAAACCAATGAAGAGGCTCCTTGAGCCATTACACAACCATCGAAGATACTCCTTGAGCTATTACATATTCTCGAAGAAATCAAGAGGTTCCTCGAACCCACACACTCTCCACAGAAGACATTGACACAAGACCCTTGAAGAAATTGCGGTTGAAGACCTTAGAAAAAAGATTGACCGGTTCGGGTAGCATTTCGAGGGGTTACATCAAAACCCGCTCTACGAGGTGTCCCATTATGAACCTTTGAGCACCACGCGTACTTCCGAGGGGAAAAAACAACCATGGTCGAAACACGCAACGAGGGGCTAAGGGTACGCCCTGTTGACCGGCGGAAAGCCCTTTAGAAGTATCATGAGTTGACTTGCTCCTCATGATACGACTCGGGGGCTTTAGCCAAATGCTCTCTAGAGGTGTCCCATTATGAGCCTTCGAGCCAATCACACGTCCTTTCGAGGGAAAAAACAACAACCCTTGTCGAAACACGCAACGAGGGGTGAAGTATACCCTGATGACCAGCGACCGTCCCTTTAGAAGTATCACGAGTCAACTTACTCCTCGTAATACGGCTCGAGGGCTCTAGCCAACCGCTTTAAACAAGGTGTCCCATTATGAACTTCAGAGCCCCCACGCGTCCCTTCCGAGGGGAAAAACAACAACCCTCGTCGAATCACGCAACTAGGCGACCGATTCCTTTAGTAGTATCACGGGTCGACTTGCTCCCTGTAATACACCTCGAGGGTCATAGCCACACAACTCCTGGGTGCCTTAACAGGAACCCGAGGAGCCTCGCACGTACTTCCAAGGAGTAAAACAACAATCCTTGTCAATCCTTGAGCTCATCCTTCGGCTAGCTCTGAAAATTGCCTAAGGCCTCCAAGCCCGAACTAACCTTGGGAAAAGCAACGGAAAAAAGATGGGAAACCGACGCCGGGTCCTCACTAGGGTAGGGGCGGCTAAATGAGACAATTGTGCCTTGCTTCGGTGTTGTCTATTGCCTTTCGGCGCCTTCGACGAAGCTTCTGTTAGGAGTCGTATCCTCGAAGGAGGCCACTAGATCGTCAGAGAAACAAAAGAAGAATAATATGTGGCAGCAATAAAGAAGAGAGAGGAAACTACACAAATACACAGGTCTGAGACATACAAAACTCGGAATTCTTCTTCAAGTCAGATAAATGAGAAGAGGGGTCTCCCTTCTGAAGACCACAAAGCTGGAACAACCCGGGAGCCCTTGCCAACTTTGCCATGTTATACTTTCGAATGAAGTAACCATCATTCTCCATCTCAAGATAAATCTTCTCACAACGAGAAACGTCCAATGCGGCTACAACAGTCGACCAGGCGCTCTTCACCCCCTAAACATTGCAGCTGCGAGCCTTGGGCTTTGCAAAAAAAAAGGATACTTCAAACTCCAATAGGAAGAACTAGCCTCCGTCAAGACCCTCGGGCTGGAACCCCAAGGGGTGAGATAAAATAAAGGGGCCAAGCTCGTCTCCACGTCATACAAAGCCAGAAAGCATTCCACCGAGTAGAGTAGCCCCTGACTCCGACACACAAACTCGAAGCCCACCATGATGGCTAAAGCATTGGGAGTCCACTGGCTAAGGCACAACCCGCAAGCATCTGTAACCTCCTTGAAGAAGGAAGGCACAAACTTCCTTCATCCCGCCTCGATCTGCGGAAGATACACAGTCAAATACCCGACAGAAGGGTTGTTTACCCTTTGTGACTCTTCCAGAATCAGAACCGCCACATCATCCGCCGCCACATTGTACTTGGCCATATGTTGATCCACCACCGCCTGCAAAAGGTTGCTAGGAATTTTCGCCACGCCCACATCCCGCTTTTTGGATTCTAGGCCTTTACCGCCGCCAGCCATCGATGAAGACCATGCAACAGCTGAATGCTTCTAGCGCTGGGTGAAGGGGGGAGAAAGAAGAGCCGATCTGAAAGGTGAAGGGGGAGGAGTCGAACTAGAACTGGTCGCCCTGACAACATCTGAAGAAGACATACTGGGAGAAGAAGAAAGGCGGTATTTTGGCTGAAAAGAAGGAAAGAAGGAGTAAGTGCCCGTCTAATCTCTGCTCCTTAAAAACTAATAAATACCCCTAGCGTACGATATAAGCTGGAAGAATCCCGAGAAACCAGGGCGTAGGATAGACACACAATCAAAAGATTAGGCCCCAAAACAATTACTTATGATGACGTAGACTCACCTAGGGCTCGTATCCGTCCACGTGGCCTGATCTCTAACCCTAGTCTTCCCACTGTCCCCCTCATTCCCCTAGTCTTTCCAAGCCCACAGGTAAATAGGTAAGCGGTTTGCGTTATCTATATAACCTTCCCCCGACCCCTCGTTGTTGGAACGAGGGAGGGGGTCGTATTTGCACGTGCAGATACATTCCTTCGTAGTTAAGCAAAGAAACCACCGACCCACTTGGCCAATCAACACCCCCTGCTAAGCTAAGCTTTTGCGTCATCTTTCACTACTCGAATGCGTTGTCGCGCGCACAGACGTCCACCGCCCTCTTCCCTCAATATCGAGGCAAGGGTATGAGGTGTAATACGGTGTGAATTGAGCATCGCGTACACCGGGGTCACATGCAGACACCACTTGCTCTATTCTACGAAAGCATTAAAGTGCTCTAGCACCCTCGACTCAATATGCACGCCAACACGTGCCTCATCGGAAAAGACACCTATACCCTCACTTTGCCCGGAAGGGGGCTCACCATAAATGCAGGGCGAAAAGACAAGAGGATAAGGACGGGAGCAGGCATGTCGAGAGAGAGAGATAGAGAGAGAGAGAGAGAGAGAGAGAGAGAGAGAGAGAGAGAGAGAGAGAGAGAGAGAGAGAGAGGGAGAACCGCCACACGTGGAGAAGGAAGGCCCGGGGCCCAAGCCCGCAGAAGAACTACTGGAATCACTTCAACGAGCGCCCAACGCTCCCCTCGCCCCCGAGCTTGCCGAGTCCAGAGCCGTGTCAGGTCGTGACTAACATTCGAGCAGGAATCGACGACGCGCGCAGGACCTTACCCGAAAATTCGCGGAGTCATCAATTACATTAATAAACTTCCCTTAAAATATCTAAGAGTTAGTATTTATTTTGAGGTACTTTTAAGTGGGCAAATTACATTAGAAAATCAAAAGATATATATCAAACAACTTTTTGAAAATGAAAAATTGATTATCTCATGAAAGTAATACGATACATAATTTAAATTTGCTCTTACGTACTGATTGGTGTTAGAGTCTACTTCATATTGTATCATGGTTATGGTGTGGCAATGTGGCTCACTTTTCCTTGAGCAGGGTGACTCATACATGATACATCGCTTTCAAAGAGATGAGATAAGGCGTTGCATACACCTATGTACCATACTTTCTATATTAATATACGTATGTGATGTTTAAAATATTATATAAAGTTCTATGCATGCCTCTGCTTGGTTCCTAGAAAATGGGGTGAGAACGTAAGTGATGTTTAAAATATTATATAAAGTTCTATGCATGCCACTTGGTTCCTATAAAACGGGGTGAGGTAAACGAATAGGAGAAATATTCTTTTTTGAACCAAGTACAAAATTTATAGGAAAAAGAAAAAACTTTTCTGGAAAAGATATGAAAATATCTTCAAAATTAGTAAAATGTTCAAAAAATCTTAAAATTTGTAGTCTCCTACAAATTAAATATGTATGCTATCTTCCAAATAATTTAGATCAAAATTGTCGTTTTTCTCCCAGCTATGTGGAAAACCTTCATCAAACTTTAGAATAGCTCTAATTGTCAAACGTTCTCTGTCTTTCTTCATATACAATATGTGTGGAAAACCGATGGAAATTCAAAAACTTTTAATTTCTAACTACCAAAATTTACTACGTACTTCTGAAAACAATTTATAAATCTTTTGTACAATCTTTTACAACGACGTACTAATTTTTTTAACGTAATAATCGTTTCGTTTTTTGTAATAGCTACTCATCATCTCTAAAATGGCTAAATTTGGACTTTATCCATACGTTCACCTGATTTCATGAATCTTCTTTATGTCCAATTACCAACTGTTCTTTCCATTTCAGTTAGGTATACCTTTCAATATTACGAACCCTGGTGTCCCACATATGTAGAAATATGATATTGGTTGTAGAAGTTTCAATCTGAATCGGGTCAATTTTCTTTAAGTTATGCGTAAATTTTAATTTTTGAAAGTTTTCTTTCTAGTGGATGATCGGTCGTGGCAAGCAGATTATATATGTTTATTCATATTTTAGGTATATTAGGTATTAGATAATAAGTATCTTGACAAAATAATAAACTTTTCTCGTATCATGGCTTAAACACGTATGTTGAGTATTCTTCGGTTTCAAATATATTAATCGTACTTGTAAGTTTAAAATAAATCAAATCAAACTAGCAAGTTCTTAAAATAAAAAGTAATATAATTCAACATAGAGAATGCGCAAAAGACAAAGAAAAGAATAGGGAAGACATTCAGAAATAAAATTATTTAATTGTTTGAGTGACTTGTCTTTTTAGTATTATTTTGATAAAATATTTTAGTTTAAAATTATAATCATAGTTTTCAGATGTTAAAATTATGCTAAATGCAGAAAACTTCAAATACAGCTATATTTATGAAAAGTGAACAACGATGCCAAATGCAAGATTAAAAAATAGTTTTTCATAAGATGTTTCCTGGAAAATCTGATCTTGCGGAAAAGAAAAATACCCATATCACGAAAAAATATTCCAGATTCTAAATGTAATCTCGCGTCAATTAAGTTATAAGTAACAATAACTGACTAAATAAGGCATATTGCAACAAAAATAAATAATTCAAAAAAGGTTTTTAGTTTGTTTGGAACTCCAAGTGGTGATATAAAGTTTTGATGACCTTCTAAGTACTAAAAATGCATTTGGAACTAACAGGTCCCAGGAGAATTAGTTTAACTTTTCCACGTACCTCCATTTCAGTTATAGTAATAAACAAATGAATGGTGAGTGCCATTGTTCGTCAAACTAATCGCCATTGTTCTATGTGATTGAAACATTTATAATGATGATTGTGTTCAAGGCTTCATAACAATGTTCTCATTCTATCCGATCACCTTTCAAAAATTAAATATTGTTTATACAACTATAAACAAATCAATAATCGGGTATACTTAGACAGATAGAAACATTGGCAGCAAAATTCTTAGTGTTCGGTTAAGATTGTAGAGAAAATATATTTCCTTGAATATTCACAAAGGTAATTACAAGTATTTATATGTTACAAGAGACCTAGTCTAATATGGAGTTACTAAATTACATTAGAAGAATAAAATAAATACTATAAACTATTTTATTCTATTATGCCCCCGCAAGATGGAATGACTAAGAGACACACCAATCTTGTTACAAATATTAAGAAATTGCACAGACGATAGAGCCTTGGTAAGTAAGTCAGCAAGTTGATCCTCAGAACGAACATGGGAAACCCGAAGAATACCATGTTGAACATGCTGACGAATAAAGTGATAGTCAAGAGCAACATGCTTCATCCGAGAGTGAAAGAAGGGATTGGCACGGAGTTGCGTGGCACCAACATTGTCGCAATAGATGACTGGTTGACGCGGGGTAGAAACACCAAGCTCGGTTAGAAGAGAAAGAAGCCACCGGAGCTCCGCCGCAGTGGAAGCAACCGACCGATACTCAGCTTCAGTGGAGGACCGCGCAACCGTGCGCTGTTTCTTGGAACTCCAGGAAACAGGATTGGAACCCAGAAAAACAATATAAGTACCCGTAGAGGTGTAATCATCCTTATCACCAACCCAATCAGCATCAGAGTAAGCATGCAGAGTGAGAGGACTCCGAGATCGAAGAAGAATGCCATGATCAAGTGTGCCATGTAAGTAGCGAAGAACACACTTAGCAGCGTTCCAGTGCTCAACCCTGGGGGACTGCATAAACTGAGAGAGTTTGTTGACAACAAAGGAGATATCCGGACGAGTGAGAGAGAGATACTGAAGGCCACCAAGAACGCCCCTATAAACACTCGGATCGGAAATAGGGGCGCCACCATCACGGCGAAGCTGACAAGTGGCGGCCATCGGGATTTTCACAGGGCGAGACGCAGCCATCTTAAATTTGGTCAGTAGATCGAGGATGTACCGACGCTGAGAGAGGATAAAGCCATCAGGATGAGGTTGAACCTCAACACCCAAAAAGAAGTGAAGAGGTCCAAGATCCTTGATGGAAAATCGGCGGCCAAGACTAGTAGTAACCGAAGAAACATGCGAGCTATCACTCCCTGTGACAATAATATCATCAACATAAACCAGGATATAAAGGAGAACACCACCACGGCGAAAGATAAATAACGAAGGATCCGCCCGAGAGTTTGAAAACCCGGAAGACAAGAGAAACGCCTTGAGTTCGTTATACCAAGCCCGTGGAGCCTGCTTAAGGCCATAGATCGCCTTTCTCAGACGACACACATGAGAAGGACGATCACAATCAATGAAACCAGGGGGTTGAGTCATAAACACATCATCGTACAGACGACCCTGAAGTAACGCATTACTGACATCCAACTGACGAAGAGACCAACCCTGAGAAACCGCCTGAGAGAGGATAACGCGAATAGTGCTCGGCTTAATGACGGGGCTGAATGTCTCATGAAAGTCGACACCAGGACGTTGGTGAAACCCCTTGGTCACCAGACGAGCTTTGTACCTATCCACTGTACCATCCGGGTTGCGTTTGATCCGAAAAACCCACTTGCAACCCACAATATTGAGAGAGGGAGACGGTGGGACCAGATTCCAAGTACCATTCTGAAGAAGTGCCATAAACTCAGTGGACATGGCGTCTCGCCAGGATGGGTTAGCAAGAGCCTGAGAAACACATGTTGGTTTGGTATCAGAAGAGGAAGGAAGAGAAGCAGAGAGATTGAGCTTGTGGATGGGTTTGGAGATATTATGCATCGAGCGAGTGACTATAGTGCGGAAAAAAGCTAGAACAAGGGCGCCCGCAGACGTTCCGGGTGGATTTAGAGCGATTGCGGGCTGTTCGGGCGAAGTTTGCGCACGCGCGAGCGTGCCGGTCTAAGTAGGCGCGCTCGCTGGCGCGACAGGCGGGCCGACAGGCAACGCGGTAGTGTTTTGGCGCGCGCCCAGGTCCGCAGGTATAGTTGGTGAGCTGGGTATTATAATGTGAGGCGGGTCGGAAGAAGAAGAGACATTAGAGGGAGCCGGAGCCGGAGGAGAAGAGGAAGAAAGAGAGGCAAACAGCAAGATAGACTCAACAAATTTGACATGACGAGAGACATAGAGACGATTGGTAATAGGATCAAGACACAGATACGCACTCTGGGAGGGCGAGTAGCCCAGAAAAACACACGGAGCAGAGCGACTGGCAAGTTTGTGAGGCTTATGAGGACGAAGCCAAGGGTAGCAGAGACAGCCAAAAACCCGAAGTTTGGAATAGTTCGGATTAAGGCCAAGAAGACACTGATAAGGGGATTTCATAGAGAGACGAGGAGTAGGCATGCGATTTATGAGATAAGTAGATGTGGGAAGAGCATATGACCAATAAGAGAGAGGAAGAGACGCGTGGTGTAGTAACGTGAGGCCTGTTTCAACAACGTGACGGTGTTTGCATTCAGAGACACCATTATGTTCAGGAGTATGTGGTGGGGGCGTGGGATAATGCAATGTATTCACCACCATTGTCGGAGTATAAGGTTTTGATTTTATGAGTAAATTGAGTTTCAACCAAAGCACGAAATTTAATAAAGACTTGTTGAACATCACTTTTGCATTTAAGAGGATAAAGCCAAAAGTATCTAGTAAAGTGATCAACAAACACCATATAATATTTAAAACCATCAATAGAGATAAGTGGTGAAGTCCAAACATCAGAGTAAATAACTTGCAGAGGATGATGCGACACAATTGTAGAAACATGAAAAGGTAATTTATGCATTTTATTGCACTGACACGCGTTGCAATTAAAAGAAGTTGACGCAGCACCAAGAGTATCTAACTGAAAAACAGATAAAATAGAATTTAAAATTGGGCTGGAGGGATGCCCAAGACGACTATGCCAAGCTGAAGCAAAAGTTTTGACACCAGAGAAGGCAAGGAGAGGAGTGGCGACAGACCTGGAAGGCTTGGAAGAGGACCATTGATAGAGACCGTGTTTAGTATTGCCCTGAACTAGGATTGCCCCCGTACGTTGATCCTTGACACGAAAAGAGGAGGGTGAGAACTAAATAGTGGAGTTATTATTTTTACAGAATTGGGAGACAGAGATAAGGTTGTGACGAGCAGAGGGAACACAGAGGAGTTTATTAAGATGAAAAGAACGAGTAGAAGAAGGAAGAATACCAGAACCAACGTGAGTTATAGGCATGCTAGACCTCTTGCCGACGATAACCTCATCCGACCCAGAGTACGGCGCATGCAAAGAGAGGTTCTGAAGATCCGAAGGGACATGATGACTTGCTCCACTGTCGAGAATCCAATTGCCAGAATCAGGTGCATTGGCGGAACAATGAACCTGAGGGGGCGCAGCTGAGGATCCGTTCCAGGGTGCCGAACCACGCGGTTGCCACGGGGTGGTAGACGGCTGCTGAGGAGAGGAGCCTGAGTTGGATTTGGCCAGGATACGGAAACTGGGACAGTATTTGACAGTGTGACCTTGAACACCACAAGCCTGGCAATAACCGAGATAAGGACGGGATTGGCCTGAGCGACCACCACGACCACCACGAGAGAGGGCATGGCCGCCGCGCCCACGACCAATCGAAGGACGTTGCTCCGCCGAGTTTGCTGTAACCGGAGTCGGCAGGAGACCAGGTTGTGTGGCTAAAAGCTCAAGTTCATGATTAAGGAGCGTTTTATGAAGGGCAGCAAAAGAAACCGGAGTGTCACGGTATTTGACATTATCAACAATGCCTTTGTACTGATCATCAAGCCATCACATATAGAGTCAATAAAATCCTCATGATCCATTTGTTTTCCGAGAAGAGCAAGTTCATCAAACCGCCGTTTAGCCTGATGAAGATACTCAGAGATGGAGTTAGTACCTTTCGTCAGATGCTTCAGTTGTGTCTTGATCTGTTTGATGTGACCCCTGGTAGGGGTGGCATAGATGGAGACGAGTGTATCAAAAGCATCTTTGACAGTACTGGTGCGACTGATCATGGAACAACATCTGCCTCCAGGGTTCCAATGAGAGCAAAGAAGAGAATTCGATCCTGGCGTCTCCAGGTCTGAAACTTCGGGTTTGGAACATCACCCTTGTCAGAGGAGATATGGGGCGGCGGACATGGAGTGGAACCATCAGGGAAGCCTTCAAGACTGTAGCCTTCAAGAGTAGCAACAATTTGGAGTTGCCATGAAAGAAAGTTTGTGGCTGTGAGTTTGATGCAGTGATTGAGATTTACTGCAAGAAGAGGAATCGAGGGTTCGTATGGATTGGACACCGAGCCAGAAGAGGCAGAGGAGGAGGCCGTCGCTGGTGTTTGGGGATCGGACGACATGGCAAGAAGAAACGACAGCTGGCGGCGGCGGTGGTGAGAAAATTAGGGTTAGAAGAGAAAGAGAGAGGTCGCAAGTCAGAAGACTGCTGATACCATGTAGAGAAAATATATTTCCTTGAATATTCACAAAGGTAATTACAAGTATTTATATATTACAAGAGAACTAGTCTAATATGGAAATACTAAATTACATTAGAAGAATAAAATAAATACTATAAGCTATTTTATTCTATCAAGAATGTCTTCCCATGAAATTATAGATACATATTTAGGGTCATATGGCCAGCATATATCTTGAAAAATAGAAATCATATTTCTATCTTTAGAAATTATTTAAATTACCGTTGAGTTAATTACCGACTTTCCTGTATTAGAAATAAGTATCCGCTAGTCGTTTTTCCATCTTCAACTTGATTTAGGTAAATAGCATGTTGATATATAGTTTAGTTCAAACACTTAGTGCAGATTTTAATCATCTTAAGATTAGATAAATTCTTCCTCTCGTAGAACACTCTTCAGTTCTCCTCTATAATCGTCAACTCTTGAACATTGATTATTTGATTAGATCAATGCAGATCTATATATTTTCAATTGTTGACTGCTTTGTATTTAACAATTTAACATGGTATCAGTGGACCGGGAACTTGATCTCAATTTGCTTCCACCTTAAATCAACTTGATCCTCTCAGTTATTTTTTTTTTTTCTTTTTTTTTTTTATCGATCAGTTCCCTCTTCTCTCTCGATCGAAAATGTACATTTATGAAACAAAATGTACTCATCAATTGGATATATCATGCATGAAATCCTCTTGTGATTTTAAAAATCTGCACGAAGTCTCTCTATGACTTGTTAATTTTTTAAAACCTCCATGTGTGGTTTCATATACTCGACATAATATCCTCTTTATGAAACTACAATGGAGTTTGTGCAAGTTACGCAATTTTGTGCAACTTGTTAAAATCACAATGAGAATCTAGACGATTATCAAATCACAATAATTTCTCCTGTAGAGTTTTGAAACCAAAAAAGGGTTTTATACATTTTACTCTTGTTGACTTGAATTACACAAGCAATTATTTTACTGCAACCCATGATATTACCTAAGAGAGAATACAGGAATGAGCGACGCTATACCTTCGTTGTTTACATGGGAATGTTTTGGCTCTTGTGGACAAAAATGGGGGGAGGGAATTAAGAAAGATAAACAAAACATTTAGGGGTTTCATGTCTTTTTCGTGTCTTTATCATCTTTTTGGTGTCAGAGTTTATCATCCTTTAGGTGTCAGAGTTTATTAAGAATAATTTTTTTGATGATTGAGTTTATTAGGAATATTTAGAAGTGGCAATCTACGTGAACTATAAACAATGTTAAGATGGAGCTACATAATTGCGCAGTTGACTTCTAACTGTGTACGGCATCGTTGTCGCAAAGAGTATAACCACGTCAAAAATAGTATTGTTGGTTTAAGCGTGCTAGTGTCATCTGATTAGGATAGCTAGTTTTGTGGCCAAATAATTTCTATTATAACTACGCAATATTAATTATCTGATTATTTGTGGACGACAATGGGCGGGAAAACGGTTGGAGATAATCTATATTATTAATTAGTGCGAGACTGCAAGTAGAAGAGTTTGAAGAGCAAGGGAGTGGGAGTTTTTTAAGACTCAATTCAGCAAATGTTTGACATAATTTTGGTAGCACTTAGCTGATAATGATGCGAAATTTTCTAAGTTCAAGGGCATGGACCCGTCATAGTCTTCGTAGACCAAATTTTTAGAAAAACTATTTCTCGTGTACCGTATTATTTGCAGAAAGACCATCGCTACAAGAAAATGTTGTAATGGGGTCAAAAAAATTACTCACCATTGCTATATTTTCAGTGAGCATTGATCAATGGCTACAAAAAGTTTTGTAACCAGCTTTTGTTACTATTGGCCTTGTAGGCATAAAGTTATCGCTACAAGAATATGAGGCAATGGTGTCAATAATATGGTGAGTGATTAAAATCTGTAACCATGTAGCAATTGAATTTAAATTCATGAAGTCCAAAAAATTTGTAGCCAGCAATGGTGAGAAAATAATCACTCACTAAGCATGGGGTAAAAATAATCAGTCACCATTGGACACAATGGTGATAAAATAATTTGTAGCCATGCAAAACAAATAGGGTCAGAATAATTTGACCCCATTTATTTAAATCGTGGGGTCAAAATTATTTGATAGCACGATTTAACGGTCCGGATCATGCAAAAATGCACGATCTGGATCGTTAGATTTAATAAAACAAAAAGAAAACGAAAAATAGGCAATGACATCCGATTTTTCGGATGCCACGTGGTGTCACAAAAATCTGACACCATGGTAAACATCCAAAAAATCGGATGCCATGCTTTAATTAAAGAAAAGAAAAACAAAATTGGCTATGGCATCTGATTTTTCGGATGCCACATGTTGTAATTAGAAGAATTTCATTTTAATTAGGACAGTTTTAGTAAAAGTGTTGGATTTCGTTTTAAAAATTAGGAAAAGTTAAGAAATATTATGGAATTTAGGATAAAACTAAAATTTAGGATAACATAGGGAAATTAGATTTGTAGTTAAATTAAATGGCATATTTACATTAGTAATTAACACTTTGATGACAATTATTGTATAATTAGTAATTGAACTATAAATTTCATAGTAATTTGAGTAAAATTAATTAGTAATTAAGTTTAGCAAGGTATAAATCATGATTATATATGTGTACTCATTCTATTAGTAGTAATTAGGAGAATTTCATTTTAATTAGGATAGTTTTAGAAAAAGTGTTGGTTTTTTTGTTTTAAAAATTAGGAAAAGTTAAGAAATATTATGGAATTTAGGATAAAACTAAAATTTAGGATAACATAGGAAAATTAGATTTGTAGTTTAATAAATGGCATATTACATTAGTAATTAACACTTTGATGACAATTATTGTATAATTAGTAATTAAACTATAAATTTCATAGTAATTTGAGTAAAATTAATTAGTAATTAAGTTTAGCAAGGTATAAATCATGATTATATATGTGTATTTATTCTATAATTAGTAGTAATTAGGAGAATTTCATTTTAATTAGGATAGTTTTATTAAAATTGTTGGATTTTGTTTTAAAAATTAGATTTATGTTAATTAGATTTATCATTTTGATTTCAACGTGTAATGCATGTATTTTCAATGTCTAATGTTGTGTTAATTAGATTTATCATTTGGATTGTTAGTCAATACAATAAAAGATTGTGATTCATTGTCTTTGCTCAATTCAATTTGTTTAATGTTATAGCATATGACGACATATTTTTTCTTTTCTGTTTCGAATCGCGACTCCTTTTTACGAGTATAATGCGAAGTCCTCATGAAGCGTATCAAATATTTTATAAAGAAATTACGTAAGTAATTATTATTTCGTTTAAAAGTTCAAGTTTATAGTGCAAGTAGTTATATATATCGTTTTCTAACACGTCCAATCATATCCATTATCCTTTTGTTACGTTGTTGACATGTCATTTTATAGTAAACGTGTAATGGTAAAATTCGAACACAAATTTATAGTTTAATTACTAATTGTACAATAATTGTCATCAAAGTGTTATTTCCTAATGTAATCATGCCATTTAATTAAACTATAAATCTAATTTTCCTATGTTATCCTAAATTTTAGTTTTATCCTAAATTCCATAATATTTCTTAACTTTTCCTAATTTTTAAAAAAATATCCAACACTTTTACTAAAACTATCCTAATTAAGATGAAATTCTCCTAATTACTACTAATTATAGAATGAGTACACATATATAATCATGATTTACTTAGCTAAACTTAATTACTAATTAATTTTACTCCAATTACTATGAAATTTATAGTTTAATTACTCATTATACAAAAATTGTCATAAAAATGGTAATTACTAATATAATCATGAGGCATTTTTTTAACCTACAAATCTAATTTTCCAATGTTCTCCTAAATTTGAGTTTTATCCTAAATTCCATAATATTTCTTAACTTTTCCTATTTTCTAAACAAAATTCTAACACTTTTACTAAAACTATCCTAATTAAAATGAAATTCTCCTAATTACTACTAATTATAGAATGAGTACACATATATAATCATGATTTACCTAGCTAAACTTAATTACTAATTAATTTTAATCAAATTACTATGAAATTTATAGTTTTATTATTAATTATACGAAAATTATCATAAAAGTGTTAATTAGTATTAAGTTAATTAGTAATTAAGTTAAGAATTAGTAATTAAATTAAGAATTACTATTAAGTTAATTAGTAATTAAATTAAGAATTACTAATATATGCTTTATATTAAGTTAAGAATTACTATTAAGTTATTTAGTAATTAAGTTAAGAATTACTAATATATGCTTTAATTAAAGAGAAAAAAAAATTCGCTATGGCATCTAATTTTTCAGATGCCACATGGTGTCAGAAAAATCTGACACCATGGCAGGCATACGAAAAATCGGATGCCATGCTTGAATGGATCAGATCATGCCACACGGCATGATATGATCCATTAGGTTTATTTTATTTTTTGTTTTTTTCTTCTTTTTCTTCTTTTCTTTCCTTTTCCCCCATTTTCTTCTTCCCCGCCCTTCTCCAAGCTCGGCCCTACACAAAACTCTAAGTTATGAAATATTATGGAATTTAGGAAAAAATTAAAATTTAGCATAAAATAGCAAAATTAAATTTGTAGTCAAATTAAGTGACATTATTACATTAGTAATTAACACTTTGATGACAATTTTTGTATAATTAGTAATTAAACTATAAATTTCATAGTAATTTGAGTAAAATTAATTACTAATTAAGTTTAGGTAGGTGAATCATGATTCAATATGTGTACTCATTCTATAATTAGTAGTAATTAGGAGAATTTCATTTTAATTAGGATAGTTTTAGTAAAAGTGTTAGAATTTTGTTTTTAAAGATAGGAAAAGTTAAGAAATATTATGGAATTTAGGGTAAAACTCAAATTTAGGATAACATAGGAAAATTAGATTTCTAGGTTAAATAAAATGCCTCATGATTATATTAGTAATTAACACTTTTATGACAATTTTGTATAATTAGTAAAAAAATAAAAAATTCATAGTAATTAGATTAAAATTAATTAGTTATTAAGTTTAGCTAGGTAAATCAAATTACTAATTAAATTTAATCAAATGACTATGAATTTTATAATTTTATTACTAATTATACAAAAATTGTCATAAAAGAGTTAATTATTAATATAATCATGAGGCAATTTTTATCCTACAAATCTAATTTTCCTATGTTATCCTAAATTTGAATTTTATCCTAAATTCCATAATATTTCTTAACTTTTCCTAATTTAAAAAGAAAATCCAAAACTTTTACTAAAACTATCCTAATTAAAATGAAATTCTCCGAATTACTACTAATTATATAATGAGTACACATATATAATCATGATTTACCTAGCTAGACTTAATTACTAATTAATTTTAATCAAATTACTATGAATTTTATAATTTTATTACTAATTATACAAAATTGTCATAAAAGTGTTAATTAGTATTAAGTAAATTAGTAATTAAGTTAAGAATTAGTAATTAAGTTAGAAAAATCGGATGCCATGCTTGAACGGATCAGATCATGCCACACGGCATGATCTGATCCATTAGATTTATTTTATTTTTTATTTTTTTCTTCTTTTCCTTCTTTTCTTTCCTTTTCCCCCATTTTCTTCTTCCCCACCTTTCTCCAATCTCGGCCCTACACAAAACCCTAAGTTATGAAATATTATGAAATTTAGGAAAAAATTAAAATTTAGCATAAATTAGCAAAATTAAATTTGTAGTTAAATTAAGTGACTTTATTACATTAGTAATTAACATTTTTTTTTTTAAGAGTGGCGTCCAAAAAATCGGACGCCACGCTTTTTCGTTTTTTTTTTTTTTTTTTGAAATCGTGGTGTCAGAATAATCTGGCACTGCGATTGTAGCTTTGTGAGCTAATAATCAGTCACCACGGTTTTTTATTTTATTTTAAAAACAAAAAACCATGGTGACTGAATAATCACTCACCATCATTATTCCGTCACCACATTTTCAAAAATTATAAAAAAAAATTGGTGGCGGATTTACCGCCACTTTTTTGCCAAAATTTCAGTTTTTTTAATTTAGTGGGCTTTTCCCTCCATTTTATTATATATATATATACATATATATATATATATATATATATATATATATAAACATGAAATATATAGTATATATATATATATATATATATATATATATGTTTAAAAAAATACTTATAAAATACATAGTATATATATATGTTTAAAAATATACTTATATATATGTTTAAAAAAATACTTATATATATATATATATATATATATATATATATATATAGGTAAACACACAAATCAATATATACATATATTATATACACACCTAACAATACATAACTAATATAACACCCAAAAAAAAAAAGAGTGATAAAGGAGAGGATTTTTCGGATTTTAGAGTGAGATTTTCATATTTTTTTAGGGAGAGGAGATGATTTTCGGATTTTTTGAGGGATAGTAGATAATTTTCGGATTTTTTGAGGGAGAGGGGAGTATTTTTCGGATTTTTTGAGGGAGAGGGGAGGATTTTCGGATTTTTGAGGGAGAGGAGATGAAGAGATGAAGTTTGTGAAAAATGGGGTATATTTATAGATATATGAAATTATGGTGACAGATTTTTTTGACCCCATTGCTATCACAAGGATTGTGCCCTCAATAGGGTCAAAAAAATCTGACACCATTGATATCACATAGATTGTGCTTTTGTATGGTCAAAAAAATCAGTCACCATGCGTGAACATAGTGACTGATTTTTTTGACCCCGCAAACTTTAAAGCAGTGGTGAGTGATTTTCTTGATCCCACACATAGCAACAAATAAATCTGTCACCATTGCTAATCTATGGTGACTGATTTTTTTGAAGCTATACAAATATCACAATATATCACAGATTTCTTATCTTCTTCCCCTCATTTCCCCTGTTTTCTTCCATTTTCACCTGTTTTCATCCCCAAAAACCTCCATCTTCAAATTTTTTTTCAAACAAACTCTCCAAAAATTTACGCAAAATCACTCCATTGCTCACAATTCTCTGAGAAGGTGATTTTAATACATTTACTGTGTTTTGTTGGCTTGATTTTAGTTGCTTAAATTTGGGTTATTTATTTACTTAAAATTATTATGTTTTAGCATGCAATTTAATTATTCAAATACAATAGTTTAATATTGAACGCACTTGGATTGATCTATGACCAGTCTGTTGACTCCTTGACTGATCTGCGAACCATAAAAACAAATTAGTTCACTAACAAATGGAGAGATAGATCTGTTTGAGACATAGTTTGTGAACTGTTCTGTAGGGAGTCGTGACTGCGTTAGAGTATAGCAATTTTCAGCAGTCCGATTTCCTGAAAAAATACAAAACCTTTGGTTATCAGATACATGACATTTATCTTGTGTAAACGTGACAACCAACTTTTGATCGCATAGCTGGCTTATGCTAATCAAATTATGCTCAAGTCCATCAACATGGAACACATCATTAAGTATAGGACACCCGCTAAGAATGAATGTTCCTTTTGCAACCACTTGACCCTTTTTACCATTACTGAACTGAACTGTTCCACTTGGACCAGAAACATAGTTGGTTAAAAGGTTTTTGTTCCCTGTCATGTGATGTGAGCAAGCACTGTCAAGATACCAACAATCAGGTGAGGCGTTTTCAACAGAAGAAAATGCAAAATGAATGTTTTTATGATTAGAACATTTCACCCTTATGTGATTCGTTGGTTCAGAATCTTCATCGGAGTCTTTAAACACTGTTTTTCGTGGAGTCTTCCGAGATGTCGGGTCTCGTGGTCCAATAGGTTTCTTTGCTGTGTTCCTTGATGAGTTCTGTTGTAAGTCAGGACAGCATGAACGAATATGTCCTTGACCACCACAATGATAACAGGCTCTGCTTGACTTGCGCATCCGTCGTGACCACCAAACGGGACTGGGCCTGTTCGGTTGACTGGACCTGCAAAAAACATGAGGCTGTGTGAAATTAGGATCACGTGCTAAGCTATCATTATCCATATCAGATATACTAGGAATCTCCCTGCTTAGACCGATCGGTGGGTGGTAACCAAGACCAGCATTATTAAAAATGGGACTAGGACTTTGATCAGAAACTTTGTTCTGATTGTCTGTGACAGTCTTATTGAGAACCTTAAGAACATCTTGGAAGTGAGATTCCAAATCCTCAAAAATGGTAATAGATTCTTTTATGTTTTGCACATTATTTCTGAGGGCCATGACTTGTCTATTTAGATCAACGTTCTTGCGTATCTCTGAAAACAAAATATTTCTAAGGATTCTGATTTCCCGAAAAGGATCAGGGGAATTATCGTCCTCAGTATCTTCGCTGTTTTCCTGAGTAGTCAAGACAGGTGGTAAGTCATGATTAAAGATAGAAGAAAATGCAAAAAATGTTCTTTCTTCAGATTCATCAATGCAACAATCTAACTCGTTATCACTGCATATAGATGTAATCGATATAATCTCAGAAGCAGTTTCAGAGTTGTCCTGGTCAGTCGCGACAGGTGATGAGTCAGGTCTGATGACAGAGGAGAGTGCAATATTGGCCTTTTCTCTTGTTTCATCTTCACTTTCAGATGACTCTTCATCACTCCAGGTGCACACCATGGCTTTATCTTTATTCTTCGGGAGAAGATTTGCACAATCAGTTTGTATGTGACCATAGCCTTGGCATTCCCTGCATTGAACACCTTTTCCTCTTCTTTTGTAGCTAAGATCATTAGCAGCGGAAGACTTTAATGAATTATCAGAGTTAGAAGGGAAAGTGTTCGTACCTTTGTTTTTCCACTTGGAAAACTTTCGGAGTCCTTTGGAGAGAAACGCGACAGATTTCTCAAACTCGTCCTTGTCGTCACTTTGAGGTTTGTTTTTGATTTCAGCTTTAAGTGTAACACCTTTCAAAGTAACTCCATTCAAATTCTTTTTCAACTCGAAAGTTGAGAGGGCACCCATGAGCTCTTCAAGTGACAAGTTTTCCACGTCTTTTGCTTCTTCAATCGCCTCAATTTTCATATCGAATCTTGAGGGTAAAGTGCGAAGAGTTTTCTGAACAAGTTTGGACTCACTGTACTCATCACCGAGGAGGAAGGCTTCATTAGCAATGTCTCTAAGTTTAGCATTGTATTGAGCTATTGTTTCATGATCCTCCATTTTGAGTTCCTCAAACCGTGTACCAAGGATTTGTCTTTTGGATATTTTCACGGATGGGGTACCTTCATGGGCAACGCGGAGGGCGCTCCATGCATCTTTGGCCGATTCACACTTGGAGATCAGTTTGAACTGATTTAGGTCGACTCCATTTAAAATTGCATTGATTGCAATGGAGTTGTGGCTCGCGTCTAGATCTTCTGCGTCAGACCAGTCGAGCTCTAGCTTCGCTTTCCATCTTTGTCTAGTGGTGGAGACCATCCTTTGAGAATGCTTTTCCACGCTTTCTGATTTTCCCTTTTGATGAAAGTTGTCATGCGGACCTTCCAGTATGAATAGTTAAATTCATTTAAGAGCGGCGGCTTTGATGATGATGATCCCTCAACGTTTTGTGCCATCAAATCTGCAAGATCTAAATAAAACCAGAATCTCACCAATGTAAGTAGGTGATAGGCTCTTGATGCCAATTGTTAGATCTTAAAGTCTAATACTTTACGTTATAAACAGTAGTTGCGGTACCTAGTCTAGACAGATAAGTAAGACAGGTAAGTAAGACAGTAAAGTAAGACAGCAGATTTTAACGTGGTTCGGACTATGTCCTACATCCACGAGGCTTTCGCCTGAATCAAACTTCTTTCAACGGACAAAAGTTAGTACACCAACTGGTTTTACTCTAACACCGAATCCCTCTAATGTTGATACCACCGGAACCTTTTTTGCGTCTACTCCGTTTGACCCGTAAGACCAAGACTCCCGTAATAATCTTCTTATGAGAATGCTTCCAAGCGAACTGCACGTACGTATAGATCCCTCTAACTGGCGCAATCCTTTCCCGTTGAACTCCCTTCAACTCTTGTCGGCTTCTCACGTTCTTGATGTAACTCAAGAGGGCGAAAACTAAGAAATCAAAATAAAAGAGAACACCTAAAGATGTATATTTTGTTACACGAGTGTTCTACATTGATTCCCAGGATTTCTACTATTTATAGGATAGCTCTCCTGAAAGATATCCTTGAATCTCGGCTAGTCTCCATATCCAGTCGAGACAGGATATTTCCAAATATATCCGAATCTTTCCGTGATAAGGCGATCCTTCCTTTTGCAACGTCTTTGTTTCCGTTTGATAAGATCTTCATGATCTTCGTATATTCTGCACATCAAAGACAAAGAAGAACTCCACAAGGAGTAGATTACTAAAGGATATAGGAAAGAGTTTGATAAAGATTAACTTTCCATAAGATAAGATACTATAAGATCAAGTTAAATCTTTCCAAACTCACCTAAATATTCACGCGTCTAATAACAAGATAAATACCATATAAACCGTGTGAATAAATAAGTAAATAAATCAAAGTAAATAAAACCGAATTTTCCTTTAAAATAATTTTGCAAACAAGGAAATAAAATCTAGTTGGACCTGGCAGTCCTGACTGTTCAACCGAGTTTGAAAGTTGTCGGACTTGCGGTCCTAACGATCGGACTATGGAGGGGAGTTTGTGGCTCTTCATTCCAATTTCTCTGCAAACGTCATTAGCTGGTTAACAACGCCGCCCTATACCTTGCGGGAAACAGTACCACCGAGCATTGCACTCAGCAAGTTTTGTCGCTTGGTCGGGTTCTCATATATCAGGAGTCTCTTCATCCTAAGTTCTGGGTCATTGCCTCTCAAACACATTTTACCTTACTAATTGAATTTCTACATTGATCCTCAAGCCTCAGTCTTTGTTTTCCACTCCATCTCGTCGGCACTCAAACTACTTGAAGCTTTGAGTTTTTGGCTGCTTGTGCTTTCCCTGGTTACATCCTTACTTTCACGAGAAGCTTGATTCCTCTTTCATGGAGTGTATTTTCCTGTGTTATTCCTTCTCTTAGATTTCTTACCACTGTCTTGACTGTCTAACGACACATATTTGTGTAATGCCATGTTGGGTTTGGTGAAGATAAATTTCCCATATTATTCTACCCCATGTCGCATGCTGTACTGTGCATCTCTCGTCTTTGCACGGTTCTACTATAGGCACCCCCAACCACTGCAGTTGGCGCGTGCACTAATGTCTATTGACCTCGATCTATTGTAGGTGCGCAAACTACTGTCCGAGGCGTCTGCACCAGTGCATGTCTCCTCGGATCTATTGAAGGTGCCCCATCTGCTGCCCGAGGTGCCTACAACAGCAACTGCTATTGAGCTCGTGTGTATGCCCTTGTGCGAGAGCCCGCAGCTCTAGGCTCCATCCCTCAGCCCCTTGGCGAGTTCCTTCCATGTTGGCTCTTCAGTCATGCCAATGGGTCAACTTCTCTCTGCTGCCTCCAGCCCTGTTCCCATGTCTCACGTGCCTCCCTTGGCGCACTCACCAAATGACTACTCGGGCTATGAGCAATATATTCACACCCAAGCATACTCACAAAGCATCCCTTTTCTGGTCCTGTTGAGCCCTGTTGTGTTTCTCAAGATCTTAAGGATAACTGTACGAAAATCACGGATGACTACACTGGTCTAATCAAGCATGAAACTTGGAACCTGGTTCCCTAGCCTCCTAACAAATATATTGTGAACATCAAGTAAGTTTTTCGAATCAAGCGCAATCTTGGCGGCTCTTTTGGTAAGTACAAAGCTCGTCTGGTGGCAAAGGGGTTCACGAGCTACCGAGTCTTGACTATAAGGGGATCTTTAGTCATATGGTTGATTCGGTCACAGTTTGACTCATCTTTTTTCAGCTACTACGCATGATTGGACCATGCTCCAGCTCGATACTAGTAATGCCTTCTTACATGGTGACCTTCTTGAGAATGTCTTTATGGTTTAGCCCCACGGTTTCGTCGATCCAACTCATCCATATCATGGTTGTCATCTGCATAGCCCCCTGCACTTGGTATTTGGCTCTTAGTGACTCCCTTTTGTCATTTAATTTTACTCAGACGAAGTCCAACACTTCTCTTTTTGTGTACTCACAAGCTAGAGTTTCTGTTTATATCTTAGCCTATGTTGATGACATCATTGTCAGTGGTAATGATCCATCTCATATTGCTTGAGTCATTTTCTTTCTCATCACTAAGTTTGCAGTTAAGGATCTGAGTGTGCTTACTTGTTTTCTTAGTGTGGAAGTCCTTCGTTGTCATGAGGTTTTTGTTCTTATCCCAAAATAAATTATATTGGTGATATTCTTTCTTGACATCGCATGGATGGTGCCAAAACACTCACCACACCCATGTCCTTGGCATTCGTGGCTCATCTAAGAATCACCAAGTCATTGGCACTATTTGACTTTCACTACATCTCATTCAGCACTCCTACGTGAAACGTGAAACATATTTATGTAGATTTGCAGTTCGTTTGTGACTTGGTTCGCAAAGGTTTTCTCCAAGCTTCTTATGTCACTACTAGCACTGTGGATCAAATTGTTGAATTCTTACGAAACCTCTTGAACACTGCCAGATTCAGTTGTTGCGTTTCAAAATCACTGTCTCCGATGATACGTCAATTTTGCGGGAGCGTATTAGACACATTCCTACTTAGTATAAATTTATTTTATTTCCTTACAATTATCATGCACATAAATAACTTAGGTTTTTGTATCTCTGTATAAATACTTTTGCTCTCATTAATAATATCATCACTTTATATTTTTTATCACCCCACATAAACCAAGACGTACAAGTTACGAGATTATTTCATACTTCTATCGTATGGATACTAGTCTCTTTCCTTCAAGGATGTCAATCATTTGGTGTTCGCACGGCCTTGCAAGAATACGACAAAAATTCTCTATACAGAACGACCTTAGAGATTACATGTGTGAATTCTAAAAGGATTATGGCTTCCTCCCGAAGTAGCTCTCTTTACATCCAAAGTCAAAACTTCTTGCTTGATTCTCGTGATTCTGTATGATCGGAATGATAACAATATCTCCCACAAGATCAAGCAAGATCGTGTCCATGGGTAAAGATACTCTTATAACCATGCATTAAGATATCGAGGAGAATCATGCATTCAGTTAATTATTCTCAACGAACCAACTACCAAGAAATTAAAGTCGACTTAACAAGACTATGGTGAAACCTAAAATCGTAGGCTCTCCTTATTATTTAAATTCTTTTCTTTTAAATGTCGTGTTTAGTTATAAAATTAGTTGATTAATTATTTACTTAATCCATTCATTTATTTAGATATAGATTAGTTTGCTTGGTAATTATCGTTTATCTTTCCCTATCGGACCAATACTAGGGACTTTAAAATTTCTATACTACTTGACTCCTAAACTTTTCAAATTCCACATCGATAGACGACATAAATTTATACATATGAAACTCTTATAATACATAGCATGCAGAGTTTGCATTCGGAATGCCTGTCCTTATTGTTACTCCAAGAGTTTGCTCTATTGTTGCGTTAATTGTTTACATACATACATAAGGAAAAGTACATGTAAAAATCTAACTAACCCTTGTATAGAAATTAATTAATAAGGGTGTAGACACATTAATTTTGTGTCTAATTAAACAATTTCATATTGTCAACTAAAAAGAAATAAATATTCCATGAAAATTTAATATTCAAGAGCTGGAAATATTTATTCAAAGAGAAGAAAATATTATTCCATAAAAATCTCAATATTCAAGAGATGAAATAAATTTGTCAAATCCCAAGAGAAGGAAATAATGCTCCATCAATTCCCAACTTGAAGTCTACCAAGTTTCACAATTATATGTCCTAAAAAGGAATCAAAGGATGTCTAGAATTGCAACTCTAAATTTATTCAAATTTCTATAAAGTTTATGTGTACTAATTTTTCTTGTTTTTTTTTTAAGAACCTAAAATTTTATTGCTACAACGTGTACAAACTATTTCATCATTTTTTTCCCTAGGGTTGAACCTGAAATCAACAGATGGGACGCGCGGTTCAGTTAATTCTCATTCAAAAAGCCTGTCCACTTACGATAAAACTTTTCTTTTTCATTTTGAGTCCTTTTATGTTTATTTTTATATTATGTAGGTTTAGCATAGAGTTTGGCGAGAAGAAGCCAAAAAAAAAAAAAAAAAGCAAACTTTCATGAGTTAGTGAGAGCTATGTGGAAAAAAATATGCCTTGAGATATACGTCATTAGAAAACCTAGGATGTCAAGTTTTCAACCCAAAAATATTATTACAATTTTGATATATGGAAAATAAGTTACGTAAATGTGTGCAAAATTGTTCCAAGCGAGCGCGACAACGATGACCATGTTGGAATCCACTAGCAATGGTAGCGTTAACTAATAAGGGTGTTAGATTTTATTTCGCAGAACCTTGAACTTATATGATCTTAACTATGGAGTTGTAACTTCAATTGATTTGATTGAAACAACAACCAGATTATTGAACACAATAAGATTAATTAAACTTTCTAAGTTCAAATCTTTTAATTGATTAACTTTGTAAAACCAGATTTGTTTACTTACTTTGAAAGCATCCTTTGAACATGGTTAATAATGTGCAAGATAAGCAAAGCAGTAAATAAACAAACACGCCGGGATTTTACGTGGTTTGGACAACTGTCCTACTCCACGAGGCTTCTCGCCTAATACTTCAGACCTCTTTCAAAGTATCAAACGATTTACACTTATTGGACTTAACTTTAACTCACCGAATCCCTTCTATAGTTAAAACCTATAAGCTACGGCTTTGTTACTTCTATTCCGTCTGACTGAAGATGTTCTGCCTCGTTCAAACTTCTTTGATCTTGCTGGACTCTTCTGGTTGTGTTTGAATAAGACTTTGAAAGAATAAGTGAATAAGGATTAAACATTTTCCTTAATAAAACTATGAAACTAAATAATGAAACTAACTCTGAATCTTTAGTATGACTTGTATTATAATTCGCTCAAAGGTTAAATGATACAAATGAAACGACCCTTCTGTTTATATGATCATCAATTGGTCTGATCCGTTCCAGCCGTTGCAATAGCTTGCGCATTTTACAGCTTTTGAATCTTCCCGATTGAAATCGATCTTTATGTTCTTGATGCATGATTCCTGAAATAAGACCACGTACAAAAAAATTATTCTCCAATTCAAAAGATCAGCTCAAAATATCTAGGAATAAAAAAATTGGCTTTCCAAATAGTAGATAAGTTAAGTAAACCTTTTCTTATACTAAATAAGATAGGATAGTATCCTAAGATAAACTCTATCTTTTAAAGATGGAAACACATTATCTCATCAATCTTTTAATTCTAATCAAAACACGCAAACTGACTCCTAAATAAATAAGGATAAATTACGTTGAAGACGAACTTATTTTAAGGGATTAATTAAATCATGAAGTAAATTACACGGACAGTAAATACAGTCCTAAAACTGTAAAGCACTTAATTAACTATTCAGATAATTTCTTTATTAGATCTTTCTAAATTAACTGAATTAAGAACACATGAGTTAATTAATAAACTATGAAATAAATGCGAGCTGAACAATATGAAAGTAGCACAGTATGGACGGAAATTGGAGCAGGTAGTTGCGACACAAAGTAAAAACAGTTTAAATTACTCTTTTAACAATATCAAAGGTAATAAACTAATAGGACATTTACATGGTCCTAACAAATGCTATGCTTTTTGCTCTTTTAGCATGCTTATTTACTCACTTTTAATGTTGTTTTGTAATGTTTTAATCATTTTGTGTTTGTTTCAGTATTTTATATGTTTAGGAAGGAGTTTGGCAAAAAGAAGAAAAAAATAAGCAAAAAGAGCAACAAAGATTGAACTTCCAACAATTACTAGGAATTGTGTGTGATGATTAGGGAATGATTTATATATTATTGACAATCGAAAGATGTTTATTTTTCAGGGCACAAAAGGGGATCACAATTTGGACATATAGAGAATAAGTTGTGGCCAAGATGGTGAAATCGCGCGAAGTTGCTACCTGACTAGCTTTGGACGATGTATGCCACTGTAGCAGCGTTGGCAATGCTCCTCCATAGCGTTGTCAATGCTACTTTTTAGAATTTTGACCTAGCCGATACATGTATAACATTGACAATGTTGGGCAGAGCGTTGGCAACACTTCATATGGAAAATTAACAAAAAGTGTTGAAATCTTGCAGAATTGTCCAGCATCATAGATCAACTTAGAATCTACTTTTATGCTTATCCTATGCATGAATTCAACCTCCAAAAAATATATAGAAGGATCTACAGTTCTCACAGTCCAACAGATTATTCATTTACTTATAATAGAATAGCCAAACACTTTGAAAATTGACTATGTACTGGTGGACGTTCATGTACAATGCTATTATAGGAAGGCCAACAAGTTCACGATGATATCTTTGACCTTTTATCAGAAGGTGAAATTCCTCGTGAAACTCCCACTATTGTTGTTATTGGAGATTATGCGGTAGCACGGTTGTGCTATATTGTCATTAAATCCTAGAAGGAATTTGGTACAAGTGATGTTGACCCCTTCGATCAATTAAGAGATGAGAATAGGTTCCCAAAACGCCGAAAGAGGCAGGATGCAATTCGTTGCATATAGAACAAGAAGATCTCGAAGAAAAGGACATAGAAAAAAGGTCGACCGCATATCTACGTGAAATATTGTATATTTTTGCATGGTGGAATACTGAATTCAAGGAAATTGGCCCTAGGATAGTGGTATATCAACCCTCACATTAAGCCTGTTGGGCAAAAAAAGAGGTACTTTAGTAGCACTAAAATCAAGTCGTGGAGAAAAAAGTTAATGAGAAGTAAGCAGCTCTCCATCTTTACGAAGTTCATTATTCGAAAATCATCTTGAAATTGAGATAGCTACACGAAAATCATCGAACCAAGGGAAGTTATGACTCCCGTTAGAATTATTGCATCTCTTTATAATGAGTTAATAAGATAGATTATAAATTACTACTATCCAAATGAAAGTAGGACTCTACCAGTTGTTGCTATCCGAGTCGAACAAGGAGTTAGTGAGAATTATAAATTTGGAACTATATTTAAAAAGAATACCAGGAACAACTTATTCTAGTTTTGTTGTTATATCTAGGAACATAGCACAAAAGCTACTTATTCTAAATAAAATAAGTTAAAAAGGATAAAAAGTAGCCTTGAAATCTTAAAACCATTTAATGAGCGACATAAACTATTGATACGCAGAGGGCTTAAAAGAACGTTTTTTACGTTGGCAGTAGAATTTACCCCAAGCCAATTGTAGGAACGGAAACGATGATTATTTCGGTATGTGGGGCCATAAGAGAGTAGGGAGCACAAAGTTACGACATTTTTCGCAAATCCTATTCGATTTCGCGGAATTTAGAGATCTAGTCTAATTTTAGGAAGAAATTCAACCTTTTGTTGAAATTCGCAGCTTCAAGCCACGTTCACTTATTCGACATGGAGGGATCCTTCACGCCGCTTGAACAAGAGGCGCTTGTAAATTCACTACGAATTGGGGACTTGAGATGTGCCATAATTTGACTAAGGTATCATGCAACGGCTAATCACTATAATATGTTATAGTTTGGCTGATGAATTTGGCGACAGTTGATCACATGTTATATCATATTTTGGTTAAGTCACCTAACACACCTCATGAGCGAGAGTAAGACAACTCTTCAACAGCTTCTCGAGTTAGATAATATTAATAATGTGATCAGTTTACTACAATAGTAACGGGTCAGACTTTGAAAAAGTTAGTGTTTTTAAGACTGGATCGGGCATCGAACCAGTGAGGTCACCAGTTCACTGGTTTTACTGGTCGAACCGGTTCAATCGGCGGTTGAACCGGTTCGATCGGTGTCTGGACAAGGGAATAGATCTCGGTTCGACCGGCCGGTCCAGTCTGGTTTTAAAAACACTGTGACCAAACCCATCAATAGACCCACCAAAACTCTTATAAATACCCTCTTGGAATTTATTTCGAGGTACGGTATTTTTATTATTATTCTACGGTTGCTTTGATTACTATTGCAACATCGACCGGGCCTTAACTCGTTCGATTATTACTCCCTAACTTACTTAGGCACCGGATGGCTTATGCATGGTTAGACCCCTGCTTAGCTAACTTGCGATATTTGAATGCCGGTATATTTGGACCAAAGTTGAACACAAAACTCTTAAGACTATGTATTACATAGGTCTGAAATGGTGTATTTAGTTAAATAGTGTGTTTAGTCAAAGTAAAATATACATTGCATCAGAAATAAAAGATATAAAAGATATGTAGGAGGTCATGACTCAGCCCTGTTGAGCTAGGATCACCGAATTCCATCTAGAAGCAGCTGAGTCGAGAAGGGAATCTTAGTTTGTTGCAACAATTTGGTCTCTCTCTTACGTGCACACTTCGTATTGAGGAACAATACAGTTATTTTTAGCCTTCTCTTCATCATGTTTCGTTTCACGTCTTTTTGCACTTACCATTCCAAAATATTCATTAACAGTACTAGCAATATTTATAAATATTATTCACGCATGTCATTATTTATGGGGCCAAGAAGATTAATGCTGCAAAGGGAACAGATATATTGAAAATAACATAATAATTAAGTTTAAAAAAATGAATTAACCCGATATCAGATTAGTCATCATTTTTACAATTTAAAACAAATTTGACGGTAAAATTCTTAAAAATGTAAACTTCAAAGCAAAATTGAAGATTTTAAGATGTGATCAGCAATGACGAAGACCTTTGATTCTGAATGATGTTGGGAGTGACCATCATAATTCATAGTAAAAATTAAAAAATTATAATAAGACATGTATTTGAACCAACAAATTCTACGAAATATGTACATAGTCCGGACATTGATAAATTTCCAATTTACCACTAGCCATGAACATTGATAGAGCATATATGTATGGCATATTCCAATATCCAAAAAATTAAACTCCACCATGTTAAGGAAGCAAACCCTTACAACTATAAATGGTTATATAAAGAGGCTCGACTTATATCATCTCATAACCAACTAGACACATATACATATATCCCTGTATAAATGTCTATTTTCATCTTTAACAAAAGTTGCTTTTGATCCTTCAATTACGAGTGCCTCTTTAACAAGAATTCCAATTCTGCTTAATGAAGTGGAGTCCATTGATTCACTAGTCGTATCCTAGTGGTCTTTCTATAAATTCCATTCCATCAAATCCCACATAAATATCATCTCATGCACGATTTTAACATAAACATGCATGCACCACACATCCATTTAAGATAGAGAAATTATCAAAGAGAGAAGAATTTTTATTTTTATTTTTTTGAGAAACAAGAGAGAGAGGAATCAAATTACTAGACTAGTGTATCAATTATAATGGAAGCAAAGTTCTTTAATAATATAAAGCCATACTTGGCTATTATCTTGATGCAGTTTGGTTATGCGGGTACGGCCGTTGTTGCAAAGTTTGCACTAAATCGGGGAATGAACCATTACATTTTTTCTGTCTATAGGAATGTCATTGCCACTGTTTGTTTCGCCCCATTTGCCTACGTCCTCGAGAGGTACGTATCTCAAGATCAATATATCTGTCTCTCTTCATTTTAATAATTTTTTAAGCTAATGTGATACCATTAATTCTTTTGATCATCAACAGGAAAATTAGGCCAAGAATGACTTTCTCCATTTTCTTGAAGATAATGTTACTTGCCTTATTAGAGTAAATACTCTAACAATATATATGCATTTTAATTGGTTCTATTAGTAACTAATTTTGATATATATATGTATATATATGTATAATAAACATGTATTGTAATTCTTGGTTACAGACCGGTTTTAGATCAGAATCTATACTACAACGGAATGAAATATACGACGGCCACATTTTCGTCAGCAATGTGCAATATCCTTCCTGCCATAACCTTTCTACTGGCCTGGATACTGAGGTACATATTTTGTAAATTAAACGTGGTCTATGCAATATTAATATTACATATAATTAGTCTTTATATATGCTGCTAAACAAGAAATTGTTTGATGTTTTGCAAAGGCTTGAAAGTGTGAACTTAAAAAGATTACATGGTCATGCAAAAATATTGGGAACGATACTCGCAGTCGGCGGGGCAATGATTATGACTCTTATAGCCGGACCGGTGATAAAATTTCCGTGGACGACGCAACATACCACTACTAGTACCATTCATAATAGTGATTCAAATCAACATGAGCAACACTTTAAGGGCGCTCTCATGATCACAACAGGTTGTTTTTGTTGGTCCATCTTTTACATTCTTCAGGTAACTTGTTGTTCATTTTGTTATTTTAATTTTAAAAAATTATGTCACGAATAAATTGCCTATACTATATTTGTATACTGTAACAAGATTTAATAATAGTAACAATTTGAACAGGCAAACACATTGAAATCGTACCCTGCTGGACTTAGCCTAACGACTCTAATATGTATGGGTGGAGCTTTGCAAGGGACTGCACTCACTCTCGTGGTCGAGAGGAACAAACCTGCAATTTGGTCCGTTGGATGGGACTCTAAACTCTTAGCTTATGCTTATGCTGTAAGACTAACATCACTTCATTTACATAATAATTATTTATTTATTATTAATTACGTCCTAATCTAGTAATACATTAACAAATCGTGCAGGGATTAATCTCTTCAGGAGTTGGTTACTATGTTTCAGGAGTAGTAAGTAAAGTAAAAGGACCAGTTTTCGTCACGTCATTTAATCCTCTAAATATGGTCATCGTTGCAGTTATGAGTTCTTTCATTTTAGCTGAGCAACTTAATGTGGGAAAGTAAGTAATTAATTAATCTTTTTTTATACTAGCTAGTTAGATGAAAAGAAAAATTATTAAATTGTTAATTTGATGTCACATTCTAAATTAATTACTATACTATGTACAGGGTCACTGGAGCCTCCGTGATTGTTATTGGATTATACCTTGTCATATGGAGTAGAGCAAAAGATCGAGATGAGTCATCTTGCACTAGTGCCTCAGATACAACACTTAATCAAGAGATGACACCAACAAATCATTCTAGAATTGCCTCAGGAAACGAATGCACACGTGTCCCCCAGACATTATCCGGCGAAAATGTTGTTTAAGGAGAATATTTATATTTATTTACTGATCACATTTTCAAATTATCGGGCAAAATGAATAAAATGTGAAAAGCTGGAATTGCGAGATGAATAGGGGTCTCTTTTGTTTTATTTGTTTTTCTCTAACTATATATTAATTGCAAAAATCCTTTGTTTCGGTGCTGTAGAACATGCATGGCCAATGGTGACCCGAGGATGCTAATAATTATGTAGTACCAATTGTCGATACATTAAGTAATTCACTATCTTTCATTTATTGGGATCATTTTGGGCAAATTTACGAAATTAATTTGTGGTTATAAATAATAATTTTACTTATGTCACAACCGAGTAACTGTGATACAATTTTATGACAGAATAATAATATCCATAATTTCTTTATTTGTCCATTATTTCTGAAAATGGACAAAAGGCTCTGCTTAGGAACTTTTCCGTCATAAATACATATATAGCAAAATTTTGTCATAGTCATGCTAAAAAAGAAAATTAAGCAATTATATTCCTTGTGTTTATATGAGTGTAGTACTGGCTACTTTTGTTTCCATTTAATTTCATTTTTGTTATTGATAACCCTATTTTAGCCCAATCTAGTAGTGATAACCCCAATAATATTATTGCTCCATATTTTACTTTACAAAGAAATCCAAATACCTTGTATGGAATTAGTTAAATCGTGGCTTCTGATAGTGGACTTGTGACAGATACCTCTAATTGATCCCGAGCATTATTGCTGCAGCAAGTGCAATCTGATTCGGATATATATTTCTGATTAATCTCCCTCCTAATTATTGATTGATATACATACCACCTATTCATCTGCAGTTAACTTAGGTTTAGTGGATGGTGTCCCTTTCTGAAAAAATTATTTTGTGAAGTCACATTGCTAACATGGTGTAACTAACGGCCAAAATAATAATAACTTTTCTCTACTACCCCAATAGTATGTTATCTTTATTTGATAATTTACTTCTTAAAAGTAGATTTTAGTCCATTTTATTAAAATAAATCCAAAATCCTCAAATGTTTCCTATGACGCGTACATGACACGAGTGGGGCACTTTTTTGGGGAATATAGTCGGTTACAACTTTTTAATTATATATTGGACAAAATTCTAGACTAGTCTGCTTTAGGAACAAAATAAGTTTACACGTTATATTGAGGACTAAAATTGTAACAACAAAAAATGATGCAGTTGCAAATGAGTAGAGTTTAGTAGCTTAAAAGGATGGGCTTTTTAAAAAAAAAAAATTGGTCCATTAATAAGTACTAACTTCATTTTTGTTCCACTATTCAAATTTGTTGTAACTTTGGTCTCTTAATGAGTATTTATAATTCATACTTGATCCTTTTTTGCTAAAATCATCTTTTTTCTTGTCAAAATCATTCTTTTTTGCCGAAAAAAGTCACGTGCCGTGTATGGTCGCCTGAGGATTATTCTCGTGCGGGAAAGAAGTCGTGATTCTGAAATCGCACCCCCCCTTTTATTATTTTAAAGAAACGACTTCTGAAATCGCACTCCCATTTTGTTACTTTGATAGAGCAAAAGGTTTTTTTAAAATAACAAAAGAGGGGTGTAATTTTAGATACACGACTTCTTTCCCGCATGAAAACAATCCTAAGGCGACCAAATACACGACACGTGACTTTCTACGGCCAAAAAAGACAATTTTGAGAAAAATGATCAAGCATGAATTATCAGTACTCATTAAAGACCAAAGTTGTAAAAAAATTCAATACATGACCAAAAATGAAGTCAATACTGATTAAGATACCAAAGTTAAAAAACTCCTAAAAAGATGCAATTTTTACAATCACCCCAAAGCTAAGGGTCCAATCCAATTTGTCTGTGTATAGTTTGTGATTGTTAAAAAAGAAAAGCCATTTTATACAGTCGTATATTAACGTGGAACAATTAAGAATTGAGATTAAATATAATTATATAATTTCTTAAAATTATACTGGAGTAACTTCCTCGTAACCATGATCTCAACCATCATTTATACAATCGATCTGCACTTTATTCTCTCTGTAGCCCATTAAATGCATTCTGTTATGGTTAGGCCCACTATTAACAATGCACATATAAGTTTAAACTTGTCACAAAACATGTTTGGTCTTGACAATAAAAGCATAAAAATCTTTGTGATTTGATTCCGAAATGATAAAACTATGATGGATAGAAATACTAATTTTAATTGTTTAATGAGATTTTTGTACTGTGGTTTAAATTGATCAAGATATCTAATGATCTTCCTAACCCTATTTTAGTTCTAGTCTTATAATATTTTCAACTAGGGACTATTATCCATAACGATTGGATTAGAAGCATGGATCAAAGTTTCGTTTTGAATGCGAGTTTCGAGTTGTTAAAAATAAGAAACGTTTCGAATGTTTCGGAAACGTTTCGACAAAGTCAAAAGAAATTACAAAAATTAAAGAAGATAAAAAAACAAATTAAAAATAGTCAGAAATAATCATCAACAATTGTATTTGGAACTGAAATAAACCAAAATTACCAGATGTTTTGTGCTTAGTTGTTTGGATTAACTCGTTGAATTGCCTCAATTTAAAAACTAGGATCACTTAAATTCATTTTTTCATTTCTCAGACATATTTTATTTTATCTTGCTGGACTTCATGACAAAAGTTGATCGCATGAGGACACAGCAGCAAATAACCATTATAAAATGGAAGTGATAAAAATCTTTGTGATTTGATTCCGAAAGGATAATACTATGACGGAGAGAAATATTAATTTTAATTGTTTAACGATATTTTTGTACTGTGGATTAAATTGATCAAGATATCTAATGATCTTCCTGAATCCCATTTTAGTTTTAGTCTGATAATATTTTCAACTAGGGACTGTTATCCATTACGATTTGATTAGAAGAAACTAAATTGTACTATCGAGACTAAATTATTCTCTCGATCGAGTAAATAATGTAATATGACTTTATGAACAAAACAAAAAATGAATGTAATGTTGAGACGAAATAGCATAATCTTCATGTGTATAATCACTCACTTGCAATAATTTCACTAGCTAGCTAGTGGGCCTAACGAATGAGATGATGAGACTTTTTGGGAGACAGATTAGGTAATCATTGGCGGAAATATTCGAAAATGGGTGTTACGAAAGCATTGAAAAAGTATATACATCGTAATCGTTAATGGAGCCAGTGTTAACCTCAATATGATCTTTAAAATTAAATAACTCTTAACAAACAAAAGAAAGATTCTTCTATTTTAAGTCCGATTCACGCTATAAGAATTATTGTCAAATAAAGTTTGAGTTTGGCGTCTGAAATTTTTCCTCCCACCATTGGCATTTACTTCTGCCGCTAGTTAATTACTTAGGCTAGTTAATTATTTGTTGTGTAGTCAATTTATATTAAGATCCCATCATGTTTTGAGAGGCAAGACAAACGTATAATAAATGGGGCCAACAAAATAAAAAAGTTAAGGTTCATCACCATAAATTAGCTAGTAAAAGAAGCCATCCCCTAAAAGGAAAAATGAATAAAGTAGTCAATCTAAAAAAAGTGGTCAATCAATTTTCTTCACAACTTTTCTTGTAGATATTTTCACAATTTTGAAAGTGGTGCAGACTGCAGAGTACCCCTTTAGCAACACTGAATAATATAGCCATAGAGCTGAATGTAAAGCCATTTTAATAATTAATGTAGTTTAGGATAAAGGAATTTTAGCCAGAAAGTTGAAGCATATTCCGTGGAATTATCAGGACTAAAAAGTTGCAGTAATCCTTCAGTTTCAGATTTCTTAAGTAGTGTTTGCAATCTCATCTCAAAACATAAAAATTCATAATTTAAGTTAAAAAATTAAAAATAACTCTAAGCCATGAGTTTAAGGTGTTTGAAAAGCAATCTAAACGTTGGCTTTTCACGATAGACTGTTTCAAAAAAAAACACTACTGATTTTCTTATAAATTGACTCTCATAGCCAATAAATTATCAACCTCCAAATGTGTTATAAAAAGTATAACAGCTTATAAATATTGAAGTAATTGTAAATTATAACAAAAAAAAAACATAAATATAATAACAACAACTATTTACATATTTGAATTCGTAATTGTTACAAGATAAATTTCAGCTCAGAGCTAAAACATGGTTAAATTTCAAACAAAAATAGAAGCGAGAAATAAATTTATGTGAAAAAGCCTCAAACTACCTTGAGGTTAAAACCACAGACAATGTAGAAGACTCACTATAAGTTAAAAATATAGAAATTACAACTCTCAGATTTCTACTATAGTATAATCACTTAAGTCTCTATTTTTACTCTCAAACAAACCATTCACTCAAACGCTAAGTATAGTTAACAATGCTTAAGAAAGTTTTTGGTGTTTGTTTCAGGATGATTGAAAACTTGAGAATTGGTCTCTATTTATATGAAGTATTCGGGGAGGAAAGACATCCTTTCCGTAAGTAGAGACCCCTAGATGCAAAATGTCTATAGGTTGGCCCCTACCCCGTTTGACTGCACCTTAGCCCTAACAAATTTGATTCATTTAACCACCCCTTATTTAACTTTGTTGACCATCTGAGTTAAAATCGGGTGGATTGCCTCACAATCTTCTACTTAAGATTTGATTAGTTATTAATCAAACCTTCACATCATCCTTCTATTTTGCCTTTCATGTTGCTCACAGCTCCACCAGACTGCACGAGGATCAACACATAATGAACTCCTCAGCATTTATGATCATCATCCTCAAATCAGCTACATATCCCATAGCGTGTAACTTCTACATATTTATCATACCTTCTTCAATCTTTTCTCAAACAAAATGATACGAAACTCAATATATTTCTTCTTCAAAAGGAAATGTCAAATTCATTGCTAGATGCAATGCGCTCTCGTTGTCACAGAATACATAAATCTTATCAAGATTGTGCCCGAGTTCCTCGAAAAATAATTTTCACCAAATCGCTTCCTTACTAGATTTCATGGCTGCCACAAATTCAGTTTTTATTGGTGACATAGCAACAACCAACTATAATTCTCAAACCCAGCATAAGGCCATTCTAACAAGAGCGAACACATATCTTATTATTAGTTTGTTGTTGTCAATATCACATGCATAATCAAAATTAATATATCCAATCGTTGTAAGACCTAACCCTACATAACATACTGCAATATGAGAGGTTCCAATGATGTACTTTAGGATCCTCTTCATTGTACTCCAACGCTCTCTACCAAAATTCGCCATGTATTTACAAGCCACTTCTATTGCATGTGCAATGTCTGGTCTTAGTGCAAATCATAACAAACATAGGCTTCTCGCTTCCAATGCATGCAATACTCGAGAGATCTCATTCCTCTCTACTACATTGCTAGAACACATACTTGAGCTTAACTTGAAATTAACAAGAAGTGGGTGGTAAATGGCTTACAATTTTGCATATTGAAGAACAGCAAAATCTTGGACATGTAGTTCTTCGAAGAAAGCGTAATCTTCATATTATTTCTATCTCGATAAATTTGCATGCTTAGAATCTTATTTGATGGTCTCAAGTCCTTTGTATCGAATTCTCTAGCTAGTTGAGTCTTCAGCTCTCGAATGTAACCCAAATACGATCCAGCACCCTGGATCCAAGACTGCAGGTTCAACCTAGCACCTCCAATCCATGTGTGCTCATTCGATTTAGTGAAGGTTCAACCTAAGTTGCTTAAATCCGATGTAACTTTGGCTCAAAAATCGACCTAAGGGCATAAAACCCGACCTAAAATTTGTACTTCATACACTCTTTATAAATTAAGCATCTGAGTGGCTACAAGTCTTACCTTGGCCTAGTTCACGTTCACTGTCTCAATGCAGAGTTTTTTTAGATTGAGAAGTTGACCCTAAATTCACTAGGTACTTGAATCGATCTGACGTGGAGTGCTTAGTCATCGGTTACATATAATATATTGTGTGTATGGCCCGTAAATTTCATTTAAAGCCCTAACTTATACCTCATTTTATAAGTTGCCACCTAAAATATATTTTTTACAGCTAACTATCCAATCTTTTGAAAAATGTGTAAATCACCTTCTAAACCCGAATCCAACAGTTGTCAACTGCATTTGGCTTTAGGGAGCAATCCGCACATTATTCAGTAGGTGTCGACTAAATGCAGAAGAAAAATAAGTTAAGTGACAACTTGTAAAAGATGCTATGGATTGAGATATTTGATGCATTTAACCCATCTATATTTCAGTTAGCTCAGCAATGGCTTGATTGGAACCATTACGATTTGAAACCTAGAGGTTTGCTATACAATTTCTCTTGTTCAAAAAATACAAGGTACTTCTGTCGCCAAATTTCTGTCTTCGTAACAATGTAAATTAAATTGTTTGATCTTTTTAACTAACTTAATCGTAATCACTTTGTATGTTTTGATATTTGATCATTTCTGAATCTGTACAACAATAACAACCAATTTTACAATCCACCATATGAACCAATGAATCACGTCAAGTCAAAGATATAAATTCCAATTCGTTCCGGTTTATTAGAGCGTATTCATCCAGTTACTAAGTTTCATCATTTGTATGACTTTGACCCAAATAATTCACATGATAAATAACAGAACTCTAGCTTGTTTACACTCTCATGTCCCAAATTTTGCTAGAGAAAATCAGTTACAGGATAAAGACTATTTCAACTGTGCAGATAACACATGTAAAAATATGTGCAATAATCGGAAATCCTGAAAAATGATAAACACCTCCCTTGCATATCTGACACAGATACCCATTCTCTTCAGATGTAATCCCTACACACTAATATTCAAAAAGTTTTTAAATCAAAATGACCAATCAGAAAGATGCCTAGACTATTCTTCTATGTTCCATTTGCTGGCCTCAGCTGAGGGGGAGAAAACATATCAAGCTGGCACAACTAGCTCATCTCTCCCGTAAATGCGCTGAAGCTCACGCGTTGCAGCTTGAAAAGATGCTGAGTAAGAAAAATAATGTAAACAACAAATTATAAAGAGATAGTTGGGGGTAAAAAGAAACAGAAATAACAGATTCGTACTTGTCATTGTCAATTTGGGCAAACAAAACGCAATAGTATCCTACTTGTAAATTAAAGAAGTGGCTTTACCTTTCCAAGTAAGGAAATTTTTCTCATTTACAGGAGATCCTGTTGCATTTGGTATTACCTCAAAGAGCATTTCCTGAGGTGTGTTTTTCAGTTCTTGGACCACTGCATAAATGGTCTTTCCATTCTCAAAGTAAATATGGTTATTTGGGTGCTTAGTCTTGCAACCAGCATGGCGCTCAAACTCATATGCATTGACAGCCTGTATTACATACATAGGTTAGAAAAGATAACTCGGCCTTCAACAGTGAAACAAAATCACCAAAGTCAAATGGTGACATTTACCTTGGAAAGCTTGCAGTCCGGGCAGCCACACAAGTAAGCAGTCCCTTTAACCACTCCTCGGAGATTCTTCTGCATTTACAAGTACTACTCAGATCAGAAACAAAGCCTTGAGAAGAGGCTCAAAGAAACAAGATTTTATTCAGAATGTACCTCTCTTGACCACGACACATACTTCACTGCAACCCCATCAAATATACCAGTCGATAATAAGCTCTTAACATTTGAAGGGAAGTTATTTGACGATACTTTTTTAGTTTTCTGCTCCTTGTTTTTGTTTGCACCATCTTTTCTTGAAGTGGCTACCTGGGCAACATTTGCATTTAACTGCTCAACAGCATCATTCAATCTCAAAGCCCCTGAAGACTGAAATGAGGATTGATTCAACGAAAAACCATAGCTACTTATGAGCCTGCCTGAAGGATCACTCTCCTCAGAATTATCCTGAAAGCCCCCAAAAGATATAGTAGTTTGTCCGCCATTCTGATAATTCTGACCCATGGATAGGATGGTAGAATTTTCATTGTTGTACACAGATCTTACTGGTAAAGCAGTAGCATCCTGTTGATTTCGAATCGAATTCATTGATGTAACATCAGTATCCCCCTTATTACAAATGGAACCTGCAGACATATTTATTCCATTTACTTTATTGCAGAAAGGGTCCACCACCAATAAATTCTCATGCGCCTTGCTGTAAGTCGGACAAATTGACATAAAATTGCCATTTTCCTTTCCATGCTTCGCTCCTGTTGTAATAATGTTGTAAGCCCCTTCGTTTGACTGACTATTTGATAGCACATTGTTACCTATCCTGTCGTAGTACTGATTGCTAAGCATCACATTGCTATCTCCCTTGCTTGAGGTCTGTCCAACTGAAGTATAACTTTTGTTGATCATACTGAATGCAGTAGCATCTAATACAGCATTTCCATCAGCAGTACTATAAGTAGGTCCAGGAAACATATCATAATATTGGGTACTCATTACTTTATTTTTCTCTGCAGGGAAAGAGTTGCCCAGAAATTCAGGAAAGCTGTTCTCTGATGTCCGTACCTCATTTACTTTTACTTTTCGAAGTCCCGTGTGCATGCATAACGGATCTTCCATTGCTTGAGACATGGATAAACAAATAGATGAATCATTTCCAAATCGATTTGCAGTACCTTCCTTACCTAGATTCATGTCAGCAGAAACAACAGAAGGGGCATTCTTGTCAGAAATATTTAGCCTCTGAGCAGGCCTGGTGGTGAAGATGCAATCACCCATCTGACCTCCTGACTGAGCACTTGAACCATCACACCATACAGAACTATTCATAATTGCGGATCCAGAAGTGACCCTGTCAGATTCTATTACTTGCTTCTTGTTGAAAAAAAGCTCTTGCTCAGATGTATCAGCAAGCCATTGATGAGTGCGTTTTTGTTCAATTCTAGTTGAATTTCCATAACCTATCTCTCCATGAGCCAGAGAACCAGAGCCATCGGACGTCCATATGCAGTTGTTCTGAAAAGACTGCAAACATAATACGTACATTATAGGACTAATAAAACAAATAACAGGATTATCCAACCAGAGTTAAACGTTTAAAAAGTGGATCTAATATTGTATGATCCAGATAACATTTAGAATTCAAAGGAAGTGAATATAGACACACAAATAGAACCAAACACTGCAACATATAAAAGCAAAAACCCATCATAAATAGTTTTCTTGACTGTTACTAAACCCTCTAAGAAGGGGCCATATATCCTTCTATGTGTATTAAATCCGAGGAAATGCGGTTTGGAAAACATCATAAAGACTCGCCTTTTTTTTTCCAATTTGACCCCAAATCTTTATATATTTCAATTTTGACAGTACACATGTCTCGATTATTAAAAGATCCAAAGAGCCAACCAAAATTTCTAACTGAGATCTTAGAGCTGAAAAAACCAAATCAATTCCTCCATTTCACAAGCAAACATGCATGGCCAAATATATCAAAGAAAAAAGGTAAAACTGTACAACATTATAACAAAAATTTAAAACAACAAGATCCGCCAAATGATACATTAAAATGCAACAATATCTAGCAATAGTTGCAACTCACACCATCCATTCTTGCTTGGAGTAGAAATTACAGCTTCTTCTGCTCTACCCTGAGAACAAAGAAGGAAACAACAAAAACATCATTCAAGTATTTTGTGAGCATAAGCCTCGCCTTACATTTGAAGACAATTCCATAATAAATGTTGATGCATGAATACTTGTTGACTATGTCACAAACTGACATCTCTAATACGGATTGTTAAAGTCTTCAATAATGAATTGAGTTCCATATAAAACTTCAAGTAGGCGACAAACTGAACCTTGGCAGTACAAACACCAGTGGTTCGATAAAAAAATCGACTCTATCAATCCATGGGATTCTCTCTGGCCTTATATTCATCAGAAAGAGAAGTGCTGCAAAAGATGATATAACCATACATCTCAAGTTCACTAGACACACAGTCGCCGCATGCCAAGAGGGTCATTATCCAAAACTAAATACTGAGTAAGCATTCCCCAACGAGACATGACCATGACAAACTTATGTAAGTGTAGACACTTAATTAACAAACAAAATGCAATAGTAAATTGTTACTAAAAACATTATCTTAACTTCGATCAAACAAGCTGATGTAAAGCATTCAGTTTAGTATCTGCATTTGTCGTAAATACTGGAGCTACAGAAAAATGCAGTTCACTCTCAGGCAAAATAAACACTGCAGCACCAAAATATCATATGACTCCCAATAGGTATCATGTGTATTTACACTTATACAGTTAGAAAACGTTTATTGCTTAGCATAGTTAAAAGAGACAGCAAGAACTCATTATACCGTCAACAAATATCAGAATTTTCTAACCAATAGAGATATGGAATGCAGATTCCAAGAAAGCTGCTTTAGGAGGGGATTCTACTAATAACCTGAAGATAAGAACATCAAATAGTAAGAAAATAGTTTTTAAAAGCAAAGCTTTATCCCTGAGTTCATCGACTTTGCAATATATTACCCGTCCTTTGACTTTAAAATGTGGTGACTGATATCTAGAGGGTAAAGGGGATAGAGGCTACTGTTATTAGCGGAAACGTCGATGAAAGCTATGCTTCTCGTGCATACACCCATCTAATAGCCGATAGGATGATGAGAAGATTCAAAGCTATAGCAGTCCACTAAGTTTATACTCCAACTTTTTAAAGTAACCGAGCTCAAAGTCACAAGACGGAAATGACATCAAATTTAGAAAAAGATAAAAAAAATCTTAATACTCAAGTATTAGCAACTGAATCATCAAATCTCTATCTACATTTAACATTAGAACAGGCAGTTAGCACAAATTCTAAACAACTTAGTGACTCATATAAGCATAAATACAGAAAAAGAACATATATCAACACTTCATTTCAATCTTTTGAACCTGGCACTAGAGCATGTTTTGCTGCTATAATCACAAAACTTCTATATAACTTAGTGATAACACTTCTTGTAATTTATTATTACTGGTTAAAAATAAAAAACATCAAATGATGCACTTATAACAGCATACCTAAAAGTATACACAAAATTACCCAGGATCCACTGAATCACCTGAATCATTATCTTGAGCTAATATAGCTCTGAAGCAAAAGTATAAACAATGATTGCAAATGAGATTTAGTTTCGAGTTTTTAGTTTGAATAAGATGTTGCAGCAATCTTTATACCTTTCTCAAAAATAGATTACTGCCCTGCTGTCACTTTTTAACTCCAGTCCTGATTGAAAGATAAGCACTTGTTTTTGCAATGTAATGTGAAAACTCCATTCTAAAATGAAAAACTGTGAACTTAGAGTACAATCAAGATGGTATTGCTGACTGCGTATAATTCTAAACAGTTTACAACTAAACAATATGGTTGTACGTCCAATTCAAACAAAAAGAAAAAATGATTAAATTGAGAAACTAACAAGAGGAACTACATCTCTAGTTATCAACATGTACAAAAAGGATGAACTTGAACAATTTAAGTTCGCCACAGCAAGGCAAAGATGTTCCATATATTTGCACTCGACCGACATAGTTAAGAACAGAGGATCATAAACAAAGCTCAAGAAATAAGTTTGAGGGATTCCATTAAGGAAACTATTATGTAGTAGAGCTGCAAACGTTACTTGGATCAATAGAGTTTATCTGAAGAGTCAGCAGCTATAAAAGTAAGTGGAGGAAACAGAACGCCTGTCATTCTTCTTTTTCTTCCTGGATTACACCCTGGCTTCATTCCTTAAATGTGCTAAAGTCCTGCAGTTTTCAAGAGTAGTTCCTGAAGTTGGATGTAAAGATGCTGCATATTTAGCCGAATGAGTTTCAACAATCATTTAATCTGTGAAACCAAAACAGACTAACTTTCTAGATGCATATTGAGGATAATTCCTAAATCTAGACATGGTCAATGCACTAGTGAAAATCCGAGACTTCGCGGGGAAAGATGATAACCCTTGAATTGAAGCTCTGAGAGGGCCCAATAAACTCAATGCTGCGGCATAATAGATTCACATACGCATTTGACACTGCAATCAATAGCCACAAATCACACGTTCTCTCTATAAATCACAGTGAAAAAACATGTCAAACACACTAACAAAAGGAAAAAATTCAAATAGATCGATAAAACAAATAATGAAAATTCATAAACAAGTTAGTGGGGTGCAAATATTGAACCTTGATGACGAAAAATGTAGAAATGATTTCGTCTTTGCAAATTCCAACTCGGCCGAAAATTGAGTGTGTGAGAGCAAACAGCAAACAAGTTAATCGTAATTATGCGCAGTAACAAAACCCTAATTCACTATCACACATTTTTATTTTCTTTTCATGATAATGATAAAAGTACTAATTAGGCAAACAATCAATTACCCAAAATAATTATGTAAATTTAGCTTAAAAGGAGTGTTCATAATTTTGGACCGATCGAGAATATATTCATAATTTTAAATGCCGAGTTTTGAATTCGAGTTAAATGCAAAAACTACCCTGCTTAATCTCTAATTGGCAAAAACTCCCCTGTGTAATTCAAAAATTAGCACACTGCACCCATTTCTATTCTTGGCTTTGACTTGAAGGAAATTGTCAGTTTTGCCCTTGTACAAAAATTCTAATTACTTTAAACTTTATTTATGGGGTTTTTAAGCTAAAATCTCTTCAATTATAAGTTAAATTTAAAATCACACATAAACTCATTATCTTAAATAACTCTCGTATGACTAACTTATTTTACTAAAATTAACTACTTTAAACTTTTGAAATAAATTAGAATATAAAAAATAAAATAAAAATAAGAAAAAGTCCAATCGTCTTCTACATCCCCCGCCCCCATCTCCACCAGTCACCAGCAATCTCGCAAAATATCATAGAACCTCTCCGATTCATAATGGATCTGATCTGATCCGTTAAAATAAACATTTCTCTGATTCAAGTTTAAAGAAATAAACATCTTCTCCTATTCCGTGATTTCGAGTTCCATGGGTGGAGATGGGTTGCATGTACGCAGGGGTCAATCCTTTTCTTTTTAAATTCTTGTTTTAGATTTTTCATTTTTTCTCACTATAAGAAGAACTGAGGGTGTGAAAGTAATTTTTCACTCAATAAAACTTAGCCCAGATGCGTTTTTGTGCGCGTGAAGTACACTTATGGCTCTTAAGGGGGGTTTTTGCCAATTAAAATTACACAGGGTTTTTTTTGCCAATTAGAGATTACACAGGGGTGGTTTTTGCATTTAACTCTTTTGAATTCCTTAGGCATAACATTCATGAGAAATAAAGTAGAAATAAATTAACCTAATAAAATAAAATACAAAAATTTTGAAGTATAATCTCTCACGTTGCATTGAAGTTTAAAAATTGGAAAAATAGCAACTACTTTCGACTTTAATGTTGGAAAACGTGATATTTGGGCGTCGTTATTCGTTATACAGTGAGTAACCTACCTTAAAACGGGAACCCCGCCTTTGCGTACCTGCTAATTTTGATGTCGAGAAAAATGATATTGCATTACCCGGCTTGTCAAGTAACTGCCACGAGTATCGATTTATGACTGGTACCCACTAATGCCCACCCCAAACACAAACTGAAACCGAATAAGTTTGCTTCAAATATTTTGTTTTAATTACTCATAAAAGCTTCAATAACAAGTAATACATAACCATAGTATAAATATATTAGTGTAGTGCACGTGATGACGCATACTCTCCTAAGAGATCGTACACGTCCACGTGGCCTGATCACCTAGTCCCAATCTATTCCACGATCCTCTCTAAACCTTTGCCATCTGGTAAGCCTTGTAGTATATTTGTCTATCTCACCCACCCCTCGTTGAACCAACGAGGGGGGGTCGTATTTTTCACGTGCAGGAATGCCTTCATTGGCCGCTAAGCAAATACCACCGAACAACCTGACCAACCAGCGCGAACGGCTGCCATAAGCCCTTACGTCATCATCCACTATCCGAATGCGTTGTCGCTCGCTTAGGCTTTGACCGCCCCTCTTCCCCAATATGGAGGCACGGATCCGAGGAGTTATAGAGTGTAAATGGAGCACGGCGTGCACCAAGGGCAACATGCAGGCACCACGTGCCCTACTCTACAAGACCACTGAAGTACCCTAGCCTACTCGAATCAACATGCACGCCGACACGTGCCCCTGGTAAATTACACCTATATCCTCACCTCGCCCTATAAAAAGGGAAGTAGGCTCATCATAAATGGCAGGGGAACAAGCAGGTAGGAGAAATAGGATTAAGTAAGGAGTGAGATAGGCAGAAGGCAAGAGAGTTTTAGAGAGAGAAAGGGCACGAGCCCCGCTGGCCGCTAAGGTTCGGAGAGGAAGCAGCAGGCAAGGCACGGATCCTGACGGTCCGTTGAAGAACATCTGGAATCACATCAACGAGCTCCCAACGCTCCCCTCCCCCCAGAGCTTGTCGGATCCAGGGTCGTCCTAGGTCGGGATTGGCGTGCCTCGATGACAGGCACGAAATATCGCAGGCATCATCAGCACGTGTTTCACACATGCTTGTTTGCTTTACTTTTTTGTGTGTGGTTTATTGATACTAGTACTTAGTCGGGTTTCGTATAAAAATTATGTCAGTTCAATTAATTAAATTAGTTGATGAAACTTTTTTTGGTTAAATCAAAACAATAAACATAATTGTATTAACTTGATAATTTGTAAGTAATACGATCGGTAATATATTTCTACATATAACAGATGAGAAGCTTTGTATCTTAAACAGTATTTCGTCAAAATTGTCGGTGAAAATTATTATTAAGTTAAAAATTCACAATAACAAATATCAACAAGATTTTACCAAATATGATGAAGAAATTAAAATTTTAAACATTAGAAATAGCATATCATGGGTTTAAGTCCCCATTATATTGCAAATAAATTTTTCAATTTGTTAAAAGAATCTAAGATACCATGAACATGTTGTGTTACATTTACTTCTTGATTATTTAATACACTCAACGATTTATTATGTTGCAATGTTACTAGCAGTAGTGGGCTATGTTTTGCAATCTAGGGAGAGGTGAGTGGGAAATTCTTTAATGTACAACATATACAATATAGGGTCGCCATCTCAAGTTATTCAAGTTCAGTTTCTACGTTTCTTTTTATGGGTGTGTTATTGAAAAGGACAACGTTCATGGTGCAGTAAATAGTTTAATAAAACAAAGGGATAATTACGGCTACACCCCCTGAGGTTTAGTGTAATTACACATACCACCCCTGAGGTTTGAGAAATTACAGAGACCACCACTGAGGTTTGCATCAACCTTACAATAAAGTCCCTCTATTGAATATATGGATGAAAACTTCCAATTTTACCCTTGTTCCATTTCAATTGATATTATACAAAGTTTGAGTAGGTATTATTATATAAAGTAAATAGTATTTTTAAAAATTCTACGAATACCTTTATAAATATCAACATAAAAATTATATTGTTAAAAAATACTAAAAATAAAAAGTATATTTCTTTTAAAAGAAACACACATCTATTTAATTAATTCATTTATTTAAATTTAATTATAAATTTTTAAAAAATCATAATATTATTTTAATGTTTACTAATTATAGTTTCTTCTAATAATATAAAATAAAAGAATACAAGATGCTTAGAACTCCTCATTCATCTCAATAAAAAATGCACAAAAGAATGAAGCAAACATAGGTTTCTTGATTTGCAAATTTAATAATATTTTAGTATCAAATTTATTACAAAACTAAAAGAAAAAAGAAAGGAGAAGAAATCAGAGCTCATCAAACCAAAAGAAAAACCAATTAACCTTTTTTAATTAATTTAGTATCTCTAACAAAATTAATGAAGGGCATTATTGTCTTTTATATGGCATAAGTTAGCTACAAGGGAGGTGAGTGTAATTTCCCAAACCTCAGGGGTGGTGTCTGTAATTACACCAAACCTCAGGGGGTGTAGCTGTAATTATCCCTATTACATTCAATTATTTGTTTATAAGAGCTTGTATTGCTAAAGATTTTGTGAGGATCAAGCACATTCTCTTGTATATGTTATCTTGTTAGTTTAATTATGATAAGATATATCCATTTTTGTTTTAAGTCTATACACCTAATACAAAAGTTCCTTAACTACTACCAATGACATAACAATTGCCGGATGTAGAGCTTTCTTTTGAATTCCTTCAAGTAGATGATAAGTACAAATCGAACTTCGTCGTCTATCGCTTGAGTGGGATGTTGATCTGTAACACGAATTGTTCAAGACTTCAACTCAAGAGATATTTTTATATTAATTACATTTTATGAAAATATGGCAAAACACTTTTTCAGTAATCCAACAAAAGGCAAGTGTATTTTACTACAAAATGGACTCGGGCCATTTGTTAAACCATACAATAAGTTTTTTTCAAATAGAAGAAAGTACGTTAGTAGATCAAATGAAGATGTGCATTGATGTCCAAGCTCGCAATTCCATTCATTATCATATATGTTATTCAGCACTATGATATTGTACTCGTTTAAATCCAAGTTATGACCTATATTGTTTGCTTTAAAAAGATAGATATGAGTTATAAAAGCCAATAACAACATAACTTATACACACCGTTGGAGAAATATAACAATTGGGCTTATTGAGAAGCTCAAATGATATTTGTGTGGGTGAATAAAATAGTTTATTGAGAAGTTAGTGAGATTTGTCCCACATTGAAATTTCACTACACTTGAAGCATGCTTATATTAGTTTATGCTTTATAGAGGTGTAGTGAAGTGGTGAAGATAGGTTCCTCCTGTCGTTGTTGTCTGTCCGTGTCGCGTCGCGCGTGTCCCTGCCGAGAAGGCAGCCTTTATCTATTTTCAATAAATAAAATAATCTTAATTTTTTGAATTTCAGAAGAAAAAAATTACACTTAAATTCGTGCAGCTGGAATGGACAACATTACATTTCATATCATACACTCTAAGTTTTCTGCTCATATCACTTAGTCCGGTTGAGAGGAGTAGCTCGAGCTTCAAGGTTGTTCTTTGCAACCAGACGGTGTACCTTGGGAGTTCGTATCCTCTGAGGGGGGAAGCTATACGCCGACGATATTGAACTTAAGGGGAAAGGGGAATCTCTTGACTCGTCTGCACATTCAACAAGTTTATGCAATTTATGTATTGATGTTTATCTAATTTAAATTTCTGCACCTCTTGTACGTTGTTTACGGTTAATTGTCTCATTCCATATGTTCTTATCCTGTAAATTATATTATATGAGTCCTATGATTTAAACACGTGCTACTCCCCCCTCCCCCCACACACACACACACACACACACACACACACACACATATATATATATATATATATATATATATATATATATATATATATATATATATATAGCAGATATTAAGATATATTTTATTATTAATCTTATAGTATTACATTGGAAAAGGAAGGATTTACTAGTATGATACTGTATGCGCGCATACATATTTTGTATTTATGTAAGGTTTTTTAGTTCTTAAGAATATCTATTTTTACTCAACAATTTTTTGTTTTATAAATTGCGATTTATGATATATTCTGTTGATGAATTTAGAATATAAGTTTAAATATTAACATGTGATGTACCATATTTCGGTATCGTCACGTCATAATATCTGATGCAGTATCACGAGCGTATTTCGGAACATATTATGCCAAGTCAGCACCATTATTTTTTAATGCAAAATTACAATTCAAGGCAAAACTCGGAAATAGGCCCAAGTAGGCCCAAATCAAGCCCATGCAGGCCCAATTTGGGCCCGAACCAACCCATTTTGAGCTATATCAAGCCCAATTGGAGATGTCTGGGGCCTATTTCGATCTATTTGAGGTCCAGATCGACCTATTTGGGAGGCCAATTCAAGCTATTCCGAAATAGCTCTATTTCCAGCTATTTTGAATCATAGTTCTACTTGGAGTGCAATTATAGCTAAATAAAGACTCTTAATACTATATAAGGAGGTACTATGCCTCATTTTCAGGTACGTTTTTATATTTTCAAGCATTCATTTCGAGCGATATTAGTCGAATTCGAGCTATAGAGGAATCATTTTGAGTTGTTTGAAATAGCTCTCGTTCGACCTATATTGAGTGCATTTTGAGTTATTTGAGGGCTTTATTTCGATCTATTTGAAGACCTTCATTTCGACTTATAGTGCAACTTCGAGGTGTTTGTTTTCGACCTATTCAGCATATTTTGATCTATCTGTTCGAGCTATTGTCTCTCACGACAAGTTCTCTATCCAATATCCACATAAAGCATGATGAACCATTGGGAAAGTACATAGAACGTCTCCGTGGAGATTGGACGAGTGTAATCATCTACTGTTAATTTGGTTATCTCCGTGTTAGAAAATTGGTGCCAGAGTAAGAAGCTAATAGAAGTAATCACTTGGGAAGCACCAACCTCTATTGACCAAATCATGGATCTCGCTCGGAGAGTTATTGACATTGAAGAGGCCACAATGAATCAGGGGCTGATGGATTCACCAGAACTCTCTAGAGGAAAGGAGAATAGAGATTGGAGGAAGGATGGTAGAGGAAAAGATCGTGATCGTAGTCGACAACCCTTTAAGAAATCCGATAACTACACTCTGTTGAGAAAACAAATTGGTGAAATTTATGCAATTGCAAAGGATAATGGGATATCCAGACCACCTAAACCCTTTAGAGAAACTGATGAGACGAAGCAGTCAAGGAAATATTGCAAGTTCCACAGGCAAAATGGGCATTATACTAATGAGTGCAAAGCCTTGAGAAACGAAATTGAACGACTTATTCAAGATGGGGAACTCGTTGAGTACGTCCACGAGAATAAGGAACCGCGAGAGGAAAAGCCATCAGGTGGACGTAAACGGAGTCGATCTCCACATGAGAAGAAGGATGAACCTAGGCGTAAAAAGGGTAACAGCAACGATGCCGCTGAAAATGGAATCAATGTGATTGCTGGAGGACCAACTGGCGCTGACTCAGTCAAAAGCAAAAAACGGATTTCAGGCTACATACACAATGAGCGTCTGAAACGTCCAAAAATTAATCTTTTCTTTGCAGTAGACAAGTTAGATACAAGGATCACATTCGATGATAGTGAATTTGATAGCTTGTCTTCACAAGCTAAGAGGGCTCAGTATTTAAATTGCCCTATGGTAGTTTCAGCAGTGATTGCAAATCATGCTGTAAAGAGGATCATGATAGATAATGGTTGCTCGACCAACATTATCTTTATGGATGCATTCCAACAGATGAAGTTAGGACAATACGAGATCACATAAGTGAATTCTCCGTTATTGGGATTTGGTGGAGGCGAAGTTAAACCCGTTGGAAGGATAATGTTACCAACATCTTTTGGAGAAAATCCACAAAGGAGAACTTTGAATGGGGAATATCTCATTGTTGACATTCCTTTTGCATACAATGTGTTGGTTGGAAGGCCCGGAATAACTGCATTTGCTATGATCATATCAACAGTGCATCAAAAGATCAAATTTCCAATACCTGGTGGAATTGCTGAACTTACTACAAACTATCGCGACTCTTGGAGTTGCTATGTTACATCAACTAAACCAATTAACGCGAAAACTGATCCCAATGTCGCGATGATCGGGATTCATCCCTTAGAAACACCTGGAATAATTGAACACATGGATACAGAGATGGTGCTTGCAACACATGAGGACCATACGGAGATGCTGGACAATCTTGACTCTGTGAACGAGAAAATTGCGCCAGAGGAGACTAAGGAGGAGAAGGAGGATAAGACTACCTTGCGTTACAAGAAACAAATGGAGATTGAGCATATGAAACCCTCTGGTGAATTCAAGGAGGTTATTCTGGTGAACAATGAACCTGACAAGGTCATTAAGATCGGTAGCGAGTTACCATCTGAGATTGAGAAGGCATTGTTGGAATGCTTGCAGAGAAATTTTGATGTATTTGCATGGACGGACTCAGATTTGAAGGGAATAGACCCTCGAGTTGCAGTACATCACCTGAATGTCAATCCGAATGCTAAGCGTGTTCGACAAAAGAAGAGACACTTCAATGATGAAAAGAACAAGGCTGCAGAATTGGAGGTACAAACAAAGTTAGCCACGGGTCACATATTTGAAGTACGATACTCTGAATGGCTCAACAACGTGTACTTGTACCGAAGAAACCGACTGTATGGCGAATGTGTGTGGATTACACTGATTTGAACAAACATTGTCCACGAGATCCTTTCCCTTTGCCTAGGATCGATCTCGTGGTTGACTCTACAGCTGGGTGCGCATTACTAAGTCTCTGCGATGCACAGAGCGGATTTTATCAAATCCTGATGGCGGTAAAGGATCAACACAAAACGATTTTTATCACAGACAGAGGCATATTCTGTTACAGAGTGATGCTGTTTGGCTTGAAGAATGCAGGAGCAACCTTTCAGAGGTTGGTAGCAAAGATGTTCTACCATCAAATTGGTAAGACTATGGAGGTTTACATCGATGACATGCTTATCAAAAGTCTAAAGGCGGAAGATCACGTTAAACATCTTGATGAGGCTTTTGGTATCATGAAACAATACGAAATGAAGTTAAACCCAAAAAAGTGTACATTCGGAGTCAAGGCAGAAAGATTTCTGGGCTTCATGGTAAACGAGCGAGGCATTGAAGCTAACCCAGACAAGATTAAGGCTATAATGGGTCTACCATCACCCAAGTCCGTTCGCGAGGTGCAACGATTGGTGGGGAGAATTATGGCACTTAGCCGTTTCATTTCACATTCTGCGGAGAAAAGCTTACCTTTCTTTAAGAAGCTATGCAAGACACATAAGTTTGTCTGGACTGAAGATTGTGAGGATAGGCTCGCCAGTTAAAGGTCTATCTCACGACACCACCATTATTATCTAAGCCCAAGGATAACGAGATGCTATATCTCTACTTGGCCATAACGAAGAATTCATTAAGTATAGTACTTGTGCACGAAGAAGATAAGAAGCATCTGCCAATCTATTACGTGAGCAAACTGTTGAATGGGGCAGAACTAAATTATCTAGAAATCAAAAATCTAGCATATTGAGACGTCCCGTGCGTCTCAAAGCCAATCTGCCGCACACGAGGGCGCACCAGATGACAAACGGTGCGCACAAGAGCAAGGCACGCGGGCTGCCAAGCCCCGCGCGCGTAAGAAGCAGTAGGAAGGCACGTCGGGCGCACACCTCGCGCACATGGAACGCACATCCCGCGCGCCCAATGAGCGCACGGGCTACATATGGAGGCTGCCTGGGGCAGTTTTGCTATTTTTGTACATTCCAGGGACTATCTTGTAAATATTCTTTCTAGAAGAGTCTAGGACGGTTTAGAATACTTTAGAACAGCCTAGAAAGGCCTTGAACACACTAAGTCGGTTAGAGTAGTGTAGAGAAGTGTAGAACCTTGTAGAAGGCAAATAACAACCGCCCGATCGAATCGATCACCACCGTTCGTTGAGGAGGTGGACATGTATATAAAGGGGCTTTTGGCCTCATTGTAAACAACAAATTTATACTTTTAGCAATACAAACAAACTTTGCCTACTATCTCTCTCTTTTCTTTATCTTTTAGCAACCTTAGTTGAGTGTATCAAAGGCTGACTTGCTAGGCACATGGGGTGCTAGTAAGGCCGCACGTCTAACTTTCGGGGAGTAAAGTTTTAGCACGTGACACGTGGTATCAGAGCCATGTCTAGTGGCTTTGTTGCTTCCGCTTGGTGATCAAGGTGGCTGCACATTCGGGATTTGAAGGCTAAAATGTCGGGAACATCCGAGCAAGCCATGCCGACGACGGACAGGGTGACAAGGGGACGGAGGGGCCGTCAATCGTCACAAGAGCCTGTGGGGGAGCCATCGGTGGACGCTGGCCAGGCCATGGATGCGCGCCTACGTAGGGTGGAGGAGGATCTGCTCGAGGCAAACCACACGTTTGATGACCTTATCGACCGTGTGAAGGAGATCGAGGCTAAGGACGTGGATGACTTGGCCGAGCTGTTCACATCGCTGAAAACCAGGTACTTACCCCTATCAACTCTATTTCCTTCTATGTGCAATCGTTTAAGGACTCGATGGCCTAGTTACATGAGGAGTTCAAGGCCATCAAGGAGGATATGGCCCTGTGCAAGCGGGCAATAGGCATGTCGGCCGAGCCACACGGTTCGGCACCAACGAGGGTTGACGTTCCAACGAAGCCTTATAACGGGGTAAGGAACGCTCGTGATCTTGATAATTTCCTTTACAACATAGAGATGTACTTTGCTGCCGCTAACGTACAGGATACCGAGACTCGGTTGTGCACTGTTCCACTCTACTTGACTGATGTTGCTATGCTTTCGTGGAGATGGCGCCAAACCGACATTGAAAGGGGCTTATGCACGATTGCCTCTTGGGAGGACTTCGTGGTGGAACTTAAGAGGCAATTCTACCCCGAGAATGTGGAGTACAAGGCTCGGGGCCGATTGCGGCGTCTAACACACCGCAATGCTATTCGGGACTATGTCAAGGAGTTTCAAGAGATCGTGCTCGAGATTCCGGACCTATCGGACAAGGATGCCTTGTTCGCTTTCTTGGATGGACTTAAGCCGTGGGCGAGGCAAGAAATACAACGCCAAAATGTCCAAGACCTTGCCTCGGCCATTGCCGCTGCCGAGAGCATGATCAAGTTCCGACCCGCATCCGATGGGAGCAAGGACAATAAGCAGAAGGGACGAAGGGAGGACAATAAAGGCAAATGTGGGGGAGCAAGCACCGGCTCGCCCCCACAACAGTCCCAACAAAAGTCAGGTATGCATAAGCCAAGTTCTTTTAAATCAAGGACGTCGAAACAATCTGTCAATAGGAGTTCGGAGAAACGTCCCAAGTCGAAAGGATGCTTTTTGTGCGGGAGCTTTAGTCACCACATAGCCGATTGCCCACAGAGGGGCAAGATGGCCGCTTTGTTACTGCAAGTGGACGAGCCAGCTGCTGCCGAGGAGGATGCGAAAATGGGGTCTTTACGTCTCCTCAATGTCGTTAAGGCTCGGGTGGAGCCGACGAAGGGCCCTCGCAACGGGTCATTGTTCGTGACTGCTTCGATCCAAGGCCAAGAGGTGAAAGCTTTGGTGGACTGCGGGGCAACTCACAACTTCATGACAGATGCCGTAGCCAAGAGACTCAGGCTACCTATTTCACCGACTAACGGGTCAATGAAGTCGGTGAACTCAACGGCCAAGCCGATCGTGGGGATTGCTAAGGCCGTGAAGACCAAGATTGAGGAATGGCAGGGGGCCGTTTCTTTTCCCGTCGTGCCGATGGACGACTATGAGATGGTGCTCGGAATAGAATGGCAAGATGAGGACGGGCGTGTATTTTATCTTTTACCAATTTGTTGTTTATCCTTGATGAGCAGGCACCGTGCACTATACCGGTCAAGAGGAAGACCAAATGCGTCAAGACGCTGTCGGCGATGCAATTCGCCAAGGGACTGAAGAATGACGAGTCCTTCGCCGTCATTCTAATGCCAGATGACGGGCCGACACCAAAGCAGGAGGGCGAGGTGCCTAAGGAGATTCAAGCCATCCTCAAGGAGTTTGAGGACATCATGCCGAACGAGTTGCCAAAGAGACTACCGCCTCGAAGGGACGTGGATCACAAGATCGAGCTTGTGGCGGATGCCAATCCGCCGTCCCGCACACCTTACCGGATGGCACCTCCGGAGTTGGAGGAATTGAGGAAACAAATTAAGGAGCTGTTGGAGGCATGCATGATCCAACCATCCAAGTCACCATACGGGGCGCCGGTGTTGTTTCAAAGAAAGCATGACGGATCGTTGCGGATGTGTGTGGACTATCGGGCGTTGAACAAGTTAACCGCCCGCAACCGCTACCCCATTCCACTCATTGGGGAGCTTTTCGATCAGCTTAGAGAGGCCAAGTTGTTTTCAAAGATTGATCTTCGGTCGGGATATTGGCAAGTGACGATTGCCCCGGGCGAGGAACCGAAGACCGCGATGGTCACAAGGTACGGGTCTTATGAATTCTTGGTGGTGCTGTTTGGCCTCACAAATGCACCAGCCACGTTTTGCACTTTGATGAATAAGGTGTTGGGGCCTTACTTGGATAAATTTGTTGTTGTGTACCTTGATGACATTGTTATATACTCATCCTCGTTGGAGGAACATATTGAGCACTTGAGGCAGGTTTTCAAAGCTTTTCATGATAACGAGCTTTACATCAAGTTGGAGAAGTACTCATTTGCCCAAGATGAAGTGACCTTCTTAGGGCATCGAATCAAACAAGGGCGGATCATGATGGATGAGGACAAAGTAAGAGCCATACATGATTGGAAGCCACCTTCAAATGCTTCCTCTTTGTGTTCGTTCTTGGGGCTTATCAACTACTACCAAAAGTTCATCATGAACTATTCGAAGATAGCCGCTCCACTAACTACTTGCTCAAAAAAAACAAGTCGTGGGATTGGAACGAGGAGTTCAGCAAGGCGTTTGAGGAGTTGAAGAACCGGGTGACGGAGCAGCCGGTCCTTGCCTTGTCGAATCATTCAAAACCTTTCGAGGTACACACCGATGCTTCTGATTTTGCTATCGGTGGTGTTTTGGTGCAGGATGGGCACCCAATTTCCTACGAGAGTCGCAAGCTAAACAAGATCGAGCGACGATACACGGTGCGTGAAAAGGAGATGACAGCCGTGATCCATTGCTTGCGGACTTGGAGGCATTATTTTCTTGGGAGTCACTTCCTTATTCAGACGGACAATGTGGTGACACGTTACTTCCAAACGCAAAAGAAGTTGACACCCAAGCAGGCTAGGTGGCAGGAGTTCCTAGCCGAGTTTGATTATACGTTGGAGTATAAGCCGGGGGAGTTAAACCGAGTTGCCGACGCTCTCAATCGCAACGCCGAGCTCGCTGCAATAAGCCAGACAGTTAGTACCATCAAGGATCGCATCAAGGAGGGCTTGGAGCACAATGCAACGGCCAAAAACATCATGGAGTTCACTCGAGAAGGCAAAAATCGGCGATTCTGGATAAGGGACGGCCTACTCTTTACGAAAGGGGATAGGCTATACGTGCCAAAGTGGGGTAACTTGCGGCGCAAAATATTGAAGGAGTGCCACGATTCGCGATGGGCAGGCCATCCGGGGATGCGTCTCGTCGAGGAGTCATACTACTGGCCGCACATGCATAAAGATGTGAAGACTTATGTGCGGACTTGTCTTGTGTGCCAACAAGACAAAATTGAACAGAAATCACCCGCGAGACTCTTACAGCCGCTACTTATCCCGGAGTGTCCATTCGAGAGTGTTTTGATGGACTTCATCACTTGCTTGCCGAAGTCCAAGGGATGCGGCATGATCATTGTTGTGGTGGACAGGTTTTCAAAGTACGGGACTTTCATGGCTGCACCACCTGACGTCGCCGCGGACGAGACGACCAAGTTGTTCATGTGGAACGTCGTGAAACTTTGGGGCGTGCCCAAAACTATAGTGAGCGATCGAGATCCATGCTTCACGGGTAAGTTTTGGTCCGAGTTATTCAAGCTTTTGGGTTCTAACTTGGCCTTTTCTACTAGATTTCACCCACAGATCGATGGGCAAACCGAACGGGTGAATGCTTTATTGGAGCTTTACTTGCGGCACTGTGTTAGTGCCAATCAGCGCGATTGGGTCAGATTGTTGGATGCAGCCCAATTTGTGTACAATTTGTAGGTTAATGAATCAACAGGGCGAAGCTCGTTCGAGCTGGCGACGGGAAGACAACCTGCAACCCCACAAACACTTAGCTCGGGGTACTCGGGCAAGAGTCCGGCAGGATACAAATTTTCCAAGACTCTTCAAGAGGAATCGGACTTGGCTCGGGCAGCTATGGACAAGGCCGGCAAGAAGATGAAGAACTATGCCGACATGAAGAGGCGAGCGGTCGAGTTCACAGAAGGAGACAGGGTCATGGTGAAGCTCAACGCGCACCAGTTCAAAAGCTTGCGCTCGGTACATAAGGGACTTGTGCGACGATATGAGGGACCCTTTCCGATTGAGAAACGCATAGGTATCATGGCATACCGATTGACGTTGCCGCCAAACTTAAAGATCTATCAGGTATTCACTAAAGCCATACCACAAAGATGCCGATGATCCAAGCCGAGGGTTATCACAGAGGGCGCCAACCGCAGTGGTTACGTAGTACGACAAGGACGTGGAGCAAATCCTAGCCGATCGGGTCATGTCTAAGCGAGGCGTCAAACCTTGGACCAGGTACTTGGTGCAATGGAATGGACTACCACAAGCCGAAGCTAGTTGGGAGCCAGAGGACGAGTTGTGGTAGTTCAAAGACCAAATCAAGGCGTTCAAGGCGTCGAGGACGTCGCCAACTTTGGTGGGGGAGAATGAGACGTCCTGCGCGTCTCAAAGCCAATTTGTCGCACACCAGCGCGCACCGGACGACAAACGGCACGCACAAGAGCAAGGCACGTGGGCTGCCAAGCCCCGCGCGTGCAAGAAGCAGCAGGAAGGCACGCCGGGTGCACACCTCGCGCACATGGAGCGCCCAGCTGAGCGCATGGAACGCACATCAGCGCATGGCACACACATCACGCGCGCCCAATGAGCGCACGGGCTACACATGGAGGCTGCCTAGGGCAGTTTCACTATTTTTTGTACATTCTAGGGAGTATCTTATACATATTGTTTCTAGAAGAGTCTAGGACGGTTTAGAACACTTTAGAACAGCCTAGAAAGGTCTTGAACACACTAAGTCGGTTAGAGTGGTGTAGAGATGTGTAGAACCTTGTAGAAGGCAAATAACAGTCGTCTGATCGAATTGATCACCACCGTTCGTTGATGAGGTAGACATGTATATAAAGGGGCTTTTGGCCTCATTGTAAACAACAAGTTTGAGCTTTTAGCAATACAAACAAACTTTTCCTACTATCTCTCTCTTTTCTTTATCTTTTAGCAACCTTAGTTGAGTGAATCAAAGGCTGACTTGCTAGGCACACGGGGTGCTAGTAAGGCCGCACGTCTAACTTTCGGGGAGTAAATTTTTAGCACGTGACAATATGCACTCGTGATAACTGCACGGAAGTTGAGGCCATATTTTCAATCACATCATGTCAGTGTCTTAACTAATCAACCATTGGAGCAAGTTATGGCAAAACCGAAAAAATCGGGAAGACTAGTGAAGTGGGCGATCGAGCTAGGGGAGTATGGTTTGAAGTATATCTCAAAGACTGCGATTAAAGCACAAAGGTTGGCGGACTTTGTGGCGGAAACTATATCAGAGGCAGAACAAGCGCCCGATGTAGCTTTGGTGACAGAGGAAACTAAAAAGGGTTGCAAAGGAAACATGGACTTTGCACGTGGATGGATCTTCCACAGTTGATGCTGGTGGTGCTGGAGTATACTTAATGTAACGCCCCTGAAATTTGGAATTAAATAAAAGTATTTTCGAACTTTCATTTTAGTCCTTGAACTTTTTAAAAATACAATTTTGACCCCAAAAGATTTGAAAAGTTACAATTTAGTCCTACTCCTTTTGAAAAATTTATGATTGACCACATATATTTTATTTAAGACCAAATGAGTTATCAAAACTTTCAAATTGGCCCCTTTTAGTTTTAAAATATCCAAACATTCATTGACAATGGTAAATCTTGGCATATTTACATTTACATTTGAGAAAAGGTAACTATGCTTTGTCTTTTATGCTAGATATTTATAATATTTTATTCTTATAAAATATTATCAGATAAGGTATGGAAACATCTTCATTATTAGGGTGGCCTAGCCTGGATTAATATAAAAATGAGTAGGGTATGGTAATTAATCCTTGTCTCCCAATTTTCACCTATAAAAGGGAGGCTCTCTTCAACATTTTTCGCACACCTCTCTTCTCCAAATCTTCTCTTCTTTTCTTCTGCAAAGTTCTTTCTCTTGATGTTTAGATTTCTAGAAAAATTGTTTCAGTCCTTTAAGCCTTCTTTATAGTCCTTAAAAATCCTCAAAACCGAGTTTGGTCTAAACTGCCAGTTTTGGTACAGAAACGTTGGAAGTCCGAAAACCATATCAAGACTTCGAGTCTTTCTCTGAAATATTTCCCACATACTGTTTATTGTGTAAGATAACTTTCATGTTCAGAAACCTTCTTCAACCAAAGTCGTTTGAGGGGTCTAAAAATGAGAAATACGTACCACTGTCCAGAAAATCCGAAAACAGCTCATAGTTTTCATGATTTATTTAAAATACCAAAACTTGTCCTATGGATCTGATTTTCAATCTACATACTCTCCATGATGTTTAAGATTGAACTCCTCAACCAATTTCAGATTATCATATCGTTTGAAAGTCCGATTAAAGGTGAATCTAAGATTGCTACAGTTTTCTGCCTTATATTTGCATAAACATTTCGATTAACCAATATATGTTGCAAAAGTTACACAAATCATGAAATTGATCATTAATATGGACTCATTACATACTAATAATGATGTTGGATCAGTTGATCATAATTTATAATCATGTTTAATAATTTTCATGGATTTTGCAACATTTAGAAGACATGTAGTTTGTTTTACGGTTGATCGTTCAATTTCTGTAACTTTAATTGAAGTATTGTGTCTATCTTATGATCTAACTATCTAATCTAGTTTATTAGCATGATAAGTATTTTGAAAATATTAATTTTTATTAGATCTACATGTTTACAATTTATGTTAATTGTTATTAGTGATATATGCAATATTGTGTAACTTTATACTAATAACTAAAAGAAAAATAGTTTTTACCAAAGTTATATATATTGATGTGGGGTATTTTCGTCTGGATACGTGTCCACTCTCCAACACTCCACGTCAGACTGCTTCAGTTCCTATTGGATGCTTAAGCAGCTTTTGAATTCGGAACCTGCACTCAACACCACACGTAAACTAAGCCGGTGCCTCCTCCGGCGAAGGCACTCCGACGCTCAAGTCAGATAGGTCGGAATTTGAGGTATTGTCGTCTGAGACAATAGCTCGAAATTATAGCTCGAAAATAGGTCGAATATATAGGTCGAAATAAGCCCAAATAGGTCGAATTTAGGCCCTATAGGTCGAATTAGCACACCTCAAAATGGTATTGAGAACCGTGATGAGAAAACCCGAATAGATCGAATTACTCTCAAATAGCTCGAAATACACTCTATATAGATCGAACAAGAGCTATTGCACTATAGCTCGAATTATTGCTCTATAGCTCGAATTCGATGTATATAGCTCGAAATTAAATGCTAGAAAATAAAAACGTACCTTAGAATGAGGCATGGGACCCCCTTATATAGTAATAAGAGTCCTTATTCGTCTAAAAGTGCAATCCAAGTAGAACTATGACTCAAAATAGGTCGAATTAGAGCTATTTTGAAATAGCTCGAATTGGGCCTTCAAATAGGTCGAATTGGGCCTCAAATAGGTCGAATTTGGGCCCATATAGCTCTTACTTGACTTCTGGGCCTCAAATAGATCGAATTTGGGCCCATATAGCTCGAATTTGGCTCTTGGGCCGCAAATAGATCGAATTTGAGCCCATATAGCTCGGATTGGGCTTGATATAGCTCGAATCCGGCCCTTTCGGGCCCAAATAGGTCTCGCTTGGGCTCAATTTGGGCCTACTTGGGCCGATTTCCGTGTTTTGCCTTGAATTGTAATTTTGCATTAAAAAATAATGGTGCTGACGTGGCATAATATGTCCCGAAATACGTTCGTGTACTGTATTGGATATTATGACGTGGCGGTACCGAAATATGGTACATCATGGAGTCCCCCAGTTCGTAAGAGTAATGTGTACGAACATTGGTCATACGAACTATAAAAAAGTCAAAGAACCGAGAATCGTGCAACGAGATCGACGTCGTCATAAAAAACCAAAAATGTGACCAAAAATATCAAAATTCGAAAATAGATCGAATTTACTATTTTTGGTAACTCGAATTGGTATAGGTCGAATTTATCTTGGAAAAGATAACTCGAAGTCCATAAAATTCTTTTCGTAAAATAGCTCGAAATTGCCTGAAAATAGCTCGAATTCCATATTGGTCGAAATTAGCCTTCAAAAAGATACATCGAAATTGCCGGAAAATTTTTTGAAAAATAGGTCGAAATTTCAAATAGCTCGAATTTAGGGGCATTTTGGTAATTCCCGCGTCAGTCCGCCTATAAATACCCCACTCCCAGCTTCATTTCCTCATTTCGCACCTAAGAATCATTTCAGAGCTCCCGAGAAATAGCTCGAAATAATAGCTCGAAATTACTATTTTTAGTAATTTCACGTGAATAGCTCGAAAATTGTCCAAATTTAGCAAGTGTAGCAAAATAGCTCGAAAATACTCCTTATAGCTCGAAATTGACCGCAAATAGATCGAAATTTGACTGGAATAGCTCGAAAAAACTATCCTGCTATTTATATCCTTGGGTAATTTTCATATAGCTCGAAAATATAGCTCGAATTTGATGGGGAAATTCGAGCTATAGCACTTAGAAAAATTCTGAATTTTTTGAAAAATTCTGAAAAATTTTGAAAAAATGCTAATACTCAAATCTTTTTCGCAGATTCATTCACAACGGCGCGACTCCGACGTAACCGTTCTCCACGTCGTCCATCACCACCACGATCACACCAACGAGCCTATTATAACGCTCGCAATCCGTCACGAGAGTCATCATATCGACCTCCTCGTGAGTCAAACACACGACGTGCATCATCCCCAAATCGTCCTCGTCAACCAGAACCTGCACGAATCCGATTACCGGGCGCTCCGAAACTCTTTGCACCTGCAGAAAGGTCCTACGAACAAATTCCCCCACACGAAGAAGTTTCAGTAGACCTAGATCCTCGTGCCGGTAAACTTTCCACCTAAACCTCTTTATGACGCGAGTTATTGATCTTGAATCTTCCAGTAGTAGTAGTAGAGAGAGTAGTAGTGAGTCATCTATGGCATCTGAGGCTAGGAAGAATGCGTCAACTAGTGATAGTAGTAATGCCTCAAGCGACGAGAGCTCATCTAGTGATGAGAGAAACAACAACGATAGAGTGTCTGATATGGAGGTAGACGTAGACATCCTAGGAGATGACGAGGCTGAATCGAACCCTCTCCCCATCGTGCCTTTTTTACCTCCTTCTGAAAATGTTCCAATTCCTGTATCTAACTCTCCCGAACAACTTGCTCCGCCTAATTTGATCAATTTTGACCAGTTCCCTTCTTCTTTGCCTCATGACATAGCCTATTATCGTGATACATATGACATTCCCGACACTTATGAAATTATCGTGCCTGGGCCAGATGATAGGATGAACAACCCACCAGAGGGGTGTCTTCCTATCTTTAGTGGTTATCTGCAGTGTGGTTTACGTTTTCCTATTTTCCCAATTGTCTCAGAGATCATGTCCTCTCAGAACTCTTGTCCTTCACATTTTACCCCTAATGCATACACTCAAATGTATGCTTATGCGATGCTAACCCGCATCTTTGACTTGCCTTGCTCTGTGGCCGGTTTCTGGCAACTGTTTATAGTGAAGTTCCGCAACAGAGGTGTAGACGCCGGGTTCTATTATCTGAGCTCGCGAAAGAAGCAATGCTTCTTATCTGATTTGCAAACGAGTTTCGGGGCTCACTGGAAGAAGCAGTGGTTTTATATAAAAGAATCCAAGCCGCAGGAATTTCGATTCAAGCGGCTTTGGACTGATGCCTTTCCTTCACCGAGACGCCCCGATCCTCCAGTCTACACCTTGGCGGTCGTAAAAAACTTGAAAGAGCACGAATTTGATGCCTTTGAGTTGACCACCACCCCTGTGTTGCGGGCCGGCGGTTATACTTATCATGCAGGCGTTGAGCCTTCTGTCTTTGGTATAATATTATGCATGTTTTCATTCTTTTTACTCATTGATTTTATCGTCCTTTGTTGTCTTCTAACCTCTGCATTGTTTATGATTTTCAGAACGAATTGTGATGGACAAGACAAAGAAGAGGCTGGCCGCGATGAAGCGTGGCGCCAACGCTCCTCAATCCTCAGTGCCCATTCCTGAGAAGACCAGTCGTCGTGGTGCTAAGACGGCTGGTACTAGTTCAAGAAGCAGCACTACTCCTGCTACCGTCTCGACACGAGGATCGGGGCGCGGTAGAGGTGCAGCTCCTGCCCCTGTTCCTGCTCCAGCTCCAGTGCCTGAGACTGTTCCTTCTCAGTCGGCTGCTGATACTGCTCCCGCTTCACCCCCTGGCGGTTCTGAGCCGATCCTTCCGGATCTTTCTCCTTCATCTGCACCTTCATCTGGAAGAGTGCATCTTCCCTCAGTTGCTGAAGCGGCTCGTCGCTTCAATGAGGCCAACCCTGAAGCAGCAACGAGGAAGAGGTCTGCTGCTACTGCTGAGGAGATCCGACGGGGTAAACGCGTCGCGCAGGACCGAGCATATGATGCTGATGACGTCGATATTGACGTGGAGGAGATCGTCAGAGCTTCAGTCGAGTCGGGGCAGTTCACTCTGAAGGACACTACCGCCCTTCGACTTGTCAAGGGATTCATGCCTGACTTCGATCGTCAGGCATATTACCAGGCGATGGGCCACGAGAAGCTGGTCAGTCGCACGGCCTTGTCTCTGTGTGAGGTATGTGGATTTAGAGCTTTCCCTTATCTTTGTACATACTTGACTATCACTAACGTTTTTTCTTTCTTGTAGTTCTTCGTCAATGTCCAGACCATGGCTGAGAACTTCAACATGGTCATGAGTACTCAGGATCAGCAGAGGGCCTTGATGGATAGGCACTACTCTTCGGCCTTGCAAGCCCAACGGCTGGAGAAACAGGCCAAGGAGGCGAAGGCTGAAGTGGAGAAGCATCTGGTCGCTGCTGTTGATGAGCTGAAGGCAGTACAGGCGGAGCTTGAAGCCTTGAAGGCAGCGAAAGCCACCGTTGACCGGGAGCTTGCCGAGGAAAGGCGCCTATCCAGCCAGCTCACCACCGACTGCCAGCATGCCACTGCCCTTGTCGACGATCATGTCGACACCATCCGGACGATGAAGGATGCTGCTGCTGCTGCTGAGGCCGAACGTCTGAGACTGGAGGCTGAGTTGGCTGATGCACGAGCTCGCATAGCGACTGCTGAGGAGGATGGCTACAACAGAGCCATGACTGAGGTATTCATTTGAAACTTGATTTATTTCATTTTCCTTGAAGTTTGCATGTTACACACTTACATTTCCCTTACTTGTTTCGTAGGAGCTCCCCGATGAGGACAAGGTGATGGTGGCCATCGAATTCTTCCGCTCAGCTACCTGGGAGCAGATTGCCATGGAGCGGGGCGGTTTTGATACAACCAAGGGCTACAACATGGCCCTTGACGACATCATTGCCCGCGGTGCTCTTGCTCCTGGGTTCAAGAGGGAGGACTTCAATGTCTTCAATTGCCTGAATGAGGATGACACTGAAGTCGGCGAGTCCTCTAGTGCTGCTGCTGCGGATCCTACTCTGGCCGATCCTCCTACTGGCGAACCTGCAGCGACTGTGGTTGACGAAGAGCCGAAGCATGACCCCTTCACCTCCTTTTATCCTCTTCGGCAGGTGTGGCTCTCCGACTTTGCCGACGAGCTTCCCTCTACGTCCACTGCCGCTGCTGCTTCTGGCGCTGCTCCGGATGAACTTCCGGAGGAGGGTGAGTTGGGTTTTGATCCACAGGTCTTGGATCAGCCTGCTGATGGCGATCAGCCTATGCCTGATGCTCCTCGTCAGATTTCCCCTCTTGATGACACTGGGCCTCTGAACGAGTCTTTTGCCGATATCCAGGAGCAGAGCGAGGGTGCGGTGAAGGCTCTTGGGTTGAACCTGCTGCCTTGATCCTCTACAATGGCCTGCGTGCCTTTATCTTTGGCATTTGTGCCTTGTTCTTGAACATTTTTACTTTCCGTATATACATTTAGTCCTAGTACATTCTTTCCGTACAGTATTTGTTGCTAACGTTCGCGCGATTTTAGCGCTTTAACAATTTGCTTAGTACAGTTTTGACTTGCAACATCTTTGTTTTGTCTTGTTACAACTTCACTCATATGTGTCTACTTTTTAAGTTTAAATTTGGTACTTGTTAAAACACTTAAGTTTTATAAACAAGTGTCTATGAGAGCACGAGAACTTGGTCTCGACTCCACGAGGCTTGTGCTCGTTGTGCGAAGCTAATGTCCGTGCTAGCGAAGCTATGTTCGCGGGAATACGAGAACTTGTGCTCGATTCCACGAGGCTTGTGCTCGTTGTGCAAAGCTATGTTTGCGCTTGCGAAACTATGTTCGCGGGAGTTCGAGGATTTGTCCTCGACTCCACGAGGCTTGTGCTCGTTGTGCAAAGCTGTGTTTGCGCTTGCGAAGCTATATTCGCGGGAGTGCAAGGACTTGTACTTGACTCCACGAGGCTAGTGCTCGTTATACGAAGCTAATGTTCGTTTTGATTAAGTTTTTAAACTTAAAGTTAGTAGACAGCTTGAGTTCATCTTCATGTTTCTTGATAGATTGTAATCACGCGGATAAATAGTAGGCAACAGCTGAACTAGAATAAAATAAGAGATTTTATTAGTTTTGGGACTGAGCTCGAGTAACTTCCGAGTTGCCTACGTATCCTGCCGTATATAGGTTGGCTAGGAATCAAGTCCTCGTAGTTTGCTGCTAACTATTACAATGAGAATCCACGTAGAGGGACTCGTAATTCGTAAAAGAATAAGCGAATGAAGTACTGAAACTACGATCCTATTGTGCCACAAGGCCATTAGAAAACTAGTGTTCTAACTATAAAACCTTCGTAAGTTCTTGACGTTCCAGGGGCGTGACAAAGTCCTTCCACCCAATTCTTGTAAATAATAATATCCTTTTGAGCTTGCTCTCTCCACTCTGTAAGGTCCTTCCCAGTTTGGCTTCAATTTTCCAACATGCTTAGTAGCTTCTACTTTCCTGAGTACCAAGTCCCCCACTTGAAAGTTCCTGAAACGGACTTTGTTGTCATATGCTTTCGCCATCATAGATTTGTACGCTTGAGTACGTTGGTATGCTGCTTCCCTAGTTGCTCCGATCAATTCCAAATCCATTTGTCTTGCCCTTAATGCTCGCTCTTCATCATAAGTAACGATTCGATAAGTTGGCATTCCAATCTCAGCGGGTATCACTGCTTCAGATCCATATGTCAATAAGTATGGAGTTTCTCCTGTAGAGGTACGAGGAGTTGTGCGATATGCCCATAATATCCCTGGTAACTCATCCGCCCAGTTTCCTCCTTCTCCCTCCAGCCTTTTCTCCAAACTCTTCACTAATGTATTGTTAGTGGCCTCCACTTGTCCATTTGCTTCTGGATGCGTAACAGATGTAAAACGTTGCTCAATCTTCATGTCCCTACACCAGTCTTGAATCTTAAAACCTTGGAATTGCCTTCCGTTGTCGGAAATTAAGACTCTTGGTATTCCAAATCGACAAACGATGTTCTTCCAAATGAATTGTTTCACATTAGCCTCTGTAATGTTTACAAGTGTTTCAGCTTCAACCCACTTCGTATAGTACTCGACAGCCACCAATAACCATTTTCTACCTCCTGTAGCCTTAGGCATTGGTCCAACTATATCTATTCCCCATTGATCAAACGGACATCCATAACTCACTGTTGTCATAGGTTGTGCAGGTGTATGAATGATCTTCGCATGCAGTTGACAACTTCTACACTTCCTTGAGTAATCCATAGCATCTCTCATAACAGTTGGCCAGAAATATCCTTGTCGGAGTATTTTCTGGGCCAAAGACCGTCCTCCTGAATGATTTCCGCAACTCCCTTCATGAATTTCGCGCAAGACTTGTTTTGCCTGTGTGGGAGATAGGCATCTCAGGAGTGGTCCCTCGAATGACCGTTTGTACAGTTCGCCATTGAACATAGTAAATCTTGCAGATTTATACTTGAGCCTTCTGATCGCTTGAGGATCATTAGGTAAGTTCCCGTTCTGAAGATAATCGATAATCTCATCCTTCCAACACGCCTCTATTTCTACTGGCAGAACGTAGTCCAATGCTTGCGTTGGTTTTGACTCAACTACCTTGCCGATAGAGGGCTGATCTGAAGCCAAAAGAGTTACCCGCCTTTCAACAAACACTTCGGCAGTACTAGCAAATCGTGACAAGGAGTCAGCGCGTTCATTCTCTGATCGAGGGATCTGCGAGATAGAGAAAGTATCGAAATTTGATGTCACTTCTTTCAGTTTTTCAAGATACTTTACTATTGCAGCCTCTTTCGCCTCATATCTTCCTTCAAATTGATTAGCGATCAACTGTGAGTCCGTGAATGCTACCAGGTTCGTTATTCCCAACGATTTTGCCATTTGTATGCCAGCAAGCATAGCCTCATATTCCGCTTGATTGTTGGTCACTTGAAAATTTAGCCTTATTGCATAGTCAAATTCTCTGCCATCCGCCGATTTTAGGTAAATTCCTGCCCCTCCAGCGTCGTTCGTGGACGATCCATCCACATGCAGAGTCCAAGTTCCCCTTGCAACTATAGGTTTGTCCCGTTTGTCCTCATCCGTCACCATTGCTACATCAAGCGCTTGCTCTGCCTCTGAGATAGTTTCAGCCACGAAGTCTGCTAATCTTTGTGCTTTGATCGCTGTTTTTGGCATATACTCCAAGCCATATTCTCCTAACTCTATTGCCCACTTTACTAATCTCCCAGACGTCTCCGGTTTTGCCATGACTTGTTTCAGTGGTTGGCTAGTTAAGACAGTAACCGGATGTGATTGAAAGTATGGTCTTAGCTTTCGTGCAGTTATTACAAGTGCGTATGCTAACTTCTCGATCTCCAGGTAATTCACCTCTGCCCCATTCAGCACTTTGCTAACATAGTAGATAGGGAAATGTTTCTTGTCTTCCTCGCTCACCAATACTGTGCTTAATGAATTCTTCGTTATGGCCAAGTAGAGATATAGTATCTCATTGTCCTTGGGCTTAGATAGTAATGGTGGTGTCGTAAGGTACACCTTCAATTGACGAAAAGCCTCTTCACAATCCTCAGTCCATACGAACTTAGGTGTCTTGCGTAACTTCTTGAAAAAAGGTAAACTCTTTTCAGCAGAATGCGATATGAATCGACTAAGTGCCGTAATCCTCCCCACCAATCGTTGCACCTCTCGAACGGATTTGGGGGATGGTAAATCCATTATAGCCTTAATTTTGTCAGGGTTAGCTTCGATTCCTCTCTCATTGACCATGAACCCCAGAAATTTTCCGGCCTTAACACCAAATGTGCACTTCTTAGGATTTAGCTTCATCCCATATTGTTTCATGATACCAAAAGCCTCTTCCAAATGTTTCACGTGATCTTCCGCCTTCAGGCTCTTGATGAGCATGTTTTCAATATAAACTTCCATTGTCTTGCCGATTTGATGATAAAACATCTTGGCAACTAACCTCTGAAAGGTTGCTCCTGCATTCTTTAGACCAAACGGCATCACTTTGTAACAGTATATCCCCCTGTCAGTGATGAAGGCCGTTTTCTAAGTGCTATAGAAGGTTCCCACAGACGGCGCCACTGATGTGGGGTATTTTCGTCTGGATACGTGTCCACTCTCCAACACTCCACGTCAGACTGCTTCAGTTCCTATTGGATGCTTAAGCAGCTTTTGAGTTCGGAACCTGCACTCAACACCACACGTAAACTAAGCCGGTGCCTCCTCCGGCGAAGGCACTCCGACGCTCAAGTCAGATAGGTCGGAATTTGAGGTATTGTCGTCTGAGACAATAGCTCGAAATTATAGCTCGAAAATAGGTCGAATATATAGGTCGAAATAAGCCCAAATAGGTCGAATTTAGGCCCTATAGGTCGAATTAGCACACCTCGAAATGGTATTGAGAACCGTGATGAGAAAACCCGAATAGATCGAATTACTCTCAAATAGCTCGAAATACACTCTATATAGATCGAACAAGAGCTATTGCACTATAGCTCGAATTATTGCTCTATAGCTCGAATTCGATGTATATAGCTCGAAATTAAATGCTAGAAAATAAAAACGTACCTTAGAATGAGGCATGGGACCCCCTTATATAGTAATAAGAGTCCTTATTCGTCTAAAAGTGCAATCCAAGTAGAACTATGACTCAAAATAGGTCGAATTAGAGCTATTTTGAAATAGCTCGAATTGGGCCTTCAAATAGGTCGAATTGGACTCAAATAGGTCGAATTTGGGCCCATATAGCTCTTACTTGACTTCTGGGCCTCAAATAGATCGAATTTGGGCCCATATAGCTCGAATTTGGCTCTTGGGCCGCAAATAGATCGAATTTGAGCCCATATAGCTCAGATTGGGCTTGATATAGCTCGAATCCGGCCCTTTCGGGCCCAAATAGGTCTCGCTTGGGCTCAATTTGGGCCTACTTGGGCCGATTTCCGTGTTTTGCCTTGAATTGTAATTTTGCATTAAAAAATAATGGTGCTGACGTGGCATAATATGTCCCGAAATACGTTCGTGTACTGTATCGGATATTATGACGTGGCGGTACCGAAATATGGTACATCATATATGATATGATTTTATTCAAGGGCTTACTGAAGTATTTGTTCAATGTTAAGATCATGGTAAAATCTTTGGATTGAGATTATTATTTAATAAGCAATTTACAAGAATTTTGTTAAGAAATATTGTTTTAAAAAGGGTTTAAATATGCATTGATGCATATGTATATATTAATATCAAATATGTTGTTAATAAATTAGAAATGGAGACTTTAATTATTATTTTGTAACTGATCTAGTCTTCAACTTGTTACTTTGAAATGGTAAATTTCATTATTTATAATTTTACCTCATGGTTAAAGTTAAAATAAGTAAATGTTGGATTTATCCAAAATTAACAAGAATTAAATATTTAATTGAACTTCTTTAAATATGATAAATATTGAAAGTATATATTATTTTTGTAAATTTATGAGCAAACAATTGATTATATCTTTTTGATTTATGTAAGGATTCTGCAATTATAGACGTTAATCAAGAATTTCCCGTACGGTAAAAGGTGAGGTTTGATTTCTGATTTGTTCAAAACCCCGTTTGGCATCAGGCCCTGAGAAACTTGGACATAACAATTGTGATTCTTCGTTTTGAATCACGAGCAACATTCTATCACCATTTTAATGCTTTTATTTAAAATTGTTAATTCTTTACATAATCAACTTTCTTACCTATTGTTAAATTAAACCTATCATTTGATGCATAATCACACTTTTCTTCATAGCCATAATTAACCTGATATCATGATCACCCAATTAGTTCTTGAATTGTGCAACGAACTATGTTCGGCCTATGTAGCTCAAAAACGAGCAACGGATATTGTCCGAATTATTAGCTCATCTATTAATTCTGTTTCACCCATTGGGACGCCTTTGGGAAGTTGGGCCCAGGGATTGAGAAGATTTACTGCTGGGCAGAAAAGGGCTGTCAGTTTAAGTATTTCAACTTAATACCTATTCTGTCTAAGCGCCGTTTGCAGTCAGGAGTTGGCTGTGACCCGCGTGTTAGATTGGCATGTACTCGAGCATGTCTTCTGTTCTGTTGCGAGGTAGCTCCTCGTAGGGTGGTATACGGCTGAATTTTGGAGTTAAGGTTGGATCTGTTATATGTAATTGCACAAGTTCATTTCTCCGTTTATCTGAATACTCTAGTATTATCGTTAAAATCGATAATTTCAGTTCAATGATGCAGATATAACTATTCTGGTCATTCTTGTTCGTTTTGTTCTGATTTACTGTTTGATTATTGTCGTGTTCTAAGAATTTCACTAAGTCATTAAAGACTTACTCCTCTTTTGTCCAATATGTCCCTTTCTCAGAACAAGATTGGTATAACAGCATGGATGGAACAAAAGATTGACAAGTCCGCATTTTGGAAACTTTGCAAAATTGTTAAGTGTTTTATTTTATATAAGTCATTTTGAAACTGTAAAATTTATTTGTATTCCAAAGACTTCCGCTGTATTTAAAGTAAAGATATTTTATAATGCTACGGTTTTGATCCTGGTCAGTGAGACCCCTTCCTATAAGCTACAGTTCGGTCTGAGTTGAGTTTGTTAGGTGACCAACACCGGACCAACTCGGATCGGATTGTGACTCGTGGGGCGCGGTCCTCACACTTAAGATAGGCGGATGGAAGAGAATTTGACTATGCTATAAGATTGAATTTTCAAGTTACTAATAATCAGGCTGAGTATGAGGCTATGCTAGCTGGAATTCAATTGGCAAAATCACTGGGGGGATAACAAAGCTTGTTGCATTCACGGATTCACAACTGATTGCTAATCAGTTCGAGGGGAGGTATGAAGCTAAGGAGGCTGCAATAGTGAAGTATCTTGACAAGCTAAAGGAAGTTACATCAAATTTTGAGACATTTACTATTTCACGAATCCCACGAGCGGAGAACGAGCGGGCCGACTCCCTATCGCGATTTGCCAGTACCTCCAAAGTCTTTATTGAAAGACGGGTAACTTTATTGGTTGAAGAGCAACCTTCGATTGGTGGAGGGGGCGAATCAAAACCAACACAAGCATTGGACTACGCTCTGCCAGTGGAGGTTGAGAAATGTTGGAAGAATGAAATTATTGATTACTTACAAAATGGAAATCTGCCAACTGATCCACAAGGGGTTAGAAGGCTCAAGTACAAATCGGCGAGATTTACAATGGTCAATGGAGAACTTTACAAAAGGTCATTCGAAGGACCACTCTTAAGGTTTCTGTCACCAGCACAGGCAAAACAAGTCTTAAGAGAAATTCACGGGGGAAGCTGTGGAAATCATGCAGGAGGACGATTCTTGGCCCAGAAAATACTCCGACAAGGATATTTTTGGCCGACTATTATGAGAGATGCTATGGATTACACTAGGAAATGCAGAAGTTTTCAACTACATTCAAAGATTATTCATATACATGCACAACCTATGACAACAGTGAGCTATGGATGTCCATTTGATCAATGTGGGATAGATATTGTTGGACCTATGCCAATAGCTTCTGGCGGTAGAAAATGGCTATTGGTGGCAGTGGAATATTACACAAAGTGGGTTGAGGGCGAAGCACTTGTGTCAATAACGGAGGCTAATGTAAAGCAATTTATTTGGAAGAATATCGTATGTGGATTTGGAATTCCAAGGGTCTTAATTTCCGACAATGGAAGGCAGTTCCAAGGATTTAAGATTAAAGACTGGTGCAAGGACATGAAAATTGAACAACGATTCACATCTGTTACGCATCCTGAAGCAAACGGACAAGTCGAGGCTACCAAGAATACACTGGTAAAGAGTTTGGAGAAAAGGTTGGAAGGAGAAGGACGAAATTGGGCAGAGGAGCTGACTATGGGCATATTGCACAACGCCCCGAACTTCTACGGGAGAGACTCAATATTTGCTAACATATGGTTCTAAAAGCAATGATATCTGCAGAGATTGGGATGCCAACTTATCGTATTGTCACATACAATGAGGAACAAGCAATAAGAGCAAGACAAATGGACCTCAAACTAATTGGAGCAACAAAGGAAGAAGCTTACCAACACACTCAAGCCTACAAATCTATGATGGCTAAAGCATACAATAACAAGGTTTGTTTTCTGAACTTTCAAGTGGGGGACTTGGTATTGAGGAAAGTCAAAGCTACTAAGCATGTCGGGAAGTTGAAGCCGAACTGGGAAGGACCGTACAGAGTTGAGAAAGTAAGCGTCAAAGGATATTACTACTTACAAGAGTTGGGTGGAAGGACTTTATCACGCCCCTAGAAACGTCAAGAACTTGAGAATGTTTGACAGTTAGGACACTAGCATTCTAACAGCCTTGTGGCACGATGGGACCGTAGTTTCTATGTTTTATTCGCTTATTCTTTTACGAATTACGAGTCTCAGCACGTGGACTCCAATTGTAATACTTAGCAGCTAACTACGAGGACTTGATTCCTAGCCACCTATATACGGCAGGATACGTAGGCAACTCGGAAGTTACTCGAGCTCAGTCCCAAAACTTATAAAATTTCCTATTTTATTCAAGTTTGATTGTTTGCCTACATCCAACTGACATGTTTATCAACACATGCATAGTTAAAATTGAGTTCGAACACTCAAACATATAAGTATAAACACTTAGCATAAAACGAGCACAAGCACTCGTAAAGCTGAGCACAAGCACTCGCATTAATAAAACGAGCACAAGCACTCGCATTAATAAAATGAGCACAAGCACTCGTAAAGCCGAGCACAAGCACTCGCATTCGTAAAGCCGAGCACAAGCACTCGCATTAATAAAACGAGCACAAGCACTCACAAAGCCGAGCACTCGCACTCATAAAACGAGCACAAGCACTCGTAAAGCCGAGCACAAGCACTCGCAAAACGAACACAAGTACTTGTAAATAAAACATAAGTACTTCAACAATAAAGTAACAACATTAACACAACAAACATGAGTATTCGAGATATATGCAAGTACTAAAACCACAAAGCATACAAGTATAGGAAGCAAGAAGCAAAAAGATACTAAGCAATGTCAAAGTCAATATGTACAAAAAACGAGGGATAAGCGCTAAAAACGCGCACAAGTCAACAAACAATGTACTAAATCAAAAAAATATTGTACGAATGAGAAGATGTTCTAAAAAAGCTAAGGAAAAAGTGTCGGATATAAGGCACGCAGGCCAATCAAAACAGGATCAGAGGAGAAGGTTCAACCCAAGTGACTCCACGACACCCTGACTCTGCTCCTGGATGTCCGCAAACGACTTATTCAGGGGCCTAGTGTCGTCGACAGGAGATATCCTACGCGGTGCGGTGACTGGAGTGGAAGCATCTGGCATCATATGATCCGTCTCCATCGGACCTCGAGAACCTGAGGGTCGAAGGCCAACTCACCCTCCTCAAGTGGCGCAGACGGCGCATCAGCAGTAGAAGTAGAAGGCTGCTCATCTAAGTAATCCGAAAGCCACACCTGTTGCAAAGGGAAAACATGGGCAAATGGATCATGCTTAGGCGAGCCAACCTCCACTTCAGGAGCGGGATCGGCATGAGTGGCGGCAGTGCCTGAGGTCTTACCAGCCTCAGCCTCATCCTCCTTCAGGACGTCAAGGATGTTGAAATCCTCCTTCTTGAATCCCGCGGCAAGAGCACCTCGGGCTATGACATCATCCAAGGCCATGCTGTAGCCCTTCGCTGTGTCATACCCGCCTCTTGTCATAGCGATCTCTTCCCAGGTTGCGGAGCGGAAGAACTCAATGGCCACCGACACTTTCTCATCGTCAGGGAGCTCCTCCATTAACATAATCACAAAATTAAATGATCAACACGAGATAAAGAATGTAGAGCGAAAGAAAAAGTTAGAGTAAAAAGGTTACCTCACGCATCGCCCTCTCATAGCCATCCTGCTCAGCAGTCAGGAGTGTGGCCTTCACAGCAGCTAGCTCAGCCTCGAGCTTCGCGTGCGCCTCATCAGCAGTCGTAGCGGCATCCGTCAGGGTCTTGATCGTGTCAGCGTGATCATCAACCACAACATTGGCATGGAGAAGATCCTGAGTAAGCTGAGCAGCATGAAGCTTTTCCTCCATAAGCTCCTTCTTGGCAGCAGCAGTAGCGGCATGAGCAGCCTCTAACTCAGTTGTGGAGCGCTGCAAGTCACCAACGACCACCTGAAGGTTCTTCTCAGCCTTCCCCGCCTCATCCTTGGCCTTCTTCTCAAGGACATGGGCCTGGACCGCCGTGATGCGATACCTCTCCAACATCGAGCTGTACTGACTTTGAGAAGTCATTGCAATGTCAAAGTTCTTTGCCATTGTCTGGGCGTTGATAAAGAACTACAAAAGACAAGGAAAGTTATTACAAAGGACAATATACAAAAAATAAGAGCAATTGGCATAATAACTCACTAAGTACAAAATGATAAAGTGTACTAACCTCGAACATGGACAGTGCCATGCGGCTGATCAGCTTCTCGTGGCTGAGCTCCTTGAAGTACAGCTGGGGATCGAAGGCAGGCATGAAACCTTTCATCAGTCGATGGGCGGTGGTGTAAGTCATTTTAAACTGACCCGCCTCAATAGAAGCCCGAACGATCTCCTCGATGTCGATATCCAGCTTGCCCTCCTCGTACGTGTTCGACGTGTCATGCGCAGGCCGCTTGGCACGACGACGGTCTTCAGAAGAAGAAAGCCTCTTCCTCGCAGCAGGGTCAGGACCCGTCTCGTTCCCCCGCCTAACAGCCTCCACAACTGGCTGGATCCTCACTCTCTCAGTCAAAGGCGAGGGTGGAGGAGAACGCTCCGGGATGAATGGCTCGCATCGACCGGCGGCAAAGAAGGAGCAGGAAAAAGAACAGGCGCGGAGCCTCTGCCACGACTCGATCCCCGTGTCGAGCCAGCAACAGTAGTAGGGAGAATAGGGGCATTGGGAGCCCGAGAGCTGGTACCAGCACCAGCAGACTTGGCGCCCCGACGACTCGTCTTCTCAGGGATAGTCGCCGCAGTCGGTGGAGCGTTGGCACTACTCTTCATAGCCGTCAGCCTCTTCTTCGTCTTATCCATGACTATCCGCTTTGCAAAGCAAAAATAATCGAAGGTTAGAAGACATGAAAAGAATAAAGAAATGACAAACGAAAAACAGTAACATGCATAACAATATACCAAAAAGAGAAGACTCAACAGCAGCATAATAAGTAAAACCACCGGTCCGCAAGACTGCGGACGTGGTCAACTCAAATGCATCAAACTGATGCTCCTTAAGCGTGTCGATCCCCGTCTGAGTGTAGACAGCAGCAGGACACGGGGGAGACCGACGAGCGTCAGTCCAAAGCCTCTTGAATCAGAATTCTTGTGGCTTAGACTTCTTCACGTAGAACCACTGCTTCTTCCAATGTGCCCCAAAACTCGACTGCAAGTCACACATGAAGCACTGCTTCTTCCTTGAACTCAAATAATAAAACCCGGCGTCGACACCCTTGTTACGGAATTTGACCAGGAACAGTTGCCAGAAACCGTTTACTGAACAAGGAAGGTTGAAGACGCGGGTGAGCATAACATACGCATACATCTGAGTATACGCGTTTGGTGCAAAGTGTGAAGGGCATGAGTTCAAGGAGCTCATTATTTCTGATACTACTGGGTTGTTGGGAAACCTAAGACCACACTAAAGGTAACCGTTGAAAACGGTGAGACACCCCTCAGGCGGGTCATTCCTCCTATCGCCTGGCCCCGACACTATCACTTGGTAGGTATCAGGAATATCGTAGGTTTTGCGGTAATAAGTTATATCGTGTCCCAAAACGAAAGGATACTGATCAAAATTGAGAATGTTGCGGACAGGGCTTGGAGCAGGAGAATTAAAATTAATACCCTCGGCGGCTAACTCCTGAATAGTCTCATCTACTATGGTAGGATTAATAGAAAGAGCATCAGTGGTCGGTGCAGGGTTGGGGGCATTAGAGGGTGGAGCTATATACGGAATGATGCTAGTCCTAGCAGAAGTAACCTCATGCTCATCCTCACCTAAAAAATCTACTTCCCTATCCGAGCCCCTATCATTACTGGAGGAAGAGTCATCCGAAGAGTCATCACTACTATTGCTAGTCGACTCGTCATCTTTCGACCTATTAGACCTAGTACTCTCAGGGCTACTAATGCTGGTAGACTCGCTATCGAAAATATGCGCCACAAAAAGGGTAAAGGTAAGTGATTACCAAAACGAGGGTCAAGGTCAATGAAGAGTTCTTCGCTGGGATCACGCCGCTCGTATGACCTTTGAGCAGGTACAAATAGCTTGCTTGCACCAGGAACTCGGATCTTTTCAGACTGTGATTGACGAGGCCGGTAGGGTGATGCCGGACGCTTTGTGTTCGGATTGCAAGGATTGCTGTGATGGTTCTGGTAGGACCGTGAGGAAGACGGACGAGATTGGTCGCGCGAGTTATAGTATGGTCGAGGACGAGACTGTGACGATGGGATGGAAGGACGCCTCGGAGATCGGTTACGCCGAAGACGAGCCGTTGTTGCAAAATCTGGAAAAAATTGACTCGTTTAGCACATGACAAAAATTTTCAAAACTTGAAATTTTTTACAAGTGTGATAACTCAAAATAATTTTGGTCTTTCGACCTACTATTTTGAGTTATCAGCGTAATTTCGACTTACGGAGGGCAAACAAGTAAAAGTGCAGGTTTTCGAGCTATTTTGGACATATTTCGAGCTATCCTCACTGTTCACTCTCTGACTATTTCAACCTATCTATTGCGACCTATTTTCTAAGCTCTATGGGTTACAGCGTGCGCGAGAAATAGGAAAATGAATTTCAGCGCGAAGTATTTATAGGGGAAATGATCCGAAAATTACGGAAATGCCCTCATTTTGACCTATTTACCAAATTCGACCTATTTACCAAATTCGACCTACTGAATTTCGAGTTACTACTTTGGGTACGTATTTCGAGCTATTCTTTTTCGAGTTACCAAAAATAGCAAATTCGACCTATTTTCGAGTTTTGTTATTTTTGTCCAAAATTTTAGTTTTTTACACCGGGGCCGCTTTCGTTGCACGATTCTCGGTTATTTGACTTATTTTATAGTTTGTATGACCAATGTTTCTACACATTACTCTTACAAACTGGGAGACTCCATGATGTACCATATTTCGGTACCGCCACGTTATAATATCCGATACAGTACCACGAGCGTATTTCGGAACATACTATGCCACATCACCACCATTATTTTTTAATACAAAATTACAATTTAAGGCAAAACTCGGAAATAGGCCCAAGTAGGCCCAAATCAAGCCCATGCAGGCCCAATTCGGGCACGAACTGGCCCATCTCGAGCTATATCAAGCCCAATTTGAGCTGTCTGGGGCCCATTTTGATCTATTTGAAGCCCAGTTCGACCTATTTGGGAGGCCAATTTGAGCTATTCCGAAATAGCTCTATTTCGAGCTATTTTGAATCATAGTTCTACTTGGAGTGCAATTCTAGCTGAATAAAGACTCTTAATACTATATAAGGGGGTCTCATGCCTCATTTTCAGGTACGTTTTTATATTTTCAAGCATTCATTTCGAGCAATATTAGTTGAATTTGAGTTATAGAGCAATCATTTCGAGCTGTTTGAAATAGCTCTTGTTCGACCTATATTGAGTGCATTTCGAGTTATTTGAATGCTTCATTTCGATCTATTTGAAGACCTTCATTTCGACTTATAGTGCAACTTTGACGTGTTTGTTTTCGACCTATTCAACATATTTCGATCTATCTGTTCGAGCTATTGTCTCTCACGACAAGATCTCATATTTCGACCCATCTGATTTGAGCGTCGGAGTGCCTTTGCCGGGAAGGCACCGACTCAGTTTACGTGTGGTGTTGAGTGCAGGTTCCGAACTCTAAAGCTGCTTAAGGATCCAGCAGGGACTAAAGCAGTCTGACATGGAGTGTTAGAGAGTGGACACGTATCCAGACGAAAATACCCCACATCAGTGGCGCCGTATGTGGGAACCTCTATACTCCTCTAGCTAGCAAGCCTTGCCTTTGTAGCTCTCATTCCTGCTTGCCTTTTTTCATTCTAAGTGTCAGGTAAAGAGAGGGGGTGGTAGGCTTAGTATGGCTCGCAATTTTAGTCCTTTATCTTAGCACATTTTGCAATTTATGCCCTCAGGTGACAGAATATTCTAATATTTCCCGAAAAGTGACATGTCGCCTACATACGAGGGGAGTTTTGTAATAATCGTCCTATACGTTGACACTTTTGCAAAATTTGTCCTCTATATTTTTTGTTTGCAATTTTCGTCCTCTATATTGTCACGAGTTGCATTTTCAGTCCTCCGTCAATATTTCTATCAATTTAACCGAAAGCTCGTTATTTCTTTTTAAAATCCACCACACATAAATTGATACTAAAAAACCAAATTTTCTTTGTGGATGACATTGTACTATCTATAGCTGCACCTAGCACTTAGTAATTTCAATACTTAGACACAAAGAGATATTTATAGTGATTAATTCACTTGAATAGAATTCTTAGTTTCAAAAATTTTAACTTTCCAGAAACCATATGCATCAAACATTTGAAAAAAAAAAAGTAAAAGACATTCCCCAAAAGGCATACAGATCTGTTATTAGTATGCAAAACAAGTATAGATAAATTCATTACATTCTAACAGAAAGGCGGCCAAGGAGCTTGTAACGTGGAGACTCAGCCCGAGCAATGGCGCAAAGCCCCCTGTTGTTAACCTTCTCTGCGAACAACTCTACATTATTCTCTGTGAACCTAAACCTCTTTTGCACAACAAAAGTCAACTCTCTAATTCTTCTGCCATTCTCACCTATCACAATCCACCCAAATAGTTTAATTGTGATATTAAATTAAACACCAAACCAAAGAGATTGAGTACATAGAAAAATTACCGAGAATATTCGAAGTGCGTGTTGCACAAATGATAATCACAGTTCTCAAGGGAGTCACCTTGACCTCTACCCCGAAGAATCCATCAGCAATAATTTCGCGCATTAAAAGAATAAATTCAATAGAAATTTTAAAAAGAAAAAAGAAGTTTCCGCTTAATTTGATACAAATATCGACAGAGAAATAAAATTGCAACTTGTGACAATATAGACGATGAAAATCGCAGATTAAAAACATAAAGGACAAATTTTGAAAAACTATCAACTTATAGGACGATTATTGAAAAAATCCCTTCATGTGCAGGCCACATGTCACTTTTCGGCTTTTTCGCCAGATGAGGACACGAATTGCAAAGGGTGCTAAGATAAGGGACTAAAATTGCGATTAATATCATTAAAGGACTAATAATGTAAAATCGAAAATTAGAGAACTATTTTTGCATAAAAATCCCGACTTTGGTAATTGAAAGAAGGTGTTATTGAATTCCAAAGAAGGTTTCTGCTATCACTCCAAATCTCAAGGAGAGTTTCTGATTTTATCCCTTCAATTTTATGATGCTAGGAATTGATCATTTGGATCCCTTTTTTTTTATTAAAATCTCTTTTTCTTTGACACAGTTTATCTTTGTTATCACATATGGTCAAATATGTGTTTACTGTGGATTTCGCCGTTGAAATTGGAATCCTATTTAGCTTTTATAGTTTTATATATTTCGCGAAACTTTACTTGAAATTATATAGATAATAATCTCAAATATTCTTAGCCAAGCTTGTTACTATAATTTTATTATGTGTTAGTGTCATCTAGTAGAAAAAGAAAAAAAAAACTATTTTGCACATTGCACCCTCAAAATGTATAGGGTGCACCTTGAAAGTCTAGGAGTCTCGGATGAATGTAGACGGGTTTTCAGTGTTTAAAACTGATCACAACTTTATCGCAAAAGATAACGATAAGTATCAATTTAATTAATGCACAATATCTTATGTTAAATAAATATTATAACAGAAAATAATATTCCAGCATCAATTTCTCATTCACCCACAAGCTCGAAATTACACCCTCAAGGTGTTTCAATCCAGTTCAAACACCAAATTTTCCAACAATCCCCCACATGAATGAAATTGACTCATCATGCAGACAATTTGTGGTGATAGAGTTCTACGGCTTACACCTGCATAGGATAGGTAGAACACGTCTTTGAACCTTCCCTCGTGAGAAAATATTTACTTTGCTAGCTGATCAGTAGACACGATGTCTTTGAACTGTCTGCCGTTTGTGCAAACGATGATATAATCCACTCAGGTATTTACCTGACACAGTTTCGGTTCTCATGGTTTATGTTCATTTTGGCCGTGAACATATGCCTGGTTCTGCAAGAGTTTTTCCAGAGAATTTAGCCCCCACAATTCTCCTAAGAAGCGGCCCCTCTTATCTCTCACATAGGTGATCTTTTAACTACGAGTAACCCGCATTACTCTGCTCGATTCTTTCTACGCGTAAAGATCATTAAAAGCCTACAACTTAACCTTTTTCACAGCGGGTTGCACTGTTTCATCATAGGAATGGACAGGGGTAACCCCCACAGTGATCCAGCAAGGTTTTTACAATTAGGTTGTCCCATTGAACCAAGATCATGGGATCTCTAGTCAGCAAGGTTGGGTTTTTCTTCGTATTAACCTTAAATTTCAATGGGCTTGAGTTCCATTCCGTTCGACGTCTTATCAACTTGATCTCTATTTAACCATTTGGTTAGTGAATCCACGATGTTATCTTTTGACCTTACATAGTCAATCGAGATAACTCCAGTTGAGATCAATTGACTAACGTTGTTGTGTCGACGATATATATGTCTCGACTTACCGTTATTCAAAATGTTTTGTGCCCTACCAATTTTAGATTGGTTGTCACAATAGATGCATATAGCAGGCATGAGTTTTTGACCAATCAGGAATATCTTCCAAGAAATTTCGTAGCCATTCGGCTTCTTCACCGCATTTGTCCAATGCCACAAACTCAGATTCCACCTTGGATCTGGTAATTACCATTTATCTTGAAGATTTCCATGAGACAACCACACTGCCTAAAGTGAATACATATCCACTTTTTGCTATTGAGTCTTGTATATCAGATATCCAGCTTAGATCAGTATATCTTTAAAGCACAACAAGATCTCTGGTATAATGCAACTCATAATCACGAGTATACCTCATGTACCTTAGTACTCACATATTTGCTTTCCAGTGTTCACTACCTGGATTACTCGTGAATCTACCCAAACTGCTAACCGTGTAGGCAATGTCTAGTCTTTTGCGACTCATCAAGTACATCAGACTACCTATCACTCTAGCATATTCGACTTGTGCAACACTATCTCAGTTGTTCTTGGATAGATGTTGACTTATGTCAATTGGAGTTCTGGTCATACCAAAATCATCCTTACTGAATTTTTTCAAGAATATTATCCACATAATGTGATTGACTCAGTATGAGACCATCTGGCGACCTTATAATCTTTATTTCCAGAATTACATCAGCCAATCCCATATCTTTCATGTCGAATCTTGAATTCAACAAGTATTTAATGGACTTCACCATTTTATACTTGCTTCCAACAATGAGTTTGTCATCAACATACAAACAGAGAATTAAATATCCATCTTTTGTGTTTTTGATACAGACACACTTGTCACACTCATTGATCTTGAAACTATTTGACATCGTGACATGTCAAAATTTTCATGCCACTATTTAGGTGCTTGTTTAAGTCCATACAAGGACTTCACCAATTTGCATACATTTCTTTCTTTTTCAGGAGCTACATAACCCTCGGGTCATTCTATGCAGATTTCTTCACGAAGATCTCCATTTAAGAAAGAAGTTTTCACGTCCATTTGATGGACTTCTAGATTTTGGAGAGTGACACTTTCGAAAATCATTCTCATTGAATTTATTCTCATCACAAGAGAATAAGAATCAAAGTATTTATGGCTTTCTTGTTGTTTGTGTCTTTCGATCACAAGCCTAGCCTTATACTTATCAATTGTTCCATCTGTTTCATTTTGAAAACCCACTTAGAACCCAATGGTTTACAACCAACATGGAGGTCAACCAGTCCCCAAGTGTGATTTATGTAAAATGGAATCAATTTCACTTTTGATGGCTTCTTTCCATAAAGGACCTTCAGTGGAGCTTACAGCTTCCTTATACTTTTGAGGTTCAGCCTCAATCATTTAAGTCAGAAAATCAGGCCCGAAAGAATTTTCTGTTCTTACCCTTTTACTTCGTCTAGGCTTTTCTTGGACTTCATCAGAATCTTCACTTTCTTCTTGATTTTGACTATAGTCAATATCTTCAAGGATTCGTTTTGAAGAACTTGGTCCAGCCTCTTTGGATTTACAAGGAAATACATGTTCAAAAAACGATGCATTCATTGATTCCATTATGGTGTTCTTGTGAATATCAGGGTTTTTAGAGTCATACACAAGAAACCTATAAGCACTAATATTGTGTGCATGTGCAATGAAAATACAGTTTACAGTCTTTAGACCTATTTTCATTTTCTTTGGCAAAGGTATTGCCACCTTAGCAAGACAACCCCCACACTTCCAAGTATTCGTAAGAAGATCTTCTACCTTTCCATAACTTGTAGGGAGTCTTTTCTTATTTCTTCTTGAGTATCTTATTTAAAAGATAATTAGCCAACAAAATAGCTTCACCCCAGATGTTCTGTTGTAATCCAGAACTTATCATATCTTGTAAAGTATGATTTTTTTTCCATTTATCTCTCCATTAGACTGAGAAGAATATGGAGTTGTGACATCGTGAATATTTCCATGTTGTGACATCGTGAATATTTCCATGTTGTGAACTGAATTCACCAAATGGTTCCACATATTCACCACCACAATCACTTCTTACCTTCTTAATTTTCTTATTAAGTTAGTTTTTCACTTCTTTTTTATATAAAATAAACGTGTTTATGGCCTCATCTAGGAGTCTCGGATGAATGTAGACGGGTTTTCAGTGTTTAAAACTGATCACAACTTTATCGCAAAAGATAACGATAAGTATCAATTTAATTAATGCACAATAGTTTCTGTTAAATAAATATTATAACAGAAAATAATATTCCAGCATCAATTTCTCATTCACCCACAAGCTCGAAATTACACCCTCAAGGTGTTTCAATCCAGTTCAAACACCAAATTTTCCAACAGTTATCCCAAGCATTGATAAGAGAGAGGCGCCTTAAAAACACACACAAAATCCTAGCGATCTAAAGACTCATAAAACCACACATACTAGTACATCTAAAACCATCCTAGCGACTTAAAATATACATAAAACCATACAAGCTCATCTAAGTAGTACATAGCAGAACAAAGTTACAACATAACTTAACTTGTTTCGGGGACATGGCGGTTAAGTGGATGAAACAACAAGTTAGAGGAACCAGTGGAATTGACGTGATCTTCATCTGATTTGACATGAGTGAGTTTTGCTTTCATACTTGATAAATCCACACACAATTCAGAACCTAGTTTGGGCCACAAACTTTGGGGAATCAACAAGGTTGTCATGTGAGAACTACTTCATAAATTAAAAGAATATTGTAGTTGATCGAAAGATTGCTCGCTGCTCGTTGCCAAAATCTACCAAGTAGTCCCAGAAAGACGTTAAGCTAGTGTTTGTGTGCAATTCAATGATTCTCGAGGGAATTGATCAATCGGTTCAACTATTTCGACACTCGTATCTCTATTGGAAGTGAGATCAATGATTTTGGGAACTTGAGAGGTGTTCATGTGCGCTAGTGTTCCAAATATTCTATATAGAAAGTTTCGAGGAGGCTCGCCTTTCTTGAGGAACCTTCACCTAGTTCATGCTTCTATTAGTGGCATCACACGAAGTAGGTCATATTACGAAGATGTTATAATCATGTAACATTTAAAGTAGTTCCAAAAAAAATGCATTGTAGTCCTAAATGTAATCATGGAAAACATCCACAATGTTGTTCGTTTGTAGTACATAGTAATACATGGTGTTGAGAAATATTATGAAACTAAACACGTTATGGTATTCCCTGAGTTTCCAAAATTGAATCACGCAATGTTTCACACAATTAGAACTAAAAGAAATTAAAAATATGTAGTACTTTGTCTTCTAGAAATTTATTAAATAAGTACTTTTGGCCTCCTATGTAATATGTTATGACAAAAATATCCTTGAGAATTGTGAATGAATTCACTTGAGAAACAAAGTGTAAAATATATTTAAAACTTTTAAAGGACAAAGTGTTTATTTTTAAGTGGTAAAGCAAAGTGCTAAAATATTGTCATTTAGGAGGGGTAAAGTGTTCTTACCAATAATATGTTGTGACAAAAATGCCTTTGAGATTTGTGAAATAATTCGCTTGGATTGCAGAATGTTATGTTTTGTAAACCATAGGGAAAAAGTGTTCTTATCGCTGAATAAATTAATAAATTAAATTTAGTTTGATTGTGCAATGCAATTATTATTATGATTTGATAATTAGAGATAAAAGCATCAAATCTCCTATAGTACTATACCCCTTGTTGCACTTTGCCATCTATTTTTTTTTTTTTTTTTTTTTTTTTTTTTTTTTTTTTGCAACTTGCCCAATGTACTATGGATAAATAAGCACTTTGTCTGCTAATCTATTGACTGGAAAAAACAAATGCACCTGATCAAGTTTCTGATCATTTTTTGCCAAAAATAAAACATAAACATGGGGTTCATCATGATTTAACCCCAAATGTAATAAAATGTCCTCTTTTCACTTCAATTTTTGTTATATTTTCTTAATTTTCAAACCCTAAATTTTGATAATTAAGACTAGGTTTGAAAATTAAAACAATGTACAAAAATTTGAAGGAAAATAGGGCATTTTATTGAACTTGAGCTGAAATCTTGATTAATCTCCATATTAACGTTTCAAATTCCACCGAAAATTCACCAAAAATTTGATCGGGGTGCAAAAATTTGATCAGGGTGCAAAAAGTCTTATTTATCCATAATACATAATACAGAGGGCAAGTTGCAAAATAAAATATACAAAACAAAGTACAACAGGGGTAGTAGTATATATGGGGTTTGATACTCTTATTCCTAATAATTATTAGTCCCACAAATCACGTACACATATATAACTTTACCAGAAAATGTGGAATAACACCCGCAAGCCAAGGAACAAAAAAATGTGAAGATATATATGTTTGAGTGATGAAAGAGGAAAAAACGAAAAAGATACAGAATATGCCGACGAAGATCCCAAATGGCTACAATAGCATCTGCCTTATTTATGGCCTCTACCACCGTCCCTTTCCACCATTGCCAAGAACAAATTACAATAGTGCATTCTCAAGGATTGTCTGTTCTTCTCTGTTTTCTCAAGGAAACAGGTCGAGATTTAATTAGTTAAGTACTCACGTTTCTTTAATTCTTTATTAATTGATATATATATATATATATATATATATATATATATATATATATATATATATATATATATATATATATATATATATATGTATCTTGTGTAATTTAGTATCTTATTTACAACATGCAACATATATGCATTTAGTAACGGGGAATCAACCTAAAACCCCCTTGTGGTTTCGAAAATCTGCACGAAACCCCTTGTGGTTTCATAAACTCTGCACAAAATCCCCTTTTCATGAAACCACAAGGGGGTTTTGTGCAAGTTTGGGGATTTTGTGCTGGTTTTATGAAACCACAAGGGGATTTTAGACAATTAACAAACCACAAGGGGGTTTCGTGCAGGTTTTCAAAACCATAGGGGAGTTTTATGCATTTTCCCCATTTAGTAATACATACCATTGTAGTTTCCCCTTATCATACGTACGTTTACTTCTTGTTCGTTTCGTTCCATGCAAAGATGATCATATAATTTTTGTAACTTTAGAATCTTCATCTATATCTTTACATATGTTTAAATGAAGTTTCTCAATTCTTACAGAAGGAGAAAGAGTGAAAGAACCGAATAAATTGGAAAGAGAGTACTGCCATAGAGAAGAACAATGGCAGGGGATAACTTAAAAGTGTTAAACGCACTCGATGTGGCGAAAACTCAGTGGTACCATTTTACTGCCATCATTATAGCAGGGATGGGATTTTTCACTGATGCATATGATCTATTCTGCATTTCCCTCGTCACCAAGATGCTCGGTCGCATTTACTACCACGTCGAGGGCTCTCCTAAGCCCGGCTCTTTGCCGCCTAATGTATCAGCTACAATCAATGGTGTTGCCTTCTGTGGAACGCTTGCAGGGCAGCTCTTCTTTGGCTGGCTCGGCGATAAAATGGGTCGCAAGAAGGTTTATGGCGCTACACTAATGGTTATGTGCATTTGCTCCATTGCATCGGGTCTTTCTTTCGGGAAAGACCCAAAATCTGTTATGGCTACTCTCTGTTTCTTTCGGTTTTGGCTTGGGTTTGGTATTGGCGGTGACTATCCACTTTCGGCCACAATCATGTCAGAGTATGCCAATAAGAAGACTCGTGGAGCATTCATTGCAGCAGTTTTTGCTATGCAGGGGTTTGGGATTTTGGGTGGTGGAATATTTGCTATGATTGTATCTGCAGCTTTTGAAGCTAAGTTCAAGGCACCTACTTATCAGGTTAACCCAATTGCCTCGACAGCCCCACAAGCGGATTACGTGTGGAGGATTATTCTAATGGCTGGTGCTTTCCCGGCTTTGCTTACTTTTTATTGGAGGCTAAAGATGCCCGAAACGGCTAGGTACACTGCATTGGTGGCCAAGGACGCAAAACAGGCTGCTTCGGACATGTCCAAGGTCTTGCAAATGGATATTGAGGTGGAGCAGCAAAAGTTAGAGACAATAGCTAACAAGCCGAAGGGCTCTTATGGATTATTCTCAAAGGAATTCCTTACTCGTCACGGTTTGCACTTGCTCGGAACTACTAGCACGTGGTTCTTGCTTGACATTGCGTTTTACAGTCAGAATTTATTCCAAAAAGACATTTTTAGTGCTATTGGTTGGATTCCTGCGGCAAAAACCATGAATGCAATTGAAGAAGTATTCTCAATTGCGAAAGCGCAAACCTTGATTGCCCTTTGCAGCACTATTCCCGGATATTGGTTCACGGTGGCGCTAATTGACGTATTAGGAAGATTTGCCATCCAATTGATTGGATTCTTCTTTATGACGGTATTTATGTTTGCTCTAGCATTTCCTTACCATCACTGGACTCAACCGGATAACCGAATTGCATTCGTGGTAATGTATTCGTTGACTTTCTTCTTTGCTAATTTTGGACCAAATGCAACTACATTTGTTGTGGCGGCTGAGATTTTTCCTGCTAGGCTACGCTCAACTTGTCATGGAATATCAGCTGCCGCTGGAAAGCTAGGGGCTATTGTTGGAGCTTTTGGTTTCTTGTATCTTTCACAAAGCAAAGACCCGAGCAAGACAGAAGCCGGTTACCCGCCCGGTATAGGCGTGAAAAATTCACTTATAGTGTTGGGCGTGATCAACCTTTTGGGATTATTGTTCACTTTCTTGGTGCCTGAATCAAAAGGAAAGTCTCTTGAGGAAATATCTGGTGAAAATGATGACATTGAATGAAGAAGCTGGTAGCAATAGAGCATGAACACTTGTTGTATCTTTTTTCTGCAACAACTTGTTCAATAGTTTTATTTCTTTTTTCCCTAGTAATTCATTTTTGTGGTTTTATTTTATTTTTATTCGGGTTTCAATTGGTTAGATAGGGGCGTAAATGTTTTACATTTTGAAAGAGTAAAGAACACATTAGAGATTGTCTTTCTTGACATACTCATTAAGCAGTTAACTTGTTATGACTTGCAAGATTGAGCTTTTGTTAGCTTATGGCTTATTGGCTTTAAGAACTAGGTACTTTTTGATGAATTGTATTAATAAAAAAAAATCAGGTACACTGATAATTAAATTGAAGTCGTTTGAATAAAATAAAAAGGTTTAATAAGGGTACTGTATAAAAATTAAAAAGAAATTAAAAGTATTAGACCGGATTTACTTTATAATTAATAATGAATATTATGAAAGCAATCTCATGAAAACATGAACATAGATTCAAATCCACATGATGTTTTCGACGTAACACAAAAAGTGATAATTGCAAAATGGCTAGCGATATTGTCAAAGCAATAATTGTTGTTGCCAAAGAAACTTTTTTGAACTCTCTAATTTGCCCTTATCATTCAAAAAGTATAAATGTCAAGTGCTAAATATGCCTAATTGACAACTATTCTTAATTAATCACTTCTATTTAATTCATTATTTTCTTTATTAATCACTCTTATATTATGGAAACACAATCTTAATTTATTCCACTATCAATAATCACACCACAAATTTTGGCATTGCGGTGACCGTATGTAACACTTCACTTCATTCTAAAACTTTCAAATCATTTAGTTTAATATTCAATTCCAAACTCTGACATTAAATTTATAAGACCAATATTGAAATTATGTAATAAGCATCATGCTTAAATCATTCTTCTAAATTCTTGGACTAGACATTATTTTTCTGATTATTATTATTTAATACGGAATTTTGAGGACTCTCTATCTTAATATTTAATATTTTACATGAAATTAATTTGTGATGATATTTGCTGCTGATCTGGGTAATTTATAATATAGTATAAAAACTTATAGAAATCCAGTGTAAACTTATATATATATATACACACACATATATATATATATATATATATGTGTGTGTGTGTGTGTGTGTGTGTGTGTTTGCATTCATACGTATATTGAGTTGAGAAATTCAACCTAAATTTGTATATTAAGAAATTCGTTGACTATATTATCTATGCAATTTTAGCTGCTTAAGGAAATTTTGTGGACTGAGAATAAAATTAGATTATGTATTGATTGCTCAAGATTTGGGTTTCAATTATTTAGGAGTATTTAATTAATTGGTGGTATATTAAGAAAGTTTTGACACTTATTCATTTAACTATTAAATTTTTTGACTAGGAAGGGTAAAATTGAAAGTTTATAAAAATTGCTTTGGCAATAACAATATGTGCTTTGGCAATATCGCTAGCCTTGCAAAATAAAATTCATACCAAGTTTACTACACTTTTACAATAACTTTCACGTCACATAAGCTGTCAGAATACCAATTGTGGTGATTCGTTCACTTGATATGCAATTCTCCAGATGCATTAGTAATCAAGACATGACAATATTCTCAACTTAGGATAACTAAATCTGCAAACGAACTAGTAGTTTAGTATTGTATGTTGAATTCTCAATTTATATAGGTCTAGCCTATATATGTGGTACGATACCCTCGCACATTTAATTTTTTATTTTATTTTAATGTAATTATTTTATATTATGGTAAAATTGATTTAAATATGTATCATGAAATATGTTAATTATTATTATTATCATGAATCGGTCAATTAAATAATATTTTGCCCACACACATCAAAAATAGCAAATAAAATTAGAAGAAATTTTCAATACTACACGTGAAATTACTTAACAGAAGTGAGAAAACTAACAGTAATTTTTAGTGAACATATGTAACATAAAACTCTTATTTCTAATTTTTATGTTTATAGTACTATAATATCATAATATCGATAATAAAGCAATATAAAATTGTAATACTGCACAAATGCCTTACACGTTTGAATTTGGGCCTGAAATGCGTTCGGTGTCTAGCAAATTTAAAGCTGGGCTTAAAGACATTTCCCAAACCCCTCTACATAGTTTTGACATGATTAAATTAATTGATAATTGTAGATACTAAACAAAAAATCACAAGGCATTAATAACTATAGATATTAAACGAAAAACCACAAGGTGATGAAAGAATTATGATAAGTTTCATTTATATTTTTAAGAATGTTGAGTTTAGTGAATTTTCATTTAAAACTTCTAATTGGAATATCGAATAGCATTTAATATGTATATATACTTGTTAGTTATATCAGATAATATTTTTTGTAAACAAAAATAAGAGTGAAAATAGATAAGTAAACAAAACAAACCTTAGTATATTGATTTTTCGTGGAATAACAAGCCCATAACAAACATGAATTCATTTACCCTCATCATCAAGTGGCAAGTGAGCTACACTAATTTCATGCATAAGATAATAATATGCTACTTTTGCAATTACACAAGGTAATTTGTCAATTAATTTTTAACATGATTGTAATTATCAATTTGACATAACACACGAAAAATGGCCAAAACCTCTTAATTTAATGTATTGTTGATCGTTCCCACATCTCACTCAAAGTTGACGCAGAACGGAAACGTGCAATCGGCACAACGTGTAATCGATGAAAGATAACTGTAATCCACCAGAAAGTTGGAATCAAATCCAAACTTTGTTAATAATTGATCAAAAGATGCTGAAAAATAATAAGAAACAAAAAGTATTTATAGTCTCAAAGAAACCTAATACAAATAAAAAAATAGAGTCCCGAATAAAATAAGGAAAATCCTGAAAATTCCTAAAATAAAGCGACATGAAATTATAAGGCTGCGACTGCCTTACACATTCGAATTTGGGCCTAAAATACTCAAATTATTGTAGGAAACCCAAAGACATCAATTTGATATCTTATGGACCGAAAAAGAGCACTAGATGAAAAGTTATGGCAGTTTTTGTACATGTCTTTTTCTACTGCGAAAATATTCAAAATCAAGGGGTTCTTGTCCGACATCCGTCCCTCCCGCTTCAAAAAAAACTCGAGATTGAGTTAATATTTGGATATGAATGTACATCACTATGGAACTTATATAGATCCACCCCTTTGAATTTCTTCAAAATTGTCAAGTTTTCAGGAAGATCAACCACATAATCATTATTTTTAAATTTTTTCGTAGCTTGTAAGGACAAGATTTTCTTGGTTTAAGCTTGTTGAAGGTCTCTGAAAGAAATCTTGCCTTCCTCGGAAGAATCTTCAGTTGATCTCCTTTTTAAGCAACTTTTGATTTCTCTTCTTATCAGCTAGTCCCTTATTCTTTTCATTATTTGCCTCGAGTTTTGCTTCAACTTGAGCTTGAATATCACGACTTTCATTGGTTGCCTTGATATCAACCAAGAACTCACTTTCTAAAGTCACGAGAGATATGATTTGATGCTTCATCGTCTAATTCCTCTTAATTTTAATCTAAATTACCATAAGAACTGCATTCAATTTTTTAATCTCAATGACCTTGTTCAAAGTTATCCTCATTCTCCACCTCAACCAAGTTAACAGATTTTTTTAGATTTTCAGCCTCAATATTGAAATCACATTCAGATTGGGTGCTTTGGGAGTAATTCTGTAGGGTTGAAAAGTATTTTCATAGAGTGACAAAATTTTATTTATCATCACTCTTTCATCCTCCTCCAGAACTGTATTGGTGTTTGGCCACTATGTCCCCTAACGAATCTCAAATTTCTCCACCAAATAGCAGCAAAATTCTTTAGTTCTGCTAGTCTCACTTTTCGCTCTTCAACAATTTTCATAAATTCAAAATATCGTTCAACCTATAAAATCCAATCCATAATATTTTCAATTTTCAAAGTTTCGTAGAACAATGAGATATCATCCTAAATATTGAGATTATCTCAAAATTTATTATCCTTCATATGGCTACAAAACAAGAGATTACCAATTTTAGTCAATTTTTCTTCTGAGTTATCGCTAATGAAATTATTAAATCAAGTGTTGTTGAGAAATTGTTGAAGAGGGGTATCCATTATGTAAAACCATGTCTCAAGCCCTGTCTCGAATCCTCCATGGCGCTTAAGCTCCTTTGACCAACGTCATTGAGAAATTCTTCATTTGTGTCTCCCCGAGCCATCTGAACGAGGCAAAATTCTTGCTCTAGATACGACTTGACGCATAGCGAAAACGTGCATTTGACACACCAACATGTAATTTATGAAAGTCAAGTGGAATCCATCAGAAAGTTGGAATAAAATCTAAATATTCCTAATAATTGATTAAAAGATGCTGAAAAATAATAAGAACAAAGTACTTATAGTCTCAAAGAAACCCTAATACGAAGAAAGAAATAAACAAAATAGGAAAAACAAGAAAATCCCTAAAATAAAGTGACATAAAATTGTGAGGTTGCGCTACTGCCTTACACGTTCGAATCTGGGCCTGAAATACGCTAAGGGTTGTAAGAAATCCAAAGACGTTCGATTTGATATCTTATGGGCCGAAACCAAAGCACTGGATCAAAAGTTATGACGTTTTTTTTACGGGTCTTTTTTTACTATGAAAATATCAAAACTCAACGGGATCTTATCCTACATTAAGTCACAGGTGGGTCTTATGCTATCTTTTTATTTATTGTTTACATTGCCATCATAAATAGGTGGAGAACAGGGGCGGAGTCAAGAATTTGGTTTAGGGAGAGGGGGCGAGATCATGTGAAGAAATTTTTGAATAAAAATGAGTATTTTTTTTTGTTAATTTACTCGTTTTAAAAATAATAAACCATCGTAAAAACATAAGTATTTTAAGTAGGTATTTAATTTTAAAATCTAAAAAATTACTAACAAAATATATAGCTAATAATTTTAAGAGTTTTAAAGTAAAACTAGATTAATATATACAAAAAATATGTCAGACGAACTACAGATATTGTATACGCTCCTAAGATATATATGGTCATTTAGACATCTACAATTGTGTCGCATGTTTTAAGGGGATATTAACTTATATCTAAATTAATATCAAGGTATTGAAATTACTAGTGCAATACTAAAGAAATTAAATTTAGCTCTAATCTTTAACTTTGCCTCAATGAATTTTTCAATACAAAATCACATGTTTCATGTTAAAAGACTTAAGAAAAATATTAAATCATCCTAAAAGTAAGATATACACTCAAATGTTATATTACATATACTTTGTTAACTATATAAAAGGAGTCAGAGAAAATATAGATAAAACTCAAAAAATAGGATAATAAATACGAACTACTTACATTGTGATGTACCATATTTTGGTACTGCCACGTCATAATATCCGATATAGTACCACGAGCGTATTTCGGGACATATAATGCCACGTCAGCACCATTATTTTTTAATGCAATATTACAATTCAAGGCAAAACTCAGAAATAGGCCCAAGTAGGCCCTAATCAAGCCCATGAAGGCCCAATTTGGCCCGAACAGGCCCATTTCGACCTATAACAAGCCAAATTCAAGCTATCTGGGGCCCAATTCGATCTATTTTGAGGCCCAGTTCGACCTATTTGGAAGCCCAATTCGAGCTATTCCAAAATAGCCCTATTTCGAGCTATCTTGAATCATATTCTACTTGGAGTGCAATTCTAGCTGAATAAAGACTCTTAATACTATATAAGGGGGTCCCATGCCTCATTTTCAGGTACGTTTTTATTTTTCAAGCATTCATTTTGAGCAATATTAGTCGAATTCGAGCTATCTGGCTATCATTTTGAGCTGTCTGAAATAGTTCTCGTTTGACCTATATTAAGTGCATTTCGAGTTATTTGAGGGTCATTTCGATCTATTTGAAGATCTTCATTTCGACTTATTGTGCCACTTCGAGGTGTTTTTTTTCGACCTATTCAGCATATCTTGATCTATCTGTTCGAGCTATTGTCTCTCACGACAAGATCTCATATTCCGACCCATCTAACTTGAGCGTCGGAGGTCCAGGAAGGGACCGGCTTAGTTTACGTGTGGTGTTGAGTGCATGTTCTGAACTCAAAAGCTGCTTAAGGATCCAGCAGGGACTAAAGCAGCCTGACATGAAGTGTTGGAGAGTTGACACGTATCCAGACGAAAATACCCCACATCAACATGTAAAACTTATTTTCCTTATACCTAAAAATTAAAGCCTTTATTTAATGTATAATTTACTTAAGCTTCTCTTGATTTGTATATTACATGGTGTAATTATTTCTTAAAACATTAAACTAATTAGGGTGTTTGGCAATTTACCTCCCTATGTTATGACAAATTGGCAAATTACCTTCATGTGAAAAATAATTAGGCAAATTACCTCCCAGTGATTTTTAAAAATTGGCGCACCACTTCCTTGTAATTTTTTTAATGTACTTTTTATATTTAATGACCAAAATACCCTTGTTATTTCTAACATTTTCTTTTCTGTAGTTTCAAATTTGATATAACAATTCTTTAAAAAATTATTAGTAAAAATATACAAAATTTTATAAAACATACATATTATGAAATCATAACTTATTTTTGTAATATCCAATATTTTTTTTATTTTTATTTTTACATCTTTATCACCATAAATTTAATATTCATATACCTACACTTGGCAAGTTTACAACTACACCACCTCCATATTATCCTCATCATCAATCCAGATGTCACTTTTCTATGTCCTTTTTTACAAATAATACCTATCACCTTGTATATCTTCTAGTTCCATTTTCTTTATTTCTCAACTTCACCGAGAGTCTCCTCTTCTCACACATGGGTAAGTTTTGGTCGTTGTTTTTCTTTTATTATTGTTGTTAGCTTCCTTGTTCGATCTTATAAATCATGAATACCTTATTAACTTAGTGATACATAGATGATTATGTTCTCAAGGGGTTATGCTTATTACTTAAAATACTAAATTCTTTAAAGTGGGATTTCTTAAGGTTGTTAGTATTTTAGGCTAAATGAAGTGCTTTCATGTGTGTGTATATAAATAATAACATGTGAGTTTACATATGTATATTATTTAGTGTGAATAGAAGTACATGATGTGATCTTATATATATATATATATATATATATATATATATATATATATATATATATATATATATATATATATATATATATATATATATATATATATATATATATATATGTGTGTGTGTGTGTGTGTGTGTGTGTGTGTGTGTGTGTGACAATAGCAATGTAAAAATGTCTTTAGTGTTTTTCTGCTTTTACATGCCTTGAATGACGAATTGTTTTACATATTAAATGACGCTTTTTAGGTTTGAAACTTTTTATATGATAACTTCAGAGTGTTATTAACCCTACGGCAAATGTTTGTGAATTTATCACTCTTAATAAATTTTAAAAAATTGTTCCAAAATTACTGCCAAAAAATCTTTTGGGAAAGTGTGTAATGAGTTTACGGAAATATTAAGAGCATGTTAAGACTCTTGTTCTTAATTGATGAATTTTATGTGACTATGTCATTATGTTGGTAAAATTATTTTGAGATTTTATAGAATGTTAAGGAGTTCATGATTTTGTATAAAATAGTGAACTAAACCGCCATAACTTAGTTTTGAATCTTATAGTTCCAATATGTTATTCTCAAATAAAATTAGTGGATTAAGTAAGTATTTTATTTTTTGTAACGAAATTATCTATTGTCAGTGATATGTTCTCTCTGTTTGTGTAATGTGTATCATATGAGCTACACATGTATATGTATATATACAATAAGTTAAGATTAGCAATCATCAGTTGAGATTTGCTTTCTTTACGTTAGGATTTTGTTTAGAGGTGTTGAAGTTGATCTTTCGTTTGACCAATAGGTAGATGACTTTAACTTTGAGGTATCTCGACATCCTTGCAATTGGACTTAAGGTGAGTGGTCACAAAATTACTATAAATTTTTAAAACTGGAAGGATCGCACGTATATCAACGTACACATGTAATCACGTATATATATAGCACACGCAAAATTGATTTCTTAAAGCATGTGCCACGTTAAATCCTTTTGTTCAAAAGTATTTCGTCAGTTATGATGATTATGTCCCGTTAATGTTTAGATATATCCATTTCAGTTAGTTGGATCCAACTTGACTTGGGTGTGTATGGGGTGCCACCGAGCAACAGAGGGCTTGCCGGTTGGGCCTCATGTCCCCATGGCCCATTCCCTCTTAGATACATCGGTAAGTCGTTGTGTCTTTGTTGGGTCGTAGTTTTTCGCATGTACCATGGCATATGTTTCAGATTGTAAGGTAGCTCTTTACACAAGTTGATAAGATCTGTTTGCCATAAGCGATAAGTTTGGTCCGTATCGACAAAAATACGTGGACCTCATCATCATAAGTGACTAAAAGTTTTAGTCAAAGTTGTATTTCAAAGACTAGTGTTTTTAATGTGATCTATGAAAGATCAACGTTCAGTTAATGTGATTTATCAAAGATCAACGTTTAGTTAACGTGATCTATCAAAGATCAACGTTCAGTTAAAGTGATCTATCAAAGATCAATGTTTGAGTTAAAGTGATTCGTTAAAGATTAAAGTTTCAGTCAAGTCATTCTTTTTCAAAAGCAAATATTTCAGTTAAAGTTATTTTGGTCAGAAGCTCACGTTTCAGTTAAAGTGATTTCTGTCAAAAACTAAAGTTTTTGTTGAAGTTATTTCCTATAACGTGATTTCCAGTTAAAATACTTATGATTTTCATAGTCAAAATTATTGCATGTTACGTCTCGCTTTTCTGTCTCAAATCTTTTGAAAAACAAGTATTTTATTAATAAAATTATTATCTGCACACACACCATGAATACTCATTGAGATTTTTATCTCATCAAATGTTTTCTTCTTTCATTCCTTCTAGATTTAGACTAGATTTGGAGTGCTAACATTTACTCAAGACCTAGATTAAGTATTATATTGTAACCCTTGTTACTTTAAGGGTATTATAACATCCTTTTTAGTAATGAGACTTTTGAATCCTTGTTAGCCTTCCGCGCTCTGATTTTATATATTTTTATGTTTTAATTTTTTCGGGCTCTTACAAATGGTATCAAAGCCTGCTTCATCCCCAAGCTGTTAACCTATTAGGAATATGTTATATTTTGCAGAATGTACATTTACGCCCCCCCCCCCCCCCCTCTCAATTTATAAAAAAAGCTAAATTTCTAAAAGAAAAAGAGGGAAATAAATTATTTTTTGTTGGTCCAAAAACAATGAAGAACATCAAGCCAAATTTTTATTAAACTAAAAGAAAAAACTTTTTGAACAATTACGAAGTATTATCAAACATTATGAATAGGTCCAACAATTTTAATAACTCGCGACCTTCAAAACTATTACAAGAATGTTATATTTTGTGTTTTTGGTCCTCTTAGTTGGCTCATCTGTAAAATTACTCCTCTAACTATTTTATGGACAATTTTAGATCTTTAAGTTGTAATGTGTTTTAATTTGGTCCTCCGACCATAATTTTGGCGATTTTTGTTTTAATCAGATAGATGAGTTATAAAAAATTAATGATACATGAATTAGGCCAAGTTCATGATAGAAAACTATGCACATACTCACGCAATCAAGTCATATGTAACAAGCGAATTAGACTTGATTAAAAGAAACTCAATATTTTTCACTCACCTGGTATGTTTGACTTGTTCTCCTACTTCTATTACTATTAGAAACAATTATTAGTTGTTTGTGTAATTTCATAGATACTTCATATTTTAGAAATTACACAAACACCCCATGTGGTTAACCTATTAGGAATATGTTACATTTTGCTGAATGTACAATTACGCCCTGCCCGTCCGCCCCAATTTATAAAAAAAGCTCAAATTGCTATAACAAAAAAGAGGGAAATAATTTTTTTTTATTGTCCAAAAACAATGAAGAACATTAAAACCAAATTTAATTAAACTAAAAGAAAAAACTCTTTGAACAATTACGAAGTATTATCAAACATTATGGAGAGGTCCAACAATTTAAAAAACACACGAGCTTCAAACTATTACAGGAATGTTACCCACCACTTTGCCCTCTATCTCAATTTAAAAAATATAAAGATATAAAAAAACTTGTTATGTACCTCATTAATTTCGATATGACTTATATTAAAGCTTATACATTTTTCCTATCCCCAATAATCAGAATTGTAAATATTTCTTCGATAATATTCAAATGCAAATATTGATTTGTCAACAAAAGAAAAAAACGGTAAATTGCCCCAAACCTCCCAATCTATGGGTGCTTTTGCACTGTGGCCCCTAACCTATAAAAACCTGCGATATGCTCCCAATCTATTGATTTTTGTGCGATTTGCCCCTGAACTATTGAGCAACCTTTCATCCTGTGTTGATACCCTCCAAAACTCACCAATGATTTTAAAATCTTGTACAAAACCCCCGTATGATTTGTTAATTCTATATAACTCACCTTCTAGTTTTATAAATTTGCACAAAATCACCTTTTTTATGAAACCAGAAAGAGGTGCTCTACAGAGTGTTTTATGGAACTACAAGGGGGGTTTTAGATAATTAAAGTGCATGATTTCGAAACAACTGCGGAGTTTTGAAGGGATATTAACACAAAATGAATGGTTGCTCAATATTTCAAGGTCCAAATCCCACAAAAAATCAATAGGTTAGGAGGCATATCGCACAAATCGATAGGTTAGGAGGCACATTGCAAATGCTCTCATAGGTTGGGGGTTTTCCGTAATTGACACTTAAAATAAAAATGAAAAAGGTTATCTTCAACTTGAATCCCGAACCACCCCTCTTCCAACCCAGAAGCAGACCCTACCCAACCAAAAATTTACACGACCATGCGGGCATGGTGGCATGCTTGGTCTTGCCTAGCTATTGCACTGCCTTGTCACCGATGCAGGTGCGACGATGGTGTATGCTTGGGCTCTAATTTTCTTTTTTTCTTCTTTATTTTTGATTTTTTTCCCTTTTGTTTTGGTATATTTTTAAAAATATAGGAATATTATTTGTGAAAGCAATATCAGCTTAACGTCATCCGTGTTGTTTTGTATAAATATAGGGCTAATTGCAGCAAACCCCCAATCTATGGGGTTTGTAGCACTTTGCCCCCTAACCTATGAAAATATACGAAATGCCCCCAACCTATTGATTTTTGTGCGATTTGCCTCCCGGTGTCAAAGTTGATGGACAAGAACTTAGAAACGTGTCCAAAGTGGACGGTTGATCATTGACTCATGGGGCAAATCGATCAACAATATCAATAGGTTGGGGGGCATTTCGTCCACTTTCATAGGTCAGGGGGCTAAGTTCTTCAAACCCCATAGATGGGTGGGTTTGCTGCAATTAACCCTTATATTTATATAGTAAGTGAGGTGTTTGAGTAATTAGAAACATGGGTTGTTAATGTAGTTCTTCAAACACGAGGGGTGTTCTATAATAAATCCAAGCCTAGCTAGCTAGGTGTTATATGTGTAATTCTCCCTTAGAAAAAGATTTATTTTAATAACCAAAATGACAAAATGTTCATTTTATGAAAAAGAAATAAAGTGTCACATAATTACACTTAAACACATAAAACAAACCATATTAATTAATGAAGAAAACCAAGGCTCACAACCACTCATTCATACAATGGATATGTAAAAACAAAATTACACCAACAAAAAAGCTCTTCAGTTGTCGAGTTCTTCCTCTTCCTCTTCATCATACTCCTCCTCATTATCCGCATTGGCGTCCTGATACTGCTGATACTCCGAAACCAAATCATTCATATTACTCTCCGCCTCCGTAAACTCCATCTCATCCATACCCTCCCCCGTGTACCAATGCAAGAAAGCCTTCCTCCTAAACATAACCGTAAACTGCTCCGAGACGCGCCTGAACATCTCCTGAATCGACGTAGAGTTCCCAACGAACGTGGACGACATCGACAACCCTGTCGGGGGAATATCGCACACGCTAGACTTGACATTGTTGGGAATCCATTCGACAAAGTAGGACGAGTTCTTGTTCTGCACGTTGATCATTTGCTCGTCGACTTCTTTGGTACTCATCTTCCCGCGGAACATGGCGGATGCAGTGAGGTAGCGCCCGTGGCGGGGGTCTGCGGCGCACATCATGTTCTTGGAGTCCCACATTTGTTGGGTGAGCTCAGGGATTGTGAGTGCGCGGTATTGTTGAGAACCGCGGGAGGTTAGAGGCGCGAATCCCACCATGAAGAAGTGGAGACGCGGGAAGGGGATGAGGTTCACGGCGAGTTTGCGGAGGTCGGAGTTGAGTTGGCCGGGGAAGCGGAGGCAGCATGTCACGCCGCTCATTGTAGTTGATATCAAGTGGTTCAGATCACCAACTGCATTAATAAATTAATTAGTAACTATATAGCATCTTGCTAGCTAGTTCGATGGGGATCGATCGATCATATGTGTTTCCCAATCCGAAGGAAATTATGCGGAAGTTCTACCGAATTATTATGAAGCTATGCGACTAGAGATTGATCGAATACACTGACTAAATCAGGACACGGTGTCTAATTAATGATAACTAATGGATATAATACGTATTCTGATTGATGATGACTTACAACTTGGGTTGGTGAGCTTGAGCGTGCGGAAGCAGATATCATAGAGAGCTTCATTGTCGAGGACCATACATTCGTCGGCGTTCTCGACTAGTTGATGGACCGAGAGTGTCGCGTTATAGGGCTCAACAACGGTGTCGGAGACCTTTGGTGACGGAAACACCGAAAACGTCAACATCATCCTGTCGGGATACTCTTCTCTGATCTTGGAAATAAGCAGCGTTCCCATTCCTGATCCCGTGCCTCCTCCAAGTGAATGGCATACTTGAAATCCTATATATAATCACAAAACAATTATAGCATCATGAATCCCATTAATATAATTACACTTCTTTCGAATTATTATACATCATATGCCAGCTAATTTTATTTACCTTGAAGGCAGTCACAATTCTCTGCTTCTTTACGAACAACATCGAGCACCGAATCGACCAACTCAGCTCCTTCAGTGTAATGCCCTTTAGCCCAATTGTTTCCAGCGCCGTTCTGTCCAAAAACAAAGTTATCAGGCCTGAAGATCTTTCCAAACGGTCCGGTCCGAAGGCTGTCCATTGTTCCGGGTTCGAGGTCCACCAACACGGCCCGAGGAACGTACCTACCGCCACTGGCTTCGTTGTAATAAACGTTGATTCTCTCTAGCTCAACCCTCGAGGTACCGGCGTAGTTTCCAGACTCGTCGATGGCGTGTTCGTTACAAACCACTTCCCAAAACTTTCCTCCGATTTGGTTGCCACATTGCCCGGCTTGAATGTGAAGGATTTCTCTCATTTTTTTCACACTTTGTTTGTTCGAATGAACAAATGGAGTTTGTTACTAATGAAAGAAGAGTATTGGGATTGCAGTGGATGAATGAAACTAAATTGGGTATTGGCATAGCGAAAACGTGCATTTGACACACCAACATGTAATTTATGAAAGTCAAGTGGAATCCATCAGAAAGTTGGAATAAAATCTAAATATTCCTAATAATTGATTAAAAGATGCTGAAAAATAATAAGAACAAAGTACTTATAGTCTCAAAGAAACCCTAATACGAAGAAAGAAATAAACAAAATAGGAAAAACAAGAAAATCCCTAAAATAAAGTGACATAAAATTGTGAGGTTGCGCTACTGCCTTACACGTTCGAATCTGGGCCTGAAATACGCTAAGGGTTGTAAGAAATCCAAAGACGTTCGATTTGATATCTTATGGGCCGAAACCAAAGCACTGGATCAAAAGTTATGACGTTTTTTTTACGGGTCTTTTTTTACTATGAAAATATCAAAACTCAACGGGATCTTATCCTACATTAAGTCACAGGTGGGTCTTATGCTATCTTTTTATTTATTGTTTACATTGCCATCATAAATAGGTGGAGAACAGGGGCGGAGTCAAGAATTTGGTTTAGGGAGAGGGGGCGAGATCATGTGAAGAAATTTTTGAATAAAAATGAGTATTTTTTTTTGTTAATTTACTCGTTTTAAAAATAATAAACCATCGTAAAAACATAAGTATTTTAAGTAGGTATTTAATTTTAAAATCTAAAAAATTACTAACAAAATATATAGCTAATAATTTTAAGAGTTTTAAAGTAAAACTAGATTAATATATACAAAAAATATGTCAGACGAACTACAGATATTGTATACGCTCCTAAGATATATATGGTCATTTAGACATCTACAATTGTGTCGCATGTTTTAAGGGGATATTAACTTATATCTAAATTAATATCAAGGTATTGAAATTACTAGTGCAATACTAAAGAAATTAAATTTAGCTCTAATCTTTAACTTTGCCTCAATGAATTTTTCAATACAAAATCACATGTTTCATGTTAAAAGACTTAAGAAAAATATTAAATCATCCTAAAAGTAAGATATACACTCAAATGTTATATTACATATACTTTGTTAACTATATAAAAGGAGTCAGAGAAAATATAGATAAAACTCAAAAAATAGGATAATAAATACGAACTACTTACATTGTGATGTACCATATTTTGGTACTGCCACGTCATAATATCCGATATAGTACCACGAGCGTATTTCGGGACATATAATGCCACGTCAGCACCATTATTTTTTAATGCAATATTACAATTCAAGGCAAAACTCAGAAATAGGCCCAAGTAGGCCCTAATCAAGCCCATGAAGGCCCAATTTGGCCCGAACAGGCCCATTTCGACCTATAACAAGCCAAATTCAAGCTATCTGGGGCCCAATTCGATCTATTTTGAGGCCCAGTTCGACCTATTTGGAAGCCCAATTCGAGCTATTCCAAAATAGCCCTATTTCGAGCTATCTTGAATCATATTCTACTTGGAGTGCAATTCTAGCTGAATAAAGACTCTTAATACTATATAAGGGGGTCCCATGCCTCATTTTCAGGTACGTTTTTATTTTTCAAGCATTCATTTTGAGCAATATTAGTCGAATTCGAGCTATCTGGCTATCATTTTGAGCTGTCTGAAATAGTTCTCGTTTGACCTATATTAAGTGCATTTCGAGTTATTTGAGGGTCATTTCGATCTATTTGAAGATCTTCATTTCGACTTATTGTGCCACTTCGAGGTGTTTTTTTTCGACCTATTCAGCATATCTTGATCTATCTGTTCGAGCTATTGTCTCTCACGACAAGATCTCATATTCCGACCCATCTAACTTGAGCGTCGGAGGTCCAGGAAGGGACCGGCTTAGTTTACGTGTGGTGTTGAGTGCATGTTCCGAACTCAAAAGCTGCTTAAGGATCCAGCAGGGACTAAAGCAGCCTGACATGAAGTGTTGGAGAGTTGACACGTATCCAGACGAAAATACCCCACATCAACATGTAAAACTTATTTTCCTTATACCTAAAAATTAAAGCCTTTATTTAATGTATAATTTACTTAAGCTTCTCTTGATTTGTATATTACATGGTGTAATTATTTCTTAAAACATTAAACTAATTAGGGTGTTTGGCAATTTACCTCCCTATGTTATGACAAATTGGCAAATTACCTTCATGTGAAAAATAATTAGGCAAATTACCTCCCAGTGATTTTTAAAAATTGGCGCACCACTTCCTTGTAAATTTTTTAATGTACTTTTTATATTTAATGACCAAAATACCCTTGTTATTTCTAACATTTTCTTTTCTGTAGTTTCAAATTTGATATAACAATTCTTTAAAAAATTATTAGTAAAAATATACAAAATTTTATAAAACATACATATTATGAAATCATAACTTATTTTTGTAATATCCAATATTTTTTTTATTTTTATTTTTACATCTTTATCACCATAAATTTAATATTCATATACCTACACTTGGCAAGTTTACAACTACACCACCTCCATATTATCCTCATCATCAATCCAGATGTCACTTTTCTATGTCCTTTTTTACAAATAATACCTATCACCTTGTATATCTTCTAGTTCCATTTTCTTTATTTCTCAACTTCACCGAGAGTCTCCTCTTCTCACACATGGGTAAGTTTTGGTCGTTGTTTTTCTTTTATTATTGTTGTTAGCTTCCTTGTTCGATCTTATAAATCATGAATACCTTATTAACTTAGTGATACATAGATGATTATGTTCTCAAGGGGTTATGCTTATTACTTAAAATACTAAATTCTTTAAAGTGGGATTTCTTAAGGTTGTTAGTATTTTAGGCTAAATGAAGTGCTTTCATGTGTGTGTATATAAATAATAACATGTGAGTTTACATATGTATATTATTTAGTGTGAATAGAAGTACATGATGTGATCTTATATATATATATATATATATATATATATATATATATATATATATATATATATATATGTGTGTGTGTGTGTGTGTGTGTGTGTGTGTGTGTGTGACAATAGCAATGTAAAAATGTCTTTAGTGTTTTTCTGCTTTTACATGCCTTGAATGACGAATTGTTTTACATATTAAATGACGCTTTTTAGGTTTGAAACTTTTTATATGATAACTTCAGAGTGTTATTAACCCTACGGCAAATGTTTGTGAATTTATCACTCTTAATAAATTTTAAAAAATTGTTCCAAAATTACTGCCAAAAAATCTTTTGGGAAAGTGTGTAATGAGTTTACGGAAATATTAAGAGCATGTTAAGACTCTTGTTCTTAATTGATGAATTTTATGTGACTATGTCATTATGTTGGTAAAATTATTTTGAGATTTTATAGAATGTTAAGGAGTTCATGATTTTGTATAAAATAGTGAACTAAACCGCCATAACTTAGTTTTGAATCTTATAGTTCCAATATGTTATTCTCAAATAAAATTAGTGGATTAAGTAAGTATTTTATTTTTTGTAACGAAATTATCTATTGTCAGTGATATGTTCTCTCTGTTTGTGTAATGTGTATCATATGAGCTACACATGTATATGTATATATACAATAAGTTAAGATTAGCAATCATCAGTTGAGATTTGCTTTCTTTACGTTAGGATTTTGTTTAGAGGTGTTGAAGTTGATCTTTCGTTTGACCAATAGGTAGATGACTTTAACTTTGAGGTATCTCGACATCCTTGCAATTGGACTTAAGGTGAGTGGTCACAAAATTACTATAAATTTTTAAAACTGGAAGGATCGCACGTATATCAACGTACACATGTAATCACGTATATATATAGCACACGCAAAATTGATTTCTTAAAGCATGTGCCACGTTAAATCCTTTTGTTCAAAAGTATTTCGTCAGTTATGATGATTATGTCCCGTTAATGTTTAGATATATCCATTTCAGTTAGTTGGATCCAACTTGACTTGGGTGTGTATGGGGTGCCACCGAGCAACAGAGGGCTTGCCGGTTGGGCCTCATGTCCCCATGGCCCATTCCCTCTTAGATACATCGGTAAGTCGTTGTGTCTTTGTTGGGTCGTAGTTTTTCGCATGTACCATGGCATATGTTTCAGATTGTAAGGTAGCTCTTTACACAAGTTGATAAGATCTGTTTGCCATAAGCGATAAGTTTGGTCCGTATCGACAAAAATACGTGGACCTCATCATCATAAGTGACTAAAAGTTTTAGTCAAAGTTGTATTTCAAAGACTAGTGTTTTTAATGTGATCTATGAAAGATCAACGTTCAGTTAATGTGATTTATCAAAGATCAACGTTTAGTTAACGTGATCTATCAAAGATCAACGTTCAGTTAAAGTGATCTATCAAAGATCAATGTTTGAGTTAAAGTGATTCGTTAAAGATTAAAGTTTCAGTCAAGTCATTCTTTTTCAAAAGCAAATATTTCAGTTAAAGTTATTTTGGTCAGAAGCTCACGTTTCAGTTAAAGTGATTTCTGTCAAAAACTAAAGTTTTTGTTGAAGTTATTTCCTATAACGTGATTTCCAGTTAAAATACTTATGATTTTCATAGTCAAAATTATTGCATGTTACGTCTCGCTTTTCTGTCTCAAATCTTTTGAAAAACAAGTATTTTATTAATAAAATTATTATCTGCACACACACCATGAATACTCATTGAGATTTTTATCTCATCAAATGTTTTCTTCTTTCATTCCTTCTAGATTTAGACTAGATTTGGAGTGCTAACATTTACTCAAGACCTAGATTAAGTATTATATTGTAACCCTTGTTACTTTAAGGGTATTATAACATCCTTTTTAGTAATGAGACTTTTGAATCCTTGTTAGCCTTCCGCGCTCTGATTTTATATATTTTTATGTTTTAATTTTTTCGGGCTCTTACAAATGGTATCAAAGCCTGCTTCATCCCCAAGCTGTTAACCTATTAGGAATATGTTATATTTTGCAGAATGTACATTTACGCCCCCCCCCCCCCCCCCCCCCCCTCTCAATTTATAAAAAAAGCTAAATTTCTAAAAGAAAAAGAGGGAAATAAATTATTTTTTGTTGGTCCAAAAACAATGAAGAACATCAAGCCAAATTTTTATTAAACTAAAAGAAAAAACTTTTTGAACAATTACGAAGTATTATCAAACATTATGAATAGGTCCAACAATTTTAATAACTCGCGACCTTCAAAACTATTACAAGAATGTTATATTTTGTGTTTTTGGTCCTCTTAGTTGGCTCATCTGTAAAATTACTCCTCTAACTATTTTATGGACAATTTTAGATCTTTAAGTTGTAATGTGTTTTAATTTGGTCCTCCGACCATAATTTTGGCGATTTTTGTTTTAATCAGATAGATGAGTTATAAAAAATTAATGATACATGAATTAGGCCAAGTTCATGATAGAAAACTATGCACATACTCACGCAATCAAGTCATATGTAACAAGCGAATTAGACTTGATTAAAAGAAACTCAATATTTTTCACTCACCTGGTATGTTTGACTTGTTCTCCTACTTCTATTACTATTAGAAACAATTATTAGTTGTTTGTGTAATTTCATAGATACTTCATATTTTAGAAATTACACAAACACCCCATGTGGTTAACCTATTAGGAATATGTTACATTTTGCTGAATGTACAATTACGCCCTGCCCGTCCGCCCCAATTTATAAAAAAAGCTCAAATTGCTATAACAAAAAAGAGGGAAATAATTTTTTTTTATTGTCCAAAAACAATGAAGAACATTAAAACCAAATTTAATTAAACTAAAAGAAAAAACTCTTTGAACAATTACGAAGTATTATCAAACATTATGGAGAGGTCCAACAATTTAAAAAACACACGAGCTTCAAACTATTACAGGAATGTTACCCACCACTTTGCCCTCTATCTCAATTTAAAAAATATAAAGATATAAAAAAACTTGTTATGTACCTCATTAATTTCGATATGACTTATATTAAAGCTTATACATTTTTCCTATCCCCAATAATCAGAATTGTAAATATTTCTTCGATAATATTCAAATGCAAATATTGATTTGTCAACAAAAGAAAAAAACGGTAAATTGCCCCAAACCTCCCAATCTATGGGTGCTTTTGCACTGTGGCCCCTAACCTATAAAAACCTGCGATATGCTCCCAATCTATTGATTTTTGTGCGATTTGCCCCTGAACTATTGAGCAACCTTTCATCCTGTGTTGATACCCTCCAAAACTCACCAATGATTTTAAAATCTTGTACAAAACCCCCGTATGATTTGTTAATTCTATATAACTCACCTTCTAGTTTTATAAATTTGCACAAAATCACCTTTTTTATGAAACCAGAAAGAGGTGCTCTACAGAGTGTTTTATGGAACTACAAGGGGGGTTTTAGATAATTAAAGTGCATGATTTCGAAACAACTGCGGAGTTTTGAAGGGATATTAACACAAAATGAATGGTTGCTCAATATTTCAAGGTCCAAATCCCACAAAAAATCAATAGGTTAGGAGGCATATCGCACAAATCGATAGGTTAGGAGGCACATTGCAAATGCTCTCATAGGTTGGGGGTTTTCCGTAATTGACACTTAAAATAAAAATGAAAAAGGTTATCTTCAACTTGAATCCCGAACCACCCCTCTTCCAACCCAGAAGCAGACCCTACCCAACCAAAAATTTACACGACCATGCGGGCATGGTGGCATGCTTGGTCTTGCCTAGCTATTGCACTGCCTTGTCACCGATGCAGGTGCGACGATGGTGTATGCTTGGGCTCTAATTTTCTTTTTTTCTTCTTTATTTTTGATTTTTTTCCCTTTTGTTTTGGTATATTTTTAAAAATATAGGAATATTATTTGTGAAAGCAATATCAGCTTAACGTCATCCGTGTTGTTTTGTATAAATATAGGGCTAATTGCAGCAAACCCCCAATCTATGGGGTTTGTAGCACTTTGCCCCCTAACCTATGAAAATATACGAAATGCCCCCAACCTATTGATTTTTGTGCGATTTGCCTCCCGGTGTCAAAGTTGATGGACAAGAACTTAGAAACGTGTCCAAAGTGGACGGTTGATCATTGACTCATGGGGCAAATCGATCAACAATATCAATAGGTTGGGGGGCATTTCGTCCACTTTCATAGGTCAGGGGGCTAAGTTCTTCAAACCCCATAGATGGGTGGGTTTGCTGCAATTAACCCTTATATTTATATAGTAAGTGAGGTGTTTGAGTAATTAGAAACATGGGTTGTTAATGTAGTTCTTCAAACACGAGGGGTGTTCTATAATAAATCCAAGCCTAGCTAGCTAGGTGTTATATGTGTAATTCTCCCTTAGAAAAAGATTTATTTTAATAACCAAAATGACAAAATGTTCATTTTATGAAAAAGAAATAAAGTGTCACATAATTACACTTAAACACATAAAACAAACCATATTAATTAATGAAGAAAACCAAGGCTCACAACCACTCATTCATACAATGGATATGTAAAAACAAAATTACACCAACAAAAAAGCTCTTCAGTTGTCGAGTTCTTCCTCTTCCTCTTCATCATACTCCTCCTCATTATCCGCATTGGCGTCCTGATACTGCTGATACTCCGAAACCAAATCATTCATATTACTCTCCGCCTCCGTAAACTCCATCTCATCCATACCCTCCCCCGTGTACCAATGCAAGAAAGCCTTCCTCCTAAACATAACCGTAAACTGCTCCGAGACGCGCCTGAACATCTCCTGAATCGACGTAGAGTTCCCAACGAACGTGGACGACATCGACAACCCTGTCGGGGGAATATCGCACACGCTAGACTTGACATTGTTGGGAATCCATTCGACAAAGTAGGACGAGTTCTTGTTCTGCACGTTGATCATTTGCTCGTCGACTTCTTTGGTACTCATCTTCCCGCGGAACATGGCGGATGCAGTGAGGTAGCGCCCGTGGCGGGGGTCTGCGGCGCACATCATGTTCTTGGAGTCCCACATTTGTTGGGTGAGCTCAGGGATTGTGAGTGCGCGGTATTGTTGAGAACCGCGGGAGGTTAGAGGCGCGAATCCCACCATGAAGAAGTGGAGACGCGGGAAGGGGATGAGGTTCACGGCGAGTTTGCGGAGGTCGGAGTTGAGTTGGCCGGGGAAGCGGAGGCAGCATGTCACGCCGCTCATTGTAGTTGATATCAAGTGGTTCAGATCACCAACTGCATTAATAAATTAATTAGTAACTATATAGCATCTTGCTAGCTAGTTCGATGGGGATCGATCGATCATATGTGTTTCCCAATCCGAAGGAAATTATGCGGAAGTTCTACCGAATTATTATGAAGCTATGCGACTAGAGATTGATCGAATACACTGACTAAATCAGGACACGGTGTCTAATTAATGATAACTAATGGATATAATACGTATTCTGATTGATGATGACTTACAACTTGGGTTGGTGAGCTTGAGCGTGCGGAAGCAGATATCATAGAGAGCTTCATTGTCGAGGACCATACATTCGTCGGCGTTCTCGACTAGTTGATGGACCGAGAGTGTCGCGTTATAGGGCTCAACAACGGTGTCGGAGACCTTTGGTGACGGAAACACCGAAAACGTCAACATCATCCTGTCGGGATACTCTTCTCTGATCTTGGAAATAAGCAGCGTTCCCATTCCTGATCCCGTGCCTCCTCCAAGTGAATGGCATACTTGAAATCCTATATATAATCACAAAACAATTATAGCATCATGAATCCCATTAATATAATTACACTTCTTTCGAATTATTATACATCATATGCCAGCTAATTTTATTTACCTTGAAGGCAGTCACAATTCTCTGCTTCTTTACGAACAACATCGAGCACCGAATCGACCAACTCAGCTCCTTCAGTGTAATGCCCTTTAGCCCAATTGTTTCCAGCGCCGTTCTGTCCAAAAACAAAGTTATCAGGCCTGAAGATCTTTCCAAACGGTCCGGTCCGAAGGCTGTCCATTGTTCCGGGTTCGAGGTCCACCAACACGGCCCGAGGAACGTACCTACCGCCACTGGCTTCGTTGTAATAAACGTTGATTCTCTCTAGCTCAACCCTCGAGGTACCGGCGTAGTTTCCAGACTCGTCGATGGCGTGTTCGTTACAAACCACTTCCCAAAACTTTCCTCCGATTTGGTTGCCACATTGCCCGGCTTGAATGTGAAGGATTTCTCTCATTTTTTTCACACTTTGTTTGTTCGAATGAACAAATGGAGTTTGTTACTAATGAAAGAAGAGTATTGGGATTGCAGTGGATGAATGAAACTAAATTGGGTTTTGGGGTGAGGATATATGGTGGATAAAAAATAATGGAGGGATATGCGATCAATTATTTCCATGTGGGCATGTTTTTTTGGCTAACATGTCAAAGTTGAATAAGAACTGTGAGCTGGATCTGAAAGAAGACAGGGCAACTAATTAGCAATATTCCTATCTCATGCATGTGGGCTTGAGATATTTTCCAGGGTTGCTTTTATTTTTTTCATTTTTTTAATAATAAATTCCGTCGTTGCTAATACGTATTGAACTAATTTCGTCATGGTGGATCCTATTTTAGGCACACCCACCATTAATTTTCATTCTTTTGGTGATAGATTTCACATTTTCCCTGTCATTATCCCATTTGTGCTAGCTGGCAACCGTGTTCCTAACTGAGAAAATTTTACTGCAAGACGTGGGCTAGCTTAAGTGAAGTGGCCCGTGTGACATAAATATTTTTAGCATAATTACGGTGGTTTAATTGCAAACTTTAAAAAAAGTTAAAATCAACTTTGAATTAAATTAAGTAGTTTGGGGTGTTTGTAAGTCTAGCTTATGTGATTTTGAAACATTCTTAAGCTAAAAACCCTTATAAATTTGAAGCTGGTGAAAGACTAGTGTTTGTAGCTTATGGCAACATTTTTCAAATAAATTAAAATTTACTTATCCAATTATATAAACCCTTATCTTCTATTGTCAAATAACACATCATATCTAGTAAACTCCAAAATTAACATAGGCATCTTACTTATATGATAAAAAAAATTTATCACTCTAAAACTGATTTATAAGTTTTTCTTAATGATTCAAATTCTTTCTTATCATGTTGACTAGTCAATTTATTTTATGATTCATTAAATTGACTTCTAAGATGAAATAAAAATTAGTTCATTAATACAATTTTTAATAAATTGAAACTCCTGGTATACTTAAATTTTCAAAGCTAAATTACTGCATATTTAGGCATAAAAATCTACCAAAATACATAACATTATGAAAATGAAATGTATATAGTTCTTGTAATCATATTTATGATTTTGTTTTGTTTTCTATAACTTTGTTGTTATGTTAATATCTTAATATTGTACATTTTTTTTATGAGAATACAGTTACATGTTCATAATGTAAATTTAGGGGTATTATAGTCAAATTATAAAAAAGCAATATTTTTTTTTTGAAAACACTCTACCACGAAAAACTTAACTTCTCGATCGTTTTTCAAACATCTTCAGCTTATAACTTGAAGTTGTTTTTCGAGCTTTAACTTCAATTATAAACTTCTACTTTAATAGAAGTTTGCAAGTACCACCTAAGCCTAATGTGGAGTTTTTCGCACTCGACTATAATACTCCACTTTAGATTTGGAAACTAAGTATAACTTGTATGGGAACCAAGACACACATCGTCAGAAAACCTGACAAATACCCTATGCTTAAGCCAGTTAAAAGGAAGGTGTGTAGGTCGATTTAGTAGGTAAAATAACCAAAAAATGGCAAACCTTTTTCAAAAATTAAATGGGGGTATTTATCAGTGTTTTCAAAACGGCCTAACAGGTCTAATTACTGGTCGAACCGGTTACATATATATTCAAAAAAGCCACCTCAATGTATTAAATTACATACATTAAATAATATATCCAAATCCAAACACTGAATGATCACATCAAATATTAAACTAAATTATTTTAATAAATATCTTCTATATCACATAAATAAAAATTTTGTATATAAAATTTGTCCGATAAACTTAGAGAAATAAAATAATTTAAGTAGCATTAATAGACATCATTACTTCTCTCACGTTTTATATATTTTTAATATTTTTATGATTTATTTCAATTCCATTATTCAATCACATATTTTACTCACTTTAATTTTAAGTTATCTTGATTCAATACCTATTTTCAAAGGGTACTCATTAATTTTAATTTGTTCTGATTTTATTTCCTAATTTCAAGGTCCCACTTATTTGATCATTTCACTTGTCCATTCATTTTATCTTCCATCTATTATTCCATCATTTCTCTCTCCCCTCTCCAGACTTTTTGTACTTTCTTCTTGCTTCTTTTTTTTTTTTTAATTTGTTTTTCTTATGTTCGCATACACCTGGTTGTTTTTCCTTGAACAACACTTTTGCAATTATCCTCTTAAGTTTCAAGATCATCTCAATTCTCCCGCTACTCCAATCATCTCTTTGTATTGATGTTGCTTCTTTTTATTCTATTTTTATTTTGGTTATGTTTTTATATCATCTTAAGTTTCTAACTATTTCTCAGTTCTCCTACTTCTTAATCCACATATCCATGCACCAAAGTTGCTCAGCAGACCACCTTTGCTTGATACCAGATTTTTTCAAATTTCAAGCAAAAATGTAAGTGGCATAGTAGACTAACCCCAGAAATTAGATGAAACGGTTTGTAGACCGCTCCGATTGACCGATTTGCCCGGTTCAATTGCTTTTTGCAGCAATTTTTCCCCTCTGTGCAAAAACGGTTTTGTGCTCTTCTCCTGACCAGACGTACGGCCGTTCAACGATTGAACCGAGCCGGTTGGGTGGTCCGGTCCAATTTTAAAAATGGTGGTATTTATAGGCTTCATTATGGATTCAGACAAGATTCAAGTCGACCCATAGGTAATCAACCTACCGTGGGTCAGTATCTCCACACGGTTGGGATTGACCTATATCTATTGATTGATTTTTGTCGCTTGGACACGTAATCCGAAGTCAAGTTGAACAACTAAGTCAGTTCTTACTTATAGGCAGAATGTCGATCTATTAAGTCCAGTGATGTATTCGACAATCGATCTATTATATGGCTCATTGACTTCAATGAGCTAGGGGTGGTAGAGACGTGTTCGTCTTTATAAAACGCCAAATGTCGTGTACCAAATATGATATATCAAAATCAAATGCATATATGAAAAACACATGTAATGTTTGATCAAATTAGGAATGAAAATCAACCTTGATGTCCTAATCCACCTACACTAGTCCGCATCACGCTTCATTTTCAAATATTAATAGAAATGGTTGTTTATGTTGATAAACATAATTAATGATAAGCTACAACAAAAATGTGTATTAGGGAGAGTAGCATTACTTCCTAAAAGTGTAATTTTGTTGTTGAAGATTTTTAGTGTCGAACAATTTGTTAATGAACAGTATACCTTGATCATCAAAAGAAAATACATTTTACTGACAAGTCGCTCATCAAAAAGAATATTATGAAAGCTTAACAAAAAATGGTAGATGTCATAGAAAATTAAACTTTCACGGACAACTAGTTAGTCATTAATAACTATATTTCAGTGAAAAATAGTTTATTTAATGTATTAAAAATCTACGCTGTTGTTTTTTTTTTTCTTAATTATATATGCTTATCAACCTAATCATTTGTGGCTGATATAATGTATCAGCAAAAAGTCAATCAAGGGTGAAATATAACATTTTAGTGCCAAGTCTTACCTCGATGATAGTTTATAATGTGAAACAAATTTGATGCCCCTGATAGATAATTGTGGTGACAACTGACTTGTCTTTAGTACGTAATAATTACGTAAAAAATAATTATAGCATACAAAAGTTTTTTGATAGGCTACAATATAAATATCAATTTGTTCTTCATATACCTCCATGTTGACCATATCTTATTTTTACTCCTAATTTCCTCGTGGTCAACTTCGTATTCCCTTTTTCATTGGTTATTCTTGGAGAAGTCAAAGCTAATGCTTGGAGAATATAAGTAAGTAGCTCGGGATCGAATACTTGGGGAAGGTGTCTGATGTGCCATATTTTGGTTAAGGCATCCGACAACGACTAATCACTATGATGTGTCATATTTTAGCTAAGGCATTTGGCAATGACTGATCACCTCACACCTCAAGAGCTAGAGCAACACAACTCCTCAGGTTAGATTATATTAATGATGTTATCTACAATATTAATGGGTTAAGCCTTGGCTAAGGCCCATTAGTAGGCCCACCAAAACTTCTATAACTATCCTCTCAAAATTCATTGGTGAAGAGAGTTATATTCATAATGTGTGATTAAAACTCATAAATTAAAAATTTGTAATGTTAATTACCTAATAAATTCTCCACCTAAGCATGAATTTACCTCTCTATTATTTCTATCAATCTTGATTTTCAAAGTTTAATCCTTGGGTGAAAAAAAAAACACAGAAAAAAAAGATAGCAAAATATGTTCTAAGTTGGTTAATTTGCATCCACACAACAAACTATATAGATTCTATTATGAGAAAAGAAAAGAAAATGACATCGCTAGAAGTTGGCAGATGAGTTGTTTCATTAAAAATTAAATATAAAACCATTAGTTTTAACCATTTTAAGTAAGTAGAGTTACATAAGGAACTAGATCGTAAGTTTTAATTTCCCAAGTTATGGAAACATGGTTTTTTGAGTTGATCCCTTAAAAATGTAATGTGTATATATGTCCATGTTTGAGTATGAGGGTGTATATTTTGTCAAAACGCGGAGACGGATTTTGTCTTGTTGAATTAAAAATTATGTCAACCTTCGACCCAAAGTGTTTTGTCAGTGCTTAATTGATCTTTTCACTAATTTGAACAAAGGATATTAATTTTCTTCGTTCAATCAATATATGTTATATCTTAATTGCAAATTATCCAAGCTAAATCACTTAAGTTTTTGGTGTTTAAACAGTAAATAATGTACTTGCAACACAATAAAAACTGAAAGTAAATAACACCAGGTTTGTACATGGTTCGAACAACCGTCCTACTCAACGAGGCTTTCGCCTTCTTAAAACAAATATGTTTCAAAGTATCAAAATATTTACATTTACATGAATTGACTTTAACTTATCGAATCCCTTCTATAGTTAAAACCTATAAGATACGGCTTTGCTATTTTTACTCCGTCTGACTAAAGATGTCCGGCCTAGTTCAAACTTCCCTTCAATCATGCTGGACTCTTCTCACCAAGTTCCAACTTAGCTCTAAACATAAATACTTTTATGAATTTAAGAATGAAACCCAAAAGAATTTAAACAATATCAAAGTAATAAAAGTAATCTTGACGACTTGAATCCTAAACTACGATTCCTATTTATATTAGTTCCCATAACTTTGGATGAAAACGATCTTCAAATGATAATCACAATCTGTTCTCTGCAAAACCGATATAATCTAAAGGAAATGTAAAGATTAAATTAGTCAGAATATATCCAAGATACTTTTAATCAGGTTAATTCATAGAATATAAATTCCATAAATATTTAACCTAATAAAACGCGTACAAATCATTCTGATTACGTAAAATAACACAGAAAAAGAGTTTCCTAATTTAAACAAACTCTTACCAAAGAATAAAGATATACACAATCTCCCCTATTGGCTTATACTGGAAAAACACTATTTTTTAAACCAAACTTGAAGCTGCATAGAAAGTTAGAACAATCCAAACCACATTTGCAACATAATTTAAAAAGATACTTAACCAAAAAGATAAACAGAAAATAAGTTGCAGCATTCACAATATTTAAACAAAACACTTCAAAATAAGAAGTAAAAGGTTTTTCAAACATAATTAAAACAAATAAAAACTAAAAACATTAAGCTCCCCCAGGCTTCAAGACTTTTCGCCTACACTTGTTATCCCCCATTTTGCCAAAATGAGTCAATGATTATCCACAATACTAGAAACAAATATTTCTATAGATTTGGCCAGCCTCTCTAGGAATTTATTCATCTTGACCAACTCGTCTTTTATCTCCAATATCACAGAGCCACCAGGTGTGCTCGTAGTTCCAACATAAGAGGGACCATGTTGATCAGCTCGAGAGGTGTGAGCAGCTGGATTAATATACACATATTTTGGGTTTATCACCTTAGTATATTCTTTTATGGCTGGAAGAGCATTTGTAAGCAACTCTTTCTTCTTCTGGATGTCCGTTGGGATGCCAGAATGCGGTAGATGAGAGAAGGGTAGCCAAGTGTCATCCTTATTTGCATATCAAAGGTCTCCATGTAAATCTGCTCAAAAGTCAACTTGCCAAGATTAATTGGCGCTCCAGTTCCAATGCGGAACATAATCAAACCCATAATTTTGGAGACAGTTGAAGTATTGGGAGAGGGGAATCAATGTGAACATATAATAGTATGAAGAAGTTTGTTCCTCACAGTAAGTTCACCTCTTATAATGGAGTTTTCAGGCGAGAGATTGCGTCTACCACCAGTGAGTTCTGTAGCAACACCATGCATATTCGGTTCAAACTGTAATTCTGATCTTATGTTTGTGGATATTGATGGTGTTTCAATTGCAACATTGATGACGTGCGGATTGAACTCAAAGATGTGGTTCCGGACAAAAACCTCATATTTTTGGGCAGAGAATGGATGTTCAAGTTGAGTGGATAGATTGGAGTAGAACTCATGCACCACAACAGAAACATACGGCTTACCATTGCGCAGAGACTCCAAAAATTTTCGTTTCTCAAGAAAACTAAGAAGGTTAGTGGAGTTATGTGATTCATCGTGAATCGAGTGTTCAAACCTCCAAGTACGTTCTACAAAACCATTCAGCTTCTTCTCAAACTCCACAATGTAGAATTTAGAGGAGTAAGCATTAGCAATAGTCAAGGGTTCCATAGCAGGAACAACAACATGGAATTCAACTAACATAGGGGCATCACAAAGCATACCAACATCATGCTCGTTGGATGATTCACTTGTAAAGAAGGACGATGATGAAGAAGTCCCTGGTTTCTTCGCTGAAGGAGTGTCATCCAAGTCAGACTCAATTGCAGACTCCTATGTTTCAGATTCATCAGCAACAGGTTCAGGGGATGGTTTTGGTGGGGGAGGTGTTGGTGACTTCTTTCGTTTGGACAAACTAGTTCTAACAGGTCGTAAGAAAGTGGCAGGAGTTGGAACTGAAGGTTCAGACGGTACCTTGATAGCAGAATTTGGACTAGTGTTTCAGCAACCCCCTCTTTTTTATAGGGTTCTTAAGATAGAGTAGGAATATTAGAGATATTCTTTGCCTTCCCCTTTTTGGAAACAATGGATTGTTCCACAGATTTTGATGTCGTCGTAGGTGATGCAGCACCTTTCTTTTTCTTTGAGGTGGTAGGTCTGGTAACAGGAACCTCCAAATGGATTAGCTTGTTTGACGACATCTCTATGTCATCTCCAGAAGCTTCCATCTCATCACTGGATAATAGCACAACGTCGTCAATGGTGACTGGATTGGGGGGTTGTCGTATAGATTTGCAATCAAATTTCTTTTGACCCGTGAATAAGGAAGATTGTGGTGGGATGAGAGATAGTGAAAATGTGAAGAATTGTAATATAGAATCTGCAAAGAAATCTTTTGAAAGAGCAAGTGAATAAGATCAAGAAGTAACACAACTAATAAGAAGGAGAATTCTAACGGTAATAAGATTTAAAGAGAGGAAGAAAGAGAACAACTAAGTTTGGATAATTCAAATCGTGTCAAATATTATGTACGTAATAGAGATCAAGAAATAAGAGATTTAAAATCAAATACCAATAAAAAAAATAACTGAAAGAAAAAAAGCGTCGCACAAACATGTAAATCAATGTCTACAATCTTAAGAGCAACGAATATACGTGTATCTAGCATCTCATATAAATGGGTTTAATAGCAACTTGGACAAGACTAATATAAAGGAATTTGTAATTATTTTTGAGATGTTATCGAATACGTTTCTATTTGATTTTATATGGTTTCAAAATAAAACTAATTTGTTATTCTATACATGTACCTTGACATACATGTACCTTGGTATACATGTATATTGATATACATGTATCGTAATATACATGTATCTTGATATACATTTAACCATGTACTAGAGGTCTTGAATAATGTGTAAGGGAAATCAATGTGGTTTACTACGGTATATGAATGTAGGATTCAGTGGCTAGTAGATTCCTACATTAGAGAAGGAAGGGTATTGGATCCTCCTATAAATAGCTCCATTGGTCCTACAACTGAGGCATGCAAAAAATATTGTCTAGCTGAAAATAGCAAGGTAATCACTTGTAGAAACTCTCGACATTTTAATATCTCTTTTAGTAAGTTTTTAAACATCAAGGAGTCTTGAAGGAGGTCTTCAATTCAAAGGAGGAATGAGGTCTTCAATTTAAAGGAGGAAGTAAGCCTTCAAGGAGATCTTCAAGTCTAAAAGGAAAAGATGTGGTGCAAGTTGATTTTGGAATAATAAGAAGTGCTCAAGTCTAAACAAAAGAAGACGCTTCAAGGATGATGTCTCCATTCGGTAACTTTTATGTGTTTTATTTATTCATTGAGATTAAATAAGAATTATATGTGCATCGCTTACAAATACAAGTCATTCTGCCTTTGCTTTCTACATAGCTTTTATATAGTTACCAATTATAATGAATCCCTAACGGGTAATGGATGCCTATATTTTGTTGTTTGATAAAATTCAAAATCCCCAGCGGGTAATGCATGCTTATATATTATTGTTTGTTGAAATGCAAAACCCAGTGGGTAATGCAAACTTATGTGTCTATATTTTGTGACCTAATAATTCTCATGAATTCCCAATGGGTAAGTGGGAGTTATTAGGTGTTTTGAATGATATTGTAATGCCCTTGAAATTCGGAAGAAAATAAAAGTATTACTGATTTTTCACTTTAGTCTGAAAATAAAACTTTTTGAAAATATGATTTGACCCTGAAAGTTTTGAAAAAAGTTACAATTTAGTCCAAGATTACTCCAAATCAGCCCCAAATGTTATGTAGACACTATAATTATTTCAAAGTGATTATATTATGTTCTAATTAGTATAATTATTCTAGTTTAATTTCTAAATGAACTGATCATTTTTTATTTTACGATATAGTTATTTATTGGTGATTGATTGATTATAAATTAAATAAAGGTTAAAGCTTTTCATCATAAAGTTTTCGTGATCTTAGAAACACTGGTTTTAATTCTCTTTTGCATTAAAAAGTTTTGAAGTTCTTAAACATGTGGTAAAAGTTTGATTTAAACCTTACTTATCTCAAGTGTTTACACAAAATCAAATAGTAAAAGTGATACATGCATAAAGTAAATAACATTATAATTTAAATTTAATTATAATATTGAAAATTACAGCTACAAGACAGCCAATCTAGCTGGTGTTATCCAAAAAAATAAATCTGGTTGAAAGTTAAATTTTAAAATTAAAGTGGGACAAAGATGGAGTATGCTTAATTACTCCATTTTCCCAATTCTTGTCCCTATAATGATCATCATCTTCAGCAATTTCTCCACACTTATCCCCTCCGAATCTACTCTAATTTTCTTCAAAAAAACCTTCTCCGATGGATTCTTATATTACTGAAAAAATTGTTCCAGCCCTTCAAGCCTTCTTCATTTTCCTTAAAAATTCTCAAAACCAAAATCTATCAAAACTGTCAATTTTGGTGCAGAAACTTTAGAAGTCCAAAATCCCTATCAACACTTCAAATCTTTCTCTAAAATTTTAACCACATACTGATAATGGCGTAAGCTAACTTTTGCTTTAATAAACTTTCTTCAACTGAATTGGTATGAGGGGTCTAATATTGAGAAATACAGACCTCTGACCACAAAGTCCGAAAATAGCCTATAGATTTCATGATTTATTTAGAATACCAAACATTAACTTCTTGATCTGATTTTCAAGTCACATACTCTCCATGATGTTTAAGATTGAACCCCTTAACCTATTATCAGATCTTTAGAAAGTTCCATTTGAAGGTAAATTCGAGATCGATATAGTTTTGAGCCTCAAATTTGCATAAACCTTGGGTTTAACCAATTTATGTTGCAAGCTATCCAAATCATAAAATTGATCTTTAATATGGACTCATTACAGGCTTATAATGATGTTTTATGAATTGATCATAATTTATAATCGTGCTTAGTATTTTTCTTGGACCTTACAACATTTAGATAACACAGGTTTGTTTTACGGTTGCTCTTTCAATTACTTTAATTTTAAAGTGAATTATTGTATTTATCTTGTGATCTAACCATCTAATCTAGTTTTCTAGCATAACGAGTTTTCTCGAAGTGTTAATTTTAATTAGATCTACATGTTAATAATATTTTTGAATTGTTATTAGTGATATATTGGCAAATTAGATTTCTACCAAAGTTAAACATGATATATGATTTTGTTCAAGGACTTGATGAAGTTTTTGACCATGGTAAAATTTTATATTGAGATCATTATTTAATAAGAAATTTACATGTATTTTCACATGAAATATAGTTTTAAAAGGTTTAAGATTGCTTTGAAAACATATATGTTTATTAATATCAAATATGTTGTTAATAAATTAGAAATGGAGGATTTAATAACAAGTAAGTAATTGATTTAGTGTTCAACTTTTCACTTTGAAATGGTAAGTCTCATATTAATATTTTTATGCCACAGTTAAAGTTCAAAATTGGTAAATATAGTATTTATCCAAAATGAACAATAATTAGATATCTAAGTGAACTTCTCTAAATATGATAGATATTGAAAATATATTATTATTGTTGTAAATTTGTGAGCAAACAATTGATTATATCTTGTTGATTTATTTAGGGTTCGACAATTATCGATATTAATCAAGAGTTTTTGACACAGTAAAATGTGAGGATTCATTTCTGATTTGTTCAAGTCCCGTTTGACACCCAACCCTAAGAAACTTGGACAGAGTAGTTGTGGTTCTTTGTTTCGAATCACAAGCAACATTTCATTATCATTTTATTATTTTTACATTCATATTCGTTAACTCGTTACATAACTATTTTCCTTACCTATTGTTAAAATCAAATCTCTCATTTAATTCATAATTGGAATTTTCTTCATAATCATTAATTATCCTGGTATCATGATCACCCTATTGATTCTTGAATTGTACAACGAGCAACAAACTATGTTCGATCTATGTAGCTCAAAAATGAGCAATAGATATTATCTGGGTTACTAGCTCATCTGGTTTTCTGTTTTCACCCATTGGGACGCCTTTGGAAAGTTGGGCCCAGAGATTGAGAAGATTTACTGTTGGGCAGCAAAGGGCTGTCGATTTAAGTAATTCTGCTTAATACCCATTATGTCTAAGCGCCGCTTGCAGTCAGGAGTTAACTGTAACCCGCATGTTAGATTGACATGTACTCGAGCATGCCTTCTGTTCTGTTGCGAGGTCGCTCCTCGTAGGGAGGTATACAATTGAATTTTGGGAGTTTATGGTTGATCTGTGATAAGTAATTGCACAAGTTCATTTTCACGTTCTTCTAAATATTCCGGTATTATTGTTAAAACCGATAATTCCATTTCAATGATGGAAATATAATTATTCTGGTTATTCTTGATGCTCGTCTCCGGTAGGCTAATGGGCATAGAACGTGACTCTTTAGACCTTTAAGCACGGTCTGACCTCTCCTAAAGAAAGCTTTTTAATAAGACTTTCTGAGTGGGTAACTTGTTCGTTTTCTGATTTACTGTTTGATTATTGTCATGTTCTAAGAATCTCACTAAGTCATTAAGGTCTTACTCCTCTTTTGTCCTATCTGTTCCTTTCTCGGAACAAGATTGGTATAGCAGCACGGATGGAACGAACAATTGTTAAGTCTGTATTTTGAAAACTTTGCAAAACCGTTAAATGTTAGATTCTATTACGTTATTTCAAAATTGTAAAATTTATTTGTATTTCAAAGACTTCTATTGTATGTAAAGTAATAGATATTTTATTATAATGCTCTGGTTTTGATCTTAGTCAGTGTGACCCTTTCCTATGAGCTGCAGTTCGGTCTGAGTTGGGTTTGATAGGTGACCAACTCGGATCGATCTGCGCTGCGGCCCTCACAGATATCTTGTTAAATGTTATCAATAATCCCCAACGGGTAAGTGATAGATTTTTGGTAAATTGATAAACGTCAGGAATGTCATTTCCTATGCCTAGTGGTGGATCTGTGTTTCCTGATATCCTTAAGTCTGAGGTACTTGATGGAATTAACTACCTGGAATGGAAACAAAGGGTTTGATATACTCTTGATTTCTTATGGATTTAAGGAAATATTTTTAGTTCAACATTCACCTATTTGACCTCAACCAGTAACTAGTGAAGTTGGTGTGATTGATAATGCCGCTAGGAATAAGTATGATACAAATTTGAAAATATATTCTAATTAAGGACTAATGAAATTGCAAAGTCCTATGTCTTAAGTGACTTATTAGAACTCTTTGCATGATCTATCTTCATACTTGTTACCACTAAGAGAATATTGGATAGCTAGAAGCTTATTGTGAAAAGAAATCAAACTCTCATGTGAATAACTTGTGGAAAATGTTCACTAGAGCTTAACGTCTAGAAGAGACTGATGTGATAAAGCATGTAAATGACATGGTTGCAATAGCTCAATTTTGCGATAGTGCTATGAATGAAAAAACTACTGTGTCTACTATAATCAATTCCTTGCCTAATTCTTATAAGTTCATTAAGGATTTCTAAATATTGTCGAGTCCGATTGATCAGTTAAACATCACTACCATAAAATTGATCATCAAAATAATCAGAATATTTGAAGATGAAAAAAGCTACATTTCCATGGAAAACGATGATAAAACTCGAATTGAACGAGTAGGGACTTACGCGTTGAAGTTAGAAGATAATAAAGTATTTTATTCATAAGATTGTATGTATGTTTCTATCGATGAAAAGAAATATTATATTTGTCTCTTGTTTGGAGGTTGTGTTTTTTTTTTTTTTTTGGTTTACTTTGGAAGTGGAAAGTTTTTCATATATAAGTGGTCTTGAAAGGTCTTAGAAATTCAGGTATGAATCAGATTAATTTATGTGGGTATTATTTGTGAAGTTTCTAATTCCTCTGATATTCAACCTAGTGAATTTTGTGTTTGACTTGGTCATATTAGACATGAACGCATTTATAAACTAATCGAGAATAATTTGATTGGAAAATGTTGAAAAGAAAGATATATTGATTTGAGAAAATTGTTTGTATGAAAAAATTACCACGTTATCTCTTCCAAAAGTTGTCAAAACTTAAAACGTCCTTGATATGATCCATTCTAATATTTATGGTCCCATGAATGTGCAAACTAGAAATGGTCACTCTTATTTTGACTTTCACTAATGGTTTTTTGAGATTTAAAAAGGGTTATCTTTTACGTAAGAAAGTGAAGTATTTGAAGTTTTTAAACAACTTAAGTCGAGATTTGACTTCTTTGTTAATTTTTCAAAAGAAGAATGTCATTATTCATTTGCTTAGCATGTCTTGTATGCCATTATTAATTGAGTTGATGAAAGACGAAATAGAACTTTAATGAAAATGGTAAGACGAATGCTAGCCCTTGCTAACATTCCAACTTTCTTTTGAGGTGAAACTCTCTTAATTTCTAGTCATATTGTAAATAAAGTTCCTTCTAAATCTATTGAGAAATCACCTTATGAGTTTCGAACTGGTAAGAAACCTAAGTTGAACTACGTGAGAGTTTAAGTTGTGTTTCACATGTTTTTATACCTCATCTGAGTCGTGATAATGTTTGGTAAAAATAAAGGTGTTTGTTTGTTTGTTATCTAGATAATTGGAAAGGATATAAATTATAAAACCTTACTTGAACAGCATCGAGAAAGTGAAATCTTAAATTTTATGAAGTTGTTGAGACTTATGATTGTCTTCAAAATCCTTAAGGTTATTGTGTATATGTGAAAATATTGAGAATCTTTAGCATATTTCAATTGAATCTTGGAAAAAATCTTTGGGCAGGGTCAAGCAGGTGTTTAGGTTCTTAAAATATGCTAAGTAATTTAATTTAACTCATCAAGCAGGTGAGTTACAATGGTTGGTTACTCAAATTCTAACATCAGGGTTGTATGGATACTCGAAAGTCAACTTTTGATTTTGTGTTGATGTGTGGTGAAGGGGCTACATTCTGGAAAAGTAAAAACAAATCGTGTAGCTCAATCCACTATAGAAGTTGAGTATGTTGTTGTTAATATAGATTCGAAGGAGGTTGTTTAACTTCATAAATGAGTATTCATGTTGTCCCATGTGTGGAGCGATTTGTAGTGATCTTTTGTTAAAATACTTGAACTATGTCTATGTAAAAGATCTTAAATGACGCTTTAAGGCAAAACACATTGAATGTAAATATTATTATACTCGGGAGTCGGGACATGTTGATGAAGCATGTTGTTAATGTGAAAATGTAGAATATAAGGATAATTTTGCAGATCCATTTGCTAAGGCTCTTGGGTTACTTGTTTGTAATAATCATGTACATAGCATGAGTTTGGGCCTTCACTAATAGATGTAAATGTATTTTTTGAAATACATAAATGAAGGTTTATGTTATGATCATTACGTTGTGATATAGATTTTTATGAGCTCTCATGGTTATGTCCCGAGATTCAGCTTCTCTGTCAGGTATGTACTTTAGGGTATATACGAGAGGGTCTCGATGGAGAGAAAGGGTTGGATCTCAAATTGTTGAGGCCTATGGAATGCTAAGGGCACATTTCCTTAATGGCTAATACCCAAGTTGAAAAGAAACTTTACCCAAGTTGCAGGATTATGAGTATGCTATGAACGGTGGACCAATCTAAAATTTATTTGTGATCTCTAATTAGATAATATATATGTTATGTAGGCTCAGGTTAAAACTACATAAAATTTATATTTCCCAATTTAAGTAATACACATTATTCTGGCCCGTATCAACTTTGAAACCAAGTGGGAGATTGTTGGATTTTATATGGTATCAAAATAAAACTAATTTGTTATTCTATACATGTACCTTGACATATATGTATCTTGATATACATGTATCTTAATATACGTATAACCATGTATTAGAGATCATGAATAATGTGTATGAAAAATGAATGTGGTTTACTATGGTACATGAATGTAGGATTCGGTGGCAAGTAGATTCCTACATTGGAGAAGGAAATGTCTTGGATCCTCCTAATAATAGCTCCATTATTCCTACAAGTGAGGCATGCAAAAATATCGTCTAGCTGAAAATAACAAGCTAATCTCTTGTAGAAAACAAATTTAGTGATACGAGACAAAGATGACAAAGATTCTGAAATAAAAGTAACAAAGTATCGTGAAATTTAAATTATAAGAAGGCTTACAGATATTTTGGAACGTGGAACTTTATCTTTTATTGAACTTATGAAACTTGTACAAATCCATAGTAACTCTCAAATGAAAACATTAATTGTGCATTTGAAACTCTTAACAATTTTTTCTCAAAAATACAGAGTAGAAGTATATCTAAATTGTAGCACTCAAACTTAGATGCCTTCTTCTGTGGAGGAGGCTTCAATCTATATACCAGACTTCAACACTATTTTGTACTTGAAAATCTAAATTCAGAATCTGATTATTGTGGTGTGACCTTGGTTCCACCCCATGTGTTTGAGTGACTTGGATGCTAGTAGTTGATGTAATTGCATGTCCTGTAATAGCATGACTTGATAGGTCTATAACACTTGGGTTGTGGCATGTAAAGTTGCTTGCTTTTGTAGACATTATCAAAGATTCCTTTCACCTTTTTTTTTCTTCATCAGCCCTACATTTTTTGATGGGCTGTCTTTTGTCTTTTTGCATAATTTTTGATATTGTCATTATTTGAGTTTTGTCGAACTTTTGCAGTCTTTTTTTTCCTTTGTAAATTTACACTAAAGCATTACTTTTGCTAATTTGTGAAAATATCCGAAGTAGTCATCCTTATTGTCATCTGGAATTTGAATGTTCATCTTCACTTGCACTTTTTAGGATTTTTCAACTGCATCAATTGACTTCAGCTGCTACTTTTGATTGTAAACTTGTTCCATCACAAGAAATTCTTCTGTTTTTCAATTTGTTGTTGATATACCTAATCTTTTGTTTTGTCTGATCTCGGATTTTCTTTGAACCAGGATATTACTGTTTGTTTCTGAAGTTTCTTTGTGTCCATTTAGTTCCACCATTTCACAATTTTCTTCTTTGACTACCTATTGCAATCTCGATGTTGTAGTATGGATGTATTGTTCAATTTTTAAAATCCATGTCAAGTTGAATTCTAAAGAAAATCGAAGTAATTTAGGACATGTACTTAGAGCTTGGTTCTTATAGTTGGTTTCAAAGTAGGTAAACGAATCTATAATTTCATTGGGTAATATTTCTTTCATTGGACCAAAATCTTCTCACCAATCTGGGAAGTTATACTAATTTGATAAATTTTTGCCTAACAAAAGATAATAAGACATGGCATGGGCGTCATTTTGATTGAATATAAAGTTTGATAAGTCTTCGATGTAATCAACTTATGTGAAAGTTGTATCAAAATTCTTGTATGTTTTTGGGGTGTTAGGTTTCCCCATTCTTCTGGGCCAATGACTTTGTTTTTGAAAATTTTCCTACATCTGATGGTCGTGGATGGTGAAGTCTGACTTTTTGGTAATTTGTTTTCAGTATAAACTAGCTTTGTGGCAACGAGGATCATTTCATATAAGTTTTGGGTTTTTTTCAGCATCCTTGTAAATTCTGAAGAATTCATTGTCTAGTTATAATTTAGAGAAAGTATTTTCTTGTTTTTGGTAGATTATTTGGTATCCATTCTTCTTCGTTGATGCCATCGGGACACATCCAATTTTCTTTGATATAAGGACAATCAGACTAGGTTAATTGGGTTTGGGTTGGACTGTATAAGACTGTTTATTTGTATGTTAGTATTCTGAATGGTGTCAAAGAAATCTTGTTTTGGCAAAGAGGAGCAAATTTGTTTGTGATATCAAAAACAATTTGTGACTTTGCAGAAGTTGTTTATAAAGGTCTTATTGAGATTGGTTTTGTGTGGGTAGCTTCAAAAAGGAATTCTTGGAGATTTGTCATTTGTTTTGTGCTTGAACTGCCTCCGGATGAGGCGGATATGGAGAAAGGTATCACTTACTTTTTTTTCCAACATTCCTCTAAGAATTCTCTAGTAAGAAAAACTAGAATACAACTGTCAATTCCTTTAATAAACTCAATATCAAAATCAAATATTGAAATTATAGATTGCCATCTAACAAACTATTGTTTTGAAGCTAGAGTTTGGACATCTTTAGTTAAAACTTGTTTTGCTGCTTTGCAATCAACTTTGAGTAAGAATTTTTTATTTAACAAATCCTCTTGGAATTTTGAAATGCAAAGAACCAGGGAAAGAATTTCCTCTTTTTATTGTGGAATAATTTTGTTTTACTCCTATTTTTCATACTCCAAAATGGTATCAAAAACTTTTTCCGTGATTATTAATAAGCTGTTTGAGAATTCCCCCATATCCAATTTCTAAAGCATCTGTTTGAACTACTTTTGGCGTGTCAAGATAGCATATGGTTAGACATGGTAATGTTATGACTTTTAATTTAATTTTGATAACTATTTGTTTATGCAAACCACTTCTTAATTGGGTATTTGTCTTCAACCTTTGAAACAATGGTTGACACAGTTGTCCTAGGTCTGGATAAAAGTCTCCAGTGTAGTTTAAAGCTCCTAAAAACCTATGCAATTGGTTATTATCTTTAATTTCATTTGATACTTTATCTCCAAATTCAAGAGACCTTTGTATTGGTATAATAATTCCTTCAGTTATTTGGTGTCGCAAAAATTGAACATTTGTTTGAAATAATTTTATCTTTTTGGCTGAGACTACTAATCCGTTTTCTTTTATTATTTAGACATATATTAAGATGCTTCCAATGTTGGTCAATATTTTGCCTAAAAATTAAAACATCATTAATATAAACTATTGAAAACTTTGTATATGGGTAAATATATCAGTCATTATCTTTTGAAACTCGGATGGGGCATTTTTTAACCAAAATGGCATAACATTCCATTCAGATTGTCCGAATCGTACCGTAAAAGTAGTTTTATATTTGTCCTTTTCTCCTATCTGTATTTTTCAAAAGTCCGACTTCATTACGAATTTAGAAAATATTTTTGCATTATAGAGTCTTTTCAGTAAATCACTTTTATTAGGGATTGTATACCTAATCCATTGTAATTTATCACTCAGTAAATAGCACCACGTTCTAATCCAGCATTCGTTTGAACATAAAATGCTGAACCAGAAAATGTAGACTTACTTGGTCTAATGATTATCTAATAACTCCTCTAACATTTCTTGATTCATCTATATCGGTCTTGCTTTTGTTGTTATAGTTTTCTCATCAAAACCTTTTTCATGAGGTAGTGTGACAACATGTTTATTCCTATCCTAAAAGTATTTGGTAATTCGCAACATATGTGTTTTTCTAATATATTCTAAAAATTTGTAATTTTCTCTTGAAATATTTTATTTTCATCTTGGTATTGGATTCCTTTAATAGTTGTTTTTTTTTAATAAAGAATTTATATTTGTTTATTCTTCAATTGTTTTGAAAGTTCGTGCGTGTTGTAAGGTATTAATATCTCTTTGAGAGACAGAAAATTGAAAATAAAAAATAATCTTTTTACCTCAAATTGTGGTTTCAATGCCTTTATTATCAACACTTATGGGATAAAGCATTTGGAGAAAGAGATTTCCCAATATAACCTATGTGTTACGATTTTTTATAAGAACAAAAGCAGCTCTGGAACATATTCCATTATTACGAATATGGGCATTAGAAAACTTATAGTTGATTTTATTGTCTACTGGCGTCAGCAGTTGATAGTCTTTTTTTTTGTTTTTATTTTAATACTTTGGGATTAACCCTTCTTTTATACAATTCATATCCACACCTGGATTCATTAGGGCAGTAGTTTGTAATATAGAATCTCCAATTATTATATTAGCTTGCACTCACCATTTTTATAAACAATTTTGTACTAGTATATTACAAAAGAGTCTTTTTTTTCTTCTACTCTTTCTAGAAGTTCATTTTCCTCGTCTTGTAAATGTTCTTTTATTTTTATAATCATAAGATCTTGTTTTATTTGATCATTTTATATTTTAATTTGCTTGACCTCTCTTTCTAGTTCTTGAATTTCACTTTGTAAATCTTGAACTATTATCTTATTAGGTTTTGGAGAATTGAAGGATTTTATGATGTCTTTGAATTCTGTTTTATATATATGTGGTTGTGATATTTCTTCTTTTCTTATTATTTAATTTGTTTAGATACAAACTTTTCGCTGACATTAATTTTGTATTCGCAATTGCAAGTTGACGTTCTCGGAGCAACCATGGGATTCATCATCTGTTTCATCATAAGATACTTCTAATCTGTTTTTATTTGATTTAAATTATTTTCTTTACCGTATTGTTTAGAACCTAGAATGTTATTTTCTTCTTTATCATTCAGATCTATTTAACCAATGAGGTTTATTAATTCAATTTTTCAATTATCTTCAATTTCTAAAGCCAGAATATTTCTCCGGACTCTACATGTGTTGTCATAATGTCTAGGCTTTTTTGCACCTACGGCAAATTATTTTTTCCAATAGGGGTTTTTCTAAACGGTTTATTTTTGGATGTTCTATTTGTAGCTTCAAGCTTATTCTTTAGTTTGGCTTATAAATTGATTTTCTGCTTGTTTCTTTAATTTGCTTTTGTGGTTTTTGATGAATTTGTGGTTTAACCATATTTAATTCAAATTGTTCACACCAACTTTCTAATTCTTTTCTATTAATTATATTTTATTTTTTCAGTTGGGACTTAAATTTCAATCATTATACAATTGTAAAGCAGTAACATTGATTTGATTTATAATCTATCCATAAGATAGATCAGAAATTTCTCCATACGGTGCTTTTATTTTGTCTCAAACTTGCTCAACAAACAATTTCGGTAAGCCTGAAATAATTTTGTCTTCTGATAGTAGTTATTTGGATCATCCCTTTCAAAGACTTTAGTAAGGAAATCATCTTTGTACCATCGAAATTCTCGTAATCGTCTACATTTTCAATTTTGCAAGATTTCAATATTTCTTCTTGGTACATTTATGGGTTTCCTACAAAGCTAACAACTATATTATAAATAAGATCAGAAACGACATTTGGTATGGTATAATTTTGGTCATCAAGGATTGGATTTCCACTTTCATCTTGTTTCATACTATATTTTATTCTTTCTTTAATTTTTATAGATAGCGCATTATTCCACCAACCTTTTAGTTGACCGTCAAAACCTAGAATTAAGTTTTGAGCAACTTCTTGCTCTGTTAATTTGGGAGTTTCTTCATAGATTTTATCAACGATGGCCATTTGTTTACATAAACTTATGATTTGATATTCGACTAAGCCATATATATTCCTATCATAGATTGATGAACCACTCAAAGTTTTTTGTTGTTGAGTTTCATCAACTGTAAATTGGGCGGAGTTGGTCTAGGATAGTAATTTTTTGAAACTCCTTCCATTTTGTAACAGGGTTCAAAATAATTTCTCTATTTGATTCATTTTTATGAAATTGTGTGTGTGTGTATATATATATATATATATATATATATATATATATATATATATATATATATATATATATATACATATCATATCATTTTCTTGGACCAATTATCTCCTTAAAAGTGGTGGTGGAACACGAAAACTTTAAACATGGCTCTCTAATTTGTATATTCTGTTTGCCATGGTTAAAATTTCAAAATTTAGAAAAATTTAAAGTCACCTATTTGGTTCGATTAAGCTTGTCCCTGGAAGTTACTCATATTATGCGCGCGTGATTATCGAAAACTATTAAGGATAACTTTTTCTTCATTTACACTACATTAAATTTTTTCTTTTTCCTATTATGGCCGTTGTCTACAATAAAATATTATAGACAAATTATTTAACAATAATAATGTTTCTGCTCCGCGAGAATCAACTTATCTTCCACTTCATTGCTATATTTCTTAAATTTAGACCCTCAAACCACTTTGGTTGAAAAATGTTTCTTAAAAAAAAAAAAGTCAGCTACACCATGTAAAGTATATATGTGGTGAAATTTCAGAGCAAAATATGAAGTTTTGATATGTATATTGGACTGTCAGAGTATCTGCACTAAAACTGGCAGTTTTGTTAGAATTCGGTTTTGATGATTTTATGGAAGAAGAAGGCTTTAAAATATGGGATAGTTTTTTTGATGATCTAGACATCAAGGGGAGAAAATTTGCAGAAGGAAGTGAGACCACATGCGGAGAGGAGAGGTGAGGAGAAACTGTTGAAGATGAAGATTATTATATAAGTAAGAATTAAAGACATGAAATAATTATACCCCATTTTTGTCCCACTTGAATATTTCTCTTTTATATTTGAATCATATTTTTTTGGTCAAAACCAACTACATGTATTATAGCAGTAATTTTCAATGATATAAATAAATAAAATTCCATTAGTAATTAATTTATGCATGTATCATTTTTACTATTTGATTTTATGTAAAAACTTGAGATATGTAAGATCTAAATTAAACTTTTACCCCATGCTTGATAACTTCAAAACTTTTCAATAAAAAAATACATTTGAAATCAGTGTTTCTAAGATCAAGAAATTTTATGGTAAAATCTTGAACTTTTATTTATGTTATTATTGATCAATTACCAAGAAATAACTATTATCTTTAAAATAAAAATGATAAGTTCATTTAAAAATAAAACCAATGATATTTATACTGATATTAACATAATGTTTTTACTTTGAAATAAATATAGTATGATTAAAACATTTGGGGTGGAAGTGAAAGTCACTGTAGACTAAAATGTGACTTTTTCAAAATATTTGAGTTAAAATAATATTTTCCAAATGTTCAAGGACTAAAGTGAAATTTCAAAAGTACTTTAAGTTTCTCCCAAAATTAGGGGTATTACAAGAATTGCTCAATATATATGGATTTTGCTCCCGATATATCAACACTCGTGTAAAAAACCCAAAAGAATACAGGGCGAAAATCCAAATATTTACCGATATCGTAGCTGGCATTTTTATCACTTCTGCCTTTATTTTAATTTATTGATAGCATTTCATTTATAGTCAATAAACAACTGACATATTTTCCAATGGTACTAATGGAACCTTTATTTAAGGGAGATGATATATACATAGCAAAATCCCTCAATACAGAGCAACATTTTGATGTTTACTGCTGTACCCCTCTTATATTAGTTATACATTTATTTTCCTTTTAATATGTGTCAATGATTAGCAGAATCTTTGAAAACATAATTGAAATATTCATCTTTCCAATGTATGTAATGGAAAGATTATCTTCCTTTCTTTAGCAATATTCATGTATTTAAGTTACTTGATAAAAATATAATTAAGTATTTAAATCCATTTATGCATTAAAAATTTATGTGTTACATTCTCAAAATAAAAATAGGTGCGATGCAATAATTTTAAAATGTCCAGTTTATTAATTAATTATACAAAAGAATGGGAATTTTTTTAGACTTAATGTTTATCTCTTATTTTGCACCATTTTACACCAAAAAAATTGCCTCAACAATACTTATGACAAAAATAAAAGAAGAATATTGAAAGTAAAAATAATTTTTTGTATGCAGTAGTGATCATCCAGTTTGTAGTGCAAAAAAACTAATTATCGAAAGAAAAATTCTTGAGTGACCCTCCATGGAATTACGTGAAGGTGAAGCAAAGGTATTAAAAAAATTATTAAACAAGAAGACAATTAGCTAGTCACCCATTAGTATAATAGATGCATTAACATGTGTATTAATTTACAAACAACATAAATTTCAGCTCACCTATTTTTTGAAAAAAATCGCCAATTTTTTTTTGGCTAAAAACAACTTTCGAGATTACACGGTCATGGTAGGATTAGAAATCTAAAGTTTGAATATATCAAAAATTAGAGTAATTAATTATATTTTTATCAAAAATTAGAGAAATTAATTATATTTTTATTAAGTAACTTATTTAAATAGATTACTAACTATTGCTATAGAAATGAATATATTCTTTCCTTTACATAAATTAGAAAGATGATTGTTTTATTATATTCTTAAGATTCTGCCAATCATTGGCACCTATTAAAAGGGAAATTAATGCATAACTAATATAGTGAGGATATAATAGTAAATATAAAAGAATTGCTTTGTATCGAGGGATTTTGCGCTGTATATATCATCTCCCTTTATTTAACTAAGACAACATAACTTACCTTGTTATTCCAACTGTAGCCGTCCAGTAATAAACTAACACTTGTTTCATGCAACTATTGCATGATAACATGGTGTAGAAAACCAAATAAAAATTTATTATTTATTGAATAATAAGATACTAGTTAAAGTCCGCTTGATCGAGTTTCTTTTGCCTCAAATTTATTCCCTAGATCAGTTGACTTTCTCACCTACAGGCTACACCCATATATCCTTATTGCAATAGGTTGGGATGATTTACTAGCGTGGATTTGTTTACTATTTAATACATGAATAATTTTGATAATCTGATCGAATGTTAGGGTTAAGCCCCTCCCCCCATAAAGTAAAATGTGGCTAAATATATGAGCGAAATCTCTCATCACTAATTAACCAAATCAGGTGAAACGTACATATCAAAGGTCGCAAATATTGAGACATTTTCGAGGAGGTGGGGTATGATTTGGTAATGATTAGCTTTTCTTAATCCCAAAGAATTAATTTACATCATGACATGTTGTGTGATTAAACTTGTTTAGAATAGGTGCCAATTTTGAGTAATATGGTATCTCAAATGAGAGATATGAGTATCTTTCTGTCGATTTATTTGTCTTTTCTCATTATAAATACAATACGTACACAACCCTCTCCTCTCATTTCCAGCTCTTACTAGTTGCTGGGTGGGTTGTGTAATATATTCTATCCAATACTATTTTTTTTCTTAATAGTTTATACAGTACGTACGTCGGTATCCAATGTCATTTTTTGACGCATAATATCTTGTTTTCTTTCAAGTAAAAGAAAAGAAAAATGAATGGCATAATCTATATTATCATAATAATGATAATACCAATAATTAATAATAATAAAAATAGTAATAACAATTGTAATTGTTATTATAAATATGCGAACTAAAGTTGTTCTTGCAACTAATTGGGATGTCCTAATATGCATGGATCAAAATTGCTTTCCGAAATTAGTTTTGGATTATCAAATTTTGGTGACGTTTCTAGAAATTTCAAAAAACATTTCGAATAATTAAGGGAACGTTTGGATAAAAAAAAATGAAAAATTGTCAATAATAAAATGAAAAATTAAGATTATAAGATATCAGCTCTTTATGTGTCTACTATTCAATCGTAATTTCTATAACCTTTTATTTATCACATCTGATATAATGAGTAGTAATTTAAAATTTGTTATACGATATGTAACAAAGTGAAAAATAATTTCTTGTACTTTGGTTTTATAGTCTGTTATTTAAAAGATGATAGCTGTATGTGATTCTCTCTCTTTTTTGAGCTATTCTATTGTTATTTGTAAAAGAAATACAAAATTAAATTTTAAAAAGTGGGGAGGAGTGGTGCCACAATTTCTATAAGTTTCCAGTTAAGATCTTCCATGATTTTCGTTGGGAAAGAGTGATTTTCTTTTTTTCCATTTTGACTAAATAAGACACTTTTTAAAATCATGGCTAAATTTGTTTCGCTCAACTACAAAACCGAAATGTTTTGGTGGATTTGACTGAAAGATTTCGAATTTTCAATCCGTGCTATTATTTGATTTGAACATTTTTCGTTTTTCACGTTCAAATCTAACTTGTACTGAACTGGTGTTTTGTGTTAATTAAATGTCTCGTGCTTTGTCCCAAAATAAGAAGAAAAAAATATTAGAGATCTGTTCAGCTTTTTTGTCACTGAAGGTAAATATTGTTCGGGATTCTTAACTCGAAATTAAGGATCATCATTATTTTTAAGTGAAATGACTAGAAACGTAAACTAGCAACAAAATGAAATTTTATTTAGATCTTGTAGTTTAATGTGGTAGGGTACCTCTACGATGGAATGGCGCCCACAGCACAAAATTCATGAGAACACTCTGTTGAGTCATATGTCAACTCTATGTCTCTATTATACTCCAAGAATCTACTGAGTTCAGACAGGTAAGAAACTCCATACAACGTTCAATTTGCATTTGTCTAATATATTTTAGGGATAATTACAGCTACACCCCTTGAGGTTTGGTATAATTATGGTTTGAGAAATTACAGAGACCATCCTTGAGGTTTGAAAAATTACAGGAACCTCCCTCTAATAAATTAAGGGTTGTTTGGGGTGTCATTTATGATATTATTATACTTATTACACTTGCATCCCTAAAGTTTGGTATATTTATAAAAATAATATTTGATATTTGAAAAAATGGGAAATACTCTAAATAATTTTAGAAACTGCTATTACTAACTAAGAATATAAAGGTTATTTAAAATAAGTTATAAAATTTAATCCAAATAATTTTATTTTATAAAAAATACTTAATTTCGTATTTTTGTTTCTTATTTTCATTTTTTTTTTCACGTTTTACTCTTAATTGTCTCATGAATTTCATCAGAGTTTCATATAAATACTATTAATATCGTGATCACATAATTTTCAACTTATCACGACAAAAAGGTAAGCATTTGGTAAAAGAATAATATCTCCCCACAATCTCCAGAAAAATAAGACAAGAAATAAAAAACTCAATTGCAAGATTTCACCATGTTAATGAAAATAAAAAAAAATAACAACAAAAATAATCAAGATTTTCACAACACATTTTAAGAAATGAAAAATGATGATGAAACTACCAACAATAGTGACAAGAGAATTATCATCCTTGGATTGGACGTGGTCATTGATTTTAGGAAACAAGTATTGTTGAACTTTTTGACAAAGCAAGCAAGGTAAATGAGCCGCCTTTACTCGAGATTCCAAGTTTTTAGAGTATTCTTTTTCTTCCAATATTCTGAAACCAAGTCTACTTCTATTGCTAAAATGATTATAAGGTTACAATTGTAACTAGAAAGACATAAAGATGGTAATTAGTTGAGTTTGGACGGAGATTTGCTTGAGAAATTAAAATAAGATTAAAAAAAAACTAAAAGTTGAATGTTTTGATTCAAGAATGTATTTTGGGTTAAAATTTTAAATTTATTTTCAAATTTAAATTTTAATATAAACATTTTTTTGAGTGAGAAAAGAAATAAATTATGTATTAAGACATAATTGATTGATGTTTCATAGTAATTAATTAAAAAATTACGATATTGAGGAAGATAATTTAAATATTTTTATACTTTAGTTAGCAATATAGTAGTTCCTAAAACTATATGGAGTATTTTTTACATTTTTCAAATATCAAAGATTATTTTTATAGATATACCAAACTTCGGGGATGTAAGTATAATAATATAATAAATGACACCCCAAACAACTCTTAATTTGTAGAGGGGAGGTCCCTGTAATTTTCTAAACCTCAGGGGTGGTCTCTGTAATTTCTTAAACTATAGGGGAGGTATCTGTAATTACACCAAACCTCAGGGGGTGTAGCTGTAACTATCCCTATATTTTATCTCTTCGAATATTATTAAAGCAAGATTAGTCATTAACAATATCAAGCATGTAGTATACTTGATGCGTGAGGATTAATCGATGAAGCGCTAAGTAGCCTCATTTCTCCATTTCCTTTTTCGTTACAAGATGACCCTCGTTCCTTAGCCCCCAAACCCATGAAAGGCAACCAAGATATATAGTGCAGAACAGGAAGAGGATTTGACAATTTACCTCCCCGTGTTATGTCAAATTGGTAAATTACTCCCTTGTGAAAAATAAATAGGCAAAGTATCTCCATGCAATTTCAAAAAGTGGCAAATTACACTCCTATATAGGAGGTATTGTTCACTTGCCGAGGGTAGTTTGTTGAAAAAAAAGAGACAATTATATCCCCTATTCTAAAAAAATGTAGACTTTTTGGTTTAATATTTTAAATTGTAATTGCAAAATAAGTTAAAAATTTAAGAATTATTTATGATTTCATAATGTATATGTTTTATAATATTTTTAGTACTTTTTCTTATAATTTTCTCAAAGAAATGCTATAATTAAATTTGTAATTACAAAAAAAAAAATAGAAATAACAAGGGTATTTTGGTCATAAAATATAAAAAATACACTAGAAAAATTCAAGGAAGGTGGTGTGAGATTTTTTAAAACCATAGGAAGGTGATTTGCCTATTTATTTTTTAAGCGGGTAACTTGCCAATACAGCATAACAGGGGGCTACATTGCCAAAAATCCAAAAAGGAAATCAAGATATTTGATGAAAATTTTGGTTTTATTCTGGTGGGCACATGCCAATTCTTGGTAACCTTTAGCATATTAGCCTCTTTATTTTATTTTTTTTATGTTTTTTTAACTTTATGGCTCACTTATTCTTGAAATACTCTTGAAATAACATTTTGTAGAGATAAACTAGTTACCTTTATTGTGAATAATTTCAAGCTACTTATTATTCTTTTATAGATAGCGCACAAAGGTCTTTGGAAATCATGAAAGATGGTCCTTAGTCTTTTATAAATAGGCCTTGTGTTTATCAACAATCTAGCCCCTAAGTTCAAAAGGCAAGATAAGAACTCTCTCCCCCTAAAAATGTTCAATGCAATATTCTTATTTGAAGGTTGTAGTCTCTAAATGTTCAAGTACAAATCCATGAAGATGCACAACTCTTTTTCTACAGCTAAAGTTATTATATGTTTACGCTAATGTTCGTAACATGTGGTATGAGAGCCACATCGGAGCCATCGTCTTTGAATGAATGCATGAAAAATCATATCAATTGACATTGTTTGGAATAAGCAACATGTTTCATCAAAAGAGCACGAGCCTCAAGTAATATAGTGAAGTAAGAATTACTATTCCATAAGAAAGCCAACCAATCGGAGTACTAATTTAACTTTTTTTTCTTTCTACTTTAACTAATTAAATTCTAGACAATAAAATAAACAAACGGGTTTGTTTCGGAGATTTTACTAATAACTAATTAACGAAAAATAATAAAAGCGAAAACTAGAAATAATTTAATAGTTGTTCAAAATTCAAATTTCTTTGCAGATTGAATATATTCATAGACAAATACATCTAATTATTAATAATATAATTATTTATGCATCTCTTAGTAAATATTTAATGCAGCGATTCCTTATGTTGTTTTAAATCGAATTTTCATGTCACTTAGTCATTGTTATTGCTTAGTGGAAACTAACAAATAAAACATATTGACTAGAAACCTTTGTGCCAAATCTTATAGGGTTGTAGGGACACAGGCTCGCCTATCCTTATTGAGGACCAACCATCAACATGGAAAATGTATTGAACTAAAGTAATAAGTCTAGACAAATCTATGAATTACCATATAAATGCAACCAGAAATCAATTCAATTGGGTGTAAACCAAATAATGTAGTAACCAAGATGATAACCTCACTTGATATGACAAAATCAATCAACCGTGTTAGCTGATCCACATTAAAGCATTTTAGCAAAACAATTCATTACAAAGCAATAATCTCACATTATCAAAAATAAAGACATTTAAAAGTCATAGAAGATCTATCTTACTTATTATGTCTACGAGTTCCGAACAATGATGATCTCTAGCCTAGTATAGTGCTTATAAGACATATGTTTTGGTTTTAGATTACTATTCAAGAGCTCTTACAAAATATAGACTAAAACTAAAATCAAGAAGTAAACTATTAACTAAAACAATTTTGATGATGCTGAAACATAATCAAGGGAAAGAAGTTATTGGTATAAACTAGGATTTTCATAACAATCCAGCAGATAACCCACTTTCTTCGAAAAAGAGCTTTGATCGGAAATTTTACAGAAGGCACGCAAGATATGGTTGAAAACCTCTATCATTCTAGTTTCCAATGCAACAAATAGAGAGTCATTTGAAATTTTCAAGAGAGTGTTATGACTATTTTTCTGGAATGTGGCAAGCTGCCTCAGGAATCTGCATAGTTTGTGTCTCTTCATATTTCTCAATAATTCTAGCTTTAATTTTTGTTCGCCTTCAAGAGGGTTCCGATTTTACATTTCTTGCAAAGGTGCTTGAGTCAAATTATTTATTTCAAGAGTACATTTCATGTTTTTCTATTTCTAAGAAGTTGTAGGAGTCAATGAGGTTTTTTACTATTTTGTCTATAAATTTTTGTAACTTCCCCTATAAATAGTCTATGACTTTGTAATGTTTTCCAACCAAGTTAAAAGTAAATTTCGAAACCCAGTTTTAAATTCTAAAACTTTTCTCAACTCTTATTCCTTTTGGTGGATTCCATTAGGTGACGAGTGTAACTAATCTCTTTGGTGATTTCCATAGAGTGAAGAGTGTCTTTGGAGTGTTCTATTGTGTTTCATCCTTACTTTTGTCCAATTTCCAGTATCATTTAATCTCTAAACTTTGTATACAAAATTGTGAATTGATTATGAGGCTCTTGAGGGCATTATATAAATAAGTTTCCAGAGTTATTTTCGTCAACCAAGATCCTCAAAAAGTAGATTTCTAGTTGGACTTGGAAGATTTGACTCATTCTGCACTATTTTTTGGAGTAGCTTGGGAACGCTTTGCCTCAGCGTTGTCAATGCTGGTCTTCTGCGCCCAGGTCAACCTTTTTGTGTGTGAAGGGTGATTGCACTGTGGTATGGCGTTGTTGACCCTCTTATTGGGTGACGTTGTCAATGCTGTGAACGAGAGTTGCCAATGTTCTTCAGCAGACAACGTTGTGAAGGCTGCTTGGTTAGTGTTGCAAGCACCGGTACACAAGGATCTTCTTCTGAATCTATTTCACTTTGTTAAACTTGTAATTGGTTTCTTTGATCTCTTTCTGCCTCATCAGTTTTGCTTTATTAAGTATCTACTGCATTCTTTTGACTCAACACTTACAAAACATGAAACAAAAAGAGAAAACACCTAAAAATGTACATGAGCATGCATAAAAACAAGTAAAGAGACATGATAAAAGCATGCAAACTACACTTGTGTCAACACCCCCAAATTTACCTTTTACTCGACCTTGAGCAAAAAAACAAAAACGAAAAGGATTTAAGGACTCAAACTAGTTCACAAAATTTTTTGATCATCGTATGATACTTTCTTCAGAAGATCTCGCAATCAAATTACAATAATGTGATAAATTAGAGCAATCAAGTGCACAAGACTTAACATGAAAGTTAATTTAAAAATCTCATGCAATTCCATTGTTTGCAGTGGTCTGGACTGTGTTTCTCATATAAGTGCAAGAAAACTTTTTGACTGAGTTTATAGAAATGAGTTTCACAAAAATTGATCACCTCAGCCAATTCTTTAACTTTTAACATTTTCTCTCTTCTAATATAGAGGAGATTGCTTAGGGATTAATATGCTTGTAACATTAGGTTAGGGTTGTGGCTTAAAAAATAATAAAGGGTAAGACAAACACAAAGCTAGAGAAATTTGTTTGTACACAAACTTCACCATCTTGTACTTTTTTTTCTCTTTTTTCTTTTTCTTTCACTCTTTCATCTCAACCTCACTTATTAGGTTTTCAAGCAATCTCTCTCTCTCTCTCTCTCTCTCTCTCTCTCTCTCTCTCTCTCTCTCTCTCTCTCTCTCTCTCTCTCTCTCTCTCTCTCTCTCTCTCTCTCTCTGCATAACTTTAGTAATATTCTCTCATTTCTAGTTCAAGTTCGTATCTCTTTTTCACATTTGTTTTTGAAGTAACACCCTAAAATCCTAAGGACTGTTATGGGTTTGGTGTATTTTATGACTCCACATTTTTCCAACGCTTTCAGCTTCTCTTACTTTTCAGGTTTTCAACGCCTTGAACACCATATTCTCTTCATCTTACTTCTCCAAAAGTTTCATTCATGCATAAACAAATGTCCTAGAAGGATAAGTACAATGAAAACTGCGTCTAATATGATAGATGAACGGGCTTTATTATAAAATGACTTTATAAACAAAAGGCTTTAGAGGGATGCAAAGTAAAGAGTTTTGGGTTTCAACGGCTCAACTGTAAAAAGACAAGGTGGTCTATATCACTTCCATAGTTAATATATATTTAGGATTTCGCCTCGATAGATGATCAACTAGAAATTCAGCTTATCTCAACAAACCTTCATCAATAATGCTCAACAACAATCTGCAATAAGTGAAATGATGGTGTATATGTCGATTAAACTCCCTATAATTCTTAACTCATTAATCATGTGTTCATCATCACAAGATCATAAACAGATGGATATAAACTCGTCAAAGATCCAGCTTTATTTCACAAATGAAGTGAACTATTTACCTTTTAAAGAGTGTGGGCATGCTATGACTACTAGCATTGCAATCCCTGACTCGACAGAAACTAAAAATTCTTTTTCTTACAAAAAGAAACACTTTTGTTAAATTAGAGACAAAAAAAAAACCTAAAGCAAACTAGAATGAAAAAAAAAAGCACTTAATTTAACTAGAACGCATGAAAACATCACAACCTTTTTCCCAAACTTAAATAAGGCTATATCCTCTTTGCCTAATAATAAAAGAAAAAGTACACGAGGTATGCCTTTAATCATGTTCAAGATTAATCCGGTTGTGATGGCAAAACATTTGTTGTGGTGGGCTGGATTTTCTTGTCTACATCCTCTTCCTCCTCTTGTCCTTGTCTTTAAGTATGATTATCCTTGAGGATTTTTAGGATATTTCACATACTTTATGCGGATCAATAGGTGCCTTTTTTTAAAACTCTTTAAGTGCCCCTTCAGTAAGCACATCGTCTCGTTGGACAATCTCGTCTAGGCTAAAGCGCCTGCTTTGGCATCGCAAGAGAGAGTTATAATGAGATAAGCAAATAGGGAGTTTCACTGCATCAAGATCTTTCAAAAAGTTTCCGTTGCTTTCCGATTTAAACATCCCAAGTTAATTAGTTTTGCAGTTGTGATTTCCTCAAGCATCCTCTCCATTAAAACATTGGTCTCCCTTGGAAGCGTAAACAAATAAATTCATGTAGCTCTTCGTAATCGAGGTAAAGTTACTCTCATTAAATTGTAGCTCTATGATTTTTATCTCGATAGAATTTTGTACATTCAAAAGTTAAGTCCCTCCCAATTACCAATGCATTTATATAGTTAGAGTTTTCGTTTTCCAGAATTTGATGATATCATAAGTAACACAAAAATATCATTGAACGTTTATTTTTTCAGAAATTGTTACCAATCTCCATCGCACCCAGACATAATTGCTTTTGCATCAGCATAAAACTCCATAGTCTGTAGTTGCGTTGCACCAAGGCGTAAAACGAGAAAATCCTCCTCATCTGTTGTTGATTAAGCGCCACTTGAAACAAAGTCAATCCTCGTTCGGACATGAAAGATATTTCAAGCTAGTGATTTGGATCTTTCGTATGCCTTGTTGAATAGAAAGAAGATTGATGTCTTCTTTGACAATTTAGCAGGGTTCCGGTGCCTCGAGCAGTTTCAGATACGCGGATGCGCCTTTAATCTAGAAAAATCACTCATTCTTTTATTGCTAAGCATTGCTATTTGATCTTGGAAACGAAGAACTTATGCAATAACTTTGAAGATTTTTGTAGAGAGTAATTAGATACTTCATAGAGCTTAGGAACTATGTTTCATAGATAATGAATTCAAGACTTCTTCTTCATGCATATTTATATGAAAATTTAATAGAACTCCCAATTAGATACACATATGAAAAAGGAATTATAATTCGTTTAAACTTCTTTTCTTTGCTCTTTATAAAGAGATTTTGTAGATCATAGTGTAGGATAAAAGAGCAAAGAAGGAAACTAGTGGGTAAACTTTAAAAAAATCTGAAAATTTCCAAAATTTTGCAACTCCGAGTTATCGTTGACAATGGGCTTAGGTAGCGAGGTCACGCTTGTTCCATTTCTTTTGAAATTGTTCTGCAACAATACCGTGGTCAGTGATGAGTTTCCAGGATATGCACTTTTAGCACACTCAATTACTTGTTTTATTGCTTTGTTCTTATACATTTCAAGTCTTCTAATGTTAGTTTCCATGTTTTTGTGTTCAGGAGTCTTGTTGGCAAAAAGAAGCAAAAATTGAACAAATACAACACCAGTTTGTCAAATTTACTAGGAATAGATATGGACAAATCACGGAAGGCGCCATATACCATTGGACATCTATGGATGTCTAGTTTCTAACGAAATAAGTGAATCACAATCCCAACTTCTAGAGAAGAAGTTATAGCCAGAATGGTGAAGAAGCGCAAAGCTGGAAAGCTGTTATAAATATGTGGATCACACCATCAAAATCTAAAGCAGTTGTAAACTCCAAAGCTATAGAGGGCTCAAATAAGATTTCAATGCAATAAACAGAAGAGCAATCGGAGGTGAGTAGCAAAAGTTATGAAGCATATGGTGAATTACCGCTGAATCCAATTGTATGCGATCGCATTCTGCTCTCCAAATGTTGACAAAAGGTTGCCCGAATTTTACGGTCACCGCTAAGCAATCGGTTGCCACTTTTATGTGATCGCTTAGACCTGAAAAACTAAATTGTCAGCTGATTTGGTTTCCTAATCAAACTTAAAGTCTCCTAAACAGTTCCACTTATAAATTCAAGGCATTAGGGGCACGAAAATAAGCCTTAATGGAGCCTTAGGAGGCCAACGTAGATTTTCACCACACTTTTGGAGATTTAGGGTTTATGAAATAATTTTTGAGATATTTGGAGCCACAAAAGAACAAGAACGAGATCTGCGATCGAGTTGATTTTGGATTACTATTTTTGTTTCGGATATTTGTTTATGTTTGGATTTTGAATATTATTTCTTAGTTTCGTACTTTTGTTTTGAACCTGATAATTGTTTTAGTTATTTTATTGAAGATCATGTTTTGTTTCGTATATGTTCATGCTTTTATTTTGAATATGAGTAGCTAGTATCGTGAGGCGATGGCTGATGGGTGTATTTGGATAGAGATTATGTTGTGATGATGACTATGTTGAGATGAATGTGTGAGGAATGATTAAATTGAATTGATAACTCGATCTTAATGTTGTGCCTGATCAACACATAATTGATTAATTCTTGTGACAGATGTGAAAGCCGAACTCATAGGAATAGATTTTATAAGTCATTAAATTCCACATATCGTGTGATGGTAGTGTCTAGCAATTAAGACGTAGGTATTTCACTGAGATGAATGCGTTTGGAGGAACAACGTACAAATAGTAACATTTCGAATTACATAATGGTGCTTCCCACTATTGGAACCCATAAGTATAGGATTTACTTCAGAGTCTAATACATCCCATGCATGAATCGATCATAATTCATATCAACAATGACTTGTATATGAGTCTTCGATCATATCTTTTCAAAGAAACCTAGTTCCTCACTAGTTAAATATTGATTTCAGTCTTAGTTTACTTCAGTTATTATTCATAAAATCAAATCCCCCCTTTGTTTATTTTAATTATTGAGTCGTGAGTGTGGAAGGTGATAGCTTCACATTTATTTGTCTTATTTTTGCGCAAATAGATAATTTAGTAGTTAAATTCACGCACAATTCTCCCTTGAGTTTGATATTTTGTGGGTCGTAACTTATTTCCCTTGTTTTACTTTCACCCATACACTTGCTGTAAAATATTATCAATAGAGTTTGGGCAGGTCAGTCAGAGTGTGGTTGGGAGTCGCTAACGCTGCTGAGCAACGTGGGCACCTTGTTTGTGCGAAGAAATTATAAGTACAACATTGACAATGCTTGACGGTTAGATCTAGTCGAGCACTCATCGATTTTTGCATTTTGGGTGGGTGGCCGCCCATACTGTTGGCAAAAACACCACCCAAACCCGCTGTAAATAGCACATACTGCCAAAATGGGTACCAAAAATTAGTGGGTACCCAAATTCTGTTCAGCCTTACGAGTGACTAGAAGTTTTAAGCATCTACCTGTCACTTTCTTTCTCCATACATACATCTTTAAGAATTTTACAACGATTTATAGAGAAAAAAAAAAAAAAAGAAAAGAAAGCCATAAATTCTATATAGAATACTACTAAAAGTATTCCCAAAATAATAAATATTAGGATTATGAAAGGTTTAAACTTTAAGTAATTTCCTTTTTTGATAGGTTGGTGGAAGATAATTAATTAGTTGTAAAACCTTTTCGTAAAAGTAATGTAGTACCAAACCTTTAAATTGTTTGCTACCATAAAAGCAATGCAGTAAACAGTACTTTAAGTACTCGTCACACAAAAAATTGTACTTTCTTTGAATTGGGTAGAGAAGGAGAAATTAAATCTGCCAAATTATGTTATATCGAAAATTATTCTGACGGTTAGATATAATTAAATTCATTTACATGCCACAAATTGATTGAATTTCGTAAAATTGAAACAATATAAGTTTTTGAAACTTTCCCACCTTTCTAGTGAATAGAAAAGATTCCAAGATCCTTTTAATTTTTTTCCAAATTTAACAAAATATATTTTCTCTCTCTTTCAAAAAGTTCCTTTCATTCAATTATTTTTGTGGTAGCAAACAACTTAAAGAATGAACTCATACCAACCTGGCAACTCAATCCTATCAAATTGGGGTGGATTTGGTTACTTTTTGATTTGTAGGAATTATGAGGAAAATTCTTAAGTGGACTGTGGTCCTCATTAAATCTAACAATAAAATAAGAATACTAATTTTTCTCTCTCACACACCCCAACTTCTCTCTCTCTCTCTCTCTCTCTCTCTCTCTCTCTCTCTCTCTCTCTCTCTCTCTCTACGAAATTCACAATTACAATGCCTATTTTCCCAGTTTTTTATTCACACTAAAATCTTACTCTCATAATAATAGAAGGCAACTTCCAAAATTAGGATGAATTTGTAAATTAAATATTCTATCAATTTATTAGTGAAGAGAAAGGTGAAATTAAAGAAAATCAAGACAAATCAACAAGAATTAAATAATTAATAGATGATAATTTTTTATTTTACATGTTTTCACATGTAATCCTATTCTCAACACAAATAATTTAAATGAGAAACAGCAAATTCAAGAAAAAAAAAAAGAGAAACGTATAATTTTTTTTTTCCTATTTTTGCTTAACCATGATTGTTAATTACTGCCAAGTTAAAGGAAATCACAAATGACAGGTTACGTGTTCATTTGTTATTACGAATAAATAAATTAATTGCAAAAAAAAATTAAAAGCAAATTGAAAAGGTGTAAAACTAAAACCCCGTTGAGAAAGTGGGCACTGTGCATACGGTGAGAAGGTGGGGAGTGGAGGGGAGAGAGAAAGTATAGTTTAACAATAATATAAAAATAGAAAGTATTATTTTAACTTTTTTATTTATTGCCAAGATTTAATAAGGGCCACAAGGTCCATGAGTAAACTCATGGACCTAGCCCACCTAAGAATTTCCCGAATTATGAGCACTTGATTGCTCTCATTCCTATTGCATGGATTTTGTTACTTTTAGATTTTAGGAATTATGAGCACTTGATTGCTCTCATTCCTATCAAATTGGCGCGGATTTGGTTAGTTTTTGATTTGTAGGAATTATGAGTTTTTACTAAAGTGTGCACAAAAAAGTCTTTAAAGCTCAATCTCTCTTTGGGGACTGTGTCCCTAGTGGTCTTCTACCCAAAAGTTCAAGCATTACATCTAAGAGTTTATACTTTTTTTTTTCTTTTTTCAAACCCGATCAGGTACTCGTATCCCGATCAGATACCCGACTAGATACCTGATACCCATCCCATTATACCGAATCAGGTACTAAAAATACTAGAGAAACTTGAGCTCGAGTCATCGATTGGTTAGTACTCAAACTGGTCGGGTTGGGTACCCCAAACTCGACCCAAACTCCCACCCTAACAATGCTCCTGCGGCATGTGGTCACTAAAAGAGACAATGTTGTTTTGTAGTGTGGTCCGCTATTTGGACAAGAAGTTTGTCATGTGAACATTGACAACACTTCTACATAGCGTGATCATGCTAGTGAGACACAAAGCTTCTACTTGTTAAGCATTCACAATGCTCCTGAGGAGCATGGTCACGTGGTATGGGTAGTGCCTTTTTAGGATAAAATTCTACTACTTTTCTCATTCAAACTTTCTTCCTCAACACATGTATCTTAGTTTCTTGTTCAAACAAAAGAAAAACATGCAAAAAACAACTAGAAAAAATTAACTAAAAGCAATCGAATATATGAGTTGCCTCTCAATAGCGTTGTTTTATATCGTAGTTTTCTTGACATTAACCTTTATCCTTAGATTCAGTTCTATAGATCAACTTTTATTCACCTTCAATTTTACTACATTGCTTTTTGTTAGGTATCACTTTCCTGCATGCTTGAGCGGCACTCACAAAACATTAACAAGACTTCTTCTCTCCCTTTTTCTTCTTTTGTCATACCCTTAGTGAATGTCTTCTTATCATTTGTCCACCTCACCCATGATCCTTTGTTGGTAGATTTACCTTCTACCTTTCAAGTACTTGTAAGAAGGTTGCGGTTCAATTAATTGACACTTTTCATATATAGTTGACGCGGTTTATAAGAATCCAAAAAACAAAGAATCCCAGGAATTTGTCAATCACTGTTAAAGTGATTATGCCTTTTTCCATATCTACCAAAGCTCTATCAGTGCCAAGAATCTATCCAAGATTAACAGAAATCTCCTCTCTTTCTCCAACTTTAAAATAATAAAGTCAGTAAGCATGCAAGATTCGCCTACTTTTACCATGACGTCTACAACTGCGATTGGTTATCTTATTCATTAATCGGCTATTTTTTGTGAGATCTCAGTTGCCTCTGTTTCTCTAAACCTAGATACTTATGAACAAATGATGATAATAGATTTATGCTTGCTCTAAGATCAGAAAGTGATTTCTCAAAAGTTGTAGATTCAATTTGTAAGGGATAGTAAAACTTCCTGGATCTTTTAACTTAGAGAGAACCTTGTCTAGGAGAACCAGAAAAGTGATTCTCTCTTAACTCGTGGACTTTTAATCACATTCTTCTCTCTTTCCACTTTCTTTTCCTCCTCAATCTTCCTTTTTTCCTCCTCAAGCTTTTCTTCCCCCATCTCTTGAATGTAACGAGGAATATTTGGCATTTCGTTAACAGCTTTATCAATTGTCATTTGCTTTTGTAACAGCATAAACTGATAAATTTATTTGCTGACATTATTCACTTTCAAAGAGTAATTGAGGTGTGAAGGAAAAGGTAAAGATGGGTTCTTCAGCTCAACTTCCATCTCTAATGGTGCCTCATATAAGAACATATGTTTAGAATATTTGTTGGTTAATAGCTCATCCACTAAACTTGTGATTTCACTCATTTATTCTCTATGATTTTTTTCATTATTACTTGGCGAATAACCTTGAGGTCTTGGTTGTTCAATGGCATTTGTTTACATGTTCTGAAGACCCCATCACTAATGTCGCCATCTAGTAGCCATTTCAGATTAGGTTCAATACTTAATTTTTTTCCATTTAGCTTGACATTGTTCAATGGTCTTTCTTTTTGTGCACTCTGAGCTCAAAATTGTATAATGCATTTTCACTATCTAATCGCATAGTTATTCAACCCATTTTCCTAGTCAACATTGCCTTCACTCTTGACTAAGAATGGTTGTCTTAGAATTAATGGAAATTAAAATTCGTCCATCATCTCCAGCACAATGAAATCCACAGTAATTATATATATTCACTTTAACTACCATATCTTCAATATTCCATGCGTGTTTTAACAGAGTCATTTGTGAGTTGAAGAGATACCATCGTAGGGGTTAGCCCATTATCTCTAAAGTTTTTCAGGCCGTAAAGCATATTAGATTCACACTTGCATCGGGATAACATAAAGAATTGTTAAATTTATTAGTGAGTGAAGTGCAATGTAAGCATCTGGGATTGGATAATTTTGGAGGAAGTTTGTTGAGAAAGCGTGATGCACTCTTCATTGAGTTTGATGTTACATTCTCTTGAACCTCAAGTTTTTGGGAAGATTTTCATCATGTATTCATTTTAATCTGTCTCATTCTCTAGATTGTCATGCATTAAAGCACTCCTTGCTTTTTCTACTAATGGAGAAGCTTAAGTACACTCTCTAGAAACTACTTTGGCTATTGTGCCTTATGCTACTTTTTCCGTTTGTCGTTTTTCCTTTGACTTTGCTTCTTGCTTATATTCTCCTCTTGGAAATTTCCACCCCTCACTAGTTGCTGATGTGGTTGCATCGACTTGCTCTTTTGGCTTTGCCATGCAACTATCTAAAGCCACAATTTTGATTTGGAAAGATGATGGTGGACCTCAGTTCGTTGGTGATCTTACCAGATTTTTTATTAACATAGACTGTCTGCAGTGTCTCAAATTTGAAGTTTGCAATTCTACAATGTTGGTTAATTTAAGAAAGATGCTTATCGGTTTAAATAATGAACTGTCCATCATAGCCTCCAGGTTGGTCTTTTTATTTCATATGGTTGAGATTTTTGAAGTTGTTAAATTGGTTGATTTTAATGCTCGTCTCTTGAGAAATTAGCATAATAACTCCACCTATATTCGTGAGAATACAATAGGGGTTGTCTTGATGTTGATGTTTATAATCTCTTTGGTTATGCATAAAATATTTAACTCCACCATTTATATCCCAAAAAGACTATGGTTGATTTGTGCCCCTCGAATTCTTCATCTCTATAGATAGTGCCTCAACTCGACTACGAGTCGCTCGATAGGATCAAGCTCATATGATCTTTGCAACCTTGTTGGTATATATCGTGCTGGCAAAGTTCGTGCTTCATCTCCTAAAGACATATGTACTCTCATTGCTTCGCACAGAGATTTCTCTTAAGTGTGCTTTCATCTCTAGATCAAACGATATAGTTTGGATCCCTACTAAGGGTTACACATTGGATATTCTTAAAACAGAAAAGAAGAAGCAAGCTAAAATAGAATTTAATTTTTTTTTTTAGAAAAAAAGTAGCACTTTTAGATTGCATTTTCCCTGACAACGGTGCCAAAAATGTGACACACTCTAGAACAAGTAATATGTTTAACCGCAAGTGCTCAAGGCTCAAGTTATATAGGAAAATAAAGCTTACTGCCTGAAATATCATATTATCTCATGAGAAAAATCAGTCAATTAGAGTACTAATCCAAATTTTATTCTAATTTAATTAATTCAATCCTAGAATAATAATATAAAAAAATGGGTGTTTTTGGGAGATTTTTCTTTTAGGCTCCAAATGTTTCCACGAAAAATGAAGGAAAAGGAAAAAAATATTGGAAAATTTTATTTTCCAAGTGATTGGTACCAGGGAAAATTTCGGATAAGATAGGAAAATCTTTTTGTGAATCTTTATCTAAAAAAATTACAATTCACAAACTTTGATTTTCCTCCAAAAGATTTCTAAAAGCTTATCGTAGAATGAACTCGTATTACGAATGATCTATATGGAAAGCAAATCTAAATAAAGAATATTATTCTCAAATCAGATTTCTCTCCAATATAAAAGGTGGGAAAACTCAATACTTTGAAAAAATTTCGAGTTCTAAAAAAGAATTCATATTCCCACCAACTTTGAATCTATATAAACACTTGTAAGATCAATATTTTTCATTGGCACATCTTCTTGAGGTAATACTTTTTTATTTAATCTATATTTTTTATTCTAGTTATTTATCACCTTCAATAACGTACTATCAATTTTAATTTTATTTGATAGTTCTCTTGATTACATTTATTTTGTTTGTGTAGTCAGTTTCAGATATATTAATAGTACTTGCAAATTTTATATATATTAAAATAAACTAGTATTATTCTTCAGGAAGTTACAAAGATTTTTTTTAATAAAGAAATAAATTATAATTAATTTTTTAATATATATATATATATATATATATATAAGTTTAATATGAATTTTACTATAATTTAAGTTTTAAAGTATAATAACTATTTTTATTGTTAAAATGATGAGTAAGTAAATAAGTATAAATTTTTTACGAAAAACTAATGGCATGCCAATCACATAGAGAGGAAAAACTTATTTCCCATGAAAGTTTTTCTGGAAATCCTCATTTTCCACTATTTTTTTTTTCCTTCATTTTCTGTGGAACCAATCAGAGCCTTAACTAACTAAAAATAAAGAAGAATTAGAGATAATTGGACAGGTGCTCAAAATTCAAGCTTCGTTGCATTTTAGATCGCTATTTATATACAGATACATCTAATCGCTAATAAAAGTTATTCATGCGCCTTTGAGCAAATGTTTCATGCAAAAATAGCTTATATTGTTTTAGATCGAATGGTCATGTCACTAAAACGTCGTAATTACTTTGTGAAAACTAGCGAAAAGTGTGGTGCTTTGAACTAAAGTAATAAGTCTAGACAATTTATGAATCGCCATATAAATGCAGCCCGAAAACTATTATATTGGGCGTCAAACTAACTAATGTTGTAAACGGGATGATAGTCTCGGTTCATATACAAAATTATTCATCCATAGCAACTACTCCACATGAAAGCATTCAAGCAGGACAATAATCACAAACGATGAACTCAAATTAACATAAACAAAGACATTTAAAAGACATAGAATTGAGACCCATCTACCAATTACTCTTACAAGTTCTGAGCAATAATGAGCATTAGCCTAGCATAGTGCTGATAAGACACGTGCTTTGGCTTTTCATCTGTGTTCAGAGCTCTTACAAAATATAAAGTAAAACTAAGAACAATAAGTAAAACTATTAACTAAAACTATTCTTATCTCTAAACTTGTATTGTTTGTGAAGTGAGAGCCTTTAGGGCCTTTTATAGATGTCTCTGCAAAGTTGTTTTTATCTACCAAGACCCTTAACAAGTAGATTTCTAGGTGAACTCTATTTTGACTCAATCTGAGCGATTTTCGAGAGTTGTGTGAGAACGCTTTGCCTCAGTATTGTCACGCAGATCTTCTACGACCAGGTCAAACTTTCTGTACATGCACCATGATCGTGTTGTGGAGTGACGTTGTCGACGCTCTTCTTGAATATTTTCGTCAACACTCTTCAATATGAGAATTCTTTTGTGATTGCTTTGTCTCTAATCAGACATCGCACAATAGATAAAACTTCTAATGAGAGGACGGTCAATAGAACGGAGACACCACAACATGATAATATTGCAACATTGATACCATGTTTCAGTGATATTGTCAGATGGAAATTTCATGGTGCTCTCAACAAAACCAAGTTTGTTTTGTGCATTCAAGCTGCAAGTGGTCGCTCGACACAAGTTGGTAATTGTCGCCGTTCAGCAGCTGTCAAAATGAAGCTGATTTGGTTGGTAGGAGGTGCGCAAAAAAAGTGAGAATGAGGGGTTCAGAGGGTAGGTGTTTGATTTGGCATGGTTGCTATGGTGGGTGCTGGTTAGTACGAACCCACGCTTGACACCAAGTTAGAACTTGAATAAAATTGGAATGTTGATTGATTTGCTGTATTTGATTTTCTCTCTTTGTTTTTTTTTTTACAAAAAATACAAGTGCTTATATAAGAAATGGGAAGAAGCTATTCTAGGAGGGGATGCAATTCTTGATTAGGCTTGTGAGATCCTTTATTATGCCAGATAAAAAATCTCTTATTATGTGCAATACATAATCTCATTTTAGATCTTTTATAATCTATCTATCCAACTACCCGTCCCATTAAACTGTAGAATTAGACATGACATATTTACATTCAGCAAGTCTGGAGAACCAAATCAAACTGAAAACTCAATGAGGATTAACAGAAACTACCAACAGATTGAAAGCATTGTAAATCTGAAAGACTAATAATGCATATCATTTATACACAGTACATACATGATATAATATGTGGTAATCCGATACAGTCTACCTTTCGCAGTTTGTCGATTCTAACTTCTTTTTTTCCCATTTCAGTTTGCCCCTTAAACGTCTTCTATTCTTTGTACATGTGAAAACAACAGGTATTCGCTGCACAAAACTAATCGAGAATAATAAGTTTATACATTTGTAAACTGTCACCAGAAACCATCATCGACACCTACTGATGAGGGTGGGTAGCGGTTGTTTTCTTCCTCAACCTCCATCTCCAACTCTGGCTCACCTGATCCAAATTCAGCCGATTCAATATCAGCAAGGTTCTTCAAATCAACGACCGAGAGCTCATCAAGGTATCTCACCACTAGATCAGCTGCTCCAAGCTCATACGCAGGGTGTTTACTTGCAACAGCGACGCATTTCATCCGTGCATCATGTGCAGCCTCAACCGTTAGATTTGAGTTACCAAACACTATACACCTCTCAGGGATGAATTGTAGAAGTTGTGCTGCATATACAAACATCTCGGGATCAGGCTTCCCTCTATACACATCTTCTGCAGCAACAACGACATTAAAGACCCCTTCGATCCCAATAGCTCCAATTGCTCTCTCTATATACTTTCTTGGTCGAGTCGACACCAAAGCCATCGGCACTTTGTAATTCAACAGAACATTCACAAACTCCTGGGAACCAGAGCGAAATCTATAAATCCCACCCTGTAAAGATTGATAAATTTCCTCCTTCCTAGTTGCCAGTCTCTTTAGTTCACCAGGATCCCTTGACCAGCAGAGAACTTCTGATATTGCTTGCTCGTTTTTCATTCCTTCAATCCTCTTAAGCACGAAAGCTAGTGGCCGCGGTTTCCCTTCTTCCTCAGAAAGAGCTAACCAAGCTTGCTTCTCAAGATCAGGATTATCTTCGATTAGCACTCCTTCCCACTCAAATATAGCACCTAACCACCCACAACCCATCCTCTCTTGCCGAAGTAATGGATTACTAAGAGCAGGATTGTCAGCCTTATTCTCAGGTGGCCACAACCCTGGCCTTCGATCCACACCAGTGTCGAGCCCCTGCCTGAAATCTCTAGGCATTCGCTCTTCGTCACGGTAAGCATATATCTCTCTGGTTAATTCCATGGCTTGACCCTTTACCGAATGCATAACCCGTCGCTCCAAACGACATCTGGCCAACGAAACAGACAAACAAACCTTCCTTCCAAGAGATTCCGCAAATGATATCCGGCATGGATCAGCTAACTTCCTCTTAGGTGAGACATTCTTGCAACAACTACTTCCGTAAACCGGACGATATCCCAAAAGGGATGTGGCAGCAATCGACTCCACCATATTTAAAACAATCAACAGCAGCTACAACAACAGACTAAATCTAATTGTTCTGCAACCCCAGTTGGATCTTCTTCTCTTTTCAAACTATAAATCTAGATAGTCTTAGCTCCTCAAAGCACTTTCCAGAGAAAAGCCCTTAAAGTAAATAGTAATATATTGCACAAATTACTAATTAGAACTCGAACAAAGTGTAAAAAGTAATCTTCACAGGCAAGTAAACAATAAACAAAAGCCTAACAAGACCAAAGATTCCAACTTTATTCAAAACCCATCAAAGTACACAACCTAATTCCAATATTCAAGCAACATACACCCAAGAAAGACACAAAATAAACAAAACCCAGAAGCAAGAAATGAAGATTATTTATGTATAACGAAAACCCAATTGAATTAAGCTACAGAAAAGACATAAATTGGGAAAAGAAACAGAAGATTTAATATGTATATTTACAACGACAAGGGATGAAGAGTGACCTCCAACCGTGGAATTGAAGAGAGAGATGATGAGATTTTTATTGTGTAATTGAATTGAAGACCTTTGTGTTTATTTTTTCTTTTTTGTGTGGTTTATAAGCACCACGTTTGTACTTGCTTTTGGAGGAAGGCTCTTCCGGGGAACCGGTGCTGTCGGTTATTCTTTTTGTGTTTTGTTATTTATTAGAATATTCAAAGCTTGATTGATTGTTTTTTTCTGCTCAAAAACAAAAATGCGAAGAAATTGGTTTTCTTTTTCTTGCGTAAAAAGTTCCAAAAAAGGGTCTCACATTGCAGCTATCTGATTTTATATTTGTCACTAAAGTCTAGTCGACACTTAAAATGGGGGTCAGACAAATGTGTTACACCAGGTTATATGCAAGTAATACAATAAAAATTCATTTATCAAATAACAAGTAGTATCATGTTTCGCTTTCTCATTCAAAAAAATGTGAAAATAATTTGTGGTGCCGTTCGTTTCTGTTCGTTTTTTGATAAGTGAAGAATCTCAAAAAAAAAAAAAGAATTGTTTGCAAGAGTGCAACACGTATTCAAATTGTCACAAATAATAATTTTCAGTCATAAGAATTAAACACGTAGTTAATGCGATGAAACTCTCCCCTTTAAATTTATTAGTGCATTCATCCAACCCTCTTATTGGATGCTAACATTTATTTTTAGTCTATGTCACCTAACAAAATATTAGTAATTTGGCAAAAGTTGAAAAAGTATGTATTCAAGGGGTATTTTTGTCGATTGATGTGTCTAATGACTTTACACTCCATATTAGATTGATCTGATCTCTCTTAGACCTAAAACAACTTTTAATTCCTCTTAGGCCTGCCAAGGGTAGGGTAAGACCCTTACTCTTACCCATACCCTGTTAGGACCCTCTCAATTTTATTTTCAAAGACCCTTACCCTACCCAGACCCCTACCCTATTCGGACCTTAAATATACAGACCCTGACCCTACCCTGGTCGAAGGGTCGGGTCCAGCCAGACCCTTTCTTTTTTTTCTTCATAAACAGGCGTCGCTGCTGCGCCTTTATGTAAGTTTGTTGTAATTGCATAAATACCCCCACTCAATTTAAATAATTACAAATCACCCCTTCATTAATTAAACTAATATTATGTTTTAAAAATTACAGCACCGCTCCTGTAAGTTTGTTGTAATTACATAAATACCCTCGCACAATTTAAATAATTACAAATCACCGCCTTCACTAATTTAAATATTAATATCATGTTTTAGAATTATTACAGCATCGCATCCTGAAATTTGTGTAATTGCATAAATACCCCGCACAATTTAAAATAATTGCAAAATCACCCCCCAAAGATAAACAATAGAGTGTGGCTCAATTCAACGATTTTGTTAAAACATGACTACTATTCTTATTTAGAAAAAGCAATAAACCACTAAAAGCAACAACTTAACATAATAATTCTCATTAATTTCTTTATTTCTATTACCAATAATATGAAGCACCTATATTTGTAAAAAGCATATACCCACCGAACATGGTCAAAAATAAGCATGAAACTGCATGACCACAATTAAGTATTAAGTATTAATGTTTCAATAAGAACATGCCAAAGTTCATAATGTATCACTTACTTGATAGAAATAGAACTTTGAACATAAAACTATAAAAGTACATGAGTTCAGTAATGCATTCAAGACTTAAATATTCTAGCGAAAATGTGAAATAAGAAAAACTTTTCAAATCCCATCAAACTCCATATTCATTAAAGGCAAGATTCAACATTGTCATCATCGAGACAAGACCAACAATATTTTTCTACCAACCAAAAAGTCTGAAACCATTGTTTAGACCAGAAAAAGAAATAGCAAAATTAAGGTCTTCCACCAAGGTTACCAAGTTCCACCTCCATTGTATCCACCCTCATCTATCTCCTTCCTTCTACGGTACCTAAGTTGCATAAATAATAGAATTGCATTAGCTAATAGATAATATCAACGCATTGTACGTTAGCTATCAGACGATAAAATAATGTAAGGACAGTTTATGCAATTTTCCAAAAATGAGGAATGATTCGTGCAAATGGTCTCAAGTCTCAATTCTCAAGGGTGCTTTGTACAAAATAGAACAGCAAGTTAGACTTTACAAAATAAAACAACGTAAGATGAATAAAATGTATCAATTCATCCTTTTATGTCGAAGAATCATACGAACACATCCAAACACGGATGAAAGAACTTGCAAACTCATCAAAAACAGTAGCAAATGGCAGCCATTAGAGTTAAAGACTGCCATGAAGCAAAAACAGAATTCAAGACATATTTGTCATCAATCAATCGGACTACTTATATGCAATAATATCAATATCAATATCAACATCAACATCAATATCAACATCAACAAAAACTATCGCCTAAAACCAAATAAACAGAGACTTACTCTACTAATATCAGTTTGAATCTTCACCTTCATTGTTATTGTCAAGTTCATACGATTCCGCATTCTTTTCAACTACAAAACAAACATAGAATTATAAAATAAATCAACATATTTACAAGAATTTAAATAGCTAATAACTTCACTTACTCGATATTTGAGTCATCTCATCTAATTCAAGCCAATCGGCAAGGACCACTAACGCCTCGACTGCATCTGGACTCATGGAAGAACGCTTCTCATCCAAAATTCTGCCTCCAAGACTAAAAGCTGCCTCCGACGCAACTGTGGTAGCTGGTACAGCAAGGATGTCGCGAGCTATCCTAGCTAAAATTGGTAGTCTAGGTGTGTTATCCTTCCACCACTTTATCACGTCGAAACTTTCGTTGCTGGGAAATTTCCTCTCATCTAAGTACGTTTCAAGCTCTGACCTTTGTGAAAGAGATGGCTGTTGAGACTGACTACAACACCATTCATCAAACTCTACATCTGAATTACTTTGCTCAACTCCAGAACCAGAAGCCCTAACAATTTCAGTTGCTGAAGGAGTAACAGAACCTCCATATGAAATAAATAAATCATTCAATGACTCGCGTACTCTTTCAATGTACGGACCAGCAGCTGAACCATAGATCTTGGTGTATTTAAACTCAACATACTGCATCTTTCTAGTAGGATCAAAAACAACCGCAACCGCTAATACCAAGCTGCACCTATCCCAGTACTTATCAAACTTTTGCTTCATCGGAACAACCATCTCTTCAATGATGTCAATATCACTGTTTTTCCACTCATTTAATCTCAAATTAATTTCACAAATATCCGGAAAAAAAAACATTTGAAGTTGGGAACTTTCTACCGCTAAAATGGTATGTGGCCTTGTGAAACAATTCAAGAAGTGGGTATACAGTCTCCATCACGTCCGATTCATAATTAGTTGGATTAAAAATATAATTCTTATCATATATTGCTAAACGAGAAAATGCCTCCCTCAAAGGCAATGCAGTCTTAAGCATCTTAAAGGTCGAATTCCACCGAGTAGGCACATCCAAAGCCACTGCCCTCGCACTCCCTAAACCACTATTTCGTTTGATTTGAGCAAGCTTTTGACGATCATAAGGCGACCTTTTCAAGTATCTCATTGTTTCTCTAATGCTTTCAATGGAATCTTTAAGCCGATCTAAACCGACCTGCACAATTAGATTTAAAATGTGTGCACTACATCTAATATGCAACAACTCTCCACTGAAAGGAATTAAATGATCAGTCACAAGCCAGTCCTTCAGTTTTCTTATCATTGCATCATTATTAGAGGCATTGTCGCTATCATGGAAAACACTTTTTTCTCTAATTTCCAGCTCAAAATCATATCTCTTATATAAATGAACAGAGACTCGCCATCATGTGGAAACTCAAAAGTCTGAAAAGCTAAAACTTTTTTCTGCAATTCCCATTTATCATCAATGAAATGACAACTCAGACAACAATATGGAACACGGGAATGCTCAGAAGTCCAAATATCAGTAGTAAATGACACTTTGCAGTCAAGCTCCTCTAGCCATTTAGTTATCTTAGCCTTTTCTTCGTTAAACAACTCAATAATATCAGCCCTCACCGTGTTTCTACTAGGAACTCTAAATTCAGGACGAAGAGTTCTACAAAAAAATTGAAACCCATTATGATAACCTATGTTGAAGGGATACAAATGTTGTGCACACATGCTCGCCAAAGCCTTTCTACTCTTTGATTGATCAACCTGAAAATCTATCTTAGGAGTTGTAGTCCTAGCACTACTCATGGTTTCTAACTTATAATTCGGGCAAGCTCTTTTAAGATATTTTATCAAATGGGAAGTGCCATAACTTGGACCAGTAGTCAAGAGTTTCTCACAGTGTTTCCATTCCACATTCTGAACAAGATCATCAACCTTAGGAAGCTTTTTCATATGGGTCCATACCACAGACGGTGGACGTTTCGAACCTCTAGCATTCACAGATGACGCCACAGTATCACTCTCTTCAGATTCCGACATCACGATATCTGTATTTAAGAAAAAATAATGAGGTTAAAGGCCTGCAACAAAACTTACAACATATAAGTATCTCAAAGTAATACAGAAAGAGAGCATGAAACTAATGATACACTAACTACATAGCATAACTTATGCTTTTTTTTTTTTACAGTCACACCTAAGTTCTTCACCAAAGAGGGTGTCAGTTATTTGATCTGAATTTGATGAACAAAACTGAACCTATTAAATTGGAACAGTGAGATACATTAACAACATCATATAAACACATACAGTTTTTCACAATAGATCACATCACATCACATACGCATATTATATACAACCATTTTATCTGCCTAAAAGCTAACAAATCTCATGAATCTCTAACATTTTATCTGCCTAAAAACTAACTTGAATTTGACCATAACTTCACTATCTTCATGACTAGCAATTAAGTAGAGTAAGTTCACTTAATCATGAGCCATTTCTTCTTGACTGAAGAAAGACTTTAATAGTTTACATGTAATCAGAGATATGAAGAACACCATTTAATTAATTCCATCAAATCAGCAAGTCTATTTTAACAATCAGCTGCACAAAAAGGTATATAAAGATCACCCATCACCCCCCCAATCAACCTCAACGCAGCATCAAGTCTGAACAATACTGTTTGAATGCCCAAGATCCATACCTGTTTGAGGCAGCCGAGGATTTTATCCTGCGGCTCCTACACCTGAACAACATCGTGCGTTTAATATGCCTACAGATCTTTACGGGAATAAGAACCCAAAAAGGGAAATGTTCAAAAGCCTCTAAACTGATACCACATCGCTCACCTAAATACTAAAAAAGCGAAATAGAACACGAACCTACAATTTTCACCATTAATACGCATAAACGAACAATTCTCATCACAAATTACACACAAATTACAAACAAAAACAAAAAATACGAACCGTTGGAGCACTCGTACGGGCTTCCACAAACCGAAACGAAGAATCTAACCAATTTACTCAAAAAAGTTACATAAAAAACGAGTATAAGAAATCATAATCACCAAGACAACCTGTAATTAACAGCAAAACTAGGGTTTTTGATCTCAAACGCACATTATCGTAAAACTAGGGTTTTTGACCAACAAATTAAGCTGATAAAAACTTACATAGCTTGAGCCTTGATGAACCCTAGGTTCGATTTGGGAGTGTTTCCAGATTTTGGTTTCAAATAGCTGAATTTATGAGACGTGCAAACCCTAATTTTGTTTTCTGATTTGGGAATTAGGGGGGAGGGGGAGGCGGGGAGAGAGAAACGGAATAGATATTTTGGGTGCGGGGAGAGAGAAAGATTGTGTGAGTGAAATTTGGGGTCAAAATGAAATATTTAATAGTTGTGGACTTACCCTGTGAGACCGGTGCAGACGCGGTGCGGATTGGATCCGAATTTAGACCCGGACCCTAATTTGCAGGGTAAGGGTCTAGACCCTTATTGGATCCTGTAGAGAGGGTATGGGTCTAGACCCTATATTTAATTTCAGAGTAGGGTAAGGGTCTTACCCTACCCTTGACATGCCTAATTCCTCTACACTGGGACACCAAACATAAACTAAGTCGGAGTCTATTGGCATAGATACTCTGATGCTTAAGCCATAGACTCGTTTTACAAATGATGCAACGTGTCGAATAATACTACTTTGGGTCTAAAGTTTCAGGGGTCGAAATATTCTACCAGGGACCAATCTATAATAAGTCAAAACTTATGCACTATAGGTCGAGCAGTTCAAAGTCGAAATTATCAAAGTGGAGCCCAAGGTGCAATAGGTCAAAACTTGTGCACTTGAGGATCAAAACTCTAACAGGTCGAAGGTCACTAGGTCAAAAGTATGCAATTTTGAGTAAAGATTGTGTACCTCGTAATGATAATTGCGTGGGTATTAATAGTTAATTATTTACTTACTTATCGTAGTACAATGGGATTGGGCCTCATGTGTCAAAATAAATGGGTCGAAAGTTGGCTTTTTGGTCAAAACTTCTATCGTTCGAATATTTTACTCTTGGCCCAAATATTCAACCTACTTGGTTAAACTTTCGACCTATTTAGATCCAAGTTTCAACCTATCTTAGTCAAATGTTCAGTCAGCCCTTGTCCTTCGTTTGAAATTACCATTTTGCCCTTGTTTGCCACGACATATCTTTCTCGAACACGTGTAAATGTCAAGTTATGGCACAATAGAGTCCTCTTTTTTATAAGGTGTTATGTTCTTAAAAGATCGCTTTGCAAACTTCGTAAACTAGCCATAATTTTAACATGCCCTTATCTTCATGAAACTTTTTTCCCACTCGTTTGGTAGGTCGAGTATTTTGACTCAAAACTTTGCATCTGGGTCGGGTCAAAACCTTTCGAAATTTCATACTCGAGTAATGATGAGTAGAACAAGCCTTCTTTCAAAACATTTGTCCTCAATGCAAGTTTAGATCCTGAGAGAGACACCGCTGATGATGAGGAGATCGGTGAGGAGTTGTAAGAATTATTGGAGGGGGATGAGGCAGATGAAGAAGGCAAGTCAAATGATGTTCTTCATGATTTTAAAGATGTTGAGACTCGGATTATTTATAGGACTAGACTTCCTTAAGATAGCTTTGTCTGTTATATCAAATGCAGTTTATAGCCGTTATGATAAATATGAGATTCCACTTCACCTATACATTTATTGCATCCACTGCTAATCAACATATGCATCAACCACCTTCTGATTGCATCACCATTTTGTGACTTGCTTGAAAAATGGCCTCTGTTTACCCATTTCCCCGTAGATAGTTAAAATTATTGATGCCTATGGGATTTTTCCCACCCACTTATCACCAAATTCTTAGTGAATGATAATTGGTTTTGTTATTATAATGAAAGCTCTAGGACTTCTTTGCGCTCCTGCTTTCTTCGAGCTTTTTACCTTTGGACAGAGCAGTAAAGTGTAGGAGCAAGGTTTCTATTTCACGACTCCACAAAAAACGGAGGAAGTTTTCGAAATTTTAAACATTCATGTTACGGGGTAACTTGGAAACCTTAATTTCTCCATGTGAGAGAATCTTAGTGATCCGTCAAAAGATCAGGTGAATGATTTTTAGAGTATGAAGAGTAACCTCTTGCTAAAGTCTGAAAATTTGAGCGCTCAGGGGAAGCTACCCTTGGTACGGTTTACTTTATTTCCTTTCAATTGCAGTTATTTGCATTTCTTCCATGAATCTGTTCGGTTTCTCAATCGTAATTCTAATCTTTTCGTTGTTGCAGAGGAGCTAGTGATGGAATGCAAACCCATGTATGTAGGCTTTTTGGATGCCAGAATTGTTTCCCTGGAGCCGAGAATGAAGACGCATGTCGCGGGGGCGGAGGTTTGTGGCAAGAAGAAAAAGAAGAAAAAAAAGAAGTAGTGCGAGTCTTTCTCAGCACTTAGTGGTTCAACTGTTGCACCACCAACGCTTGCTCCTGCTAATGTTAACCCGACTATAAAACCTCATATTTTGTAAGTATAAATCCCTGAGGTGTAAATACCTAGTTCTCAAACAGAGGCTCCGCTTTCTCCTTTCTTGAGTGGCGGACCGATCTCTCCTCCACATATTTCCAGAACTCTAGAAGGAGTACCTATTGATGGGGATTCTAGTCCCCCAGCTTCTGCCCGTAGATCAACTGCTGCTCCAACTGCTAGGAAGAAGGCTTCTTGGATGGGCCTAGCTGAAGATCCAGCTGTAGTGTCTCATGGCAAGAGTCGAAAAATTATCTTATGCCATTGTTGCATTACTGACATGGTCCAACAACGATCCCGATAAAAATATTTTCCTAAATTATAGAAAATAACTTCTCCATAAATCCATCACAATAATGAATCGGCATACATAACCGGATTGTTGTTCCATCTCATCATGTAACGATTGCACAAAGTAATTTCTCCAAAAAGGACTGTCATTGATCGTGAGGAGATCGGGCAGCGCAAGAGGCCCACCCCTGTAGCCACAACTTATTCAGCATACGACTTGAGCGACAAAGAGGTCAGGTCCAAAAAAAGCAAAAAGTTGAGGCCTTATTTTATTTCTGATGTTGAGGGCTTGCATTGTTTTAACCAACATTGGCCAAGGTTAATCGACATTTTCAAGATCCTTTAGGAAGACGTCACATGGTGCAAAGTTGGCTTTTATTATTGCATTAGGAGTTTACTATTTTGACTGTATCTTTACTATTTTACTTCTCGTTGGTTAACTTTACTTTGTCTTTCGGCCCCCAAGCTCATTGACTATACTTTCATCGAGCTGGCCCACCTTACGGCTGATGAGAAAAAGAATGACCAGAAAGTGCAAAGGCATAGGGCTTGTAAAGCCTAGTTGGCACATTTTTTTTTCGAAGCTTAGATGTTGGCACGTGATTCTAAAGAAGTTTGAGAATTTGTCTTCACCACTCTTGATTTCACTAAGGAGGCAAAATCTAAACTTGAGGAACAGTTGGTGCAAGTGAAGCTTACTCTAAAACAACAATCTCAATCACTTCAAAGTGTTAAATATGATGTAAAAACCTGGGACGCCATGATTAAGAGTTGTGATGAGAGGTTAGCTTAGTGCCAATCGAATCGCTAAGTTGGAGGGTCAATTCGGCCAAGTAGTTTCCATTGAACAAGATGCTTACGACCTTGGGGTAGCTATTGTAAGCATCTTCAACTTTTCCTTACTTTGATTGTTTAACTTGTTCTCATAACAAGTGTGGTTCTATTTTTCTACTGTATGACACAGGACTTAAGTGGTGCACAAAAAGTTAAGGTGATTCGTTTTCAAGTGTGAGACCTATTGTCACACCACCGATACTCATAGCAACATTGTCTATTTGTGCAGTGCTGGTGACGTGACCAAGCAGGTGAAGAATATTAATGCACTAAAGTCGGGCTTTGAAACTCAGAGGTTCAAGGCTATTATGGACACAATAAATGCTAAGGATTTTACTCAACTAGGACTAGTGCAACACATGTTGATCATACCGTGCCACCTCTCCCAGATAGAGAGTTCACGACTCTTGGGAGTGTCTGTGTCTCAATGAGAAGAAGTAGATAAAGGATATGAGGGAGATGGCTGATGCGCTTATAGTCGGGGTCATGTTGGCAACATTTATGAGGAGGAGGATAATGACGTTGAAGAAGAAAATGAAGATGATGAAGAAAATGCATAAGAGTGAAGGGATCTGCTCAAGATGCCCTCAAGTTGGTTCCTACCGAAACCACCTCTTCTGCTCTCAATCCTTTGGTCTAGCCTAATAATATGGAGCCAACAGTCGGAGAAGTCGATGTTCTAGGCCTCCTATTGAACATTGAGATCCCCCAGCTAATATCTCCATATAGGGATAAAAGCGTCAAACCCCCTATACTATAGGGGGTGTAGCGATTTGCCCCTTGAACTTTTTTTTTTTGGCAACAAGCCCCCTGTACTATGGATAAATAAGCACTTTGCCCCCTGAGTCGCTTTTTCACCATTGGATTTGAATACGTGTCAACACTTTGTGCCGTTGGATTTGGACTCAGGGGGCAAAGTGCTTATTTATCCATAGTACAGGGGGCTTGTTGCCAAAAAAAAAGTTCAGGGGGCAAAGTGCAACAGGGGGTATAGTATGGGGGGTTTGACGCTTTTATCCCCTCCATATATGACAATGATATTACTAACCTAGGGGCTCCAGCGGGTCCTGATGCTACTACTTTGAGTATTCTAGATGTCAAGAGATTCGACTCTCAAGGTTGCTTGGCATGCATCAGTTATTCAAATCCTAAGTCCCACCTATTTTTTTTGTTTATGAGGGCACGTTGGCCTTCCGCTATCTTTGCCCTTCTTATTTGCCTCATGCGCTAGTTGCTCCTATTAATCAGGTGAGAGTTGAGCTGCATTGTCCTGACGACCGCCAGGAATCATGCCGGAGGCTGCATATGCTACTGGAGTTTCTCGCCTTCTGACAGATGATCCTGAAGGCTAATACTCTTGGATTCCTTATGTCCCTTTATTTCTAAAGTGTTTTAGCCGGCACTACATTGCCATTATAATAGTACTTGATACAATTAGGCTTCGTGCTCCTTTTGGTCCTACCTTTGCATTAGTCTTTTAACATAAATTTGATTCTTGTAAGTGTTTTAAATGTTTGTGATTATTAAACTTCCATAGCATCGTTTGTTTCATTTATAACTTTATTTCTTTATTATTTCACGTATGTCAGCACAATGCCCATTGCATTCTGACCTAATCATGGCTGTTTTTCGCATTTATTTGTTGGGTTGCACTTTTTAGGCTTTCAACTTATGCTCATTGCATTTCTACAATAATTGAATTGACAATAAAATACAATTAGGCTTAACTTGTAGAAAATACATAGGCTTTTATTTATTTTACTGTTGGTCTGGGGATTCTCCAAGTTGTTCACGTATCTTATCTCCAATGTAGTAGGAATCAAGATTTTTGTAGTTCAGAGCTTTTATTACATGCAAGGTCCAAAGGCATATACTTGTGTTATTTGGGTAATTCTAATTTCTAAACTACATTCTGTTAGCACACTGTTGATGTAACTTTACTTCTCTAGCACAATGCTATTCTATTCCCCAATGCAAAGTTATTCTAACTCTTAGCACAATGGTATCCTATGATCCATCTTCATATGTAGAACCTTCTTAGATTCTGCATGTTCTATGGTCGATTCAGTCTACTTCGTTCCATATCTTTTAATTGGTAGTGACCTTTGAGCCGACTTTGACGACTCAATAGGGGCCTTCCAACTTAGGTTGTTTTTCACCTTCTTGCTTTTCTCTACCTTCGTTAGTTCCAAGTCCCCTACTTGAAGTTTCTGAAATTAACACTTTTGTCATAGGCTTGTGCCGTCGTAGTTTTGTAAGCCTGAATTTTCTGCAAAGCCTCCTCTCTTATCGACCCGATGACTTCTAGGTCAAGAAGGCGTCATCGTGTTGCCTTTTTCAGATTACAGGTAACTATTCTATGGTAAAATACTCCATTGTTATAACCAACCATTTCTCTCCAGTTTTTGCAATTGGTAGCAATCCAACTATGTCAATTTCTCACTTAAGCTAGTAGACAAGTACTTCATATTTGAAATGATTCAACTATTTTTTTTTTTTTTTTGTTAGCGTTTCAAGTTTATAGTGAAATTATATAAATTTGAAATAATTAAAGTAGTAAAATTAATTCTAAATTTTTAATGAAGAAAGAGAAATAATTGATGTTGTTATTTCTCTCATGCGAGAAGAATGTATAGTGAGTTAGTTAATAAATATACGGCGAAATAGTGTTTTTGAATATGAATATGGGTATGGGTTGAATTACTTGAGCCGAGCCATATAGATATTCATATGGGTCTGTTATGATTTCTACCAATGAATTGGTAGGAGATCGGATTGCAGCGGATAAAAATATTAAAAAGAGGGAGTGAGAGAGTTAGAAAAGTATTTAGAGATGAGAAGAGAAGAGAAAATTCATAAAACGTTTTATTTATAACCTGTGAACGGATTACATAATGCTATTTATAGTAAAAGCGTTTGATACTCACGACTTAACCACAAGGAAAAAAGACAAAATGCGACAATAATCAACTCGGAGCAACAAAGCAGCACATTTTTAGAGAATTAGAAACTTAAATAAACATAAAAACTAATATCTCATTCAGTATGAAAATTAGGTCAGCAAAATCGTAAATCTCTTTTTCTTCTCTCTCCGTTCTTTCTCTCTACGCTCCACTAATCATGTGTCTCCTTAATCGCATGTACAATCTCGTCATTGCCAACAATAACGCGCATCAGCTTCGCTATTCGGACCCCCCATTCTTTCTTACGATGGTCGATCTTACGTGTTAGAATTTCAGTCTTTAATTTGGTACCAAGTACGATTATTCCCTTTCCCTCCTTATCGGCTTTGGTGTATTTGTTAACTCCCCCTTCATTCTTGCTATTATCTTAGAGTTGGTACTGAAATTAGGGTTCTTGTTAGATTTGACCAAATTAACTCTCTATATTTCCAGAATGCCAGCATTCCCCCTCCAATAATTTGATTCTTGTCCCAAGGATCAGAAACGAGAAATGTAGCTTTAATCTATGAGAAGTCCTCACATGTAGCTTGATCAGGGTTAGTATTGACCCATTGAATTAGGATTTGAGGGACTACAACATTGCCCCTTCTCATTATCCTTTTAGATGCTGGTAGATTTTGAAGTTCCCTGTATCATCCATTGGCGGAAATGATGTTACAGGTATATGCTTAGTGTTGAGCTTCTTTTTCAACAGTGAGACATGAAATACATGATGAATTTTGTTACGAACTGGCAAGTCTAACTTGTATGCTAGTTTGCCTATCCTCTCAAATACCTTATAGGGTCCATGGTACTTAGATGATAGTTTTTAAATCCTCCTGATAGCAACTGAAGTTTGTCTAAAGAGCTACAACTTTAGGTAGACTTGATCCTCTACTGAAAACTTTCTCTCTAAACTATGCTTATCGTCATAGGACTTCATCATATTTTGAGCCAATTGTTTGACATCTGGGTGTTCAACACCCAACTGAACTATCAATCTATTTTAAAGTAGTTGTTTGACATCTGGGTGTTCAACACCCAGATATGGTCCAATGGAGTTATCAGTGGGTGAAGAATCCATATAAAGCTTCAAAATGAGTGATTTGGCGGCTGGAATGATAATTGTTATTGTACCAATGTTCAGCCAAAGAGAGCCGCTTGTGCCACTGTTGAGGTTGCTGACTTGTCACGCACCTTAAGTAGTTCTCCATACATTGGTTAACTCTTTCAGTTTGTCCATTCATTCGAGGGTGATAAGATGTATTTAAATGAAGTTTGGTACCCAAAAGTTTAAAGAATTCTCTCGAAAACAAACCGGTGAATGTTTTGTCCTTCTCGGAAACCATACTAATTGGCATCCCACGAAACTTGTTGATAAAATCCATAAATAATCTTGGAACATGGTTAGCATTATATGAGTGTAATAGAGCCAACAATGGCATACTTAGTGAATCTATCAACCACAACCATAATTATGCATATTTAGTGAATCTATCAACCACAACCATAATTACATCCTTACCCTCAGATTTAGGCAGCTCTTCAATAAAATCAAGATTGATCTGTGTCCACGATTGAGTAGGAACTGGCAGAGGCTGCAATAGTCCAGGATAAGGTTGATTTTCTCCTTTGTTCACCTTGTACACATTATAAACCTTCACAATTTTCATTGAAGGCTAGAAAAATATGGATTTAGCTCTTTGGTAGGTTCTTCTTATCCTAGAATGACCACCAAGTGAAGATCATGTACTTACTTGATTAAACTTTCCATGAGTTGCACTTGATTACCCACACACAACATTCCCTTGTGCTTTAGGATTCCATTTGTCAAAGAGTACTCAGAGTAGGATCCAGGGTTTAATAATAGAGCAGCCATAATTCTCTGGAATTGATCATCCTCATCCTTTTCCCATTGTGATTGTACAGTGGTGATACCAGATAACTCTCTTCTCCCGTTCTCCTTGAAAATGCATCATTAGCACCATTCTTACTACTTTTTTTGTACTTAATGGTGTAGTCTAGTCCGCAACTTAGATATCCATTTATGTTGTAAGGTAGTGGTGATCTTTTGCTCCAGTATGTGTTTCAAACATTGTTAATCAGTCATTATAACAAAGTGGTGACCTTGCAAGTAGTGTTTCCACTTAGTTACAACCATTAGTACTACTAAAAACTCATCTTCATAATTGGAGAGGCCTAAGTTTTTCACACTTAAGAACAATTTGAGATAGTAATAGGCCTTAGAGCTGGCATCAGTCTCTACTACAAATGATTGATGATAATCAGGTAGAGCTAAAGATGCTAGCTGGGCCGTGCCAATTCGGCCCGGCACGGCCCAGCTCGTGACTGGCACGGCCCGGCACGCCTCAAATGCGTGCCGGGCTAGGCGGGCCAGTCAAATGCGTGCCTGGGCCGGACCGGCCCAGGCACGCATTTGACCCGCTTTTTGGTGGGCCACGCGGGCCATTATTATTTTTTTTTTTGAGTCACAAAATTTGTGACTCAAATAGTTAAAGCGTGGCTGTACAGCCACGCTTTTGGTGCAAATTGCACCAAAATTGGTGCAAATTGCACCAATTTAATATTGTAGCCGTTGCAAGCAACGGCTACAATTTTTGAACGGTCCAATTAAATTGGACCGTTCTGAATTCTGATTGCTGCCTATCAGGCAGCAATCAATTCAATTTCAGGCGCCTGAAATTTTCAGGCGCCATTTTTTTCTTTTTTTTTTCTTTTTTTTTTTTAAAATTAAAAACTATAAATACCCCCCAATCTCTTCTATTTTTTCCCACTTTCAATCATCCAACTCTTTCTCTATTTCTTCTCTCTTTAGTCTCTATCCAAAATCTACATAATCCTAAATATTTTATTACTTAGTGTTTTATTTAAATTACTAGTGTTTTATTTCATTTTCAAATCCTTTCTACACAATATATTCGTTTTATTTTTCAATTATGGCGAATGAAGAAAACTCATATCTCCGTGGCCAATCCGCCCCATATTTTCCCGATATGAATGAAATACCACCACCATACTTATTTCCATTAGGTGGAGTTTCAAGTACCGATCCATATCCGCAACATCGTGCTAATACACCATATGATGATTCAATTTATGTGGATACGGGCAATATTCAACCCGTCACCTCACAAGAGTTCGTTCACAATCTTAATATGGGCCTTGGATTTGCGCCAATGGATACGCAATTAGGAATGGGGCAATACGGTGGCAATTATCAACAAGATCTTACTTTTGGGCCTTCCAACTACAATGCCGGCCCTTCCAACTACTATGCGAATCATACGTCGGCAAACATGGCGGAGGGCAACCCGACCGGTGGCGCTTCAACGGGCATAGGCTCGGACGATGAAACAACGGACGGAGAACGTGCACAAATGGATGAAGAAATGGACAAATTCCCGATACTCCAGTCGAGCAAATGGGCATTGCCTCAACCTCAACTCGACCAAGAAAGAAGAAAGCACCGGCATGGAAATGGTTTTCAAAGATAACTGGTACTAACTGGGCTCAATGTTTACTTTGTCCGACTAGGTATTCCCACAAAAAAGGAAGCGGGACGGGCACACTACAACGACATTTGGAGAGAGACCATAAAGATCGCGGAGAGAACGCGCCGGAAATGCAACGACAAGCAGACGGTACTATGGCACAGTGGAGGTATGACAAAGCTTACATGCGTATTTGTTTTGCTCAATTTATAGTTCAAAATGAGTTGCCCTTTAGTTTTGCAGAAAATGAACTATTTGAAAATTTTATAAGAAAAGCTGTGCAATGCAAATTTACGAAAATATCTAGGGGAACTTGTTTTAAGGATGGTGTTAAACAATATAAGAACGATATTATAGTTTTAAGAAATGAGTTTAGAAATTTTAATGGTAGAATCTCTTTGACTTCTGATTTGTGGCATGGTAGTGGATCCATTCATTTTAGTTGCATTACCGCACATTGGATAGATAAAGATTGAGTTATGCGTAAAAGAATTATTGAATTTGCACAATTAGACTCGCCTCACACCGGGGATTTGATACGCGATGCCACATTATCCGCTTTAGATTATTGGGGTATTACAGATAAAATTTTAAGCATTTCTTTAGATAATGCTAGTAACAATGTAAATGCTATAAAGTCACTCAAACCGGCAATGAATCTTATGCTCGAAGGTCAATTATTTCATGTTAGATGCATATGTCATATTTTGCATTTATGTGTTAAAGATGGACTATCTGTGTTAAATGAGTCAATTCATAGAATTAGAGTTTGTTTATCTCACATTAACGGTTATCCTAGTAGAATACAACAATTTAATGCTGTGTGTGCAACCCACGGCATGCCCGTTAAACATATTTATCTTGATGTACCACATAGATGGAGTGCTACATATAGAATGTTAATTGAGGCCCAACCATATAAAGATCCAATTACTTTTTTTTGTCACCGAGCACTTGGCCCAACTTCTGTTTTTGCCAACGATTGGGAAGTCTGTGATATACTTGTTCCATATTTAGCGGTTTTTTCAAAGTTTACGGAAATTATGTCTTCATGTTATACTCCTACATCGAACATGATGTTATTGTATATGGTTTCTGTTGTCAAATTATTCCGTGATCATAGAGAACATGCAACTTTGAAACCAATCATAACAGAAATGGAAAAGAAATGGGTAAAGTATTATAAGAAAGTTCCTAATATTTGTATTTTATCTAGTTGCTTAGACACACGTGTTAGATTAAGTGGAACTATACAACTATTAGAACTATATCATGCGGCTTTAAACAATGAATTTGATTCTAACACAGAACGTTTTAGAATATTAAATATGCTTTATCGTTTACATGACATGTATGCTCCATCTGTTGAAATGGAAGAATCTCCTACTAATGCTTCTAGAGGTAGTGGTTTTACTATTTTTGACGAATTGTTGTCAAACCAACAATCTAACCAATCAAGTACAGGAAATTATAGTGAAATCAACGTATTTTTTCAAAAAGGACCTCAAAAAGTGGACAAAAATTTTGACATACTAAAATGGTGGAAACAAAACGAGCCAGTAACCCCTGTCTTGGCTCGTATTGCCAAAGACTTACTTAGTTCGCAGATGTCTACAGTTGCATCGGAGCGTGCTTTTAGTGCAGGTCATCGTGTGCTTACGGACGCAAGAAACAGATTGAAACCGGATAGTGTAAAGTTTTGCATGATTTGGAAAGACATGCTCGACCAACAATACAGAGAAAAAAATTTGAGGAAGGTTGAAACGGTCTTGGGAACGAATGAAGAAGACGCAACCATGCCATATGATTTTACAAGTATCCACTAAATTGAACATTTGCTAGTTGGCAAGTTGCTACGTATTTTTTTTAGTTAACCTTTTATGTTTTTTTTAATGATTTTATTTTGAAGTTCACTTTTTATGTTTTTTTTAATGATTTTATTTTGAAGTTCACTTTTTATGTATTTTTGTTTAGCTCAATTTATACCGCTTTCAATGCTAAAATTTATCCCTTTTTATTTTTGAGTTTACATTTTTTGTATTTTTTGGTAGAATACAATTGTTAGTTTACCTCTTTTTATGAAAGTTTGCTAGTTAGTACTTAGTTTAATTATAAATCCTCAAATGTTACATTGTAAAATTCTCTTCTTTTCACAAGAATTCAATGAAGAAAGTCCTTTTTTTTATATATATTTGTGCACAAGTTTTTCCAGCCTTTTTTATTTTTTTCCTACAATTTTTCCATGTTAATAACATATTTAATATACTAAATATAAAGAAAAACAAAAAAAAAATACAATGGGGCCGTGCTGGGCCGAATTCGCGCCAATTCGGCCCGGCACGGCCCAGCTCGCCAAGCCGAGCTGCCAGGCACGGCCCGACACGCGAAACTCGCGTGCCAGGCGAATACGTGCTGGGCCAGCCCGGCCCAGCACGTTTAACATCTTTAGGTAGAGCAAGTATTAGTGTGGTGTCCATGACTTGCTTCAAGGTGTTTAAAGGCTTAGTGGGTTTATCACTCCATATGAAATTGTTCTTGCTTAGTGGAGCAGTTAAAGGCTTACTGATTACGCCAGATCCTTTCACAAATTTCTTGTAGTAGTATTAGCCAAGGTAGCATACACTCTACCTTCCCTACATGAGTTGATACACTATGCTAGTTGGTTATGTGTCCAAGATATTCTACTTGAGTTTGACCAAAAATGCGTTTTGACCTCTTAGCGTATATGCTATGCGCTCAAGGTGGTTGAAGTGTGATTTCAAATTAGGTCTATATATTAGAATATCATCAAAAACCACCAATATAAGCTTTCTAAGAAGTGGTGTAACACATGATTCATAAAGGATTTAAATGTGGTCGGTGCATTGCAAAATCCAAATGGCATGGCTAAAAACTCAAAGTGCCCATGATGGATAGTACCCGGTCAAGGGTACATTCTCAACCTTCACTCTTACTTGGAAGTACCCAGACCTTACATCAATCTTAGAGAAGTAGGAAGCATCGTGCAATTCATCCAATAATTGATCAATTATAAGGATATGATAATCATGTTTGATAGTTAGGTCATTGCGGTACATGTAATCAACACACATTCTCCATGTTCCATCTTTTTTCTTCACCAACAACACCGGTGAGGAAAATGCACTAGTATTATGCTGGATGATGCCATCATCGATAAAGGATTATCTATCCCACTTTGGTTCCATTCCATGTCTCATTTAGCCATTCACCCACCTTTATGGACACTTGTTATCCACCCACCTCCTATGTATAAAGATCAAGGACACGTGTCATGATCCTATCCAGTGGGATATGAAATGAAAAACAAAAATGCGACAGAAGATCCTCACCGATCATCATCTCCTTTACAATGCCCCCAATCTCATCCTTAAAAGCATGAGAATACGTGTAAGGGGCCTGCCTCTTTTGTGTTGAACCTATTTTCAAAGTAATGCCATGTTCCACCTTCCTAATAGGTGGTAGTCCAGTGAGTTCCTCAAATACCTCAAGATAACAATCAATCACTTGCTATAATCTAAGGTCCACCATTTCACTAATATCTTTTATTGTAATTGAAAAAAGTTGCCCAAAAGCCCCGTAGGCACCCTTTTTAAGTAACTTATAGAAGTTCTTAGTAGATAGTACCCTGCAATCAACCTTTTTCAATTTAGAGTACATGGTGACTTGCTTTCTTTCATTAGTAACTATAAGTCTCATTGTATTAAAATCCAAACTCAGAGCGCTGTGTATTTTCAACCAAACAATACCCAAAAACACCTGGTTACTCCCAACCTCAGTACTTTTTGAGAAAATTCAAACTTGTATCCTTGCACTGTCCATTGAAAGTTATTACATACTAAGTTACGGAGCTTTGGTGTCTCATTAGCCATTCTGACCACCATAGGCTTGACAGATTCAATGATGCACCCCAATTCCGTTGTAGTAGTTTCATCAATGAAGCTATATGTTGCTCCGCTATCCACTAACAACTTCAGATCCTTACCATGATATTTTTCAGTAAACTTCATAGAGCCTCATGTTGAGTTTCCAAATAAGGAGTTAAGCAACAAGCTTACATTTGGTACCTCTTCTTCCACATTTTCCCTTGCTATTTCTTCCTCATTTACCAATGTCAAAAGGTAGGCATCCTTCTCTTCTTCGGTCAGCATCATATACAATGTTCTATTTTTGCACTTATGACCAGGGGTATCGTGCTCATCATAGTGATAGCAAATCCTTTTTTCTCTCTTGGCTCTCATTTCAGCTGGGTGAACTGTCTTCCGTTGTTGGCTGTAAGATCATGTGGTATCTTAGGCATTTGTAGGGGTATAGAATTGTTAACATGTGGGTTGTTTCTATTAGGAAAAGTGTTGAAGTTTATGTTTCTGGTGGTAGCTTTGAGTTCCATAGTAAGAACATCAAGAGATTGCTCTTGTTCAATAGCTATTGAAGTAGCTATGTATATGATAGTGGGTCTGAAGGATAGAACAACATGCCTCAGGTCCTTCTTCATCCCACTCAAAAAGCTACCTATATAATCACTCTCACTCTGTTCAACTCCAAACATGACATACAAAGATTTCAACTCTCAAAGCTTTTCAAATATTCCATCAAACTACCAGTTTGTCGTAGTTAATTGAACTCTATTACAATGGTCTCTTCTCTCATACCTTCAAACCTCTTATAGATAACTTTAACCAACAAATCCCAAGTGATATTCCCTCTATTAACAGAAAAGCGTTGAAACTACAGTTGAGCCTTTCCTTCAAGATTCATAGTAGCAATAAGTACTTTGTGGGGTTCAATCATACATGTGTAGATCTGAAAATATATGTGGCATTTTGTGACACATGACATGTGGTATGTACCATCGAACTATGGAAAATCTAGTCTGGGAATCTGGGTCATATTTTCTTGTATGTTAGGAGACCAACTTCGATTATGTGTCTGAAAATCTTCCTGGCTTTCATGGGTGTCTACCTCTAGGCTATTTGCTCTGTCTTTGTGTCATGGATGGGTCTGGAATGTTGGTGCTCGATATTGTGCGTATTAATCCATCACCAAGTAAGCATTTGTTTTTGTCGAAAGATACCAACTGCTCAGAGATTTTGGTGACTTGTAGTCTCCATGGATACTTGCATATTTACCATGAATTTCTAAAATGCCTCGTGTCTCTGCATCATGTTCTCCATTTGTGCTTGCAATAGGTTTTGATTATCATGTAGATTTTTTAGCGTTGTGCTATGCTATCAACCATTTCTTTAATATCTGCATGGATTTCAAATCTAGCTCTGATACCAATTTGTTGTGATTTCTACTAATGACTTGGTGGAAAATCGTATTGCAACGGATAGATATATTTCAGAGAGGGAGGGGGTGAGAGAGTTAGAAGAGTATTTAGAGATGAAAAAAGAAAATTCATAAAATATTTCATTCATAATCTATAATGAATTACATAATGCTCTTTATCGTAATAGCATTTGATAATCGCAACGTAATCAAAAGGAAAAATGATGAAATGCGACAATGACTAAAAACGACTCGGAGCAACATAGCGACACCATTTTAGGAAATTAGAAACTTAAACAAAAATTAAAACTAATCTCTTCTTCAGTACGAAAATTAGGTGAGTAAAAAACCCTAAATCCCTTTTCTCTTCTCTCTTTGTCCTTTCTCTCTACGCTCCACTAATCATTTCTCTCCTTGGTCGCAAGTAAAATCTTGTTGCACATCAACTTCTCCATCTGAACCCTCCATTCTTTCTTCAGGCAGTTGATCCAACGTGCCAAAATTTTTAGCCTCCGATTCAGGACCAGGTACAATTATTCCCTTTCCCTCCACATCGACTTTGGTGTATTTGCTCAATTTTTTGCTATGATCTTCCATTTGGTACTAAAATTAGGGTTAATTAGATTTGACCGAATTACCCCTCAGTATTTCCAGAATCCTCGTAATAATCAAATTCATCATACCAAACACACACACAAACAAACAAGAGTGAGCGTGTGAAAGTGAAATGGGTAATCGGCGTCTGGCACTCCTACATACCAGCGACGACGAGGATGACGATGCGGACAACGCGCCGCCTCCACCGCCACCTCAAAACGACAACAAAAGGAAGCGTAAAAAGCTGCATATACAAAACACCGATGACCAAGAAGAAGAAATTGAACAAGAGAAAAAGAAATTGAAGAAGAAGAAGAAGAAAAAAGAATCATCATCAGAAGAAGAAGAAGAAGAAGAAGAAGCGGAATTGGAGGCACAGCCATTGGGTGATGTTATTAGTGTGACGGGTAAAGGCAGATGGAAGAGGAACCACTACGCCTCCTTTGAGTACGATGCGTCTCAATATCACCTTGTCAGTCTCAATCTATTTAACTTTTTTTATTATTTAATTGTTAACTCAATTCATCTTCATCTATAGTTTGTTATTGCGGCATTTTACAATCATTACTAGTTTTTGACATTTGATTGGAATTGTCATATGGTGGTTGTTCAAATCCACTTGTTGCACACAAATTGGAAGGACAAAAATTGATGAATTCTTAATATATTTTGTACAAAAAGATTGACCCACAACTCACGCCACGCGACCCAGGCAGCAACGCAAGGGCGTGTGTGTGAGTTTTTGAGGCATGGGTTAAGTTATGCAGTTGCGTTCGAAAACTATTGGTACCCGCAGGGGCCCAAACAAGTATGCAAAGAATGCAACTTGTTAGGTCAAAATGTAGCTCATTTTCTGGGTGGAATGATGGATTTGCATCTTTCCGCCTATTTTATTTTAACCTCGCCTTATTTTAAATAGCTAACATATCGTGACCAAAGATATAAACATGATTAGCTAACTTTGGTATTTCTTTTCTCATTCATTCTAATTTTTGCCTAATTAAAATTGAGTCTACATGAAATGTAAATTACTTCAAGTTAAATAAATTCCAATATCGACATATGGAACCTATTTAAATAATTTATCAAAATCATTTTCATACAATGGTAAATGGACGATATGACATGCTTTTGGTAAAATTAAGTTATTGTAATATAGTTTTCTGATGGCTTAGATCCAGGTTTTTGTAACATGACTGAGATATCTCTCTCCATTTTTTTATACTAATTTCCCTCTACAGGTAGTGTGTCATTGTGATTGCACCTGAACTATGTTTATAGGCATTGCTTGCCAAAAATGGCTATTAATTTATTCTTTTTTAAAGGCTTCTTCAAGTCTAATTTTTTTAATGTGTTTACAGGAGGACCCTGTGCTCTTATTTCCCGAGAATGGCACTCAGAAGCCTTATGTGGCCATAATAAAGGTAATCTTTTTCTATGCTAGAGCTCCTGCAAGGAACAATGTCATGTAGTGAGAATGCAAGGTTTCTCTTATAAAAGATTTTTCTTTGAGAATTTACTAATATTGGTAGTCTTTCTGGTATTGAATTGACACCTGGTTATGTGTAATGTAAAAGATATCTATTTGCCATTATCTTAGACCCTTGAGTATAAGATGGAATTTGCGTTCAGGTTCTGTGTATTCGTTTTTCTGCTGTCAGCAAAACCGGCAGATGTTTCTTGATTTTCGGTTTGATCGTGAATATATAAGCTTTTGGGGCTTTCATAATGCTCTTCCTCAATAGTAAATGCAGTGTCACAGTAAAAGTGAAGAATACTTTTGAGTCACCTCAAGTCCTGAAATAGTACATTCTTTCCTGAAATATTAATAGCATTGAGTCATTGGATGTGATATATGGTTGCAAATCAACGTATTGTGAGGGATCTTATGATGCCCTTTGTTGGCTTATTTGAGGTGTGACCTTTACATTGAAAGTTGTTTGGCTGTTTGTGCTTCATTATGTGATGACTAGTTTTAGTGTATTCCAGAAAATCGTTACTTAATGGACATGTTTGCCTTTATAACTCATGTAGGTGGTTCTTTTATACCGATCATTATTGTCCTTGCTGCAGCTGCAACTAAATTCTTACTGTTTACAGGATATTGCTCAAACCCGTGAAGGGGCCACAATGGTGACAGGGCAATGGTTCTATCGCCCAGAGGAGGCAGAAAAAAGAGGTGGTGGAAATTGGCAATCACAAGATACGAGGGAACTGTTCTATAGTTTCCACAGGGATGAAGTGCCCGCAGAATCTGTCATGCACAAGTGTGTGGTGCACTTCATACCCCTCAATAAGCAAATTCCATACCGCAAACAACACCCTGGTTTCATTGTGCAAAAAGTATATGACACTGAGCAGAGGAGGCTCTTTAAGTTAACAGATAAAGACTATGAAGACAACAAGCAGCATGAAATTGATCTTCTTGTTCAGAAAACTCTTGCACGAATCGGAGATCTTCCTGATATTGAGCCGGAGGATACTGCAGTGGATCATGAAGATCAAATGAAGAATAAACGACTATTAAGGAAGAGAAATATGCCGCCTTTGGAAGTGTCGAGAAAGGAAGGACTTAGTAGATCTCAGTCATTTAAAACAGAAACTCCAGGGAGCACTACTGCCCTTGGGTCAGAATTTTATGCTATTCTGTCAAATTTTAAGTTGTTGTCTGGCGAAACTCAGCGAGACAAGTGGTTGGAGAAGCTTCTTCAATCAATTCAGTTTGTGTGCGCACCTGTGGGTAGTAAGAAGAATGACGAGGAAGAACGGGGTGCTTCAGATTCTAGAAGTCCTAGTAATAATAATGGTGGGTCTAATCACATAACTGAATTGCCAGATAGCACTGCCGGTGTAAGTGTTTAATTCACTTTTCAAAAGCACACGATTTATCTGATTTGTGGAACTGGTTCGGGTAATATATTATATAACTTCCTATAATTGTTTTATAGGGTACTGTAGCTTTTGCGTGGCCAGATGCAGCTGTTCCTGCTGTAGCTGCTCTGGAGAAAGCTGCGCATGAATCACTTTCTGCAGACTTTCAGAAGTATAACCAAAAGATGCGGCAGTTAACGTTCAATATTAAGGTAGCTGTCACTCTTTATTAATTGTTGGATATACTGTGTGGTTTCTCTTATCAGTGCTCCAGTGCCAGTAAACATCGACCCCATACTTGCTTGAAAAAGTCTTACATCTGACCTGGTTAATCAGGGCCTTAATAGTTTTTATTCATTTTAATTGGTTGACATTCCCTTCTGTGTTTATTTAAAATACCATTTTCTCTTGGGAATTGCTATTCTTGGCAGAGCAATGCTGTTTTAGCACGGCGTCTTCTGAAAGGGGAGTTGGAACCTCTACAGATATTGAATATGTCGCCAACTGAACTGAAGGTGCGGATTTTTGTTGTCTTTTGAATTAATTTTTTTTGGTTCAATCTGTCTTGTTGTTTGTATTTTGTTTTTCCAAAACAAGATTCATTCCATTTGTGAAATAATATGCAAAAGGGACTGGGCCAACAGGCACACACACAACCCAGAAAAAGGCCCAAACAGCACCTGAGTCAAAGTACAGTAAATGGTCTCCGGGGGCTTGTGATAGGTTAACTGACATATGATGTGCTTAAAGATTTCGGGTTTTTGGTCATGTATAGCCTCCTGTTGATCTTTGGATTTAATGTCAGTTGACATTGATCTAATCATTTGTTTCCCCAGGAAGGATTGACAGCAGAGGAAATAGCAAGCAGAAAGCCGGAGGAGTCAGGCCACATGCAGGTGTGTTCATGTGTTCAAGTTTTTGACTTAGTAGAAAAAGTATATGTTTGCTTTGTAACTTGAAGATGGAAAACTCTTTTTCTTTTCATCATGGTTTCATTCGTTTTTTGTTGTCTGTTTTTTTTTTTTTTTTTTGTGGTTCGGGATCAGATGACTGATGCTCGTTGTAAAAGATGCTCAGAGAAGCAAGTGGGATTGATAGACATTATTCAGGCGGGGCATGGAGACCGCTACCAGGTGCTTAAATTGGTTTTTTTTAATTCGTTATTTCTTGAAAACCTATATGTTAATGAAAATGGAAAAGCGAGGACCCAAAACTGTATAGCTTAGATTTGTAGATTTATATGGACCCAAATTCTCACATAAATTTGTTGAGATACATCTTCTAAAACAAAAGAATGTTATCTCACTCAAAAGAAGAAAAAGAAAAGAATAAGAAAAATGTGAATCCGCCTTCTAAGTTGGCATATATTTGTTGGTGGCCTCGGAACATAGAATAAAACTGCACTGGTTATCTTTAAAGGAGATGGCTTTGGAACGGAAAATTTTACATTCAAGAAAAGAGCGGGGGACTGGGGAACGGCAAATATAGGATCTTTGCTGTTGGTAGGTTTAGTGGGCTTAAGTCATTGCTGCATGATTAGATTCTATTGTTTCACGTTTCACTCTCTTCAACATGAGATAGTTTGAAATTGCTTTTAATAGCCTATTCAAAGTGCTTTTTTCAGTAAGCTAAGAGCAGTGTCGTGTTATTGCATTTTCAGCTGGAGTGTGTTGCTTGTGGTAATACCTGGTATGCTTCGCGAGATGATGCAGCGACATTGACCATAGAAGGGCCTAGTAGTTCGTCTGCCAATACAACTGCCAAGTTTGAAGATGCGGAGAAGAATTTGGATGGATCGGCTTCAGCTCCAACTGAGAAGGGAGCAAGTGATGTATTGAACAAGATGACGGAAGTGCCGGTATTAGACAACCAAAAATCTTTTAATAAAACTGGGGCTGAGGATGATAATCAATAAATTATGTAATCGCATTCTCCCGGTTATGTCCTTAGTGTAGTTCTAACTTTTACCATTGTACATATGTATGTATCACTAATTTTCGTTGTGCTTAGGTGTAAGAATAATCCATATCTCGTTGTAGACGACAAAACTATATCGAGAGAAAGTAGAAGAAATGAGCAAAGAGTAAGGCTTCGAAACTAATAACCGATTTGTGTGAAAAGATGTTCAAAAAATCTAGGGGATATGATATTTACACTCTTAAGGTCTTGGGTAATTACAAAAAATATTCTTACTGTTTCAATAATAGGCCATCATTCCGTCAATGGTTTTAAGATACAAGGCTCTAGAACCAGCATGCTTCATTTTTTATCTTGACTAGATTTCTGGTACACACTTCTTTGATGCAAAGAATTGTTGAATTCAATGCTTTTTTCTGTCATATGTTTATGGTATCCATAAGCATTGGGCAAAACCGATAATTGTTTTATTACCTTTGGGATCTCAAATATCTATTTATGTCGACAACATGCACTCTAATATAAGGTTTCTGGCACCTCGATAAAGTTAATGGCTCTGTTATCCTTCAACTCTTTTTATTTTATATGCCCCTAATCTATCTTCTATATACATATATGTGTGCATGTGTGTGTATACTGCATAGCATACATTTTATGATGTATATATAGTCTTAATTTATTTTTATTCAATCTGAAGTTTCAACTTAATATATGTGTGTGCAATTTGCAGCTTAACATCGAAAAAGAACATTAATAATTGTATAGTAGGTCAAAATCATGATTTGCTTTTATCTCAAACTAGGCATCTTGCACCATAAAGCAAATTATACAAAACCGAGTTAGATTCCATGGTATGAGTCTGAAACTACATAATGAAACTGAAACCTTAATACGATCTGTAGTTTTGAGAAAAACAAATGAATAAAATACAGTTTGGATTCATTTCAACCGAGTCGTTGTAGTATAGTGGTAAGTATTCCCGCCTGTCACGCGGGTGACCCGGGTTCGATCCCCGGCAACGGCGTTTGGTTCCCTTTTTGTTTTCCGGATCCGACTTTTTTCTTCAAATCAGTGTAGTCTTCTTTTGAGTTGCGAGCCTTTTTCCTTTTCGGCCCGGAATGTTAAATAATAGCCTCATAACAAAAACTGGGCTACAGCCTACAACAAATATGATAGTAAATGGATACATACACCAATCATTTCAAAGTTTATTGTTATCGGTACTCAATATTCACTGCAGTTGTCTAGACTTAATTTTAATTGGGGTAGTTGTAATTTTAATTGGGGTAAAATTACTAACTTCTAGGTATAAAGTGCAAGAGAAAAAACAACTACTTGTGCTCTTATGAGAGGGATTTTCGGACATTAAAAATTATATTTTCTATTTATTATGTTATATCTAATGATACACAAAAAAATAAGTATAATCTCAAACATAATACATGGATAGTTTGTGTAAATTTCATACATGGCTCATACTCTAGGGGTGCGTATGGTTTGCGCGAACAAACAAATGAGAAATTATTTCGTGCAAATATTGCACGATGAGGTGGCACATCAAGTTTGTTATCTGTGTAGATGCACGGTTGGGATGGAATTAGGGGAAAGTTCTTTCCTATAATTTAGGAAAACATTTTAATCACAGTCGTTGGTTGCAACACATCAGCAATGCAACGGTTGCATAAAATATTTTTTCCAAATGAGGAGGGATTAGATAAGGAATGAATGATGCTAGACCGTGGTGTGTTTATTGTGTTTGGTTGAATAAGAGATAAAGTGAGAAAATATGATAATTTGACTGTTTCGCCCATGCAAATGTTTCTTTTTTAAACTTATTATATCAAAATTTTAATTCATTTTTTGCAATTTCAAATTTAGAAATAAAGTTTTCTTTTCGGACATTCATGTATTATTATTTTTTAATTTATTAAATTTATCTTTGAGTTCTTTAAAAATAATTTAAAAGTATAAATTACTTTTTTTCTTTAATATATTCTGAGAATTTTATGGGATTTATTAAACATTTTAAAGTTCCTTAGAGTACTTTGACTCATACCAAAGTAGTATGGGTCATTCATAATTCAAAATTGACTATTTATTAATATAGAATAAACTTGCTTGTAACATTATTTTTTCTATTCAACTAATCAACCTTTTTGTATTTTCTAATTCAACAATATATTAATAATAAAATTGGATATAAGAAAATTAGGAAAAATCCTTTCTTATAGTTTCAAATTTAGAAATAAACTCTTATTTTCGATCCTTCACATATTATAACTTGAATTATTTATTAACCAAAGTCATTAAACTATAAAATATTATTTTCAATTTCTTAAAAATGATTTAAAATGTAAATATGTTGTATTTTTTAATTTTTTTAATAAATTAAATAAACAATAAGTTAAATTATCTTTGGTTTAAAATTTATCGATAAAGTTAAAAAGACAACGCTTGTCCTCAAGCGGTGAGATGTGGAGAATTTGCCTGAATCCAATCAAAATCTTCTCACGAGGCTTCAGCATCAGAGAGATGAGCCCACTTCAAAAGCCACTGAGCCTGAACTTTATTATTCTTCTTCACAATTCTTTTAGTCAAAACCCCATTTGGTTGTAAGACTAACTCCCCCGTTTCATTCATGGCAGGTAAAGAAGAAGAGACCAGATCTGTTGACCCCACGAGTCGCTTCAACAAGGATACGTGAAAAATTGGGTGAACACGTGCCTCTAATGGCAAGTTCAAACGGTAACCACCAACCCCACTTTACCTGTAATATCGAACGGTCCAGAATATTTTGGTGATAATTTCTAGTGTGCATGTAAATGTAAGGTAGTCTGTATGTAAGGTTGGATCTTTAAATATACCCAATTCCCACGTTAAAATTGCGTTACGTACGCCATTTATCAGCTAGTTGCTTCATCCAATTTCTTGCTAACTGTAATTGATGATTTATAAGTTGAGTATTAGCCTAGACAATTAGTCATAAGTTGCTCTACTCCAACCACTTTAGCATTATAGTCATCATGTACTTCAACTTCGGAAGCCTTGTAACCATACAAGACCTCAAAACGGGTTAGTCATAAAGTCGAGTGGTAATTTGTATTACACCACCATTCAACTAGAGAATCCACTTAGCTCACTCTCTGAGATTACCTTTTACCATACATCTGACGTAATTCTCTAAGCATTGATTAACCCTTTCAGTATGCCCGAGGGTGATAAGCATTGTGCTAAGGTGTTGTGCCACTCCAAGTACCTCAAATAACTCTCTCTAAAATTGACTGGCAAAGGTTTTATCTCTATCAGTCACCACACTGCTAGGTATTCCATGTAGTCTATAAAAAAAATATTTAGAAAGATTTCAACCAAATTAGAGGCAGTGAATGGATGGCTTAGTGGCACAAAATGTGCATACTTAGGGAACCTGTCAACAATCACCCACACAGTGCCCTTACCCTGAGATTTAGGAAGTTGCTCCACAAAATTCATGTAATATATTGTGAAGCCTTGTCAGGTATTTGTAGAGGCTGTAGCAGCCCTGGGTACTTGATATTCTCATGTTTGAACTGTTGGAAAACATGACATTGAAACACAAATTGCTTAACCTGTTCTCTCAACCCATGTCATAAGATTACCACCTGAATCCATCGATAAGCCCATGCCACGCCAGAGTGACCTCCCACCCTACTAGACTGCATCATTGCAACACTTGTGCCCTGTAATCCCCAGCATTTTCACATAAAGCCTGCCCTTATACCTTAACAGTAGTTGATCATAATTAAAGTGTGAGACATCATAAGGATGAAAAGGGCATTGAGCAATAGCCTCCTGAGCAAATGCATCCCCCTCATAACTCAATTGTAGCTCCTTCATCTATAGGTTGTAAGTGACTAATAGCATTAAGCTCTCCAACATTATCAAATCCAAGTATCTGACCCTTCAACTACTATGTTTTCCATTCTTTTCTCATACTCAATTTTTAAGGAACACCCCATGAGTTTAGTCATATGTTTTTATTGCAAGGGGTGAATCTTCTGCTCCAACAAGTCTTTCAAGCTATTCTCGTCAGTTTTAATTATAAACTCCTCATGTATCAAATATAATCTCCATTTCTCTGTAGCTAACAAAATAGCCAAAAGTTCTTTCCATAAACTGATAATCCCAAATTTTTGGGTCCTAAAGCCTTACTAATAAAACCTATAGGATGACCCCCTTGACTAAGTACAACTCCCAATCCAAAGTAGGATGCATCAGTCTCTACAATGAACACTTTGTTAAAATCTGGCAGTGACCATAGCTTCTTTAAGCTTCTTCAGCATGTTCATTTGAGAGAAATTTACCCTTCTTAGGTGGTGTTTGAAAATGCTTATAAAAGGAGTTTGTTAGCTTTTGCAGCCGTAAAAGTACATTTTTGGTGTTTGGAATACTGACTTTTGCTTCTGCTGGTCTAAAAAACAGCCAGAAAAATCACAAGCCGCAAAAGCATGTCAAGGGGTGCTTCCCCAACTTTTGGAATTGTGTTATTTTTGAAAGGTTTTTAAAAAGAAAAGTTACTTCTCATTAATTTTTGCAAACACCTAATTAATGATCGAAGTAGCTTTTTAAAAAGATTTACAAACTGATGGAAATCAAGAGTCCAAGTTAATTAGAGTTATAGAATTATTATAGTTCTAGAGTTATTAGGTTTATTTATTTCCTAGTTTGGTTAGGATTCTAGTTTATTTCATTGCCTTATTATTTCCTAGTTATTTTATGAATCTTAGTTTTGGTAGGATCTATTTTCTTTAGCCTATAAATATGAGACTAGACCTATTTGTCAAGACACGTTTTATGATTATTGATTATTGATTATTGAATTCTTCTCTACTTCTCTACTTTCTTCTTCTTTCTCCTCTCTAAATTCTCGATCTATTTCTTTATGGTTGTCGCTCTCTATCAATTGGCACCAGAGCAATTCGATCTTTTCCCCGATTTCCGCTGCAATCGTAGTTACTAGTTTTCGTAATTTTCGCAAATTCCAGTTCTGAAGATTTTTCTGCCGGTACAGAGTTTCTGAATTTTTATTTATTTATTTTTAAAAAAATACCGTACGAAAAAAAAAAAAAATCTGAAATACAGCGCGTGCACAACACGCGCTCGAAAAAAAATTGCCACGTCGCTGCTTCTTCTTCCACGATTCGTCCGCCACCGTCGGCACCTGCAACGCCGCCGTCTCCATCACCAAGCGCACCACCGTCGCCGCCACCTGCCCATCCTCTGCTTTCGTTCGCCGCCAATCGCCAATCGCGAAACCCTAAATCGCGAATTCATCCGCCACCGATTCCAGTAGCCGCTCACAACCGGTCCGTTTCCCTCACCGCTCCGCCGCCGCCTCAACGGTGAACAACCCAGTCACCGCCTCTCTCCACCGCCTTGAAGACCGCCAGCAAATCTCCCCGCGAGATCGTCAATTTCGAACCGCCCGATTTTAATTTTGGATTTTTTTTCCTTTTCTTAATTATTTTTCTTATTATTTTTGGATTAATTAAATTGATTTTTTGATTTTCAGTGGTGTTCGGTGTGCTCAAGTCGGAAAAGGAGTGGACCATTACGTGGCATCAGAAATTAGGTTGCTCCTAATTATTAAGGTAACAGTATTTCCTTTTTTATTGAATTTAGGACTTTTGAGTTCGTGGCAAGTTTAGCAATATTATTATTTAAAAAATGTTATTTTTTTCGAATTATTACGTGTTTGCTTTTCTGCACTTTAATTATTACGAGAAAATCAGCCCTAATTTATAATTAAATTACTTTTCTATTTTAAAGTCAAATATCAGCAGAAAAACAAAATTTAATTTATATTATCTTGCATGCCCGTAACAAGATCAATGGCATTAGATCAAAAGATCGAGGAATTAGCCAACTCGATAGCATCACTGAGAGAAGAATTTCATAACAATTTTACTTCTCTTGACAATAAGTTAGACGATCACATAGCGCAGTGTCAACGAACCACAGCCAGTCATGCTCCATCCCCTCGTGATCGTGGTAAGGGAATCCTACAGGCACCAGACACTAATCCCGATGTTCATCCTTCTATAGAAAATTTGAGTCCTGCAGGTCGTAGGCAACAATATGTGAAAAATAATCGGCCTAGAAGATATTCACCCAACCCTGATGAATATGGTGAGAATGATAGTGGTTTTGAGGACCTTCACAATAGCTATCGCGGTAGACGTAATGACCATCATAGGTACCAACATCATGATGATGACATCACTAGGAGAGTCAAGGTAGATATTCCCGAGTTTGAGGGTACCCATGATCCTAATGTCTTTATATATTGGCTAGATCGTCTAGAAGACTATTTTGTGTTTTATCGCATGAACAACAACCAAAAGGTTCTTTTTGCACGATTGAAGTTAATAGGGTCTGCTAAAAAGTATTGACAAAGTGTCAAAACTGAACGTGAGTATGAGAATGCACTTTCCATCACATTATGGGACGACATGAGAGGTATCTTAAGAGATAAATATTTGCCTTATTTTCATGAAAAACAGATGATGAATGAGTGGTTGAACCTTAAACAATGGACCTTGAATGTGCGTGAATATTTTAATAAGTTTGAAGATCTGAAAATTAGATGCACAATTAGGGAGGCACAATGGATCACTGTAGCTAAGTTCATTAATGGGTTAAGGGATAATATCAAAAGAGATGTTAATTTGCATGCTCCACAAACCTTGCATGATGCTTTTCACAAAGCCTTAGAGATAGATGAGTATCACAAGTCTTCATATTCCCATAGGTTGACTTCCCAAGCCGGGGAGTCCAAGCAAATCAGTATGTCACCTTCCAGAGGCCTAATAATTCTTTCAACCAATCTTCTAAGGTTAGTGGTCAGCCTAGTCAGCTTGTTAGCTCCAACGTAGGCAACTCCATCTCCTTTCCATCAGCCTCTTCCCCAGTGTGTCATACGTGTAAAGAAAGGGGTCATATAGTGTCTCGTTGCCCACATCGTGCCCTTCATTTATGTATAGATCATCAGGAAGATGAGTCATCTGAAGAAGTGACAGTTGCATCCGAGGAGTGTGAGGCCACCTTAGATGATGATATGACTGAATTTGAGAGAGCTGGCAATGTTAATATCATGCGATGTACCCTTTCTTCTGCAGTTGGCCATGACTCATGGAAGCGCACATCTATCTTTGAGACTACGGTTAAGTATGGCGAGAAAATCCTTAGGATAGTTATTGATAATGGTAGTTCTATGAATGCGGTGTCTAAGTCAACCATACGTCTTCTTAACCTAAAGCCCGAACCTTATCCTTCACCTATTAAAGTAGCTTGGGTTGATAAAACTTCATTGACTATTTCTGAGAGATGCCTGGTTCCCCTTCGATTAGGAACCTACAGTGAGGACATTTGGTGTGATGTGTTATCTATGGATGTTGCACATATCTTGTTAGGACGCCCGTGGATTTATGATAAAAATACTGTCAATTATGGTAAGGACAATGTTTATGTGTTTTCATATAATGGTAAGAGGATTAGGTTAACTCCGGGTATACCATTAGACTATAGTTCTAAGCAAGGTCACACACCTACTGCGAAACTAAACTTGTTGTCTGGCATCGACTGCGAGAAAGAGGGCGTCGAGTCACATTTGTTACTAGCCGTAGTTGCTAAGGCCCAGTTCGAGTTTCCTAGTGACACATCCCATGTGAGTCCCCTTGAGCTTAGAGATGCTACCCTAGATGAGTTACCAAACCACCTTCCTCCAATGAGAGATATCCAGCATGCCCATAGATCTCGTCCCAGGATCCCCATTGCCTGTTACTCATACATCTACTGAATTTGCTAAAACTTTTGCACTACATATTCATGATTTGCATGCTGATATTCGACTAAAAATTGCTAAAAGTATTGCAAATTATAAATTGGCTGCTGATTTACATCGTAGGAAGTTAGAGTTTATGGAAGGCGATTATGTGATGGTTCGAATTCGTCCTGCAAGATCTGCAAAACATTATTTTACAAAGCTTTTTCCTCGTGTTTCAGGACCTTTTCGTATTATAAGACGTCTTGGCTCTAATGCTTATTTGTTGGACTTGCCTCCTGAACTAACTATTAGTCATGTCTTCAATATTGAGGATTTGACTCTTTCTCGAGGTACTTTTGAGCCTCCTACATTCTCTGCTAGTGTCACAGGTGGTTCTGCAACTGCTTCTGTTTCGGTGCTCAAGTTACTCCCTACACCACCGTTGATCTTGGATGACGTTGAAGCAATCCTTGATGATGAGATTATTGGTTCAGTTGAGGAAGGATTCCAGCGCTACCTTGTCCAATGGAAATATCATCCTGATTTGGATAAACTGTTCCGTTCACTGCGGTTTTCTACACATCTTGCCGAGTATCTTGATGCAAACTCTCCGGAGGCGAGTTTTTTTAAGCCGGGGAGAATGATGGAAATCAAGAGTCCAAGTTAATTAGAGTTATAGAATTATTATAGTTCTAGAGTTATTAGGTTTATTTATTTCCTAGTTTGGTTAGGATTCTAGTTTATTTCATTGTCTTGTTATTTCCTAGTTATTTTATGAGTCTTAGTTTTGGTAGGATCTATTTTCTTTAGCCTATAAATATGAGGCTAGACCTATTTGTCAAGACACGTTTTATGATTATTGATTATTGATTATTAAATTCTTCTCTACTTCTCTACTTTCTTCTTCTTTCTCCTCTCTAAATTCTCGATCTATTTCTTTATGGTTGTCGATCTCTATCACAAACACTCCCGACTTTTTATTAAAAGTCACTTAAAGTGACATTAAGCAAAAGTAGTGCATAAGCTCCTTTTATAAGCATTTGCAAACACCACCTTAGTAAGTTCAGTGAGTGGTTCGGCTATCATTCCATAATGGTTCTCTATTTTACATAAGAAAGTTAAAGTTTAAGTATTTAATACTTTTTTTTTTATGATAAGAAGCTGCAAGTCTTTGAGATCCTGCAAGTCTATGAATGCACGCTACATATCTTTAATATTTGTCTCTAAATTTTGTACTTAACGAAAAGAAGAAGATGTGATATTGTCGTATGACAAATTTATAAGCAGTAGAAACGCAGCCATCACTAGTAACAATTTTTTCACTGGCTAACAGATCCTGACAATGTACTCTCATAGTCTCATTCATTCAATCGAATAATTCACTTGACATATTCCTTTGCCAGAGCCGGTGCACAAGAACGACTCCTACAAATGCAAAGAGTTGTTGGAGTATCAAGGAAAACTTGGACTCACGTGCCAAACGCAAGGAGGCGAACATGGAGCTATGGATTAGAGAGGATAGAAAAAATAACAAGTGGATTAAGAAAGTGGCAGTGAACCTTAAAAATATCGACATTCCCCGGCGGGTTCTTACAATGCAGATGTTGCATTTACGAAGGCTTACAAAGAAGTTTGTTTTATAAAGTCCAATCAGTTCCACTCCAATGCAATTACGACATAGTGAAGCTTGATGGACTAATGGATGTAACGGAGTGTTATCAGTTCCACTCTAATTTAGAGCCAATAAATCTTCGTGCTCCAAGGGTCTTGGGTACCAAACCTCAAATTATGGTACAATACAATATTTGTGGCACAATACATATATTGCATTCTGCAACGAGTTGCTTAGGTTATTATGTAAAACGTTCTAATGAATAAATAAATATATGTTTAAAAAGATGTTAGGAGTTATTACAATATCAAATTCAAGTTAGTCATATTTTGCCTTCCCTAAAATAATGATCAAGCAATTTCCAATCATGTCCCTTTGGGGATGAGACATCCATAACCGGCAAGTAGTGTCTCGCGGCAGTGAGGTAGGAACAATGATACACATAACATTGTTCTTCAGTATCAGCCATGTTCCTGCTCTAAACAGTATTGCAAAACTCAAGGATACTAATAGATTCATGCAAAGACACACTGTCCCAAAGGGCTGATAAAAAAATTTAGAAATAAAGCAGACTGCCAATCTACTGATACTAAAAATGCCATATAATTCTAGCCAATTTGATTCGACTTTTGTAACTTCAAATTAGACATCTGCATGAACGTCATCAATTTACATTGACAAAATGAGGATGCCATGTTAAAAATGTCCACTAAGGCGTCAGCTACATATTATACATAATAAGGCTTCTACATCACTCTTTTAGTACAACAATTCTCATACCTAACGAGCGCAATTGCTTCCGTTTGTTTCTTTTAAACATGTTGCGGCTTGTCAATTACTGCCATCTTTTTGCAGATTTCACTGCTGAAGAACTACTGCTAACTGTGGCTCTTTTAGAACCTGCAGAGCACCGGAAACGAAGCGAAAAGATTTTTGATGAGTGAAAAATTATATCCATACCAGACAAAAGAGCGTTGACCACATCATGCTGCCCCCCAAAAGTACCCCACCCGTTCATGCCTTGCATCACGAAATTTGGAAAAAAAGAATCAAAAGAGAGAGTCCATACTTGGAATTTTAGAGGAACTCTTGCTCGAAGACATTCGTGAAGATCCTGCTTGACCCTCCTTTTTTGGTGGTCTTGGAATTTTATTAGCAGCCATGTTCGGCCTGCAATCAACCAAAACAATAGAACTCAACTTCAAGTGAATATGATAAATGGCAAACTGAATAATCAAAGTTGATGAGTAATGTGATCGTAAGTCTGAGAAGAATATAGTTGATAAAAACTTTGAGGTAAGTTATATGGTGGAAAACTATTTGATTCTAGATTTGGAAAATGAAAGGTGGTAGTTTGAAGCCAATCTTGGAGGCAACATATATCGTAAAAGATGCAGAGATCTCAATGTAGTTTAGGCACTTCAATATGTTGCATATCTGAAATTCCAGCAGCATTAGAGAACCCACAAGTACAAGAATGCTCACTTTTCAGTAATCTCTGCAGGTGGCTTTGCAGCCTCAGGAAAAAGGGTATACTCCACAATACTATTAATCGAACCATCAGTTTCAGTTCCCATAGAAAGACCACCATCAGATATATCACTAAGCCTCTCTTCAGAATCAGCATCTCCAAATCCCAAAAGTTCAACATCTTCATTAGGATTTTTACCTCCATCTCCCAAATCAAACTTCAATCCAGTGACTTCCGGGAAGTTTTCTCCGGCCCCCACAACAGCAAGTCTCGATTGTCGAAAAAATTCTTTATGGTGCTTAAACTCATCCATTGACTGTTGGGAACCTGTCTCAGAATGCTTATCACTGTATTCAGAACTATTGTCCAAATCAGAAGCAGCTTTCTCGGAAGAGCTTTTCCCTTCTGAAAGCTTTTTACTTGGCCCCACACCCCCCATTGAATGTCTTCTTGGAGAGGCAGAACCATACCTTGGAGAGGCAGATCCATACCTTGGTGAGGTCATACCACGTCTTTCACCGCTTCCATTAGTTTTGAGCGACCTTAACCGTCCTATTTCCTCATCCTTCTTTGCAACAGCATCTTTTAAAGAAGTTACCTGTAAGATCAAGACGAGTTTACTGAGTTTCAGCTTTGCTTGATTAAAGTGGTAGAGATGAAGTATTTAGCTAACTGCAGTAACATCTAAAGAACAGAGAATAAATATCTGAGCATAGTAAAGGTTCTTATCCACACGTATAAAAAAAGAATCGCGCCACAAGCTCAACTGCTTGACCCTGTTTGCTCGCTGGGAGGGGGGGTGGGGGGCATTCCAATTTGGCATTTCACTATGTGTCCTGAAGTTCATGCACATGAATTTAAGAGAGGAGTGATACATCTACAGAGGGATTAGAACAGAAGTCCTTTATAAGCTCCCTCATTTCTACCCTTCATCATCCCTATAAAACTCTCAATGAAGACAGAATATCCCATATGCAAATGATAATTGATCCCCGCGTCCATGGCACGCATATCCATGTCTGGCCCATTAACATGAGGAATTCGTAAATTATTGAACATATTTAAAACTAAAAGAATTATCTATTTGCACACAGTTTAGGGTACCAGGTTTAGATTTTACAACCAGCATAGAATCTAAATCCGGAGATTGGAGAAAGAGATCATTGAGTTTCAAAACAGCAGAAAAGTTAAGGTTGCTTTTATATGGCAAAGGTTCCAGAATAAATGCAAACACGAAAATAATGAAGTTGGTGGATCTCGAAATTCCAAGAATTTAAGACAGAATCATGACCTGTTCCATAAGTTCTCTCACACCCCTACCCTCCTTATTACTTCGTGCGGCACCCAACTCGACACCAGATACTCTCTCAGCAAACTTCAGGGTACTTATAGTTTCTGAGTATGATTCTACATCAGGATTTAGTTGCACAAACATGAGAGTCTTCGCCTGACCACCTGCAAGAAAGGCCACAAGAGCCAGCCAGTAGATTCCCGAGTGAGAGCCACACAAAAGAAGAGGAGCCAAAGAGTTTTAACAGTTCCACACAAAAGAAGATTTAAAGGAGGCAAGAAGCTTGAAAATATTCAAACCCCAATGTACAACGTGACTAGTGTCTAGTTAAACTTGAATGGTTTATTACCAAGAGAGCTTTGAAGAACTTGAGTTAATTTGCTATTTCTGTATGGCACATGAGCACTCTTTTGTGCCAAGGCAAAGATCACATCTCCCAAAGCTGATAGAGACTTGTTTATATGTTGTGCTTCCCGCAATCTGTCACCAGTTGCTTCAGAACGATCAACTCTTTCACTACCAGCAAGATCAACCAAATGCAGACAACCACGCAAAACAGAGTTTGTCTCAATATCCGTCCCGCGGACATGAACAGTTAGAATACTGCCACAGATGACACGAAATGAAAATTAGTCAAAAGAACTGTTAAGAGGAGCAACAATACAAACATTGCCAACCTATGGGATCGGCTACTTCTTTCATTCAAGGCAGTAGCACCAACCGCCCGATTCATTAAGCCAATATTCATCAGCTCTAGCACATCCTTTGTTGAATTGACAGGGTGCATGCTAGCATCAGGCACAGCCAACCCATTCGGTTGGGCAGTACTCCAAATCCCAAGCGTGTGCAGGTCAAAGAAAACAATGTATAACAAAATGAATTATACATATAACAAATTGAAAACCACAATTGTATGCCGTATAGCATGGAAAATCCTGTAGATTGAGGACTAAAAACAGCCCTATGTGAAAAACACTATTGCTGAGTGGAGAAAAGAAAAAGGATAATACATGGTTTATTAAACAAAAATAAAGAAATTAAGTTTCAAATGGATATCTCTTCTGAGAACTGTCATTGCAGAGCAAGTCACGGACTTGTTCATTATATATTTCAACCATTTGGACACCAACTTCATAAGCAACGGAGCCATGCCTCTTCTGAGAGATATTGAAGAGATCATTAAGTGCTCTATAGTTGACCCCCCAATCCACCACCGAGGAAACATTAGGTCCACTCTGCAGACGATTTTAAACAGCATGAACAAAATGAACCTGATAGAGCAACAAACTTTTTTACTAATTCTGCACTACAAGCTTACCATTGTGTAGGTTTTTCCTGAACCAGTTTGACCGTAAGCAAAAATGCAGACGTTATACCCATCAAGGACAGACCTGATTAATTGTTGAGTGTCTCGAAATACCTCCTCTAGAGAAGAAGGATTGGAGTACAAACAACACAAAGCACAGAGACGGGCAAATAGATGCACAGACGTGCACAGATAGATGCACAGATAGAGAGTAAGCAAGAGAGAGAAAGTTAGTACATGCCCCTGATCAGACATATCACTGAAAACAATTAAGTATAAATGGAACCTTGAGTGGCTGCAGGAGCAAAGATCTTATTGAATTTGAATAGCCGATGAGTATCTTTTCCTGGTTTTGAAGGGTTTAAAACAACCAATTCTCCATTCTCACCAATATACTCTATGGTTGTCTGCTTTTCCTTTTGGCCCGGAAGGAATGGCCTTATACGACAATAAACTCTTATATTTCCTATACAATATGAGACAAGTAAGAAAGCTAATTCAGCTGCACCTGAACAATTTATTGCAAAAAGTTACTAACCTTTCAAATCTTGAACCTCATTATATAATTTCCGATTTTCTTCAAACACGCTATGATAATTTTGGGCTGCATCTATTAACCCTTTGATATTTACAGCTGAAGTCAATAAAATCAAAAGGTAAGAACCAACGGGCAGGTAGTTGATTGCTATTTCATGAAGAGTATAAAAGTTAGAAACTTAGACATCTTCCTACCAAAATTATAGAATTCTTCATCATAAATCTTCTTGATCTTCGAGACCTCTTGCTTAGTGGATTCAGATGCCAACCTCAGTTCCTGATGAGTTCTATAACGTTAAGCAATGATAATGAGGGTCTACAGATGTAAAGCATTAGATTGTGACAGACCTGCAAGGAACCTAATTTAGAATCTATGAACTGTCTATATCTTTGTTCTTTTCTTTTCCATAGCAAAAATTTCGATTCTGAAAAGTCCTCTAGCTCTTTTACTTTGTCCCTTGAGTCAGTCAAAAGACATTCGAGTTCGAGTATTTTCTTCTGCAGCTCATCTTTAGTTTCCTCAGCCTTAGCTTCCAATTGAAAGAAATTCTCTTCATAGTTCTTTTTGGCTAATGCCAGTTCCTCCTTTAGTGACAAAATTTGGGTCTCACAGCTCTCATTTTCTTTCTGCAATCTTTCTAAATCCTGCTCTTCAAGCTTCTTCCTCTCCTCGATTTTAGTCTTTTCAATCTGTCACAGGAACATAAACTTGAAAACCCAGAAAAAGAACTAAAATAAGAACCTTAAAGAAAGCTTTTGTCCTTGCCTGTATTCAACCTATAAACCCTCTAAATATAGGGAAGACCACATTCTATATATCAGCAAGAAGAGCGTCGAATGTAATTATAATCTTTTGAAGATGATATTGGTGCCAAGGGTGTAGTATTGTTGGTTACGTGATAAAGATATCAGATAAAACACAGCTTTGTTCTATGTGATAAATTAGCCCCAAACCAGTAAATACTCGTGCAAATAATTTCAGAAACAAGAAAAATAGCAAGACAGTGAGAATATGCTTAAGGGAAAAAAAAAAAAAGTGCAAGTGCTATTCTGATTATATAGCTGTCTAAAATTCTAATTTGGCAAAGGTCCACTATGCTGATTAGTAGCTCTTTGCAAGTAAAAGCCACTGCCTGCAGAGAAGAGCAAAGCATTTAAAAGTATGACAGATCTTGACAGTCTTAAGGCATACTTTGTTAAGAAAATTCTGGGCAGGAAGCGTGTGTGTATACCGAAAACACACACACACACATAATTTCATACAATCTCTATACTTGCACATTTAAAACTGCCAGGACATCACATTTCTTAATTGATGAAAAGTAATAAGTTTCCTGCATTAAGAAATGCACACCTTGATTTGTTGAAGCTGATTCATAACAACCTGCAGAATGTAAGTTTTCATGAGAAATAACATAAGACAATCAACATGCATAGCTTACACTCACAGCCACAATTATCATACCTCATTTTCTTCAGTAGTTCCAGTTGCAAGGGTTTCTAATGCTCTAATTTTTGATTGATACCTATCCTCACGAGACTTGTACAGATTGTTTTGCTGCATGATAGTATAGTTCAGAGTAACTAGGCCACATCTTAGGAAACGTAAACAACATCAAACTTCTGAGAATTTGTTACCTTTCTCGTATTTTCTGCATGTTTTGAAACCCGCTGCTCAATTTCTTGCACAACTAATTTCAATACCGATGCAACTCGCTAAGCAAAAACCCCAGTGAACAGATAAAAAAATCAAAATACTGTCGAAAAGCATAATCATCTGAGATGGAAAGAATTTTGAAATTCATATGCAACTGCAAAGAGATGAATCTACAATGTGCCCCACTGCTCTGTACCTGAGGGATGTCCTCGTTCTTTCTCTCAATGCTTTCGTCCAGAATCCTATTCACAACACCGAAAAGTGAGTGCGTAGAGGCGCTCTGCATATATTCAGCAGCTTTAGGCATAAGAAAACATCCAAGCAGTAATAGCTTGAGAGGTAAAAGGGAACTTCTTTCTTTTCTCCCTTGCAAGGTGGGGTTATCCTTACCTCTAAGCTACCCAGTTTCATCAATTCTGAAATCTTAGAAGATGGGAGATCCCCGTAATGACCATTCTTTGATTGGTTTGATTCAAGGACATGAGGAACATTATTCCCTACATTATGAAATGATGCAAATAATCTCTTAAGACATGAGCAATAAAACATCAAAATAGCTGAAGGGATGAGTACATCTGGACATACTGACTTAGCTGTAAGTGAATATGTAAAAACCAAAGTGGTTTACAATACATATTAAGAAGAACATTCCTAGAAGTTTTCCTTCCATAAACCAAAATGGTTTATATAAGATATTATGAAGTACATGAATAGAGTTTTCCTCGGAGAAAATTTGTTTCATAAGTCTACCCCAAGGATAAGTGAGAGACCCTACATAGTGGTGAAGGAAATATTTTCGAATCTAACCATTTGCTTCTCAAATGAGTGGTCAAATCCATGGAATGTGGCATACTATTGAAACTTTGTCGAGTAAACCGCTTAAATGATCCCAGAGATCGCATTTATAATGGTTTAATTAAGTTTATCCCCTGTACTTTCTGGAAGGCTAGCACCAAAATTTTACGTGGAACTCAATTTGATGAAACAACAAGAAATATTGAATTGCTTGCCAACTTAAACAGACTCTTTAGGTGGAAGCCAGCAACTATCATTCTCAAGTAGATAGCACGTCTTTGGGGTGTGGGTGGGGGGGGGGGGGGGGGGGGTTGCAATGCAGAAAAAATGAAATGGACATTCTCTACCTTCAGCCAGGCCATTGAAAGCTTCTATTCTCCCAGAAACATTGCCATTCAGGACATCATTCAAGCTATCCATGTCCCCGTTTTCATTAACATGTACTCCTGACTGCAACTCCATAATAAACTCAATAAACGTTCTTCAGCAGGAACAACGGACTTGGTGCTGTGAGTTAAAAACTAGAAAAAATGTATTAATCAATCAAAGCAGGTTGTGATAAAAGTACTAGGAATTTATTAAAAAATTAGAAGCACAATCGACTAGAATATCAACAGAAATTCAAAGTTCTTCCTCCCCAAATTTGAGCACCTTTACTAAAATTGGCACAAAATTTCAAGTGAAAAACAAGATGTATGATATGAGTATATCATTTGAGTTTTTACCCACAGAACTACAATGGATTATCTTTTAGAGTGACATCACAAATTTAAACCAGGTAATTTATATAATACTATAAATCACAAGAACAAAAAAAATACTAAAAGCGGAACAAAGCTCATAGTAGCCAAGATTAGATTTAAACTACAGGCAGATTAACAACAAAATGCCATGCCTTTACATGAGAAAACAACTTGAACTCGCATAAACAACCAAGGAGAATTTCAACTGAAATTTTTCACAAAAGTTGCTCGTGCAAGCGCAGCCCCTCTCTTTGTGAAAACGTGAGTACTTAAGAGAGAACGTAAATAACGATCTATCCCCAAAGTCTGTCACTCTATGCAGTTAACAACTATTGCAGGATAAACTCATGTCAGATACAAGTAATAGCCACCAACCTCCAAGAATGTATCCTTGCAGTAGATTTATTACAACACTACTTTTTTTCACAGAATGTTCTCCATAAGAGCCTATTTCAATATTAGGTATTCGGTTGAAGTTGAAAACCCAAATTTTTAGATAGGAGAAATATCACGTTGTGCACTATACCTATGCTCACTAGTCTAGGCTTCGCCTAAGCACAGAAACAACTGATGGTAATACTAGAAAAGCTAGATGAATTAAACTTGAGCTCAATCGAAAACGCTCCAGATGACTGGCTTCTGAATCAGACATTAGACAATACAATTATGCGGAAAACCATTCAATTGAAATTTCTTCTTTTTGAAAAGTTAAAACTAGTATCAATATCAAGCACATGAAACAATTTGAAACATCTCTAAAAAAAAACAAAGGACAAAAAACTGAATGTGCAGTAACCTTCTAATCAAAAGATCTTCTCAGGGAAATAAAAAAAATTAAAAAATAAAAGGAGAAAGGTTTGAAAATTGTTAGATCTAGTACCACTTTTAAAGCAAAAACATACCGATTAAGATCCAGATTAAAATTTAACATTGAAGCATTTTCTTAAATCCAACTAAAAGCCCTATACTAAATTTTCAAACTAAAAGATTGAAAAGAGAAAAAGAGGAAAAAAGAAGATGCAAGACATGCAGGCCCATAAACTCACAAAAGATCAAAGTGACTATATACAACAGCAGCAACAAGAAAAATGACAACAATAACAACTAAACATTGAGTTCCAACAGAATGCAATAGGACCCTACGAATCAAATGAAATTACGTCAATTTATGGACATGTATTCTCTTACTTATTTCAATTTAGTGGAGCATCTCATTAAGCCATTTAGCCACCATCATAGTATACACCTCCCTCCAAGTTTTTTCCAGCTGTCCGTTTTCTTTTCATTTGCCTTGAATTGAGAAGTTATTTTCCTAACATTGATGCACTATAGATTCGCTAGCTGAACTGATGAAAACACGCTTCTTGCATCTTAGCTTCTATGCTAATTGTGCTTACTTAAGTGAAAATATCTTAGTTTCTAGCCTTGCTCATTCTAGTAATGAGTAGGGTGCAACTATGAACTTAGTTGTTACATTAAATTCTCGCATGATTTCATTTCAGAATCCAAAATTTGGGATAATACAGTAACACGAAAAAATAGCAATTGTTTTAAAACTTTTTTCAGCGATGTCTAAAAGTTACAATCACAAAACAAATCTCATTGCGTCCATTTTTTAAAGCGAACTTAAACTCTACAACTGACATCACTATCAAGGACCTCATTCCAACAAAAATAACCAATTAATAACAAAAAAAAAAAGATACAATCATAAATAGTGTTTTTAAGGAAAATTAGCATCCAGGAGTAACTACAATAATCATGCACAACTCTCGTGCATAAAATCTCCGTATGTAAGAGCACACAAAGAACTCAAAATATAAGACCCATACCATGGGTTGCTCATACCAAGTCCAGGAATAATCTTAGAACATGCGGCCAGCGCAACCACCAACGCACTGTCGAAGAGAATGCCCCAGACTAGACTAGCAGGTTCAGGGGTTCACAAGAATTATCTGGTGTTGCCCTTGTGCCCACTATTTTCGCAAAAAGATAAACGAATCCATTTATTCCATTCTATGTTTCTTAAACCATCGACGCTACGCCCCAAATGAAGGGTGGGCCACACGTAGAATACAATCAGATTCTTCATCTAAAACAACTACATTGCAAGATTATTCAACAATAACGTCTGATTTCTCACAAATTGCCATCAACTGAAGCATAAAGATTTGAGCTTTTTCAACTAAAACCGACCCCGGGCCATACGACATTGCAGTTAAAAGGAAACCCATCAATCTTGGCATTTTATTTGAACACAATCTTGAAAAGATGTAAAATGCAATTTTACTAAATTAAGTCCACAAAAAGAAGATAAAACCCTAGAACATTGGGCAAAAAGAAAAGGTACGAACCTGAGTTTTCGCAAATGCAGAGGAATCACGTTCGCGGATCAGCTAAATCGAAAAATATCTGCTACAGATCAAGACGCAATTTTTGCCTTAAATCCTCTCATTTTCCTACTATTTTGGGGGGTTTTGAAGAAAAAGAAAAATGGGTTGAAGAGGGTTTGTTTGTTTGTTTGCCTTTATTTGAAGTAAAGAGAAAATGTGATTGTGAAAGTTGTTGATGATTCTTTTCGTTTTTTCTGTTTTTGATTTTAAGAATTTACATGTTTTGGATTTAGGAGATGGGTTTCTCAATATATTTTTTATTTTTTTGGTTATTGATTTGATTTGTGTGTTTCAAAAAGTTTTAATTTGTATTTAAAAAATTTGAAACAAGAAAGATTGTAATCGTGTGCCCCACAAACATAGTTTTGGAATCGTATTCCCGCCTCGCACTGTTTGTTGTTCAGATTTGGCACTTCATTTTTTTTTTTTATTGGGCAATCCACGTTGCGCCGGACATGGGTGCACGTCTTTCAAATTTTGTAATTTTGTTCACATATGATATGATATGGTGATTTACCATTTCACTTTTTTCTCCTATTTGTTATTTGATAAGATGGATGGTTTTGGAATAATTAAATTACGCCCCGTGAGGTTTGGTGTAGTTAACACGATCTCCTTTGAGGTTTGAAAAACTACAATTACCTCTCCCTCTCAATAACTGTTGTCAAAAAGATATCAAAAATTGTTATGTTTTCCGAAACGCCCTTCCTTAGAATAATAAAAAGTATTATTTATGAGGTTCAAAAAGTGACAAAATGGAAAAGACTTCTGTTTGTGCAACAAATTGTCTATTTAAAATATAGGTTTTTCAAAACACTATAGTTTAAAAAGTAACACTTTGCAAATCAAATGACTCCTGTTTGTGCAACTAATTGAGTATCAAGATAAATTTTTATCAAATTTCTTGAAATTGATATACAAGCCTTGTTATAGAAGGGTAGTCTAGTCCAGAGTTTTTCCAAGTCAAAAGCAAAAAATAGTTTTAGGGCAAAAATGGAAATCTAACATAATTTTGTGATAACATCAGCAATTTTCATTCAATTGTTTAACTGTTGGACATCATTGCAAGGTTTGTGTGAGTTTGAGGCGAGGTAATCGTAATTTCCTAACCTCAGCGGAGCTTTATGTAACTACACCAAACCTCAATGGGGTGTAGATGTAATTATCCCTTATTTTTATATATGTGAAATACCCCATCTCATACACAAGTACTGGTAAGCATACAAACGTGAAGACCGCATGTTCAAAGAATTAAAGAACAAAAATAAATTAGTTGTAACACATGGTTCTTATCTGTATTTTATGTAATTAATAAAAAAAAATTACACATAATACTTTAAAGTATGCTTAAATTGTGTGTAGATAAATAGTAAAAGGTTAATATTAGGGGTGTATACGGGTGTTTTGGCAAATGTGTACAAAAGATTCCACTCGACCCCATTATGACGGGTGACCAATTTTTCAAACCATGAAGGTGTGTTTGTTTTATAAATCGTGCATGGTTCAAGTAGTGAGGAGGCGGTGGATGACGGTCGGGTGGCGGGTCTCAAAGTAATAAAGAATGATAAAATAATCTAATGACAAAGATTATGTATGTATATATATATATATATATATATATATATATACACTAATATATATATATATGTGTGTGTGTGTGTGTGTGTGTGTAACACATTAACATCATTAATCTTAAGAATGAGATGAAATAAATTTGCAACAACAAGATTTACGCTTTTCAAATATATATTAGGTTCCAAAATAAAGAATCAATACGACACTCTCATCACTTGCCAATTAAGTTGATTTCCTATGAGAAAATAGCTTGCTTAAATTCAAATTTGAGAAAAAACTAAGAAGATTACAAATATAATTCAATTTCTTGTATTTCTCTGAAAATTTTGTATTGTAAAGAAGGAGAGGAGATGTGCATTACATCTACTAATCTATTCGAGCGGGTGATCGGTGGGTGATTAGGTAAAACCACCACTCGACCAATAGTTGGTAAGTCGCCAAAATGCCAAAACCGTGGTAGTGTTAAAAAAAGAAGAAGAAAAAAAACGTACGGGTTCGGGCAGGATGCCATTTTCTTGTACACCCCTAGTTGACGTATTGAATTTATTCAACTTACCAACTAATCAAAGGGTAAATAACAAGTTGCTTATTAAAATAAATCTTAACTAAATATAGAAAAACAACGCAATTAGTTTTTCTTCGTTGTTCCAAATGAAAGGATTATTGAAAGAGATGTATTATATTTTGGTCCTGCCACGTCATACGTTTCATCAGATGCCACGAGCACATCTGAGCTTACGTGATGACACGTCAACACTATTATTTTTAATGCAAAATTACAATTTCAGGCAAAACTTACAATTAGGCTCATGCAGGCCCATTATCTAGTTATTCAAAGCCCATTTCGAGCTATTTGAAGGCCCTGTTCAACTTATTTGAAGGTGCTTTTCGATTTATTTCGAAATAACTCTAATTCGAGTTATTTAGAATTCTAATTGTACTTGAACACCAATTCTAGGTAAGGGAGGACTCTTAGTACTATATATATGAGTCGCACTTGTCGTACGTAATCATAATTTTCAGTATTCAATTCGAGTTATATAGCCTGAATTCAACCTGGCATCTCATTGCGACTTGGCAGAACAACTTTAATTCGACTTATAATTGCACGCAGTTCGAGTTATTTGAGAGTTCAGTTCGACTTGTTCTGAACCCTCAATTTGACTTGTTTCTCGTGTTGTTTGCACATTTTCGACTTGTTCTATTCGACTATTGTCACGCACAACGATATCTCATATTCCGACTTATCTGACTCAAGCATTGGAGTGCCTTCGCTAGGAAAGCTCCAATTTAGTTCTCGTGTGGTGTTGAGTGCATGTTCCAAACTCAAAAGCTGCTTAAGGATCCAACAGGGACTGAAGCAGTCTGACGTGAAGTGTTGGCAAGTGGACACGTATCCAAACTAAAATACCCCACATCAGTGGCGCCGTCTGTGGGAACCACTAAACGCACTTGAAAACTGAACATCATCACTGATTTAATGGCTCAGAGAAGAGCCACGGAGAAAAACGGAGTAGCCACCAGGGCAAGGTCTCAGTTGGATGAAGATGCCAGAGCTATTGACGCGTCTAAGCACACTTCAAATGCTCCCCTGGACTAACCACGTGGAGGAGCGGAGGAGACAGCAATGCCGCCACCCGAACAACCACTGTTGAATACTGCCTAATTGGGTCAAATTATGCCTGTTATTCAATAAAATATGGTGTCAATGATTGTGCAACAACTAGCAAACGTTTTATTGCCAGTACAGGGCTGATTCGAGGCAATACACTCATTCACGGGCAACAAGGCCCAGTAGAAGGGAACCATCCGGGTTGCCTAAGCGCAGGAACCCTCATTCACAGTACTGACAGAAATGGAAGGGGTATAGCACCGAGCCGCACCACTACAAGGGATGGTGAAGTGAATTCGAAACAGAGAGCATCCGATGTACGACCTGCTGCTAGTCAAGTTCAGATAGCTGGACGAAACCGTGATCAGCCCAACCATATTGGACAAAGAACCAAACCAGTGATTACAGAACACAATCTCTGCATGGAGAAGCCAACTCCATTTTGGGATGCAATCAGTCGACTTACGCTGAAAGAAGGAGTTAATTTACCAGAAACACAAAAGTATTATGGAACTAGCGACTTCGGAAAACATTTTGATGATCTGAAAGAGGAATTACAAATTTTGGGATATTGCAAGAGTCTAAGGGCGAGATTAACTGCCATTAGTCTGTCAGGAACAACTAAGGAATGGTTCAAGAACTTGCGCCCTCAAACAATCGACTCTTTCAAACAATTCAGATAGATGTTCGTTCAGAAATTCTCAACTTAACGATAAAAGAAGAAAGCGCCAAGCCATCTGTTCAACATCTGGAGAAAGAATGATGAAAGTTTGTGGAAGTATCTAGAGCGACTTAACATCGAGATAGAACGAGTGCAATCTCCCACTCCGGATTTAATAATCTCAGTTCTAATGAACCGAAGCAAGAGCAGAAAGTTGATAAAGGTTCTTACATGGGAGGAACCAAAGACTATTGAGATATTATGGACATTGCTCGTCGGGTTACTGATATGGAGGAAGCCGCTCGAAACCAAGATCTGTTGGATTTCACAAAAAATAACAGGGGTAAGGAGAATAGAAATTGGAGAAAGAAAAACAGAGGCAAGGAGAGACGATCATCATTCAAAAGGTTTGACAATTACACGCCACTAAGGAAGGACGTTGCTGAAATCTTTGCAATAGTCAAAGACCGCGGAATACTCAAAACACCCCGGCGTTTAAAGAAACCGAACAAATGAAAGAGTCAAAAAAATATTGCAAATATCATAAACAGAATGGACATTACACAAACGATTGTAAAGCATTGAAGAATGAGATCGAGAGACTCATACATGATGGAAAGCTGATTGAGTTTGTCTTAGAGAACCGGGAATCACGAGAAGACGAATCATCTCGAGATAGAAATAGAAGTCATTCTCTACATGACAAGAAGGACCAACCAAGTTGCATAAAGGGAAATCCAAATGGCGAAAATGAATCGGTTGTCATCGTGATTTTAGGCAGGCCAATTGGGGCTGATTCAGCAAAGAGCACAAAGAGAATCTCTAGAGACATATACAATGATTGTCTGAAGCGTCCACTTACTGATCTTGTCTTCGCAGTAGACAAGTTGGACATGAGAGTCACGTTCGACGATGATGATTTTAAGGAATTGTCTTCACAAGCTCATGATGCTAAGTATTTGAACTGCACGATGGTAGTAAGCATCGTGATTGCAAATCATCCGGTAAAGAGGATCATAGTGGATAATGGGTGTTCAGTAAATATCATATTCATGGTCCCGTTACAACGAATGAAGATGGAAAGTTATGAGATCACATAAATAAACTCGCCTTTGTTGGGTTTTGGGGGAGGTGTAGTGAGGGCTATAGGCAAAGTAATGTAGCCAAACCTCCTTTGGTGAAAATCCCAAGAGGAGAACTTTGAATGTGGAATATCTCATAGTTGAAATACCATTTGCGAATAATGTGTTAATCGGGAGGCCAGCGACCGCTGCATTCATAATCATCAAATCTACTGCTCATCAGAAGACTAAATTCCCGGCATCAGGGAGAGTAGCTGAGATTACTACAAATTATCGTAAATCTTGGAGTTGTTATGTCACATAGACTAAACCAATTAAAGCGAAGACAGATCCTAAGGTTGCAATGATTGGAATACGCATCTGTGAAGCGTCTGAACTTGGGGATCATGGAGATATGGAGATGGTGTTGGTCGCTCAAGAGGATCAATTGCCAAACTTTGAGCCACTGAAGTCGCTAAACTAGAATGTGTTGAAGCACTACACAAATAATTAGAACGAAGTTACCAAATTTCCTTGGGTTGAGTCGCGGACTAGGTCGCTCTCTTTAAGACGTTTCGCGGCTCTGCCCAAGTTGTGCTTGCAGTGTATTAGCCTCGTCGTCCCCAGGATAAAACAGCCCAGAATATACCTCTGTCTCAATCTCCTTTGCACAATAGGAAATTGGAATCTTCCACCTTATAGCTCAGAAACTAATATTTAAAAGAATATTTTTATTGAGAGAAAAAAGTATTCTTGAAGTAAAACACTTTCTTTTAAAATAAGAATTTGGAGAGAGTAAAACTATTTCTTTTCTTTCGTACGAGTTCTTTCTTTTGTTATCTTTCTGTGCCTCAAAACAAATATACGCTAGCCTATTTAAAGAAGAGTTTTATGGTTTGAGATTGCTAAAAATTAGGAGCACTAACGTATACATATTTGAAGAGTTTACATAGTGGGGTTTGATATAAGATTTGAGACTTATCAAATCTTTTACTAAGTCATATATATTATATATGTGTGTGTGTGTCTATATATATATATATATATATATATATATATATATATTTATGTAATTAAAATATTCACTTATTTCAACAATCCCCCACTTGAATATTTTAATAATTTTTTTATTGAGCTATATATAAGTTTGTGCTTAAATAAAGGTGTTAATCAACTTGAACCTTTACATAGTGTTGATGATTTAGATTATACTAGAGTAACTCATAGTTTTGAACTCTATCTCTAACAATATCACACACACAAACCTATCAAGGTGAAGTTCAAAAGCCCGTGCTTTACGGCCATGCACGTGTATCCCAGTGTAGTAAATGCTCTAGAAAATTTGCCCATAATTTTCATAGAAAGCGGCCCCACTTTCACATTCACGTAGGTGAATCTATCAAGAGTACTCCTATAGTTAGGCACTCCACTCAATATAGAGTATAGAATTCATTAAGAGTTTATAATTAACTCAACCTTTAATCGCTGCAGGATTCATGTTTCAAAATCTTTCTTAAAATGGAACTCATAATTATAACATGATTCATCTCTCTTCACTTCATGACTTGTTATTACCCATTGAACCCAGTTCTTGGGATCTCCAGTCTCTAGGTTGGGTTTCTATCATGAGTGATTTATCATTCTATAGGCTTTAGTCCCATTTCTTTAGAGGTTTTATAAACCTTCTCTCTAGCTAGTCCTTTCGTCAAAGGATCAGCCAAATTTTCATCAGAATAAACATGATCCACTCTCACAGCTCCGGTGGAGAGAAACTCTCTAACAGTGCTATGTTTACAACGTATTTGTCGTCTTTTTTCGTTATAGTAACGATTTTGAATCTTTGCAATAGCTGCAGTACTATCACAATGGATCAATATAGCTGGAATCGGTCTCTCCCATAAAGGGGTATCAGAAAGTAAACTCCTCAACCATGCTGCTTCTTCACTAGCTGAAGCTAATGCAATCATTTCTGATTCCATGGTTGATTGTGCCAAAATAGTTTGTTTCTTTGATTTCCAAGAAACAGCTCCACCGGCAATGCTAAATATATTAGATAAAGAAATATTTCCAAGTTCTTGCTTTCACCCTAATCAATCGTAAATAACACAAGAGATAATTATGCAGTTAGTTACCTCATTAATTTCATATTTTGCTCAACATTTGTCAAGTGCACACTGCATTGAATTTTATACAAAGAGTATAAAAAGTAAGATGTTTGAACTGGTCAAAGGATTAAAGAATAAAAATTGAGGAATATTGCAACAAAATGCTTACATAGGAAATCAAAGATTTGCTGATAGCACACAATTTTTATTACCAATCGTCCTCAATAAGTAAAAGTAGTGTTTACTTAGGCAAAAAAAAAATATGAATTATATATTCGAAGCAGCAATATATACAGCTCTTTGTTAACTACAATGTACAGGCACTGCAAATAATCATGGGAGGATTTGCCGATCTATCCCTTGTGTTATGCTAAATTGGTAAATTATCTCCTTATAAAAAATAAATAGGCAAATTACCTCCCATGTGTATAATCATGGTCTAAGCTATATATAATTATTCTTTTGGAGTATAAGGGAATTAGATGAAACACATTAATATCCTAAAAGATGTGTCTTATGTTTGATACTAACGCGCATCTATCATAAATAAAGATGCATAAATTAGAATAAAGTTAAGTCAATCATCAACTACAAATATATACATACACACACACACATATATGTTTCTTTAATCTTTACAAGTGTGTGAATTAACTCAATTTTGAGAAGTTGGACAAATATTTTCACGTCTAGAACTTGAGATAGCAAAAGTCCAATATATATGTGTTAATCTACTAAAGAAATTCTTTTATTTGATTCCCCTTATATATTCAACTACAAATATATACATACATACATACACACACAAACACATTTATCATTATATAAATTGGTAAGGGTTAGTTTCCTTATAATTTTAAATTATAAAAACGAGGCGGGCAGTAAAAAATATTCTACAGACGTTTTAAAAAATAAAACGAAAAACAAATTTATCATTATAATTTACTGGCAATCCTCCAGCAGTCCAACCACTTAAACAAGTTGGATGATGGCTTTAAGAAATTATAATCCATTAAATCGAATTGCAAAGAAAGAACAGAAACAAATAAAGAGAGGAAAAGAAAATTTGAGTGGGAATTTGAATGTGCCTGCAGTTCAAAAATAAACTGTACTGTTCAATTTATTTAGATAAAATGCTTCAAAGAAGGTATATTTCTATACTGCGAACAGTTAGGTTGAGACAAAATTTGCTAAAACATTGCAAAAAATATGTTGACAAGCTACTATGCCTCGTCCCGACCTATCCACTTTTTTTTAAGGGATAAAAGCATTAAACCCTCTATACTTTACTCCATGTTGCACTTTGCCCTCTATCCTTTTATTTTTGACAACTAGCCCCCTGTACTATGGATAAATAAGCATTTTTTCCCATGAGTCGATTTTTCACCATTGGATTTGAACACGTGTCAGCATTTTTTGCCGTTGAATTTGGACCAAGGGGCAAAGTGCTTATTTATCCATAGTACAGGGGGCAAGTTGCCAAAAATAAAAGAATAGGGGGCAAAGTACAATCGAGGGCATAGTATAGGGGGTTTAATGCTTTTATCCTTTTTTTTTAATGAAAGCACCCCCTAAACTTAGAAAAATTATTAGGTGCAGCGGCTGTACGATGACGTGGTATAGCATGTGGTGGAGATTAAATATTATTCCTAAATTATAGGGAAGTAACTTCTCCACACGTCATCCCAACCATGCATTTATATAAATAACCGACTTGCTGCACCACCTCATCGTACAGCTGCTGCACCTACTAATCTCTCCTAAACTTAAGGATACTAAAAGACAAAATTTAAATAAGATATACATTGTGAATGAAATCCTATTGAATAAAAAAGTTGACTAGTTGAGTGAATTAGGATTTAGGAGTACTTTGTGCGAACTAATATACATTTAGTAATTATTAGATTTCTTATTCCAACAACTATAGGACAATTATAAGTAATAAATTTGAAAGATTTAGAGATACATACGAGAATGCAATTTGATTCAAAAGTTTAATAGATTCGGGATTAGTAATATTCGAACCTCAAATATTTCTAATATTTTTCCTTCCACTTGCTACATTCTTAATTCAAATTCTTCACAGTTTCTCATAAAGAATTTCAGATTTTTTGTGAATACAAGCAGTGGAGTGTCAGTCTTTAATCGAAAACCAGTTGCAGATGAGTTTTGGTCAATCGTTGGAAGAACTTGTCATGAATTCGTCCAAGGACACTCAAGAATTTGTTCATGTTATTCAGAAAGTTGTCTCATTGGTAGACTTGGAATGCAAGTAAAATCTTTCGACCATAACTGGCAAGCTAAAAATACACAGTACGATCCAAAGCGTCTTGATGCCGTCAGCATGAGGATCAAGAAACCTAAAACCAGTGCCCTGTTCTTTGATTCTGGAAAGATGTTGTGTACCAGAGCGGAAACAGAAGAATAGTCAAAAAATTCTGCAAGAAAGTTTGCACGGATTTTACAGAAGCTCCGTTTCCCTGTTAAGTTCGTTGATTTCAAGATTCAGAATATTGTTGCTTCATGTGATGTTAACTTTAGCATTCGATTGGAGTCTTTGATGATCGACCAGGCAAAGCATTTACTTTACAACCTGAAATATTTCCTGGATTGATATACAAGATCAAGAAATTGAATTTGAAGGTTATGGTTTCTGTGTCTGGAAAGATAGTGATCGCGGGAACTAGGGTGAAGGACGACATATTAAAGGCTTTTGATATTATCAATCGCATCCTTCATCAGTACAGGGAAGTATAGAGAGAAATGAAGGTATCGAGGCCCGTGGAATTTTATACGAGCAGGGAAGGCCTAAACTGAACCATGTAATTACAAACTTCGTACGCCAAAAGTAGGTGATGTATTTCTTGTCTTATAATTATACCATGATCAATGTTATGAAAATTGATATCCATTTGATCTGGTACTCCAGTTTTAGATTAATGTACTGACTTTCTCAGGGCGAAGGTTTCCCAGTTCTCATAATTTTCTTAATGGAATGATTTAGAGAATTCATTAAATCCAGATTTGCGGCTTTCACTGCGAACATAGGCATGTGAATGGGAAGTTTTCTTAACGATTTATCCATCTAAACGAGCTCTTCAAGTTAGGAAAACTGATGTCAGTTTCGTTTCCCAGTTGCAATTGCGGTAGAGTTGTTTTCTAGACTTGTTTAACAAAGATAAATGACAATGTAGAGTCTTTTCTAGACTTGTAACTTATATAAATTCCGTTGAAACTCAAATCTTTCGCCTGGTTGCTTGCTTATCATTTGAACTTAAACTCTTGTTCATAGCCGTAAAGTCAGACAAACAATATCTTGAGTTAAAAAGATTGTAATGCTGAAGTCTCACAAATAAACTTTTGCCATTGTAATGGAACTTAATAATCTGATGATCAACTTCTTCTTGAACATTGCCACTATAAGAAAAGTATATGATGCTGCACTATTTAAAAGGTTAAAGATTGTTGTATATGTACCTCGAGACCTTAGCACTTCAAGAAAGTGAGCAATTTATATAAGAATCCCCCGTTAACACAGACCTTTCAGTATAAGAGCTCCCAACTAATTTTAGCAGACTTATATTAACTTCAACTCTGTTTCTAAAAAAATAAAAAAAAACTTTGTTTCACAGTGTCCGAATATTTGACTCTTCCATTTCAGTTATTAAAGAAAATTGACAGTTCTTGAACCACATGAAAACTTAATGATTTTGTTTTCTTCTTTTGATGTAGCAAAAGTTGGACGGCAAAGTATAAAATTATATATTTATAATTGAGTATTTAAAGTGCGATTTTCTTCTCAATAGATCTAAGCAACGAATCTTACTTTGGATTTCTCTTTGATTAATAAATAATGGCTAATCATCAGTCAAAAAGACAAACATACCACAATTAGAGAACCTTTTGACCTTCATACTCTCATTTACCAGATAGGTCAACTTAAAGAAAAACAAAGCTCGACTCAGTTGGCTTTGCAAGAACTTACCCAAATTAGGAAAGCATTTAAAAATTATTTACTTGGAAGGGAGTTTAAGATCAGAAATGAGAAAATCAAGTAAAACACACAAGAAACTCTGATATGGAGCAGAACATTTTCAAAAGATATTCATTCAACATAGACATTCATATCCTTGGATTTCAAAAGGCAAACATACCAAACTGGAATATATATTATTAGCATAAACACAGAGCAAACCATCATAATAATATTAAAATCAGACTAATCGAAACTAGAGACAACTCTGTCCATAATATTGGCAACAACATCCTTGGACTCCTTAAGCAACTTGATACTGTTCTTCAACCTCTTCCTTTTATCAGCAACAGAAGGCGACTCCTCCAGCATACGCTCCAATCCGTTCCCGTGAGGCCCCATCAACTCATTAATAATCTCCTTCTCCATTTCTTTGTTCACCAGCTTTTGAACACTGTAAAGCAAATGCAGAGCCATTCCATCCACCATTCTCCTCAACACTATCTTCCAATACGCGCTCATTCTCATTTTCACATCGAACGCATCTTGCACAATGCCTTTATGGGATCTAAGATGAGCAACGTCCAGTCCACCAAATCCAGGAATCTCGATCCATGGTATCCTTGAGTTGTCGTTTATGATCTTCATGAACTCGTCCTGATAAGCCATTAGCTTGCTCCACGAAGCCATGTACTCGGGGTTACAAGTGTAATCAGACAGTTTCTCCATCTCGACAATATCGTTCACCCAATCGAGGGATTGTTGTTTCTTTTTGGAAACTAGGTTTTGTGCTGCTCTTCTTGTGGAGGAAAGGAGTTGGGGGTAATTATCAGAATGTTTCATCAAGACGGAGATGAACACCTTTTCTATGTAGTTCCAAGTTTTCTCGACGAAATCAAAAGGGATCATAGATATCCCGTTCACTTTTCTCTGCAGCAGAGTGAGGAACGCGGTTCGGGGGAGAAAATTAGGGAGACCAATTGCTTTGGTTTCCTCCAAAACATTAATCTCCTCAAGCAAGAAGTTCTTCCCTGGATCATTAACAATGCATCCATTAGATTGCAATTCTTCAGAGAATTTATCGAGCATTTCTGCCATTCTAGCCGTGCAATGCATCTCCGTTACATCAGGATACTCATCGAACTCTCCTTGCAGAAGGATCTTCCTCAAAGATTCTTTACAAGAGCCCAGAATATGCATGAACGTCGTCATGGCTTCAGCAATTGAGGTAAGATGTTTCGGCATTTTTTTCAAATCCTCCAAATTAGCAGAGAGTTTCTCATTGATTTTTCTAACAATATCAGGCAGACACTTAACAATGATAGTAGCCTGAATCTTCACCAACCTTTCAGCCAAAACAGGAATTCCCACCATGGATTTGTTGATCTTCGAAAGAAGGCCATGGGTCTCGAACAACCTCGCCTCTTCAGCCCGAGCTTCCTCATACGACTCGTCCCCAATACGATTGCGAACGCAAACATATCCAAGTCCAATGTTCACATCATCGGCAGTAACTTTCTCCAGCAAACCTTCAGGAGTTTTATCAGCTTTAGTCACAACAGCGAGCGTCCTCTCCCCCGTTTTATCCACTTTCTGCGACATTCTAATGGACTCGCAAGTGGAGAAATCCACGCTCGCCGACAAAACATTCAAGATAATGCTCTCTTCAGGGGTAATAAACTCCATAATGATCTTCGATATCTGCTCGTATATATCCTCAGGCTGCCCGTGGACGGGAACACGCGTAATTCCAGGCAAGTCGACCATCGTAAGATCAGGTACGCCTCTCTTTTTCACAATGAGAGTTAAGGGAGCGTTGGAAATCCCTTTACCTTTGCCAGCAACTTCTTCGGTAGCTAAAGAAATGGCATCGGCAATGTTGTGCTCATCAGTCGGGACAGCTTTGCCGTTGTACTCCAACGAGAGGTTCGGGGTGGGGTCGGAATGATTCTGAAGACGCATAATGAGAGGGACTCTGGTGCAAATGCCCTGGCCTCGGGGGAGACTGATTCCGGCAAGAGACTCGAGAACGCTGGACTTGCCGGAGGACTGATCGCCCACGACGACAATAGTCGGGAGCTGGATGCCTTCTTGCATGATCTTGAGGTGTCGGAGGGTGTCGATGGCATCGAGGAGGGGCCGGATACGGTCGTTGTAGGAAGAAACGATGGGAGCGTCGACAACGGGTATGATCATGGCGCCATTTTGTTCAACTTCTTCTTGTTGGTCTAAATGATTGTTTTGGTGACGGAACATTTGAACTATCGGGTCTTCTGCTACAGAATTGGGAGAAGAAGACATTATTGTTATTACTATTATTATTTGTGTGAGGAGAGTGTTGGTGCAAGGGGGAGAATTTATAGTGAACAATGGAATATTAACAGGCGTCGTTTCTGTTACTTACTCTTTTTGATAAATAAATAATTTATTGACCCAAACAATTAACTTTTTGTTATCATCATCAATTTAATTCACCACTTAGCCTATATATATAGGATCTTGTAGCGTCGTTGCTGGTCGTCTTGTTTTAAAAGTACAGTCAGCAAATAATGAGTTGCCACGTTTCATGTCGCTTTTGATTACGTCGATGTGATGACTTATGGGATTGACGTAGTAATAGGCTACTCGGTTTTCTCTCGTGTGCTTCCTGGTCTCTTCCTACACTTTTCCAATACGCTTATTATATTCTGTCCTATTTATCTGTTTTTTTTTTCCAGTTTTTTATTGTTGCTTTATCAGATTTAAATGATTATAGATATTCTCAAATAAAATTAAAATATTAGCCTATAACTGGATGCAACTTTACTGTTGGAGAACACTATAGTTTGGTATAACTACAAAACCTCCCTTGTAGTTTTAGAAGGTGCGCAGACCCGCCCCTTAAAACTTACTTAAACCTTATAGTTTGGTTCAACCGTAATCAGAAGCGACATGAATAAAATTAGCTTTCCCTCTGAATTTATAACGAATTTCTAATTTTGCCATTGGTCAATAGTGATTTTGACTTCAGTTAGAGTTTTGAACCAAATTACCCTTTATAGAACGATGAGTCGTGTGGTGTACATGATATATGCAATAAGTTTTAGAGGTTGATACAAAGTTTTATACAATTCTTTTTCAAAAACTCAAGTAAAGTTAAAAGGAAAAAACTTAATCTGGAAATTTTTGAATTAGCATTAATAATAGCAATAGTAATTATTATTAATAATAATGAACCAAATCAGATATTGTAAGTTCGTAATTACGTGAGACTGAACATTAATAATAGCAACAGTAATTATTATAATAGTAATGAACCAAATCAGATATTGTAAGTTCGTAATTATGTGAGACTGATAACTTTACTGTGATGATATTGATTTGATCAGAGGCTAGCTCGTTTTTTTCCTTCTTCTAGAAAGCTCATTTCTAGTGTTCCGCCCCATCAAGTAATATACAATTAAATCTTAATGACATATGTAATTTTATGCTATTCAGACCTAATCTTCATTTACCAAACAATTTTTTGATACTCCAAATGGAACAAACTGCTTTTATTTTTTTAATGACCTCTCAGAAACTTGTCCAAAACAATCTAGATATGACCAAACAAATTTTCTTTAATTTCATTATCAGTAACCTATTAATTAATATAATTATACACATAACTTAATATATAACTCAAAGCAAAATGCACACTAATTAAATTAGGTATTCTTTTAAACCATAATACTTAGAACAAGTCTAAACTTAAGTTACAAAGCCTGGGAATGAATCCTTACTCCTTAACCCTCAAGAAACAATTATTACGAAAACAAACCTCAAGAAACAAAAGCATTTTTAGAAAAGCTGTGCACCTACTTATTGGTCCTATAAAAGTAAAAAAGTCATATAACATGTTTTTTCCTTTTCTTTTGGTACGGAAGGGAAGTTGGCGGGACCTAAAGTAAATTGAAGGCATCTTTACTAGAGGTAACCAAGTGGTTTCATCTAAAATAACTTACCTTACTTGTAAGTTATACTTATCATTTATGCCAACAAATAGTTAATTTCAGATGAGAAGAACTATATATAAAACAATTCTTGGATTACTAAAATTTATTCAGTCCTTCTATATCCCTCTCTACGATAAAGATTAAGATCATAACTATTTTATATTGATTTATAGCTACCAAGGCATATATAGGAATCGCGTGCAAGGCGTAGTTAAGTGTTAAGAATATTCAGTTCTAATGTTTTATTTTAATATAATTTATGCTATTTCATAAATTGAAATTGTTGAAGACTATTCAGTTCTAATGTTTTATTTTTATATAATTTATGCTATTTCATAAATTGATATTGTTTAAGAACCTTCAAAATGTTCCCGAGTTATCTAAGTTGGTCTTGCCGAACCAAAGTTACTAGCTAATAACACGCAATGCAATCTCCTTAGAGCATTGAACTTACAAAACCATTATCCTGATAGAGATATTTGACAAATTATTAATCAGTTGCTTTGAGAGAGCAGTTAATAAATAATGAACTTTTATTTGTACTGCTACATAGCCTACATAATATCTAACTTTTCCTATAAGACTCTGATAAATTAATGATTTGAACAAATTAAAAAAAACGCACTGGATAATATTCATTTATATTAAATACGCATGCTTATTACCAATTTTACTTGAAGCATCCATCCAAATCTCAATTAGTAGTAGTAAGAATTAATCGGATGAAATTGCTTAACAAATTAATCCATTAAAGTCTGCAAAACGACCTCATCTCCATGAGTCCTGTTCCCTAACTTTTTAACTAAGGCAAATAAAAAAAGCAACTTTAGTATATATACAAACTGAATACAAGGGCACCTTATCACCCACGAGTTTTGTTCCAAAATTCGCTAACACTATGGAAAATCAAAGAACCGATTTCTAAATATATACAAAATAAATTCAACGCATGAATAAATATTAATAAATGCTCAAAATATAATTGATTTAGTGATCAGCAAACAAATAAATGTTTAAAAGGCTAGATAAACCACATAGCGCGACGACTGCAAACTTGTAACCTTTTTTATTTATTTTTTTATTTTTATAAGCAAACAACTTTACTGGGACGAATATAATTTTACGAATTTCAACTTTTGGCTAGCTAAGTTATTCCAAGTGTAAATTTATGTTAGTAAGCTAGCCCTTTTGACCATGTATGAATCTTATTTCTCTTGCATGCACCTTAACGACAACAAAAAGAAAAGTAGTCCCCTAACAAAATACCATAGTCTTGGCAACCAAAAAGTGCCCGAAGAGGAGATTTCAGCAACTAATTGAGAAAATTATGACTGTAGTAAAAATCAATTGTATTTGACGCAATTCTTGGCACTAGATAAACTTGAAGAATCAATTATATAATCAAAGATACTCGATAATGAGATGATGGATCTCAGGTAAAAGTCACGAATGAATGCTCAACGTAATATTCAACATTTAAGTGAAATCAGTCTGCAAATCTAACGATGAAAACATGACATATCAAACACATAATATTAGAACAACTTGAACTATTTATAACAGATGAATTAAGTAAGAAAAGTAAAAAATGAATCCAGAAAAAAGAGCAGTCTAATATTGAACAGTATCTATTTCAGAAAAATTAACATAATAAAAAACCAGATGCACAAATGTACAAAGATTCGAGCTTGACCTGGTATCAAGTCAAATTACAAAGATATTTATTAGTTCAACTTTTGTCTCTGTAACTCATGTAATAGAGTACTTGATCTCTACATGTGATAGTATTGACCTCCTACTACTTGAATGGGTGTTTGTATCTATCTGAAAGGCAAGAAGGCTAATTCTCATTTTGAGTTGATCGCGAACTAAATCAAGTATATATCAACAGTAAAATGATGAAAAAGTTTATTTGAACTAATATTGAAAATCTTTATAAGTAAGGAACACGAAAGCTTATTTTCTTACAACACTGGCTCAAGAAAAACTTAACCAATTACTACACAAACAATTGAACATAAAAATAACGTACTAAAGAGATTCAGAAGCAGTCGAATTACGATTTAGTTTGTTTATGAACTACCAATTATTGCCGTACAAAATGTGCATTACATTCCTATATTCCAAATGAGTGGAATATGGAGAAAGACTATTTTGAACAATAACAGAAGAGTTATTGAATAAAACTAATAAATAGATATCCAACATGTCATCATAAACTATCAACATATTGATATTAGCCAATATGTTATCACTGAAACCATCTTACAGATTACAAAATCAAAAGATTTCAAGCACAAATGCTGGTATACAGACCTTATAGATACACGACCAACGGTGGTTATTTAATCACTGCAACCAGCAAACTACGTCTAAACTAGAGTGGCTCAAGTATTGCTCTCATGATCAAACTTGGATTTTAGTAATGCATACAAAACTGGTTTCATGTTCTTTCTCGGATGTACTTGTAAGAGTTATCAAGAACTACAGCCTAAATGAAACAAATATTAGAAGATTGAATCTCAAAACAGTATGTAATGTGAATTGAAGCAGTGGAACGAAAAAACTGAAATGATAATGGATATTCATATTGTGGCATGATGCATGCTTACCGTGTTATCTAATTAATAAAGTTGGCAATTTGGCATTATGCATTTTAGCTCTTCTTGATACCAAAACACCAAGCCAAGTATAGAATTATGACAGAGATATAACTCAAAATGACATAATTTCTGAACCCAAAAGCAAGAGAATTAACCCAAATAAAAGAATGAACATAACCATTATACATTAACTGTGGCAGGATCTCAGGGAAACTAAGACTTGCATAAAGTTCATTTCCAAAATTGTGTATTTTAGTTATGACCGTTGAAAGCAGAATTTCCAAATAAGGAAACCCGCTCCTCAACGCCTGAACCTATTTAAGTAGATGAGTGAATTCATTTTCACTCACTTGATTCATTCACCAATTTTCCCCTGATTAGATTAGGGTTCATCTCAATCGTTTGGTTCTTCAAACACTCATGTAACTCATGTAACATTTGATTTTACAATCATTCAATAAGATTCAACCGTTTGATTTTCGTTGTTGATCTCTCTGTTCAATCTGATCGTGTTTATCTCTCAATTGATCGGATCATTCACCTCAACATGGTATCAATCGCATGGGTAACGAGTTCCTAATCTCTGCTTCTGCACACTTTGATCTGTTGATTTGCTGTTGATTTGTTCGATTAATTGATCGTCTCGATCGATTTTTGATTCTATTGATAAAGAATGACCTCATCTGCGTCTGGTTCTGCCTCTGCTCCGGTTTTGACTAAAAATCCAAGTGAGGATTCTACATCTGTCTATTTCTTAGGATCGCATGATCACACTGGATCGTCAATTGTTGGCGACATTTTCACAGGGAAAAACTATATTTCGTGGAGTAAGGGTATTATTATGGCCCTGAATATTAAGAATAAAATCGTTTTTATCGATGGTACTTTGCCTAAACCTACTGCTGATCCTGTTATGATAACGTGTTGGATTAGAGCGAACAATCTTGTGTTGTCTTGGTTGCTGAATTCAGTGTCGAAGGAATTGCGTCAGAGTTTGCTTTATTTTGATTCGGCATTGGATTTATGGTTAGAATTGAAGACACGGTATGATAGATCCGATGGATCTCGTGTTTATCAGTTGCAGAAATCACTCTCAACGATTTCTCAAGGAACTTCTTCTATAACTGATTATTATAATGTGTTTTGCACTCTTTGGGATGAGTTCGTGACACAGAGGCCAATCATTGCATGTACTTGTGGTGCATGTGTGTGTAATATGAACAAGAAGATGCTGGATTTACAGCAATACGATTGTGTTTTGAAATTTTTAGTTGGCCTTAATGATTCTTAATCAGCCTTGAGGAGCCAAATCTTGTTGCTATCTCCTCTGCCTGTGTTGTCTAAAGTATACTGTATGTTACTTCAAGAGGAGAATCAGAGGGATTTATATGTTAACACATCATCTACTGATACTTTGGCTATGTTTACAAGACACCAAAACTTTCAAGATTTCAAAAATAAACCTCAGTTTCCTAATCAAGGAGGTCCTTCTAAGAATTTCAAGACTTTTGAGCAAAGCTGAAAAGAAGAAGCTGCTTTGTTCCCACTGTGGTTTCAGTGGGCACACTGTTGAGAAGTGTTTTCAGATTATAGGATATCCCCCTGGTTGGGATGGTCCTACTGGTAAAAGGCAAAACACAACCTATAACTCTGCTGCTAACTCTGTTGTTTCTGATCCTGTAGTGTCTACTGATTCTCAACAGTCTAAGTCTCATATTCCTGCTTCAAACCAAGAGCTCTTTGATCAGTTCATGGCTTTCAAACTAGCAAGGGAACATCAAGTTGCTGCAACTCCTATGGATGGTGTTCAACACTTTGCTGCTACTGCTACAACAGCAACTGGTAATAGTATTGTTCTTGCTTTAAACTCTAAGTCTATTTCTGCTCAAACAGCTAAAGATTCTTGGATTTTAGATTCTGGGGCTACAGACCATATGGTTGGTCATTTAGATTGGTTTATTGAACCCCCTTATCATGTTAATGTTATCATTCATCTTCCTAACAAAAGTCACACTCTTGCTACTTTTAAAGGCAAAGTTTGTTTATTGAGTACTCACATTCTTGCAGATGTGTTATATGTTCCTAGCTTTACTCATAACTTACTTTCCATTTCCAGCTGACTAACTCTACTAATATTTCTTTGTTCTTCTCTCGTTCTATATGTTTGCTACAGGACTCAGTCACAATGAAGATGATTGGTTCTGCTAGTCAGAGAGACAATCTCTATATTCTGCATAATTCTGATATTGTTCAGCATATGTCTTGTAACATTGCTGTTAAGAATAATGCCAATGTTTGGCCCCAAAGATTAGGTCATGCTTCTTTTGAGAAGTTATCTCATATTCCTTCTGTTGGTACTCTGAATTGTAATAATTTCCATTGTGAAACATGCCATTTAGCTAAGCAGAAAAGACTCTCATTTCCTATAAGTACATCTGTCTCTACTACTGCTTTTGCTCTAGTGCATTTTGATGTTTGGGGACCATATTCAGTAACTTCCCATGATGGTTTTAGATATTTTTTAACCATTGTTGATGATTGCACTCGAGTTACTTGGGTTTGTATGTTGAAAACCAAAGCTGATGTTAAACAATACCTATTTCAGTTTTGTAAGATGGTTTCAATTCAGTTTTCAACTAAAGTAAGAGCCATAAGAACTGACAATGGCACAGAGTTCATACTTAAAGATTTTTATGCTAAGTTTGGAATTGAACACCAAACTAGCTGTGTTGAAACGCCCCAGCAAAACGGCTTAGTTGAGCGCAAGCATCAACACTTGCTGCAAGTTGCAAGATCACTCAAATTTCAGTCTAACTTACCTATTGAATACTGGAGCAATTGCATATACACTACAGCACATTTGATAAACAAGCTCCCATCATCTGTTATTTCCAATAAAAGTCCTTATGAGTTGCTTTACAACAAACCACCTGACTATTCTGTTTTGAAGGTTTTTGGATGCTTAGCATATGCTTCCACTTTAACAGCACACAGACTGAAATTTGATCCCAGAGCAACAAAGAGTGTCTTTCTGGGATATCCTAAAAGTACAAAGGGTTATCTACTTATGGATTTATCTTCTAAGAAGTTGTTCATTTCTAGGAATATTATGTTTTATGAAGAGATTTTTCCTTTCAAAGATAATTCTCACAAGTTTACTGCAGATACTCCAGATCAACATATTTGTACATATTCTTTCATTAATCTGCATAATACAGCTCACCAAGTACATCAGTACTTCGAGCAAGATTATAACAATAATCATCTTCAAGAAAATTCTGAACATAGTTCCAACAACAATCAAGAGTATCAGATGCCTGATACACTAGATTTGTTTCAAACAACTGGATTGGACAACTCTTTTATCCAAGATTCTGCTACTTCCAATATTCCTGCAACTCTACCTTCACCATCTCATAATGTCACTCAAAGCCATGGGAGTGTGCAACACAACAGTGTTGCACCAGGTATTCCTGAACCTCAAGTTCCTGATAACACTGTTATAAGAAAATCTGCTAGATCCTCTAACCCTCCAGCTTATCTCAATGCTTATAACTATACTTTACCTGGATCTTTACACAAATCTAATGCTATTATGAGAGGCAAACAATACCCTATCAGTGACTTCTTATCTGATGCATGCTTAGGTCCAACACATAGAGCTTTTACAGCTGCAATATCTGAAATAGTTGAGCCTAAAACTTTTACTCAAGCAAACAAAGTTCATGAATGGAGAATGGCAATGAAGAAAGAACTTGATGCATTAGAAAAGACAAATACATGGCAGCTAGTTACCTTACCTCCTAACCATCATTGCATTGGTTGTAAATGGGTATACAAAGTGAAATATAAAGCTGATGGTAGCATAGAGAGATACAAAGCAAGATTAGTGGCAAAAGGTTACACACAAGAAGAAGGATTGGACTATTTTGATACCTTTTCCCCTGTTGCTAAATTGACTACTGTTAGAGTTGTTCTTGCATTAGCTGCTTCTTTTAACTGGCATTTACATCAACTAGATGTCAATAATGCATTCCTACATGGTGATTTAGATGAGGAAATTTATATGAAACCTCCACCAGGATATTGTGATTCTAAGGACTCGAGTATGTCTTCTAAAGAAGAGTCTATATGGCCTTAAGCAAGCTTCTAGACAATGGTTTACTAAGTTAACCAACTGTTAAAAACATATGGTTATGTTCAAACCACCTCAGATACTTCTCTGTTTATCAGACAAACATCAGATTCTATAACCATACTTTGTGTTTATGTTGATGATATCATATTAGCAGGGAATAATCTTAAGAAAATCACCAACATCAAACAGCATCTTGATGATCAGTTTACTATAAAGGATCTGGGGAATCTCAAATACATACTGGGAATTGAGGTGGCTCGAAACAAAGATGGTCTCAGCATTTGTCAAAGAAAGTATGCCCTTGACATACTAACTGAAGCTGGATATCTTGGTTGCAAACCAAGTACTACTCCAATGGACTCAAAAGCTAAACTTCATACCTCAGACTCTGCTCTACTTGAGGATGCTTCCATCTCTAGAAGACTTGTGGGCAGATTATTATACCTTACAATCACAAGACCTGACTTATCTTTCAGCATTCAGTGCCTCACTCAGTACATGGCTAAACCTACTGTCTCACATCTGGCTGCTGCACACAGGATATTTAGATATTTGAAAGCTACTCCAGGAAAAGGATTACTTTACAAAGCTAATTCAGAAGTTCACTTAAAGGGGTATTGTGATAGTGATTGGGCAGGCTGCATTGAAACAAGGAGGAGTATAACTGGATACACTATATACTTGGGTAACTCACTCATCTCATGGAAGGCTAAGAAGCAACAAACGGTTAGCCGCTCATCTACTGAAGCTGAATATAGAGCCATAGCAGCAACAACCTGTGAAATTCTATGGCTCAAGCAACAACTGAAGGAGCTTCATATCACTTCTACCAAGACCCCTCTCCTGTTTACAGACAACAAGAGTGCCTTTTGCATTGCAAACAACCCTGTCCATCATGAACGCACAAAGCACATCCAGATTGATTGTCATTTTGTGAGGGAGAAGATAAAGGACAAAGAGCTCAACATTCTGCACATTCCAAACACACATCAAGTAGCTGACATCTTGACAAAACCTCTGCCTTTGAGTTCCTTCACCAACATGATGTCCAAGATGGGCTTAATCAACACTCACGCCCATCTTGAGGGAGGCTCTTAAGATATTAAATATTGATTAATGAAATATTTCCATTTATAGAAATATTTCATATTTTAGTTATGACCGTTGTAAGCAGAATTTCCAAATAAGGAAACCCGCTCCTCAACACCTGAACCTATTTAAGTAGATGAGTTGAATTCATTTTCACTCACTTGATTCATTCACCAATTTTCCCCTGATTAGATAGGGTTCATCTCAATCATTTGGTTCTTCAAACACTCATGTAACTCATGTAACATTTGATTTTACAATCATTTAATAAGATTCAACCGTTTGATTTTCGTTGTTGATCTCTCTGTTCAATCTGATCATGTTTATCTCTCAATTGGTTGGATCATTCACTTCAACATTAAATATTGATTAATGAAATATTTAATATCTTAAGAGTAAAGATCCAAAAACTATGAAATAAGTTACGAATTCAACAGTTTTGAATATAGATTAACTGTTTAGCACTTGGCAAATTTCAACTGTAATGTTGATTCTTTAAGTAAAAACAAAAAAAAATCTGTATCAAGGGAGTAATATAACTATTAATATGAGATGCATTTCCAAAATAGTCAAAATGCGTCTAGGTAAATATAAAAAGAGTATGGATGTGTCTAGAGTAATCCATACTTATCTAGTTTAAAAATATTCCTCGAATAATTCTAGAGAAGTCTTATAAATTATCTTATAAGAATAATCTAGATTAGTGGGGTGGAGGAGGGTCTAGAATTATCCATCCTCACCTATAAATACCACATAAGGGTGAAGTTTGTAATCAAGTAAAAAATTTGGAAGTACAATCTATTGAAGTTGGAGATAAGTACTTCATTCCATAAACACCATTCTATACAATACTAAACTTTCTACACTTTCCCTACAAATTCTAAAACACTTCTATTTCTAATATCCTATAAACACCAATATCAAAGTGAAATCAGAGCTTGTTTGATCTAGAACGGGCGTAATGGCTTCCTCTCGCATGTCGGAATCAATTCCATCGTTCGATGGCAAAAACTACGACTATTGGAGCATTCGGATGAAGACATGTCTCGAGTCTCATGATCTTTGGGATTTCGATGAAGAAGGCATCACTATTTCTAAAAAAGATGGCTACGAGTCCTCCTCAACTCAGGTAAGTTCAATAAAACTTAAGACAAAATATGCAAAAGCTCTTTTTCTTCTTCAACAAGCTATCGCCGAAACTATCTTTCCAAGAATTAGCAATGCCCAAACAGCAAAGCAAGCTTGGGACACCTTAAAGGAAGAGTTCCAAGGCAATGCTAAGGTTAAAACTATTAAATTACAAGGCTTTAGAAGAGATTTAGAGAATCTACAAATGAAAGATTCGGAGCTAGCCAAAGATAATTACTCGAAGATCATGGAGATTGTTAACCAAATGAGAGATTAAGGAGATGACATCTCCGATCAAAGAATTGTCCAGAAGATCTTGATCAGTTTTCCCGAGAAGTATGATCCAATCATAGCAGCTATTGAAGAATCGAAGGATCTCTCAACCATGTAAATAACAGAATTAATGGGCTCCTTAGAAGCTCATGAGCAAAGATTGAATAGGCGACAAGAAGGTTCACTTGAGAGTGCCTTTCAATCAAAGCCCAACGTGAAGAGTAAGAAATCAAGAGAATGAGGAGACTACGGGGATGGAACAAAGAAGAAAACTCAAAGCGTGAAGAGAATAAAGGTGAGTACCCCCTTGCCGTATATGAAGAAAGAAACATCACTTGGAAAAAGATTGCTACCATCGAGAAAAGCCACAATGTAGAAACTGTAAGAAGTTCGGGCATGTAGAAAAATATTGCCGATTAAGAAAAATCATCAGGCTAACTATTCAGGGAATCCAAAAAGAAGAATGAACACCTATTCTATGCATACCAATCTGCAACCGAGAAGAAAGATGAGATTGGTATATCGGCAGCGGATGCAGCAACCATATAAACCCACTTTACTCCAATTACTTCTTTGTTACTTGGACGATCAACCAACTCCCAAGTTTAATTATTTTCTATCATTTTAATCTCCTCTTCCATAGCTTTAACCTGAACTTTTTTCTTTAGATGCTGCTTCATAATTAGGTGGTTCCAAGACAGTAAAATCGCAAGTTTCATTAATATCTTCTAAAGATTTCATCCTTAGTTGTGGAGATTCTGGTGAAGAGTCTAGCTGTCTTGGAGTACTAGATTTTGAAAAGGATTTAGGAGTCGTACCTAGACTATCTTCTCCATCATCTTCTTCTTAATTTTCCGCTAGTAAAGGTGTAGGTATCCATTTCTTGTCCATATTCTCCGTCTGCCAATTCCACGCAACTTGCTCGTCGAACTCATCGTCACGGCTTGTAACAAGCTTTTGAGTCTCAAGATTATAAATTCTGTATCCTTCCGACTGAGAGCTATAGGCAAGGAAGATACCTTTTTCCGTCTTGCCTTCTAGCTTGTGCCTCTTTACTGATGGAATATGGACATAACAGATATATCCAAAAAACTCTTAGATGTTTGGCTGAAGGCTTCTTTCCAGACCAAGCTTTGATTGGTGTCTTGTTGAAAACAATTTTCGTCGGACACCTGTTGAGTAGATAGACTGATGTATAGACAACCTCTGCCCAGAGATTCTTTGGCAATCCTTTCTCAGCGAGCATTGATCTTTCCATCTCCATGACTGTCCGATTCTTTCTTTCAGAAACTCCATTTTGTTGTAGAGTGTAGGCGACTGTAAGTTGATGCTCCATTCCTTCATCTTTGCATAACCTGTCGAATTCTTTAGAGTTGTATTTCGTACCTCGGTCACTCCTCAACTTTTTAATCTCGTGACCACTTTGTTTTTCAACAAAGTTTTTGAATCTTTTGAAAATTCCAAAAACTTCTAATTTTTCTTTGAAGAAGTAGACCCAAGTCATTCTTGTATAATCCTCTATAAAGAGGATAAAGTACCTGTTTTGACTTAGGGAAGGTGTTTGCATTGGCCGCATACATCAGTGTGCACAAGCTCCAAAATTTGTGTAGCACACCATGCTTTCTCCGTTAGAAATGGTTGTCGATGTTGCTTCCTATGCATACATCCTTCACAAACATTCTCCTTCTTCTTTATATGGAAGAAATCTCGCATCATATATTTTCTGATGAAGTAGTCCTATGGCATTGAGATTATAGTGTCCGAATCTCGGATGCTAATAAGTTTGTGTCATTAAGTTGGGCCACCATAGATTTTTGCTTCGGATATTGCCAGTGAATTGAGAAATTTCTCTTTCTTCCCATTTTCACTTCACCAATTTTCATATTATTTTTCACATCATAAATTTGACAGGAATCTTCCTTAAAGTATAGAATTTACCCATTCTCCATCATTTGGCCAACACTTAGTAAATTTTGATCAAGACTTGGTACTAGGAGAACATATCGAATATAGCGTGTACCTTTCTTTGTATCAATGGCGATTGTGCCCTTTTTCTTTTGTCTCCACTAGTTCTCCATTGCCCATCTTAACTTTAGTCTTGATCGAGGTATCGATATCGCAAAATATCCTTTTATTTGACGCCATATGGTTGTTGCATCCGCTGCCGATATACCAATCTCATCTTTCTTCTCGGTTGCGGATTGACATGCATAGAAGAGGTGTTCATTTTTCTTTTGATTCCCTGAATAGTTAACCTGATGATTTTTCTTAATCGGAAATATTGTTCTACATGCCCGAACTTCTTACAGTTTCTACATTGTGGCTTTTCTCGATAGTAGCAATCTTTTTCCAAGTGATTTGTCTTTCTGCATATACGGCAATGGGGGTACTCACCTTTATTCTCTTCATGCTTTGAGTTTTCTTCTTTGTTCCATCCCCGTGAGTCTCCTCATTTTCTTGATTTCTTACTCTTCATGTTGAGCTTTGATTGAAAGGCCCTCTGACGTGAACCTTCGTGTCGCCTATTCAATCTTTGCTCATGAGCTTATAAGGAGCCCATTAATTCTGTTATTGACATGGTTGAGAGATCCTTCGATTCTTCAATAGCTGCTACGATTGGATCATACTTCTTCGGAAAACTGATCAAGATCTTTTGGATAATTCTTTGATCGGAGATGTCATCTCCATAAGCTCTCATTTGGTTAACAATCTCCATGATCTTCGAGTAATAATCTTTGGCTAGCTCCGAATCTTTCATTTTAGATTCTCTAAATCTCTTCTGAAGCCTTGTAATCTAATAGTTTTAACCTTAGCATTGCCTTGGAACTCTTCCTTTAAGGTGTCCCAAGCTTGCTTTGCTATTTTGGCATTGCTAAGATAGATTCGACGATTGCTTGTTGAAGATGAAAAAGAGCTTTTGCATATTTTGTCTTAAGTTTTGTTAAACTTATCTCACCTGAGGAGGACTCGTAGCCATCTTGTTTAGAATTAGTGATGCATTTTTCAACAAAATTCCAAAGACCATGAGACTCGAGGCATGTCTTCATACGAATACTCCAATAGTCGTAGTTTTTGCCAATTAAAAACGGAATTGATTACGACATGCAAGAGGAAGCCATTAAGCCCGTTCTAGATCGAACAAGCTCTGATGCCACTTGTTAGAATATAGAAGTTTGATATTGGTATTTATAGGATAGTAGAAATAGAAGTGTTTTAGAACTTGTAGACAAAGTATAGAAAGTTTAGTATTTGTAGGAAATGATGTTTATGGAACGGAGTACTTATCTCTAACTTCAATAGATTGTATTTCAAATGTTTTGCTTGATCACAAACTACACCACAATGGTGCATTTATACGTGGGGGAAGATTTCTCTAGAACTTCATCACAACATCATCATCTAGAATAATCTTTACTAGATATTTCTTAAGACTTCTCTAGATTCATCACTTAATCTTATTGTAGACTAATCTCATGGATATTTTTCAAAACTTATCAAGAAATATTCCTGAAATATTCTTAAGCTAGTAAGGTGTGGAAGACGCTAGTCATATCCACACTCTAAATATATTATTCTAGATATATTTAGACTAATTTGAAATATTATAGAAATGCATCATATCTAAATAAACCTCCATACACTTATGTTTCTTCTTCCCATTTGGTTCTTAATTTCAAGCTCTATATACGACTTTCTTCGCTCCAAAACCAAAATGTCATTTTGATAGTTTCTACTTTCTATATGCTCTCAATTCACTCTAAATTATCTATGTCCTTTTCAACTAATGATTTTCTTTAACTTACTAATTTACCCTTCTAGATACGTTCAACTCTTGGATCGCTGAGAACCACTTAAATAATTAATGATTTATCTTACGAATGGTAAAGTCCTTGCATTCTGTTAGCGGGTATTTTTTAGTTCATTCTTTTACGCTTTATTACTTTTGTACTTAATTAATTCTATTCTTAAATATTTGAGATCTAATTCTGTTAAAACAAAGCTCAACTAAAAACAAAAGAAGATTTACTATTGTTTTTCCTTTGTTATCTTACTTACGAGATATCGATTCAGTAAAAAAATAGTTTGCTTGGATTTCCTCTTCAAAAGCAGTTATTTAAGATAAATAATATAAATGCTTAAAACAGTTTAGAGAAGACGAGTGTAGTTCATACAGTTAAATTATGAAGAGAGCAAGAAAAAGTCCTTACATATTGGGCAGTTTTAAATTACTTTGCTAAAGTTTAAGGTTTGTCGTAGTCTTACTACCCATTTTATCTTTACTTGAGGTTCAAAGATATAATTGAATCAGTTAAGTTAAAAGTTTGTACAAATATAAGAGTTGAGCATCTGATTTGCCTAAAAATCCACAAATTCTAGAATTAATCCATGGTAAATGATAACCTAGCAACAACAAATTTAGTTGTCGGATTTAAATGGTTTCAAATAAAACTTATTTTTTTTTCATGTATGTATTGGAAATAAAATAATTTCAAGATTAATTTCATTTATTTTGTTATTCTTTACATCGTACCGATTTATGGATAAACTTAGGACATGTTTGAAAACAATTTTTAGCATATATTAGGGGTGCTTGTGTAACATTAATCCAATCTAATATGTTGTTTGAAATCCTAGTTTCAATCTAGGGTCGGGCCTATTGAAACCATCTGTCCTTGGATTATGGCCCTTTTATAATCCTACATAGGTGAGCCCATCTTATAATATATAAATGATGTAATTTACTTATAATAGGAGATAACGTTAGTTACTATCCAGCGAATCAAACAACACAATGGTCGATTGAATCAGACCTATTTTACCATGCCATATTCTAATATATCCTAATCCAATCTGACTTTTCAAACATGCCCTTAATCTTGATGGACATGTATCTTGACATACATGTATTTTAACATACATGTATTTTTATATACTTTTAACTATGTGATGTGAGGTATTTTCATCTAGATATGTGTCAACTCGTCAACGCTCCACATCAGACTGTTTTAGTCCCTGCTGGATCCTTAAGCATCTTTTGAGTTCAGAACATGCACTCAACACGACACGTGAACTAAGTTGGGGCCCTCCTGTTGAAGGCACTCCTATAAGTCAGATAAGCCGGAATATGAGACTGTGTTATGCAAAACAAGTCGAATTTGAACAACTCGAACAAACAAGCAACTCGAATAAAGCTCTTGAACAAGTCGAACTGAGTGCTAGAACAACTCGAAGTGAATACTCAAAACAACTCGAATTGGGCAATGATTTAAGTCGAATTAGATCTATTCTATCAAGTCAAACTAGATCGCCAAATAAGTCTAATTCGATTTGAACAACTCAAACTGGAAGCTATTAGAAGGTGATTATGTACCTCATAATGACGATTAGGGCTTGTATTAATAGCCATAAGCTTCTTTAATTAGCTAGAATTGTAGTTTTCAAACAATTAGGATTGCAAACAAGTCGAATTAGAGTTGTTTCAGACAACTCGAATTGGACCGTCAAACAACTCATATTGAGCCTTCAGACAACTTGAATTGGGCCCAACAAGTCAAATTGGGTCTTTCAACAACTCGAATTGGGCCGGGAGTAGAGTTTTGCCTTGAATTGCCATTTCACATTCAAAATAATAGTTGCGGACGTGGCATAAAGTAGTACGAGATGCACTTGTGGCATCGTATCACTGGTACTAGAATGTATGACGTGGCAATACCGAAATATGGTACATCACTATGTATCAAGGCCATGAATAACGTGTATGAGAAATGAATATGAATTTATTACGGTACATGAAGTAGGATTATGTGGCTAGTGGTATTCCTACACTGGAGAAGGAAGGGTCTTGGATCCTCCTATAAATAGCTCAATTGGTCTTACAAGTGAGGCATGCAAAAAATATTGTCTAGCTGAAAATAGAAAGCTAATCACTTGTAGAAAACTCTCTATATTATAATATCTATTTTATTTACTTTTGAATATTAAGAAGAAGTCTTGATGGAGGTCTTCAATTCAAAGGAGGAAGAAAGTCTTCAAGGAGAGCTTCAAGTCTAAGGAAAAAGACGGGTCAAGTTGCGTTTGGAACTTCAAGGAGATTTTCAAGTCAAAAGAGATAGGACGTGGTTCAAGTTGATTTTGGAATAACAAGGAGTCTTCAAGTCTAATCAAAAGGAGGTGGTCAAGAGAATATCTACTTCCAGTAACTTTTATATGTTTTATTTATTCATTGAGATTAAATAAGAGTTATATGCATTGCTTACATTAGTATGGTTGGTCATGTGAATTTTGATATGAACTAAATTCTTTTTATGGTGATTTGAAGCTCAACGTAGAATTTCTCAACCATTTTTTAGATTAAGGTTCAACTTGGTTCCCAAGAAAATAGGGTAAAGGAAAACAAATAGGGGAAAAAATATTTTCGAGGTATTAGGTAACACGAGAATTTACTGAAAAAGAAAGGAAATTATCTGAAAGATAGGAAAATCTGTTCTTAACTTAAAAAAGTTAAACAAATCATAAAATCTTTCCTAAGCCTATCTTCATATTCTCTCCAAAGAAATAAGAGGAATTTCAAAAACATCAAGATACTAATTTTTAGTATTTTGTCTCACTTATATAGTCTGTGCGCAAATGTCTCACTTTTATATTTTTCCACCACTATTAAACCAAAGACTCTTATTCAAAAATTTAATATTATCATCAAATTTTAACGTTTAAAATTGTATTATATAATAACTATTTTTCCTTTTATCCTACCATGTATTATAATATTCTTTCATCTCGAGTGTATTAGTTTAATTAAAAGAATTTAATTGAAGTACAATGTATTTCAAAAATTTAATTATTTCAGTGGTGTAGAGAATTTACCAAAAAAAAAAAGTATTGAAAGAAAATTAATAATTTAATGGAATGCTGTTAAAAATGTTCACATGATTTAAGTTTTGAAACGAAATAAAAAAATTTCAAATTTAAAAGATACTTGCACAAAAATATTTAGTGTAACCATTTTCCTGAAAAATCCACAATAATGCTAAACACATGGAAAACAAAGGAAAATTTTTCATAAAAATTTTCCTTGAATATCTTATTTTCCACATTCTTCCCTCATTTATTTTTCTCTTTCCCCATCTTTTGGGGAACCAAATTGAGCCTAAATAAAGTCAGTAGTTGATACATTAAAAGAATAACTAGACTTGAACAAATAAATAGCACACTCTACACTCTTGAAAAATTCAATCATGCTATTTACACATGTTCAATTTTACAGTTCAATAATTAACCATAATTATTCAATCACTTTATTACTTATTTGCACACAACTATTAAGCCAAACATGATTTAAATATGTAATATTTTTATTTATCGAAAGCATAAAACATGTAAAAGAACTACTATACAATAAATTATTTATAACTTATTAAAAAAATTATACGATGTCTTTGTGTGTGCCCAAGTTGTTAGTAAGCATGAAAATGGGGTAGGAAACATAGAGGGATGGGTCACGTACGTTCTAATGTTAGAATTTACATCTCCTAAAGTTGTATATCGCCAATCATTAAAACTTATCATCATTATGTGCAGATTATTTCAACAACAAATGTGTCAGGGCCTTAATAACCAACAAACCCAAAGTAAACGGAATGTTGAGTTCGTTGGGTGGTTCAAGAACACTGTTCAATCTGGGTATTGCGAAGTCGACCCCGACTTAATGCGTCGGTTTGGGGACCATCTGCAATGGCTAAGATGTACAAGGGGTAAAAACTTAATGGGTTTAGATTTCACACAGAGTCGCATAGTATCAGGAATCCCACAATGAATAGTGGCGTGTGTGTGAAGGGAAATCTTGGTGCACCTGAGGACACTAATTTCTATGGCATGATCCAGGATATATTGGAGGTTGATTACTGGGGACACGGGATGCAGCAGACCGTTTTGTATTTCAAGTGCGATTGGTATGACATGCCCCGTTCAAGCCCTTTCCACACTCGTTATCAGCTAGTAGACATCAATCCACGTTCTGAGACTGCAAACTAATGAACCTTTCATATTTGCGAACTACTCTCAACAAGTTTACTATACGCCATATCCTTCAGCGACCCATTTCGTAGCTCGTAGGGGGTGGTGGACTTTGTGCACTACCCGAGCCAGATATGTCATCGACACTACTTCACTGCACAATGAGGGTGATAGTGAAAATGAAGATACCACTGTTGAAACCGAAATACTACAAGATGCCGAACCCACTCAAAGTCAATAGTGCTGATTATGGCCACAATTACAATGAACACGTAGCACTTGCTAATACTGAGATACAACTAGTTGAGCCGGTTGATAGCGAAGACTCCCACGAGGATCCATAGTAGTTGATAGTTTTTATTACTTGTAACGATTGCATTTTGGCATGATCCAGGATATAACGAAATTGACCTTTATTGAGATTTTTAAAGTTTTTATAAAGGATGAAAGACACAATATAACCGAGAAAATGCCCAAAAACAATGGTAAATGAATAGCATAAACAGTAAATAAAGTAAACAACATCGGTACATAAAACTCACAGTGAGCTTTTACGGGTGAAAAACGGAAAAGAGAAAAGCGTTTTCTTTCTAAAGAGGTGCAGAAGTGACAAAATGAATTGTCCAGTGCCATATATACTCAAAATCATTACGAACGACATTTTCGTTTCTAATAGTAGTTATTACAAAAAAAACCCTGTGTTATTTGATAATTAGCACACTACCCCCATTTTTGTTTTGGGTGTTTGACCTAAACACATAAGTACAGCAGTAATAGTTAATTACATTCCAAAAATAAAATAATAAAAAAAAAACTGATTGCATTTTGCCATAATATTATTGTTGAAAATTACTTTTTTTTTTACCTTGTGATTCGTTTATTTACCTTTGCCACAATTTCAACAGTTAATTTGATGGCCAAAATAGTAATTACAAAATGAAATGCCATAAATATTGAATCGCACATAAGTACAACAGTAATAGTTAATTACATTCCAAAAAAAAAAAAAACTAAGTGCCTCCAACCCCATCCTCATCCTTATCCTCCCATCCGTGAGGTCATCATCATCGTCATAATCCTCCTCCTCCTCGAGGTCGTCATCCAGGTGTCTCGGTCTATGCACGGCCGGGCGTCCGTCAACATCGAACCCTACACTTGTGGGTACCCCTACACCTGTGTGTACCCCTCTCGCATGCATGGCCCCTTCGGTATCCACATGCCGAAATGCATCATACATTGAGTCAATGTCATACATGTCATCCTCCTAAGTGACCCCTAAATCCACGGCGGGTCCATGTCTAGCTAATGGGCCTGGTTGAGTAGAAGGCCCCGGGGCGGATGTATCTGGCTGAGTAGAAGGCCCAGGGGCGAATGGGTTCGGCTACTGTTGGGACTGTGCCCAAAAGGATGCCATCTCCTGAGTAAGCTGCATAATCTGCTACTGCATCGCAAAAAACTGAGATCTGAGCTCAGTGTTCTCTCTGACATACAAGGAGATGGAGACACGCGCCTTCTTGGGCTCCTTGCGAACCTGGACACCAACTGCCTCGTGATCCAAGTCTCTGCTGAGTCCCTTCACTCTACTCTTGTACGACCCTCCCACTGCTCTCGCCTACATCGGGTAGTCAAACTGTGGCCATGTGGTCCGGTCAGTACCATAAAAGTCTGTGCAATCCTGAATGTACCTGTCCTGTGTTCGAAATCGAGAATTAGCTAAAATTATCATGACTAATGAGGTTAAAACGTACAGAATAGAAACTCACGTATATAATCATGTTCTCAGTGGTTGATAAACTCAACCCTCCCATTAACAGTCCTCCTTGTCCTCGTTGCCAGCCACGAGTCAAGGTGCAAAACCGGTGTATCCGAAGTCTCAGCTTGCTATCAATTAATATACATGTCAAAAAATTAACTAAAACTAATAAGCATAAATTACTTTATGACAACTAAAATTCCAAACTTACGTTCCTCCTGTGATGATCCTGAGTGCTGATCGATCCTCCCTGGTAGTTGCATGTCTGCTCCTTTGCCTTATTGGCCTTCACTCGAGCCGACTTCTTCTTCGTCTCCTAAAAAGAATTAAAAGACTGTGCAAATAAAAAAAAACTTTGTAATTATGAAAAAAGACAAAGTTAAAATATATATCAACGATATAAGAAGTAAGAATATTATTTTATAAAATAAGTAATGCATATACTTAATTTGAAATTGATCAAATAATGCAATTACTAAATTAAATGTTAGCAAAAAGTAAAAATGCAACACGAAGAATATGGTAAATATGATTTTATTATTAAACAACATAATTGAAAAGAAAAAACTAGAACTATTGATTTATATGATTAGTAGATATCAATTTGTATTTACACTATTAGAACTTCAAATAACTCCAAAAAGTTATACATTTTCCTATTCGGTAGAGAATGAAGTACTCGTTTGCAAGTTTTGGAACAGGATTGAAGAAAAATGTGTTTTGTTGTTGAGTTTAATTGTTAGGTGATAAATGCTATATAATTTTTCAAAGCTTGAAGTTTTCTTGCTAAAGGTTTCACTCAAAACCTAATTAATAAACATCATTGGTCTGGTATATCATGGGGGTGAACATTGTCGTCAATGCGAAGCGGACACATGTAAAAGATATAGGTTAAAAATCCACTATATTAAATTTTCCAACCAATTGGGTCAGATATACAAACTAAAAGGGTTAAACCCGACACGACCATCACTAACCCAAGATGGATAAAGCGCACCGTGGAAGTAGAAATATTTTCTCTGTTTTGCGAGTGCATAGATAGATTGGTCTTGGAACGAGGAGATCGAAACCATGAAATTAAGAAGCATTTCGTGTTCCTTGACCAGAAATTAAGAATTAGTGGTGACGATCAAGACTTTAGGGCTAGACACACTCCAATCTCCTTCAAGGGCACTGCACAACATGGTTTTCACGAGTATCTACTGGAGGTGTTGAGTTAATAGAGAAATTGATGGATATCTTTATGAGTTAGTATGCAACTTATGCGCCCATAAAGTTGCATCCAAATCATCTTTTTTCATTCATCCGAAAGCCAAATGAAACATTAAAAGTGTACTTTGAACGCTTCGATTGTGAGTTGTTAGGAGTAAAAACTCCTACAACAGACTATGTGGAGGTAGTTCTATTTCGAAACCTAAACAACAGGGAGTTAGCCAGACTCTTGTTCAGGGACAAACCAAGCACAATGGCTAAGATTAACACCACGACTAGGAAAGAGATAAGTATGGAAGAACTAGATGAAGCCTTGCGTATCAACCAACAAATCATGGATCTAGTAGAAATGGAGATGACCGAAGGGATAAGCCATGGCTGAAGGATAGAGACGATGACAAGCAGGGAAATGGGAGATCACAACGTGATAGGAATATGAACTATACAGCTCTAGATGCATATATAGCACACATATATACAACTATCAAGGCGAAATGGATACTGTAAAGGCTTAAAAATTAAGAGAAACACCAATGACCCAAAATCCTAGACGGTATTAGAAATATCATGGGAAGAGAAGTCATAATACTAGGGACTGCATAGACTCGAGAATGAGATTCAGCGTCTGATTCAGGCTGAAGAGTTAGTGGAGTTTGTGTTAGCATAACGGAAGAATGCTTAGGACAGAAGAAGAGATGAAAGATCTCGATCCCCCAGGGATGTAGAGAAAAAGAATTCAACAACCAAAGACAAGCTTGAAGAGAATACGAGAAACAAAAGGATGATAAATACAATATCTGAAACTCCATCAGGAGTAGACACCAATAGGGCTCGTCAAAAGATATACAGAGTCATAATGCATAGGACGTTAGAGAAGCAAAAAGCCTAGGTTTGTTGGGGCTACGGAAAAGTTGCAAACCATGGTAATTTTTGACGACACAGATTTGAAAGGGTTAACCTTTCAGGCCATTGAAGCAGGGTATTTGCATTGCCTTATGGTACAGTATCATAGATCATGCGAATTACAGAATTAAGCGTGTACCAATTGATAACAACAGTTTCTATTATAATTGATAGAATAGAAAACACCAAGTTTAATTCCTACATGTTTGTAGTTCTAAATACTTGAGGAAGTCTCTATTCTAACCAACCAACTAAGAGAAATTAAAGAAATGGCACAAAGTGGCATACGATAAGCTAAAACTTAGAAAGGTTGGTGTAATCACCTTTGATCTTCATTTTAAAGGATTTAATTGGACAAGGTTTGTTCGTGGTTATTGTTCCTAACCCATATGGATATTCTGTAGAGAATTTCCAGCTAAAAAGGTGACCTTTTCCATTTTTAGCAATTTTTAAGAAAATGAACCCAGGTTAACTCAAATTAACTATTTATGTTGTTTGGATGGAAAATTTGTCTTAGGGCTTCAGTTCTAACCTCTTCATAGAGTATTTCAAGAAAAAAATTGAGCTAATATGAAGGTTTGTATGTCTTTTGGGTCTTCAAAGTCTCTACACCAAAACTGACACATATGATTATAAAGGATGAAGAAGAATATTTTAAGGGACGAAATAAACTTTTCCATAATATACACATCAAGGGGAGGGATTTTTATGCACATAGGTTTAGCTGAATTGGACTAGAATGATATGGAGAATCTGAGGAAAAGAGTTCCCTTGTAAAGACAAGTCTTGCACTACTGCTACCATTTTGAATAGTAATAAATAGTGAAATTCATATTCATAATATTTAATCTAAATTATTTGATTTTATTATTTGGGTTTTTAAAATAATTTTAATCTGAATGTTACCAAATATATTCTTATATTTGATTTATTTTATAATTATTTATTTGTTAATTTCATGAGTTAAATGAAATCGTAGTCCAGTTTAAGTTACAATTTATACTTAAATCTTCTAAAGATCTTTAAATCATCATTGAATCATACAATAAATGTTACATAGAGCAAATATACTTTAAGACTATGGTTTTAAATTTTCATTTATTTAAATTTTGAACAAGAACTTGTAGCGATACAATTTTGAGTCCTTCAAAATAAAAAACAAGAAAAATTGGTACAAATATAATTTATATAAGCTTAAGTAAATTTAGAGTTACATTCTCTATTTATCCTCTAATTCAACTCCTCAAGAACAATGATCTTCACAATTTCTGAATTTGGATTTGAAGTCTTCATTCGATTTTTGCCAAAATTGGTATCACTTGAAAAAAACCGTTAACTCGAGGTCATGACAACTTGATCATGAATCAACAGTTAACTTGGATATTTGTCCACGAGCAATTCGATCTTCACGTTGAATTCTTGAATTTGTTGAATCTCGATCTTTTTTCGAGGAATCTCGATCTTCTTTCGAGAAATCTCGATCTTCAAAAATATTTTTTCGGCGGCCTTGCAACTTGATGTCGAATCAAAGGGAGAATTTTTTTGATCTTCACGACGAACACCTTGAATATTTGTTTGAAAGCCTTGAAGCTTGATGAATTTGAGGGAGAGAATTTCCGGGACTTCTTTGCTCCAAGAATTCTTGATTTTTAATTGTGATTTTTCTTCTTGATAAATTTCTTTATTTATAGGTCAGAAAAGATTTCAGCGAGAATCTCCTGATGATGAGATGGGGGGTTTTAAATATTCTTGAATATATCAATATGGAAGACTTGATTTGGAGAAACATGTATTTGCTTCTGTAGAATATTGAAACTTGATGGAGAATTATTTACTTCTCTTGAAATTTCTTGGTCATAAGAAGATCTACGGGAGTTGATCTTACGGGTTCAAGCGGAGTAGTGATAAAAGTATTCTATTGGTGTCCGATATTAGAGGGAGTCTAAATGTTAGAGTAAAGCAACCAGTAGTTGTAATAGCTTTTGATCAGTGAAAGAGGTTTGAATTATTGGGCGAAAGCCTCGTGGAGTAGGATGAAGTCCGAACCACATTAAATCTGTTGTCTTATTTTTAGTGTCTTCATACCTGTCTAGACTAGGTATCACGACTCATTGTATTAAAGTAAAAATTATAGACCTAAAGATCTAACAAGAGGCGACGGAGATAGGGAGATCTCTAATTATGGGGGAGTTGTTGTCGTAGATTTCAATTTACGATCATCTTAACAATCTTTTATACCTTTAAACATCTACAGCCTTGTTTTGATGTCGTACTGTTACAACTTTTGCATACATTGTATTACGATTATGGTTTTGTTCTATTCTCTCTTGCTTCGGATAGAAATGTCATATGCCTATCCATTACTTGCACCAACCTCTGTTTGCAGCTCCCGTAGCCAATCTTAAATGGATCAAATCTTTAGCAATAACAAACTAAAGGGGGAAATTTTTTGGACTGAATATTTTCTCATTACTACTTTTACCGTATTTTGTTAAAATTTAAATTGCGGACAACATTTTGTGCAAATTGAATAAAAATCGTTCTCGTTTATTAACTTTGATATAGTTGTTCTTGAGGAATTATTTTTTGTCTATTATTTTTTTCCAACTTTGATTTATTCTCTGTTGGCCTCACTGATATTCCATGAAACTCTTTCTTAATTTTTTAGTCATAAAACTGTATGTTGAAAGATTTCTTGATTGTTTTGTGCAGAATGTTAAGATATTTGGTAGTGCAATAGTCTCTTGCAACAATCACGAGTTTGATTTTCCAATTCTTATGCATAGCAGGATCTAGAAGAATGAAGGATAAATGTTTTATGAGAAACACTTCAAGAAATATACTAGCGAAAGGTTCCTTTTCTGTGAAGTCAATCTCAGTTCCTAATCATCCTTAAAGTGATGTTTTCTGCAGTCAAAGGGAGTTTGACAAATGGGTATATACTTCCAGCAGAAGCAGAGAATTTGGTAAAAGTACTCAATAGGTACTTAACGTTTATAGGGATTTTAATATTGTTATTACAAACCTTTATATGACATTCTTTTTTATGAAAAGAAAGAAGTTCGAGCTTTTCAGCAAAAGCGTCGTGGATCTGGTAATTGTACCGAACCACGTCAAATCTGCAAGTATTTTATATTTTTACTTTAGTCCTGGTACTTTTAAAAATCTCATTTTGATCCCATAATATTTTTGAAACTTTTCAATTTTGTCCAAAAAGTTTTGAATCAGCCCAAGTATTCTATAAACACTTCATTCCTCTGAGAATTACTTTTATAAAGCACAACAAAGTATAGTTATCTTAATTTTGAATTAATATGATAGTTACATATGTCTTAAAGTTATATTTAATTTCTTTTAGTTTAACGTTTGAATAGATTTATACTAAATTTCATAGTCATAAAGTTTCTTTTAGCTACATAACATTTGTTTTCATGATTATATGATTATTTAAAGATTTTTGGATAAGTTAACTAGAAGTTAAAACTTAAACAAAGTTTTATTTTCATTTAATTCTACAAATTAAGCTATTAAAAATAATTCAAAGATAAATTAAATTTTTGAGAAACTATCTGAGAATACTCAGAATAAAATTAATTCAAAACCAAAACTATAGTAAAATAAATAAAAATAAAAATGCGTGAATAGTATTTTTTACTATTTATTACTATTCATATGAGGAAGATTCTCCCAATAAAGACCAAGCCTCTTCTTCATTTTTCTTCACACTCTTACACTCTGAATCAGATGATTCTCTGTATGAAACTTTCTCCTCTTGATTTCTTGTGTGTGGTAAAAATTGTCTGAGGCCACAAAACCTCCTTCTTCCTCCTAAAAAAACACCAAAACCAAGTTTAAGAAAATTTGTCTGTTTTGGTGAAGTGACTTTAAACACCCAAAATCCATATCAAACCTTCCTGGTTTGCTCTGATATTTAATCACATACTATCCCAAGAGTTTAGAATCAAATCCACCATCCCAACAACTTAAAGGGTCGGTTTTAGATCTGTCCCTTGGGATCGCCAGAAAAATAAAAAACTGGGCTTGCCTTTTAATAATTCCTATAAATCGAAAACATCTTATTCTAAGATGGGGTTTGTTCCGGAGTACAGCCGTGTCTGTTAGAAACATTTGTCATGAAGAAACCTTGTCCATTGAAGCCTTTAAATGGTAGATCAAAGGTGAATACCTCAACTTGTCACTGCTTCGGCCGCAAAAATGACACCTTGTGGAATTTCTTTAATTTCTCTAGATGGATTACAATTTCTTTAATTGTAATTTTCTTGATGATTTAGAAACTAGACACACAAAGGATTCGAATTTGGTGGGTGGTGTTGAAACTCCTCCTCGTTTCATAGTGTTTTAAGGCATATGAAGATCATTAGGTGATGTTGTGTTAATAATTAGTTTTTTACTTAGTAGTTTTGGGTGTTTTAGGAACTTTAGTTGCTAGTTTAAGTAAGATTTAGTTACTAGGATACCTTTATTATGCTTTGTTTTATGTTTCTACAAATTTTCAGGTTGGGAGGCTTGATTATTAACTTAATTTAGCTATCATAAATTCTAAGATAACTTAATCACCTAATTAAGTAACTTAATCTAAAAGTTGTGGTTATTCCATAGTTATATGACTATTAACAATTTTATTCTTATATTTTGTAATAGGTGTAGAGGTTTTAAGATGTAAGAGTGGTGTTTAGAGTATGCATATTTAAGTTTTAGTATAAGTTTTAGTAAGTTAGTATTGATAGTAATGCTTAGCAAAGTTTAGGTTAAAACTAAGATAAGATTAGTTAGCGAATCCTAATTAGTTTTGGATACCAAATTTTCATATTTTCTTTGATATACATTAATGAGGCAAATTAGTTATAAATTTTATTCTTATAAATTTCTTGATAATATTAAAGGGATGTTATTTTAAGAATAAGTATTTTATCAAAATATCAAACTAGTTTTAAAACCCCAATGTTTTAATTACTATGATTTTCCTAAGAAAAATATTTTATTCTGACATATTTAACTTATCATTATTTGTTTTAGCCAAAACAAATATTTGTGATGTTTATCATTATTAAAAATAATTATCTCGTTATTATAAATTGTTTGAACTTAAAGTAGCTTATTGAAGAAAATAATACTTTTATTTTAATTTAATTGACATAATTTCTACATATTTAGGATACGACAAATCACCAGTATAAACTGAGGTTCTTCGTACGGTAAAAGGTTCGGTTCAGTTCCTAATTTGTTCCAGCCCCATTCGGCACCCAACCCTGAAGAACTTGGAAAGATTATTCGTGGTTTTTTGCATTCGAATCATGAACAACCTTTTATTTACAGCTTTCTTGTTTTTATATTCTCATCAACTATCTTGCCAAATGTTTTAAGTTCTATTTATATTTCTCATCAACTATCTTGCAAAATGTTTTAACTTGCTTTCTTGATTTTTCTCCCTATTCGGATAACTTGTTCTCATATTAAGCTAAATTTTATTGTTTGTTTATCATGTTGATTAAACCATATCAAGTATTTTTCAAAATGACATCAAATTTTTTGGTTCTTGAACTGTGCCATGAGCAACAAACTGTGTTTGGATTTATAGCCTGTAGAGCAACGGAGTTTATCTGGTAAACTAGCTCACTGATATATTTTTTTACCCATTGGGACGCCTTAGGGAAGTTGGGCCCAAATATTGTGTCGATTTACGGCTAAGAAGCAAAGGGCTGTCGGTTTAAGTAATTTCGCTCAATACCCATTTGATTTAGGCGTCGCTTGCAGTCAGGAGTTGGCTATAACCTGCGTGCTAGATAGACATGTACTCGAGTATGTCTTCTTGTTTTGTGCGAGGTTGATCCTTATGTGGAGGGGATAAGGTAGAACTTGGGAGCAATATGGTGGGATTTGTTATGTTTTGTTAAGATGCACATGTTCATTAACTTCTTGTCCTGAATATATCTTATCTTGTCTTGAACTTTCTGTTTTTGCAGATGATTCATTCATGAACTCCTAATTTACAGAAGCTTCTTTTATTTCTCAATTTACTTGTCATTTTTTTTTAAAATATTACTAAGTCATGAAATACTAACTCTTTTATTTCTTTTGTCTGTCGGTTCCTCAGAAAAAGAGCAGTTAACGACACAACTGAGTTGAAAGACCAAGAATTTTATTTAAAGTATGGCGACTATTCATCAGGAATTTTGGGAAATTTTTGCAATTCTATTATGGATATTGATTAAGGGGACATTTTATTAAGACGAAATAACTGCATGTACGTTCAAAGACTTTCGCTGTTAAAAAATACAATTTTTTTTTTATTTTTTTTTATTTTTGATCCTGGAAAGTGAGGCCCCTCCCCAAGGGTTGCGTTTTAGTCTGAATTTTACCAACTCGGGTTGAAGCACGACTCGTGGGGCGCGGTCGTCCCATCCTTAGTTAATTATTTATTGTTATACTCATAATTGAAACAAGTACATTGTCTATTATTACAACTTTCATATAAATTGGTAAATTAACTGGAGTTAAATTGAGAGGTTTTGGCAATTTATCCCCATGTGTTATGATAAATTGAAAAATTACCCGCATGTGTTATTCTGAATTGGCAAATTACCTCCCTATAGAGGGAGGTGTAGTTCACTTGCTCAAATTTGAGAGTGATGATAGTTTTTTTAGGTGAAAAATGACAATTATATCATTTTGCTCTCAAAAAATATTTAAACATTTGGTTTAATACTTTAACCTAAAAAAGCTGAAAAAGGAACTATAACTTAAAAATAAGTTATGATTTTATGATATGTATAATTTTATAATACATTTTATACTTTTTCTTAGATTTTTTTAAAGAAATGTCATAATCAAATTTGAAATTATTGAAAAGAAAATATTAGAAATAACAAGGGTTTTTTGGTCATTAAGTATAAAAAAATACACTTAAAAAATTATAGGGAGGTGGTGTGCCGATTTTGGAAATTAATTTGCCTGTTTATTTTTCACAGGGGGTAATTTGCTAATTTGTCATAACACATTGAGGTAAATTGCTAAAAACCCTTAAATTTAACGTAATTTAGTCAAAATAAAATGAAACAATATCTTATTATGTTTTGTTCAATAATTATATAACCTTGACACTGGTCAATGAGTTAGCCTAGGCTCCAACTAAGTTAGGGTTGGCCTTTGTCTATATGCTAGAGGTGTTCACAAACCCGTCAATCTCCCGGTAACACGCGACTTGCAATCCATAATCTGCATGGTTTAATTATTAACTTCATCGCTTGTGTTGACAAATTGACAACCCACGAAATGTGAGCATGGTCATATTTTAATTGGCAACTCGCGCAAACCCTTCCGCATGCATCACAGTTTCTATATTTATAAAGGAACTGGGAAGTGAGAATTCTTTTCAAAAATTATATAGATTTGTTACCTCATCTTGTTTCTCACAATCGAACCACCTCTATCTTGGCTTAATTATCAATGTTGGTTATTGTTCTTTATTAATGATAAGAAGACTTAAACATTAAAAGTGTTGCATTGGTTGTTTTTAATCTAATATAGTTATTTTATTTGTTTCGTGTTGTTTTATCGTTATTTTTTAAACTGCAGATTAGTTTAAATTCATGGTTTGAAATGGATAAAATATTCGTTTACATCATTATATTGCTTTTAGGTTATGTTGTTCTTTCAGTACTTTTATTCACTTATGGTGTGGTTTTTGTTGTTTTCGAAAAGGACAATTAGGTTATATTTTTGTTTTTATATCAAAATATTGTTATACTTTTTATTATAAGTTAAACCCGTCAACCGCTCGCAAACCGCTCAACCCCCAACCCACATGGTTCAATTATTAACACCAAGTCGATCAAGTAGAAAAGTTGATAGCCCACAAAATTTGAATATGGTCATATTCTCACGACCTACACAAACCCGCACGCAAACACCCTTAATATGTGCGGTCTTTTAAGCTAAAGTCTTATTTTTTGTACAATTCTGTTTTAAAAGACTATTGATGCACCCTTTGCCAAACTCAAAACTCCAATTGGAGTCGTATTAATTTCTATTTAGCCAATGTGAACTAATAACTAACTTTGAGATTTCGCCTTCCGTTCATCTAAAATGTATAATTTTGGATAAGCATGTATACTAGAATCATTAGCACAAGACAAATTATAATGAGCTAGAAAACCTCTGATTTCAACTAAAGAAACTCAAACTACTACAAAAACGATCATATTAGAGACGGACAATCTTACAAACGGAATATCCATCTTTAAAAATATTACAAGAAACAGAAAATTCCGGTTGTAAAAATATTTACTTACTAGTGACGGACATTCTATCGCTTATACTTTTGACGACCTTCGACAGCCCTTTGACATTTTCACTACTAGAGACGAAGCATCAATTTTCTAATAGCTAAAAACTTTACAAACCGCTACCCCATATCTAATATTGGCGCCAAATATTACTAGTGACGGATTAACCTTCACGAATAACATATAAACTTATTAAAAACGGATTGTCCGTTTGTAATAAGTTTTACAAACGAACAATCTGTTTGTAAAAATATTATTAGAAACGAAAATTCTATTTGTGAAACTATTATATATTAATTGGAACTAAATATAATTAATCTTGATTTGTCATAAATAAATTGAACTTGTTTAAAAAAATATAAATAACTCCTCATTACATAAAAATTGAACTTAATATAACTAATTTTGACTTTTGTTAAAATAACTGAACTTGATTGAATAAATATTACATAAGAATTGATCTATAAAGATTTAATCTTGATTTTTGTTAAACTAATAGATGTTATTTGAATGAATAACTCCTAATTACATAATATTTGAACTAATTAGAACTAATCTTAATTTTTGTTAAACTAATAGAACTTATTTGAATGAATTAAAGGGAACTAATCTTGATTCCTATTTACTTGATTTTTTTTAAATGGGAATGATATATATATATATATATATATATATATATATATATATATATATATATGTATCAAAACGAAAGAAAGCAGCCATACAAAGATAAGAAAAACAACAAAACGCTCAACTGCAACAACAGAAAAAATGCAAAGCACAACAACCCCAGAAATAAAAATCAGTCAGGTTCAAACTCATCGGTACTTTGTCATTCATTTGAACTAAATATAACTAATCTTGAATTTTGTTGAATTAATTGAACTTATTTGAATCAATAACTTCTTATTACATTGGACTTGAACTAAATATAACTTATCTTGATTTTTAATAAATTAATTAAACTTATTTGAAATTTTGGAATGAATAACTCCTAATTACATAAGGATTGAAGTAAATAGAACTAATTTTGTCTTTTGTCAAATTAACTGAAATTTATTGAATAAATAGTACATAAGAATTGAACTATACAGAATCGAAATATGATTTTTGTTAAATGAAAAGATTTTTTTTGAATGAATAATCCTAATTACATGAGACTTGAACTAAACAGAATTTATCTTATTTTTTGTTATACCTTATTTGAATGAATAACTCCTAATTACACAAGAAAACATAACTAATCTTGATTCGTGTTTAATTAGTAGAACTTATTTGAATTAATAACTCATAATTACATAAAAGTTATACTAAATAGAATTCATCTTGATTTTTTGTTAAATTCATTGCACTTATTTGAACCAATAACTTTTTATTACATAAGAATTGAGCCAAACAAAACTACTCTTGATTTCAATTAAATAAACTGAACTTATTTATATTAACTCTAACTACATATAACAGTTGAACTAAATAGAACTAATCTTGATTTTTCTTGAATTAATTGAACTTATTTGAATCAATAACTCCTTATTACACATTAGAGTTGAACATAACTTATCTTGATTGTTGATAAATTAATTGAACTTATTTGAAACTTTTGAATAATAACTCCTATTTCAATAATAATTGAACTTAATAGAACTCAATTTGACTTGTGTTAAATTAGTTGAACTTAATTGAATAAATATTACATAAGAATTGAACTCCATAGATCTAATCTTGATTCTTGTTAAACTAATAGGTTTTATTTGAATGAATAATTCCTAATTACATAAGACTTAACTAAATAGAAGTAATCTAATTAAATTTTGTTAAACTAATTGATGTGGGGTATTTTCGCCTGGATATGTGTCCACTTGTTAACACTCCACGTCAGACTGCTTCAATCCCTGCTGGATCCTTAAGCAGCTTTTGAGTTCGGAACCTGCACTCAACACTACATGTAAACTAAGTCGGTGCCTTCCCGGCAAATGCACTCCAACGCTCAAGTCACATGGGTCGGAATATGAGATCTTGTTGTGCGAGGCAACAAGTCAAATGAAACAAGTCGAAATAAGTGAATAAGTCGAATTAAGCAATAAGTCGAATTGAACACGAGAATAAGTCGAATAAGCTGGCCAAAACAAGTCGAATTGAACAGCTAAAACAACTCGAACTGCGTGCAAAATAGGTCGAATCCAATCTATTGTGGAACAAGTTGAATGACACTTATGAATAGGTCGAACTCGACTTATATAACTCGAGCTTAGGGCTTGGGAATTATGAAAGCGTACCCTGAAATGAGTAACGGGACCCCTTTATATAGTAGTAAGAGTCCTTATTCAGCTAGAATTGCAGTCCAAGTAGGACTATGAGTTGAAATAAGTCGAATTAGAGCTATTAGAATAACTCAAATAGACTTATTGAAATAGCTCGAATGGGCCTGAAAATAACTCGAATTGGGCCTATGAAACAACTCAAATTGGGCTTGTGTAGCTCGAATTGGGCCCTGAAATAACTCGAAATTGGGTCTGCTTGGCCTAATTTTGAGTTTTCCTTAAATTGTAATTTTGCATTAAAAAATAATGATGATGTCGTGGCATAATAATTCGAAATACGCTTGTGATACTGTATCGAATATTATGACGTGGCAGTACCGAAATATGGTAGATCATGGAGTCCCCAGTTTGTAAGAGTAATGTGTAGAAACATTGGTCATACAAACTAAAATAGCTCAAGAAATCCTGGTAATCGTGCAACGAGTCCGTAAATGAAGGAACGGAACAAAAATACCCAAGAAATTTTTTCGAAATTTTTTTCCGAAAATAGGTCGAATTATTCAATAGCGCGAATTGAAATAACTCGAATAGGGGCAAATCCATAATTTGATCGCTGGCCGCGCCTATAAATACCCGCCAAAATGATTTCATTTCTTATTTTCTTTTTTGCGAATAACTCGGAGCTCTCGCAAATAACTCGAACTGTGATAGCTCGATAGCTCGAATACTCTGTGATAACGCGAAAGTACTTGAGATAGCTCGAGACCGTTAGAATAACTCAAAACTACTAGGATAGCTCGAAAACACTGCTTTGCTCCAATATAAGTGTGATAGGTCGAAAATACGTGTGATAGCTCAAAAAACCCTCACATAATTCGAACAAGGTAAATAACTCGAAGAACCTTACCCTGAGTTATTTTGGATAGGTCGAACAGTCATGTTGATCTTCATGGCCTCCAAATAACTCGAAGAAGCTTGTTAATAGCTCGAAATACCCTGATTTCGAGCTATTATACTTGGTCAATTTCTTGAAATTATTTTTGAAAAGTTTCCAACTAAAATTTTTGCGACCGTTTTGCAGATTAATCACGACGGCTCGTTCTAATCAAAACCGGTCCTGCCGTAGTCCACCAGCTCGTTTTGATTGTCATCCACAATCATCCCGTCCCGGCTCCGATCGTGATCGCAGTGCTTCACGGATATCCAGTCCTTTCTGTTCCTCACAACTTGCACGTCCTGCCAAAATCAGAGTGTCTGGACTGTCTCGAACCTTCGTCCCGGCGGAGCGATCGTACGAGAGGAGAGACCCTGAGCTAGAGCGAGTCCTTGACCTAAACCCTAGATCACATAACTACTAAACCTTCATTTTCTTCATATGGCGTCAGAGTCAGACATCGAGTCCACCAGTCATAGCAAAGTCCCTGTAGTTGTTGAGACGTCCGGGTTGGAGTCCACATCGGGTAGTGGGGAGTCTGATAGCAATACTGCATCCTCTACTGCCCAACGGTCGGATAGGGAGGTAGATATTATAGACAAGGGTGTTTAAGTTACCTTGTACCGTTGATTCCTTCTTCCAAATGTTCCTTAGTAAATTTAAAAAGAAGGGAGATGATGCGGGTTTTTACTTTCTAACCGCGAGGAAGAACAACAACTTCTTGTCCGATCTCCAGTCTAGCTTTGGGCATACTTGGAAGAATCAGTGGTTCTTCATTAAGGAGTCCACCCCCGGAGAATTCAATTTTAGGAGAGAGAGAACAGACTGTGCCAAAGCCCCTCGCTGTGCTCCCGCCTCGTTGACAGTCGAGATTGTGAAGATGTTGAGGAGTCATAGGTTTGATGCCTCCTCGCGGACTAAGAATGCTATCCTCCGTGCTGGGGGGGTATTCGACTGTGCCCTATACCAGCACCGAAATTTTTGGTACATAGCTTGTGTTTATAGTTTATGGCTTGTTCCTATGTTTAATCATCGCCTTTGTGCTTGTACTTATGCTTCGAATTTTTGCCTCTTTTGCAGAGAAGATTGTGATCACCAAGTCAAAGAAGAAGTTGGCTTCCATGATGGAGACTGATGATGCGCCAGCTCCAGGTAGCACAAGTGGCAGGGAGGCGGCCCCTTCTCAGCCTGCTCCTGATGCGGCTCCGGCTCCTACGGATCCTGTCATTGCCGATCCGCCTGCTGATGCCTCCACTCCTTCTTCTGCTGCACCTCCTACTGATGTGCCTTCCTCTGCTGGGGCTTCTCGAAGTTTGAGGAGCAAGACTGCTGGCAGATCCTCACGTCGAGCTCCCACCCCTCCTCGTTCTTTTACTGGTAGAGAGCGGATTACTGCCGTGATCGATGTTGTGAGGAGGGGGAATGCGATGGGTCCTGATCCTGCTAGGAGAAAACGTCCTTCCACATCCGGTGATCATCATCACGGGAAGCGTCCTGCGCACGATACCTCTAACATGTACGAGCCTAACGATCTCGATATCAATGTGGAGGATGTGTTGCGTGCTTCTATAGAAGTCAGGAACTTCAAGGTTTTCGATACCACGAGTTTGAGGATGCTCAAGGGCTTCATGCCGACTTTCGATCGGAAGAGGTATTATGAGGAGGTTGGTGTTGAAGGCCTATGCAGCCGCACTGCGTTGAGCCTGGTCAATGTAAGTTCCTTTAGTACCTCTATTTTGTTTCCCAGTTCTTTTATTCAAGTAAATGACTGAGTGTAACTGCTGATCTTTGTTTGCAGCTAGTGGCGAATGTCCAAATCTTGCTGGAAAACTTCAACATCACCAATGATGCGCGAAGTGAGTACACTACTCACTTAGAGGGATTCAAGACTGCTGTCGCCCAGGCCAAGAGGCTGGAAGATCAGGCAAAAGAGAATGCTTGCAAACTCCAAGAGACCATGGATATCGTGTTTGAGGAGCTCCAGGCCGCTAAGGAAGAGTTGAAGCAGTCCCAAGAAGCTTTTGCTACTAGCAACGAAAAGTTGCGCACTGTTACCATGGACTTCGACCAGATGCAGCGGTTGAAGGATGATTTGGCACTATAGGAGCTAAGGACGCAGAACAAAAAATGATGCCTTGGCTGCCCGACTGAAGGCGGTTGAGAAGAAGGGGGACGCGGCTAGGGAGCAGCTTGCGGTCACAAAGCAGCGGATATGTCCGAGCTAAAGCGGAGGTTACTCCAATTCTCAATTTTTTCCTTAGTGTGCTTTTGCAATTTTAGACTTGTGCTTACTTTACCTTGTTTGTGGAGGACTTGTCTGATGATGACAAGGTAGCGATGGCCGTAGAGTTCCTCCGTTCAACCACATGGGGCCACATTGCTATGGATTGTGGCGGCTACGACATGAGGAAGGGGTACAGGTATGCCCTCAAGGATGTGAAGCGCAAGGGCGCCTTCGCTGAGGGTCGCGGTCGTGAGGAATTCATCATCCTCGACCGGATGAAGGAAGATGTGTTAGACTCCGAAGAGGAAGAGGAGTCGGATGACGAAGAAGACACTTGGCATGACTCCTTCCCTAGTCTGAGGCGCATGAAGGAAGTGTGGCTGCACAATCACCTGAAGGCCCAGGCGAAGGCCAGCGCGTCAGGCACGAAGGCGAGTACGTCTAGAGCAAGGGTGGCGTCTATCACAGAGGGTCTGGAAGAAGGAGAACTGCCTCACAATCCGCCTCTTGCACTGCTGCCTGAGGGGGTTCCTTTGCCGACTTCCCGCGAGCTAGTGCCTTCCTCTAGTGCGGTCACCATCTCCTTGCCTACACCTGCTCATGTTTCATCAGTTGTTGTGGCTGACTCTGTGCTTGAGGCTGCACCTGATGCTGATCCTGCTGCTGCACCTAGTGCTCCTCCTGTGAGGCCTGAGGATGACACGTTGCCTCTGAGCGATTCCATGGAAGAGATCGCCCGCCTGAGAAGAGGTGCTCTGAAGTCTGTCGGCCTGACCCTGAAGAAATAGAAGGCGGCCTGCGTGTCGTGGCTTTGACCTGCGTGCCCTTATGTTAGCTCTATCTCCGTTCATTTCGACAAATTTTTGACATTGTTGATTTGTATTGACTCATCACCTTAGTAGTGTGGATTTTTCGTATATTCTAGTACATAAAGATTTCCTTGACCTTGAATGAATGCTTTCAGATTTGTGTACTTCGCTTTAATTGCTTATGTTGTGGCTGTGTATCGTATAGTGAATGCTTTTAATGTGTTGTTTGAGTGCTTGTGCTCAACTCACGAGTGCTTGTGCTCAATAATTTATATGCATGATATAAGTAATGTGTAGGCAGAGAAGCAAACTTGAATAAAATACGAAATTTTATAAGTTTTGGGACTGGGCTCGAGAAACTTCCGAGTGGCCTACCTATCATGCCGTATATAGGTGGTCAGGAATCAAGTCCTCGTAGTTCACTGTTAAGTATTACAATCGAGGTCCACATGCAGAGACTCGTAATTCGTGAAAGAATAAGTAATAATAACATCAAAACTACGGTCCTACTGTGCCACAAGGCCGTTATAATGCTAGTGTCCTACCTATAAAACTTTCTCAAGTTCTTGACGTTCCACGGGCGTGATAGAAACCTTCCACCCAACTCTTGCAGATAATAGTATCCTTTAGCGCTTGCTTTCTCCACTCTGTAGGGTCCCTCCGAGTTTGGTTTCAACTTCTCAATGTGCTTAGTAGCTTCTACCTTCCTGTGGACCAAGTCCCTCACTTGAAAGTTCCAAAACTGAACCTTGTTATCGTATGCCTTAGCCATCATATATTTGTACGCTTGTGTACATTGGTAGGCTTCTTCCCTCGTGGCCCCTATTAGTTTGAGATCCATTTGTCTCGCCCTCAAAGCTTGCTCTTCATCATATGTAACAATGCGGTAGGTTGGCATTCCAATCTCTTCTAGTATCACTGCTTCAGAACAATATGTTAGCAAATATAGAGTCTCTCCAGTGGAAGCTTGAGGCGTAGTTTCGTCCTTCTCCTTCCAACCTTTTCTCCAGACTCTTAACCAGCGTGTTGTTGGTAGCTTCTACTTGTCCATTAGCTTCCGGGTGCGTAATGGATGTAAATCATTGTTCAATCTTTAGGTCTTTGCAGATGCGTAATGGATGTAAACCGTTGTTCAATCTTTAGGTCTTTGCACCAATCTTGGATCTTAAACCCTTGGAACTGTCTTCTATTGTTAGATATTAAGACCTTTGGAATCCCGAATCTGCATATGATGTTCTTCCATATGAACTCTTCACATTAGCTTTTGTTATTGACACCAATCCTGCGGCCTCTACCCACTTGGTGTATTATTCGGCTGCTACCAATAGCCACTTTCGACCTCCAGATGCTACCGGCATTGGTCCAACGATATCTATGCCCCATTGATCAAACGGACATCCATAACTCACAGTGGTCATAGGTTGAGCACGCGTATGTATAGTCTTCAAATGTAATTGACAGCTTCTACACTTCTTTGTGTAATACATTGAGTCTCTCATAATAGTAGGCCAGAAATATCCTTGGCGGAGTATTTTCTGTGCTAAGGATCGCTCTCCTGAATGATTTCCACAACTACCTTCATGTATCTCTCATAAGACATGTTTAGCCTGTGCTGGTGACTGACATCTTAAGAGAGGTCCTTCGAATGACCTTTTGTAAAGCTCTCCGTTGAACATAGTGAACCTTACCAATTTGTATTTCAATCTTCTGACCGCTTGTGGATCAGTCGGCAAGTTTCCGTTCTGTAAGTAATCGATGATCTCATCCTTCCAACACTTCTCAACCTCTACTGGCAACACAAACTCCAAAGCTTGCGTTGGATTTGCGTCGCTAACCTTTCCTATCGAGGGTTGATAAGTGGCCAATAGGGTTACTCGCCTTTCAACAAAGACTTCAGCAGTACTAGCAAGTCGAGATAATGAATCAGCGCGCTCATTCTCTGCTCTGGGGATTTGCGAGTTAGTAAATGTTTCAAAATTTGAAGTCTCTTCCTTGAGCTTATCAAGATACTTCACTATTGCAGCCTCCTTAGCTTCATACCTCCCTTCGAACTGATTTGCAGTCAGTTGTGAATCTGTGAACGCAACGAGTTTGGTTATCCCCAATGATTTTTCCATTTGAATCCCAGCTAGCATCGCCTCATACTCCGGTTGATTGTTCGTAACTTGAAAGTTCAGTCATATGGCATAGTCAAATTCTCTCCCATCTGCCGAGCTTAAGTAAAATCCAGCCCCACCTACGTCAACCATGGACGATCCATCTACATGTAAGGTCCAAGTTTTCTTAGCTATCCCGGACGTATCTCCTTTAGTTTCACTTGTCACCATTGTGACATTCGGTGATTGTTCTGCTTCCGAGATAGTTTCCGCCACAAAGTCTGCTAACCTATGTGCCTTAATTGCAGTCTTAGGTAGATACTCCAGACCGTATTCTCCTAAATCAATCGCCCACTTCACAAGTTTGCCTGATGTTTCCGGTTTTGCCATAACTTGCTTCAATGGTTGATTCGTTAAGACAGTGACCGGATGTGATTGGAAATATGGCCTCAACTTCCGTGCTGTGATTACGAGCGCGTATGCTAGCTTCTCTATTTCCAGATAGTTAAGTTTTGCACCATTAAACACTTTGCTCACATAATAGATTGGCAGATGTTTTCTATCCTCCTCACGCACAAATACTGTGCTCAGTGAATTCTTCGTTACGGCCAAGTAGAGATATAGCATCTCATTATCCTTGGGCTTAGAGAGTAATGGTGGTGTTGTGAGATTGACCTTTAGCTAGCGAAATGCTTCTTCACAATCTTCTGTCCACACAAACTTAGGTGTCTTCCGTAGCTTCTTAGAGAAATAAGCTCTTCTCTGCGGAATGTAAAATAAAGCGGCTCAATGCCGTAATTCTCCCCACCTAGCGTTGCACCTCACAAACAAACCTGGGGGATGGAAGATCCATTATAGCCTTGATCTTGTCTGGGTTAGCTTCGATACCACACTCATTAACCATGAAACCCATAAATTTTCCTGCCTTAACTCCGAATGTGCACTTCTTCGGATTCAACTTCATCCCATATTGCTTCATGATCCCGAAAGCCTCGTCAAGATGTTTAACGTGATCCTCCGCTTTCAGAATTTTGATGAGCATGTCGTCAATATAGACCTCCATAGTTTTGCCAATTTGATGGTAGAACATCTTGGCTACCAGTCTACCAAAAGTTGCTCCTGCATTCTTAAAACCAAATGGCATTACTCTGTAGCAGAATATGCCTCTGTCTGTGATAAAGGCCGTTTTATGTTGGTCCTTTACTGCTATTAGTATTTGATGAAATCCGCTCTGTGCATCGCAGAGACTTAGTTATCCGCACCCAGCTGTGGAGTTGACCACGAGATCGATCATGGGCAGCGAAAAAGGATCTCGTGGACAATGTTTGTTCAGATCAGTGTAGTCCACAAACATTCGCCATACAGTCGACTTCTTTGGTACAAGAACAACGTTGCTGAGCGATTCAGAATAAAGCACTTCGAATATGCGACCAGCCGCCAACTTTGTTTGTACCTCCAATTCTGCAGCCTTGTTCTTTTCGTCACTGAAATGTCTCTTCTTCTGTCGAACATGCTTAGCGTTTTGGTTCATGTTCAAGTGACGTACTGCAACTCGAGGATCAATTCCTTTTAATTCTAAGTCAGTCCATGCAAATACATCAAAGTTCCTCCGTAATCACTCCAATAATGCTTTCTCAACCTCGGATGGCAACTCGCTACCGATCTTAATGACCTTGTCAGGTTCATTGTCTACAAGTACCACCTCTTTGAATTCACCAAAGGGCTTCATCAGTTCAACCTCCGTCTGCTTCTTATATCGCAAGGTAGTATTGTCCTCCTTTTCCTGTTTTGGTTTTTCCAATATGAGCTTTTCGTTAGATAGCTCAGGGGCGTCTGGTTTCGTCGTTTGATCCTTCTGTGCAACGAGCACTATCTTTGTATCCATGTGTTCACTGAGTTCAGGCATTTCAGAGACATGTATCCCAATCATTGCGACGTTAGGGTCTGCCTTAGCCTTAATTCTTATTTGTTAATGTGACTTAGCAACTCCAAGATTCACAATAGTTTGCGATAATCTCGGCTATTCCACCTGGAGTGGGAAATTTGACCTTCTGATGAGCTTTAGATATGATTATAGTAAATGCAGTGATTTCACACCTTCCAATCAACACGTTATATGCGAAAGGTATGTCGAAAATGAGATACTCGTTTAAGGTTCTCCTCCGTGGATTTTTGACCAAAAGAGGTTGGTAGTATGACCTTGACAATTGCTCTTACTTCGCCTCCACCAAAACCCAACAGAGGAGAGTTCACTTCAGTAATCTCATATCTTCCTAGCTTCATTTGTTGCAATGCATCCATAAATATGATGTTGACGGAGCAACCATTGTCTATCATGATCCTTTTGACAGGATGATTTGCAATTACGACAGTCACTACCATCGGGTAGTTCAAGTATTGAGCTTCGCTAGCTTGAGAAGATAGATTCTTATAGTCATCTTCGTCAAACGTGATTCTCATGTCTAATTTGTCAACTGCAAAAACAGATCAGTCTCTGACCGTTTCAGATGTTCATTGTATATATCTCTAGAAATTTGCTTTCTGCTTTTTACCGAATCGGCGCCAGTTGGTCCTCCTGCAATCACATTGATCCCGTTCTCGTCACCATCATTAGGATTACCCCTTTTACGCCTTGGTTCAGCCTTCTTCTCATGTGGAGAGCGACTTCTCTTTCTGCCCCCCGAGGATTTGTCGTCTCTTGGTTCTTGATTCTCAAGGACAAACTCAATGAGTTTCCCATCTTAAATAAGTCGTTCAATTTCGTTCCTCAAGGCCTTACAGTCATTGGTTTAATGACCGCTTTGCTTGTGGTATTTGCAATATTTCCTTGACTCTTTCCTCTCATTCGTTTCCTTGAAAGGTCTGGGTGTTTTGAATATCCCTTACGGCAAAGATTTCTGCTATGTCCTTCCTCAGTGGAGTATAGTTATCGAACCTCTTAAAAGGTGATCGATGTCGATCTCGATCTTTGCCTCTGTCCTCCTTCCTCCAGGTTTTGTTCTCCTTACCTTTGTAAGGTTCCGGTAAATCCATTAGACCCTGGTTCAAAGCGGCCTCTTCTATGTCAATAACTTTTCGAGCAAGATCCATAATGTGCTCAATGGTTGTTGGCACTTCCCAGGTTAGTACTTCAACCAGCTTTTTACTCTTGCTACAAGTCTGCAATACAGAGCTAACAAAGTCGGCAGTTGGAGACTGCACTCGACCAATATCTATGTTCAGTCGCTCTATGTATTTTCCCAAGCCTTCATCAAGTTTCCTACGTATATGGAACAGATGGCTTGGTGCTCTCTTTTTCAGGCGATACGTTGCAAACTTGTTGACAAACATCTCCCTGAATTGTTCAAATGATTCAATTGTACACACCGGCAGGTTCTTGAACCACTCTTTGACCATTGCCGTCAGGCTAATTGCAATCAAATTTGCCCTTAAGCCCTTACAGTATCCCAAAATTTGCTGTTCCGCGTCTAGGTCATCGAAATGCGTCCCAAGATCACTCGTTCCATCATATTTCTTCATCTCTGGAAGATTAGCTCCTGCTTTCAGTGTCAATTTGCTGATTGCATCACAGAATGGAGTTGGCTTCTCCACTGGTGGGATGTGTTCAGCAATGACTGGTTCCACCCTTGGTGCAACTCGTTCTGGCAGGTCCCTGTTCCTTCCCGTTGTGTGAGTTGCGGCTTGCTGGACCTCTGGACCCCTCTGCCTTGAGTTGACTTCTCCATCTCTAGCAGTTGCCCGACTTGGGGCTCCATGCCTTCCAGTCCTCACGGAATGTGGGTTTCTGCGCTCTGGCGACGCAGATGGTTCCCTCATGCTGGGCCTAGCTATTCTCGAATGGGTTTGCTGTCTCGAATCAGCACGACGTTGCATCTGATGAGACCTTGTTCACAGTGTCGATGTCTGTTGTGTAGTCGGTGCTGGGGCATTCTGCTGCAAGGCAGTGTTTGCCAGTGGTTGCACAATCATCGGTACCATAGTCTGTTGAAAAGTTGTCATGATCTGAGCCAACTGAGCAGGATTTAACAGTTGTTGTTCCGGGGGTGGCATTGCAGTTTGATCCGCTGCAACGCGTGGTTGGTCCAAGGGGGTGTTTGGCGGCGCCACTAATGTGTGCTCAGAAGCATCAGTAACTATGTTCTCCTCTTCTATTTGAGACGTAGCCCTGGTGGCTGCTCCGTTCTTCTTCGCGACTCTTCGTTGAGCCATTGAATCAGTGACAATGTTTGTTCCTAAGTGCGTTTAGTAGTTCCCACAGACGGCGCTACTGATGTGGGGTATATCGTCTCGATACGTGTCCACTTGTCAACACTCCACGTCAAACTGCTTCAGTCCCTGCTAGATCCTTAAGCAGCTTTTGAGTTCAGAACTTGCACTCAACACTACACGTAAACTAAGCTGCCGCCTTCCCGACGAAGGCACTCCGACGCTCAATTCAGATGGGTCGGAATATGAGATCTTGTTATGCGAGGCAACAAGTCGAATGAAACAAGTCGAAATAAGTGAATAAGTCGAATTAAGCAATAAGTCGAATTGAACACGAGAATAAGTCGAATAAGCTGGCCAAAACAAGTCGAATTGGATAGCTAAAACAACTCGAACTGCATGCAAGATAGGTTGAATCCGATCTATTTTGGAACAAGTCGAATGAGACTTATGTATAGGTCAAACTCGAATTATATAACTCGAGCCTAGAGCTTGGAAATTATGAAAAAGTACCTTGGAATGAGGAATGAGACCTCTTTATATAGTAGTAAGAGTCCTTATTCAGCTAGAATTATAGTCCAAGTAGGACTATGAGTTGAAATAAGTCAAATTAGAGTTATTTGGAATAACTCGAATAGACTTATTGAAATAGCTCGAATGAGCCTGAAAATAGCTCAAATGGGCCTGAAAATAGCTTGAATTGGTCCTGTGAAACAACTCGAATTGGGCTTGTGCAGCTCGAATTGGACCCTGAAATAACTCGAAATTGGGTCTCCTTGGGCCTAATTTTAAATTTTGCCTTAAATTGTAATTTTGTATTAAACAATAGTGATGTTGTCATGGCATAATAATTCGAAATACGCTCGTTGTACTGGATTGAATATTATGACGTGAGAGTACCGAAATATGGTACATCACCAATAGACCTTAATTATTTGAACGAATAACTACTAACTACACAAGAAAATAAAATTAATCTTGATTCTTGTAAACTTAATATAACTTATTTGAATTAATAACTCATAATTATATCGGAATTGAACTAAATAGAATTGATTTTTATTTTTGTTAAATTAATTGCGCTTATTCGAACCAATAACTTTTCATTACATAAGAATTGAACTTAACAAAATCACTCTTGATTATATGTCAGAAAATAAACTAAAACTATTTGATTGAGTAACTCTTATACATAACGATTTGAATTAAATAGAACTTATCTTGATTTTTAATAAATTAGTTAAACTTATTTAAAGTTTCCCAATGAATATTAACATCTATTATATAAGAATTGGACTAAATAGAACGAATCTTGGGGAGACTACTAAGTAGATCCTCCCAACCTGCCTATTTCGCGTTCTGATGCAAACCATGGTAACAAAGAAGGGTCCCTTTTGGAGACAGTTGCAAAGAAAGGAGATTTTGTCCTTCCGTCGTATCACCTCCAAAGGCAATAAATGAAGGTCATTTTCCTTGAAATTTCTATTTGTTCAGAGATAAAGCCTTCTTTCTTATATTGTGTCATAAATGAGGAGGTTACTTGATGTTACCAATAGCAAGCAAGGAATTTTGCATTTTTGGTCCCCTAAGTTGGCACATCTGCAAAATTGGTCCTCTAACTTTTTTATCGGCAATTATAGTCCTCTAATTTAACACGAGTTTCAATTTTGGTCGCCCGGCCTTAATTCCGGTAATTTTCGTTGGAAAACTCAATTTTTTATTTTTTATTTGTTTTAATTAATTTCGTACACAATTTCCTAAACTAAAAAAGATAGAAAATCAAATTAAAAATCAAACATCTTTCTCTCTCTTAAACCAATTCTCTCTCTCTCTCTCTCTCTCTCTTCCTCTCACTCTCTCTCTCTCTCTCTCTCTCTCTCTCTCTCTCTCTCTCTCTCTCTCTCTCTCTCTCTCTCTCTCTCTCTCTCTCTCTCTCTCTCTCTCTCTCTCTCTCTCTCTCTCTCTCTCTCTCTCTCTCTCTCTCTCTCTCTCTCTCTCTCTCTCTCTCTCTCTCTCTCCCCGTAAAAACTCATCTCTCTTCTCCCTCTTCACTATTTCCCCAAATCAAAAAACCCTAACCTTAAAGCCTTTAACGAGCCACTGCATAAAATAAAAAGGGATTCAACATGGCGAATTAGATCAATGTGTTTTGAGAAAGTTATCAACATGGAGATAGGTTGGTTCGATAAGCCTGAGAACTCGAGTGGAGTGATTGGTACGAGGCTCTCTTCTGATGCAGCAATGACTCGTTCTGAAGCAAGAAATACACATTTTGTTCCGCTTCCTTCGCCCTTATCCACGGAAAATTGATTGAATTTAATGGGTTTTGCAGATTTAGGGTTAGGGTTGTTGATTTGGGAAAAGGGGGGAAGAGAGATGAGCTTTTACGGGGAGAGAGAGAATTAGTTTAAGAGAGAGAATGATGTTTGATTTTAATTTCGAGTTTCTGTTTTTTTTTAGTTTAGGAAACACGACTTTGTATAATAAATTAATTAAAACGAAAAAAAATAAAAAAATTGAGTTTTCTGGCAAAAATTCCCGGAATTAAGGTTGGAGGACTAAAAACTGAAACTCGTGTCAAATTAGAGGACTGTAATTGCTGATAAAAAAGTTAGAGGACCAATTTTGCAGATGTGCCGACTTAGGGGACCAAAAATGTAAAATTCCCTAGCAAGTAGGGGCCCGAGTTTCAATTCAATTAAACTTCATTGAATAAATATTACTGAATAATTAAACTATATAGATGTAATCTTAGTTTTTATTAAAGCGATGGATGTTATTTGAATGAATAACTCCTAATTAATAAGACTTGAATTAAATAGAAATAATCTTAATTTTTGTCAAACTAATAAAACTTTTTTGAATCGGTAACTCATAATTACATAATAAATAAAACTAATCTTCATTCTTGTTAACATAATAGACCTTATTCGAATTAATAACTCATAATTGCATAAGAGTTGAAAGAAATAGAACTAATCTTGATTTTCGTTAAATTAATTGCATTTATTCGAACCAATATATTTTCATTGCATAAGAATTAAAGTACATAGTAAAGACTTTCAGACGGGAAAGCAATTTGCAAAAAAGCTTTGACTATTGGAAAAGGGACAATTCCTTTGCAAAGAACATTTTAGAAACAGATAATCTGTTTGTAACAACTTTCTACAAACGGACTCAATGTTTCTAAACCATATTAATCAATAAAAAAATAAATATACTTTATTACCTATGTAGCTATGCAAGAATTTTGGTACATAATCCCAAATTCTGTGCACGACTACACTAATGTATATTCATTTTTTGCGTGGAAGAAAATTATGTTGGCCTTAGTTATATAATTTTTTTAATGTTTTTAAGGAGGGAAAATCCATCTCTATACCAGTCTTAGTATTAGAAACCGCGTCTCCGTTCCTAAAAGTCTACGAGCTTTAGAAACGAACTGTCCGTTTATAAAAGGTTAGGTGGGAAGTTTAAATTTTTGCGGAAACTATTACAAACAGACTCTTTGTGTATAAATCAAGGCGTGAATTTTAAAATTTCTGAAAACTTTTAGAAGTGGATGGTCCATTTGTACAAAATATTGGCAGGAAATTTGAAAGTTTTGAAATGCATTACATATGGGAGATCTGTTTCTAATAGTCAGTCTCCAAATATTGTTTTTTCACCTATAAATAAATACTTCTCATCTCCTTCATTTTTTCACAATACCAAACATATATCTCTTCCACTCTTCTCCACTTCTCTTCTCTTCCTTCTTATATTAGGTGATAGTTAACTTTAATTATTTATATATGAGATCTCAAAATCTCAAAGTTTTACAAACGGACATTTCGCCTCTAATACTTCTTAGACTATTAAAAACGGATTTTCCCTCTCTTACAGTCTGTAATTATTAGAAACAGACACTTACTAGAAACCAAACTAGGTCAAATTTGTAATTCTTCAGTATTGAATACAGATTTTCCGTTTTTAATAATATCTAAAAATGGACTTTCCGTTGTAGTGACGAAGGGTAATTACGGTAATTCAGTTTTACAAACAAAATTTATGTTTAAAAAGAGTGGTGATTATTAGAGATTGGCTGTTCGGTTTTAAAAATATTGAGTTATTAGTGACGGACCGTCCATTTGTATTAATTTTTGGCTTTCACAAACGGGCGGTCCGACACTAAAAGTAGAAATGGGGCCCATTTTTTCGTCTCTAATACTCACTAGTGACGGACACTACAAACTGACGAACACTACAAACGTAATTTCCGTTTGTAGTAGTCATTAGAAACGGATTTTCCCTCATTACAAACCGACTGGTCCGTTTATAATGAGCGTTTCTTTTGTACTGTCACAAAATCATGTTTTATAGTTACTCTAAAACTTATTATTCATCCAACAATCCGACTTGACGTTATAGCCTTTAAAACTATTTGTTTTAACAAAAGCTATGTTCGTAAAGTGTTGTTTGGTAATAATTTTATTGATTTTTCTTTTACTGTAGTTTCAAAATTTATTTGATGTCATAGCTTTTTTGTAATTGGAATGGCATAAAAATGATCACAAACTTTAAAAATATATATTCCAGAAATTATATGATTGTTTTTAAGAAAACGGTATATTTTATTTCTCAATCCGAGATATCATTCATTACAAACTGTTGTTTAAAATTTGCAACAGTCTCGCAGCCATCCTCGTTTAGTTTCGCCTTTTCATGATAAAGAACAAGAAAAAGACACCCCTGTTTAAAGGCGTGGAAGGAATAGCCTCATGTAATTTGGTTGTTGGGTTTCAGCGTCGTGGTTCAACCACGTTGGTCCTGTTGTTTTCCTTGTTCTTTACGATATAATGACCACATTAATTCAGATGTTTTCAAAGATATATAGACAGTGACGAATATTCAAGAGTTGCTTCCACAAGCAATTATATTAGTATATAATGCAAATTGATTCAGATGAATCTAGTCTTTGGAAGCAATTTTTTATAAAAGCAAAATTAAATTATTTCTATCGTGCCTGTACTTCTTTTGTAAAGCAGAATAATAGACAAGGATAACCGTGAAGTGATTTTGGACGTATTATAAATCTCAGTTTTTTATAACCCTTTTGTAAATCCACTTCTACGTTGTTATAATTAAATATCATTCTATACTAATTCTATTTTATCGCATTGCTCTTAATTTATACAAATCACCTCTTCATTGTTATTATGCAAAGAAACTTATAAGACGGTAACAACGTATAATTTATATACATTCATTAAAAAAATAACTCGTATATTATCATTTCTAACACACTAGAAACGTCACTGCTGCATCAACTATTTTACGGATTCATGAGAAACATTTATTGGAAGAAATCATAACATTAAATAGGTCAAAAGGTATATTGGCTATGATGTACGGACACGGACGCGACACGATACGGATGCAGTGACATAGATTTTTTAAAATTACGAGACACGGCAGTATTTTTTAAATTAAAATATAGAAGACATCATCATAATCTGCATAAATAACATTATTACATTCAAATATAGAATCAAACCAAACATATTTACACACAAAACCAAGTAAGCAACTACTACGAGTTCAAATAAAATAGTTATTAAAGTTTAAGTCATAAATTCCAACCATTAAATATAAAAGCATATATATACACAAATCAAATGACAAAACAAAGTGTTATACAATATTCAAATAAAATCTTTAAATAGGATATTCCCATGACTCGAAGAAAGAACGATTCTCATTGTTGTTTGCGCAAAGCGAAATGCAGTAGGCTTACTCGTGAGATTTGATTGGGAAAAAAGTTATCATTTATACATTTTTGCTACTTAATTATTTAACTTTTAAAGTTTAATGTTTGATTCTTCTAATATCTTTATTTATATATTTTAAGAAATTTAAATTTTAACCATAAATAAAAATTAAAAACTACAAATTAAATCAGCTCAAAAAGTGTCCAGTCGTGTCGGACACGTCCTTAAAACGTGTCCAAACGGTGTCCCTTTTCTTTTTCTTTTCTATTTATTAAGACACGCCACGTGGCATGTTCGACACGTGTCGGAGGACTGTCGGTGTCATTTCGGTATGCCGGGCACTGCATAAAGAAAATTTTCGAAGTGTCGGTGCATCATAGTATACTATGGTAACGAAAATGTATTCATAGAATTATATAAATTTCCAAGAAGATATATTAAATGATAATTATTAAGTTATCAGATTTAAAGAAAATACCACTTGATGCTCCTTAAAGTATTATATATGTGGTATTGCAAATCTCTTTGAAAGTTTCACTAATCTCGATAATATCCCTAAATACTCGATGTCAAATATCAAATAAACCTAATAATATTAAATACAAATTTAGCATAAGTTTGTAATATAAGCAATTCTTTTGTGAAATAAAAATCTTTTAACCTCAACATTTTAGAACTAGCTTCTTTTCTACTTTTAGGAAGTTCATTCATATCATACAACCTCAGATGATGATTTTGATATAATACTATTACAAGATAAACCAACTAAATCGTAAAAACTTTTTTACATGTTTTAAATTTGTTGGTTTTTATTCAGTAGTAATCATTTTTGGGTCATTCATCATTATCTTTATTTGAAGCATTATTCAATTATTATTTTTCTTTATCCGAACTTGATAGTGTTACTTTTTAAGAGTAGCCATTAAGCAATAAACTTTATGATTTTTATTGACGTGTGTTCAATATTACATTGTTAAAACTGTAGAAGGTGTGAGTTGTATTGTAAAGCAACGTCGGAGTTCTCTGGTGATTAAATGTTTCACTTGTAATGTAATTAATAGTCATGCCGTCATGAGTTCGGGATACTTTAAACTTGAAGTTGATGATGAATAAAAAATACCATTGATCCCGATTACGGGTGTGAGTCGGAAAATTTTCTTTTAAAAAGTCTGATTTAATTTTTAAAACCTATACGATAATATCCCACTTAAATAGAATGGGAACGTGTTCGGCCATCGGTATATTTAAAGATTTAGGGGGTGTTTGTAAGAATTTATTAAAGGATCTTGTTCACTACTATTGCTTAAAGCCACTTTAAGTGACTTTTGACAAAAAATCAGGAGTGTTTGCAAATCTTTTTAAAAAACTACTTAAAACATTAATTAGGTGTTTGCAAAAATGAATGAAAAATGACTTTTGCTTTAAAAAGTATTTAGAAAATAACATATTTTCAAAAGCAGCTGTAGAAGCACCCGTGGACATGCTATTGCGGCTTGTGCTTTCTAACTTTTTTTAGACAAGTAGAAGCAAAAGTCAGTGTTTCAAAAGTTATAAATGTGATTTTGCGGCTGCAAAAGCCAATAAGTCATTTTCATAAGCATTTGTAAACACCAACTTAAAGAATTCTGGCATATACCATATATAAAGCAATGTGAGCAAAATCTTTCATTTCTAATTAACTTGATAATTTAAATAAACTATGAGGAGCAGGGAAAGCAAACAAATACTTGCCTTTCATCTTTTTTCTTCAAATATTTCATATCATTTATTAGATTTTTATTCTCCATTACATCTTTTACAATTAAGTGAATATAAGATAATTAGTTAATGGTCTTTAATTGGACCTTATCTTCCCATAATTGTAGTTTAATAGAAATTCATGTTTTCTAGGATATATGTTATATCTATATATTGATTATTTATTATTTATTATAATTAAGAGTTATTTTCTATTAAAACTGATCTTTGATGGACGAATGAGATTAAGTCTTACAATTAAATTCTAACTGGAACTTGGTCTTCCTTTCTCCTATAAATATATGCTTTAGACCATCATAAAGTATACTCAAGAGAAACAAATAAATTAGAGGTTATAGGCTGGAAGGGAGAAACCAAAAACTCTGCCAAAGTTGTTTGTTGTTCGTCGTTGTTCGTTGTTCGATCATCTGTAAAAATATCAGAACCAATTCTTGCCACGATGAATGGAGGTATTACCATAATCTCCTTTCTTTACTATTCTATTTACGTGATAATTATGTTGTTCAAAGATCTTACGGCTCATGTAATTATTAATCTACATGACCAAGATCAAGTTTGTCTTTTTATGCAATGCCACAACACTAGAAGAATATGTCATCATACCAAATCTCTCAAGAATTTTATCAATATATGATTTCTAAGACATTCCCAAAATTTCAAGTGATCTATCACGAAATATTTCTATTTCAATCACATAGAATGCCTCACATATATCTTTTATTTCAAAGTTCTCAGATAGATAGCTCTTAGTCTCATGCAAATGACCAAGATCGCTATGGGCCAATAAAATGTCTTCAACATTCAGAATCAAAAATATGAACTTACTCTCACTGATCTAGAGGTATATACATGGATATACAATGTTTTTTCTTAAAATCAAAGTCCGTGATGGTTTTCTCAAACTTTAGATACCATTACCTCAAAGTTTATTTCAGTCCATAAAGTGATTTCTTAAGTTTGCAGACCATGTCTTCCTGACCTTCGATGATGGAGTCTTCAGATTGATGCATGTAGACTTCTTCTTGCTAGTACTATTAAGAAATGTTGTTTTCACATCAATTTGGTATAAATCAAGATCGTAATGTCAAGATAATTCTGAGAGATGTTTCTTAGACATGGGAGAAAATGTTTCAGTATAATCAATACTTTCTTTCCGATTAAAACCTTTGGCTACAAGTCTAGTTTATGACGTTCAATATCGCCATTACTGTCAATTTTGGTCTTGAAGACCCATTTATGTCTGATTGGTTTGTGTCTTACAGGCAATTAAACGATGGTCCAGACATCATTTTGATCCATAGATTTTATTTCATCATTTATGGCGTTAATCCACTTATTAGAATTAACATCTAAGGGTTTGTTTGTCTGAATTCGGATCCTCAATAATCCCTATATCAGCTTCTACTTGATAAAGTAAATAATCATCTAAATAGCAGATCTTCTCTCACGAGTTGACCTTCTTAATGGTGGTTCCTCTGGTACTTCATCAAAATTATCATTATTGGCAATAATTTAACTATGAACTTGATGATCATTATTTGAGTGTTCCTCGTTGTCTAAATGTTAGACAATAGGAAAATCCCAACATCTTTTTGGAAGTGGGTAAATGGATTCATACCTGTATTTTCTGAATGATCACATCTTATACTTTCTCACTCCAACTGATTTCGCCATTCTCATAGAATCTGGTGTTTTCGATTTCTACAATTTGCATACTACGGTTAGGTCAGTAGAACCTATATCCTTTAGACTTCTCTATGTAACCAATAAAGAAACCACTAATTGTTTTGAAGTCTAATTTCTTTTCATGTGGATTGTAAATTCGAGCTTCAGCTAGACACCCCCAAATTTGAAGATGTTTTAAACTGGTTTCCAGCCTTTCCACAGTTCAAAGGGGTTTTAGGAAATGCTTTGCTAGGAACTTGATTAAGTATATAAACAACTGTTTGTAAAACATACATTCACAAGGATATTGGTAAATTGGCATGATTCATCATTGATCTAACCATTTTCATATAAGTACAATTTTACCTTTCAGCTATACCGTTCTGCCATGGAGAACTAGGCTTTGTGTATTGGGCGAGAATTCCAAATTTTTGGAGAAGTTTAGCAAAAGGTTCAGGATGTTGTCTTGTTTCGTCATACGTTCCATAAATTCACCTCCTGACCTTATGATTTTCACTTGTCTATCTAAATTGCCTTTCGACTTCAACGATGAAAACTTGTACAAAATCCATAGATTGAGATTTGTCATGCAATAAATAGGGATAAAAATAACGTGAAAGATTGTCGATAAAAGTAATAAAATACTTTTCACCACCAACAGTTGGAATGTCAAAAGGTCCACAAATATCTGTATGTATGATCTCAAGAAGATGTGTACTTATTGTGGCTCCTTTCTCTGTGTATTTTGTTTGCTTTCCCTTTAATGAAATCTACACACGCTTTATGATTAGTAAAATCAAGACTCGGAAGAATTTCATCTTTTACCAATACTTTTTTAACTGAAAATGTGTTACAGTCTTTTGTGCCACAAGATATAAGATTCGTATTTGGACAACTTTTGTTTTGTTTCACCATTAATATGCATGTTGAGATCATTTTCAAGAGGTTGATTAGCAAGCCCGTCAATTAATATTCCAGCACAAATATTACTAGAATTCAAAGTTAAATTAGAACAACCATCTCCACGAGTAACTTTAAGACCTCATCTATCAAGTTTTCTTATTGAGATTAAATTTTGGAAAATAGATGGAACATAAAGAAACTGAAATAAATCTAACTGAAATTCTCTACTCTAAATGAGACGATAAGTGCCAATAGCTTCAACTGGGACTTTGTCTTGGTTTCCATAAAGAAGAAGTTTTCACTTGGGCTTGTGGTTTAGGTCGTAAGAAATCCCGGCATATGAATTTGAAAGATGAACATTAGCACCAAAATCAATTCACCAAGAATGAGGAGGAACATAAGAATTACTTGATTCAGAAAAACTACGAAATCCATAAATTTACCTTTCTTTCCAACCCTTTCTTTTCATTTATAACAATCTTTCTGAAAGTGCCGAGGCTTTTGGAGAATTCGCACATGTCATCCTTCTTTGCCTTCTTCTCTGGTGGTGCTCTTTTACGGCTGGAGTTATGCCTTTTCTCAGCTTTAGATCCAGCTTCTTAGACAAAATGTGCAATTATAATACCCTTTTGGGTTAGCCTGGCCTCTTTTTGAACCAATTTATTAGTCAGCTCATTCACTGTCCACTTTTCTTTAATGGTGTTGTAATGAATTCGAAAAAGTCCATAATGAGGAGCCAAGGAATTCAGAATAAATCGGACGAGAAAAGAATCATCCACTATCATATCCAAATTCCTTAGCTTTGTCGCAAGGTTCATCATCTCCATGAAGTGATCCTGCATTAAACGTGTGCCATCAAACTTCATGGTTGTAAGATCTGCCATAAGTGTCCTAGCAAGGGACTTCTTAGCAGTCTTAAACCGTTCTTCTATTGACTTTAAGTAATCCTCAGCATTTTCTGGTGTGTGTAGGGAAGTCTTGACGTTGCCGAAAATAGTTATTCGTAAAACCATAATGCTCAATATGTCAGACTTTCCTAAGCTTTAAGAAGAAATTTTTCTTCATCAGTACTTGTTTCAATATAGGATCTGGTTATACTGTTGTGAGAGCCATATCCAAATCAAGTACACCTAATGTGAATTGAACTTTTTCTTTCCATTCTAAGAAGTTAGTTCCCATGTGAAGTGGGACAAATGAGAAAGAAGATGGCAACTGTGCAGGAAAAATTGCTGCAATTTCTTGATACAATTTAGCTTAATTGAGGCACAAAACATAATTAACACGTAATATTTAAAAAAAATATATGACGAGAGAATATAGTGCTCATGTTGGTAGTCCCCATAAATTCTACACATTATACCATTAGAAGTCGTAATTTTCAACATTCATAATTTAAGTAATATATTCACTTTAAATAAACACATAAGAAATCTTTCCTTGGTCTATATTATTACTTCTTAATTGTTGATCAAAAATAATGATTTTGATTGCTTGTGGGTTAATCAACTAATTCATATGTTTGATCAACTTGTCATAATAATGTTAATATTCAGTCTTTAATTGGTTAAGGTCATTGTGGTGATCTCTAGTTTTAATAGAATAACTCTGCACATTAAATCCCTTTGACATGAACATAAATATGATTCATCTAAATGTAATGGACAATGTGTTAATTAATATAAACATAATTATATTTAAAATCGCTAAGAAATATGATTGGCCACGGAAAAAAAAATTCTAGTTTTTTTTCCTGTTGTGCTACAATAATTTGTCCCAAAGTTTAAGATTTAGAGACATGTACAGACGTAATAGATATGATTTGTATTTACTACAAAGAGGAAAAATAAAAAATAATAACAAACTCCTAACTAAAACATTAACACGTAATGTATGTAACAAACATGAAATAGGATATTGGATGGTGATCCATACATACATGGAAATATTTATCTTTCTTTTAAAGCATATTGATAGAGATCGGGATATTAGAAGAAGAGGATTAAAGAATTAGAGTTGAAGACATCAGAACTTACACGGATTTGACAGAGAATAAGGACAAGAATAGAAGAATTAGAGTAAAACAAGAAGAAAGACAGAAATTTAGAGAGAAAATCTTGCAATCAGCAAAATAATAATACTCATCAAACGTGCTTAACAATAACACCCGAGCCCTGTATTTACAAGCTAAGAGAATAAAACGTACTAAAACTCTTAAATAAGACTATGAAATAAATAAGAAACCTAATCTAAATAAACTCTAGAAATAAATAAGACTCCTAATCTAAATAAACTCTGGATTTCCATCATTTTCTCCGGCTTGAAAAAACTTGCCTCTAGAGAGTTTGCATGAAGGTACTCGACAAGAGGTGGAAATCATCAGTGTATGCAAAAATCAAATTTCCAAGTTATCCAAATCTGGGTGGCCTTTCCATTGAATCAAATACATAAAACATCCATCTCCAACCTTGTTTCAAGCATAGACTTCCTTAAGGATGAATAGTTGTATAGGATGTAACCTAAACACCAAAATTGAAGAAGTAGCGAAAACACATGTAGTAGTAGCAGAAATTTTGGGAGGCTCAAAAATGCCTCGAGAGTCAGCCAAGTCCTTACTACTGAAAATATGACTAATTGTTAATTAGGAGGCAAGTCTCACAAACATGCATGGAAGTCAAACTCTTTTAAAACACAAAAACGCCATGAGGTCATAGTTTAAAGAACTTTAAGGACAAATTTTGATCATCAAATAATCACCTTTATTCAGCTGCAATGTATCGCAGTGCATATCAATAGCCAATTTATAATCTTCATTACTTTGTGCAAATTTTGGTTGAAAATCGTATGCGAATCATGTTCAGATGGTGACATGCAAGACTTAACTTCATCTTCACAATTAGTCTCTGAATGCAATTCTTCACTAGAAGTCTCATAAGTAGAAAGTTCTTGGTTATCCTCATTAGACTCCAGATGCAGACAACTAAAGGACGAATAATTTCGTGATATTTATCACAAATAACTTCTTCGTTATTGCCTTGAGAGGACTTGAAAGAATTAGTAGACTCTTCACGTGAGACAATCTTCAGTCGCATAGACTCCCCGGCTTGAAAAGTCGAACTACCTGAATAAGTTGACCTTTGGTGTTTTTTCATAAATTAAAGCTCTTCTGTATGCATGAAACAGAGTCTCAGATTTCTAAAAACCAACTATTTTCTTAAGATCATCTCTTAAACCTTTAATAAATCTTATGGTGGTGGCCCATTCTTCTTCGTTAATGTTGCATCTTTTCTTCAAGTCATTAAAGTAATCAGTGACACTTGAAGACAATTGTTTCAAATCTAACCACTCACTCAGTAATAGTTTTGTAGAAAGAATATGAATATTTCTCTCTCAAAACATTCTTCATCTCTTTCCACAAATTTATTGGTGGTTTATTCTTGCTCCCGCTCCACCCTAATACTTTGCCAACATTCTCTAGCATACCTTTTTAATTTCATTTCAGCAAAACGAATTTTATCTATGTTTGCCATGCCATAATATTCAAAGCAGTCTTCTAACACTTCATCCAATCACCAAAAGAAATATAACCGTTTATCCCATCAAATTCAGGAATAAGTACATAGGGTACCCAAAATCATGCTTACTGGGGTAATATTGATACTCTCTAGACCGATCGTAATTGTAGACGTGATACGTACGACTATTATACTCCATGGATGAACTCATATTATTCTAACATGATTAATTTATTTGTCGATATCAAATTTAAATTCACAAGTAAATCAATTATAGACTAGCTTCAGATTGACTCAGACAAATAAACCTTGAAACATAATTATCCGACTTCTAACAGAAAACCTTTTTTTTTCTTTTAAGGATAAGCTCTATGCAATAACTAAACTTGCCAACTAATAATAAACGGTCCACAATTCAACATAAAGAAGTGAATCTTTACCGATTGAAAGACGAATCTGATGGTGGCTTGAGGTTGAAAAATTAGGGATTGATGCTGGTGCAGATATGGCAGAACTGTTGTTGGGGCTCTCATGTTTTTCATTTTTTTTGGGGCAAATTATTTTTTCAAAAAAAAAAAAACAAATTGAATAAAAATAATTGTAAAGAAACAAAATGGAATAATGCAGCGGAAAAATTAAAAGGGATACGTATGGCTCTGCTACCAAATTGTAGAGATCGGGATATTAGAAGAAGATAGATTGGAGAATTAGAGTAGAAGAAATGAGAATTTAGAGGGATTTGAGAAAGAATAAGAACAAGAATAGAAGAATTAGAGTGAAGCAAGAAGAAAGATATAAATGTAGAGAGAAAATCTTGCAATTAGCAAAATAATAATAATCATCAAGCGTGTTCAACAATAACACCCTAGCCCTCTATTTATAGGCTAAGAGAACAATACCTACTAAAATTCTTAAATAAGATAACTACGAAATATATATAACTAGGAAATAAATAAGAAACCTAATCTAAATAAACACTGGAAATATATAAGACTCCTAATCTAAATAAACTCTGGATTTCCATCACATATCATATAGGATCATTACCAATTACTGACCATATCCTTTAAGAAGCTTTCAGTTAATCTCAAGGACGCATACTTTCTTTCAGTTTTGCATACAATAAATTCACGTAATATCTAGTGCATAATATTATTTGAAAAATATTGATGGATCAAGATTTGAATGGAAAAAAACTATAACTTCTCACATCATGCAAAGTACAATATTAATCAACAATTATTTTATGATAATACAAGTATATTTCATCACGGACAATTACGCGTTCAGTAACCTAAGCTCTGATACCACATGTAGATTATTAATTACATGAACCCTAAGATCTTTGAACAACATAATCATCACGTAAATAGAATAGTAAATAAAGGAGATTATGGAATACCTCTGTTCATCGTGGCAAGAATTGGTTATAATATTCTTGTAAACGATCGAACAACGAACGATGACAACGGACAACTTTAGTGAAATTTTGGGCTTCTCCCTTCATGACTCTCTTTTTTAGCTATTATGTTAATCAAGGCACTTAAGAAACCCAAGTAAATAAAGATTTAAATGTTATGCATGCTTTATGATTCCTAATGAAAACAATAATGAGTATTCCTAACGACCAAGTGGGAGATTGTAAGATAGTTATTTAATGGTCTTTAATTTGACCTTATCTTTCACTAGTTGTGGTCTAATAGGAATCCCTAGTTTCTAGGATATATGTTATATCTATATATTGGTTATTTATTATTTATTATTTACTATAATTAAGAGTTATTACAATTAAAATTCATCTTTGATCAACGGATGAGATTATGTCTTACAATTAAATCATAACTGGAACTTGGTCCTCATTCCTCCTATAAATATATGCTTTAGACCATCATAAACCATACTCAAGAAAAACACATAAATTATAGGTTATAGGCTGGAAGGGAGGAACTAAAAACTCCCCTAAAGTTGTTCGTTGTTCGCCAATCTTTGTTCGGTCATCTATAAGAGGATCAGGATCAATTCTTGCCACGATGAGTGGAGGTATTCCATAATTTCCTTTATTTACTATCCTATTCATGTGATGGTTATGTTGTTCAAAGATCTTAGGGTTCATGTAATTAATAATCCTCGGTGAACACAAGTATTAACAGTTACGAAAAGATCAAATCTATAGAACATTAGAATAATAAAAGGATTGAATGTAACGCTTCAAGTAAAGAAATATTTTATGTATGAAAAGATCAAATACGTGGAGCTTTGAAATATGAAAAGATTTGGATCCAATGCATCAAGTAACAAAATATGTTATTCATTGGTCTAGGAGACGCCGTGAATTGATAGAAATAATTTATTCAGCTCCATATAGAAAGAAAAGTTACATAATGGAATGAACAGAGAAATTCGGGAAAGAAATAGGAACAGAAAAAAGGATGTAAAAAAAGTTACAACAAAAATGAAAGCAGTTATATAAATCTAAGCTGAAAATTTTGTCAATAGACGGTAACGATTTTGGTAACAAAATCATTTAGTTTGGCAGATGCGAGGTTTTCATTTGAGTCGAAAATGCACGATTTGTGGAGCTACAGAGTGTAAAAGAAAATATGAGACTTTGAGAATTTAGGTAAATTAATTAGAGATCCAGCCAACGCTTTAATTTGTAGGGGTTGATCTGCCCAAACTCTATATGAAAATTTCTTAACACAAGCGCACGAGTGCAAGTAGTGTAGGGAAGTAAGTTACAACCCAAAAATATCGAACCCAAGGGAGAATTGCGTTGAATCTTATATTCATGCATAAACAGAACTAATGACTATGAAGTTGTCATCTTTCATAATCACTATTTGGCAATAAAATGTAAATAATATATTTTAGAATTTTGGAATGTTTAGGAACTAAATCACTTAATAAATGAAGACTTAAATCAATGATATAACAGGCGGTATCGTAAGGAACTAGGTTTCTTTAGATAGATATGATCGAAGACTTATAGACAAGCCATCATTAAGATGAAACATGATCGACTCATGTGTGGGATATTAAACTATGAGGTAAAAACTATAATTATGGGTTCCATAATGGAAAACACCACTCTGTAATTCGGAATGTTAGTATTTGTACGTTGTTCCTCCAAAATCATTTACCTCAATGAATTACCTATGTCTCTATTTCTAGACATTATCATCACACGACATGTGAAACTTTATAATCTATGAGATCTATCCTATGAGTTCGGCTTTCGCATCTATCATAAGAATCTAATCTATTATGTGTTCATGACGCACATAAAACATTTCACTCAAGTTATAAGTTCAATTTAATTATTGCTCACGCATTCATCTCAAGATAATCATCTCACCATGATCTCTACCCAAATACTCCCATCGCCTCACGACACGCGATGGATTTAGCTACTCATGATTGGAATAAATATAGGAACACCAATAAAATAAAGCATAGTCTTGAATAAATAAACTTGAGCAAAGATCTCTTCCAAACAAACGTACATAAACAAAAAGCAATATCCAAATCAACAAAACAGAATTCAAGTGTACGAATATTTAAAGAACATCAACCTAATTATAACTTTGATTCGCGTTTGTCTCCGTCTTCTCTTATCTCTATTTTTCTTCCAAAAGTTTGACTCCGAAACTATTCTTCAAAAGTGTGCACCAGCCTCTCTACTCTCTAAACTACTCCTTTTTTTCATTGGCTGCTCCTCTTGAGTGTCTTTGTCTTTCCTTTTATATCCTCTTGGCTTTTAAAGTCTCACTCTTTAATTCTGCCTCAAAACCTAATTTTCCGAGTTACATCGATTTCTAAGTGACCGCTTTCAATCGCATGCGACGGCTGCTGAAATTAGGGTTGCGCCATCTTTAGTCACACGCGACCGCTTCCACTTCTTCTTCTTTTCAATGCGATTGCTCATTAAGTGACTGCTTTCTTTCACTTTCCCGCCCGCATGATTTGCCCTTCCTCTTTTTGGCCTCTTTTTATCCATTTTCACCAAATGACTCCTAAACAATAAAAGAAAAGAAAACAAATAAACATACTCAAAACAATCAAGGAACATGCAATAAAACGGTCTATTTGACATGTGAATTATGAGTACAAAATGAACTCACCAGGGGCCAATTAGGTTTTTCCACAATATTGCTCCGTCTTTAACAAGTAATATTCTAGCTATGTCATCGTTACACCCGCATCCTACTGTTTAATAATATCATGCAAGTTCTCGAGATAATAACTGTGATGTACTAAATTCTGATTTGGAACTCATAATATGTCAATTTACCATTTTAATACTAACGAAAGAATCACAGTTTGACCACATCTTATCCCGTTAGCTACCTCAATATTTAAAAGGGACAATATTGGTAACACTCTAGAAGTTAAGGGTAATATCAGTAGGCCCCTTGCGATTGTAAAATAATTCATTGACATCCTTTCTTAGCCAACATCATTAAATCATTAACAAATCGTTAGATTGAAGGAAAAGTCTTCAAATCTGATTAATCTAAATATTCAAGAACGATTCAAATTCATACAATGTTAAATTATTTTTATTATTCTTTTATAAAATGGGAAAACTAACAAACTCCATTTCAACCCAGCTAGCCATCTCCCTCCTCCTCATGGGATTTTAATGATAAGTGTTGATATTGAACTACAAGTAAAGAACATACATGATGGTTGAATTGAGTTAGGGTTTGTGTTTGCCTCTTTTTTTTCACAAAACAAAATACCTACCATGAATTTGATAGATCATAAAATATTTGAGTTCATGTATCTTCCAAAGGTGCGTTTATAAATCATATTTAAATAAATTATATTTTTGAAGAAAAAAACTTAGAGGTTAAGGATAAAAACTCATTTTCTGTTTTGCGCTAAGGTTTCGTTAAAGATGTTAACTACGAGACGGTGTCATTGATATTTTCTTAAGGGTCTCTTTTTATATTACACCAAGCCTCAAAGGATATTGTACACATTATCCAATTAAGAGTTGTGGCTATATCTACAATACTTTAATTTGTGATTTTTTTGGGGGTAAAAAACATCAAACTTCCTAAATGTTGTCATGTGGAATCGCCCCCTAACCTATGAAAAGTTACAACATACCTCTCAATATATTCAAAATGTGTGAATGGCCCCCTAAGGCCAAATCTGACTAATGAGAATGTATAAACGTGTCCAAATTGAAGAGTTGATCAACGACTCCGGGGGCAATTCACACTGTTTTTGAAAGATTGTAGAGTATGTTGTAACTTTACAATTGTGTTGTTAAAATTTATTGGGCGTAAGCCCTGCGTTTTATGAATTTTACCTCACCCCACACATTTTGTAATTTAAGTTTTGTTAAATATAGCAATAATAAGAATTAAAGTTAAAAAAACTAAAAGAATAAGTTTATTTGAAATACTTGTGGTCTTATATATAAAGTTATACAACAAATGTTAACTTATTAAATTTGCACGTTTATATAAGATGGAGATTCATAAAGATAATTTCCTAAACCCTCAACATATTTTAAGCATAATTAAATTAATTGATAATTATTAAAATTGAAAAGGATATCTTAAACAAAATCCACAAGACTATACAAAAATTATGATTATTATAAATCATAAACAAGATAAATTTTGAGTTTAAAAAATTAATTTAAAAATTAATATAAAAATATTAAATATCTTTAAATATACTGATTGGTTATGTCAAAAGTATTTTTGTAGAAAAAATCAACATGAAACTAATATATAAAGAATTAAACAAAACAAACCTAAATATATTTGTTTTTCAGGCGTAGGCCCAACAACTCGGGGCGCAAAACGTGTGTTTTTTGCCTTTGGGCATTCGCGTAAAATCACCAGATGTAAACCCCGGGAAACGTAAGCCCAAATCACTGTCTCGAGGCATTTTAGAGTTAAAAAAGCCCCGACTAGCCCTAGGGAGAGTTTTAACAACACTGCTTTTCAAACATTATGGGACAAATCGCACATGGACAATAGATTAAAGTGTTTGATACTTTTTTGAATTATATATATACACATACAACGACTATCGCTTCCCACTTATTACAACTTAGTCATAATAAGAAGAACATCACAAAGTTGCTCTGCACATTGCAAGCTGGCTATTTTAGTTTGTTGCACACTTTAGGTGGTAGTTTTTGTCTATATTAATTAAGTTCAATAAGTCCAACATATACCTCGGATAAACACTTGATTTGTATTGGTTTTATGATTTAAATCAAATGAAATTCTCCAAATGATTTACTTTATCTATAATAGCTTTTATTTGATAAGAGAAAAATTGACTAAAAAAAGCAAATGTCTATATCGATTAAGTGTAAAAATCCAACATATAACTCAACTTAACACTTTTTATATTTCTTTTATGAATTATATCAAATGAAATTATCCAAATATTTTACTCTGTCTTTTACAGTTCTTAACTCTTATTTGATAGAACAATTGACTGCAAAAGCATATGTCAGCATGATCTGAAGCAAATCAAAAAAATTCCTAGGTTATTACCAATGTGGTTATATGTTAGATTTAGTTTCCAAATAATAAATCTGTGAGAGGTATCCCACATTGGTTATGTGTTGAAATGATGTGAATGCAAAGTACAAGAAAAGCCTTCTTGAGTTTTGTCCCACATTGGTAAAGTAGGTTGTGCTCGAACTCATGGTACCTATAAGGACTTTTATGGGCTTTAAGAGCTTTAGCTCTTATAGGCCAATTTTACTAAAGTAGCTTAAGTGTCCCACATAGGAAAAGTAAAAGGTTTTTTGTGGGTTTATATATGTTTGCACTATATCACTTGGGTAATAAAGTATGCAAGACATAGGTGGTGCAAGAGCACACACGCGCGCCGAGCCGCGCCCGCGAGCGTGGCGTGGGCTTGTGGCGCTTACGTGACGCTTTAGTTTGACGCACTTAGCACTTTGCACACTTGCATCGTGCATCAATCTAGACCGTAGATCTTATTTTAGTTAATTAAATAAAATGGAAGGCTAGGATTTAATCTGGATTTTAAATTAATACAGATTAAATTGGATGGTGTGGATTTAAGCTTTCTTAAGTTTTAAATTCAACGGCTCAGATTAATCCGGGAAAATATGGATGGAATATTTAAAACTCTTAAGTTTAAATATTAACAGTCACATGTTTTGGAGCAGAAGAGTTGTGCTTTTCTGTGAAAGGATGCCAATGGAAAAGTTGTGACCTTTTCTTACAACTCTTCTCTGTCTATAAAACCGCAAGATTATCAGAAGCAAGACACATAAAAAATTCGGATCTCTCATATACAATACAAAATAATTGCTACAGAAATTATTTCTGTATTTTTTGCATACTTGTTCTTTTTCTATTTATTAACTTCGGCAGTCCAAAACGCAGGTGATAGTTATATTTTTCTGGGCTTAAATTGTTCCTGGGAAGCGATCGCTGTAACCCTTTTGGCACACGAGGTGGGGGCGAATTACGCTTTAAGGAAAGCGTGTTTTATCGCGACTTTCAAGTTCCAGATTGCGGCATTTTCGATAAACTCACCAACATTATACTTGTGGGATCAATTAGCTCCCTACTTATATATATGGTAAGTTTTCGCACATAGGTCCTTGGCTGGATATTTCGGCCCAGAACATTTCGACACACAAAATTTTTAACCCGTAATCAAAAGTGTCGACCCAAAGCAGTATTATGCGTCACATCCAATTGTTTGTGTAACAAGTCTATTACCCAAACATCGGAGTGCGTATATCGTGTAGGCTCTGATTTAGTTTAAGTTTGGTGTCTTAGTATAGGCTTTCTAACTCAAAGTTGTAGCAGGATCTTGCACGGTTTGATTCAACCTGACATGGAGTGTTTAGTCAGCAGACACACCATCAGATGAAAATAGCCCGCATCACCCGGCGACAGGCGAGAACGCCAAATAACTTGATCGTCCAAAACTCTACTGGCAATAATTATTGCAAGTTTACGGGTAACAAGTAATAAAGAAAGTAAGGTTAAGACCGCAGATATTGATCCCACAGAGGATTATACACTTGACTTCAACAACTAAAACCTTCTAAAACATTTAAACCTAGACTATTGGATGCAAGGGCTGTGACCTCCAGTGAAACAAATAAACTAACAATAATTAAACGTGCAACTGGGTTTTTTTTAGTTTGAATGCTCAAATAACAACTTCAACAATTAAAGGAAGTATCAACAATCAAACAAATGTATCACAAGGATTTGGGTTCACTCAAAACTTTCAACTTAAGGTTCATAGACAAACCAATTTACAAATATATGTGTGTTATTCGTATGTTGGATTTATTAGTTTTTGAGGTGTTCCTATAATTGTGATTTTGCACCCTATCCTTCGGAATAATGCGCAATGTACATTGTTCATATGTCTTAACTATCAACATTAACATCACAGTAATTCATCTTGTGATTTTCTCTCTCTAATCTTTCACAAGCTATTAGTTAAATTGTATGTTGATCAGGCATATCAAGCACTATATTAAAAAATACGAAATCAGAATAAGTATTCACATATAAATAATCACACAAACTGCATAACATAGTCACATTCCTAGTTAGTACCATACCTGATGGTACAATAACTACTAGCTGAGACATAATGTAAAAATAAACATAGTATTGAATAAATTAAAAAAAAAAAAAATCGAAGAACAATAGATGTTTTTACAGAAAGTAATGAACTAAGAATGTGTAACAACTAATAAAATCTCCAAAACAAAAGAAAAGACTAAACACTAGGAAGAATAAAACTTAATGTTGCTAAGATTAATAGCTACTTCTGTAGGTCTTGTATTTATAGGCTTGAGTGTTGAAGAAGACTTGAATTTGATTTGGCTGCAGAAACTTTGATTTTAGCACTTCTGTAATTTATTGACGTGCTATCGCACGCGGCAACAATGTTTAATTAAGTCTACAATCCTTCATCCTGTGCGATTATGTGCAATCGCACACTTTTGCAGCCCTCTACGATTTTGGGTCTTTCGCACACCTTCACACACTTCATCGAGAACTTCATTTTTTGTTCTCTTCTCATCCCTTTTCAACATATAAAAGATGAGTGTTTTAGAAACTCGTCGCAATCTATTATTATTCGTTGTCCTAGTAACCTTTAACCAAGCATCAATGCCCATGGGAGCCACAAACTCTGATCATCCCCCAGAGTGTTAAGCATTCATTCGCGTATGCATCATGTTCATAATAACATGTAGTAAATAGAAATTAATGTTTAAATATAACAAAAATTTATAAGATAATACTAAATGAATCCTAATAATAATTACGTGAGCAGCCCAGACCTTTGACAATGAAAAACAACATAACAAATTACATCAATTACCATTAGGCTCAGTTTGGTTCCCCAAAAAATGGGGGAAAAGGAAAAACAATGGGGGGGGAGGGGAAAATGAGATTTTTCAAGAAAATTTGTAGGGAAAATAAATTTTTCTTTGTTTTTCGTGTGTTTTGTCCGTTCACTGATTTTTCGGGAAAATCACTATAGTTAAAGGTTTTGTGTACTAAGTATTAGTCTAACCTCTCAAAATAATCATTATACTTTAAACTTTGTACAATGTGGTAAAATACTATTAAAAAGAATCCGTTAGGTTAGTTAGAAATAATATGTTTGAAGTTCTCCTTCAAATAAATATCCACTATCTAAAAAACTTTAATTATTTTAATTGATAAATATTATGCTAACGTGATATGTTTTATTCTAAAGGGATAAAAGCATTAAACACCCTATACGATGCCCCAATTGCATTTTGCCCCCTATCCTTTGATTTTTGGCGACTTGCCCCATGTACTATGGATAAATAAGCACTTTGCCCCCTGATTCCAAATCCAACGGCAAAAGACGGTGACATATGTCCATATCCAACGGTGAAAAAATGACTCAGGGGGGCAAAATGCTTATTTATCCATAGTATAGGGGGGGAGTTGCAAAAATTAAAAGGATATGGGGCAAAGTGAAACATGGAGTAAAGTATAGGGGGTTTAACAGTTTTATCCCTATTCTAAAACTTGCAATTTTCATACATACATTCGAGATCAAAGAACTTAAATTGCACATTCAATTAAGACAAGAGAAAAACAATTACTTTGGTAAATATTTATAATGTCAATTAAATTAAATTAAATAAATATCATCTATTTTTTACGAGAAACACTTCATAAAATATGAATCTTGAGTTGTAAAAATTATAGTTCTATCATTTTATTTTTTCCTATTGAAAGATAAGAATATAAAATAGTTGAACAATTCCATACATTGAGTAGGTGAAGAAGTATGGTTAATAATACAAAAGTATATATATATATATATATATATATATATATATATATATATATATATATATATATATATATATATATATATATATATATATATATATATAAAGTTTTAAAAGTTTCATGAAAGATTTGAAACTTGATGAATTTTTTCCACTTCTTTTGTTAGTAGAAATTGAAAACTTAAAGAATTTTAAATTTTATTAATGTTTTCCATCTATTGTGTATGATATATTTTCCTTCATTTCCAAAAATTTTCTTCTTTTCAAACTTATATTGATGACCAGTGCAATATGTTCGAAATTTCGAAATTCCTCCGTAGAAGTGAAAGTAATCATGCCATATCCTCAATATTGACAACGTGTTGAAGATTGGTCGCATGCACACGTCTAATGTGCTCCTTCTCCTCATTTGAGTTGTCTGGCTCCAAAGAAACTGATAGTCCGACATCCGCTAGTGATGGTGCTAAAGCCGAATGCAATTTTTCCTGCCGAAGTAGTGCACCATGTGAACATGTGATGTCGAATGATGAGGCGACGTTGCTGAAACGGTTTGCACCCGGCCACGTCCCCTAACACCCGCCAAGAGCGGGCTAGTTTGAGGAGGTAACAATCGTGGGTAGACTCGAGTACACAATTTGCATCCCCCCTCCCCAAACCCCTTTGCTCAACCCTCTACCTGACGAACTAGGTGTACCTGTCATCCGAGAAATTAATATTTCTCTAATTGAAGACAACAAAATACAAAATCAAGAATATGTAAATCAGTTTCATATGTTAAATAATACCTAACCTTATTTAAAAATACTAAAACTTGGAAAAATTAATGAAATGATATTCTTTCCTTATTCAATTATTTGTAGATACTAAGGTTACTTAATTATATAATATAATCCTTATGAAATAAATAAAATTACTAGAATTATAACTTAAATAATACCTTACCTTGCTAAAATCCTTATCAAATAAATAAAATTACTAGAATTCTAACGTAAATAATACCTTAGTTTGCCAAAATCATTAAAATTATTCAAATTATATTCTTTCTAAATTCAATATTTCAAAATACTATAGTTCCTTTAATAATATCATATAACCCTTATCAGATAATTAAAATGACTAGAATTGCAACTTAAATAATACCTAATCCAATTTAAAATACTTAAAGTACTAATGTTATCGAAATATTTCTTTCTAACTTAACTATTCATAATTACTAGTATTACTTAAATAATATGATATGATCCTTATCAAAAAATTCAAAATACTAGAAGTCTAAATTAAATAATATATTAGCTTAATTAAAAATACTAAAGTATGAAAAATACTACTTAACGCAATAAATAATTATACTATACTTTAATATCAATACATTGCTGATACAACAAATCAAATATAAGTCAAATATCGACAAATAGATGCACTTTCTTACATGCTACAATATTAAAACGCAATAACACAATTGATTGAACATAAAACACAACTAAACTAAAATATTACAAACATCATAACAGAGGCTAACCAATTAACTTCGAAATAAATTAGACATCAACGTTCTTTAATGGGTGTAAAACACTTACTTTATGCTAGGTTTTGAAATATATATGGACTGAGTTGCGAACAAATTCGGTGCCTCCTAAGCTTTTGGTGTAAAGATGCTACAAAATAGTAAAGAAGATGTTGTCCCTCGCCATTTAACTAACCTGTGTTTTTTGAGCTACTGACTAAAGAACCATAAATCAGTTCATGAGTAATCAAACGTCACCAGTGGCATACAATGGATCTGTTGGCAATGGCATGCCAAGAGCAACAAATGAGTTATTGCCCTTGGTAACAACATAGACGTGGTGATAGATCCATTCATTGCAAGAGACTAAACCCGTTGAAATTATTAACTTTGGTCTTTTCAACTTGGCTTCGATTCGCAAATGGTCTTCTAAGTTGGCAGCGCATCAAATTAGTCATGTAACTTGACCAACAAAATTAATTATAGCCCTTTAGGCATCCAAAATTATTTAATTTCTCTGGAACCGCTCACGTGACCATCCACATAACCCCAATTTAGAGATTTTTAATTGTTGATTCACACGTACAAATTCGCATGTGTGGCGCTGCCTTGCAAAATTTAGAGCAAAAAAAAAAAAAGTAAAAATGCGATTTCGCCATGTGACATCACACTTGCGATCAATTGCGACCCTTAAATCCCCAAATTGGGGTCACATTTATCACCCTTACTTTAACAAGAGATTTTAAATAATTTATAATTTTGATGAGATGATTTATCAAGTCATTCATTATCAACCGTTCACTGGCCACCCTTACGTACTTTTACTACTTTTGTTCAGACGTCTGTTTTACTTTTACTTGTTCTATTTCCAGCCACCTATTCTCCCGATCGATGTATCAAGTTTGGTTTCTACACCAAATGCCTGGCCATTTTATTGGCTAGTACACAAGTACTAGCTCTTGTTTAGATCTCTGGACCATGCATCTTACAAATTAACATCAACCTTTTTTCCAATTTTACGATTCAAAATTATGTTTGGCCTTTAGCACTAACATATACTTGAAATTTGGATTATTATGGCATATTATTGAGGAAACTGCGTACGTTGCATGAATGGATACTGTAGGATTAATAACAACGTATAATATTTTTTTAAGTAATGAATAAAAGTATAGTCCTGACTTCTGACTTTAGAGTGGAGACTATTTTTCTTAAGAATTGTATTTAAGTGATTTTAGAGTTGTGGTGAACAACAGTAAGCTATTTTTCTGGTATAGTTATAAGTCTCCTGGTACGCTTAGCAGCCTCGAGTAGAGAATATTCTAATGCTTATTTTTGTTTTAGGCAGAAAAGGTCAACATCAAAAATAGAATCTTTGATCATTATTTATATTTATTTTTAACAAAGTAAATATATTCTATATATACTTGTATAAGTGTTTAGGGACACATTTCAATAATGGCAACTGGAAATCAAAATGATAATGAACTAGTGCCATGGAACCTTAGAAAACAGCTTGCTCGTGCTGTTAGAAGCATCCGATGGACCTATGCCATTTTCTGGTCCATCTCAGCTACACATGCTGCTCGGTAAAATTCTAATCTTTACTTGTAATAATTATACATAGTACTCCATAAATGATGCATGGTTGATTACATAAAAGCCAATGATTTTATTTTTGAGTATCTAAACATGTCTTAAGTTGTATAAGAAGTTTGTGAATGTAATGAATATTTTTTTTCATGTGGATTAGATTATGAAAGCTATAATCTTTTACACTTAACGTACGTGTGTAACTGGATATTTTTACAGGACATTGGAATGGAGTGATGGGTGTTATAATGGAGAAATCAAAACAAGAAAAACAGTTGAATCTGTTGAACTAAATGGTGATGAGCTGGGATTGCTGAGAAGTGATCAACTGAGAGAACTTTATGAGTCTCTTTTACTTGGTGAAGCCAACCCAGGGACTAGAAGGCCAAGTGCTGCATTATCCCCTGAAGATCTTACTGATGCCGAGTGGTATTTCGTCATCTGCATGTCTTTCGTGTTTGGTGTTGGCCAAGGGTACTAGTTAGTTCTTCTTTATACTTTTTTAATCCACAACTTACTATTTTCTCTAGGATATATATAGTTATAGTGCAATTTTTCATTTATGACGGAGTTCCCGTACTGCTTTTACCGAAAAAAGTTGCGAAGTTATGGAATGAATCAAGTCCTATGGTTATTAACAGAAAATACTATCTTCAAGAAGTGAAATGAGCTAGCCAATTTGACAGTTATTCGTTGTCCTGTGAGATAATTTAAAGTAAACCTCTTAACTTTTATGTTGAGAATAGGTTGCCTGGAAGGACATTAGCAAGAAATCAAACGTTTTGGCTATGCAATGCTCACCTTGCAGACACCAAAGTTTTTTCGCGTTCTTTGCTCGCAAAGGCAAGTCAAACTCTCCAAATCTTTTGCTGCCAGAAATATAGTTTCTAAATCCTCATAGTCCCAGAAATTTATACATTTTTCTTGTTGACGGATTCTGATTTTTTCTCATTTCTTCTTTGCAGAGTGCATCGATTCAGGTACTTTTGTTATGTTATCCTCTGAAACCAAAACCATATTTTAATTAAAATCAATGTTAAGCTTTGACATAAGTATCCTGAACATAACATTATCTCATTATCTTGATGTGAAGACAGTAGCATGCTTTCCACATTTAGGCGGCGTGATTGAGCTAGGATCAACTGAACGAGTATGCTACCTATGTCAATTTTATTATTTCTCTATTACTATATTAATTATGAAATGTTATTTCCGCTACTGAATAGTAAGTAATTTTTGATATGCTGGTTTCTTAAGGTCCAAGAGGATTTGAATCTGATTCGAAGCATAGAAACTTCATTCCTGGAGAATCCTACCGCAATTCTCAACCATGTTCCTTACAATATCACAAACAACAATAACCTCATCTGTCAAACATTTGATGGTGCTAATACCCCTGATAATAATCCTAATCAGCTTGTGGCAGATTCTCCAGACATGCACATGTGTCCTCCCAACTACAGTTCAGACAATTTTGCAGAAGATGTACTAAGAGAGGAAACAACGACTTTAATGGAGGGCGAGTTTTCTCAATTGCAAAACTGGCTGTTTATGGATGATGCTATCAGCAATTGTCTGAGAAAATCTATCAGCTCTAGTGACTATATATCTCAAACTCATCGAAATCCAAAGACGTTTGTCCCACTTTTAGCCAGAAAAAAGGCAAACGAGCATTGCACAAATGATGTGCAAGAATGTAATCAAGAGAAACGGGAGTCAAATGGTCTCCAGGGCAATGACATTCATTACCAGAGTGTACTTTCCATTCTCTTGAAGAGTTCTCATCGGTTGATTCTGGATCCACATCCCATAAATGGAAGTAGAGGGTCGAGCTTCGTAAGTTGGAAGAAATACAGAGAGTTGAGAACCATTGTGCCTCAACCGGGAATCTCACAAAATTTACTTAAGAAAGTAATATGTGAAGTAGCTAGAGTTCAAGAAAAATGCAAGCTTGACTCTAGTAAACGTAGTGGCATAAGTAACCGCCTTTCTGAACCAGCAACTGATGATATTGATAGGAACCACGTGTTGTCTGAAAGGAAACGGAGAGAAAAAATGAATGAGAGGTTTATGATTCTTGGATCATTAGTTCCATCTGGTGGCAAGGTACGTAAGACTCTCTTATCTTCGGATCAGCCTCGTACCTAATATACATTTGTTATAGAAGATTATTTCTTGCTTTATTTGTTTCAGGGTGACAAGGTGTCGGTACTTGATCATACAATAGAGTACTTGCAACAGCTTGAGGGGAAAATTGAAGAGCTGCAGGCGAACAAAGAGGTGATGGGACGGGACTCAGCAGCGCAAGCTAAACCTCGTGATGCAATTGAGAGGACATCTGAAAGCTACGGTCGTAACGGAATTGATAACGCGAAGAAGCCGCTGAAGAACAAGAGAAAAGCTTGTGAAATTGACAAAAACGGAGGCAAGGTTCGATTGCCAGATAAAATAAGCGTGAATGTTACAGACAAGGATGTGTCGATTGAGATAAGTTGTTTGGGGAGGGAACAAGTGATTTATGAAGTAATGGAAGCCATAAGCAAACTGCAGTTGGCTTCAGAAACTGTTCAATCTTCCAATGCAGATGGAATGCTCTCCATGACTATAAGAGCCAAGGTTTGTTAATCACATTAATTAAAATGATCTTTATCAAAAAAACTTATATTTTGATCTTAAGTAATAATAATAACAAAGTTATATGAATTTCTGAAAAGGGGTCGTAAATATTATGCAGTGGAAGGGATTGAAAGTTGTATCAGCAGGTGTGATTAAACTAGCACTGCAGAGGGTTATGAGGAAGTCTTGAAGTTGTTTTTGCTCTTACTACCTAAAAGATGTTCAGTCTTTTTTATTTAAAAAATTGTCATGTAATAATTGCAAGGAATTTCCAAGTCTTGCATACTAAGTTTAGGGATCAGATAGTTTTGTTGATGAATTTCTGAATATATACTAATTAAAAATGTGTAAAATCTAAAGATAGTGATGACAGAATATATGCACATAAAAATCTATAGAACTGAAAAAAAAAAAAAAAAAAAAAAAAAAAAAGAAAAGAAAGTGGTATGGATGAAAAAAAAACTATAGAGAGTCTGGATTTTAGCTATTATTAAAGTAAAATTGAGCAGACCTATCAAGACTTTCAAGGTGGTTAGGTAATATATATTAGTCATAGTTGAATATTTCTTTATCAGGAAAGATGAATTTTATATATAAAAACGGATCCGTAGTGACTTCAAAACGAGTGATTGTTTTATTTTTTCTTTCTGAATCAGACATTTACATTTTATGGCTATACTTTAAAAACACGAATGAATTGCCAAAATATTAGGTAGTCTAATCTGAAAGTATGGCCGTCTTTACTCAATCCTATTTTTGGAAAGAAAATAAAACAAAAGCAAAACCAACCATAGTTCTTAGATACTGAAAGAAAAAATAAAATTAAACATGTGAAACGTTGGTAGCACAATAATCATTCGCATTAGACATCTTGGTACACTTTCCTTACAATTAGTCTTTTTCTTGTATTGTACATCAATTACATTGCCCCTTGTTGTTTTCTTGGTCGGATAATGTGTGAAATGATATTTTTGGGTTTAAACCAGACAATAAATGACTAGTGTAAAATCAAGTAGGATACATTTTTGTGAACTGAAATAGACTTTATTACTACATGCAAATGTAACATTGTGTCTAAAGATGTTTTTCTTTCTAAAATCAATATTGTAACTATTCAATCCTTTTTTTGCAACCCCTTTTTGAATGAATAATCTCAAGAATTCGTTATAAATTGCTGTACCACTACCACAGTTCTTACTTGTGGGAGTGAGAAACTTGTGTAGTAAAGGGTGTTTGACACAAATAAGCAACTTATAAATTAGTGGTTTTTAACCCATTTTTTAACGAGTCAACGCAAAAATAAGCAACTTATAATATAAGACGTGAACTTACTCTGTTAGATTTCCATTTTTTATTTTTTTATTCCAATCTCTATAAAAAAAGAATCCTTATATTATAGCAGTCATCCTTAAGGCCAGTCACGCATACAAATTTTCAAACAATGCTCGAATGGGCGAATTCCAAGTAGAACCAGTTGCAGAGAAGTGAAAATTGAATAAGAATCACTACCAGAATATTAGCTCATGATCATCCATAGATACAGCAAGCACTAAACAATTTCAGAAGAGAAGTGTCCAGTAGCTCTAACAAGACTTGGAAAATTAACAATAAATCATCAAAACTTAATAATACTCATCTCTGAATGTTAAAAATGGGAAAGCATAACCATACTTGCACAGTATAAGACAAGAAACTAACTTAATGATGAAGAGTAATTCTATTCCCACTCAATAGTTGATGGAGGCTTTGATGTAATGTCTAGAAGAACTCGATTCACGCTGGGCACTTCGTTGCAGATCTTGGTGGACAGATCGACAAGAAACTTCTGATCGAAGTAATACCTGAATGTTCCCGGAAAAAAACGTTAAGTAAGAAGCTTTAGTTTGAAAAGAAATATATTAGATAACTTGTGATCAAAATAATAATGAGATTAACGATAAAAAGAAGAACAAGTACCAATCAGCAGTCATTCCATCATGACTTGTAACGGCTCTAAGTGTAATGGCATAACGATGAGTTCTTTGGTCTCCTTGAACACCAACAGTTAGTACTGGCATGAACACAGCAAAAGCTTGCCATATAGAGTCGTATATCCCAGCATCTTTGATAGCTTGAATGAAGATCTCATCCGCCTAATATAATCGTTGATATAAATGTAAAAAGGATTGTTTTAGTCACATAAATCATACTCTCGACAAAATTATCACGTACCTTTCGCAAGATGTCCAAGCGGTTCTCTAAAGTAACATCACCAGGAACACGCACAGCAAGGCCTGGCCCGGGGAACGGATGGCGCTTCAAGAAACCCTGTGGAACACCCATAATCTTTCCCAGTTCGCGAACCTTCCAGGTAATTCAAAATTGAGTATTAGAGACGACCCGGGTAACAAATGGAAAACTGCATTTCTTAAAGTTGTAAGAAAAGTAAAAACTCAAATACCTCATCCTTAAATAGGAGCTTAAGTGGTTCAATAAGCTTTAGTTTCATGTCCTTGGGCAGCCCTCCAACGTTATGATGGCTTTTGATTGTGTGGGAGTGAGTTCTTCCACTTCCAGGGGGTGGACATGATTCAATCACGTCAGGGTACAACGTTCCTTGAACCAAAAAATTGGGTTTTTTTCCTAGTTTCTTCTCTAAATCATGGGCAAAGGCATCAAAAATGGCAATGAATTCACTTCCAATAATTTTCCTTTTCTTTTCAGGTTCAGTAACACCTTTCAGTTTACTGAGGAATTGCTCTGAAGCATCAACACAATTAACAGGTAAATGAAGGTCCCTCTCGAAGGTCTCCATCACTCTCTCTCGCTCTTTCCACCTAAAAGAACATTAAACATGTTTACAAAGTAACGGACCCGACTAATTTCAAGAAATCCTGGAAGAGCAGAATATGACGCATGTATACAAATTAGGGTAAAAATCGGCTATCACCCTACCTCATTAAACCATTGTCGACAAAAACACAATGCAGTCTATCCCCAATTGCTTTATGAACAAGAGTAGCAGCAACTGTAGAGTCAACACCACCAGATAATGCACAGATGACATGCTCTTCAGGTCCAACAGTATCTTTAATAACTTTTAGTTCTTCATCCAGAACATCTTCCATTGTCCATCCTCCAGCAAGTCCACATATGTCGAAAAGGAAGTATTTCAGTGTCTCCATTCCTTCCGGTGAGTGTGTTACCTTCAGAGATTGACAAGAACATAGACTATTAGTAAAAACAAAAGGTTGTTGACTAAGACAAGAGACAGATAGGTTACATGAAATTGCATAATTTCACTATTTTAACAAGGATTGAAGTCTTATTTGTTGTTTCTACGAGTATGCATCAATGTTTCTTGACTACTGATTATGAACTTACAAGTATAATGCATAACCAATGATCAAGTCATGATATTTCACCATCCATTAACATGAATATTATAATTCCACCAGAGAGCAACTCCAAGAATAAAATCCCAAAGAAGACAGAACAAAGAAAAAAAGAAAATCCAGCTCTCTAATTATATCCCCGACAGGGATATTAAATGATAAAAGAAACTCAGCTCTAAGCTGTTGACATAAAAACATCATCTTGATGCAGTATCAATAAAGTTCAAGGCAAAGTTGTTACTCCCAGAACAGCTCCCAAACCCATATTCTAAAGGGTTCTTATCAACAATTATCAGTCAAAGATATTATAATAGGAAACACCAAATATTGGTGCACTAGAAAAACATTTCAATTTTTCTAAAAGAAACCAGAACAACATCCTACACCGCAAGAACTTCTACCTCGGAAAAGGTCTCTACTTCATGAATAAGAAACCACCACTGAACCAACTACTAGTAAAAGTTATTCTTGACAAGAGAATGAGGCAACTTTCGCAGCATCAAGAATTCGATTCATATTTTAAAATATTCACCAGCTGGTTTTCCATCTTGCAGCCTCATTAATATAAGAATAATCCACAACGAGCCAAATGAAACACAACAACAATCATAACATATAGAGCCCCTATAAAAACTTAACCAACTGCTCAATATCCCAATTTTTGTTAGTGTAGCATGACGAAAACCAATCGAATTAAACGAATAATTCCCCAATGGAGTAGTAATTCTAGCCTAAAACCAAAACCAAATAATCACGTGGAAAAAGTAAGAAATAAGTGTCCTGTCATACAAACCACAAGAAATTGTTAATACGCTTCCGAATAACCAATCGCAAGCAATCAAAAACAATATGAACAAGAACTTATTCCAGAAAACAATCAAAAGGGGTCATGAAAATTATACCTCAGGGTGATACTGCAACCCGTAAAACCTCCTCTCCCGATTCTCCACCGCAGCCACCGCCCCTTGCTTGCTCCTCGCGACAACCTCAAAGCCCTCGGGCAACCTAACCGCCTCATCGCCGTGGCTCATCCACACACTCTGCCTATCCCCAACATTCTTATTCCCAAAGAGACCGCCAGCGACGACCTTCTCCACCTCAATCTCCATCCTCCCGTACTCCTGCTTCTCCCCAACCCTCACCTCCCCGCCCATCTGCTGCACGATCAGCTGGAGACCGTAACATATCCCCAGAACGCATACGTCGTTGGACTCGACGTACTCGATGAACCCGGACGGGAAACACGGCGCGTTGGGCGCGTGGACGCTGTGGGGCCCTCCTGAGAGGATGATGACACGTGGGTTGAGGTCGGATATGGATTTCAAGGAGGAGGTGCCGTTTATGCAGAGGGAGAAGACGTTGAGGGCGCGGATTCTGCGGGTGATGAGGTGCGTGTACTGCGAGCCGTAATCTAGGATCAGTACCACGTTTGATTTCACGTCTTGGGCGTCCATGTCTTTTGCAAGAACCTGTGACGAGGGGATTAGGGTTTATTTGTTGTGAATTGTGATAGAGGTTTTACATATGGCGGGAACAGAAACAAATTAGGGTAGCAAAAACTACCCTGTGTTATTTTCAATTGGCAAAAAGACCCCTGTGTTATATTTTTAATTAGGAAAACAACCCTGTGTTGTAAAGTCAGAAGCAAAAAAGCCCCCTCCAGCTTTAAATTGAAACAACACGCGCAATATTAGCTGCTATGATTGAATTTTTCGATTTTGAGTGACAATTCTATTTTACCCTTTGCTTCTCTTGAAAAAAAAAAGTTGTTATAAAAATTTAGATATAAAGAATTACTGAAAAGCCGAAACGAAAAAGAATATGTAGATTGGAGTAACCCACCTACCTGTCGGATTTTGTTTGTGGCAGACTCTAGCGGTGGCGATTAAGTTGGTGGTGTTGAATCGTTGGAGAGTGGCTACTGGCTAGGGTTTGATATATAAGAATATGAGGGGAGGGGGCGGGGGTGTGTATGAAGACGCTATTTTAGTTTTTTTTTGTTCTTTAAAATTAACTTTACCTATTTGCTTTTATATACTTTCTTTTCAAATATTAGATTCAACTTAACTTTTTTCTATTTTTCAGTCCATTATAAGTTTAAGCAAAATATATAAGAAAGAGATTAGTTTAAAAAATTTAAGTTTAATTTATGCAATGAATAAACAGACTTTAATAAAGTTTTCAAACAAGGGCATAACAAATGTTTTTATTTAAGTCGATGCTAAAAGATGAAATTGGGTGCAACGTGTGAATTATTTGATAACATAAGGAGATTCTTGCCAATTGAAATAGCAAAAGGGATTTCTTTGCTAATTAAAAATAAAACAAGGATTGTTTTTGCTATTAATCCATCTTTTATTACATTCACATCGACCGGACCATATCAAGTTGGAAAGAATATCAACTGTGTCCGAACTTAATAAAGTAACTTTTTGTCTTTTATTGTATTCTTTTACTATGTTGGAGACTTGGAGCCCTTTTTTCCTTTTTCATGATACAAATTGCACAGCACTATTTTCTTTTATTTTTCTTTTGAAACGTAAATCATATTTAGAACACCAGAATGGGCCCCGGGGCAACCCAAATTTGTTGTTGACACGTGAAAAAATTAGTGTATTCAAAACCGCATTGGAAAGAATTGAAGAAATTATTAGTTATGACAAAATTGAAGACTTTACTAGTTATAGGTTCAACTTGTCCAATACGTATTAATTATTAGTTGACATACCTAAAGATGTGTATTAAAAAAATAAAAATTTATTTTGGACTATTATACATCTTAAAATATAAATTATAATGTATTCCTATTTTTCGTAAGATATCAAATTCTAGTTATAACCAACTTACTACATAGAAAGCTAACTTCACTTGGATTAGTATGCATAGATCCGTAGCGTTACTATTCTTTCATTCGGTTGAATCCTCTCGTTAGAAATTATGTTCATATGCTCTTAATAAGCGTTGTAACATTCCTCTCAATGTTTGATCATTCTCAAATAAAAATTTGTTTTTTTGATACGTTTCTTAATTGAGTTGTTTTAGGTTTATTATGGTATTATTCACCAAATTTCAATGATTCCAGTGGCACGTTATAGCGTGTTTGGCAAAAGCCCGAAAAAGTGAATCATTAGAACCAAACACTATAGAAGTAGAGATATAAATTTGCCCATAAGATTAAGTTATCTCGATTTGGTGAGATTAATTTACCATTTGAAATTCCAGATTTGTCTCTTCATTTTAAACAAACTGGTTGCACTTTTTAACCATAATTTAAAGTGTTATATATAAAACAATAATAATTTCAATAATTACTTTTATTGTAAACTATATATATATATATATATGTGTGTGTGTGTGTGTGTAGACATATGTGTGTGTGTATATATATATATATATATATATATATATATATATATATATATATATATATATATATATATATGTGTGTGTGTGTATATAATTTTAGTTTGTGTAATAATTATTACATATACCGTATATATGTACATGCTTTAAAAAAACATATGATAAATGCTTATAATATATTTTACACTGTATAACATTTATTTTACTATATATTTTATTATATGTATAAACCATATATGTATATATATAGTTATATACGTACAATACAACATTGTATTTATTTTATATAATATATACAATGCTATATAAGTTTATATATATATATATATGTATGTATAAGTATCAAAACATATTTATATATAATATATAACTATGTTATATTATGTTATACTATATTATACAATTATACTTGATGTGGGGTATTTTCGTCTGGATACGTGTCCACTCTCCAACACTCCACGTCAGACTGCTTAGTTCCTGCTGGATGCTTAAGCAGCTTTTGAGTTCAGAACCTGCACTCAACACCACACGTAAACTAAGCCGGTGCCTTCTCCGGCGAAGGCACTCCGACGCTCAAGTCAGATAGGTCGGAATGCGAGGTATTGTCGTGAGAGACAGTAGCTCGAATTTATAGGTCGAATTTAGGCCAAATAGGTCGAATTTGGGCCTGAATAGGTCGAAATGGGCCTCAAATAGCTCGAAATGAGCCTCAAATAGCTCGAAATTAGGCTTGAGAACTCAACTTCGACTTATATAGATCAAAAGAAAAGCTTGAAATATGAAAAACGTACCTTAGAATGAGGCATGGGACCCCCTTATATAGTAATAAGAGTCTTTATTCAGCTAGAAGTGCAATCCAAGTAGAACTATGATTCAAAATAGATCGAATTAGAGCTATTTTGAAATAGCTCGAATTGGGCCTTCAAATAGGTCGAACTGGGCCTCAAATACATCGAATTTGGGCTGAAATAGCTCGAACTTGGCCTGATATAGCTCGAATTAGGCCTTTTCAGGCCCAAATAGATCTCACTTGGGCTCAATTTGGGCCTACTTGGGCCGATTTACGAGTTTTTCCTTGAATTGTAATTTTGCATTAAAAAATAATGGTGCTGATGTGGCATAATATGTCCCGAAATACGTTCGTGTATTGTATCGGATATTATGACGTGGCGGTACCAAAATATGGTACATCATGGAGTCCCCCAGTTCGTAAGAGTAATGTGTACAAACATTGGTCATACGAACTAAAAAGAAGTCACATAACCGAGTATCGTGCAACGAAATCAGCCTCGGCGTACAAAACCAAGAATGTGAGCAAAAATATCAAAATTCAAAAATAGGTCGAATTTACTATTTTTGGTAACTCGAATTAGTATAGGTCGAAATTACCTCCCAAAAAGATAACTCGAATTTCATAAAACATTTCCCGAAAAATAGCTCGAATTTGCAAATAGGTCGAATTTGAGGGCATTTTGGTAATTACCGCATCATTTCGCCTATAAATACCCGCTCCGAGCTTCATTTCCTCATTTCGCGCCTAAGCATTCATCTAGAGCTCTCGAGAAATAGCTCGAAATTACCATTTTTAGTACGTTCACTGAAATAGCTCGAAAAACCTCCAAATTTAGTAAGTTCGCTGAAATAGCTCGAAAAACCTCCAAATAGCTCGAAAAACATCCCAAATAGCTCGAAAAACATCCCAAATAGCTCGAAATTTGCCAGAATAGCTCGAAATTTCCCCTTTCAATTGTGACCTTTGGTGAGTTGTGAATAACTCGAAATTATAGGTCGAATAGCCTATGTAAATTCGAGTTATAGCACTTAGGCAATTTTTCTAGTATTTGAAAAATTTACAAAATGCTAATAATTTTGACTTTTTCGCAGATTTGTTCACGACGGCTCGACTTCGGTGTAACCGGTCTCCACGACGTTCGTCACCACCTCGATCTCACCAGCGTGCCTACTACAAATCTCGCAACCAACCTCGAGATTCTTCGTCTCAGAATCCTCGCAATTCAGACACAAGGCGTCCATCATCCCCGCCTCGTCCTCGGCAACCAAAACCTGCCAGAATCCGAGTGCCTGGAGCATCGAAGCTGTTTGTACCTGCGCAGAGGTCATACGAGCAAATCGACCCAAACGAAGAAGTTTTCGTAGATCTAGACCCTCGTGCCGGTAATCTTTCAACCTGAACCTCTTTATGACTCGAGTTATTGATATTGAGTCGTCAAGTAGTAATAGTAGGGAAGACAGTAGTAAGTCTTCTAGGTCTTCTAAGGCTAAGGAGAATGCGTCGAGTAGCGATAGTAGTAACGACTCGAGTGACGAGACTTCTACTAGCAATGATAGAAGATCTAGCAATGATAGGGCGTCTGATATGGAGGTAGACATCCTAGGAGATGACGAGGTTGAGTCTAACCCTCTTACCATCGTGCCCTATGTGCCTCCACCCAATGATGCTCCCATACCTGCCACAAACTCTCCTGAACAACTCCCTGCGCGAAATTTGATTAACTTTGATCAGTTTCCTTCTGCCCTTACTTACGACATAGATTATTATCGCGATACCTACGATATCCCTGATACTTATGAGATCATCGTTCCGGGGCCAGATGACAGGATAAACAACCCGCCAGAAGGGTGTCTTACTGTCTTTAGTAGTTACCTCCATTGTGGCCTTCGGTTTCCCATAACCCCTGTCATTTCAGAGATCATGGCCTCCCTTAATTCTTGTCCTTCACATTTTACCCCGAACGCATACACATAGATGTATGCTTACGTGATGCTCACCCGTGTCTTTGACCTCCCATGTTCCGTAGACGGTTTCTGGCAACTGTTCTTAGTAAAATTCCGCAATAGAGGTGTAGATGCCGGGTTCTACTACTTGAGTTCACGGAAGAAGCAGTGCTTCCTGTGTGAGCTGCAGTCAAGCTTTGGGGCGCATTGAAAGAAACAATGGTTCTTGATTAAAGAATCCAAGCCCCAGGAATTTCGATTCAAGCGGCTTTGGACCGACGCCCGCCCATCGCCCAAGCGCCCCACACCTCCTCTTTATAGTCAAACAGTGGTTAAGAACCTGAAAGAGCATCAGTTTGATGCCTTCGAGTTGACCACCACCCCAGTGTTGCGGGCCGGCGGTTATACTCATCATGCAGACGTTGAGTCTTCTGTTTTTGGTATAACATTATGCATGTTTGTCTTTTGTACTTGTTGAATTTCTGTCTTCCTTTCATTGTCATCTAACCTTTGCATTATTTGTTATTTTCAGAGCGCATCGTTATGGACAAGACCAAGAAGAGGCTGGCCGCTATGAAGCGAGGTGCGAATGCTCCTCAGGCCTCAACGCCCATTCCTGAGAAGACCAGTCGCTGGGGTGCGAAGACGGCTGGTACCAGGTCTAGAGGCGGCAGTGCTCCTGCTCCTCCTTCCACCGTTGCTGTCTCGACTCGAGGATCAGGACGAGGTAGGGGTTCTGGTCCTGCACCTTCTCCTGCTCCATCACAGTCGACTGCCGATGCTGCTCCCGGATCACCACCCATCGGTTCTGAGGCAATTGTTCCTGAGCTTTCTCTTCCACCAGCACCTTCGACTGGAAGAGTGCATCTTCCCTCTGTTGCTGCAGCTGTGCGTCGTTTCAATGAGTCTGATCCAGAGCCGGCGACCAGGAAAAGGTCTTCAACTGCTGAGGAGATTCGACGGGGCAAGCGTCCCGCGCATGACAAATCAAACACATATGAGACTGATGAGCTCGACATCAATGTGGAGGAGATAGTGCGAGCTACGGTCGAGTCTGGGCAGTTCACCATGAAGAATACTACTGCTCTTCGACTGATGAAGAGATTTCTGGCTGATTTTGACCGTCAGCTTTATTATCAGGCTATGGGACACAAGAAGTTGGTCAGCCGTGCGGCCTTGTCTATGTGCGAGGTTGGTATATTCATATACTTTCTTTGAATTCCGTTTGATACTTGTTTTTATATGTTACTGACTTTCTTCTGTTATTCGCAGTTCTTCGTTAACTTCCAGACCATGGCGGAGAATTTTGACATGGTCATGACTTCTCAGGGTCAGCAGAAAGAGCTGATGGACAGGCACCTCTCTTCAGCCTTGCAAGCTCATAGACTGGAGAAACAAGCCAAGGAGGCTAAGGCTGAGGTTGAGAAGCACCTGGTGGCAGCAGTCGATGAGCTGAAAGCGGTGCAGGCTGAGCTGGAGGCCCTGAAAGCAGCTAAGGCTAGTGTTGACACGGAGCTCATTGAGGAGAAGCGACTGTCTAGTCAGCTTACCACCGATTTCCAGCATGCCACTTCACTTGTCGACGACCATGTTGACACCATCAGGACGATGTAGGATGCCGCTGCTGCTGCTGAGGTGGAACGCGCGAGACTCGAGGCTGAGCTAGCTGATGTGAAAGCTCGCCTTGCGACTGCTGAGGAGGATGGCTATAACAGGGCCATGAACGAGGTAGTTCTCTCATACTTGACTTTATTTCCCGTATTTTGATGTCTTGTATTTTGTACTTACATTTTCCTTCTCTTGGTTCGTAGGAGCTTCCTGATGAGGTTAAGGTGATGGTAGCCATTGAGTTCTTTCGCTCGGCTACATGGGAGCAGATTGTCATGGAGAGGGGCGGCTTTGATACAACCAAGGGTTACAATATGGCCCTTGATGATATAGTTTCACGAGGTTCCCTTGCTCATGGGTTCAAGTAAGAGGATTTCAATGTCCTTAACTGCCTGAACGAGGATGATGCGGAGGTTGGCGAATCCTCGGGCGCCGCTGCTGCTGATCCTTCTCTTACTGATCCTGCTCCTGCTGAGGAAGTTGGCGAGCCCAAGCATGATCCGTTCAAGTCCTTCTATCCCCTCCGTCAGGTATGGCTCTCTGATTTTGCTGACGAGCAGCCATCCACTTCTGCTACTGCTGCCGCTGCGCCGAATGAGGCCCTGGAGGAGAGTGAGATGGCTTTCGACCCTCAGGTCCTGGATCATCCGGCAGAGGGCGATCAGGCTATGCCTGATGTCCCCGTTCCTGCTCCTGCACCTCGTCAAATTTCTCCAGTTGACGACACCGGGCTCCTGAACGAGTCATTTGCTGCGATTCAGGAACAGAGCGAGGGTGTTGTGAAGTCACTGGGACTGAATCTGTTGCCCTGATTAGTTTGAGTAGCCCGCGTGACCGTATTCCTGGCGTCTGTGCCTTAGATACTATTTTGAACATCTTTACTTTTCGTACAGTATATTTGCACTAGTACATTTCTTTCGTACAGTATATCCTGTTGACTTGTGCGCGATTTTAGCGCTTATCTATAGTTTGACTTTAGAAATTTTTGAATGTCGTTACTTTGTCTTGTTAAGTGTTTGCTCATACGTGTCTACTTTTTATGTTTATATTTTGTCACTTGCTAAAACACTTAAGTTTGACTTACAAGTATATGTGAGAGTGCGAGAACTTGTGCTCATTGTGCGAAGCTAATGTTCGCGCTTGCGAAGCTATGTTCGCGGGAGTGCGAAGACTTGTGTTCGACTCCATGAGGCTTGTGCTCGTTGTGCAGAGCTAATGTTTGCGCTTGCGAAGCTATGTTCGCGGGAGTGCGAGGACTTGTGCTCGACTCCACGAGGCTTGTGGTCGTTGTGCAAAGCTAATGTTTGCGCTTGCGAAGCTATGTTCGCGGGAGTGCGAGGACTTGTGCTCGACTCCACGAGGCTTGTGCTCGTTGTGCAAAGCTAATATTTGCGCTGGCGAAGCTATGTTCGCGGGAGTGCAAGGAATTGTTCTTGACTCCACGAGGCTAGTGCTCGTTATACGAAGCTAATGTTCGTTTTGATTAAGTTCTTATACTTATGTTTTGTAGACAGTATGAGTTTAACTTTAGTTATGCTTGCAGATTTTAAGCATGCGGGTAATGAGTAGGCAACGGATAAACTTGAATAAAATAAGAGATTTTATTAGTTTTGGGACTGAGCTCGAGTAACTTCCGAGTTGCCTACGTATTAGTTTTGACAAACATGCTCCTGAATTATTCAGATGATTCAATTGAGCGTGTACGTAGGTTCTTGAACCACTCCTTTGCAGGGCCCCTCAAACTGAGCGATATGATTTTCGCCCTCATATCCTCAGCGTATCCCAGGATCTGCAGATCTCCATCTAAGTCATCATAATGGGCTACTGGATCAGTAGTTTCATCATACTTCTTCAAGTTAGGAAGATTAGTCCCTTCCTTCAATGTTAAATTGTTGATCGCCTCACATAAGGGAGTTGGCTTCTCCCTTAGTGGAATATGTTCAGCAACAACAGGCTCCAGTCTTGGGACAACTCTCTCAGGCAACTCCATGTCTCTTCCGGCAGTACGACTTGTTGCGGGTCGATGATCAGGACCTCTTTGCCTAGAGTTTACCTCTCCATCCCTCACTTCTCTATCTCGACCAATTGTTCGACTGGGAGCTCTGTTAGCATTAGTCCTTACTGAACGAGGGTTTCTCCTTTCAGGCGAGGGAGATGGATCCCTGGGCCTCGTCATTCTAGTTTGCGTGTAATGCCTTGAATCATCACGACGTTGTGTTTGTTGATTCCTTCCTTGCTGCAATGTTGCAGGCTGTGCTGCTGGTTGTTGTGCTATTGGGGCCTGAACATTCTGCTGAGCAGAAGTGTTAGCCAATTGCTGCACAATCATTGGGACCATAGTCATTTGGAAAGCTGACATGATTTGATCCAACTGAGCAGAATTCAATAGTTGTTGTTTCGTGGGAGGAACTTCAGGTTGATCTGCTGTGTGAGTTGGAGGATCAAGGGGAGTACTGGGCGCTGCCACTGATGTTCGTTCAGAAGCATCAGGTGCCCGATTATCGTCCTCCCTATGTGATCTAGTCCTTCCTGCTATTCCATTCTTCTCCGTTGCTCTCCGTTGAGCCATTGAGTGTCAGTGTTTGTTACTAAGTGCGTATAGAGGTTCCAACAGACGGAGCCACTGATGTGAGGTATTGTCGTGAGAGACAATAGCTCGAATTTATAGGTCGAATTTAGGCCAAATAGGTCGAATTTGGGCCTGAATAGGTCGAAATGGGCCTCAAATAGCTCGAAATGAGCCTCAAATAGCTCGAAATTAGGCTTGAGAACTCAACTTCGACTTATATAGATCAAAAGGAAAGCTTGAAATATGAAAGACGTACCTTAGAATGAGGCATGGGACCCCTTTATATAGTAATAAGAGTCCTTATTCAGCTAGAAGTGCAATCCAAGTAGAACTATGATTCAAAATAGGTCGAATTAGAGCTATTTTGAAATAGCTCGAATTGGACCTTCAAATAGGTCGAACTGGCCTCAAATAGATCGAATTCGGGCCCAGATAGCTCGAACTGGGCCTGATATAGCTCGAATTAGGCCTTTTTGGGCCCAAATAGATCTCGCTTGGGCTCAATTTGGGCCTACTTGGGCCGATTTCTGAGTTTTGCCTTGAATTGTAATTTTTCATTAAAAAATAATGGTGCTGACATGGCATAATATGTCCCGAAATACGTTCGTGTATTATATCGGATATTATGACGTGGCGGTACCGAAATATGGTACATCAAGGAGATATAACAAAAACCGTGAGACTGCGCAAAGCTGAAGAATAGGTCAGAATTCGACCTATTTGGTCCAATTCGACCTATTTGGCCCTCATTCGAGCTATTTGGCCCAGTTCGAGCTATTTCAAAGTCATTCGAGCTATTGGACCCAATTCGAGCTGTTTCAAGGCCATTCGAGCTATTTTCTTGCAGGTCATTCGAGTTATTTAGCAAAGGTCATTCGAGCTATTCTATAAGAGTCCTAGTTTGACTTATTCAACTCATAATCCTACTTGGAGTGCACTTCTAGTTGAATAAGGACTCTTATGCCTATATAAAGGGATCCTATTCCTCATTCTAAGGTACGTTTTACATTATTCTAAGCTCTAAGTTCGAGTTATATAAGTCGACCTCGACCTATTCTCCAAGCTCATTCGAGTTGTTCTTCAATAGCTCGAGTTCGACCTATTTTGGCTCTCATTCGAGTTGTTTTGTTCTGTTTCATTCGACTTGTTTGGCCATTCATATTCGACTTATTGCTTTCTGCTTATTCGACTTATAACTCTCAGTACATTCGACCTATTTTACTCAGTTCATTCGACTTGTTGCCTTGCTCAACAAGATCTCATATTCCGACCCGTCTGACTTGAGCATCGGAGTGCCTTCGCCGGAGAAGGCACCGGCTTAGTTCACGTTTGGTGTTGAGTGCAGGTTCCGAACTCAAAAGCTGCTTGAGCATCCAGCAGGAACTGAAGCAGTCTGACGTGGAGTGTTGGAGAGAGGACACGTATCCAGACGAAAATACCCCACATCAGTGGCGCCGTCTGTGGGAACCACTAAACGCACTTAGAAGCAAACACCATCACTAATTAAATGGCTCACGGCAAAGCCGCAGAGAATAACGGAATGGCTGGAAGAACAAGATCAAAGAGGGAGGATGAGAATCGAGTTGCTGACGCTTCTGAGCACACTTCAGTAGCTGCTCCCAATGCCCATCTGGATCAAAAACGCACTATGACGGACCAACCAACAGTGTCTCATGCGGAGCAACAGTTGTTGAATCCTGCTCAACTGACTCAGATCATGACAGCTTTTCAACAAACCATGGTGCCAATGATTGTGCGAAAATTGGCTAACACTACCTTGCAGCAGAATGCTCCAGCACCAACTGCACAGCAAACATCAGCGTAACAAGCTAGATCACAAACACCATCACTGATGCAATGGCTCATCGCAGAGTCACGGAAAAGAATGGAGTAGCTGCAAGGACTAGATCACGAAGGGAGGACGAGAACAGAGTACCTGATGCATCAGAACATACTTCAGTGGCACCACCTAACGTTCCCTTGGATCCACCTCGCATTGCAATGGATCAACATGCAATGCTTCCCCCGGAACAACAACTGTTGAATCCTGCTCAACTGGATCAGATCATGACAGCTTTTTAGCAAATCATGGAACCAAAGATTGTGCAACAACAGACTAACACTGCCTTACAGCAGAATGTTCCAGCACCAACTGCACAGCAAACATCAGCGTAGCAAGCTAGATCTCATCAGACGCAAGGTCGTGCTGATTCATGACAACATAATCAATCAAGGAGGACAAGATCAACGCGGAGGGATCCGTCGCCTTCCCCAGAACGCAGGAACCCTCAGTCAGGAAGGACTGCAGGGAACAGATCTCCAAGTCGAGCAACTATTGGAGTTGTAGAAGTCCCAGCACCGAGGGCACAACAAATTTCGGCACATCAAGCATAGTCTCATCAGACGAGACGCCGTGCTGATTCGAGATAACACATTCAATCAAGGATGACAAAGACCTACTCGGAGGAAACCATCACCCTTCCCGGAGCGCAGGAATCCTCGTTCAGTGAGAACTGCAGCGAAAAGATCTCCAAGTCGAGCAACTATTAGAGATGGAGAAGTCAACTAAAGGCAGAAGGGTCCAGAAGCCCGACAAGCCGCAAGTCATACATCGGGAAGGAACAAGGATCTGCCAGAACGAGTTGCACCAAGGCCAGAACCGATCGTTGCTGAAACATATCCCATTAGTGGAGAAGCCAACTCCATTCTGGAATGCAATCAGCAGACTGACATTGAAAGAAGGAGCTAATCTTCCTGAGATGAAGAAATACGATGGAACGAGTGATCCTGGGACGCATTTTGATAACCTAGACGCGGAAGTGCAAACTCTGGGATATCGCAAGGGCCTAAGGGTGGAATTGATCGCAATCAGCTTAACGGGGACAGCTAAAGTGTGGTTCAAGAACGTGCCTCCACGCATTGAATCATTTAAACAATTCAGGAATAACCAGAACCGTGCAAAGGAGAAAAGAAACTGGAGAAAAGGTTGCAAGGAGAAGGAGGAAATTGGGCAGAGAAGCTGCCAGGGATACTATGGGCATATCGCACAACACCTCGGACCTCAACCGGAGAGACTCCATATTTGCTAACATATGGTTCGGAACCAGTGATACCCGCAGAAATTGGGATGCCAACCTACCGCATTGTCACATACGATGAAGAACAAGCGATAAGGGCGAGATAAATAATTAATAGGAGCAACAAGAGAGGAATCTTACCAACGTACTCAAGCTTACAAATCCATGATGGCTAAAGCATACGACAACAAGGATCGTTTCAGGAACTTTCAAGTGGGGGACTTGGTCCTGAGGAAAGTTGAAGCTACCAAGCATGTGGGAAAATTGAAGCCAAATTGGGAAGGACCGTACAGAGTAGAAAAAGCAAGCGCTAAAGGATACTACTATTTACCAGAGTTGGGCGGAAGGACATGGTCACGCTCCTGAAACGTCAAGAACTTGAGAAGCACAAGCGTGATTGGACCAACTTCGTAAGTCGAGCATCGTGCCTCGCAATATCTTCGTAAGTTGAGCATCGTGCCTCGCAATATCTTCGTAAGTCAAGCATCGTGCCTCGCAATATCTTCGTAAGTCGAGCATCGTGCCTCGCAGACTGTTCGTAAGACGAGCATTGTGCCTCGCAGACTCTAAGTAAGACGAGCATTGTGCCTCGCAACCTATTCGTAAGACGAGCATTGCGCCTCGCAATTTGTCCGTAAGCCGAGCATTATGCCTCGCAGACAGTCCGTAAGTCGAGCACTGTGCCTCGCAGACAATTCGTAAGACGAGCATTGTGCCTCGCAGACGTTCAGTAGGTCGAGCATGGTGCCTCATTGCCTATCCGTAAGACGAGCATTGTGCCTCGCAACCTATTCGTAAGACGAGCATTGCGCCTCGCAATTTGTCCGTAAGCCGAGCATTATGCCTCGCAGACAGTCCGTAAGTCGAGCACTGTGCCTCGCAGACAATTCGTAAGACGAGCATTGTGCCTCGCAGACGTTCAGTAGGTCGAGCATGGTGCCTCATTGCCTATCCGTAAGACGAGCATTGTGCCTCGCAACCTATTCGTAAGACGAGCATTGCGCCTCGCAATTTGTCCGTAAGCCGAGCATTATGCCTCGCAGACAGTCCGTAAGTCGAGCACTGTGCCTCGCAGACAATTCGTAAGACGAGCATTGTGCCTCGCAGACAGTCCGTAAGTCGAGCACTGTGTCTCGCAGACTATTCATAAGATGAGCATTGTGTCTCGCGGAATCAAAGTAAGACGAGCATTGCGTCTCGCAGTCTCCTCAAAAGATAATCACTTAACAAGATGTATGATCAAAATCATAACAAAGACACAATCTGATCACCAAAAGGATGACTACAAAACTCGACAAAACTTGGACAGAAAATAAAGGAACACAAAGACATTTCCAAAAATCAAATATCTATTAAAGCAAAGGATAAGCGCAACAATGACGCAATGTCAACAGGAATATACTAAACAAATATCAACACCACAAGGACAAAATGTTAGAATGTGCAGAAAGAAGATAGTGGCACGTAGGCCCAAAAAATCACAGCAGGCTGGCCTAACAACTACTCAGCTATTTCTTCAAACGGAGGCCAACCGACTTCAATGCACCTCGACTTTGTCGGGCAATATCCTCCATCGACTCATTCAGCGGGGACATATCATCCTCAGGACGCACCCGAACCGGAGCAGGAGCAGGCTCAGAAACAGCAACGGCACCAGGATCAGCTCCGGGGTCAGAAGATGGCACTGAGATAGTCACAAGGTCAGCAGAAGCAAGAGGAACCCCCAAGGGCATGTCGACAGGAACAGAGGAAGGCAGAAGTTCTCCCTCCTCGGGAACCTCACTTGAAGAAACCTGCGCGCGAGGAACTCTAGAAGTAGAAGCAACAGCAGCAGCACGCGAAGCAGCTTCCTTCTTAGCTCTGGCTCTCGTCTGAGCTCTCAAATGATCGCGGAGCCAGACGGATCTCATCTGCCCTACGCGCTGGAAAGTCTCAAAATGATCGACGCCCTCAGTCTCTGAGACATACTTGTCGTCCGAGTCAGGCACTCGCTCAGCAAGTCGATCAAGGATATCGAAGTCTTCCTTCTTGCTACCGGGAGCAAAGCCATCTTTGCACTACACATCATCTAAGGCGCAGTCATACCCTTAGATAAGTCAAAGCCCCCACGCACAGTGCAGATGGTGCCCCAAGTGGAAGAGCGCAGGAACTCAACCACAACTGCAACCTTGTCATCAGTGGACAAGCCCTACAACAAGACAAGAAAAAGCAAGTATTAATAAAACAAATCGGAATGAAGAATACGACAAAGCGATAGGACAAAAAGCAAGCCTCAGCCTTAGCACGATCGTAGCCGATCTGCTCAGAAGTAGCTCCTTGTGCTCGAGCCACATCACGCTCATTTTCAACAGCCTTCAAACGGGCGGCCAAGGCGGTCAACTTACTCTTGGTACGGATGTCCTTCATTACCAAGTCATCCTTCACCCGCTGGAGTTTGTCGAAGTCCTTGGACTTCACGGCCGGACTCGTTGCACGATTACCGGGGTTTCTTACACTGTTTTAGTTTGTATGACCAATGTTTACACACATTACTCTTACAAACTGGGGGACTCCATGATGTACCATATTACGGTATCGCCACGTCATAATATTCGATATCATATCACGAGCGTATTTCGGAATATTATGCCATGACAACACCATTATGTTTTAATGCAAAATTACAATTTAAGGTAAAACTCAAAATTAGGCCCATGCAGGCCCAATTTAGAGTTATTCAGGGCCCAAATTTACTTATAATTCTACTTGGACTGGACTTCTAGCTAAGGAAGGACTCTAAGTAGTATATAAAGGGCAAGAGAAGTTATAATCCTACTTGGAGTGGAGTTCTATCTAAGGAAGGACTCTAAGTAGTATATAAAGGAGTCACATTCATTATTCTAAAAGAGGTTTTGGAGAGTCAATCCCGAGCTGGATTTCGACTAGTGAAATCGAGCTATCAATTCAAGTCCAAATTCTATGAATTTATATTCCTGGAAAGCTTATCAAGTCTAGTTTCAGGATCAAAAAGCGGATCGAGATTCCAAGGTCTAGAGAAGGAGATATAGCAAACACGGTGACGCTGCGCAAAGCTGGGTAATAAGTCGAAAGTCAAGAGCCTGGAGCTGTATTTCGACAAGTAGTTTCGACCTATGAATTCGACTCCGGATTCAACGAGTCTTATATGCATGGAAAGCCTCTGAAGTCTAGTTTCCAAATCAAAAGGCGGATCTACATTCCGATGTCTACACAAGGAGATATAACAAAAACCGTGAGACTGCGCAAAGCTGAAGAATAGGTCGGAATTCGACCTATTTGGTCCAAGTCGACCTATTTGGCCCTCATTCGAGCTATTTGGCCCAGTTCGAGCTATTTCAAAGTCATTCGAGCTATTGGACCCAATTCGAGCTGTTTCAAGGCCATTCGAGCTATTTTCTTGCAGGTCATTCGAGTTATTTAGCAAAGGTCATTCGAGCTATTCTATAAGAGTCCTAGTTTGACTTATTCAACTCATAATCCTACTTGGAGTGCATTTCTAGTTGAATAAGGACTCTTATGCCTATATAAAGGGATCATATTCCTCATTCTAAGGTACGTTTTACATTATTCTAAGCTCTAAGTTCGAGTTATATAAGTCGACCTCGACCTATTCTCCAAGCTCATTCGAGTTGTTCTTCAATAGCTCGAGTTCGACCTATTTTGGCTCTCATTCGAGTTGTTTTGTTCTGTTTCATTCGACTTGTTTGATTCAGTTCATTCGACTTGTTTGGCCATTCATATTCGACTTATTGCTTTCTGCTTATTCGACTTATAACTCTCAGTACATTCGACCTATTTTACTCAATTCATTCGACTTGTTGCCTTGCTCAACAAGATCTCATATTCCGACCCGTCTGACTTGAGCGTCGGAGTGCCTTCGCCGGAGAAGGCACCGGCTTAGTTCACGTTTGGTGTTGAGTGCAGGTTCCGAACTCAAAAGCTGCTTGAGCATCCAGCAAGAACTGAAGCAGTCTGACGTGGAGTGTTGGAGAGAGGACACGTATGCAGACGAAAATACCCCACATCATGTTATATAATATATTTATAATGTATAATATTAATAAACCTTATATATGTAATACAATATGTCTATTATACAATATATATTTTACTATATTATAAATATTATATACACCATATATATGTTATATAATCTAATTCTTGAATTTTATTATACATCTTATATAATATAATATTCATTATATATATATATATATATATATATATATGTGTGTGTGTGTGTGTGTGTGTGCATAAATAATATAACATAATATAGTTTATACTACATTATATTATTATACCATATAATTTCTTATATATTTACCACATATATGTGTAATATAAAATACTTTAGGTTATATAATGTATCTTATAATAATACTATTATACCGTATACATATAACATAATATGTATATTACACAATATATCTTGTACAATGTAATATTTAATATATACCATATATAAATACATATGTTTTGTAATCTAATTTTTGTATTTTATTGCACATCGTATATAATATAATATTTATATTATTTTATATATAGGCATAAGTAGTACAACATAATATTTATATATATAATATATTTATACTATTTAAAAAATATTATATATATATGTATGTAATACAACATCATATATGTTATATAACATATCTTATACTACATAATATTTATATATATATATATATTCATTCATATATATATATATATATATATATATATATATATATATATATATATATATATATATATATATATATATATATATATATATTTACACATGCACGTAATCTAAAATGATATTTGTACGATATAATCATAATTAGACTATAGTATATATCTTGTACAATGTAATATTTAATATATACCATATATAAATACATATGTTTTGTAATCTAATTTTTGTATTTTATTGCACATCGTATATAATATAATATTTATATTATTTTATATATAGGCATAAGTAGTACAACATAATATTTATATATATAATATATTTATACTATTTAAAAAATATTATATATATATGTATGTAATACAACATCATATATGTTATATAACATATCTTATACTACATAATATTTATATATATATATTCATTCATATATATATATATATATATATATATATATATATATATATATATATATATATATATATATATACACATGCACGTAATCTAAAATGATATTTGTACGATATAATCATAATTAGACTATAGTCTATTTATTTGTACATCGTAAATAAAGTTTTTTATAATTAGAAGTTTTTACGCACAATCGTTTATATAATATTAATATGTATATCGTTTTTACATAATGCCCGCGGAGGGTTTATATTTTTCTTTACCTTATATTTAAGGGATACTAATCAAAGAGTAAATAGGAGCAAGAGATTTTTCCAAAAAATGGAGCTAGTAAATATCAACAAGGACAAGGTAGTAAAGTTGGTACAAATCATTACATTGTTGTACAAACCAAACAACATGACTATTTGTTGTAAGTATTTATCTTATATTTTAGCATTGAAAGCAAAAAAAAGTATTATTGACCAAGATTACGATTGTCCAGCTTTTAGTTACAATCGGGCTATCCTTAAGATTATTTTATATACGAAACCAAATACTTCACAAGTTTATGGTTCTTCCACTATGAATTACGATCTTTCATTGTGTTTTCGGTTTTTCTCGCTTTTAGTTTTTGAATTTTGTTAATTCCTTGATCTTCTGGATTTTTTGATCGGTTGATTAAAATTGATTTATGATCTTAATCACTGTTTTTTGGTTGTTTATTTGTTCTTAATTATTGACGAATCACGTGATATATGCATTTAAATAGTAGTAATCCTACTTCCACTAAATCTTCCCCATCCTCTTCTCACTCCCTACTAATATTCAAATTTTGTTTATTTTTTGAGGACGCATGACTTTACTGGTTCCTCAATAGCTGTAGATGTTTTTAACGGTGAGAAGTATATTTCTTGGACTTAGACATCGAGATGGCCCTTAACATCATGAACGAAATAGCTTGCATTAAGGTTCCCTTCCGATTTCGGGCGAAGATGATCATGTGATTTGAACTTGTTGGGTAAGAGCCAACAACTTAATTCTTTCTTGGTTGTTAAACTCTGTATCTGAAGATGTTAGGCATAGTTTAATGTATTTTACTCCCGTCATTGACTTTTTGTAATAATTAAAAACAAGACATGACAAAGCATATGCTTCTCGGGTGTTTCAATTAAAAAAAAAAAAATCGCTTTCAACTATTTCTCAAGGAACTCAAGTCCGTTATTGGTTCTTATAATGTATGTATCTTTTACTCTTTGGGATGAATATGCAAGTTAAAGATCAATCATAGCATGTTTTTAGGTGGTCATTGTGTATATGTGATGTCAACAAGCATTTGTTGAATCTACAATTAATCAATTTTTCTCTCACTAAGTAAATACCCAAAAATCATTCAACAAGCATGTTCCATTTCCTTTTGTTTATTCAGTTATTTATTTTCATAATATTTCATTCATAATTTGTTATACTAATTTAAAAATTTACTTAATCTTCTCTTACTCTTTTCGTGTTGTAAAATTAAATGACGAAAAATCAAATAATATTTCATTTGAATGTATATTTTATTTTAATATCCTCTTAGTACAATTAGAAGTGTCTAAATGATTAGTGACTTAAGTGGATATAAATAATAGAAAATGTTTAAGAGCGTATATAATATTTTTATGACATAATTTTTTGTGTACAATTAATTTTGATTAAGTTTGAAATATTTAATAAATTTTAGCTATAGTTGTGTTACTATAGAGTTAATTTTTTACTTCTTATATTATGTGTATATATATATATATATATATTCTTCTTAAGGTACTTATGTTTTCACAATTTTTATTGTGCTAGAAATATAGTGAAAAAATAAATAAAAATATTCATATTTGATAATGAAAAATTTCTTCACGTGACAAAAGGGAAAAGAAAAATTAGAGGATAAGAAAATCTTTAATATGAATAACTATAAAAAGAATATATTTTATAAATTAGAGGATATAAAGAAAATCTTGAGGTGATAAAAGAAAATATTCATATTTGATAATGAAAAAAAAAAATTCACGTGATAAAAACATAAGATCTTCACATGATTTTAGGAATTAGATATGGTAAAAAGGAAAAAAAAAAAAATTGCTGAAAGGGAGCCGTAATTTTGGAGAGAGAAGAGAGATTGAAGTTGAATTGTGTGTTATTTGTGTATGATAAAAAAGACACGTGACAATCATTCGGATAGTGTAGGAGAAGATGTTGGATTTTATGTAGGAGATCCGGGAATTTCGCGGGACTAAATCCCAAAAAATGGCCTATTTGCGAAACTAGTCCCACAAAGTGGCATATCGCTATTTTAGTCGCACAAAGTGGTTTTGTTTGCGAAAGTAGTCCTTTTTTTGCCGGAGTCAACGATTTTGACTCAATTTTTGCCAGAATCAACGATTTTGACTCAATTTTTCAATGTGTATTTATATTTACACACTATATCTTTGATAAAATTACATTTACACCCCAAAAACTTTTTAGTTCTTTTTTTTACATCCCAAAACGAATGTTGAAAGGTCAAAACTTTATAAATTTTATATTTGCGCACCATTTCTTTCAAAGAAACCACGTTTACACCCCAGAAATTTCTCTCAAAAGTTTTTTTATATTTCAAAATAAACTAAGAAACATAAAACAGATTTAACTAAATGATAAAAATAAAAAAAAATATAAAATTGGTGATTGTGATCTTCCCCAAATAGGAGATAGTCACAATTAATGAAATTAAGAAAGACAAAGCCTAAAATGTAAAAAGCAGAAAATATAAAACTGACTACAGAAACCAATGTTTTCAAAACCGGATCGGGCATCAAACCGGTGTAGCCACCGGTTCACTGGTTTTACAGGTCGAACCGGTTGTATCCGGACAAGGGACCGGACCGGCCGATCCACCGGACCCCGGTTGAACCGGTTGGACCGGCCGGTCCGGTCGGGTTTTAACAACATTGACAGAAACCACCGATCCCCATCCGCTCCGACCACCCCCACCGTCACAACTGCCATGGCACGAAGCTACCACCACTGTAATTTACTAAAACCTCATTATCACACGCCTCCTGAACCAGATCCAGATCTAGAACCCAAACCCGAAACTCCGCCGCTGACTCGCCCATTCAAACCCCTCTCCTTTACATACCTAATCCCAATCCAGATTATCCTCTTTCGAAGAAATCCGCCATCGCTCTGCCCCTCCTCCACCTCAACAACAAATGTCAGTTCAAGAGCTCACGTCATTTCAAAATCCCACTATTTCATCTGGGAAGAATCTATGTTCTTAAAAGCGGGCCGGAGATTCAAGCGGGAATAATCTATGTTTCCATTTCTAGTCAATGATGAACATGCAGGCTTTACTGTATTGCTTGCATTTTGGCACTCACATTCTACAAACTTGGCATGTACCACTGGCTTAGCTGTTTCACTCTCTGTGAGACAATGGTGCAAGTTGTTGCAATTTACTGCTGTCATCTTATATAGAGATAGTTCTGCTGAACTTGGTGGTCGATCATGGAGTAATCTTGCTTCCACTTTATTCCATGCCCTCTTGTTAGTTTTCACTAGATGGTCCATAAGGTCAGAATCGGTTTTCGCGCATTGTTGTCCATTTACTATAATCTGTTTGTTGTTGTTCATGTGCTTCTCAATGAACATATCTTCGTGAATCAGATTTCTGAGGCTTCTCGTACAAGCATTGAGTGAAACACTTATGCAGTCTGCTTCTTTCTGAAGCAAATAGAATGATAGATTAGTTCAATGATATGATTCGTAGTATTCATACAGGTGAAGATTTCTTCAAACCACAAACGCGAGAAATTAGCAAATAGAAGCTAGCATCAAGCCGTCAACCAAGCAGAATATCCGCCAAGCTATTTAGCGCTCCATAATTAATTGAATTAGGAACTTTTTTCAGGCGATTTTGCTAAGCGAATTAATGCCATTACCTTGAAGTGAAAATATAATTCTAAAAATGCTACCTTGAAGTGATTCATTTGCTGGAGAAGATTACAAACTGAGACTTCTTACTTGAACTTTCCAACATTTTTCATCAAAGTTGGCGCTTGGTCGAGCTTTCTTGGACAATCTGTTGCCTCTTACTAATTACCATGCATCTCTGGACCGGGAATATCTCGGCTGCCTATAGGGATAGAAGCACTTTCCGTCACATGTGTGTGGACCCCATACATTTGAGGTTCACACACATTGTGTCTAAAATGCTTCTACCCATATGGGTAGCCAAGATGTTCCCGGATGGTCCCAATTTTACAATTCAAAATTATGTTTGGCTTTTAGCACTAATACTGTAATACTTGATATTTGGAACATTATGGCATATTCTTGTGATAACTATGTTGCATGAATGGATACTGTAGGAGTAACAATGTATACTACTTTTTTAAATAAGGAATAAAAGTGTTATTCTGGCTTTAGAGTTGAGACTATTTCTTAAGCATGTGTTTAAGTGATATTAGAGTTGTGGTGAACAGTAAGCTAGCTGTTTTTCTGGCATAGTTATAAGTCTCCTGATGCGCTTAGCAGCCTTCAATAAAGAATATTCCAATGCTTTTTTTGTTTTTGTTTTGGTTAGAAAAGGTCAACATCAAAGATAGAATCTTAGATCATTATTTATTTATTTTGAACAAAGTAAATATATTCTATATATACTTGTATAAGTGTTTAGGGACACGTTTCAATAATGGCATCTGGAAACCAAAATGATAATGAACTAGTGCCATGGAACCTTAAAAAGAAGCTTGCTCTTGCTGTTAGAAGCATCCGATGGACTTATTATGCTATTTTCTGGTCCATCTCAGCTACACATCCTGCTCGGTAAATATTTTTACAAGGGTGCTCGCAAGAGCTTGTATAAAGAGTTTGTTCACTACTTTTACTTTAAGTGACTTTTGACAAAAAGTCGGGAGTGTTCGCAATTTTTTTTCAAAAAGCTACTTAAAGCATTAATTAAGTATTTGCAAATATTAATGGTAAGTGACTTTTCCTTTTAAAAACCTTTTAAAAGTAACATATTTTCAAAAGTAGTTGTAGAAGCACCATCACCTTGCTTTTGGGGCTTGTGCTTTTTTCTGACTAATTTTTAGACAAACAGTAGCAAAAACCAGTGTTGCAAACACCACTTACTTTAGAAAAAGATGAATTTTATATAAAAACGAAAACGGATCCGTAGTGAGTAGAGACTTCAAAACGATTTATGGCTATACTTTAAAAACCACGTCATTTGAATTTTATTTTCTTCTGCATCTGAAAGTATGGCCTTCTTTATTCAATCATATTTTTGGAAAGAAAGTAAAACAAAAGTAAACAATAAAGTTCTAAAATATTGAAAAGAAAAATATAATGAAACATGTGAAACAGTGAAAGGTAAGTAGTACATTAATCATTCGCATTAGACATCTCGGTACACCTTCCTCATAAGTTATAACTAGTCATTTTCTTGTATTTTACATCAATTAGCATTGCCCCTTGTCGTTTCGTTGGTCAGATAATGTTAGAAATAATATTTTGGGTTTAAACCAGACTATAAATGACTTAGTGTAATTAAATATTTATGTAGTTAAGTTGTATACATTATGGAGAACTGAAATAGACTTTATTACCACATGCAATTGTAACATCGTCTACATACATCTAAAAGATGTTTTCATTTTCTAAAATCAATACTAGGGCTGTCCAATTTGAGATTATTGTAACGTAGATCCAATATTTTAGAAAAAAGGTATAATCCGTTAGGGCTGTCGAATTCGGGGTTATCGTACCGTAGATCCAATAGTTTAGGAAAAAAGGTATGATCCGATATTTTAGAAAGAGTTTAGCATGAGGCAATTTAAAGCAGTTCTGTTCATGCCACCCATTTTCTCAAAATTTATTACTGTATCGCTACCACAGTTCTTACTTGTGGGAGTGAAAGACTTGTGTACTAGAGGGTGTTTGACCAAATAAGCAACTAATAAATTTAGGTATTTAACACATTTTTTATTCCAATTTGTATATCCTCTTTTTCTCATATCATATTCCAGTAAACATTTTCACAAGAAAAGATGTTTGATACCACTAACAAGACTTGGAGATAAATCAACAAAACTTAATAATGCTCATTTCAAAAATGTTAAAAATGGGGAAGCATAACCATAGTTGCCCAGTATAAGACAAGAAACTAATTTAATGATCTAGAGAAATTCTATTCCCACTCAATTGTTGATGGAGGCTTTGATGTAATGTCTAGAAGAACTCGATTCACGCTGGGTACTTCATTGCAGATCTTTGTGGACAGATCGACAAGAAACTTCTGATCGAAGTAATACCTGAATGTTCCAAAAAAAACGTTAAGCAAGAAGTTTTAATTCAAAAAGAAATATATTAAAGTCAGAAGCAAAATATTAGCTGCTATGATTGAATTTTTCGATTCTGAGTGACAATTCTATTTTACCCTTTGCTTCTCTTGAAAAAAAAAACGTTGTTATACAAATTTAGATATAAAGAATTACTGAAAAGCCGAAACGAAAAAGAATATGGAGATTGGAGTAACCCACCTACCTGTCGGATTTTGTTTGTGTGTTTTGTTAATTGGTGGTGGTGACGTGGCAGACTCTAGCGGTGGCGATTAAGTTGGTGGTGTTGAATCGTTGGAGAGTGGCTACTGGCTAGGGTTTGATATATAAGAATATGAGGGGAGGGGGCGGGGGTGTGTATGAAGACGCTATTTTAGTTTTTTGTTCTTTAAAATTAACTTTACCTATTTGCTTTTATATACTTTCTTTTCAAATATTAGATTCAACTTAACTTTTTTCTATTTTTCAGTCCATTATAAGTTTAAGCAAAATATATAAGAAAGAGATTAGTTTAAAAAATTTAAGTTTAAATTATGCAATGAATAAACAGACTTTAATAAAGTTTTCAAACAAGGGCATAACAAATGTTTTTATTTAAGTCGATGCTAAAAGATGAAATTGGGTGCAACGTGTGAATTATCTGATAACATAAGGAGAATCTTGCCAATTGAAATAGCAAAAGGGATTTCTTTGCTAATTAAAAATAAAACAAGGATTGTTTTTGCTATTAATCCATCTTTTATTACATTCACATCGACCGGACCATATCAAGTTGGAAAGAATATCAACTGTGTCCGAACTTAATAAAGTAACTTTTTGTCTTTTATTGTATTCTTTTACTATGTTGGAGACTTGGAGCCCTTTTGTCCTTTTTCATGATACAAATTGCACAGCACTATTTTCTTTTATTTTTCTTTTGGAACGTAAATCATATTTAGAACACCAGAATGGGTCCCGGGGCAACCCAAATTTGTTGTTGACACGTGAAAAAATTAGTGTATTCAAAACCGCATTGGAAAAAATTGAAGAATTTATTAGTTATGACAAAATTGAAGACTTTACTAGTTATAGGTTCAACTTGTCCAATACGTATTAATTATTAGTTGACATACCTAAAGATGTGTATTTAAAAAATAAAATTTATTTTGGACTATTATACATCTTAAAATATAAATTATAATGTATTCCTATTTTTAGTAAGATATCAAATTCTAGTTATAACCAACTTACTACATAGAAAGCTAACTTCATTTGGATTAGTATGCATAGATCCTTAGCGTTACTATTCTTTAAAAATTATATATATGTGTGTGTGTGTGTGTGTGTGTATAATTTTAGTTTGTGTAATAATTATTACATATACCGTATATATGCATGCTTTAAAAAAACATATGATAAATGCTTATAATATATTTTACACTGTATAACATTTATTTTACTATATATTTTATTATATGTATAAACAATATATGTATATATATAGTTATATACGTACAATACAACATTGTATTTATTTTATATAATATATACAATGCTATATAAGTTTATATATATATATATATATATATATATATATATATATATATATATATATATATATATATATATATATATATATATATATATATATGTATAAGTATCAAAACATATTTATATATAATATATAACTATGTTATACTATATTATACAATTATACTTGATGTGGGGTATTTTCGTCTGGATACGTGTCCACTCTCCAACACTCCACGTCAGACTGCTTAGTTCCTGCTGGATGCTTAAGCAGCTTTTGAGTTCAGAACCTGCACTCAACACCACACGTAAACTAAGCCGGTGCCTTCTCCGGCGAAGGCACTCCGACGCTCAAGTCAGATAGGTCGGAATGCGAGGTATTGTTGTGAGAGACAATAGCTCGAATTTATAGGTCGAATTTAGGCCAAATAGGTCGAATTTGGGCCTAAATAGGTCGAATTTGGGCCTGAATAGGTCGAAATGGGCCTCAAATAGCTCGAAATGGGCCTCAAATAGCCCGAAATTAGGCTTGAGAACTCAACTTCGACTTATATAGATCAAAAGGAAATCTTCAAATATGAAAAACGTACCTTAGAATGAGGCATGGGACCCCCTTATATAGTAATAAGAGTCTTTATTCAGCTAGAAGTGCAATCCAAGTAGAACTATGATTCAAAATAGGTCGAATTAGAGCTATTTTGAAATAGCTCGAATTGGGCCTTCAAATAGGTCGAACTGGGCCTCAAATAGATCGAATTTGGGCTGAAATAGCTCGAACTGGGCCTGATATATCTCGAATTAGGCCTTTTCAGGCCCAAATAGATCTCGCTTGGGCTCAATTTGGGCCTATTGGGCCGATTTACGAGTTTTGCCTTGAATTGTAATTTTACATTAAAAAATAATGGTGCTGACGTGGCATAATATGTCCCGAAATACGTTCGTGTATTGTACGGATATTATGACGTGGCGGTACCAAAATATGGTACATCATGGAGTCCCCCAGTTCGTAAGAGTAATGTGTACAAACATTGGTCATACGAACTAAAAAGAAGTCACATAACCGAGTATCGTGCAACGAAATCAGCCTCGGCGTAAAAAACCAAGAATGTGAGCAAAAATATCCAAATTCGAAAATAGGTCGAAATTACAATTTTCGGTAACTCGAATTAGTATAGGTCGAAATTACCTCCCAAAAAGATAACTCGAATTTCATAAAACATTTCCCGGAAAATAGCTCGAATTTGCAAATAGGTCGAATTTGAGGGCATTTTGGTAATTACCGCATCATTTTGCCTATAAATACCCCGCTCCGAGCTTCATTTCCTCATTTCGCGCCTAAGCATTCATCTAGAGCTCTCGAGAAATAGCTCGAATTTATAGCTCGAAATTACCATTTTTAGTACGTTCACTGAAATAGCTCGAAAAACCTCCAAATTTAGTAAGTTCGCTGAAATAGCTCGAAAAACCTCCAAATAGCTCGAAAAACATCCCAAATAGCTCGAAAAACATCCCAAATAGCTCGAAATTTGCCAGAATAGCTCGAAATTTCCCCTTTCAATTGTGACCTTTGGTGAGTTGTGAATAACTCGAAATTATAGGTCGAATAGCCTATGTAAATTCGAGTTATAGCACTTAGGCAATTTTTCTAGTATTTGAAAAATTTACAAAATGCTAATAATTTTGACTTTTTCGCAGATTTGTTCACGACGGCTCGACTTCGGTGTAACCGGTCTCCACGACGTTCGTCACCACCTCGATCTCACCAGCGTGCCTACTACAAATCTCGCAACCAACCTCGAGATTCTTCGTCTCAGAATCCTCGCAATTCAGACACAAGGCGTCCATCATCCCCGCCTCGTCCTCGGCAACCAAAACCTGCCAGAATCCGAGTGCCTGGAGCACCGAAGCTGTTTGTACCTGCGCAGAGGTCATACGAGCAAATCGACCCAAACGAAGAAGTTTTCGTAGATCTAGACCCTCGTGCCGGTAATCTTTCAACCTGAACCTCTTTATGACTCGAGTTATTGATATTGAGTCGTCAAGTAGTAGTAGTAGGGAAGACAGTAGTAACGACACGAGTGACGAGACTTCTACTAGCAATGATAGAAGATATAGCAATGATAGGGCGTCTGATATGGAGGTAGACATCCTAGGAGATGACGAGGTTGAGTCTAACCCTCTTACCATCGTGCCCTATGTGCCTCCACCCAATGATGCCCCCATACCTGCCACAAACTCTCCTGAACAACTCCCTGCGCGAAATTTGATTAACTTTGATCAGTTTCCTTCTTCCCTTACTTACGACATAGATTATTATCGCGATACCTACGATATCCCTGATACTTATGAGATCATCGTTCCGGGGCCAGATGACAGGATAAACAACCCGCCAGAAGGGTGTCTTACTGTCTTTAGTAGTTACCTCCATTGTGGCCTTCGGTTTCCCATAACCCCTGTCGTTTCAGAGATCATGGCCTCCCTTAATTCTTGTCCTTCACATTTTACCCCGAACGCATACACACAGATGTATGCTTACGTGATGCTCACCCGTGTCTTTGACCTCCCATGTTCCGTAGACGGTTTCTGGCAACTGTTCTTAGTAAAATTCCGCCATAGAGGTGTAGATGTCGGGTTCTACTACTTGAGTTCACGGAAGAAGCAGTGCTTCCTGTGTGAGCTGCAGTTGAGCTTCGGGGCGCATTGGAAGAAACAATGGTTCTTTATCAAAGAATCCAAGCCCCAGGAATTTCGATTCAAGCGGCTTTGGACCGACGCCCGCCCATCGCCCAAGCGCCCCACACCTCCTCTTTATAGTCAGACAGTGGTTAAGAACCTGAAAGAGCATCAGTTTGATGCCTTCGAGTTGACCACCACCCCAGTGTTGCGGGCCGACGGTTATACTCATCATGCAGACGTTGAGTCTTCTGTTTTTGGTATAACATTATGCATGTTTGTCTTTTGTACATGTTGAATTTCTGTCTTCCTTTCATTGTCATCTAACCTTTGCATTATTTGTTATTTTCAGAGCGCATCGTTATGGACAAGACCAAGAAGAGGCTGGCCGCTATGAAGCGAGGTGCGAATGCTCTTCAGGCCTCAACCCCCATTCCTGAGAAGACCAGTCGCCGGGGTGCGAAGACGGTTGCTACCAGTTCTAGAGGCGGCAGTGCTCCTGCTCCTCCTTCCACCGCTGCTGTCTCGACTCTCGGGACGAGGTAGGGGTTCTGGTCCTGCACCTTCTCCTGTTCCATCACAGTCGACTGCCGATGCTGCTCCCGGATCACCACCCATCGGTTCTGAGGCAATTGTTCCTGAGCTTTCTCTTCCACCAGCACCTTCGACTGGAAGAGTGCATCTTCCCTCTGTTGCTGCAGCTGTGCGTCGTTTCAATGAGTCTGATCCAGAGCCGGCGACTAGGAAAAGGTCTTCAACTGCTGAGGAGATTCGACGGGGCAAGCGTCCCGCGCATGACAAATCAAACACATATGAGGCTGATGAGCTCGACATCGATGTGGAGGAGATAGTGCGAGCTACGGTCGAGTCTGGGCAGTTCACCATGAAGGATACTACTGCTCTTCGACTGATGAAGAGATTTCTGTCTGATTTTGACCGTCAGCTTTATTATCAGGCTATGGGACACAAGAAGTTGGTCAGCCGTGCGGCCTTGTCTATGTGCGAGGTTGGTATATTCATATACTTTCTTTGAACTCCGTTTGGTACTTGTTTTTATATGTTACTGACTTTCTTCTGTTATTCGCAGTTCTTCGTTAACTTCCAGACCATGGCGGAGAATTTCGACATGGTCATGACTTCTCAGGGTCAGCAGAAGGAGCTGATGGACAGGCACCTCTCTTCAGCCTTGCAAGCTCATAGACTGGAGAAACAAGCCAAGGAGGCTAAGGCTGAGGTTGAGAAGCACCTGGTGGCAGCAGTCGATGAGCTGAAAGCGGTGCAGGCTGAGCTGGAGGCCCTAAAAGCAGCTAAGGCTAGTGTTGACAAGGAGCTCATTGAGGAGAAGTGACTGTCTAGTCAGCTTACCACCGATTGCCAGCACGCCACTTCACTTGTCGACGACCATGTTGACACCATCAGGACAATGCAGGATGCCGCTGCTGCTGCTGCTGAGGTGGAACGCGCGAGACTCAAGGCTGAGCTAGCTGATGTGAAAGCTCGCCTTGCGACTGCTGAGGAGGATGGCTATAACAGGGCCATGAACGAGGTAGTTCTCTCATACTTGACTTTATTTCCCGTATTTTGATGTCTTGTATTTTGTACTTACATTTTCCTTCTCTTGGTTCGTAGGAGCTCCCTGATGAGGTTAAGGTGATGGTAGCCATCGAGTTCTTTCGCTCGGCTACATGGGAGCAGATTGTCATGGAGAGGGGCGGCTTTGATACAACCAAGGGTTACAATATGGCCCTTGATGATATAGTTTCACGAGGTGCCCTCGCTCCTGGGTTCAAGAAAGAGGATTTCAATGTCCTTAACTGCCTGAACGAGGATGATGCGGAGGTTGGCGAATCCTCGGGCGCCGCTGCTGCTGATCCTTCTCCTGCTGATCCTGCTCCTGCTGAGGAAGTTGGCGAGCCCAAGCATGATCCGTTCAAGTCCTTCTATCCCCTCCGTCAGGTATGGCTCTCTGATTTTGCTGACGAGCAGCCATCCACTTCTGCTACTGCTGCCGCTGCGCCGAATGAGGCCCTGGAGGAGAGTGAGATGGCTTTCGACCCTCAGGTCCTGGATCACCCGGCAGAGGGCGATCAGGCTATGCCTGATGTCCCCGTTCCTGCTCCTGCACCTCGTAAGATTTCTCCAGTTGACGACACCGGGCCCCTGAACAAGTCATTTGCTGCGATTCATGAACAGAGCGAGGGTGTTGTGAAGTCACTGGGACTGAATCTGCTGCCCTGATTAGTTTGAGTGGCCTGCGTGACCGTATTCCTGGCGTCTGTGCCTTAGATACTATTTTGAACATCTTTACTTTTCGTACAGTATATTTGCACTAGTACATTTCTTTCGTACAGTATATCTTGTTGACTTGTGCGCGATTTTAGCGCTTATCCATTGCTAATATAGTTTGACTTTAGAAATTTTTGAATGTCGTTACTTTGTCTTGTTAAGTGTTTGCTCATACGTGTCTACTTTTTACGTTTATATTTTGTCACTTGCTAAAACACTTAAGTTTTACTTACAAGTATATGTGAGAGTGCGAGAACTTGTGCTCATTGTGCGAAGCTAATGTTCGCGCTTGCGAAGCTATGTTCGCGGGAGTGCGAAGACTTGTGTTCGACTCCACGAGGCTTGTGCTCGTTGTGCAAAGCTAATGTTTGCGCTTGCGAAGCTATGTTTGCGGGAGTGCGAGGACTTGTGCTCGACTCCACGAGGCTTGTGGTCGTTGTGCAAAGCTAATGTTTGCGGGAGTGCGAGGACTTGTGCTCGACTCCACGAGGCTTGTGCTCGTTGTGCAAAGCTAATATTTGCGCTGGCGAAGCTATGTTCGCGGGAGTGCAAGGAATTGTTCTTGACTCCACGAGGCTAGTGCTCGTTATACGAAGCTAATGTTCATTTTGATTAAGTTCTTATACTTATGTTTTGTAGACAGTATGAGTTTAACTTTAGTTATGCTTGCAGATTGTAAGCATGCGGGTAATGAGTAGGCAACGGATAAACTTGAATAAAATAAGAGATTTTATTAGTTTTGGGACTGAGCTCGAGTAACTTCCGAGTTGCCTACGTATTAGTTTTGACAAACATGCTCCTGAATTATTCAGATGATTCAATTGAGCGTGTACGTAGGTTCTTGAACCACTCCTTTGCAGGGCCCCTCAAACTGAGCGATATGATTTTCGCCCTCATATCCTCAGCGTATCCCAGGATCTGCAGATCTCCATCTAAGTCATCATAATGGGCTACTGGATCAGTAGTTTCATCATACTTCTTCAAGTTAGGAAGATTAGTCCCTTCCTTAAATGTTAAATTGTTGATCGCCTCACAGAGGGGAGTTGGCTTCTCCCTAAGTGGAATATGTTCAGCAACAACAGGCTCCAGTCTTGGGACAACTCTCTCAGGCAACTCCATGTCTCTTCCGGCAGTACGACTTGCTGTGGGTCGATGATCAGGACCTCTTTGCCTAGAGTTTACCTCTCCATCCCTCACTTCTCTATCTCGACCAATTGTTCGACTGGGAGCTCTGTTAGCATTAGTCCTTACTGAACGAGGGTTTCTCCTTTCAGGCGAGGGAGATGGATCCCTGGGCCTCGTCATTCTAGTTTGCGTGTAATGCCTTGAATCATCACGACGCTGTGTTTGTTGATTCCTTCCTTGCTGCAATGTTGCAGGCTGTGTTGCTGGTTGTTGTGCTATTGGGGCCTGAACATTTTGCTGAGCAGAAGTGTTAGCCAATTGCTGCACAATCATTGGGACCATAGTCATTTGGAAAGCTGACATGATTTGATCCAAATGAGCAGAATTCAATAGTTGTTGTTTCGTGGGAGGAACTTCAGGTTGATTTGCTGTGTGAGTTGGAGGATCAAGGGGAGTGCTGGGCGCTGCCACTGATGTTCGTTCAGAAGCATCAGGTGCCCGAGTATCGTCCTCCCTATGTGATCTAGTCCTTCCTGCCATTCCATTCTTCTCCGTTGCTCTCCGTTGAGCCATTGAGTGTCAGTGTTTGTTACTAAGTGCGTATAGAGGTTCCAACAGACGGCGCCACTGATGTGGGGTATTTTCGTCTGGATACGTGTCAACTCTCCAACACTCCACGTCAGACTGCTTTAGTTCCTGCTGGATGCTTAAGCAGCTTTTGAGTTCAGAACCTGCACTCAACACCACACGTAAACTAAGCCGGTGCCTTCTCCGGCGAAGGCACTCCGACGCTCAAGTCAGATAGGTCGAAATGCGAGGTATTTTCGTGAGAGACAATAGCTCGAATTTATAGGTCGAATTTAGGCCAAATAGGTCGAATTTGGGCCTAAATAGGTCGAATTTGGGCCTGAATAGGTCGAAATGGGCCTCAAATAGCTCGAAATGGGCCTCAAATAGCTCGAAATTAGGCTTGAGAACCCAACTTCGACTTATATAGATCGAAAGGAAAGCTTGAAATATGAAAGACGTACCTTAGAATGAGGCATGGGATCCCCTTATATAGTAATAAGAGTCCTTATTCAGCTAAAAGTGCAATCCAAGTAGAACTATGATTCAAAATAGGTCGAATTAGAGCTATTTTGAAATAGCTCGAATTGGACCTTCAAATAGGTCGAACTGGCCTCAAATAGATCGAATTCGGGCCCAGATAGCTCGAACTGGGCCTGATATAGCTCGAATTAGCCTTTTTGGGCCCAAATAGATCTCGCTTGGGCTCAATTTGGGCCTACTTGGGCCGGTTTCCGAGTTTTGCCTTGAATTGTAATTTTGCATTAAAAAATAATGGTGCTGACATGGCATAATATGTCCCGAAATACGTTCGTGTATTGTATCGGATATTATGACGTGGCGGGTACCGAAATATGGTACATCAATACTATACAATTTGTTATATATTTACCACATATGCGTGTACTATATATATATATATATATATATATATATATATATATATATATATATATATAATGTTATATAATATATTTATAATGTATAATATTAATAAACCTTATATATGTAATACAATATGTCTATTATACAATATATATTTTACTATATTATAAATATTATATACACCATATATATGTTATATAATCTAATTCTTGAATTTTATTATACATCTTATATAATATAATATTCATTATATATATATATATATATATATATATATATATATATATATATATATATATATATATATATATATGTGTGTGTGTGTGCATAAATAATATAACATAATATAGTTTATACTACATCATATTATTATACCATATAATTTCTTATATATTTACCACATATATGTGTAATATAAAATACTTTAGGTTATATAATGTATCTTATGATAATATTATTATACCGTATACATATAACATAATATGTATATTACACAATATATCTTGTACAATGTAATATTTAATATATACCATATATAAATACATATGTTTTATAATCTAATTTTTGTATTTTATTGCACATCGTATATAATATAATATTTATATTATTTTATATATAGGCATAAGTAGTACAACATAATATTTATATATATAATATATTTATACTATTTAAAAATTATTATATATATATGTATGTAATACAACATCATATATGTTATATAACATATCTTATACTACATAATATTTATATATATATATTCATATGTATATATATATATATATATATATATATATATATATATATATTTACACATGCACGTAATCTAAAATAATATTTGTACGATATAATCATAATTAGACTATAGTATATTTATTTGTACATCGTAAATAAAGTTTTTTATAATTAGAAGTTTTTACGCACAATCGTTTATATAATATTAATATGTATATCGTTTTTACATAATGCCCGCGGAGGGTTTATATTTTTCTTTACCTTATATTTAAGGGATACTAATCAAAGAGTAAATAGGAGCAAGAGATTTTTCCAAAAAATGGAGCTAGTAAATATCAACAAGGACATGGTAGTAAAGTTGGTACAAATCATTACATTGTTGTACAAACCAAACAACATGACTATTTGTTGTAAGTATTTATCTTATATTTTAGCATTGAAAGCAAAAAAAAGTATTATTGACCAAGATTACGATTGTCCAGCTTTTAGTTACAATCGGGCTATCCTTAAGATTATTTTATATACGAAACCAAATACTTCACAAGTTTATGGTTCTTCTTCCACTATGAATTACGATCTTTCATTGTGTTTTCGGTTTTTCTCGCTTTTAGTTTTTGAATTTTGTTAATTCCTTGATCTTCTGGATTTTTTGATCGGTTGATTAAAAATTGATTTATGATCTTAATCACTGTTTTTTGGTTGTTTATTTGTTCTTAATTATTGACGAATCACGTGATATATGCATTTAAATAGTAGTAATCCTACTTCCACTAAATCTTCCCCATCCTCTTCTCACTCCCTACTAATATTCAAATTTTGTTTATTTTTTGAGGACGCATGACTTTACTGGTTCCTCAATAGCTGTAGATGTTTTTAACGGTGAGAAGTATATTTCTTGGACTTAGACATCGAGATGGCCTTAACATCATGAACGAAATAGCTTGCATTAAAGGTTCCCTTCCGATTTCGGGCGAAGATGATCATGTGATTTGAACTTGTTGGGTAAGAGCCAACAACTTAATTCTTTCTTGGTTGTTAAACTCTGTATCTGAAGATGTTAGGCATAGTTTAATGTATTTTACTCCCGTCATTGACTTTTGGTAATAATTAAAAACAAGACATGACAAAGCATATGCTTCTCGGGTGTTTCAATTAAAAAAAATCGCTTTCAACTATTTCTCAAGGAACTCAAGTCCGTTATTGGTTCTTATAATGTGTGTATCTTTTACTCTTTGGGATGAATATGCAAGTTAAAGATCAATCATAGCATGTTTTTATGTGGTCATTGTGTATATGTGATGTCAACAAGCATTTGTTGAATCTACAATTAATCAATTTTTCTCTCACTAAGTAAATACCCAAAATTCATTCAACAAGCATGTTCCATTTCCTTTTGTTTATTCAGTTATTTATTTTCATAATATTTCATTCATAATTTGTTATACTAATTTAAAAATTTACTTAATCTTCTCTTACTCTTTTCGTGTTGTAAAATTAAATGACGAAAAATCAAATAATATTTCATTTGAATGTATATTTTATTTTAATATCCTCTTAGTACAATTAGAAGTGTCTAAATGATTAGTGACTTAAGTGGATATAAATAATAGAAAATGTTTAAGAGCGTATATAATATTTTTATGACATAATTTTTTGTGTACAATTAATTTTGATTAAGTTTGAAATATTTAATAAATTTTAGCTATAGTTGTGTTACTATAGAGTTAATTTTTTACTTCTTATATTATGTGTATATATATATATATATATATATATATATATATATATATATATATATATATTCTTCTTAAGGTACTTATGTTTTCACAATTTTTATTGTGCTAGAAATATAGTGAAAAAATAAATAAAAATATTCATATTTGATAATGAAAAATTTCTTCACGTGACAAAAGGGAAAAGAAAAATTAGAGGATAAGAAAATCTTTAATATGAATAACTATAAAAAGAATATATTTTATAAATTAGAGGATATAAAGAAAATCTTGAGGTGATAAAAGAAAATATTCATATTTGATAATGAAAAAAAAAAATTCACGTGATAAAAACATAAGATCTTCACATGATTTTAGGAATTAGATATGGTAAAAAGGAAAAAAAAAAAAATTGCTGAAAGGGAGCCGTAATTTTGGAGAGAGAAGAGAGATTGAAGTTGAATTGTGTGTTATTTGTGTATGATAAAAAAGACACGTGACAATCATTCGGATAGTGTAGGAGAAGATGTTGGATTTTATGTAGGAGATCCGGGAATTTCGCGGGACTAAATCCCAAAAAATGGCCTATTTGCGAAACTAGTCCCACAAAGTGGCATATCGTTATTTTAGTCGCACAAAGTGGTTTTGTTTGCGAAAGTAGTCCTTTTTTTGCCGGAGTCAACGATTTTGACTCAATTTTTGCCAGAATCAACGATTTTGACTCAATTTTTCAATGTGTATTTATATTTACACACTATATCTTTGATAAAATTACATTTACACCCCAAAAACTTTTCAGTTCTTTTTTTTACATCCCAAAACGAATGTTGAAAGGTCAAAACTTTATAAATTTTATATTTGCGTACCATTTCTTTCAAAGAAACCACGTTTACACCCCATAAATTTCTCTCAAAAGTTTTTTTATATTTCAAAATAAACTAAGAAACATAAAACAGATTTAACTAAATGATAAAAATAAAAAAAAATATAAAATTGGTGATTGTGATCTTCCCCAAATAGGAGATAGTCACAATTAATGAAATTAAGAAAGACAAAGCCTAAAATGTAAAAAGCAGAAAATATAAAACTGACTACAGAAACCAATGTTTTCAAAACCGGATCGGGCACCAAACCGGTGTAGCCACCGGTTCACTGGTTTTACAGGTCGAACCGGTTGAACCGGGTTTTAACAACATTGACAGAAACCACCGATCCCCATCCGCTCCGACCACCCCCACCGTCACAACTGCCATGGCACGAAGCTACCACCACTGTAATTTACTAAAACCTCATTATCACACGCCTCCTGAACCAGATCCAGATCTAGAACCCAAACCCGAAACTCCGCCGCTGACTCGTCCATTCAAACCCCTCTCCTTTACATACCTAATCCCAATCCAGATTATCCTCTTTCGAAGAAATCCGCCATCGCTCTGCCCCTCCTCCACCTCAACAACAAATGTCATTTCAAGAGTTCTCGTCATTTCAAAATCCCACTATTTCATCTGTGAAGAATCTATGTTCTTAAAAGCGGGCCAGAGATTCAAGCGGTAACCTAACTGTTTACTGGTTTTATAGGTTCAACCGGTTCAATCGCTGGTTGAACCGGTGTTAATATATTTGACAAACGTGTCAAAAACTATAATTGTTCCTTGATTTTTCGTACAAATACAATAACAAATTTAATTAAAAATTTATATTAAATAAGCATAAACAAATTAAATTAGTAGTGAACACCTAAATTAATGATTAAACTATAATTAAGATGAAAATTATGAAAATAATTAGTTTCAGAATATATTTAACATTAATTTGTGTAACTTCATAACTATTATCTTCTAAAAGTCCTAAATTGCAATTAATTTAAAAGTCCTAAATTGCAATTAGCATATCATCTTCTCACACTCCGGCCCAAACGGACGGTGCCGGCCGGTGTTGCCACCGATTCACGGCTGAACCGGGCGGTCCGGTCCGCTTTTGAAAACACAGGGGAAGATGACTATCCCCAATTTGTTCCTGCTTTTATTCATTATGATTTTTCATTTAAGTAAATATGTTTTGGGTTGTTAGTTTACTAATTTTTAACCAATGATTTTATCTACAATGAAATTATACAGTTTACAACTTTTTAAATTTATTTTGAAATATAAAAAAACTTTTGAGAAATTTTTGGGGTGGATACGTGGTTTTTTGAAAGATATGGTGCGTAAATATAAAGTTTCAATTTATAATGTTTTAACCTTTCAAAATTTGTTTTAGGATGTAAAAAAGAAGAATTAAAAACTTTTTGGGGTGTAAATGTAATTTTATTAAAGATATAGTGTATAAACATAAATACATATTGAAAAATTGAGTCAAAATCGTTAACTCCGGCAAAAATTGAGTCAAAATCATTAATTCTGGCAAAAGAGAATTACTTTCACAAACAGAATCACTTCGTGGGATTAAAATAATGATATGCCACGCAAATAGACCACTTTGAAGAACTAATCCTCCCGCAAAATTCACAGAGATCCTAACCGGACTCTTTCCTCTGATTGGGTTAATTGATATATTTTTCTTCTTTTAAGCTCTCTTTTTGATGTAATTGGGAAAATTTCCTTCTTCTGACAAATCAACTACTTATATATGCAGTTCAAATCAAAGTTCAAACTGAGGACCAATTTTAATTTTTAACCATACATGATCTGAATAAAAGTAGTAATAAAAGCAAAACTGTAGCTTACTTAAATGTGCTATATTTTTGGTTGATCAATAAATATGAGATTTTTGTACCGATTACCTTTATAATAGGCTAGCGATATTGTCAAAGCACAATTTATCATTATCAAAGCAAAGTTTTTAGATTTCCCAATTTTCCCTTCTCAATCAAATCTTATAGATAAGTTAAGTATTCATTTTCTATTAATACAAATAGTTAGACGTCAATTAATTATCCTACTTAATTTTAGTTCTTGATTTTAATAAATCATTCCTTATATGGAAATAAATCTTCTGCTATCAATCAAGAATTAAGAGTTTGGCTTTTTTCTAAGTGATTCAACCTTTGTTGTAACTTCCGAGCACCATGCATTCAGAATTCCGGTAAGCTTGGTTTTCTTCTTAGTTTGTATCTAATTTGATGCATGTTCTTACATGTAAAAATAAAATAGAAAAATTGGAATTCTTCTTTTACATGACACCTCCAGAATGTTTATAATGTGGAATTGTTTGACCAAATTCTTAGAGGATGAGGCTCTTGTATCATGTATATGTATGTTAATGGCATTAAATTTATTTTCTTTTGCCGTTACCACTTAAGCTTTAGCATCTTCTGCTATAAATGATTACCCTGTGGTTTTTATTTATTTATATCTTACAATTTTTTTACAAATTTTATTATTAGTGTTTTCATCCGTGTAAATATTTTATTTATTTTTGCATTGTACTCTAATTTGCAACAAGTATTTCTTTTATATTTTGAAGAGAAAGTCTTATAAAAAGAACAAAGGAAAAAAAAAAAATTTCTATATTAATTTGTGATGAGTTGGTGGGCATGCAAAAATATTTATTTGAAAATTATCTATACTTAATTTCTTTTAACTTCTATCTCAATGTTCTATACGTAAACTTAGTTTGAAGTTACTATGTAATTAAGTATTTATGATAAAAAAAAATATGGGTATGACTCGTATGAGTAAAAAAGTAAGCATTATTAGTTTAATTGTTTTTAGTATACTTTGGTTGGTTTACATAATTTATTACGAGTAAGTAATAAAATAGACTGTGTAATAATGGAGATGATTGAGTTTCTGTAATTTAAGAATGTTTAATTGTGTACGTATCTTTATTAATAGAAAATAAATACTTAACTTACATAAGCTTTGATTGAGAAGGGCATATTGTGAAATCTAATTTTTTTGCTTTGGCAACAACAAATTGTGCTTTGATAATATCGCTAGTCTTTATAATATGAACTGAATATTTAAGGAAACTAACTCTTTTAGTAATTAGTAATAGCAAAACTGCAGTTTACTTAAATAGTTTTTCTTCTTCAGTTAATTCAATTCAAGTCATGTACAAATACAATTTCCTATAAAAAAAAAGTCATGTACAAATGCCCGCTAAAAGCCACTAATTTCAATGTTCTTGTTGCACATTAGTAAACTAATTTATTAGGACGACACCTAATGTAAAGGTTGAAAGTTGAAACTGTCTTACTGTTAAAATAGCTCAAGGTGAAACATACCGTCTTATGCGTTGATGGTTAAGAGTGGTTTTAGTGTTACCGATAGTATCTTTAAAATGACAAAGGAAGACTTACATGATAAGAAGATACGATGTTAAAAAGAAATAACAGAACTCGACAACCGCAGACCGACATAGAAAATAAATGAAGCACCCACCGATGACTCATTTCCATCTTCATGGTGAAAATCAATTGTATCTGTTCTTTGCTTGACAATAGTAAGATCTCTGCAGTTTATTTCATCAATAGATAGTAATTCAGTCTTTGCGATGCTCATTTCTTCAGTCACTGGTTCACCTGTAGAAACAATGAAAAACAAAAGATAAAAACTGTATATTGATATAGGTGCATGCAGAAGAACTTGGACAAATACAATACAACTCATACCACTAAATTACGTGTGGTCAGATGCAGTAATGATAGCATCATACTGTGCTTCATCGGTGCTTTGAAGCAGAGAACACGCTGATTTTGTATAAAGCGCCTCTAAGACGAAAGAAGTAAACTCTTCGATAGCTCTCATTTCTCTTTCATTCGACTCTTGGCTTCTGCTTTAAGCGGCTGAGATAAATTTTATCTGAGGATTAAATCTCGTCTGTGCAGAACCAGAACAATTTTGACTGTCCCTTCTTGGGCTAAGGGACCAGCATTTGTGCTCACGTGAGAAGAGAATCCGTCCAAGAGTTTTTCTTGAAGCGGCATCTGGTTTATCTAGATTTGTAAGTCTTGCATAGAGGTACTCTTTTATCTTAAGAAATTTAGCACTTGGTATGACGAGTTTTTTGCGAACCTTGTCACTAATAAAAGCAGCATCAGTGTTGGACGGAAGTAATTCTTTGTTGCATCGTTTTTCTTTACTCTTGGTATCAGTGGCAAATGTGACGGAGTTTCTGATGTCGAATCCACGACAGAAACGACCATCTCTGACTTCCAAACCTGGTCTACTTCGAGAAAGTTTTGAGTGAATTGCAATCAACTGAAAACTTGTTTGGTTCCTCCTCTTCCTCGCGCACCACCGCTGGATCTTGAACTGAGTAGAGGTAGGATTGGCGACGAACTGGGCAAGTTTGTTGATGGGAAATGCGATGTCCGGACGAGTTAGTGCTAAGTATTGAAGTTCGCCAATGACTTGGCGGTAGATGTGCGGGTCACATGGTTTAGAGGAGCTGGAGGAGTCAGACGTAGTTGCCATGGGAGTGGATATGGACTTGGCGCCATCCATTTTGTGTCGAATGAGCAGATCATGGATGTACTTGTGTTGGGAGAGAAGAAGTCCCTCCTTACAAGGGAGTGCCTCAGCGGCAAGAAAATAATGAATAGCTCCTAAATCCTTCACGGCAAATGAAGACTGGAGGCTGGAGATAGTGGAGAGATGCGAGTGAAGTCCGTGCCGGTGACAAGAATATCGTCCACATAAACAAGAAGGAAAATAGTGGTGCCATTGTGCCGATAGATGAAGAGTGAACAATCGGAGCGGGATTGTATGAAGCCGAGCCCAAGAAGAGAGGTGCAAAGTGCATTGAACCATTTGCGAGGTGCTTGTTTGAGTCCGTAGAGGGACTTTCGAAGGCGGCAAACATGCGAAGGAAAGTTCGGATCAACAAAGCCGGGCGGTTGAACCATATACACAACTTCATTAAGAGAACCGTGAAGAAACGCGTTGCTTGCATCTAGTTGACGAATTGGCCAAGAGTTTGCGACGGCAATAGATTGCAAATAACTCACATTGGTACTTCTTTACTTCATTGTTCGCCGCATAATTTTCGCTTATCCAATATTCTCTGTGTTCCATCCACAAAACAAATTTTACTTTTTGTTCACCAATTTACAAAGGCGAACAATGTGTCTATGGAATTCTTCGCTAATTATTTCATTGTGAAGGATCAAACTACGGGGGCGCCATTGGCGAAGGGCGTATGCACTGATGGTGTTTACCATATCCGAACTCCGTCCTACTATCTACAGTCGAAACGAAATTTGCTTCTTTAGGTGTCAAGACCACGCGATCCACCTGGCACTCGCGTTTGGGCCATCCCGCTTTCAAGACTAGTGCATTTCTTATTTCAAACTTTAATTTACCGCTTTATAATAAACGTGTCAATGCGGTGTACTGCAAGAAGTAGCTTCTTCCATGATTTTGTTTTTAAGTCGCTCAATTTAGTAAGCTATCTAAGTCAATCCAAAAACATCGTCAGGACGCGAGACAAAAAAGGAATGCATAAATAAAATAAAAATGGTTTTCAAGGCTCCACCCGAAACTTTGGCAAATGGGAACTCTAAGTAATACTGAAATGGCGACCCTCGGGATCACAGTACGGAGGGCCAAGCACATCAGAGTACAGCACATGCAGTCTTAGCCATGAAGCAATGCATATTTCCACCATCAGAAGGATAGAGAATGGAGGGTCTGCATGGGGTTGTGAACTCCGAGTTTACCTTAACCTTCGCCAGACGCATACCATCAAGATTGCGTTAAAGAAGAAGTCGGTGCGAAATATTAGTCCTGCAATTGGAACAGAGAAGCGTTCAAGTAAAAATCGTAGTAACATTATAAAGAACGTTCCAGCGAATTCTCGTGTCGTGATAAACCAAAGGATTCGACAAAGAAATCGTGCGATTTGAAGAAGCAGATAGGCAAGAAGAGGAAAATCAAGAGGCAGAAGAGGGAAGAGGATGATGAAGAGGACGCAATTGATATGATTGGGAAGATGTTTCGATATGATCCGACGAAGTTTCGTGATCATAGATATGATGATAAGCGTATGGAGGCTTCTTTTGCGTATATTCAAAAGGAGGAACGTCGTAGCACTAAGATTGTGAGTAAAGAGGATGCTGAAGAGTTTGGAAAACTTGGAGCGAGAAAAGAAGAGAATCACTGTCAAGATCAAAGCTCAGATGAAGTGATGAATCGTGTTTTGGTGAGTTCACTAGATATGTTTGTTAGAAATCTCATATTTGTTAGTTTTTAGGCTACATGATCTTATGTAATCACAATGGGTAAAAGTTGATGAATATTCAATTATCTATTATGAGATTCTGAGGTGTTTTTGAGTTTTTTTTTATATATATTTTATATTATTATTCGATTCTACTGTATTTGGTTTCGGTTTTCGGTTTTAACCAAACCGTAAACACCCCTAGTTATAATTTAGCTTAGTAGCCATCTCCATGGCATTTCTTCAATTTCCTCAACTGTTAAATGCTTCTTACGTACTTAGTTTCATTAATGAATAATATCACGTTATGCCCTAGGATTAAGGTTTTTAACTTTGATGTACATTTTCATCCTTCAAATATTAAAAACTTTTTGCATGTTTCGAGTATTTTTTCAACATTTTTGAGAAATTTTGTAAAATTATTATTGCAATGAACGATAAAAATATTTTATATTTTGTTTAAACATAGTTGAAAATGAAATTATTTTGGTATTTTTTTAAAGACGTTTAGAAATATTGATCCATGGTTTTGAATGAAAGAAATGCGGTTTAATAATTATTAATAACTATATAAATTTTTAGGGAAAATTGCGGCAAACCCCCTAATCTATGAGTGCTTTTGCATTGTGCCCCTAACCTATGAAAATGTGCGATATCCCCCCCGACTTATTGATTTTTGTGCGATTTGTCCCCTGAACTATTAAGCAACCTTTTATTTTATGTTGATATGCCACCAAAACTCCCCAACGACTTTGAAATCTTGTGTGGGACCCTCTTATGGTTTGTTAATTGTATAAAACCCACCTTCTAGTTTTATAACCTTTGCACAAAATGTTCTTTTTATGAAACCACAAAAGGGTGTTTTAGAGAGTGTTTTATGAAACTACAAGGGGGTTTTAGATAATTAACAAATCACAAGGTGGTTTAGTGCATGATTTCAATCCAAGTGGAGAGTTTGGAGGGATATTAACACAAAATGAAAGGTTGCTCAATAGTTCAGGGGGCAAATCGCACAAAATTCAATAGGTTAGGGGGCATATCATACATTTTCAAAAGTTAGGAGGTACAATGCGAAAGCACCCACAGATTGGGGGTTTGCCGCAATTATCCCTAAATCTTAATGGCTCACACGTTTGGATAAAATTTAAAAAACTAATATAATAGATACATAGTTCATATTTCTAAAGAATATGTAATGTCAAAAATATAAAACATGGGCAGTTTGCAATGCCTGAAAACAAGGTAACATCAACTGGAACTGTAAATTAAGCACACAATAAATTTTTACAGTCAATCAACACAACTCTTTCACGACTGTGACTATACATTCCTTACTAAACTCTCAATGCTAAAGATAAAAAGAAAACATGCAAATATTATCAAGGGACTGTGACTTGTCAAATTTCTTCGTCTTTTACATAAGACTTAGCACTACTAACTGAAATTCGCAGCTACATTCTCGACACAAACAAATCCCAGACGAGAACACCACCATATTCTCACCGCCTCCACCCTGGCTGAAGCATTTTTCTCTGAAAAATACACATACGAAAAAGATAACATTAAAGTAAAGCATTTTCTAGTTATGCACGCTTGTTCGTGCGAAAGGTATATGCAAACACCAAAGATCAAGTAAAATGGCCAAATGTAGCAAAAAGAAAGGAGCAGAAAAAATGAAATCGCATATTGCCAAATTTGGAAATAGGAAAGGATCAAGAAATGAAGGAGAGTAAATAACGTAGAATATCAAAATAAATATGGTTACCATCTCTAGAGGACATAAGTCATCTGTTACTTTTGCTGCCTCCCTTGCCATTGGACTGCACAGGGTTCTGAATCCTAGGAGACAACTCACTCAACTTTCCATTGGTGGAAGAGAATGACAGACGTGCATTACCATATTCAGCACCATCTTCCCCAACTGTAGAAGATCCTTGAGCTCTTAGCTTTGCCTTAGATGATTGTGTGGCTGCCATATAACTCGGTAAGGTTGGTGTTATGTGCGACATTTTCAGGATACTCCTGTTTTGTCGGGAGGGATCTCCTCTTCCTAATCTTTTGAGTCTCTTTGCCATTCTGTTCTTCTTTGGACACCAATCCGTTATTCAAAGTTTGAGAATTCTCGATACTCTCACCATTTTCCGAGCAATTTGTCTCAACTAGAGGAGCATAACCATTCTTGAAGGAGCTTCAGGTAAAACTAGTTTATCATCTATAACATCTGAATCAGTTGGTTTTTCAGAAGAAATTACTATCTCCTGCTCAGAAACTTCAAGAGCCGCAGAATCTGGTATCATTTTCACACTATTATTTGGCGGTGGATTCTCAGTTTCAGGCTCGGGTTCCTCATGTGATAATGCTGCAGGAGCAGAAATTTTTCTCAAACTGCGTTTAACTCTTTCGAGTTCGTTTTGAGGTTGTTCTTGGGTCGACTCAGTTTGATGATTAGTAATTACGTTTGGGTTTATCTGTTTCAAAAGAAGTTAAAGCACTATTGTCCCCATTGGCCGCTGTTTGAAGCCTTTCTGATAGTTCTTTTAGATTTTCCAGATTCGGGTTCAAAAGTTTGTGGACTGCCCTGGTTATTCTTAGGCTTTATGTTCAAGATTTTCTTAGCTTGTGTAGGTGGTTCCCAGAAGCGAGATAATGAGCGCTCGAGCCAGTTTCAGGCGGCATTTGGTTCAGATATATCATATTGAAGACTCAGGGGCATAGCAGTTGGCGATAAGACAACAAGCTAAAGAAAGAAATAATGCATAATGTGAGATCTCTTCATACAGAGGAATGTATCTATGTTAAAAAGAGACAAAGAAATATGTAATTTCACCGTACTGTTATTCATCTAATATTTCAAGATGTAAGAATTTTTATGATTGTGATGAAAGAAGCAATTCTGAGTTACTGCAAAAAGTTCATATTGAGCCTATTATTGCTGCCCAATGAAAATGAAAGTTACTCTAAAGTTCAGAAACTCTATCTACCTGTTTATCTATAATATGTTTATAGTTTTTGACGATCATTTAAGGAAAACATAATGCTACTAATTTCCTAATCTTCCATCATTATGCATCAAGCACAAGCATCCTATGAGAACATGATCTATCTGAAGTTTTTAAGGTGAAATTCAGCTTTATCTGAATGTAGTAACGCCGGGACAGTTCTCCAACCCTCTAAACGGAAAAAAAGGAATTAATCATTTGGAAATCCAGGGCAAAAGAAGACAAATTGAAGAAAGATTCACTAAACCAAACTGCTGATATCTTAGCAAAGGAGATCCATCCACAAAATTTTCATATTGACAGCCTCAATGAATCAAAAATTCTCGAACTTGCAAATAACGAAAACTTAATGTTTTACTAGTTTATTGGGGTACATCATCGTCTAAAAAGAAGATTTATGCACTTTAAGGAGGTGATAGAGATTATATCTTACCTTACGGACAAATGCATTTGCTGCTAGCTTCTCTGACCTAAACAATGAGTCGGCTCCAGTGTATACCAATTTAGCATCCTGCCGAAGTATAAAATTAGTAGCATAGAGAACCTTAAAAATGTAGCAAAAATCTAAACAACTAAAAAATTCAAAACATGAGGACACATAAATGCTGAACATCTGCAACCCAATAAAAAATATCAGGACTTAGTTTCAGGATATACACGTTTGCAAAACATTAGTACAATTAAATGTACTGCTTGGCAGAACACTGTCCAAACTCCTGACATTACAGATGTTTTATGATACAGGCAAAAAGATTTACGGTGATGAAGTCCAAGTTGAAGGCACCAAAGCCGGGTCATAGACAAGACAGAAAGACGACAAAATAAAATGAGACAGGAGGTCTTATATTCTTTTATATGTCGTAGAAAGCGGAATAGCAGATCGCAAAATGCCAATAATTCCCAATTTTTTTTGAGTTGATTTACACTAAATTCTACTATTTGATGCTGGTGCCTCCAAATGTACATTTCAGTTTTCTCTTCATCTCTCTGAAAAAAGGCGGTGTAGTTTTGGCATTCGGCAACGTATTATCCACCTTTTAATGGGACTGCAGTGATGAGCAGTAACAGGTTTCTTTTGGGGAATGTTTTGTGTTCTTCTTCATGGTGCCTGATTCCAGTATTACTATCTTCTTACTAGATTGCTGGGATCTGAAATTCTTCCTGGAGGAGTACTGAACCTCACAACTTTTCTTATCGCAGAAACGGGAATTGTTTCTGTTTCCATTTCTAGTCAATGATGAACATGCAGGCTTTACTGTATTGCTTGCATTTTGGCACTCACATTCTACAAACTTGGCATGTACCACTGGCTTAGCTGTTTCACTCTCTGTGAGACAATGGTGCAAGTTGTTGCAATTTACTGCTGTCATCTTATATAGAGATAGTTCTGCTGAACTTGGTGGTCGATCATGGAGTAATCTTGCTTCCACTTTATTCCATGCCCTCTTGTTAGTTTTCACTAGATGGTCCATAAGGTCAGAATCGGTTTTCGCGCATTGTTGTCCATTTACTATAATCTGTTTGTTGTTGTTCATGTGCTTCTCAATGAACATATCTTCGTGAATCAGATTTCTGAGGCTTCTCGTACAAGCATTGAGTGAAACACTTATGCAGTCTGCTTCTTTCTGAAGCAAATAGAATGATAGATTAGTTCAATGATATGATTCGTAGTATTCATACAGGTGAAGATTTCTTCAAACCACAAACGCGAGAAATTAGCAAATAGAAGCTAGCATCAAGCCGTCAACCAAGCAGAATATCCGCCAAGCTATTTAGCGCTCCATAATTAATTGAATTAGGAACTTTTTTCAGGCGATTTTGCTAAGCGAATTAATGCCATTACCTTGAAGTGAAAATATAATTCTAAAAATGCTACCTTGAAGTGATTCATTTGCTGGAGAAGATTACAAACTGAGACTTCTTACTTGAACTTTCCAACATTTTTCATCAAAGTTGGCGCTTGGTCGAGCTTTCTTGGACAATCTGTTGCCTCTTACTAATTACCATGCATCTCTGGACCGGGAATATCTCGGCTGCCTATAGGGATAGAAGCACTTTCCGTCACATGTGTGTGGACCCCATACATTTGAGATTCACACACATTGTGTCTAAAATGCTTCTACCCATATGGGTAGCCAAGATGTTCCCGGATGGTCCCAATTTTACAATTCAAAATTATGTTTGGCTTTTAGCACTAATACTGTAATACTTGATATTTGGAACATTATGGCATATTCTTGTGATAACTATGTTGCATGAATGGATACTGTAGGAGTAACAATGTATACTACTTTTTTAAATAAGGAATAAAAGTGTTATTCTGGCTTTAGAGTTGAGACTATTTCTTAAGCATGTGTTTAAGTGATATTAGAGTTGTGGTGAACAGTAAGCTAGCTGTTTTTCTGGCATAGTTATAAGTCTCCTGATGCGCTTAGCAGCCTTCAATAAAGAATATTCCAATGCTTTTTTTGTTTTTGTTTTGGTTAGAAAAGGTCAACATCAAAGATAGAATCTTAGATCATTATTTATTTATTTTGAACAAAGTAAATATATTCTATATATACTTGTATAAGTGTTTAGGGACACGTTTCAATAATGGCATCTGGAAACCAAAATGATAATGAACTAGTGCCATGGAACCTTAAAAAGAAGCTTGCTCTTGCTGTTAGAAGCATCCGATGGACTTATTATGCTATTTTCTGGTCCATCTCAGCTACACATCCTGCTCGGTAAATATTTTTACAAGGGTGCTCGCAAGAGCTTGTATAAAGAGTTTGTTCACTACTTTTACTTTAAGTGACTTTTGACAAAAAGTCGGGAGTGTTCGCAATTTTTTTTCAAAAAGCTACTTAAAGCATTAATTAAATATTTGCAAATATTAATGATAAGTGACTGTTTCTTTTAAAAACCTTTTAAAAGTAACATATTTTCAAAAGTAGTTGTAGAAGCACCCATCACCTTGCTTTTGGGGCTTGTGCTTTTTTCTGACTAATTTTTAGACAAACAGTAGCAAAAATCAGTGTTGCAAACACCACTTACTTTAGAAAAAGATGAATTTTATATAAAAACGAAAACGGATCCGTAGTGAGTAGAGACTTCAAAACGATTTATGGCTATACTTTAAAAACCACGTCATTTGAATTTTATTTTCTTCTGCATCTGAAAGTATGGCCTTCTTTATTCAATCATATTTTTGGAAAGAAAGTAAAACAAAAGTAAACAATAAAGTTCTAAAATATTGAAAAGAAAAATATAATGAAACATGTGAAACATTGAAAGGTAAGTAGTACATTAATCATTCGCATTAGACATCTCGGTACACCTTCCTCATAAGTTATAACTAGTCATTTTCTTGTATTTTACATCAATTAGCATTGCCCCTTGTCGTTTCGTTGGTCAGATAATGTTAGAAATAATATTTTGGGTTTAAACCAGACTATAAATGACTTAGTGTAATTAAATATTTATGTAGTTAAGTTGTATACATTATGGAGAACTGAAATAGACTTTATTACCACATGCCATTGTAACATCGTCTACATACATCTAAAAGATGTTTTCATTTTCTAAAATCAATACTAGGGCTGTCCAATTTGAGATTATCGTAACGTAGATCCAATATTTTAGAAAAAAGGTATAATCCGTTAGGGCTGTCGAATTCGGGGTTATCGTACCGTAGATCCAATAGTTTAGGAAAAAAGGTATGATCCGATATTTTAGAAAGAGTTTAGCATGAGGCAATTTAAAGCAGTTCTGTTCATGCCACTCATTTTCTCAAAATTTATTACTATATCGCTACCACAGTTCTTACTTGTGGGAGTGAAAGACTTGTGTACTAGAGGGTGTTTGACCAAATAAGCAACTAATAAATTTAGGTATTTAACACATTTTTTATTCCAATTTCTATATCCTCTTTTTCTCATGTCATATTCCAGTAAACATTTTCACAAGAAAATATGTTTGATACCACTAACAAGACTTGGAGATAAATCAACAAAACTTAATAATGCTCATTTCAAAAATGTTAAAAATGGGGAAGCATAACCATAGTTGCCCAGCATAAGACAAGAAACTAATTTAATGATCTAGAGAAATTCTATTCCCACTCAATTGTTGATGGAGGCTTTGATGTAATGTCTAGAAGAACTCGATTCACGCTGGGTACTTCATTGCAGATCTTTGTGGACAGATCGACAAGAAACTTCTGATCGAAGTAATACCTAAATGTTCCAAAAAAAAACGTTGAACAAGAAGTTTTAATTCAAGAAGAAATATATTAAATAACTTGTGATCAAAACAATAATGAAATTAACAATGAAAAGAAGAATAAATACCAATCAGCAGTCATTCCATCATGACTTGTAACGGCTCTAAGTGTAATGGCATAACGATGAGTTCTTTGATCTCCTTGAACACCAACAGTTAATACTGGCATGAATACAGCAAAAGCTTGCCATATAGAGTCGTATATTCCAGCGTCTTTGATAGCTTGAATGAAAATCTCATCCGCCTGATATAATCATTAGTATAAATGTAAAAATGATTGTTTTAGTCACATGAATCACAATCGACAAAATTATCATGTACCTTTCGCAAGATGTCCAAACGATTCTCTAAAGTAACATCACCAGGAACACGCACAGCAAGGCCTGGCCCGGGGAACGGATGGCGCTTCAAGAAACCCTGTGGAACACCCATAATCTTTCCAAGTTCGCGAACCTTCCAGGAAATTCAAAATTGAGTATTAGAGACAACCCAGGTAACAAATGGAAAACTACATTTCTTAAAGTTGTAAGAGAAGTAAAAACTCAAATACCTCATCCTTAAATAGGAGCTTAAGTGGTTCAATAAGCTTTAGTTTCATGTCCTTGGGTAGCCCTCCAACGTTATGATGACTTTTGATTGTGTGGGAGTGAGTTCTTCCACTTCCAGGGGGTGGACATGATTCAATCACGTCAGGGTACAACGTTCCTTGAACTAAAAAGTTGGGTTTTTTCCCTAGTTTTTTCTCTAAATCATGGGCAAAGGCATCAAAAATGGCAATGAATTCACTTCCAATGATTTTCCTTTTCTTTTCAGGTTCAGTAACGCCTTTCAGTTTACTGAGGAATTGCTCTGAAGCATCAACACAATTAACAGGTAAATGAAGGTCCCTCTCGAAGGTCTCCATCACTCTCTCTCGCTCTTTCCACCTACAAGAACATTAAACATGTATACAAAGTAATGGACTCGACTAATTTTGAGAAACTCTGAAAAAGCAGTATATGATACATCTATAGGAAGTATGGTAAAAATCGGCTATCACCCTACCTCATTAAGCCATTGTCGACAAAAACACAATGCAGCCTGTCCCCAATTGCTTTATGAACAAGAGTAGCAGCAACTGTAGAGTCAACACCACCAGATAATGCACAAATGACATGCTCTTCAGGTCCAACGGTATCTTTAATAACTTTTAGCTCTTCATCCAGAACATCTTCCATTGTCCATCCGCCAGCAAGTCCACATATCTTGAAAAGGAAGTATTTCAGTGTCTCCATTCCTTTCGGAGAGTGTGTTACCTTCAACGATTGAAAAGAACATAGACTATCAGTAAAAACAAAAGGTTGTTGGCTAAGACCAGAGATAGAATTACCAGTGGAAAAATCTTCACACAATTAGGTTACATGAATTTGCATAATTTCACTTCTTTAACAAGGATTGAAGTTTTATTTGTTGTTTCTACAGAGCATGCATCAATGTTTCTTGACTACTGATTATGAACCTACAAGTATAATGCATTACCAAAGATTAGGGCATGGTATTTCACCATCCATTAACATGAATATTATAATTCCACAAGAGAGAAACTCCAAGAATAAAATCCCAAAGAAGACCAACAAAGACAAACAAAAACCAGCTCTCTAATTATATCCCCGACAGGGATATTTAATGATGATAGAAGCTCAGCTCTAAGCTATCGCATAAAAACATCGATCTCGATGTATCAATAAAGTTCAAAGCAAAGTTCTTACTCCCAGAACAGCTTTCACACCCAAATTCTAAAGGGTTCCTATCATCAATTAGCAGTCAAAGATAATATAATAGAAAACACCAAATATTGGTGCACCAGAAAAACATTTCAATTTTTCTACCTCAGAAAAGGTTTCTACTTCATGAATAAAAAACCAACCAACTACTGGTAAAAGTTATTCCAGACAAGAGAATGTGGCAACTTTCACAACATCAAGAATTCGATTCATATCTTGAAGCCTCATTAATATAAGAATAATCCAGAACGAGCCAAATGAAACACAACAACAATCATAACATATAGTACCCTATAAAAACTTAACCGACTGCTCCATATCCCAATTTTTGTCAGTGTAGCATGACGCAAACCAATCGAATTAAACGAATAATTCCCCAATGGAGTAGTAATTCTAGCCTAAAACCAAAACCAAACAATCACGTGGAAAAAGTAAAAAATAAGTGTCCTGTCAAACAAACCACAAGAAATTGTTAATACACTTTCGAATAACCAATCGCGAGCAATCAAACACAATACGAACAAGAACTTATTCCAGAAAACAATCAAAAGGGGTCACGAATATTATACCTCAGGGTGATACTGCAACCCGTAAAACCTCCTCCCCCGATTCTCCACTGCAGCCACCGCCCCTTGCTTACTCCTCGCGACAACCTCAAAGCCCTCGGGCAACCTAACCGCCTCGTCTCCGTGGCTCATCCACACACTCTGCCTATCCCCAACATTCTTATTCCCAAAGAGACCGCCAGCGACGACCTTCTCCACCTCAATCTCCATCCTCCCGTACTCCTGCTTCTCCCCAACCCTCACCTCCCCGCCCATCTGCTGCACGATCAGCTGGAGACCGTAACATATCCCCAGAACGTATATGCCGTTGGCCTCGACGTACTCGATGAACCCGGACGGGAAACACGGCGCGTTGGGAGCGTGGACGCTGTGGGGCCCGCCGGAGAGGATGATGACACGTGGGTTGAGGTCGGATATGGATTTCAAGGAGGAGGTGCCGTTTATGCAGAGGGAGAAGACGTTGAGGGCCCGGATTCTGCGGGTGATGAGGTGCGTGTACTGCGAGCCGTAATCTAGGATCAGTACCACGTTTGATTTCACGTCTTGAGCGTCCATGTCTTTTGCAAGAACCTGCGTGTGTTGGAAGAAGATGAGGGGTTTAGTCTGTGAGGGGGATTAGGGTTTTTGTGTTGTGATAGAGATTTTATATATATGGCGGGAATAGAAACAAATTAGGTTATTGCGAGGTAATTGCAAAACTACCCCTGTGTTATTTTTTATTGGAGAAAACCCCCTGTTGTTATATTAACTAGGAAGAAGACCCCTGTGTTTTTAAGTCAGAAGCAAAAGAGACCCCTGCAGCTATGGTTGAATTTTTTCAATTTTGAGTGACAATTCTACCCTTTGTTTCTCTTGAAAAAAAAGAGTTACTATAAAAGAATAAAATAAAAATTACTGAATAACCGAAGAATACACCTACCTGTCGGATTTTGTTTGTGAGTTTTATTAATTGGTGGCGGTGGTGACGTGGCAGACTCTGGCTGTGGTTATTAAATTGGTGGTGTTGAATTGTTGGAGATGGTGGCTGGGGTTTTTGGGATATACGAATATGAGGGGGAGGGTGCGGGGTATATGTATGAAGAAGCAATTTTAGTTTGTTTTAAACTCTTATGTATTTTACTTTCTTTTCAAATATCAGATTCAACTTAACTTTTTACTATTTTGCGGTCAATATTAAGTTTAGTAATCTGAAGATTCTATGAAATATTTGTTGGTATCTTTTAGTTAATTCTTATTTAAAAACATATATAAGAAAGATATATTATTTTAAAAAATTTAAGTTTAGAATATGTAATGAATAAACTGAATTTATAAAAAGTTTCCAAACAGGGGCATAACAGACGTTTGTAATAAAGTCAATACTGAAAGTGAAGTTGGGTGATTTGATTACACAAGGGAATTTTTGCCAATTGAAATAATACAGAGGGTTTTTTGTTAATTAGAAATAACACAGGGGTAGTTTTTGCTATTACCCAATCTTTTATTATATTCACGTCAGGACTCGGGACCAAGTTGGAAAAAAATCGACTTTGTCCTAAGTTAACTTAATAAAGTAGCTTTTGTCTTTTATTCTATTCTTTTACCTTTTGGAGCCCTTTTTTCCTTTTAGGAATACAAATTGCATAGCTCCATTTTCTTTAATTTTTTATTTCTTTTTGAAACGTAAATCAATTTTAGAACACTAGACCGGGAAATGGGGCAACCGAAATTTGGCGTTGACAGGTCATGCATAAAAATAAGCGTTTTCAAAACCGTATTGGAAAGAAATTGAAGAATTTACCAGTTATAGGTTCAATTGGTGCTAAACCATTAGTTGAACTATGAAAGGTGTATTTTAAAAACATTAAAGAAGTTCATTTTGAACTAGTATACATCAATCTATTTCTATATTTAGTAAGATTTCAAGTTCTAGTTATAACCAACTTAATATATTCAAAGGTAGCTTTACTTCGATTAGAATATATAGATCGGTCGGGTACAAATTCTTCTTAGGTGTTAGATTCATATGCTCTTAATTAGCGTTGTAACATTCCTCTCAATGTTCAACCAGTCTCCAGTAAAATTTCAATTTCTTTATACATTTCTCAATCGAGCTTTTTTTTTTTCTTTTTTTCTTTTAATAGTTTTATTGTGGTATTAGTCACCATGTTTACGGTTCGTTCATCTTCCACTATGATTTACGATATTCTGTTGTGATTTTGGTTCTTCTCGCTTACAATTTTTTGAATTCTTTTAATTCCTTGATCTCATGCATTTTCTGATTGATTGAAAAATGATTACTGATCTTAATCCTCACTATTTTTTGGTTGTTGATTTGTTCTTAATTCTCGAAGAATCACTTGATATATGCATTCAAATATGAATCTACTTCTACTAAATCTGCCCCATCCTCTGCTCACCCCTTACCAATAGTTAAAATTTGTTTATTTTTTGGGGACGCATGACTTTACCGCTTCCTCAATAGTTGTGGATGTTTTCAATGGTGAGAACTGTTTTTCTGGACTTAGGCATTGAGATGACCTTAACATCATGAGCAAAATAGCTTTCCTTTTTTTTTTTTTTTTTTAGAACATTAAAAAATAGCTTTCGTTTATAGCGCACAAGATTATCATGTGCTATAAACTTGTTGGATAAGAGCCAATCACATTACTCTTTCTTTGTTGTCAAACTAAGTCTCTAAAGATATTAGGCATAGTTTAATGTATTTTACTCCTGCCACTTAAGTTTGATAACAATTAAAAACGAGATCTGATAGAGCATATGGTTTTCGGGTGTTTCAAGTACGAAAATCGCTTTCAACAATTTCCACAAGGATCTTGGCATCCCTACCTACACAATTAGTTTTAGGCTAAAAATAATTACACAACTAGTTTTTGGCTAGCAATATTGTTAGTGCAAATTTTATTTTTGCTAGAATAAATAGTACCACTAAACAAGTAAACCCCTCAATTATTTTTCTCGCTGATTACGTAATCAAGATTTTCCTATTTTCTTATGATTCATTGATGACAGGTTCGTGTTTTGATTCTTTCCCCTGATTGGTTTAATTGATAGATTTTTCTTCTTTTAAGTTCTCTTTTTGATGTAATTGGGAAAACATTCCTTCTTCTGACAAATCAATTACGTACATATGCAGTTCAAACTTCAAATTGAGGGCTAAATTTAATTTTTAACCATACATGTTTTGAATATAAGTAAGAATAAAAGCAAAACTTCAGTTTACTTAAATGTACTATACTTTTGGTTGATCAATAAATATGAAATTTGTTACCAATACCTTTAATAATATGTTCTGAATAAAGAAAACTAACTTTTTTTAGTAATTAATTAGAGGGTTAAAATTTAAAACACCTCAACAATAATGTGTTATTCCAAGATATAGTAAAAAAATCTAGGAGTTGAAGTGAGGTTTACTAATTATTAATTAATAAAAGCAATACAGCAGTTTACTTAAATAGTTTTTTTTTTCTTCAGTTAATTCAATTCAAGTTATCTACAAATACAATTTTCCATAAAAAAAGTAGTGTACATTTTTCACACACACTATATATATACATATATATCAGTGTGATGGTTAGGTTCCTTGTTCAAGCCAGCAGCCTAGAACCATAAAACATTCACTCAAAACAGCTGGTACACATTCAGCTAAAGGGAAAGTAGTCTACTATTAAATCCAGTATACATTCCTGCATAATGTTATCTGAAACATCGATCATGATTTCCTCTGCATCTTGTTTGATATTGAGCCAAGCTCCAGGACAAGCCATGTCTTTTGATACAAGGTTGTCCAATGTTGTTTCTTCGTTACGTTGAAGTAGATAGAAGTCAACCTCTTTCATTACCTCATCAAGCACAACCTTCTCCAGGGGCATAAACCCGACTTTCGGATTTATAAATTCAAGCCAGGGAGAAGAGATGATATAGCATTGATATATACGAAGTAGAACTTCATTCATGTGATCAAATAGAAGCTTGGAGTCCAAATTATTAGGCAGAAATAACGCTGCTTCGTCTAATAAGGATGCAGAAATCAGTTTTTTATCAGGTGTTTGCATAATTTCTGATAGCTGCTCCCAGTTTAAACAAGAAGCTTGCAACACGAAGTGCACGAAGCGAGAGATGAAACCATGCTCATCTATGCAGGCCTTTTCATTGGTTTGTAGATTTTGCGGGACCAACTCAATTAAGCATTCTTCAAAATGAAGGCGACGTCGTGTTTGTAATGGCTGCGTTTCTGTAAACAGTCCTGAATCAATGTTAGTAAGGCCCATATTAGAGAAAATGAGAAAGAGGTGGATATTATACGTGTCAAGATTACCCGGTTGAAGGGCGATGCTTGATGGACTATTAGCATCGTCCCTGAAAAAAGGCTCAAGCACAGAAACTGGGCTTGGATGTTCTTGATGTTTGATGCTGTCAGAAACATTTAATGGATAAATTGTTAAAGGATCATCCACCATTGATGTAAATGCCTCATCCTGTGAAAGTGAATCCTGCAAATGCAAGAGCAAGTTTAGCAAGGGAGTGAGATGATAAGAAGATACAATGCTAAGAGCGAAAAGTTAACCAGAAATAAGAGGAATCGACAACTTCAGACCGGAACAGAAAATAAATGAAGCACTCACTGATGACGAATGCAAATTATTTCCATCTTCATGGTGTAATTCAATTGTATCCGTTCTTTGCATGACAATTGCAAGATCTGTGCAGTTTATTTCTTCAAGGATTTCCGCAATAAGTAGTAATTCAATCTGTGGGATGCCGCTCATTTCTTCAGACTCTGGCTCACCTGTAGAAACAATGAAAAAAAGATAAGACCAATATACTGATATACGTGCAGAAGAACATGGATAAATAAAATAACTCATACATCTAAATTTCGTGTGGTTTGCTGCAGAAATTACAGCGGCACACTGTGCTTCATCGGTGCTTTGAAGCAGAGAACACACTGACTTTGTATCAAAAGCCTCTAAGCCGAAAGATATACACTCTTCGTAAGCTCTCATTTCTCTCTCTTTCGACTCTTGGCTACTGCTTTGAGTGGCTGTACTAAAGTTTATGTGAGGATTAAATCTCATATGTGCAGAACCAGAACAATTTTGACTGTCCCTTGCTGGGCTAGGGGACCAGCATTCGTGTTCAGATGAGGAGAGAATTCGTCCTAGAGTTTTTCTTGAAGCCGCATCTGGTTTGTTTAGATTTGTAGGTCTTGCATAAAGATGCCTCTTTGCCTCAAAAATCACATCTAACTCCTTTCTCTTAGGAAATTTAGCACTTGGGATGTCGAGTTTTTTGCGAACCTTGTCAGTTATAAAAGCAGCATCAGTGTTGAGCGGAAGTACTTGTTTCTTGCATTGCTTTTCTTTTCTCTTGGTTTTGGCGGAAAACTTGAGGGAGTTGCTGATGTCGAATCCACGACAGAAACGACCATCTCTGATTTTCAAACCTGGTCTGCTTTGAGAAATTTGTAGTGCATTGCAATCAACTGGAAACTTGTTTGATTCCTGTCTGGTGCCTCTAAATGTACATTTCAATTTTCTCTTTATCTCTCTGAAAAAAGGCGGTGTAGTTCTGGCATTCGGCAACATATTATTCACATTCTTATGGGACTGCATTGATGAGCAGTAACAGGTTTCTTTTGGGGAATGTTTTGTGTTCTTCTTCATGGTGCCTGATTCCAGTATTACTATCTTCTTACTAGATTGCTGGGATCTGAAACTCTTCCTGGAGGAGTACTGAACCTCTGAACTTTTCGTATCGCATAAATAGGAATTGTTTCTGTTTCCATTTCTTGTCAATGATGAACATGCAGAATTTACTGTATTGCTTGCATTTTGGCACTCGCATTCTACAAACTTGGCATGTACCACTGGCTTAATTGTTTCATTGTCTGTGAAACAAGGGTGCAAGTTGTTGCAGTTTGCTGCCGTCTTATATACAGATATTTCTGCTGAACTTGGTGGTCGATCATGGAGTAATCTTGCTTCGACTTTAGTCCGTGCCCTCTTGTTAGTTTTCACTAGATAATCCATAAGGTCAGAATCGGTATTCACCCATTGTTGTCTATTTCCTATAATCTGTTTGTTGTTGTTGTGCTTTTCAATGGACATATCTTCCTGAATCAAATTTCTGAGGCTTCGTGTACTAGCATTAAGTGAAACATTTGCGCAGTCTGGTTCTCTCTGAAGCAAATAGAATGATCGATAAGTTCAATGATATGATTTTCTAGTATTCATACAGGTGAAGATTTGTTCACGTCACAAACACGAGAAATTAGCAAATAGAAGCTAGTGTCAAGCCGTCAACCAAGCAGAACATCTACCAAGCTATTTGGTGCTCCATAATTAATTGAATCAGGAACGTTTTCCACGCGATTTCGCAAAGCTAAATAGCTAATTAATATCATTATCATAAACCAAATGAAAATAAAAAGCCAAAAATGCTAACTTGAAGTGATTCATGTGCTGGAGAAGATTACAAACTAACAATCCTTACTTGACCTTCCAACATTCTTCATCAAAGCTGGCTAGCGAGCTTAATCTGTTCAAGTAGATGCAAACTATAATTCCAAGATTCCAAAGTGCCAAATCTTTATAACTAACTAAAATAGAAATGCATTTCATATCATTAACAATCGGCAGAGCATTCTTCTATGATGGTGAAATCTTTTTTTTTTTTTTAAATTTTTATAAGGATGAGCCTCTGTGCATTGATTAATGAATAGTTATAGCTATTTAGTATATATAAATAAAAGATGGCAAACTTTATTGTCCTATTACAAGGTATAACCATTTCCTATAAATTCAGTCAAATAGTCTTGCATTTATTTAATACCATCACCAACCAATTTTAACTACTCATACTCAATAATCAATATGTATCATCACAATTTATGAGTGTTTTCTCCCGCATCGGCCATCAAGTGAGAATTGCAGCCATATGATACTAAGGTACGTATATGGTTAGACCATACATACCTTGAGTTGCGTCGGGAATCGGCACCATACGACTAGAACGACATTGTCGGGATGTAGACATCAGTATTCCCCACGTGCCGCTCGATTTCACTTGATTTCTTCCCTCAGCATTTTGTGATCCTTTTGCCACGATCAGTAAATATATAGACCTAGCAAACCCAATTATGAATGATTAGAATTTCTACGTATTTGAACCTCAAGAACTGCAAAAGAAACGATTGAGAAAAAGTAAAAATATCAAAAATCAGTAAATGCTAATGATTATTATATATATATAAGTGGACTTCTAAGAGTCATTGGCGAAACACTTGATCACTAATAACCTGCAATTTATCAAGACATGAAGCTCCTCATGAGTCCAAAGTTGCCACACAATCTCCAAATTTGTAGCATGTCATGAAGCTTGTTCAACACACTATTTTAGACACTTGAGCATAAGTGCTTGTATTTAAGTGCATATATATTCTTTTTAGGGATAAAAGCGTCAAACCTCCATACTATACTCCTTGTTGCACTTTGCCCCCTGAACTTTTTTTTTTTGTAACAAGCCCCCTGTACTATGGATAAATAAGCACTTTGCCCCATGAGTCCAAATCCAACGGCAAAAAGTGTTGACACGTATTCAAATCTAATGGTGAAAAAGCGACTCAGGGGGCAAAATGTTTATTTATCCATAGTACAGGGGACTTGTTGCCAAAAAAAAAAGTTCAGGGGGCATAATCACTACACCCCCTATAGTATAGAGGGTTTGACGCTTTTATCCCTTCTTTTTAACGGTTCCCAACGAAGACATATTGCTTGTCTTGAAAGTAATAGCTGGGGAGGTGTGGAATGGGTTGCCAAGTGAGGTTGCAGCTTACAAGGAACTAACTTTGTCTTATCAACAACTCTTAATTAAAGGATATATAGTGAATGTGGAAAATGACACATGATACGAGCAAGAGTACCACCAATTTATGTTTCGGTTACATTTTGTGAGTGTATTTGGAATTACCATAACTACTAGCAATAAATAATAGATGGTATGTGAGTCGTCATTGACTATGGCCACCATCACCAGCAAAAGTTTGGTCCCTTCAACCACTAGATAATTATGGGATATTTCAACTTAAGGAATTGCTCTTTAAGAGTTCTTTTTTTTTTTTTTTTTTTTCTTCTCGCATTTCTTCTGCACTCGTTACAACATTTTCTTTCTCATGTTCTTTTTTTATTTTTGGGTTAATTAACAGCCGTAAATATGAAAAAGTATCTCCCAATGCATTGATTTCTCATGTGGCAAAATAGTCCATTTTTATACGCAAGGGCTCTGCAGTCTCAACGATTTAAGACTGAAACCATATCTTTTGTGATAAAAAAGACACTATATATATAAAAAAAAGTAATAAATTGGTTTTCGACCATATACAACTCCCTTGAAAAACAAAACCAATTACAAAATAGCCACTTCTAATGAAAGAAATGTTTTTATATATGATTGGTATTCGTCTTTATAAATTAAAATGCATCAAAGAATTGGGAAGAAGTGGATGCCCTACTTTTCGACAATCATAACAAAGAAACTTGAGCCAAAAATGTGCAAGCATAGTGATTTGCTATTTGTGTTTTGTTGTTTTCTACATTTGATTTGGGGAATTTTGTATTTTTGGTCCCCTAAGTTGGCACATCTGCAAAATTGGTCCTCTAATTTTTTTATCGGCAATTATAGTCCCCTAATTCGACATGAATTTCAATTTTGGTCCTCCGACCTTAATTCCGTCAATTTTCGCCGGAAAACTCAATTTTTTTTTCTTCGTTTTAATTAATTTCCTAAACTAAAAAAAAAATCAGAAAATCGAATTAAAAATCAAACATCTTTCTCTCTCTTAAACCAAATCGAATGAGATTAGTAAGAGAAACTAGGGCTGCATAAGTTGCCATCTCTCTCTTCTTTCTCTCTCTACACTAATAAATTATTAATAATACTCAGACTAAAACCAAGTGTATCATCATTGATTCTTAATTAAAGAATTAGGAGCATCTATCATGATTCGCAAAATAAAAGCAATCTTAAATCTGAAATTAGGTTTTCATAGCTAATTAATTAAATAATCTGGGACTGAGGCTAAGAACTCTGTCTGTACCAGAGCAACGAGACGCCACCGCGAGTGAAAAGTTGTTCCGTCATTTCGCACAATATGTTCTTTCTCTCTCTCTCTCTGTTTTGATTGGATTGGATTTAATGGGTTTTGCAGATTTAGGGTTAGGGTTTTGATTTGGGGAAAGAGGGGAAGAGGGAGAAGAGATATGAGATTTGACGGGAGAGATAGAGTTGGTTTAAGAGAGAGAAAGATATTTGATTTTTAATTCGATTTTCTGATTTTTTTTGTTTAGGAAATTAATTTAAACGAAAAAATAATAAAAAAATTGAGTTTTCCAGCAAAAATTGCCGGAATTAAGGTCGGAGGACCAAAATTGAAACTCATGTCAAATTAGGAGACTATAATTGCAGATAAAAAAGTTAGAGAACCTATTTTGCAGATGTGCCAACTTAGAGAACCAAAAATACAAAATTCCCTTTGATTTGCAGTCACTACTTGATAAATGTTATGTTCAATCTAATTCCTAAATAAGCCGGTACCTTAATCCCTTATAGGAAAAATTATTAGGTGCGTGGTACAGCATGTGGTGGAGATTAAATACTATTCCTAAATTATAGAAAAGTAACTTCTCCACACCTCATCCCAACCATGCATTTATATAAATAACCGACTTGCTGCACCACCTCATCGTACAGCCGCTGCACCTAATAATCTCTCCCCGTATAGACATTTATCACTATCGCTCAAATTAGACCGCCCAATGTTCTAAACTGCTCACCATATTATTTTCCTAATGAGTAATTAGTTATTATTAGGTACGTGTGAACTAAAAGAGAGTAATTTCTTAATTCCTTTTTCATGCCCATAAATGCGTCATATATATGTCTGCTGAGAAAGTAAATTCTTGGGGATTTCCATTGATTTGAATTTATTTGCATTCCAAAATTGAAGAAATACATATTGAATAAGAATGAGAATGAATAATTGCTTAACCTAATCATTATCATTAGAAATACAAGAAACATAAATAAGAAAAACTACTAAAATATTTTTTACATAACCAATACCTTCGAGGTTCAACAACAGAGAGACTGATACGAGGTTTAAAAAATAAATACGTCGAAAGTCCCTTAGTGAGAATATTAGCAACTCGCAACTGCGTAAGAACATGTCAAACACGAAGACCGCATTTGACAACCATCTCATAAAAAAAGTGATAATCCACATCAATATGTTTACTACGATCATTCTCACATGGATTAGCAATTAGATAAGTAGCAGAGACATTGCACAATAGAGAATGATTGAATGACAAATAGAATAACCAAGATCAGCCAATAGTTGCTAAAGCCAAGTAGTCTGAGCAGCAGTATAAGTAACTGCACAATATTCAACATCTATGGAGTAATTTGAGATGGTTGGTTGCTTCTTATAGTGTCATCGTCTGTCAGGACAGGCAACTGAGTCAACATCAGAATAGGCAACAAATTAAAATAGTAGGAGAACTAGTGTTGTGAAGAATAAACCATACTCCAATGTGTCCTACAAATACCTAAACAAGAAGGTGAGTAGTACGAAGAATATTCGTAAACTGAGAAAACATATAACCATCATAAGTAATATCCAAACGATCCATAGTCAAGTATTGCAATGCACCCACCATACTACGATAATTTGTAGGATCAACAAGAAGTTGACCATCAAGAAATGACAAAGTAACTCTCAAAACAATATGAGTAAGGTTGACTATATGCAAATGAATTTTAAGGAGGAGATCAATAACTTATTTATGTTGAACAAAAGCAAACCCTGAGAGTGCGCACAACCTAAATGTCTAAAAAATAATGCAGATTCCCCAAATCTATCATAGCGAATTGAGAGGAAAGAACTTAGAGTTAATAACAAAATCATACCACGACTTGTAAGGTTTTTACGGATTACACCACAAATGTAATTACAAGAAAAATACACCATGAATTGTAACTTTTTTGCAAGTGTCTCCACAAACACACGTTGTAGGTAGGGGTGCGCATTGGCGAGTACCCGTCCCGAATGGTTACCCGTCGCGTGTACCCGACATGTTGGGTAGTGAAAAATTATTTCACGATCCTGACCCCGAAATATGCGTGTACTCGAAGGCGGGTACCCATTAGGGTAGAGTACCCATGAAGGCGAGTAGCGGGTACCTAAATATCTCATTTTTTTAGCTTTGGTGTTGGAAAAAGTTGATGTTTTTCAATTTTCAATCTTCCATGCAATGTGATCTACGTTTTTTGGCACTGTGGTGAAAATCTCTTGAATAATTACAAATTAGAAAGATGACTTATTTTATTTTTGAGCTTAGTGAATGTCCATTTTTGAACTCTTAGTCGTTAGTCTTTTTTTTCTTTATTATTAACCCCAATATACTCTAATATAAGTATGTTTTTTTTTTGTTTCATTAAACCAAAAGACTAGTACTATAGTATAAGTATAGTTTTTTCTCCTTTTATTGTTAAGCACAAAGACTAATAATAAAACTATAAGTATAATATATATATATATATATATATATATATATATATATATATATATATATATATATATATATATATATATATATATATATATATATATATATATATATATATATAGCGGGTGGGTACCCGATTGGGTTCGAGAATTTGGTTAGTATACCCGAACTCGACCCCAAACCCGACTCTTTCAAGGCGGGTACCCGTTATTTGTGTACCCATACCCATATTTCCCGTCCCGAATGGGAAATACCCGATTGGGACGGGTTTGGGTATGGGTACCAAATTTTTTTGACCACCCCTAATTGTAGGTTTTTTTTTAGGGTATTCTTGACAATTCAGAATTTTACTTTAGACCACCAACAAAAAACGTGTTTTTGTCATCTACTAAAATCTTTTTATTTATCTAGGTTTTACTTAGAAATACAAAAAGGAACACAGTATGTTTAAAAAAAAATGGTCATGTTAAAAATTATATCTTTAATTGAAAACTCAATATATTTCAATTTCAATTGTTAATTTCAGAAAACAGCTAACTCTTTTCCACCAACAAAATCAATTTTAAAAGCCTAGTTGTGTATCAAATTCTTGAGGAATCAAAACTCCTGGAAGAACTACTAGTTCCTCAATGATATGCGGCGACAAATCCTTGCGCTGCCACTACAGGCGTGGGAGTGAAATGTTGTCTTCATCTCTTCAAAATTTTGCAGATCCAAATCTTCTTCAACTCTCAATAGCGACGACGCATCTCCGATGGAATCAACAAGACGTGAAATAAGGGATGGGCTTTGGGGAGTTGTGGTCGGGCCATCGGGGGGGTATGGAGGAGGAAGAAGATGAAGAACATCATTTTTCTTATTCTTTCTAGTTTATTTAACCATTCAAAAAAGAGTTACCTATTTTCTGAAATTTACAATTGAAATTGAAATATTTTGTATTTTCAGTGAAAGATATAATTCCTAATATGAACAGTTTTTTGAAATATACTAATTTTCTTTTTATATTTCTAAATAAAAGCTAGATAAAAAAAAAGAGTTTAGTAGATGACAAAAATAAGTTTTTTGTTGGCAGTGTAAATTATGAAATTTAGTTTGGTAAAATTTTGAAATGTCAAGAATACCATCAAAAAAATCTAAAATGTTGTTTGAGGTGCAACTTACAAAAAGTTACAATTCATGGTGTATTTTAATTGTAGTTACAATTTATGGTGTAATCCGCAAAAACCTTCTATTCATTAAATGAAATTGAACCAGAGTGTCGCAACTACCAGGAAGAATAGTGTTATCCACATAGAGGACTAAGATGACAAGATGAGCGATACAGGTTAAATTTTCATACTTTTCGCACATCCATTTAATTTACTTTTCTACAAGTTCTTGTTCATTTTTTGGGTCTTTTAAGTTAGTTTCGGTTTTTGTAGGTTTTGAGTTAAAAATACGTAAAAATAGGGTAAAGCATGGAAACTAGGCAAAAGGAGACAAAATGGGACCTACTGAAAGTTCAACAGAGTGAATCAAACCAAGAAAAAAAAAACTGCACAGAGATTTTTGACCACACTACAATAGTAGCATCACCAACATTACGAGGGGAGTGCCAACTTTGACAATGCCACCACAACAGCGTTGCTAACATCGTGAAGGAGAAAGAAGACAACGTTTACAACGCCACCTTAGCAACGTTGTCAACACGTTGCCAATGCCAGTATTTTGGCGTGATCAATTTGTGTCATCGATGAAGCCATAAAGTTTCACAGTTGACAAGCGTTGAAAATGCATAACCATGATCGACCAAGCTCCTGACCATGCTACATCGAAAATTGTGCAGATCAGGACAAATCTTCGTGGATCAGTATCAGTAGGGATTCTTGTCTTTTAAGGGCTTGAATGTACAAAAATAACTTCATATTCAACTTAGAAAAGGACCCGGAGAATCTCACAACAATCATCTTAAAGAATCACATATTACTTCAAGTCCAGAATAGGCATAAACATTTTATGTTCAGTAATTTCTTGTTCTTAGTTTTAGTTTTAATTTTTTTGTAAGAATTCTTGAGCAGTGAATAAAACTAAAGAGTGTATCCTATCGATACTATGCTCAAGCGTAATAATTCGTTATTCGTTGAACGAATCTTTTGTTCCATGGATCTTATGTAGTTATTTATATTAATTTGGGTTAATTTGTTTAAGATGATTTTTTTTTGTTCTCAATGCGTGTTCTTGGAATTGCTACCATATTGCATGATCTCGTTAATTGAACCTAAGATTCACCCCAAGTTTACATGTCACAGTGATGCTCGATTTATGGACTATGCTTGGGAAATGCATGATTGCATTAACAATGTAATAAACATTATGGTAATTCATAGAGTTATACATTCTTATTACGAATGATTGGAACTGAGATTGGACAAGAGGGAGAAACCGTGGGTTGGTGTGAGAGGAGGACCCACAACCAACTGCGCTCGATGCTGGTTGCACAGAAGTGGCAGCAGTAGAGAACAAAGCAATGGGAAAAGAAGCGAGAGTTGTACTGTGAGCCCTAAAGACGACATTCACAATTCAGAGAGAGAAAAACCTAAATCAGGTATCAGATCCAAAACTTCGAGAAGTATGGATACCAAAAGAGACTAATGCAATGGAAGAGATGATGGTTTTGGAGGCCAAAGGCGTCATCAACTCTTCTCGAGAAGTTGTGACTCCAAACGAAGACACTGGAACAAACTAATGAAAATTTTTGAAAAGAAGAAGAAAAAAAATATTGTTTTGACTTTTCAAGGTTTTGAGTATCGGTGGCTCTTATACAATGAACAAGAATGAGAATGAATAATGGCTCAACCTAATTAGGTTAGCCTCATATTATATAAATAGACAAATAAAAAATACCTAACTAAGGACAACTACTACAATATCCTTTACATAATCAATACTCGAATATATATATGAATATTGTCCTAAAATACCCTAATAAGTATGAATGCATTGTTGCAGGCATATTACACAAGAATCATAAGAAATTAAACATCTAACGTAAGATAATTGAAATTTCATGATTGTAATAGCTCAGCTTGTGATTTCTGTTTTGAAAGTAATAGTGCAAAAAGAAATATAACGAATGAATTGTTACCTTTCCAAGTGTGTGAACTCAAGACATGACGCAATAATTTGCAATTCACATCACTAGAAAACAAATTATGATCATTAACCTTGTAAAGCCTATAGTTTATGATATAGGGACATTGTAGAAATTAGGAATATGAGGAGCTCTTAATTTCTGCATGCTCTGATACCATGTAAAAATTAGGAGCCCCTCGTATTTCACCTTAAAAGGCCTTATTGGATGGAGATGGAGAAGTCCTTTATAAATAGAAGCACATGTTCATTCCCAAGCAATGTGGAATAAATTCCAACACTCCCCTCACGTTTAGGTCGGAATGGTCATCGGATCCTATCAAGTGGGTTTCTTATGCCCAACATTGTCTTGGGTAGACTCTAATACCATGTAGAAATTAGGAGTCCCTCATATTTTAGCCCTTGGGACAAAAGACAAGATCTGAAGCTTTTGTGGATGAGAGGGGAGCTGGAACCATGCCCCCACATACTCCTACTAAATCTATTTTCAATGATCATCATGAGTAGTCTTAGTGTACTCAACTCGTTCAAAAACAATGTGATGCGGGATATTTTCGTCTGGATACGTGTCCACTTGTCAACACTCCACATCAGACTGCTTCAGTTCCTTCTGGATGCTTAAGCAGCTTTTGAGTTCGTAACCTGCACTCAACACCACACGTAAACTAAGCCGGTGCCTTCTTCGGCGAAGGCACTCTGACGCTCAAGTCAGATGAGTCGGAATGTGAGATCTTGTTGAGCAAGACAACAAGTCGAATGAATAGGTCGAAATAGTGTATAGGTCGAACAAGCAATAAGTCGAATGAACACACAGAAACAAGTCGAATGAACTAGCCAAACAAGTCGAATGAGACAATCCAAAACAACTCAAATAACGTGCAAAATAGGTCGAATTCGAGCTATTTGTGAACAAGTCGAATGAGCTTGTGAATAGGTCGAGGTCGACTTATATAACTCGAGCTTAGGTCTTAGAAATAATGAAAATGTACCTTGGAATGAGGAATGAGACCCCTTTATATAGTAGTAAGAGTCCTTATTCAGCTAGAAGTGCAGTCCAAGTAGGACTATGAGTTGAAATAAGTCGAATTATAGTTATGTTGGAATAACTCGATTGACTTACGGAATAGCTCGAATGACCTGCATGAAAATAACTTGAATATACCTTAAAACAGCTCGAATTGGGCCCAGAACAACTCGAATTGAGCTTGTGCAACTCGAATTGGGCCCTGAAATAACTCAAAATCAGGCCCAATTTCAAGTTTTGCCTTGAATTGTAATTTTGTATTAAAAAATAATGATGCTGTCGTGGCATAATAATCCGAAATACGCTCGTGGTATTATATCGAATATTATGACGTGGCAGTACCAAAATATGGTACATCATGGAGTCCCCCAGTTTGTAAGAGTAATGTGTGAAAACATTGGTCATACAAACTAAAATAGCTCAAAAACCCCGGTAATCGTGCAACGAGTCTGTCAATGAAGAAACGGAACAAAAACACCCAAGAAAAATCTTCGAAATTTTTTCCCCAAAATAGGTCGAATAACCTGATAGCTCGAATGTGAATAACTCGAATAGGGGCATTTATGTAATTTTATCGCTGACCGCGCCTAGAAATACCCGCCGAAAATGATTTCATTTCAGATTTTCTTTCTTCGCAAATAGCTCGAACTCCGAATAATAGCTCGAATAGTCAATAGCTCGAATACACTGCACCTACAGTAATAGCTCGAAACCACTACAAAATAACTCGGACGATCTAGGTATAGCTCGAATAACCTAGTAATAGCTCGAGTACTGTAGTAATTAGTCGAACACTCTGAAATAGATCGAAAACTCCTTAATAACTCGAAAACGCCTAATATAACTCGAATAACTTTAAAATAAGTCGAATCTTGGGTGTGTTGATCCGAGTTATGTGGAAATAACTCGGTTAACCTACAATTCTTCGAAATAACTCGGATAAGCATGCATATAGCTCAAATAATCCTTATTTTGAGCTATAACACTTAGAAATTTCAGAAATTTTTTTTGGAAAATTTTGTGACTAATCCTTTCCCGATTCTTTTTGCAGAGTTTTCACGACGGATCGTTCTAACCAGCAACATTCCCGTCGCAGTCCACCAGCTCGCTCCGACCGCCATCCTCAATCCTCACGTCCCAGCTCCGATCGTGATCGTAATACTTCACGCAGACCCAGTCCTCCCCGTGCCTCACAGCCTGCTTGTCCTGCCAAAATTCGAGTACCAGGAACATCCAGGATCTTTGTCCCGGTGGAGAGATCGTACAAAAGGAGAGATCCCTAGATTGAGCGAGTGCTTGACCTAAACCCTAGAATCGGTAAACACTAAACCTCCCTACACTTCTTATGGCTTCAGAGTCAGACATAGAGTCCACGAGTCCTGTAGAAGTTCTAGAAATTGTCGAGTCCTCTGAGTCAGGGTCTACGTCAGGTAGTGGGGACTCAGATAATGATACGGTGTCTTCTACTGCCCAGGGGTCAGCTAGGGAGGTTAATATTTTAGACAACTCCGATAGTGAGGAGTTCGTAACGAATATCACTGAGCCTAACCCCCTAGTCGTAGATGATGCTTCTAAGTCGTCGAATGTAGAGCCGGACAGTATTGTTGTAGAAGAGACTGTCCGGGAATTAGCAGCCGAGGGTATAGAACTAGACACCCCTACCCGTGCTCATAACTAATTGAATTTTGCCGGTATTCGTCCTTTAAACACCCATAGAGAGTCTTTCTATCGCAGTATGTTGGATGTTCCAGAACCTTACGCCATCAACTTTCCTGGTCCTGACGACCGGTTGGACAATCCGCCTGCGGGGTGTCTTACCATATTCTACAACTTCCTCTCCCGCGGTCTTAGGTTTCCTTTGCACGATGTTGTGCGTCAAATACTCCTTCGATTGCCTTCTTGTCCTTCCCATTTCACTCCCAACACATATTGCATTATTCACGTCTTCATAATCTTGATGCGGGTGTTTAAGTTACCCTGTACCGCAGACTCCTTCTTTCAGATGTTCCTTTGTAAGTTTAGGACAACAGGAGAGGATGCAGGTTTCTACTTCCCGACTGCTAGGAAGAACAGTAGTTTCATGACCGGCCTCCAAACCAGCTTCGGGCACACCTGGAGAAATCAATGGTTCTTTTTCAAGGAGTCGACGCCTGGAGAATTCAACTTTAGGCGAGATTGGACAGATGGTGGTAGAGCCCCTCGGTGTCTTCCTGCCTCTTTGTCTACTGGTGATATAAAAATGTTGAGGAGTCATAAGTTTGACGCCTCTTCATTTGACTAAGACAGCCATCCTACGCGTCGGGGGGTATTCGACCGTGCCCTATAATGGCGGGGTTGACTTTGGTATATTTAGCTTGTGTTCTCTGTTTTATTGTTCGTTCTCTTATTTAGCCATATTCTCCCTTGATACTAACTCTTTGATGTTTGTGTCCTTGCAGAAAAGATGGTGATCAGCAAATCAAAGAGGAAGTTGATGACTATGATGGAGACAGACGATGAGCCTGCTCCAGGCAGCACCAGTGCTGGCGGGGATGCCCCTTCAGAGCTTGCGCCTGATGCAGCTCCTTCAGCCACTGATTCGACTCCCGTTGATTCTCGTGTTGCTATTTTCACTCCATCTTCTGTTGCATCGCCCACTGGTGTTCCCTCATCTGCAGGTGCCTCACGGAGCTCAAAGAGTAAGACAACAGGCGGTTTCTCACACCGAGCTCCCACGCCACCTACTTCTTCGAGTAGTCGCGAGCGGATCCCTGCAGTTGTCGAAGCTGTGATGAAGGGGAATCTCGCGGGCCCTGATCCGAATGCTCAAAAGCGCCCATCGTCTTCTAATGATCGTCACCGCGAAAAGCGCCCCGCCCACGACACTTCCAACACTTATGAGCCAGACGATCTCGCCATCAACATTGAGGAGGTATCCCGAGCCTCGATGGACCTTGGCCACTACAAGCTTACTGATACCGCAGCGCTGAGGTTGTGCAAGGGCTTCCTTCCTACCTTTGACAGGAAGAGGTACTATGAGGAGGTCGGTCCTGAGGGCTTGTGCAGCCGCACTGCTCTAGCTTTGTCCAATGTTAGTTCCCATGTTTCATTTATTTTGTCTATTCCGTTTTGTTTGTTTTTTTTACGTTGATAAGTACTAATGCTTTGTCGTTCTTTGTTTTCAGGCGATGATGAAAGTTCAGACTCTGGTGGAAAACTTTGACAACACCAATGATGCCCGGAGTGAGTACGTCACGCATCTGGAGCACCATAAGACTGTCGCTGCTCAGGCCAAGCGGCAAAGATAAAGGCTAGTGAGACGGACAAAACTATGGTGATTGTGGTGGAGGAGCTACGGAAAGCCCAGGAAGAATTGAAGCAGTCCCAGGATGCTCTGGCTGTGAGCAATGAGAAGTTGTGCACGGTGTCCAAGGACTTCGACCAGATGCATCGGTTGAAGGATGACTTGGTACTGAAGGAGCTGAGGACGCATAATGAAATAAGTGCCTTGGCTGCCCATCTGAAGGTGGTCGAAGAGCAGCACGATGCGGCTAAGGTGCAGGCGGTGACTACTGAGCAGGTCGGCTATGACCGGGCTAAGGCGGAGGTGAGTCATCTTCTGCGTCTGTTTTCCTTAGTTTTTCATGCTAGCTTCACTTCCTTGTGCTAACTCCTTAGTTGTTTATTGTAGGACTTATCTGATGATGACAAGTTTGCAGTAGCGATCGAGTTCCTCTGTTCTGCCACATAGAACCGCATTGCCACTGCCTGCGGCGGTCATGACATGAGGAAGGGGTACAATTATGCCCTTAAGGATATTTAACGCAAGGGTGCCTTCATTCCTGGTCGTGACAAGAAAGAGTTCGACATTCTCGATCGGATGAAGGAGGATATTCCTGACTCCGATGATGATGACGAATCCAATGGCGAAGATGACGATTGACCGGATTCCTTTCTCAGCTTGAGGCGCATGAGAGAGGTGTGGCTCCAAGATCACTTGATAGCCCTGGCGAGGGCAAAGGCGAAGGAGAGAGCCTCCACATCTGGCACTAAGGCGATCACCCATGTGTCGAATGTGGTATCCACTGAAGTCCTTGAAGAAGGAGAGTTGCCGCAACCTCTGCCCCTTGTCCAGGTGGTTGAGGGAGTGCCTCTGCCATCTTCCAGTTCGTTAGCACCTTCTTCTAGTGTTGTGACCATCTCTTCGCCTGCACATGCTCCTGCTCGATCAGTTGCTGCGGCTGGCTCTACACTCGAGGCTGCACCTGTCACTGATCTTCCTGCTGCTCCTGGCTCTGCTCGAGTGAGGCTTGAGGTTGATACTTCTCCTCTTAGTGATTCCATGGAAGATATCGCCCGCCAGAGCAGAGGTGACCTGAAGTCGCTCGGCCTGACCCTAAAGAAGTAGAAGGCGGCCTGCGTGTCGTGATTTTTGGCCTGCGTGCCTCTATTCTTTCCATTCCTTCGTACAATTTAGAATTATTTTTGCCTTATTTGCTTAGTACTCTCCTTTAGTATATTTTGTTTGACATTGCGCCTTAGTTGCGCTTATCTTTAACCGTAGTACATAAAGTTTTTTCATCGCTTGATTGTATTTATGTTATGCTTTATGCTTTGCTTGTTGTTTAACTCCTTATGTCGTGATTGTCTTTCATGTGATGGGTGCTTTTAGTATGTTGCTTGAGTGCTTGTGCTCAGAGTTTGAGTGCTTACGCTCAATATGTAAGTGCTTGTACTTATATGTTTGAGTGCTTGTGCTCAATTCACGAGTGCTTGTGCTCGATAATATATATGCATGATGTAGGCAGAGAAGCAAACTTGAATAAAATAAAAAAATTTATAAGTTTTGGGATTGGGCTCGAGCAACTTCCAAGTTGCCTACGTATCCTGCCGTATATAGGTGGTCAGGAATCAAGTCCCCGTAGTTCAGTGCTATGTATTACAATCGAGGCCCACATGTGGAGACTCGTAATTCGTGAAAGAATAAGTACTAATAACATCGAAACACGGTCTTACTGTGCCACAAGGCTGTTAGAATGCTAGTGTCCTAACTATAAAACCTTCTCAAGTTCTTGACGTTCCAGGGGCGTGATAGAATCCTTCCACCCAACTCTTGCAGATAATAGTATCCTTTGGCGCTCGCTTTCTCAACTCTGTATGGTCCTTCCCAGTTTGGCTTCAACTTCCCAATGTGCTTAGTAGCTTCGACTTTCCTCAGGACCAAGTCCCCCACTTGGCACTTGGAAGTTCCGAAACCGAACCTTATTGTCGTATGCCTTAGCCATCATAGATTTGTATGCTTGAGTACGTTGATAGGCTTCTTCCCTCGTGGCCCCTATAGTTCGAGGTCCATTTGTCTTGCCCTTAAAGCTTGCTTCTCATCGTATGTGACAATGCGGTAAGTCGACTTTCCAATTTCAGCAGGTATCACTGCTTCAGAACCATATGTTAGCAAATATGGAGTCTCTCCAGTAGAAGTTCGAGGCGTAATGCGATAAGCCCATAGTATACCTGGCAATTCCTCTGCCCAGTTTTGTCCTTCTCCTTCCAACCTTTTCTCCAGGCTCTTTACCAGCGTATTGTTTGTAGCCTCAACTTGTCTATTTGCTTCAGGGTGCGTGACAGATGTAAATCGTTGTTCAATCTTCATGTCCTTGTACCAGTCTTCAATCTTAAATCCTTGGAATTGTCTTCTATTGTCACATATTAAGACCCTTGGAATCCCGAATTGACATACGATATTCTTCCATATGAATTGCTTCACATTAGCCTCTGTTATTGACACCAGTACTTCGGCCTCTACCCACTTGGTGTAATACTCCACTGCCACCAGTAGCCACTTTCTGCCTCCAGACGCTATTGGCGTAGGTCCAACGATATCTATCCCCCATTGATCGAAAGGACATGCATAGCTCACAGTTGTCATAGGTTGTGCGGGCGTATGAATGATTTTCGATTGTAGTTGACAGCTTCTGCACTTTCTTGTATAATCCAACAAATCTTTCATAATAGTTGGCCAAAAATATCCTTGACGGAGTATTTTCTGTGCTAAGGATTTTCCTCCTTAATGATTTCCGCAGCTTCCTTCATGTATTTCTCGTAAGACATGTTTGGTCTGTGCTGGTGACAGTGACAAACATCTTAAGAGTGGTCCTTCAAACGACCTTTTGTAAAGTTCTCCATTGAACATTGTGAATCTTGCCAATTTGTATTTCAATCTTCTGACCGCTTGTGGATCAGTCGGCAGAGCTCCGTTCTGTAAGTAATCGATGATTTCGTACTTCCAACATTCCTCAACATCCATTGGCAGAGCGTACTCCAATGCTTGTGTTGGATTTGATTCTCCACTTTGCCAATTGAGGGTTGATCAGCAGCCAATAACGTAACTCGCCTTTCCACAAAGACTTCAGCAATACTCGCAAATCGAGACAAAGAGTCGGCACGCTCATTCTCCGCTCTGGGTATTTGCGAAATAATAAACGTTTCAAAATTCGAAGTGACTTCCTTGAGCTTATCAAGATACTTGACTATCGCAGCTTCCTTAGCATCATACCTTGCTTCGAACTGATTTGCAATCAATTGTGAATCCGTCAATGCCACAAGTTTGGTTATCCCCAATGATTTCGCCATTTGAATCCCAGCTAGCATAGCCTTATAGTCAGCTTGATTATTAGTAACTTGAAAGTTCAGTCTTATTGCATAGTCAAATTTTCTTCCATCCGCCGACCTTAAGTAGACTCCAGCCTTGCCAGCATCAACCGTGGATGATCCGTCTACGTGAAAGGTCCATGTCTCCTTTGCTATCCCGGGCGTATCTCCCTTAACTTCGTTTGTCACCATAGCAACATCCGGTGATTGTCCCGCTTCCGAGATAGTTTCCGCCACAAAGCCTGTTAACCTTTGCGCCTTAATAGCAGTCTTAGGTAGATATTCCAGACCATACTCCCCCGACTCGATCGCCCACTTCACAAGTCTGTTTGATGTTTCCGGTTTTGCCATAACTTGCTTTAACGGTTGATTAGTTAAGATAGTGACCGGATGTGATTGAACATATGGCCTCAACTTCCGTGCTGTTATCACGAGTGCGTATGCTAGCTTTTCGATTTCTAGATAGTTTAGTTTTGCCCCATTCAACACTTTGCTCACATAATAGATTAGCAGATGCTTCCTATCTTCTTCGCGTACAAGTACTGTACTCAGTGAGTTGTTTGTTATGGCCAAGTAGAGATGTAGCATCTCGTTATCCTTAGGCTTAGATAATAATGGTGGTGTTGTGAGATAAATCTTTAGCTGGCGAAAGGCTTCTTCACAATCTTCCGTCCAGACAAACTTAGGTGTCTTTCGCAGCTTCTTAAAGAAAGGTAAGCTCTTCTCCGTAGAATGTGAAATAAAACGTCTTAGTGCCGTGATTCTTCCCACCAAGCGTTGCACCTCACGAACGGACTTGGGGGAAGAGAGATCCATTAGAGCCTTGATCTTATCTGGGTTAGCTTCGATACCTCGCTCGTTCACCATAAAACCCAAAAATTTGCCCGCCTTAACTCCGAATGTACACTTCTTTGGATTCAGCTTCATCCCATATTGTTTCATGATACCAAAAGCCTCGTCAAGATGTTTAACGTGATCCTCCGCCTTTAGACTTTTGATAAGCATATCGTTAATGTAGACCTCCATAGTTTTGCCGATTTGATGGTAGAACATCTTAGCTACCAACCTTTGAAAGGTTGCTCATGCGTTGTTCAAACCAAACGACATTACTCTACAGCAGAATATTCCTCTGTTAGTGATAAAGGTCGTTTTATGTTGATCCTTTACTGCCATGAGTATTTGATGAAATCCGCTCTGTGCATCGCAAAGACTTAATAATGCCCATTCTGCAGTGGAGTCCACCATGAGATCGATCCTGGGTAGCGGAAAAGGATCTCGTGGACAATGTTTGTTCATATCAGTGTAATCTACACACATACGCCATACAGTCGGCTTCTTTGGTACAAGTACAACATTGCTGAGCCATTCAAAGTCGCGTACTTCAAATATGTGACCCACAGCTAACTTTGTTTGTACCTCCAATTCTGCAGCCTTGTTCTTTTTGTCACTGAAATGTCTCTTCTTCTGTCGAACAGGCTTGGCATTTGGGTTACATTCAAGTGATGAACTGCAACTCGATGATCAATGCCCTTTAAGTTTGAGTCCGTCCAGGCATATACATCAAAGTTCCTTCGTAAGCATTCCAATAATGCCTTCTCAATCTTCAATGGTAACTCGCTACCGATCTTAATGACCTTGTCAGGTTCATTGTTTACCAGTATCACCTCCTTGAATTCACCAGAGGGTTTCATGCGTTGAATCTCCATTTGTTTCTTGTAACGCAAGGTATTCTTGTCCTCCTTCTCCTCTTTGGGTTTCTTAGTCATGAGTTTTTCGTCCAACAGGTCTGAAGTCTCTGGCTTCGATATATGATCCTCTTGTGTCGCGAGCACCATTTCTGTATCCATATGTTCAACTAATTTAGGCGCTTTAGAGACATAGATCCCAATCATTGCGACGTTAGGGTCTGTCTTTGCCTTGATTGGTTTCGTTGACGTAACATAAAAACTCCAAGAGTCACGATAGTTTGTAGTAATCTCAGCGATTCCCCCAGGAGTGGGAAATTTGATCTTTTGATGTGCTGTTGATATGATCATAGTGAATGCGGTGATTCCAGGCCTCCTAACCAACACATTATACGCGAAGGGTATGTCCACAATGAGATATTCCACATTCAAAGTCCTCCTTCTTGGATTTTCACCAAAAGAAGTTGGCAGCAAAACCTTGCCAATAGGTCTCACTTCGCCTTCACCAAATCCCATTAGAGGAGAATTTACCTCTGTAATCTCATACTTCCCTAACTTCATTTGTTGCAATGCCTCCATAAATATGATGTTAACTGAGCAGCCATTGTCTATCATGTTCCTTTTGACAGGATGATTTGCGATCACAGCCAAAACCACCATAGGACAATTCAAGTATTGAGCTTTCTTGGCTTGTGAAGATAAATTATCATAATCTTCATCGTCGAATGTGATTCTCATGTCTAACTTGTCTACAGCAAAGACAAGATCGGTCTCTGGCCGTTTCAAACGTTCATTGTATATGTCGCAAGAAATTCACTTTCAGCTTTTCGCTGAATCAGCACCAGTCGGTCCTCCTGCAATCACGTAATCCCGTTTTTGTCCTCATCGTTGGGGTTACCCTTTTTACGCCTAGGTTCGTCCTTCTTCTCGCGTAGAGAGCAACTCCTCTTTCTGCCTCCTGAGGATTTGTCGTCTCGTGGTTCTCTATTCTCAAGGACATACTCAATGAGTTTCCCATCTTGAATAAGTCGTTCAATTTCGTTCCTCAAGGCTTTGCATTAATTAGTGTAATGCCCGTGTTGCTTGTGGTATTTGCAATATTTCCTTGTCTCCTTCATCTCATAAGTTTCTTTGAAGGGTCTAGGCGTTCTTAATATCCCACGATCCTTTGTGACAGCAAAAATTTTAGCAATATCCTTTCTCAACGGAGTGTAGTTATCAAATATTCTAAAAGGTGACCGACGTCGATCGTAGTCTTTGGCACGGTCATCCTTCCTCCAACTTCTGTTTTCTTTGCCTTTGTAGGATTCTGGCAAATCCATTAGGCCCTGGTTCAAAGTAGCTTCTTCTATGTTAATAACTCTCCGAGCAAGATCTATGATTTGCTCAAAAGTAGTTGGCGCCTCCAATGTTATTACTTTAACCAACTTTTTGCTCTGGCTTCGGTTTTGCAGTACAGAGATAACCAAGTCAGCGGTTGGAGACTGCACTCAACCAATCTCCACATTAAGCCGCTCTATGTAATTCCCCAAAGTTTCATCAGGTTTTCTATAAATATTGAATAGACAACTTGGAGATCTCTTCTTCAGGCGATAAGTGGAAAACTTCTTGACGAACATCTCTCTGAACTGTTCAAATGATTCAATAGTTCCCGGCAGCAAGTTCTTGAACCATTCTTTGGCAGTCCCCGTCAAGCTAAGTGAAATCAGCTTTGCCCTTAAGTCCTTGCAGTAACCCAGAATTTGCAGTTCCGCATCCAAGTCATTGAAGTGCCTTCCAGGATCACTTGTTCCATCATACTTCTTCATCTCAGGTAGAATAGTTCCTTCATTCAGTGTCAATCTGCTGATTGCATCACAGAATGAAGATGGCTTCTCCACTGATGGGATATGTTCAGCAATGACGGGTTCCGGCCTTGGTACAACACTCTCTGGCAAATCCATGTTCCTTCCCGTTGTATGACTTGCGGCTTGTTGAACCTCAGGACCTATCTGCCTCGAGTTGACTTCTCCATATCTAATAGTCGCTCGACTTGGAGCTTTGTTACTTGCAGTCCTCATTGAACGAGGGTTCCTGCGTTCCGGGGAGGGCGATGGTTTCCTCCGAGTGGGTCTAGACATTCTTGAATAAGTGTGTTGTCTCGAATCAGATAGACGTTGCTTTTGATGAGACCTTGTTTGCTACGCCGATGTTTGTTGTGCAGTTGGTGCTGGGACGTTATGCTGCAGGGCAACGTTTGCTAATTGTTGCACAATCATCGGTACCATAGTCTGTTGAAAAGCTGTCATGATCTGATTCAGTTGAGCAGGATTCAACAGTTGTTGTTCCGGGGGAAGCATTGCAGGTTGTTCCGCTGCAACACGTGGTTGGTCCAAAGGGGCATTGGGTGGAGCCACCGATGTGTGTTCAGAAGCATCAACAACTCTATTATCCTCATCCCTTTGCGACCTAGCCCTGATGGCTACTCCGTTCTTCTCCGTGACTCTCTGCTGAGCCATTGCTTCAGTGATAGTGTTTGTTCCTAAGTGCGTTTAGTGGTTCCCAAAGACGGCGCCACTGATGCGGGGTATTTTCGTCTGGATACGTGTCCACTTGTCAACACTCCACGTCACACTGCTTCAGTTCCTTCTGGATGCTTAAGCAGCTTTTGAGTTCGGAACCTGCACTCAACACCACACGTAAACTAAGCCGGTGCCTTCTCCGGTGAAGGCACTCCGACGCTCAAGTCAGATGGGTCGGAATGTGAGATCTTGTTGAGCAAGACAACAAGTCGAATGAATAGGTCGAAATAGTCTATAGGTCGAACAAGCAATAAGTCGAATGAACACACAGAAACAAGTCGAATGAACTAGCCAAACAAGTCGAATGAGACAGTCCAAAACAACTCAAATAGCATGCAAAATAGGTCGAACTCGAGCTATTTGAGAACAAGTCGAATGAGCTTGTGAATAGGTTGAGGTCGACTTATATAACTCGAGCTTAGGGCTTGGAAATAATAAAAATGTACCTTGGAATGAGGAATAGGACCCCTTTATATAGTAGTAAGAGTCCTTATTCAGCTAGAAGTGCAGTCCAAGTAGGACTATGAGTTGAAATAAGTCGAATTAGAGCTATTTTAGCATAACTCGAATGACTTACAGAATAGCTCGAATGATCTGCATGAAAATAACTCGAATCGACCTTAAAATTGCTCGAATTGGGCCTAGAACAACTCGAATTGGGCTTGTGCAACTCGGAATTGGGGCTGCTTGGGCCTAATTTTGAGTTTTGCCTTAAATACTAATTTTGCATTAAAAAATAATGATGCTGTCGTGGTATAGTAATCCGAAATACGCTCGTGGTATTATATCGAATATTATGACGTGGCAGTACCGAAATGTGGTACATCACAATGTAATGTGTATTGTGACACCAATCATGTCAGTAGTAGGCGATGTAACTCGCAATGCTGCTAGTATGATTATCTCTACTGTTATTGCGTTCAGAAATAGGAAAGTAAATTTAACTTTCACCACTTTTTGCAACCAAAGATTCTGAATTTGTATCTTTCAATACTGATTTATGAGGAAGTAATCATAGAAAGAAAACCTGTGTTGCTTCTTTCCCATGTCTTGCACTCAAAGTACGAAACTCGGGGTTTTGTGAACTCTTCAGTGAAAACCCGATCTTGTTACATGAAGCAAATCTACCTAGGTATGTTTGTGATAAGAGTGAAAATCCATGCATATTTAGATTTTAGATTGTTGAAGATCAAAGTTTAGAGCAAAAATGTATTAAGAATGAACAACTAAAGAGAATAAAAAATGTGATATAGAATGGCATGTAGAAAATCATTTATTAAAGCATATCCCAACAATTTTAGTTATATAACATTTTGATTACTATGACAAAATGAGAGGCATAAGATTTTATGTACTGAATTCAAGAGAGATTACGCATAATATGGTTGCTAACAAGTTAACTGAAAATGTTTTACTCAATCAAAATAAATAGAGGGACATAATTAGTTTATGTTCTCATGTTAATATCGTTGTTGCTTACTTCATAGTTCAACTTATCCAATCAAATGAGAGTTGTTGGTTTGTCACAAGCTTTAGGAAGATTTATAAATTTAATTTTTTTTTAATTATACTTGAATTTTCAATTAATAGTAAAAAATGAAATTGGTATATCTATACACACGTTAACTTACTCACGAGTCACGACTAATAGTTAAAATGCATTCCTATCAATTTGTGGTACAAAAATATAATCCATAAATTACGCATGTTTTCTATGACGAATTTTTGGCTATAAGCTTGCTTTTTTGGTTTTGATTTTTGGACAAAGTACCCAAAATAGATTATTTATTGTACTGGATTGAGAACAAGTATTTGTTTAATCTCAACGTGATCATAATTTACAATAACTAATAATATCGAAATGTTCAGGTATCGAGTGAATACTCAAATGTCTATTAGTGTTGTAACTAAGTTCAAGACTGAAACAATAAATGTTAAGAAATCAAAGAATGCACATTGTTTATGAAATTGTGATAGATTTCTAGACTAAAGGTAATCTTATCTTAAAACTTGATATGATGAAGGCATATGATTCCGAAGTGACATGAGCTTGAAGAGGTCTAAAAATCACTTGTCTTCATATAAGGGCCGAAGTCACTTATTTTCTCTTTAATACCTCACATTGTATGATAAGTTTCGAAAAATATAAAAGATTTCCCTTCAAATCATACATATGATTTCAGTCCGATACGACTTTCTATATAATTCTATATGTATCAAGGTGATCTAGTATGGATCTCATTGAGTTTTACTTATATCTGGAATGAACAGAGGCGGAGCCAAGTGGGGCATATAGCCCTCCTCTCCCTCCAGCTCCAGCCCAACCCCAACCCCTCAATAGATATACTTATATATGGATAGGTTAATGAATAATTACAGAATTCACTGAAACTAACGAGAGAGATATTAGAATTAGTCCTAAATATTAGGGATTCTATATTATCTAGGATTCTTTCCCCTTTTATCTATTCAAATGACATGATTTGGCTAGTGATATAATTCCTTTCCATATCTCGTAGATGAATATGTGTGTGATTATTTATGGATACGTATGTGCATGTGTATATATATATCTATCTATATGTATACTTAACTAAATATATTTAAGTAATACAAGAAATCTTTTATCTAGGATTCTTTCCCCTCTCAATGTTAAGCAAGAAATCAGTACAAGCATATAGTTAAGTAAATAATTTCATGAACTCAATTTAATGTATATTTCATTATTCAGATGATGTAACTTTTTTCTCAAAATTCTTACATGAAACATGTAATCTTTGATTAAAAAGATTGCTCGAGACAAAGTTAAAATTATAATTAAAGATAGTTTATTAAATATTGCTTTCGTAATGCATATTAACCATGAAATTACTCAGAACTATTATATTAACTTAATTTAATATCTTCTCGGGGCATGAGATGCAATTATATATAGTTGTCTAAGTGAACATGAATAACAGAAAACACTTATGAGGTATACTATATCCATATTTCCTATGGCATACTTTTTGAATATATGGAGTTTTATTATATTTTTTTTTACAAATTTTAGCTATAACTTTGTTATGGTAGAGTTACTTACATAATTTATTTTAAGTATTTGTTTTTTACGGTAGCAAGTTTTTTATGTTTTCATGATGAATTATCATTTTTAATATAAATTAAAAATAATTAACAAAATATCGATACTTTATAAAAAAAAATCTTCATTTAATTTTGCCTCTAAGTTATATTGTTGGCTTCGCCCCTTGGAATAAATACAAGAACATATTTAAAGACGATCTGACTCCAAATTAAAAATCATCTCCAGGTTTCGAACAGAAATATTCGTATTAGAACTTAACAAAATAACAATTACAACCCAACTATCTCACTACAAAAAAAAAAGTTCAACCGCGACCGACATTTTTCGGTCATAGAAAAAATGGTCACGAAAAGAGGGTGTCCGTGACCGCGAGTCTGTCACATTTGATAATGGTAATAAAAAAAGATTTCGTGACCGCTTTACAGTCAGGGTTGATATCAAGAGTTTTGTTGACCATATATACGGTCACAAAAACCATCAATCGTGACCGGAGCTTCTGTGACTGCGTTTCATGGTCAAGGCATCTCATCAACCTTGACCAATTCATCCATGACCGTGGAGTGCGGTCATGGAATTTATTCAACCTTTACCAACGCTTTTGGACAGATATATTTGGTCATAGAAGCTACTCAAATGCTACCAAAAGCTTTTGTGACGGTTATATGCGGTCACAAGAGCTCCTCAACCTCAACCAAGGCCTCCGTGACCATTTAGCTTGGTCAAGAAAAATATAAAGCTTCCATGAGAAGCTTTATTTACCTATTGTGACTGCTTTTCCGGTCAAGAAAACAATGAAGTAGCTACCGTGACAGCTAGTGCGGTCACAGAAAGAGTTAGGCTCTACCGCGACCGCTTAATTCACTACCTTGACCGAAAAGCGGTCATGAAAAATACTAAGGCTCTACCATGACCGCGTTGTGCCGTCACCATCGCCTTTAAAGGTCTTTCATGACCGTTAAGCGGCAACGGATTAGCGATAGTGACCGAAAAGCGATCACAGTTGGTTTTAAAATAGTTTTTCCTACCAAATTTTCTACTATAAATATAGGATGATTGTGAATATTTTAAACATCTTGACTACTACTCTTCCACTACATTCTTGCAATCTCTTTAAAGTTTGTCTTCTTTAAATTAGAATTACTTTCAAATTATGTCTGGTATTATGAAATTCCTTAGTTCTCGTAAAAACAAGAGTAAAAGTCGAGCCAACAATTCCAATATTGGTGCGAGTAATACTCCATTTAATTTAGGAGACTTTGAGAACGCATTTGAGGATATGGTTGAAGTTGAAGTTGCGAAAAATGATAGTCCTACACCCTCATGGTCACAAAGTACACCATCTACTTCTTCACGTTGTAGATCTATAGAAAGTGAGGCAGAGGGATCTTCATCACGCTTGAAAAAGGTTCGTGGGGAGAGTAAGGGAGATTCAGTTCCAAACAACCCTGATGATAGAATTTGAATTTTGCTATTACCTAGTGGTGACTTTTTGCAGACCTCAGTCAAAACCACCATACGTGTTCTTGTGAAGACACATATCTTGTTCCAGTCGTTCACAAGACAAAAGTTTCTCGAAGAATGAAAGACACAATGTGGACGAGGTTTCAGTTGAAGCATGGACGCAAAACTTCATTTTTTGATGCGCGTCGCCAGTTTGTTTCATTCTAGGTGATACGCAAAACCTCGTCCACATTGTGCCTTTCATTCTTCGAGATACTTTTGTCCAGTGAACGACTGTAACAAGATAATGTGTCTTAATAAGAACATGTATGGTGGTTTTGACCTAGGTCTTCAAAAAATCACCACTAGGTAATAGGAAAATTTGAATTCTATCATCTGGGTTGTTTGGAACTGAATCTCCCTTACTCTCTCCACGAACCTTTTTCAAGCGTGATGAAGATCCCTCTGCCTCACTTTCTATAGATCTACGATGTGCTTTGTGACAATGAGGGTGTAGGACTATCATATTCCGCAACTTTACCTTCAACCCCATCCTCAGATGCGTTCTCAAAGTCTCCTAAATTCAATGGAGTATTACTCGCACCAACATTGAAATTGTTGGCTCGACTTCTACTCTTATTTTTACGAGAACTAAGGAATTTCATAATATCAGACATAATTTGAAAGGAATTCTAATTTAAAGAAGACAAACTTTAAAGAGATTGCAAGAATGTAGTGGAAGATTAGTAGTCAAGATGTTTAAAATATTCACAATCATCCTATATTTATAGTAGAAAATTTGGTAGGACAAACTATTTTAGAACCAACCGTGACCGCTTTTCGGTCTCTATCGTTAATCCGTTACCGCTTAACGGTCACGAAAGACCTTTAAAGGCAATGGTGACGGCACATCGCGGTCATGGTAGAGCCTTAGTATTTTTCATGACCGCTTTTCGGTCAAGGTAGAGAATTAAAGCGGTCGCGGTAGAGCCTAACTCTTTCCGTAACCGCATTAGCGGTCACGGTAGCTACTTCATTGTTTTCTTGACCGGAAAAGCAGTCACAATAGGTAAATAAAGCTTCTCATGGAAGCTTTATATTTTTCTTGACCAAGCTAAACAGTCACGGAGGCCTTGGTAGAGGTTAAGGAGCTCGCGTGACCACATATAACCGTCACAAAAGCTTTTGGTAGCATTTGAGTAGCTTCTTTGACCGAATATATCCGTCACGAAAGCGTTGGTGAAGGTTGAATAGATTCCATGACCGCGCTCCACGGTCATGGATGAATTGGTCACGGTTGATGAGCTTCCTTGACCATGAAACGCGGTCACGGAAGCTCCGGTCACGATTGATGGTTTTTGTGACCGCATATATGGTCAACAAAACTCTAGATATCAACCATGACTGTAAAGCGGTCACAAATTCTTTTTTATGACCATTATCAAATGTAACAGACTCGCGGTCACGGAAATCCTCTTTTCATGACCATTTTTTCTATGATCGTAAAATGTCGGTCACGGTTGAACCTTTTTTTTTTTGTAGTATCATATATATATATATATATATATATATATATATATATATATATATATATATATATATATATATATATATATATATATATATATAATGTGTCTCAATCATGAAATGCATCAGCATCATCAATTATATAAGTATACACCATAATTTTATTTCTTTCGATCGAGAGAAGGCCGCTATATATATATATATATATATATATATAGCGGCCTTCTCTCGATCGAAAGAAATAAAATTATGGTGTATACTTATATAATTGATGATGCTGATGCATTTCATGATTGAGACACATTCAAAATAATTCATATTATAGGATGGGCATCAGGATATTGATACTTAAAGGATTCTAATATTCTCCTATATATGGGGAAAATGTAAAAAAACTCTATGTGATTTTGAAAATCTGCACAAAATTTTTAATTTGTACAAAACTCCCTTGTGGTTTCATAAAAATTTGTACAAAACTCTTTTGTTGTTTCATTAAAAAAAGATTTTGTTCAGAATTTATGAAACCAAAAGAGATTTTTAAACAATTAACAAACTACAAAGGAGTTTTGTGTGGTTTTTGTGCAAAACCACCGGAGTTTAGGTTGATTCCCCTATATATCTTCAACATTTTAAAGCTTCAATAACTCACTGAAATTAGTTGATGGAATTATTGATGGTTAATGCTAATCAGGATTTTATCAGGATTAATTAGTTTAAGAACTGTCCATAAATGCCACGTCCTTGCACAGTACATAATTAACCCCTTATTTTTCAAGGAATTATATATGCAAATTGTTTATGCATCACCAATTTGATAATGTCCGTTGGTCGGCGCCTGTGCTTATCTACCACAATAGAAAATGTACTTATGACGCCTATTACGCCAAAAAATTAAGTGTGGTCATAGAAATTCTAAAACAAACTTAGGTAAAAAAAATTATTTTGAGCTACTACTACCGAGATATCGTGATTGTAGATTAGGGGACACTACAATTTGATTATTTGACGGTTAAAATTTCTTAGGGTGGGACTTTGAAAATCTATAATAAGTAATAAGAATGCAAGTTTTGTTGCAAGAATAAATTTTGAAATGTAGCATTCGCCCCTTACTCTCTAAATTAGTTTTTGTTTGTCTGATAATTCCTCACTGTACTAACTTATTTAATATATAATGACAACGACAACGTAATGCAAAATTGCTGAACTACAAGCAAAATAAAAAAAATAGTATAAGTTCTCTTTGCCGGGATAAATATTGTTTTTGTTTTCTTATATAATATGGCATATCTAAGTATCAAATATAGATACAACATACCAATCGCCCTAAATTTTTAGGGTCATCGACTTCTTTGCGGGGATAAATATTGTTTATGTTTTTTTTTTAATAATATATATCAGTTAAATTGTGAACAGTCGAGGTGTTCTGCCAATTTGAGTCCTAAAGCTACATGGTGGGCCTAACTGTTGCATGTGACCATATATCCTTTGCATATGATTGTCCAGCACAATTGAAAATGTGTGTCTGGCTGTTTTAAATGAATATTACGAGCAAAATGACTAAGACATGGCCCTCAAATTTGAACCCTACGCAAAATTATATTAAAACTTTCCTAAGATGGGTGACTTTTTATCAGTACCAATCATCATTTAGGAAAACAAACTTTCCAGGTAATTAAACTATTAAAAAAGATTATATTGCGCTGATAATATATACATTTGTCATGAATTAAGAGAAGGAATTTCCAGGTAATTAAACTATTTACAGAAATTTCTATATTGCGCTGATGCAATATATACAAAGTTTGTCGTGAATTAAGTGAAGGGATTACCAGGTAATTAAACTATTAAAAAAACTCTATATATGCTTCACAAAGTACTCAATAGTTTGCTCTTCGCGACTCTGTTGGAGTTCTGACCGGTGTTGTCTCGACTTGTAGAACTATGTTGGTGTTGATTTTGTTGTCCTTTCCATGAAATATTATGATTCTTCGTCATTCGAATAATTTGAATTATACGCATTGGGTTGGATTGATCATTTCTCCCTCTTAAATTTTCAGCATAATCCACTTATTCAACTTGCTTCTCTAAAACGTCCTCGAGTTGTGACATTTAGTCAATTTTCTTCAATTGCACATTAATAGCTTCAAATTTTGCAAGTACACTATCATATTTAAATTTGGTGTAGTCTTGCAGTTTTCTTTTGTCAAACCTTGCTCAATAATAATCCATATCTTCTGGCTCATCTTACCTTGAGCTTAACATCTAGTGTTCTATTGCTATCCTTATTAACTCCAACATAAAAATTCGTTAACTGAATGAGTCTTCTCATCTCATGTTGTGTTGATTATATATATTAATTTTTTAACGTGGACCACTTTTTACCAGTACTAATCGTTATTTAAAAAATCAACTTTTCCAAGTAATTAAACTACAAAACGACTAAAAATGGTGTTGATGTAATATATATACAAAATTTGTCATGAATTAAGTGAAATAGTGCAAACATTAACGTTTGAAACCTGGGATTGTTCCTTTCTCTTCCATAAACAAAAGAACATCTCACTATATGCATATAGACGTGTTAGAAAGTAGTTTTTTTATGAAAACAAATTGGAAAATAATCAAATATTATCTTTGTCATATAATTTTATGTATTGGTGGGACTCGAAACTTCTTTGGTTTTGTGAGTTTTTGAAATCAACAAACTAGTTACGTCTAATTTGCAGGGTAGGCCCCTACACAGGTGTCACGCCACTGCGACACAATCTCTAAGAAATTGTGGTCCATCGATCATAGCCGTTGGTCTTGGCAACAGCTCTACATTCAAGAACTTCAATTCCACAACGGTCGAGATAACGGCTAATTTTTATATACTTAGGACCAATAATTATCTTCGAAAACCATAAGTATAAATCTTAAGTTACTTGTCAAAACATAATTTATATTGTATTCCGTGGCTGTAATTTTCTAACTTAAGCTGACCCTGACTCTGACTTTTGATTTTCTTGCTTAAGACAAGATAAGAAAATATCCCATGATTTCTTCTTTCCTAGTTCCAACGTAAAAGAGAAAAGTTGGGTAAGGTGGGCATATTCTTACCTACCGGTAAATTGACTATTTACCTACAAAATGGTCCTAATAATATGAATATTGAAAATAACGAGGGTAAGGAAATTAATAAAACATTTCACTGTTTTGATAGAAGTTAATAAATAATTGCCGATTGATTTATGATTGCTAAGCACATTATTACTCTGTGAAGAAAAACTTGAACAATCTATATTAGCAATCCAACCCCAATATATGATTGTAAACACATTATTACCATTTTGAATATAACATATCAAACAATTCTTTTCATATTTATGTAAAAACAGTTCAATGTCTATTGCTTTTTCTTTATTGTTCTGGACCCTAAAGATGAATGAGCTATTTTTTCTATTTTTCATGTAGATGGTAATTTGCGCACCATGTATGATATGCGCGCTTTTGCTCGGAATTCTTGTAAAAATGGTCTCATAATTTGTCCATCTTGCAAGAATGGTTTCATAACTTAAATTTATCGAATTTTGGTCCCCTAAATAAAATTAATTGAAACTTTAGTCCTCTATTAACAAATGTTCGATTTATTTACGTAATATTCGATTCTAACCCTCTGGCCGTTATCAGAAGAATAAATTGCAAATAATTCTAATTGGAGAACTAAAATCCGACAAATCTAAGTTATGAGTCCATTGTTGCAAGAGGGATAAGTTATGAGACTATTTTTGCACTATTTTAGTATGCACTGAAACAAAACGACCAAGTATTTAGCAAAAATAGTCCCATAACTTGTCCTTCTTGCAAAAATGGTTCCTTAATTTAATTTTTTTAGATTTTGGTCCCCTAAATAAAATTAATCACACTTTTAGTCCTTGATTAATGAAATATTCGATTTATTTACATAATATTTGATTTTCATCAACAGAGGACTAAAATTGCAATGAATTTTAGTTAGGGTACCAAAATTTAGCAAATTAAAAATTAAGGAGCCGTTGTTGCAAGAACAAGTTACGAGACCATTTTGCAAAAATCCCCGCTTTTGCTCTTGTTTTTTCTTAAATTATGTTTGTAACTATTACTCTACCTTAAGACACAATGTGTCTCAATTTCTAATTGTCAGGAGCAAATGTACTAGTTTGTGATAATTTGCCATGCAAAGAAACACATGTACAGTAAATTGCCTCCCCCCCCCCCCCCCCCCAAAAAAAAGTATTTGGTATATTACCTTTCCCAATATTTTGCTTCAAAGTTCAAACGTCGCTACAAAAATAGGACATATATATTTTCACGAAATCGCACTAAGGCATATTTCTGTTAAATTTCTTATTCTATTATGCTATACAAAAATTGGTTCAATGATTTGGCTCAACATTTTTGATATTTGCATAGCTGCCGAAAATATTCTTATTCGGGATTAGGTGACATGGAAATCAAATAATTCTGTTGTGACACTCTGTTGAAGATAAGAACAAATACAGAAAACAAACAAATTCATAAACCTGTCATCAAAATCCTGCTCATCTTTCCAGAACACTCACTAGCCACTACCCCAAGAACTCTAATGAAGATTGTTTGAAAAATAATTAAACAAACAGGAATAATATTAACTCAAACAGTTGTCTAATTAAAGTCCAATAATTGCAACACTATTATTACCATCCATTTCTTATGGCACAAAAAAAGCACCACAATAGTCCTTTAAAAATTCTTCTACGCTAAACAAAAAGTGACTCCTCTCCTCCTCCTCATCATCTATAAAAAGGCACCTCACACCTTATCACTCTCATCACTTGTGTAGTCCTCATAGCAAAAAAAGAAAAAAAGAGTGAGAACAAAGTTAGTTTATTTGTTGTATAATAAGCAAAAAATGGCAGAGAACAAGGAGGAGGATGTGAAGCTAGGAGCAAACCAGTTCAGAGAGTCTCAGCCATTGGGCACAGCTGCTCAGAGTGACAAAGACTACAAAGAGGCACCACCTGCTCCATTGTTTGAGCCTGGTGAGCTCAAATCATGGTCTTTTTACAGGGCCGGAATCGCCGAATTCTTCGCCACTTTCTTGTTCTTGTACATCACTATCTTGACCGTGATGGGAGTTGGTCGATCACCAAACAAGTGTGCCTCTGTGGGCATTCAGGGCATTGCTTGGTCCTTTGGTGGCATGATCTTTGCGCTCGTCTACTGCACTGCCGGTATCTCAGGTCAGTACTGATCAACCGTTCATTTTAGACACGTGTCAGTATTTTTGTTGGCATCAGAAAGAAAGTTAGCATACTTTAGCATGCGTTAAGGGACCAGTCGCACATTTTGATAGGTTGTAACGGAGCACGTAGTTTTCGATTTATTGGAATTGACCCTCTTACTTAAATCTTGAAACAGGAGGACATATTAACCCGGCGGTGACGTTTGGTTTGTTTTTGGCGAGGAAGCTTTCGTTGACGAGGAGTGTGTACTACATAGTGATGCAGTGCCTTGGTGCCGTTTGCGGTGCTGGTGTGGTTAAGGGTTTCATGACTGGGCCGTACCAGAGGCTCCAGGGTGGTGCCAACGTGGTTAACCATGGTTACACCAAGGGCAGTGGTCTTGGTGCTGAGATTATTGGCACCTTTGTTCTTGTATACACCGTCTTCTCTGCCACTGATGCCAAGAGAAATGCCAGAGACTCACATGTTCCTGTATGTATTACTTTCTCTTGTTCCTTTTCGCCTAACTGTTTTGCTTTCATCATCTGTGCCCATGTTTTCTGTTTCCTATTTCTAATGTTTGTACAAACATTGCATAGGTAATTTATAAGGTTGGAACAAGCATGTGTACATTCATAACTGTCACATGTTTTATTGGTATTAGAGTAGGCTGATTTCTGTGTGCAGTGTTTGGTATTACGTATGCATCAGCTTTTGGCCTTTTTTTTTGTGTGATTGATGTGCCATTTGTATTACAACCGTGACGAAAATGTAGTTTTCAAACTATATCGTAATAATTTTGCGATTTCTGGTAGTTTTCCAAATTGTCCAAATTACAATGAAGGTTAATTAATGTTGTTGATGTTAACTTGGAAAATACGCTTAGTTGCTTCTTGCGTACTCTGAATTTTGGATTGTTTGGTTGGTTGCAGCTATTGGCTCCTCTTCCCATTGGGTTTGCGGTGTTTTTGGTTCACTTGGCTACCATCCCCGTCACCGGAACGGGCATTAACCCTGCCAGGAGTCTCGGAGCTGCCATCATTTACAACCGCGACCACGCATGGGATGACCACGTAAGAAACTTTATATCTGAAGTACAAAAACAAACATTTTTTTTTGTAAATAAAAACTGTTAGTAGTTGTGATCATTTTCAACATATTCTGATGAAACCTTACGTTGTTCTCATGCCTATATATATCTGCAGTGGATCTTCTGGGTTGGACCATTCATTGGAGCTGCTCTTGCCGCGATGTACCACCAGATTGTGATCAGAGCCATTCCCTTCAAGAGCCGGGCATGATAATTTCGTCGGCTATTGCTTTGATCTTAGTCGGATTCTCCTTTCCCTATGTTTATGTTAAGCTGTCAATTTCTGTGTAAATTATGAGGCCCTGTACTTGTGATGATATCGATAACTTATGAAGTACTATTTAATATCTTAATGTCGTGTCATATGTTATTGGGTTTGGTAGAATCAAGCAGAAGAGCAATCGCATAACAAACGTAATTTTATTTCAGTCTGGCCAGACTAATATTATGGTTGATAAGTATCAAGAGTCTTCATAATTTTGTCATATGAAACAATATTTTAATTTCTTGAGTTTTTAGATTGCGTACTTATAGTTTTAAATGAGGATTTATAAGGATATCGTAAGTTAAATGTACAATTTTTGATCTGTAAAAATGAATTTTATTAATGAGGCATCAAAGAAGTACAAATACTCAAATAGTACTAGCCAAGAGCAGAACCAAACAGAAAAATTCAAGAAGCAGAAACAGAACACCGAAAAGAAAAGGAGAAACAGAATTGTTACAAAGCTTTGAGGCACAAGTACGCAACCATGTTTTGAACTTGATCAATTCAGACATTTAGCAACATCCAAAGCTTCATTACTACACACCTGAAAGGCAGATTTCTGGGCAAAGACACAAATGGACGAAAGAGTAACCGAAATTTTGCCCTCTTTACTTTTGATCCAATTCCAGCACTTAACCATCTCACCATTTGGTGAATATTAGCTTGCATTCCATCAAACATTAGCATTTTTCTTACGCCCCAACCGCACCCACACCACGATACACCAAATACCTTCCAGTAATCACGAATTGAGAGAAAAGTCCGCATGATGAAGAAAATGCAGTCCTAAAGTATTATTATGGGCAGTTTTGATCTGAACTCACTCATAAAATGTGATAGGCGAGGGGTCATTGAATAAAAAGGTGTATCTATGTTTCATCTTCATGCTCGCAATGATCACACTTGGTTCTCCCTCCCGAGAGCTGAACACCTATTATTGCGAAATTCCTCTTCGTCAGAACTCTGTCATAAAGCGCTTTCCATGTAAAAATCGACATCTTCGACCGAGCCGAGTGATCCAAAAATATTCTCGACAAGCCTGCTTCTTCATAGATTGATATACGTTCAATCTCATAGGCTGACGTGCCAGTATTTTCCCTTGTTGGATCTAAACTTCACTTCTAAACATCCCCACGGTTAGGCACAAGCTGTATCGGCTGAAGCAGTGTCGTAAACTCGTTAAAATCCTGACGTTCTCATTCAAAAAAGTTCTGTCTCCATCTTCACCATTACCATTCCCATCGTCCGTTCCCCCAACCTCCGCATTCTGCAATCTTCTTGGCTTGATCTAGTGACATCGAAGACAACCTAGGAGGAAACTGATTCCTAAATGCCATGCCCCACCCCCCCCCCCCCCCCCCCCCCACCCAGAAGTCCTCCCAGAACTTAGTATCCTTTCCATCTCCAAGGACTATAAGAGCACCATATGCCAACCATTCATTTAAGGTGTTGATCCAATACTAACAATATCTCTCCACCATCTAGAAAATTTCTGTTGTTTTCAGAAAATTATCTCTACTCCTGCATAATTATTTAGAACAAATATTTTTTCTATAGACTATTTTTGTCTTTCAGTATTTTCCACCACCACTTGCCCAACAAGGCATGATTAAACCTTTTTCAGATTTTTAACACCAGGCCTCCATCCTCCTTTTTTCACACCGAGTCCCACGTAATCCGCACAATTTTTCTGTTTCCTTCCTTCCCTCCCCATAAAAAGTTCCTTTTTAGCCTGATCATCTCACTGATAACAGAACAAGGTGCTTTGTATATTGGAAAGAAGTAGTCAGGAATACTTGTGTGAACAGCCTTGAGTAAGACGACACGTCCTCCGAGCGGTCAGATCCACTATCCAGCTTGAAAGGCGTTTTTTCAGTGTATCGAGTACATGTTTTTATGTATGAATTGAACATGGATTTGCTCCTACCGGCACATCAAAGTAGCAAAACAGCAATGACCCCCCCTTACAATTTAAAAAACTCGCCAACTCCTTAACATTTTCATCCACATTTATCCCCATAAACTGGCTCTTTTCATAATAGAACTAGGATCTGATATCTTCCAGATTTTCCTCCATATCATTTGAAGTTGCATAACCATCTCCTTGAGAATAGGAACTGATAATCTGATCTTCTACAAGGCCCAAAACAAGTTCAAAATTCAAAAGGATATTGGACCTCACATTCGTATCTGTTGGCGACCAAAAATCCATAGTGTCGTCCGCACAATGCACATGCGATATCTCAAACTCGAAACACGGATTTTGAAGCCTTGTAAAAGACAGTCAATTGCCTTTTTAATCATTCCGCTTAATGCTTCGACAATGATAGGAAAAAAAGGTGATCACCTTGTTTAAAACCTCTTTAAGGGTGAAACTCGTCATCTGGGGTTTCTATTAACCAACAACCCGCTATAGCCGTGGTGACACATTGTCTAATCCACATTCTCCATTTATCATGAAACCCCATCTTGTGAAGCATAAAATCCATGAATTTCCGACTGACGCTATCATACGCTTTTTCGAAATCCATCTTGAAGATAAGGCACATGCATTCCTTTCTCTTAGTCCAGTCAATGATTTCCATTTGTAATAACAATGCTGTTCGTGATATTTTTACCCACGGTGTACCGCTTATTGCTCCTCCGAAGAAACTGAACTCACAACTTCCCAAATCCTTTTAGCCAAAGGTTTAGCAACCACTTGATACAAACTTCTGATCAGCGAAATGTGTCTGAACTTTTCAAGCTTTGCGGATTTTCTGAGCATTATAAATGGAGAATTCAACCCCCTAGCTAACAAGCGGGCCATTCCAGTGAAGTTCCTGAATTAATCCACAAAGATCAGATAAAATGATTTCCCTGCAATACTTCAAAAAAATTGAAATTGAACCCATCTGGACCTCGGCTACAAGATCCATTTGTACTCCAAATTGTTTTCCTAATTTGTTCCTCTAAAAAGGGCTGCACAAGTCTATCATTGCAGGCCTCTGAAATCTGCTTGAGTGACAAGTTGAGAGGAACCGGTAGCTACCATCTGTTCTCCGCAAACACTGTTTGAAAGTGTCTTAATTTCAGTTCTAACTTTACTGAATCTATTGAGCCGATGTTATTAATTTTCAATCCCCTGGTCTGATTCTTGCTTGTAGTCCATTTAGTCCAATTATGAAAAAACCTCTGAAAAATATGTAAAATGAACTAACTGACTAATTTATATGAGGGATAATCTATTTACATACAAAAGTAAACTAGCTGAGCTAAGTAAATGGCGGGAACTCGTGCTAACAAACATAACGGCCTGCTAACTAACTTTTGAATCGGACGGTTGATGAGGCAGCCCAGTTTGCTGATCAACTGAGCTGCTGTGAGACCTGGAATCTGGTGCCCTCTAACAGAAATCAGGTTTTAGTTTCAAAATCCACACTTTGTTCCATGTCTGGTGCTGAAACAAGGACACCTTAATCGTTGATAGATTCTTTTTATTTAATTGATTATTTGCCATCTATACTTTGCTTCTCTGGCCATTCAAAAGCTAGTTTACTGCATTTGTCTACTATATTGACAATGATGCTGGTCTATGTCGATCTTAATGTAATCCCTCTATTATTCTAATTTGGTGTCTATGTTTCAGCAAAGCTGCATGTATGCTCTATGTTTATCGGTGATTACGGTATAGATTAGACTTGGAAAATGATGAAAGGAGGAAGTGTTCAGTTACCGTTGTTAGAAGCCATACCTAAAGCAGCGGGGTAAATGATGTTTATCGTTCTTAGTTCGTCTCTCGCTTAAGCAGTTGATGGTAATTAATTATATATGCTTAGGTTGCTCATCTTATTCAAGATTCTACGTGAGTAAATGGTAATCCTTCCTGAGTCAGTATTGCTACACATCAAAAACTATTTGTTTATTAAGATTCATTGAGAAGTGTAATATAGTGTCTGGATGTCTACCAAGGAAGAACACAAAGTGGGGATTGCTTATGGCAAGGATATCACAAGTTGACTTTGTAAAAAAAACACCATTTCAGGTATTATTTAACATTCATACAAATTGTACGATAGTGGCACTTATGATGCTAACGTTTTATGTATTGTGAAGCTTGGATACGATTAAACTCGGTACAACATATGTTGGTTAAGTTGGTCTCTCAGTAACAACTGTTGTTCTAACTCTCCTTGCCAGGTAACTTAGCTTAGGCTACTTTGTCTCTGATATTTATATACTAAACACAATTTTCCAATTGATCAGATTCTTATTTGGGTATATATAGATCCAGAAGACACCATCCAATTCAGAGACGGGACGACTACACTTGGTGATGTAACAGATGCGTTTCAAGAAAAAAATTAGCGTTACAGTTATACAGTTATGCGCTTGTTGAGATGATTATGTTTTTTTGTAAGTGTAGATTTTACTACTAAATGGATGGTCTGGACAGAGCTCCGGCACACCATCGTAATTGTTGCCGTACGTGAAGGACTTCCGTTCACAGTTACTCAGATGTAAGTATACATGTAAGTACCATCTTCGGTTGCTTTGTGCTCTGTTGATTTATAAAGCCCCCAAACAACATTTTTATTGCTCATTTGTCTGTAACATATCTGCTCCCAGGCTTGCAGTTTCAGTGAGAATATTTGTGGCTGATAAGGGATTGGTATGTGAAATAATTATAAGTTAAATGCAGACCTAGCTGCATTACTTTTTAATTAGATCTATGTTCATTATATCCCCCTGCTATAATTTTGTATCAACTGCGGTTTATGAGGTTACCAGCCTGAAAAAATGGGTTCTACAACCACCACACGTTGATAAACTTGGGACCTTTAACTCCGAGTCATGTTGAGTGGTCAGCTTCTTACTTTTGCTTCCACTTTAAAACAGTTCCATATTATTTTTTGAGTCAATTTCATTGCTTTGTTGATATAATGCAGTTAATTGGTTACTTTTAAGTGTAAGTTGATGTTCCCTTCATTATGTTTTAAAATTGCATGGAGATTACTATTAGCATTTTGGAGATGCTTTTCTCATCACATGAGACGTGTGGAGCTCTTAACGTTTGAACCGCAAAGTCCTCCTAACATTTGAAAAAGAGCAATTTGACCCTTAACGTTTGTAAAAATTTGCGGTTTGAGTCCTTAATTAACTGTTCGTTTCATTTTTCACACGTGTTTATCTTCTCATCCATCAGATTTGACATCATGGAGCAAATCGCACACTTTAGCATACGTTAGGAGTAAGTCGCATAATTTGATAAATTAGGTAGGATATTGCAAAATGGGTCAAAAGTTAAGGGGTCATCGCAATTAACCCTTTTCCGAAAATACCATCTTAACTTAAGAAGCATGCTTTCTTTAAGTGAAATGTGACTTTCTTTTGGTTCGTTTATTTTAACTGGTCCTTTGTTGTTATGCTACTTTATTTTTAAAGCAGAAATGCAAAATATGCCCTATAATTTTAGCCATTTTCCACTTTTGCCAAATAACTTTTCGGGCCGCGATTTTGCCCTGTAGATTTCAATTTCCTTGCAAAATATGTCCAATCGGGTTGTAAACGGTCTTTTTGCCTACGTGGCATTCCACCTGTTAAAACTCTATCCCACGTGTAAAAACGCGATGCCACGTGCTTATAATAACTCATGACTTGTGCCAATTGCTCTCTCGTATTAATCATTTTTTTTTAAAATAATTTTACAGTTTTGCTTCCCGTATTAGTTAGTTATTGTTTCTTTAATCTTTCAAATTCGAATGTGCATTACAAATTGTATAGTCAGAATTGTTAATTAGAGTATCTAATTTACTTAGATTTAATATGTTATTTTCCTATTTTTATCACGAGTGTTGTTGAAGTAATTTTCTTTTAAGGGTAAGATGGTGAATAATTTGTGATAAATATGAATTAAAAAAAATCCATTTTTGGGTAATTCATGAATAAATCTAGACATTCTAAAATTATATTATTATACTTTGTCTGGTTGTTAAAATGTAATGTACGAATTCTTAATACATAATTGAATTTGAATACTTAATTATATCTTTATTATGGCACTTATAGTCTTATTTACATAAATTATTAACAATTGTTACATAGAAAAAGATAATCTTTCCATTTCTTAAATTAGAAAGATGAATATTTTGATTATGTTTCAAAAGATTATGCTGAAGATTGGCCGTTAGCAAAAGGAAAGTGAATGAATAGCTATATTAGAGGGTGGTATTATAGTAAACAATAAAAAATTGCTCTATATTTAGAGATTTTGCTCTGTATATATCATCTCCCTTCCTATATGCACCAATTTGGATGATTTTAGTTTTCAGAAATATATTAGATATAGAAACAAAACACTCATTTCAAGTTTTAAAACAGAAAAAGTAATGTAAATAGGTGAAACACCGAAGGAAAGTTTGGGCCGCCAGTTCTCCATTTTTTAACCAATTATAAGCAGTCGAGGCTATTTTTCTCAAAGGCCAGTTTATAGCCCTTTCAAACGGACAAGGTTGTGATTGACCCAAGCAAATCGGCCTATCCGTTATCAAAACATTGGTGTTTAACCGCATTAGCACTATACCAGTTCATTATTATTAGGATTAATTGAAGCGAAGCCCACAACCTATGGGGCCATTGACACTTCAACTTCTGAGAAAAATGTTCGATATGATCCTAATCTAATGTTTTTTTTTTTTGGATCTTCCATTGAATTATTGATCAACCATTTATTTTGGGCCGATACCCCCAAAAATTCCACCAAAGGTTTCGAAAACTTACAACAAAACCTGTGTGTCTAAACCCCTTCTTGTAATTTCATATATTCTGCACAAAAATCCATTTTATGAAACAACAATCGGATTTTGTGCGGATCTTATATAGAGCATAGAAAATTACATGGGGGTTCTTTACACTCAGCGAACCACATGAGGATTTTGTGCAAGTTTTCCCAACCTCTGGGAGGTTTTGAGGGGATATCAACTTAAAATGAATGATTGATCAGTAGTTCAAGGGGTAATTTGCAAATATTCTATAGTTTGGAGAGTAAATTGCATATTACATAAGTTAAAGATAAAGTGCAAAATAACCCCATAAATTATGGGGTTTGCTCACTTAGCCCTTATTATTATTATTATTGTATAAATGAAGCCGCCATCTACGATCTATTCTTTTCTAGGACATACGATCTATTCATCATCGTATTAATAGCACAACTTTTTCAACGGTAAAGCTACCAGAAGATATTTTCCCACAGACTGGCGTATCTTTCCCATTGATCAATCAAAAGAGAAAATAAACTGCCAGAAGAGTGCCAGTCGGGACACCATCTTTGACTTCCTAAGAATATCTGATTCTTTATTAACAGCTGTGAGAATCAATTATTAGCAGTAAATTATAAACTATGCCCATTTGTTTTATAACTCTTACGCATTATGTGTCAATTAAAAATGGATAATGATTATATCTGTCCTCTCTTTCTTATGTGTTTAGTTATTTGGTCAACTTGGGTTCTGTCATTGTCACTTGCATTAGCATTCAAATCTCTAGGGGTTAGTTACAATTAATTTTAATACAGTGTTATTAATTACAGATAATCCTCACAGTTTGAAAAGTTAAGTATTAGATACATCCAATTTATGATGTTATTCTAATTAAGCATTAGATGACATATTTTGTAATAATTCACCAAATGAGAAATTCTTGTAATTACACCGTAACTCATGAGGAATACATGTAACTGTCTCAATCTCAATATATATATATATATATATATATATATATATATATTACATTATTCCACAATTTTTTCAACAAATCTTACGTACTACTCCTTACATTAATCGCATGATTATTCAATGGTTATCCCCATCTAGCTACACCATATCATGTTTCACGGTAGGGAATTACAGTTCTTTCGAAACGCACCCGCATGTGTTTCAAGCATTTGATGACGTGCAGAGATTTATTCGAATCGAAATTATTGAATGATTAATTAGTATTCAACATTTAATATGTAACTTGCTACATTTTCACGGCCTAAACTAATTTGGTTAACATGTTACGCGGTCCTCTCACGTGCATTAATTCAACCCACCAGTGGTATCAATCGAAAGATGTATAGCTTCCTTTCCACTTAAATGTTAGATGTCATTCTTCAGTCGACATAATAAAAGTAAAGAAAAAAAAAATGGGTGACTAATTCTTTTCCATATTTAACACTTGTTTTCACAAAAGAAACTTCTGGGCACTATTTGCGTAGTAGCCTAGCCCAGTTTTTGCGGCAAGATGTGAAGTAAATATTAAGAAAGAAAAAAGGAACTTCTGTGTGTGTATGTGTTTTTTTTTTTTTTTTTTTTTTGAGCATGTGATGGCAGTGAGAAGTATGTTTTAACTACAATATTTGCAATCGATTTAGCCAAATCATTAAGCCACAACATTTTTAACCATTAATTGAACAATTTTTATCTATTTTTTGAACAATGAGCCGTTGAGCATGAGGGTGCCGCCTTCTTCGGGTTCTTGTGACAAATTAATGATGAACTATCAAGCATAGAAAAATGTTTTCAATTCTAGAGGCATGTGGGATATGGGAATCAGTCTTGGTCCAATTACTTCGGGTTTCCAGTTATCCAAAACGGTTTAAAAAGTCAAAATGTGAACATTTCATTTTTTTTTTTTTTCCGCCAAACGTTCTAGAAACTTACCCTATTGCCTAACGCAGATTTTTGAACCACTATATGTAAAGCATTAATATATCCTGAATCATCCCTATGTTGCTTCCGATAAATTAAGAATTTTCACACCTTGTTGAAAGACCACTTTCTTCATCTACAATATTGTACAATTCAAACTTCAAAGTATGTCTTCTATTTAATCAACTTTTGGAAGAAATTAATATTTCATGACTTTTCAAACCCAACTACCATTATAGAAAGTTTCTGTAAATATAGATCATCATATATTTCAAGGTGTGAATGTGTTATTCCTATTATTTGTTCACACCTCATCTAACTTTATTTGATGGGTTAGTTGCAATAAACCCCCAATATGTGGGGTCTGTAGCACTTTGCCCCATAACCTATGAAAATATGCTAAATGTTCCGCAATCTATTAATTTCTGTGCGATTTACCCCCAGAGTCGTTGATCAAACATTCATTTTGGACACATTTCTAAGTTCTTGTCCGTCAGATTTGACACCAGGGGGTAAATTGCACAAAAATCTATAGGTGGTGGGGTATTTTGCACATTTTCATAGGTTAGGGGCAAAGTGCTACAAACCCCATAAATTGGAGGGTTTGCTGCAATTAGCCCTTATTTAATTAACATAACTCATCCTACTTTTCTCTCCAAGTCCAAAATCTAAACTACATATCTCTAAGTCATGTATAAGTTTTCACAATCTATTAGATACGTATTTCGCAATATTTTACATGCTTGAATTTAAAAATGAAAACAACGCAAGTAATTTTAAGAAAAAATTTCCAAATGAACCAACCACTAGAAGGAAGCAACGAGCTGTATTAATCCAGAATAGCTTGGATATTTTAATAGTGTCATGTCGCTGCATGCATCATTATTAAATTTATACCGATTCTTGTAATAAATGCAGAATAAAAATTTAGCTAATCACAGCTAAATCATTAATTGCCTAATTAATAAGTTAATATTCATTGATAATCTTACAAATTTTATTACGAATTATGTTTAAGAAATAGAGCCACAAATCCCTCGTTAGTCAAAGTAATATTATGCAATTGGAAGCGCGGCCGAGTCGTGGAGATTAATATAAAGAGAAAATCAGGTCAAAGGATGATTAATTAATGCAAGCACGTTATTGTTTTTAATATACGACGTCGTAGGAAGCAAGGAAGAAAAATTCAAATTCACACACAAGCGAAGGCTCTTTACTCACATGAATGACAACGAACAAATATTAATTTAAACCGGAGATTCTCCCTTCCCCAAGTCAAGTGGCCAATTAAGTCTTCTATTCTCTAACATATATATACTATGTTACATTTGAGTACCATATATCAATAACATTAATTTGCTGCTTCATTTAGTCGCCAAAAAAGTAATAAACATCTTTTTGCTTAGAAGAACTTCAACGCCTCCTCATACCTAAAAATGTGGATCTTCGGTTGCACAGGAGCTTCAGGATTCTCGGCTAACTCCACCGCCGAAAAAGTTACCAAGGGGATTGATGGCTCGGGCCTCACCGCCATCGTCACCGGTATAATACTTCTTCTTCTCAACATCCGTCGACTCTTGTTTCTGTGGATCGTGCATGAATTCGTTAGTCTTGAACATATAAATATTGTTCTTGGATTCTTGTTTGTTAGTTAGTACTATTTTGTGGCGTACCATAATTGTTCTTATGTTGTCTGCATGGTTGATTACTTGCAAATAAGTTAACACGTACTCATAAATACGTGCAAGAGAAGTATCAGATATTGATCATTTTGTTGCTTTATTTCTTGAAAAAAAAAAAATTCGTACTTTCTTGATCATCGAATTCCTAAAAAGAAGTTGGTTGACTAGATCAAGATGACACGCTTAATTTGAGATCTTTTTTTCTTGGCTTGCGGTTGACTGACTTATAGATAAAAGTTAAAAGAGTTAGGTAACTGAGCATAAATTGGAATTTTACAAATTAATAAAATATGATATAATATTTTTATTTATTTATCAAACTTAAGTCTTAGTGATCAAACAGTAAGGAATTCACAAATTCTCCTTACTGGTTGAGCCTTGACCTCCCTAATTGGTTTGTCTTGATTATTGATCTATATTCAGGCATGAATTATTGAGTTTATTCATTATTTTCGAGATCAATAAATAAAACTTAATTTTCCTACTAGTAGCCGGAGTATGGCGTAAAACTTAAAACTTAAAAGATCATAATTACACGGAAATATATAATTATATATTGCATTAAACTCTGTGTCTGTGTATTGGTGAAAGTATGGGATCATTGGATCAGTGTCCCCTTTTGACTTCAAGCTATGTCCTTGAATGGAGTGGCATATAAAATATTGTATCTGACAAACGCGATAGGTAGTTGTAACGGAAACTCACTGAAATGTTTTGGCTACTATGACTATACGTGACTCAAAAAACTCCATAAGAGTCTGCCTTTTCTAGTTCATCTCGTAACTTGTTTTATATATAATTAATCATATATTAATGAATAATGTTAAGACAAAAAAAACGAATAGAGATCAACTATTGTTAGTGGTTTCTTTATTTAGCTCGACTTAACAGTAACATGTTTGTGCATATGTATATATTGAATTGCAGGAGGCACAAGTGGGATTGGAACAGAGACGTGCCGAGTACTTGCCTTGCGCGGCGTTCATGTGATTATGGCAGTGCGAAATGTGAAAAGTGGTAAAAATGTGAAAGAAGAGATTACCAAAAAGATCCCTAATGCTAAAATTGACGTCATGGAACTCGATGTCAGTTCTTTCGCATCTGTTCGCAAATTTGCAGATGAATACATCGCCTCTGGTCTTCCATTGAACATCCTTGTGTAAGTTCATCTATACGTGCATGTCACCTCCTCCACTATTTTTTAAAGTAATTACTTCTTACTAAAAACTGACTTGGCTTTTTCTTGTTACAGTAACAATGCAGGGATCATGGCTCCTCCTTTCGAGCTAACAAAGGACAATATTGAGTCGCAATTCGCAACCAACCATCTTGGTTCGTATGTTGTGTTTGATTACCTGTTAACTACATATATATACGGTCTTTTAAGTGTTCTATTCTTCCTTGATATATGTTAGTAGAAAGATTTTCCGCTTCACAATTACCGCAACAACTATAAGCTCAATCTCATACTAACTAAAATCCTGCATTTGTGCAACCAAATAACAAATATCTCCACAATACTTCGTTTACTTGTAAAAGGGATGGGTAACATGTGATGTAAATTGAGGCTTCCATCTCACTTATGCATTTTTCAGTTTGTGGATCATATGCAGTCAAAATCAAACACTCTACTTATGGACCATCTTTTGGTAGTTTTCATAATGTATTCACTAGTAAAGCAGATAAAATATACAATTTGAGATTTGAAGTTTTACTACCTCCATTGATCAAAAGAAAATTTTCTTGACGAATCTACAAAAATATTATTGTTGCTTCATCCTCTGCTTCTACTTTTTATAACTGAATCATCCAATATTCTTCGGCCTACTGATACTTCCCCGTGTGCAGGTCCTTTTCTGTTGACAAATCTTTTGTTGGATACCATGATAAAAACTGCCCGCGAATGCCAGAGAGAAGGAAGGATTGTTAATGTGGCATCAGAACTCCATCAGTATTCCTACAAGGGAGGAATTGCTTTCGATAAAATTAATGACAGTGCAAGGTAAAGTTTTCGCTATGATTTTGAGCTCCAATGTAACATATAACACATAAATCATGTGATCCATGCAACTATATGTACATATATATATATATATATATATATATCCCTCGTTTATTCCATAGAATTTTCTAAAAGCCATATTTTTCTGCTTTTTGTGCTCTACAACAGTTACAATGGCTTATCCGCATATGGGCAGTCAAAGTTGGCCAACATTTTGCATTGTAACGAACTGACGAGGCGCTTCAAGGTTACTAATTAGATACTCAACTTTATATGATGTGGTTGTGTGTTCTCATATATAACTAACTGATGGTACATTTTGTGAATCTCTTGTACTACAGGAAGAAGGCATTCCAATTACTGCCAATTCACTACACCCTGGATTGATCGCAACCAAAATTATGCGGAGCCAAGGCTGGATTCAGGGTAAACCTCTCAACCGTTTTCACTTGTAGGACCATATGCGAAAGACTGTTATAACACAAACTAATTAGTATATTATGGCGAATTAACGATCTTAATACAAAATTCCGTATTCAATAAAGAAACCTGCGTATATAGTTTGCAGCAATGGCTGATGTCTGTTTATGTTTTGTTTTTACAGGTCTTTTTGACAATTGTGTTACTTACTTCCTTAAGACCATTGCACAGGTATGTTACACTTTTGATACATCCTTCCAATCTAACACTTCACATTGTAGGAAGAAGAGTTCGTCTAATATATTTATCGTTAATTTGTTGTAGGGAGCGGCCACGCAGTGCTACATAGCTCTGAATCCACAGGTCGAGGGAATAAGTGGACAGTATTTTGTGGACAGCAATATTGGTAAAGCAAGTGCCTTAGCCAGAGATGCAGATTTGGCGAAGAAACTCTGGGATGTTAGCGTGAAAATGACAGAATCCAATTAGTTTTCGTCCTACTTTCTTTGGTTTTATCGTTCGAATGCAGTCGTAACATATTGTACTTGTGCAACAATTTCTCTTTTGTCCCGTCAAAACGTAATTTTTTCTTTTTTTCTTTTCTTTTCATGTTGTTGTTGTTTACAGTTGCTGTTGTTGTGAGATGTTGTAAAAACTATTGTGTGGAGATATTTTTTACAGTGACGTTATTAAAGGTTCTGCGTTTTTTCCTATGTTTAAATTTATTCAAGTTAATCCATATCATGTGTAAGAAATGATGCATTCATTCTTTGGTTTCATTACTCTTCTACAATGCAAACAATTTAGGAATAGTCATTCTTAGATTGATTGGCTTCTCATCTAGCTCCAAACAAATGGTTTACTCGATAAGAGCATATTTAAAAATTAAATGACAAGAGTTCCCCATATCTTTAAACATAATGGAACGATTCATTTTATTTGAACCAGAGTCCAGAGGCAACATTTCTTCAAACTAGTGCAGAAATCCACACCCTACTTCGAGAATTGAAACCCTGGCTGCAGGGCGAGCCAGGAATTTAGTTTAAGGGACGAAATCACGTGATTTTATTTTTTCATAGACATACATGTTCTATTAACTATTTGCACTTCATTTTAAATATAGAACGTGAAAATATAACTACCTTGAGAACTAGATACTTAATAGGGTTAATTGAAGCAAACCCCCCAATCTATGGGGTTTGTTGCACTTTGACCCCTAACCTGTGAAAATGTGTGAAATGCCCCCTAACCTATTGATTTTTGTCCAATTTACCCCTGAGTCGTTGATTGATATCAACTGTTCATTTTGTCCAAAAAAATTTCTGTCAGATTTGCCATCGGGAGCAAATTGCACAAAACTCAATAGATTAGGGGGCATTTTGCACAATTTTATAGGTTAGGGGGCAAAGTACTACAAACTCCATAGATTGGGGGGTTTGCTGCAATTGGCACTAGTTAATATAACATAATTATAGAAGTAGCTCTATAGTAACACAAATTATAGATAAAATTTGCAAAAGTATTAATATAAAACTAAATAATTATATACAAAAAATATGCTATATATGAAAGTAGAGATATCATATATAATACTAGAAGTTTTCTAAATTTATTTTCACTTGAACATCTTTATTTTTGTTTTGCATACTTAGGGAGAATTTAAATTATGACTAAATTAATAAGAAATTCTCCATAATTTTTTTCTTAATTTGTATTATTAATACAATGTCTAAGAAAATATCTATAATTAGTATATAAATTTGTCTCCATAATTTATTTTTATTAAAGAATACACATTTTGTCGTAAAGATGTCTAAGAAAAAGTAAAAATTATCCTAAAATAAAAATATATTTTTGCATTTTATATTAGCTAGATAATTGCCCTCATTTTATTTACTACATGAAAAGAGTTAAGAAAAAGTTCAATTAAATTTCAAAAAGTAGTTTAAAAAAATTACAAATAAATTGTTATGAAATTTAGGAATTGAGTAAATTCAGGAAATGACAAAGTATGAGGTACTAATCAAATTTAAACTTATTATTCTTAATAATAGTTAATCAAATTTAAACCTATTATACATAATAATATGTACTACATAATATATTTATATAACATTTAATGTGTAATTTATACTGTATAGGCACATACAGCTGGTGAGGTACATAATATAATATTAGTATATAATACAACATATAATATGATGTAATACAATATAATAATATATTATATAGTTAACATAATATGTGTATATGTAATACATATTTACATACTATATATGCAGGGGGGGGGGATATGCCCCTTGCTCCGCCCCTGCTTGTCGGGGGACAGCGCAGAATTTGAAATGGAATAGGCAAAGTTTAAAACGTCATCCATACTTTACAGTGTTAATAATTTGTACACTTTTAAATATCATTTTAAAAGAAAAAGTATACCTGATAGTGAAAGTGACACTACAACAAACATATCAATAGAAACTAAAATAACGGGAATGATTAAATCACTTGATTGATACAGGATAGAATTTGTATATATATATATATATATATATATATATATATATATATAGGTACATACTACATAGTAATTTGTTGTTAACATAAAAATAAACTTTTAGCTATATAGGGAGATAAATATGTTCCTAGAAATGGGAACTACGAAATTTGTTCATATTTTTACTAAATTAAAGAGGAAATGGAATAAGAAAAGTGAGATATGGGAACTAATTATATTAATCCCACATGTAGGAAGAAATAAATAAATCAGTTCACAATCATATTACTTTATGAGAACAAACTCACTTAATTGTAGACATTGTAAAAAACTTATGGTAGTCATTTTCTCAATTATTAAAAAATAATTTATTATTTGTTATAGACATTACTAACTAGTTTCTCTACATCGCCCAAAATTTATGAAAGAATCACTTCGACTAGATCCTCATCCATGTCAATCCTCAGTGGATTCATCCAATACTGGTAAAGAGAAGCGACCAAAAAGAAGAGGAGTAGTGGGCAAACAAACATAAATAAGGGACGGGACCTACCCCGTTGAAAAATTACTATTCATTTTTCATGAAACATGAATTGAAAGAGGTGTAGAGATGTGGTAAATAAAGACTACTCGCGTTTTCTTCGTCGTGGGATGTTGTACCTTGAGACATCGTTGTTCAAAGAGGCTCGAAGTAGATAGTCAAGAAAATTGAGTTTAACGCCAAGAGGTCAAACTTCTTCCGATTTCTGGAAATTCTTCGTTGAGGTCCTTTTATTTTTCTGTTGTTCATTTTGATTCTTGTAATCTGTTTAAGTGTTTATAATTTATCTAGTTTTTGTTGCCTGTAACTTGTTATGTTTCTGTTTAGGAAATGAGCATTCTGAAAACTCTGTTTAGTGTACCACTATTGAGAATTCTTATATGTAAACACTTATACTAACAATCTTAAACTCGACTTTTAAGTTCATGCTTACATTCTACTTAGACTGATTCCAAAATTATTTGTACAAGTGTTTAAATCTGTATATGTATCTTGTTGAGAACCTGTTGCTGCAAGTGTTATAGCTACTGTTACTCCATTACATACTATGAGAAATTTTGGAGTCTTCTGTGCAAAGTTGCTATTCATGTTCTATATTTAGAAATATGTTCAGTTCATGCTGTAAAGATTTTTCAAATGTTCCTAAAAAGTTTCAAGGTTGCTGTTACTGCTTAAAATTTTCACCAAACTTTACAATAGTTTCTGCATATCTTCATATTGTCTGATCTAATAGCTAATGTACATGTATATATATAATTTCTAGAAATTTTGGAGGTTTTGTTAAAAGACTTAAAAGTCTCTGTTCATGTTTTAGAGTATGATCATTTTATATAAGGTGCAAAAGTTGTTTCTTTTTACGAAATTTTTTCTGCTCAGATTATTAAGGTTTTTGAAGCTATTGTGATTTATTTAAAGTTATTCTAAGAACTTTAGTGTTATGTTATAGAAGCTTAAGAATTCTTTAGTCTGATCAAGTTTTAAAAGAAAATTGTTTCAAAAATTTCAAAGCATTTATTATCTGCTCAATATAAGACTTGAACCTGTGACCCCCCTGCTCTATTCCTATAATCTACGCATTTGGTCTACGTGTATTGCGAGGTTCTACTGTGTACTATAACCACTTTAGTCGTGTTGTTGCAGTTTGTTCCTTTCGGCTTATATGCATGTTACTTTGTGATGGCATTCTCACATGTTAAAATCATGGATCAAAGTTTCGTTTGGTTCACTTTCGAGTAGTTCCAAATTAGAAACTTTTGTGAAACGCTTTGGAAACATTTCGAGGATGTTTCAAAAGTATCCAAAAAGAAAAATTTAAAGCTCAAGCTGGAAAAAAAAAAACTGCTTATTATTTTGCAAATTGAGACTCGAACACTTATATACCAAGGGCTAAAAGATTGCTCTTGACTTATCTATTTTATAGAATGGCTATATTGTTGTTCCTGGATATATATTCAGCTGATCTTTTACATGAGAAAAAGGTTTCTGTATGTGGTCTTGTGTCAGAGAATATACATCAACAAGATAAGACAATTCCTTCATTAAGGGGATTCGGATAGCTGTAAATTGCAGGAGCTGTTGCAACAATTGGAACGAATCTGACCTATGATGTGCCTATATATAGGAGTCCTACTCTTCATTGTCATTTAACGTTTGAGTAAATTACTTTGTATTATGTGAGGAAAGGTTCATAGTTTAGTTTAATGAGTGAAAGGTTTAGTCTTTATTTCATTTAGTGATTCATATTTAGTTAAAAAGTGCCTCGGTTCCAAAGTCAAGTTGAGACTTTGTAAGGACAGTCCAGCAAGATCGAGAGGAGTTCAAACGAGGCAGAATATCATCTATCAGATGGAGTAGAAGAACTAAAGGTGTGACTACATGAGTTTAACCATAGAAGGGAGTTCAGAGTGTTAATGTAACATCTTGTAGGTGCAATTTACTTTAGTACAATGAAAGGACTATGAAGTTTTGGGCGAAAGCCTCGTGGAGTATATTCACTTTATTTATATTTCTTAATTTATTTTAAATGTCTTACAACAAAACAAATGGCAACAACAATATGGGTTCTCATGTGTGAGAACCAGTGTTTTAAGAACCGGATCGGTCACTGAACCGGTAGTCTCACTGGTTACAGGTTTTACTGGTCGAACCGGTCTAACCAGTGGTTCAACCGCTTGCTATTTATTTAATTATTTCTATATTCTCAAACTATTTATAGTTTCACATTAAAAAATATTTATGTCGTTACAATTCACAATAACTTAAATATATGTCATACTTAAATTTGGAAAATTGCGAAATAAAAATATAACATATAAGTATATAACATTTTTAAATTGAGATAAATACAAAAACTACCTTATGTCCAATTTGCAAAAACCCTCTATGTATTATCTTAGTTAGCAAAAGAATCTTGAGTTATTACTTTATTTAAAACTCTATTTTAAACTATTATATATATTATTGAATCTATTTATTTTTTTCAAACTTAAGTATGTTTTCTAAAAAACTCTAAAAATATTTGAAATCTCATGGACTTTATATCCAGATTCAATGTACCAAATGCTTTGAATCTTAAAATCTTAAAATATCTTTTCTAGTTTATTCTCAAACCTTCTTCCTCTCCCAAAATCTCTCCTGCACACACGTCTTCTTCCTCTCCCAAAATCTCTCCATTCTTTCTTGCCATTTTCGCCTCTATTTGCTCAGTCCAATTCAATGGCTTTTCTAAATTTGTCATCTTCCAACATAATACAAACAGTTGGATTAGGTTTTCTCACTCTGAATCTCGAACCCAATCAAGTTTGGTGAGTTCAATCTTTGATTTTTCACTTGTTGAATTGAGGAGTGAGGAGGAGAAGGATGCACAACGTGGCCAGAACTTCAAATTTAGGGCTAGTTTTGGTTTTTTTTTTTTTTTTTTTTTTTTTTTTTTTTTTGTTTTAAAAAAGGTAATGGGTAAAACTGGTTCTCGGTTTTGCACCGGTTTTTATCGGTCCATACCGGTTCATGGACTTACTGGTTCTACACACCCAACCGGACCAGAGAAGGATCCGGACACCGGTCGAACTTGTCCGACCGACCGGTCTGGTCCGATTTTAAAAACACCGGTGAGAACTGATTATTTTCTACTTATATGTCACAAGTTGTTTTCTTCCTATTTGTGGGAACATATTGATTTATTCCTATTTACAAGCAAAATTTTACTTCCAATTCATGGATAATTTCACATATGTTCCCATAATCCCATTGGCCTTACAATTTATAGCAGCAAGACCAATATAAGGCATTCTTGAGAACAAATGTCTCGCCATGTTGCTCTATAGCAATTGATTTTATACCTATGAAGAGAGACGTTTTTATTGCCCTTGTTATGTTTTATCGTAGTGTGAGTGTGTGACTCGAATATCTTCATATCCTAATAACCCACCATGAAATAGTTCAATAAAAACGTCATTCCACTTATACATGATGCGAAAATTATAAATATGAAGTGTTTGATATACTGTGCAACAACATAAACACATATGTTAACATTAATATAAAAAGATTGGGAATTTCTCAAAATTGGTGCCCGAACTTGGAAAAATTATTTAGTGCAGCCGCTGCATGATGACGTGGTACAGCATGTGGTGGAGATTTAAAATAATTCCTAAATTATAGGGCATTAACTTCTCTACACTTAATCCCAACCATGCATTTACACTAATAACCGAGTTGCTGCACCACCTCATCATACAGCCGCTGCACTTAATAATCTCTCACGAACTTGTTCGAGCATCATCATAGTCCTATATTGAACATAAAATCAATTGTAGAACCTTATTTAACCCCGTCCCATCCAATTTTAGTCTCTAGGCAACAAAATCAGCTGGAGAAGATTAAATTGTAACTTTTAGTTTTTATTTTTCAATTCCGGTCACACGTGAGAGTCGGCGTGTCCAAACGCTCGGTGGCAAAGTAGCGGTTTAGAATTTTTTGTTTTTTTATTTTTTTGCAACTTTAATCATTTTCTTACCCCCATTTTACCTTCCGATCAAGAAAAATCAAGAAATGTTGATTCTGGTGGAACCTTAACCATAATTCTATCACTCGAATTCCCTTTCATCCTGATTTTTTTACTGCTTTCTTGACTTGATGTTTTCTTGGTATAATTTCTCATTTCTTATCCAATGGATATCTCTACCCCCTCATGTACAAGCTAGCACTATCAACTATGTCTTCTTTCTCGTCAAATAAGTCATTCTTCAAGTGTCATTCGGTAACACCGTCTGCTATATGCAGACAACGATGAAGCTGAACTCTAGGAGATAGTTGTGCAAATGCATCAACTTAGAGCTTTAGGTATGAGATCAGTATCAAATTAATTTACACTAATTCAAAGTGATTTATCTTAATATTTTTTATTTAACCTAACTTGCAATAATAAAATTGTAATTTAGATGAACTTTGATTATTTTTATTCTATGAATTGTAATTTAGGTTAAGTGTTAAATATTTAGACTAAAGTTATATCAGTTTAATTTTGATTATCTTTGTTTTATGAATTGTAATTTAGGTTCAGATGCTAACTCTTTAGAGTAATCTAGATTTTGTTTTGGTAATTTAGTTTAGATTAGTTTTTTGTGGCGGCAAATAGTCCAATGTGAGTCTAAGAAGAGGAGGGTCTAATCGGCGGAATAATGCTAATCAGAGGGATTCTATTTCTTTTGTTTATATTATTATGATGTATTTGATTTTTGAACCTCATTATTATATTATTGTTTGCATAATTGGTTAAATTTGGCGCTGTTTAGTCTTTAGAAAGTCATTAGAGATGAATTTATTGTTGAGAACTGAATAAAGAATAATCACATCACAAACTCAAGATCGTCATTCTCATTAGAGCTATAATGATCCAAATTGTCAAATCTTGTGGAAGTGGATTTTATAAAAAGATTTGGGTCGAGTCATTTGATGATCCTAATTATTCACATATAACCCCAGGAATTTCACGATCATGATCAACACAATATGCTCGTACATATTTTAATTAAAATATTTAGTGATTAATAAACATATTTATTTAATCTAATGAATGGAATTACACTTTTAGCAGACTCGCGCACTTGCGATTAAACACATTGTAAACATGACACAACCCATTGCCATGGTTTTCTTCGGTGAATTTATTTCTCTGAACTCCTACCTCTGTTACCACAAATTTATCCATTAATCTCTATTAAAGTGAAATAGGCACCTATTTTTAGACATTTCGACAAAGCTACAACTGGCTAAACATAAACAGGACAACATTCAAAGTCCTGTCCAATCATACACCGCACAAGGGTTTGCTGAAAGACGTCACAGTGACATTGTTAAACCTAGTCCTAGTCTTCTCTATCTACTACCGTTTTCCCCATAAATTGTATGCCTACATTGTAACAGCCCCAAAATTCAAGCCTATACTAAACAACACAAGAACAAATAAACTTTTAAAACAATAAATAATTGACATGATATCTAAGAGTCAAACTAACAAATACAGAAGAATCTCACATACATTACTCTAATCTATCACCAAATTGTGTTAACTCTATCATTTCAATCTAGACTTTCCCACACACCATATTTCATGAGGTCCTGTCGTGAAAGTCATGTAAATCTGAAAGGAAGGAAGATATAAAACTATGAGATAAAAATCTCAGTGAGTGTCCATGAGTGTGTGCAGATCGTGCTTTTATTGATAAAACCATTATTTTGAAAGGATTTGGAACAGGAAAGCAAGAAATAACATGCAATCATATTAATTCTTAAAAGATCCAGGTATTTTAACTTAAAATAACTTATACTGAAACATTAGTCACTTATGATGATGAGGGTCCCCATTTATTTGTTGATGCAGACCACCCTTACAACCCTTTCCAAAATCATTGCCTTATTGCCCCGTGTAAGGAGCTACCTTACAATCAGACAGAAGCACATGCCATGGTTCATGTGTAAAACCTACGACCCAACAAAGACCACAACGACCTCCCGTTATGTTTAAGAGGGAATGGCCATGGGGGCATGAGGCTCAACCGGCGAGCCCTCTGCTGCTCGGTCTTACCCCAAGCACACCCAAGCCAAAGTTGGATCCAACTAACTGAACAGAACGGAACAGAACATACGGGAATAGTATTCATCATAAGTGAAGCAAATATTTTTCAGAAACTTTAACGTGTCACGTGCTTTAATAAAACAGTTGAGTAACTAATACATACATATTACAATTGTACATAGATATACATGCATCCTTCCAGTTTTTCAAAAATATGTATAGGTTTGTGAACACTCACCTGAATCCCAGTTACAAGGATGACAGGATACTAAGGTCAAGCCGATCTACCTATTGGTCAAGCAAAATATTAACTTCAAAACATTCAATCAAATCCTAACCTAAACAAATCAGGATTCAGGCAATGATTACTAATCCAACTTAAAATATAGCTCCCTGATCACCATTTATTACAATAAATACTATAATGCTAGCACTGATTTATAACAGACGATTATTTTACAAAAGAACTCATATTATGATGATATAATTTTACTAGAAAGAAGTTGAACTTGTGATACATTAACCACTGATATTAGTTTGATTTCCACGGTCCATAGAAATTTTATTATAACTCTTCCATAGCTTTAATGTTCTAACTGTATGTGCAAAAATCCCAAATTCTAATATAATATAGGGATAAAAGCGTTAAACCCCCTATACTATGCCCTCGATTGCACTTTGCCCCCTATCCTTTTATTTTTGGCAGCTTGCCCCTCAAACTATGAATAAATAAGCACTTTGCCCCCTGGGTCCAAATCGGCAAAAAAAGTTGACACGTGCTCAAATCCAATTGGTGAATAATCGACTTAGGGGGCAAAATACTTATTTATCCATAGTACATGGGGCAAGTTGTCAAAAATAAAAGGATAGGGGGCAAAGTGCAACATGGGGTGAAGTATAGGGGGTTTAATGACATTCAATATTTTATATTCAAGTGGACTTCTTATGCATTAACCCTACAATTAATACCATTTCACATGATTATATATATTTATATATAATATATACAATATCAAGTTAATGAATAGATATTATGCACATCGTCATTCCTATTTCATAATTAACGTGTCTTTTCTTATACTTGTAAAATCCACTTTGTAATAAAATAATGCAATCATATGTTGATCTATTCCTCACTCATCCCAAGGCCCTTCTCCAATGAAATAAACATTAACAATTATTTATTACTTTAATATGCATGTGAAAAATCAAGAAATAACACACTGAATATGAAAGAACACATGAACTATTATAAGGTTCGTGCATGTTTTGAGTTTTGATCAAAATAAAATAGTCTATCATGTATTAATGCAATCGTGAGCCCCACCTATAGAATAGAAAAAGATTAATTTCTAATTCTCTTTAATGTAGTAATCGGTGAAAGATCTTCTCACAAATATATAAAGGGATAAAAGCATTAAACCCCCTATACTATAAACTCTGTTGCACTTTGCCCCCTGTTCTTTTATTTTTTGCGACTTGCCCCCTGTACTATTGATAAATAAGCACTTTGCCCCCTGAGTCCAAATCCAACGACAAAAAATATTGGCACGTATTCAAATTCAATGGTGAAAAAGTGACTCAGGGGGCAAAGTGCTTATTTATCCATAGTACAGGGGGCAAGTCGCAAAAAATAAAAGAACAGGGGGCAAAGTGCAACAGAGGGTATAGTATAGAGGGTTTAATGCTTTTATCCCATATATAAAATATAATTTCCTTCCCAAAGGCATGTTAACTTCCAAATTTTGAGATTCTATAAAAGAGCAACACCTTTTCTTAAGCAATGATTCAACATGTATCAAAAGTAAATTAATAACCTATAGAAAGAAAAGATTTTTACTTGTTGGAGCGGCACCGTATGTTTAAAGAAGGAAGACGGAAAATGATTAGTTTATTAGGCGTCGAGGGTTTAAACTTTTAAAGAAAAGAAAGAAAGCTGATTCGTATGATGAGAGAAAGAAAAAGAAAACCCTAATCCCTAATTTGTGTTTTAATTAATACTTAATAATAGTGTTTAAGTGTATAAGTTATATGGGCTTTATCTGGTGGCCACTTAAAATTCAAAAGAGGCATTTAGATAACTACAAGCTTAAAGTAATTTATCTATAATTCCTTATATATAAATACAAGAATACAATCATAGGAAAAAAATATATAATTCTAACACCACCAGGATTTTAATCATTCAAAAAGTCATAAACAAAGTAGGATTCTAATACAAATAAAACAAAAGTATCACAAGGTGTTCTAGAAAAGTAGTATCCTAATAAGACATAGCCAAAATTTAAACTACATTATAGTTTATGATTAATCAAATCGATTTTCTCTAATGAATAAGAAGAAGAGAAAGAAATATAAGCGAAAAATTGGGGTTTTACATACACTCTTCCTATGAACGTCTCTCCTCCTCCTCTCTCCATTTATACTAGTCTTCTTGTCTTTGAATATTTGTGTTATTCCCAAGATTCACCCATACACCACTCACAAACTACAAGATTGTTATATCAGTGTGCCTTCCTCGGCTATTCTGCCACCAAACTGTTTTTCACGTTACCTTTATTGGAGAAAAAAAAGAAAAAGTTACCTTCGCCTCTTGTACCAAGTTTGCTGCCACAAAATCAACGGACCCACAACTCCAATACCCTGGTCTGCCCCTCTCATCATTCCTTTTAGCCTCATACCCAAGCCCTTCTATCATACATCAATAATCTAACACGTCCTGGCTCAATCTATCTCTCCGCACGACCCTACACTATCATCAACCTAACCAACGCCCCTTGCCTCTAAATCTTTACCCCCTAGTTCTCTGATCCACCAGCCGAGTATAGACCTCTCCTTGGTACCCCCAAGTCTTTTTCTCGTTCACTTGCTCGATATCCACCTCGCATGGTTACCTATTCCCAACACCATAACTAATCATCAAACTCAATCTTCACACCCAAGTTTCATCCTACCACATACACAAACCCATCATCAAACTCAATCTTCATGCCCAAGTCTCATCCTTCATCAATAGTAACATATCACCCTTATGTAAGCACTTACCAGTCCTCCATAGCGTGAGATGATGAAAACTAAATTTAATGCTCTTGTGTGCAATAAGATATAGGACTTAGTGTGTCATTCTTATGTTGATAATCTTCTTGGTTTTAAATGGATTTCCACGATCAAGTGGCACGAAGATGGCTCAATTGAAAAGTATAAAATAAGGTTGGTAGATAAACTTCATTAGCATTCACGAGTCAAATATACTGAATCTTTTAGTCTCGTCCTCAAGCATACTTCAATATGGGTTATTCCATCTCTTGCTGTTAGTTCTAAGTGTCCAATTGATCAACTCTATGTCAACAATGTTTTCTTTTAGGTTGTTTATATGACATTGTATATATGATTCAACTGCAGGCTTTGTTGATAAAGATAACCCTGATCAAGTTTGTCTTCTATGGAAGACACTGTATAGCCTTAAACAGGAAGTTGTGCATGATACCATGAGATATACACTTACCTTCTATCTCTTGGGTTTTACAACTCTAACACTTACATGTCTCATTCATCTAGCCAGTTGGTGATAGTCGCATATATATTCCGATTGATAACATTATCATTATTGGTGATTCTTCTTTCAGATCACTCGCTTATTACTATGTTTTGATCAGTGCTTCAGTGTGAAGGATCTCGACCCTCCTTCAACTTTTACTGCCATTGAACTTGTTTGTCACGTGACAAGTTTGTCTTTATCCCAAGGTGGTACACCATGGATATGCTTGCGTGGACTAAGATACTCGATGGCAAGCCAGTCTAACCACTAATTTCTTCATCCATCTCTCTTAGCCTTCTTTTGAGAGCTAAGCTGATCAACCCAGAGAATATTGAACAGTCATTGGCAACCTTCAGTATCTCAGTCTTACCCATCTCGATATTGCTTACATTACCAATAAACTTTTTCTATTTATGCATCAACCCGCCATTGAGCAATCATAACCAAACGGGTTCCTCAGTAATGATACTAGTCTTTTTTCTCCAGTGTCGGTCTTTGTCAACCCCGTATGATTTCACTGAAGTGGATTGGACAGAGAATATAGATTAAAACACCTCGTTTCATAAATTTATCATATTTCTTGGTTTCTACCCATTATCTTGGAACTCAAAGAAGCAACCGTGATAGCTCACTCTTCTATGAAGACGAAATCCTGCGCGACGGCAACCACCACAGTTGAACTCTGCTGGGTTCGTTCTCTACCTCTTGAACCTACTCTCCCATGTAAGATTAATTTTTGTTAATCTCCACAATTTGACCCATATAATTAGAAATAAAGTCTTGCCATTTAAGTGTCTAAAACATGGCTTAGTGGTGTCATGAAGAGATGTTATTTAAGAGTCATGATCATGGGTTAGTGGTGTCTTGAAGAGGTCATTAATTTGAGATCATGGCATAGTGATGCCATGAAGAGGTAAGAACATGTGTAATTAGTATTAGTTAGTAAGGTAAGAAGTAAAGAGCTTCTTGAATGCACATCTTGATGGAACATGTATATATATGTATGCTTTGAAGTTGGTCCTCTCTCATCCCATGATAGTTAGTACTCCACCATCACATAAAATACTATAGAATAAGGGGCAAGAGGGAGAAATCAACTTCTTCATCAAATCACTTATATGGAGAACATGAATCAATGTACGCCTTATTTTGTGATTGTGAAAATCATGAAGTTCTAAGATTCTATATATGTCTATGCGAAATTCATTTGCATAAATGTTGTGGAATTTCTTACATGTGGTATGAGAGCACATGGTTTATGAACTCATGATTTTTCAATTATTTTGTATACTCGAATTATGTTTTTTGATGTGCTAATTTATGTAAGATTGCATGTATATGATACTTAGAGATTTTCTATTCTCCTATTATGTTACTCTTAATTATTTAGGATTCATGATGAAAAGTTATATGCATGAAATTATGTTTATAGATTCCGCTGGCAAAAGTTTTATTTGGAGAATTATTATTTTTTATACATCAAAATCCATGATTAAGATTATTGTGGAACTTATCTCTTCCTTCAAGAAAAAACTAAATTAAAGTTCATTCCATTAAGATATGCTAGTCACCAAAGTGGCTAAACAATTACGAGGATTGAATTTTTCTTTAGTTATATAGTCATTTATTCATAATCATGAGATGCTTGAAATGAATTTGTTTAAATTTAGGAATAATTTGACATTTCTTAATCATAAAATTATAATTATAGCCCAAAACTTGATCAACTAATTTATAATTAAGAACATTAAAGTGGTTAATTTTATATGCTTAGCTTTATATGTTTAGTATATCCAAAGATTGCAAGCATGTTTAGTTTGGCATATAAAACTACCCATAAAAGTTAAATTAAAAAATAAGCATCAATTATGTTGTATGTTAGAATATTTTCCAAAGGAAAATTTTAATGTATATAAGTGTTTATTTGATATATGTGTTTGTATCTGTATTATGAATTTTATTAAATATGAGCATGTTATAATTTTGCAGCAACTATTCTTGTTTCGTTACACTTGCAAGCTGTGTCAATATCAATGTTTAAACGGGCTCAATTATTCTGAATGGTGTGAGCAGATCCAATTTCACTTAGGTGTTTTGGATCTTGATTTGGCTCTGCATATTGAAAAGCCCGCTACTATAACTGATACAAGCAGTGATAAAGATAGGTCTCTCCATAAAGCTTGAGAAAGATCAAACAGACTTAGCATAATGTTTATGCGAATGACAGTGGCGAGAAACATTAAGTCAACACTTCCTGCAACTCAAAGTGCTAAGAAATTCATGAAACTTGTGAAAGAACGTTCCCAGACGGCTGACAAGTCACTGGCTGAAACATTAGTCGGTACCTTAACCACCATGAAGTTTGATGGTTCTCGTACTATGCGTGAGCATATTATTGAAATGACAAATACTACAGCAAGACTAAAGTTGATGGTTCTCTCATTCCATTCATTTCATGAAGCATCAAGGAGCTGAAAAGAAAGGCGGAAAGAAGAAGGGAAAGAGCAAGGAAGAACCATTAAAGGTTAATAAAGAAAATGCCCACAGCCAAATGAAGGAACATAAAGATAGATGCCGCTTTTGTAAGAAAGTTGGACACTAGTAAAAGGATTTTCCGAAACGCAAGGCATAGTTCGAGAAGAAAGGTAAGCATAGTTCTTAAGTACGTTTCGAATCTAATTTAACTGAAGTTCCTTATAATACTTGGTGGATTGATTCCAGTTGTACGACTCATGTTACTAATACGATGGAGATTCATTACGACCCAAATCATAAGCCAAAATGAAAAGTTCGTCTTTATGGGTAATCGAGTCAAAGCCCCAGTTGAAGCCATTGGAACCTACCGTTTGATTCTTGATACTGGCCATCATTTAGATTTGTTTCAAACTTTTTATGTTCCTTCGATTTCTAGAAATTTAATTTCCCTGTCGAAACTCAATTGTTCTGGGTACTCTTTTAATGTTAAGAATGGATGTGCCAGATTATTTAAAAACGATCTCTTTATAGGTTCTGGAGTTCTTTGTGATGGATTATATAAATTAAATCTTGATCGCATTCTTGCTGAAACCTTTTTAAACTTGCATCGCGTTGGTGCGAAACGTGAATTGGTAATGATGATATTTCACAATAGTTCAGGGTTATTCTTGTAATTTCACATTGGTAGTTAGTTAAGTTAATTGTCAGTTGTTCTAGTTAGTTAGACAATTTAGTTTTTGTTTTTGTATAACATCCTGTATATAAATAACAACTCGTGTAAGTGATTTAGATGATGATTTGATGAATACAATTTGATGAGTATTTTACATTTTCTCTGATCTCAAATATTAACATGGTATCAATCGCAGTTGCAATCCTCAATTCCGTGACTTAATTTTGTTGATTTCGTTTGTGATTGGCTGTAATCACACTTGTTCTTCCATTTAATCGGTCTCTGCTTAGTTGTGGCATAAAAGATGGGTCATATATCCAAAGAAAGGTTAATGAAATTGATAAAGAATGAATTCCGTCATGTCTTGGATTTTAGCGATCTCGGAACTTGTGTGAGTTGTATTAAAGGAAAATTTACAAAACACACAAAGAAAGAAGCCACAAGAAGCTCACAGCTTCTTGAGATTATACACATTGATACATGGACCTTTTGATGTTCCATCTTTTGGTGGAGAAAAATATTTTATCTATTTTATTGATGATTTTTCACGTTATGGATATATCTATTTATTGCATTAAAAATCTCAGTCAATTGATGCCTTAGATGTGTTTGTTAATGAGGTAGAAAGGCAATTAGACAAAAATGTGAAAATTATTAGATCAAATAGAGGTGGTGAATATTATGGAAGGTATAATGAAAGTGGACAATGTCCAGTTCCATTTGCTAAATTTCTTGAAAATCATGGCATTTGTGCTCAATACACAATGCCGGGCACACCACAACAAAATGGGGTTGCAGAAAGGCGTAATCGTACTTTAATGGATATGGTTAGGAGTATGATGAGTAATTCATCTTTACCCTTATCTTTGTAGATGCATGCTTTAAAAATCGCCATGTACATATTGAACAGGGCTCCTAGTAAGTCAGTTCCAAAAACTCTCTTTGAGTTATGGACTAGAAGGAAACTCAGTTTAAGGCACCTGCATGTTTGGAGTTGTCCGGCGGAGATTAGAGTTTATAATCCACATGAAAAGAAACTGGACTCAAGAATAACCAGCGGTTATTTCATTGGTTATCCAGAAAAGTCAAAGGGGTATAGATTTTACTGTCATAACAATACCACTGGAATTGTTGAATCTAGAAATGCTAAGTTCATTGAAAATGGTGAAATCAGTGGGAGTATAAAACCACATGGAGTGGTAATTCAAGAAGTTAGGATAAATGTACCTTTACCTAATACTTCTTCTCAAGTTGTTGGCTAGACCACCTAATGTGCAAGAACAACAAATTAATGGTGAGACACTCCATAACGAAGAAATTCACCATGAACAATTAAATGAACCGAATGGAATAGCATAAGAAGATCTCAAAGACAAAAGAAACCTGCTATTTCTAATGATTATATGGTTTATTTACATTGAGTCAGAATTTGACTTAGGAATTGATGAAGATCCAGATTTATTTCCATAAGCCATTGAAAATAAAAATTCTGCTAAATGGTTTGATTCCATGAAAGGTGAGTTGAAATCCATGGAGCAAAAATAAGTTTGGGATTTGGTCGAATTGCCTAAAGGATGTAAAACAGTCGGATGCAAATAGGTCTTTAAGACCAAAAGCGACTCTAATAGCAATATTCAACGTCTTAAAGCCAGACTTTTTGCTAAAGGATACACTCAAAAGGATGGCATTGACTATAATGAGACTTTCTCTCCCGTTTCAAGAAAAGACTCCTTTAGAATTATTATGACTTTTGTAACTCATTATGATTTAGAGTTACATCAAATGGATGTGAAAACCGCCTTTCTAAATAGAAATTTAGATGAAGAAGTTTATATGGAACAAACTCATGGTTTTTCAATTAAAGGAAAAGAACATATGGTGTGTAAATTTAAGAAATCAATATATGGACTTAAGCAAGTTTCTCGTCAATGGTACTTAAAGTTCAATGATACCATAACAACCTTTGGTTTTAAGGAAAACACCGTTGATAGGTGTATATACCTAAAGGTCAGTGGGAGAAAGTTTATTATTTTTATTCTATATGTTGATGATATCTTGCTTGCAACTAATAATCTTAGTTTACTTTATGAAACCAAACAATTTCTCTCTCTGAACTTTGAAATGAAAGATATGGGCAAAATATCCTATGTGATTGGAATAGAAATATTCCGTGATAGATCACAAGGACTTTTAGGATTGTCACAGAAAATATATATTAATAAAGTTTTTGAGATATTTAACATGAGAAATTGCTCATCAAGTTTTGTTCCAATTCAAAAGGGAGACAAATTTAGTCTCAATCAATGTCCGAAAAATGAATGGGAACATAAAGAAATGGAGAGAATTCCTTATGAATCAATTGTTTGAAGTTTGATGTATGCTCAAACGTGTACTAGGCCAGACATCGGTTTTGCTGTTGGCATGTTAGGAAGGTACCAATGCAACCTAGGTTTAGATCATCGGAAGGCTGCAAAGAAAGTATTAAGATACTGACAAGGAACAAAAGATTACATGCTTACTTATAGAAGATCTAATCACCTTGAGGTGGTTGGATATTCAGATTCACGAAGAAAGATAAAGTGACAGGTAGATAAAACGAAACGGATCGCGATTCCTATCAACCAATTTGTTGAGTGTAAACTAATAATACGAACGAGATGGAATACAATTTTTCTATTTTTTCTTTCGATATTTTAAAATAAAGCCTCATGCTTCTAGTTAGATCAAGATTTGGATCTCAATATGTTGATAGCAGAAAGTGTACATTTGGATATGTGTTCCTATTAGCTGAGGGAGCCATTTCATGGAAAAGTGCAAAACAATCTGTTATTGCTACATCAACTATGGAAGCTGAATTTGTAGCATGCTTTGAGGCTACAATTCAAGCATTATGGCTGAGGAATTTTATTTCAAGGTTTAGGCTTGTCGACAGTATTGCTAGACCGTTGAAAATTTATTGTGATAACTCCTCAGCGGTTTTCTTCTCCAAAAACGACAAGTACTCAAAATGTGATAAACACATGAAATTGAAGTACTTTGCTGTTAAAGAAGAAGTTTAGAAACAAACAATGTCAATTGAACATATTAGCACCAAAGTTATGATTGAGGATCCATTAACAAAGAGATTGCCGCCTAAGTTATTTGCTGGACATGTTGAAAGAATGCGTTATTAATCCTTGTCATTGACATATTGATTATGTTCATGTAGTTGACTATTTTGGGCTCTTTATGTTTGATTCTGAATAATAATGTGAAAAAATCTTGTTTTTTTATTGAAATGTACATGACTGAATGTTGACAAGATATTATAATTGGACCATTATTGATTTACTTCTTATGAGTCTTATTGAGAAAGAACTAATATTTTGATACATGGAAGGAACTATGTCGAATCAATGACATAGAACCGGCATGATCCTTATTAGTGATTATCTTAATTTCGACAAATTATTGAGATCTATAATTGAAAGATTATAGCAATACTAAATGAAACCATATTATGGTAATTACATGGGTCAAGTGGGAGAATATAAGGTTAATATTTATTAATCTCCATAATGTGACCCATATAATTAGAAATAAAGTCTTACCATTTAAGTGTCTAAAACATGGCTTAGTGGTGTCACGAAGAGATGTCATTTAAGAGTCATGATCATGGTTGGTAGTATCTTGAAGAGAGGTCATTAACTTGAGATCATGGCATAGTGGTGCCATGAAGAAGTAAGAACATGTGTAATTGGTATTAGTTAGTGGAGTAAGAAGTAAAGAGCTTCTTGAATACACATCTTCATGAAAGATGCGTGTGTGCTTTGAAGTTGGTCCTCTCTTATCCCATGATAGTTAGTATTCCCCCATCACATAAAATACTATAGAATAAGGGTCAAGAGGGAGAAATCAACTTCTTCATCAAATCACTTATATGGAGAACATGAATCAAGGTACGCCTTATTTTATGATTGTGAAAATCATGATGTTCTAAGACTCTATATATGTCTATGCAAAATTCATTTGCATAAATGTTATGAATTTCTTACACCCCACTCGCATGCCTATCAGAGATTATGATAATTTGAGGCCACTTAACTCTGGTCAGTGGGGGGGGGGGGGGGGGGGGGGGCGAGGGCCCCCACATATATATTATATATGTGTAATATGATTATTATATATTGTATACAAATATATTATATTGTATTATGCATTATTAAAGTTTATATATAGAGTTAATGAAATCATAAATATCCTGACATTAATAATTAGGGATAAAAGCGTTAAACTCCCTACAATATAGGGGGTGTAGCGATTTGCCCCTTGAACTATTTGTTTTGGCAACAAGCCCCTTTATTATGGTAAATAAGCACTTTGCCCCCTCAACTATTGACTTGAAAAAATAATTTGCCCCCTGATTGAATTTCTGGCCAATTTTTGCCAGAATTTGAAACGTGAACATGATGGTTCATCACTATTTAACCTCAAATTCAATAAAATGCCCCTTTTTCACTTCGATTCTTGTTATATTTTCTGAATTTCCAAACCTTAAATTTGGATAATTTAAACTAAGGTTTGAAAATTAAGAAAATATAACAAGAATCAAAGTGATAAGGGGCATTTTATTGAATTTGAGGTTAAATAGTAATGAACCCTCATGTTCACGTTTCAAATTCCGGCAAAAATTGACCGAAAATTCGACCAGGGGGCAAAAAGTCTTGTTTATCCATAGTACATGGGGCTTATTGCCAAAAAAAAAGTTTAGGGGGCAAATCGCTACACCCCCTTAGTATAGGGGGTTTGATGCTTTTATCCCTAATAATTAATACATGTTTAGTATATATATATATATATATATATATATATATATTTGGTTTTGCTTTTTTTAACATTCAATTCCCTAATTTCATAAGGTTTTGCCCATAAATTGTACAAATTTCTAAATTTTATTTTAATTCTCTCATACTCTTTTCATGCAATAAAAAAGATAAGGGTGATCATCTGACATAACATTTGAGTTAATATTTATCTTTTAGCATATGCTTCTAAATTTTTCCGAGACATCTTTGCTATGACATGTGAATTTTTTTTTTCACAAAAAAAGATTTTAAGTAACAAACTTATAGATTAAAATAAAATATATTTTCTTATTATTACAATATTTAATATTTATTTGGCTACAATATAAAATTACTTCAAGGCATACAAGACTGTTATAAATATTATAGTGAACAAATATAAAAAATAATTAATGAGCATATATTATTTCTATTTTTCTGACATAATTTGTATTTGTTATGTAGTTTATTTTACGAATCTTAGCTATAAATGTGTCATTTTATAGTTTTTTTTTTCTATTAATATGTTGCGTATGGTACTAGTACTACTTTTATTATGACATATTATTTTTAAAATAACCTTTTAATAAAAATATATGTACTTATAAAAAAAATTCTACTCAATTTCGCCTCCCTAACTTAAATTCCTGGCTCCGCCCCTGACTCTGGTAGAATTCAGTTTTCCACTCTCGAAACATGTTGCCATGAATATCACTTTACGAGGAATCAAGTTAAAAATGTCATTCTCCCCACATCTCATGTTTGCCCTAAGGATTAGTTTGCGTATGTTCTCACCAAGCCTCTCAGCCGGACTTCATTTACCATTTTATTATTAAGATTGGAGTGTTACACGAGCTCTCCATCTGGAGGAGGCAAATTCGGAGTATCTCCTTTATTTGGAATCTCAATTTTATTAGAATTCCACTTGCCTTGAATTTGTATACCTTTTTGTATGTGTAAACACTATAGATACTTCTAATTAATAAATGCACCAAAAGAATATATTCCTATGTTCTAGAGCAAATGCAATGGTTTCGGGGTTTAATTTCTTGCTAAATAATTGTTTGGTTATTGTAGAGTAAAACTATTGAGCGGCCACGTTCAGATCATAATTAACTTTAAATGTCGTCACATATCCTTGTTTCTGGAAGAAAAATAGAATTTAAAAATCCTCCCGCGTCTTGCGAAATTGACGGTATTCTAGATTATAGCGTTCATATCTTCTTCTATATATTATCTTAGAGCGCAGGCTGATTCGCGTGATATAAATAAAATGCAGGTCAAACTTTGATATAAATGCAAGCACGTCAATGTTTTTATTTTTAATACATCGTGGACAGCTGGGGTGTGTTTCCTTTTGCTTTGTTTATCATTGTTTTGTGTACGTTTCTTGCACTTGGAGCATTCACAAGCATTATTGATCATTATTTAAACAGGAGATTATATTCCTCCCCAAATGATCAAGTCTTCTCTCCTAAGCCCTTTATATATTACACATTACATATTCACCCCATCATCTATCTATCTATTAACCGTTTGCTTAGAATTTTAAACAAAGAAAGATAATAATGTGGATCTTTGGATTTAAAGGACCTTCAGGCTTCTCGGCGTGCTCAACGGCCGAGCAAGTTACAAAAGGAATCGACGGAACTGGCCTCACCGCCATCGTCACCGGTCAGTCGTTTTTTCTCATTTTGTTTATCAGTTCCTACAGTTTGTTGACATGAGATATATACTTTGTCTGGAATGTCTTATGTTATGCTTTGTATGATTTTATTTGTATGGCTAGTTGCACCAAGTGTACGTGTTAGAGAAGATGGATCAGTTTCGAATTAGTTAGTTACTTACTTATAGTTGAATTCATAAAAAAAAAAAAAAAAATACTTATAGTTGTAAAATCATATCTTGTAGCGCGCGATCACTTTTTTGCGTGCCTTTTACTCTAAAATCCTGTCTTTCTTTTTACATTCCTAAAAAGGATTGGTTGGTTTGAAGAGTCAGAGGTGCCTGATTTTGTGTTTTGGTCAAGGTTGTCGTTCTCATCCTTTATTCTTACCTTTTCTTTTCTTTTCTTTTTTTTTTTTTTTTTTTTTTTTTTTTTGTTGGAGGTAAGACTTATAAAATATCAAAGTATATATTAAAGTTTGATGAGGGAAAATAAAGTGGGAGGAGGTTCATCTAATAAAATATGAGACATTTTTTCCATCAAGCTTTAAACTTAATTATGGATGCAATCACAAATCTAATTCTCTACTCATTGAGCCTTGACTGTCCCACTGGTTAGGTTTACTGATAAAAGACAATCAGAAGAAGAATTAGAAGAAGAAAAAACAATAGAAAAGTAGTATTACTAGCTAGTGTTATCAAGGCGTGAGTTTTGGAATATATTTTCATTATTTCCAAGATTCAGGCAAAAGAATTTATTTTCTTCATTAGTAGCATAGATGGGATAGGTAACAATTAGATTAGTGGGAGCATGGTTAAAACATTAAATATTATGTTTACCGGGGAATAATTTTATATTTCAATGACTTTTTGTCTGCTTGTTCGTCAAAATGTGGGGTCAATGAAGTGTTTATGTTGACCTTAAAGTGTCCTTGAACATATATGAGCATTTTAGTTTGTTTTATACATCAAAATTGTGTCATTTTCTATGCGGCCTTAGATTTATGCCACATACAAAACAATATTACGGTGAAAATGTATTTCTCCGGTCCTCCACTCCACTATTACGTGTATTAAGATTACAATATGCGTAACAGACACAGAGTAAACCTTACAAATGCAAGAATTGGATTGCAATTGCAGAGACGTACCTCTTAGAAACTTCACTATTTATGTATCGAAAATATTTAGGTCCTATACGATATTGCTAACACGATCTCAATGCTTCACATATCTACTGTTCATAGATAATATATAACATGCCCTTTTGGTTCATATCTTAACTTACTTGGTGTGGTGACAGTTACAAATACAATTTGTATTGATTTTTAAAGAAAGTGTGAATTTATCATTTTGTATGTGGTATTACAATATGGACTGGTGAAACCTTGTGATTCCAAGTTGGGGGAAGAAAATGTGCAATCTCTTGTTACATCATAGAGTATTATCTCTCTTTTTTTTTTTTTTTTTTTTTTTTTTTTTTTTTTTTTTTTTTTTTTCGTTTTTGCTTCCCCTGCATCGTTCTCTATTTTATTTCGGTAACGAGCACCAACATGTCATATTTATTGATGCATAATTCAGGAGGATCGAGCGGGATTGGAACAGAGACGACCCGAGTCCTTGCGCTGCGTGGCGTTCATGTAATAATGGCGGTGCGAAATGTCCAAAGTGGTAAAAAAGTGAGAGAAGCTATACTCAAAGATATCCCTAGTGCTAAAATTGATGTCATGGAACTTGATCTGAATTCTTTCGATTCTGTTCGGAAATTTGCATCCGAGTACAACTCCTCTGGTCTTCCATTGAACATCCTTGTGTAAGTTCCAACAATATGAATTCACTCTCAACTAATGCATTCTATATATAACAGCAGCACTAGTGATTCTTAAAACCTTTGTTTTTCGAATAAGTAATTACATATTAAAACTTACGCGTCCTTTTTCGTATTTAAAAGTAACAATGCTGGGATCATGGCTCCTCCTTTCGAGCTCTCAAAGGACAATATAGAGTCGCAATTCTCTGTTAACCATTTAGGTATGTTGTGTCTGATTCCTTGTTTTAATTTTCAGTTCAGATATATTATCAGTATCAGACAGATTTTCTGCTTCATACCTACAGAAAAATATATAATTACCTCGCTAGTCTCATATTACTGCAACCAAACCACATCATAATGAGAAAGGAAAATGGATACTGATGTGATTTTTAAGGTTCCCACTCATTGATGCATTTTTAATATGGGTCAATTGCGATTTGTCCCTTAATTTCTGACCAATTTTGCAATGTCCCCTAATGTATGAAAAAAGCGATTTACCCCTAACGTCTGTAAAAATGTGGGATTTGCCCCTGATTCCAAATTCAATGGATGAACGACAGCCACGTGTCAAAAATGAACAGTTGATCAAGGACTCAGGGGCAAACTGCTCTTTTCCGAACGTTAAATGAACATTGCAAAACGGGTCAAATGTTAAGGGGTTAATCGCTATTGACCCTTTTCATTTTGTAGCTTTCTTGATACTGCAATATTTAAAAAATGTTCTGAAGGTTTGCTGCCTGTATTGATCAAATATTCAAATGTTAATGTTGATGTCTTCATTAGTTGGTCTGAGTCATAGATTAATGTTCATCAGTTTAATTACTGATACTTAACTAACGGTGCAGGTCCATTTCTTCTGACAAACCTTTTGTTGGATACCATGAAAAGAACTGCTCGGGATTCAAAGATAGAAGGAAGGATTGTTACTGTCGCATCAGAACTCTACAAGAACTCCTACAAGGAAGGGATTCAACTTGATAAAATCAATGACAGTTCGAGGTAATCAAAATCATTCGATCATTCAAACATAAATCATGTGATGTATGCACTCCCTCAAAAATAGCATATACCATATATATATGCTTTTTTATGTGGCTTATACTCTTTGATGAATGTCCATAAAAGTTAGTACATTTGTGTCACTTCATTTTGATCTGAGCATTAATTGCAATGATCCAGTGAAAGGCCACCTTTACTCTTTAATTTTCCTCTATGCTATAGATTAACAATATATTCCTCATTTATTCACTAGAATTTTCGAAAAGCCATATAATATTTCTGATTTTGGTGCTCTACAACAGTTACAACGGCTTACTCGGTTATGGGCAGTCAAAGTTGGCCAACATTTTGCACACTAAGGAACTGGCTAAACGCTTGAAGGTACTGATCAACTATACTTTATAAATTTGGTTGTGTTGTCAGTTGTTACGTGTGTAATCAGATTCATATTAAACCGCTAATTTATGCATTTATTTATTTTATTTCTTGTTGGATCAACAGGAAGAAGGGGTTGATATAACTATCAATTGTCTACACCCTGGATTAATTGCAACCAATATTTTTCGAAGTCAAGGCTGGATACGAGGTAAACCTCCCAAACGTTTTCATTATGTGATCATATTGCAAAACATTATAAAAAAAAAACTATCTACCATACTATGGGGGATTAATTAGTTGGTGACCCTTTCAACAAATTAAAATAAAATAAAATAATAATAATAATGCACCGCCTAGCCTGATCATGACTCGGTTTATCTTTTCTTATAACGTACAGGTTTATTCGACCATGTCGTTACATACTTCCTTAAGAACATCCAACAGGTTTGTTTCCTTTATTCCAATCTAATACATTCACATACAAATTATGACGCGTTTTTTAATAATAAGACATGAAAACTGAAGATCCATTTGTTTTTCTTTTTGTTTGCCGTAGGGAGCGGCAACAACGTGCTACATAGCATTGAATCCACAGGTTAAAGGAGTAACTGGTGAGTATTTTGAGGACAGCAATATTTCTAAAACAACTGGATTTGCCAACGATGAGGACTTGGCAAAGAAGCTGTGGGATGTAAGCTTGGAACTGACTAAGGCCAAGTAGTCTGTGTGCTGCCTTTATCATTGAATATTGTAGTGGTAACATACAGTGGTTGTGTAATAATTTCTCTCATGTCTTGAGAGAACTGTGATTTTCTTTTTCTTTGTATTTATTTCTGTGTTTTTTCTTAAGGTTGTTGAGGAACGGAAGTATGTGTGAGATTTAAATATATTGTAAAAATACTGTGTATATCCATCAAACTATGAAACCATTGTACTTGTGAAATGTTGTCAATGGATCTTCTATCCCACTATTGTGTTCAGGTGCGGAACCAGAAATTTAATTTAGGGGGGCGAAATATCGGGAATTTAAAACAAAAATAGTAAATCATCGTAAAAGCATGAGTCATCGAATATCTAATGTAGCAAAAGTTTAAAAGTAAATCTAAAGTAACAAAAAGTTTATAAAAAGTTAAAATAACATCATATAAATATACACAAAAATCACGTCATAAAAAAGTATATGTATGTTATATAGACGTAGTAACTTCTAATGATTTGTGTTCACTTGGACATCTATAATTGTATGTATGCTTTGAGAGATTAGCAAATTATGTATCATTAAATTAATATCAAGTTTTGAGTAATTTTTTCTAAACATGTATTGTTACGCAATGTTTAAGAATTTATAGTTAGTTTTTTAGCATAACTACTGAATACTGAAAATTTGTACTGAATAATATTGATTAAAAATTCTGTTTAAAAATTTTATATTAGTTTGTACAAACTTTCTTGTCTAAAAGTTATCTGTCTGGTTGCAATTTTTTTTTTTAGAAAAGTCAAATCATCCTAAAAATTAAATGCACATAGAACTATTTCATCTAAATATAAAGGGTCATAGAAAATTCAAATAAGATTTCATAGGTATATATATTATGCGGATATAATATATTTTGAGTGAAACAAAAACTAAATGTCATAAGAGTTAATATTGCACTTGAATCGGACGCTTGCTCCAGAGGAGATAATGATGAGTAATTAGATTTTAAATATTTTAATTGAAGTTTTGAGAGAAATGATGATGTGTAATCATATTTTTAATATTTTAATTAAAGTTTTGAGAGAAGGAAGGTGAGCCTAAATTTGTGCTTGAGCAAATCCCAAAACCTGTACAGCGAATCCAAAATCAAAATAGACGACGAAACGAATTATAGCATTCTTGGCAAGCAATTACATAGTGGAGGCTGTGGAGTATATGTATATTTAGGAGGTGGAGTTGGGGGAGCGGCTGCCCCCATATGCCCTTCTTGGCTCCGGCTCTGTTTTTGTTCCACTCCATGTCTCATTTAATCTCCACCTTCCATGTTTTAAGATTAAGGACACATGTTATCCACTCATCCCATGTATTAATAGCAAGGACGCATGTCATCACCACAATTAATGGGACATGCAGTGGAATACAAAAATGGGACAAAGAATCCTCTCCCTGAAATGTTTAAAATACTGATGTTGTTAAAGTTTGCGCCTTTTTTCGATGTTTATATTTATTGGTTTGCAATAATTCTTGTGAAAGAAATGATGCTTATCATTCCTTGATTACATTATCCTTCTATAATGCAATATTTTATTTAAAACATTACGAATATATTCATTTGTTTGAACTAGAGGCAACATGTTATCAAACTAAGGGCATAACAAAAAGATGATTTTATGAACTTGCTCTTTCACTGAATTGGTGTAATACTTATACAAAGGAGTATGTGTGACTATATCTCTATACACAAGGTATTTGAATTCAATTATAAAAAAACGAAAGGTATTTGAATTCCAAAATTGATGTAGGACAAGAACCCCCTGATTTTTGGTATTTCCGCAGAAGAAAAAGGCCCGCACGAAAACCGCCATATCTTTTGATCCAATGCTCCGTTTGAGGCCCATAAGATATTAAATCGAACGTCTTTGAGTTTTCTACAACCCTACGCGAGAGTCAGGCCCAAAATCGAACGTTTAGGGCAGCTGAGAAGACTTACAGTTTTATGTCGTTTTTGTCTAGGAATTTTCCTGAATTTCCTATTTTGTTTAGGACTCTTTTATTTATTTCCTTATTTTAAATTAGGGTTTCTTAGAGACTATAAATACCTTGTTTCTTATTATTTTTCAGTATCTTTTGATCATTATTAATAAAAAGGGATTTTATTCCAATTTCTGGTGGATTCCAGTTTATTCCCGGTGGATTCCGGTGTTTTTTCATCGATTACACGTTGGTGTGTCGATTGCACGCTTCCGTTCTGCGTCAAGTGGTATCTAGAGCGAGGATTTGCCTTGTTCAGATGGCTGGGAGAGGCACGAATGAAAATGTCTCCGATGACGTTGGTCAAAGGAGTTTGAACGCCGAAGATCTGAGACGGGAGTTTCGAGAGGATCTAACGTGGATTGATGAGAGGTTTAATAGGCTTGAGGCGATGATTCAGAACTTGACCTTAAACCAAAACCCTAACATGGATCAAAACATCGTTAGGAACAACAACCAAAATCAAAACCATGTCCGTCAGTTTAGGGGAAGACGAACACCTGAGTTCAATGATTCCAACAGTGATAATTCGGAAGGATACGCTCATGGAATTACTAACCCGAGATTTGATGGAGATACAGAGGATCGACCCCGAGGTGATTTCAAAATCCGAGGAGATATTCCAATGTTTTCCGGAAAGATGCATCTTGAAGATTTTTTGGATTGGATCGCTAATGTTGAACAATTTTTTGAATTCAAAGAATATTCTGAAGATCGAAAAGTAAAACTGGTGGGTCATAAGCTAAGAGGTTTCGCTGCTGCTTGGTGGGAGAAAAAGAATACCGATAGGAGACGCAAAGGCAAAACACCAATACAATCTTGGAGGAGAATGAAGCGGATGATGATGGATCAATTTTTACCACATGATTATGAGCCATATGCTTTTCAGAGCTACCAAGATTGTTCTCAATACAGTCAATACGGAGGTGATTTGAAAATTAATGCTGAGATCCCAACAAAAGTTATGAGCTTGGTGGAGAAAGAGAACAAGGATCACTATGAGCAAGGTAATGAAGACATTAATTCCAATGAAGCTTTTGATGATAATTTTGTTGCTAATTCAGGTGAGAATTCGGATAAAATTTTAAGTGACAAAGTAGATGATAATTCAGATGAAATTTCATATGATATATTATATGATATTGTTGAAGAAAAGTCCGAGGAATTAGACAATGAAGCACTAAATCATCCATTAGTATCTTTGGTGACTTTTGAAAGTGAGTTAGAGAAACATATTGAGGCATCCAAAGAAGTCCTCGAGGTTCGAGGTGATGGCGAAGAAAGGGTTGAGGTAAAGAATAAGAAGCACAAAGAAAAGGAAAAAATGGCAAGACATCAAGATTGGTTCAAAGGAAGAGACCAAGTGATGACTTTTCTGAGTAACGAGAGTTCATATCCAAATATAAACTCGAGGTCGAGTTTTTTTGAAGTGGGAGGGACTGATGTAGGACAAGAACCCCCTGATTTTTGGTATTTCCGCAGAAGAAAAAGGCCCGCACGAAAACCGCCATATCTTTTGATCCAATGCTCCGTTTGAGGCCCATAAGATATTAAATCGAACGTCTTTGAGTTTTCTACAACCCTACGCGAGAGTCAGGCCCAAAATCGAACGTTTAGGGCAGCTGAGAAGACTTACAGTTTTATGTCGTTTTTGTCTAGGAATTTTCCTGAATTTCCTATTTTGTTTAGGACTCTTTTATTTATTTCCTTATTTTAAATTAGGGTTTCTTAGAGACTATAAATACCTTGTTTCTTATTATTTTTCAGTATCTTTTGATCATTATTAATAAAAAGGGATTTTATTCCAATTTCTGGTGGATTCCAGTTTATTCCCGGTGGATTCCGGTGTTTTTTCATCGATTACACGTTGGTGTGTCGATTGCACGCTTCCGTTCTGCGTCAAAAATGGAATCAACTTTATCTACTGAGTATCTTTAGACAGAAGACTTGAGAATCGGGTAGGATCAAGTTGCAATGAATTCTCCACAAGTTCGTTGTTGCTGTTCTGCTATACCCCTTCAATCTCATAGGTAGCTCGCAAACATTGAGGTTCAATCTAAGAAAGTGAAACAGAGCAGTGGCCAGAGGCTCTGTCACTAGATCAACTAGTTGATCCTTGGATGAGATGAATTTAACTCGCAGTTTTCCGAAGCTGAGTTGTTCAAGGACGAACTTGTAGTCTATTTCAATACTCTTAGCCTGAGCATGAAATAACGGATAAGCTGATAAGTATGTAGCTCCAATATTGTCAAACCAAATGATTGGGGACACGAGTTGAGGAACTCCCAATTTAAACAAGAGACTCTGCAACCACTGTAATTGAGTTGTTATGTTGGCGTAGGATTTTTATTTAGCTTCCGTGCTACTTCTGGCCATTGTGGGTTATTGTTGCAACTCCAAGAAATTAGATTGGAAAGGAACGTACATTACGAGCCCACAGATTTTTTGTCATCTTAATCAGATGTCCGATTCACATTCGTAAAGGCTGGAAGTTGAAGTATACTGGTGTAAGACAATAACAAATCACAGGATAAAGAATCAGAGAATAAATTTAACAACTTGCTATTATGAGAGGCGAGAGTTCTACATATACTTTCTAATTTCATTAATAGCATAAGCCATATCGATGTGTGTGAGAGACAAGTCGTGTAGGCTACCAATGAGGCGACGGTAAAGATGAGGAGTACCGGAGCGAGATAGCTTGTTAGAGGTTGCCATAGGAGTCGTGCAAGGTTTAGCCAAGTCCATCTTGCATTTATCAAATATACCGTCTATGTAGCTGCAATGTATAATATTAATTTCTTCAAAGATGGAGGCAACTTCAATTCCAAGAAACCGAGATCCTTAACAACAAACCCCAAATGTAGCTGAAAAATAATATCATCAGTCGTAGATTTGTTAGAACTCGTGATCGAAATATAATCCATATAGATCAAGATAAAGATTTATGGTACTCAATGTGACGAATGAACAGTGAATTATCATATTTGTTGCCATGGAAATCGAATTCCAATAATTATTGGTGAACCATGAAACTCATGTGTGAGGCATCTGACGAAGCCCATAAAGTAACTTTTTATGTTGGTACACACATAAGTGGGGAGCTGCGTATGCTGATATCTCAATGGTAATTGCATTATATGGTTTTCCTTAACATATAATTCCCGTAAGCAACCACCACGAGACAAGGTAGTTGATAGAATGATTTTGAATGTTGTTGGTTTAACAACATAGCTAAAAAATTTGAGTAACGGAGACTATGAACTTGATGAAATATTTTGCTACAAGGCGAGGTTTGTAGCATTCAACAGTACCATCGACCTTTCTTTTGATGTGGAATATCCATTTATATCTGACAAGATTCATATTGGTTTGAGGAGGATCTAGAATGCAAGTTCTGTTGGCCAATAAAGCATCAAATTTTGTACTCATAATATCTAGCCACCGACAATATTGTGATGCTTCCATGAAGCAAGTTGATTCTTGGAAGAGCATTGCGTGTAGTTGCACCAATTGGAAGTTAAGGTTTTTGGTTTTGACTTGTGTGGCTGTTCGATGTTGATTCATGGGTTGAGGTGGCAATGTGTTTGGTGTCGTGGACTGATTTGGTGGCATCAATGTGATGGAAATCAAGAATTAGAGTTTATTTAGATTAGGAGTCTTATTTATTTATTTATTATTTATTTATTTCATAGTTATCTTGTTTAAGAGTTTTAGTATGGTAGGTTTATTTTCTTAGCCTATAAATATAGGTTTAAGGTTCTATTGTAAGATGTTTTTTATGATGAATTGATTTATATGATTGCTGTTCGCAATTGTCTTCCTAATTTCTGTCTCTTTTCTATCTTATTCTCGTTCTTATTCTGTCTCTAATCCTCTGAAGTCTATTTCTTCTCTCTATTTCTCTAATCTCTCTTCTCACGATTATCCAATCTCTATCAATTTGATGGAAATCAAGAATTAGAGTTTATTTAGATTAGGAGTCTTATTTATTTATTTATTTATTTCATAGTTATCTTGTTTAAGAGTTTTAGTATGGTAGGTTTATTTTCTTAGCCTATAAATATAGGGTTAAGGTTCTATTGTAAGATGTTTTTTATAATGAATTGATTTATATGATTGCTGTTCGCAATTGTCTTCCTAATTTCTGTCTATTTTCTATCTTATTCTCGTTCTTATTCTGTCTCTAATCCTCTGAAGTCTATTTCTTCACTCTATTTCTCTAATCTCTCTTCTCACGATTATCCGATCTCTATCAATTTGGCACCAGAGCCATACGTATCCTTTATTTTCTGCTGCATTATTCTGTTCAATTCGTTTTTTTTAAGCCAGAAAAATCACAAATCCAAAAAAAAAAAAAAAAAAAAACACAAAAATATCCAGAAAAATCTACCAGAAAAAAAAGAAAAAAAAATTTCGGAAAATCGGCGCGTGCACAGCCTGCAATTCGCGACTCTCTTCCACCGCCAGTCTCACTCGCCGCCTCCCGTCTGCCACCGCCGTCATATCCATCCGCAGTCGCACACCCCAGCGCCGTTGCAGACGTCATAATCCGATCAGATTTGCACCGCGCTGCAACCCTAAATTGCGAAACTCCAGTCGGCAACCACCGTCACCGTCGCGCCGCTCACAACCGATCCTGACCCTAGCTCGTTCCGCCGCTGTCCAGTCTCCGTTTCGGTCGCTGCTCCGCCGCCAATCGACCGCCAGATCTTCAACTTCGACGGGGATTTTGGATCAATCGGGCCGAAAATTCAACTTTGGTTTGGGCCGAGAAATTGGGCCACAACTGAAAACGGGCTGGAAATCTGTGAAAGTTTGGGCCGAGAAAGGGAGAACAAATTGGGCCTTGTTTTGGGCTGAAACTGGACAAGTAAAAGGGCTGCCAACATTCATACAATTGGACTATTCAAATTTTGGTAAAGTTATTTTTTTTTTATTGAATTTGGACTTTTCATTATTTGTTAGCAAGTCTCGAATCAAATGGTTTTACCAGAAATAGCTGAAATACGTGAATTAGTTGATAACTTCCTCGTTCAATTGAAATCTGATTTTGAAGAGTTAAAAGCAGAACTTCGTAGAGAACGTGAATTACAACAAAGTGACGTAGGAAATTTTGATAATAATTTCATATCCCAGCATGACCAATCTATTCATTTACCTCTAGATGATACTTATGATATTTCTGAAAATAATGAGGTTGATGTCCCTGATACGATAGAAGTTGAGTCTTGTTTACTATTATTTGATTGTAAGGATAACTTGTCGGACTTGCCTCCAAATTTATTTGAGAGTCCTTATTTCAATATTAAAGATTTAACTTCTTATCAAATTATTATTGGACATTCTCACTTTTCTGCTAGTGCTTCAGGAGATTATCCAACTATTTTAGTTACGGAGTTGGTATGGAAAGAGGTTTATATTGTGAACAACACTAGAGATGGTCGTTTTCTATATCCCATACGATGGAAGGGTCATCCTAATTTGGGTTGTGATGTTCGTTGTTGCATTCATTGGATATTTCCGCACTTCTTGACGAGTATCATTTTGCAAACTCTCCGGGGGCGAGTTTTTTCAAGCCGGGGAGAATGATGGAAATCAAGAATTAGAGTTTATTTAGATTAGGAGTCTTATTTATTTATTTCATAGTTATCTTGTTTAAGAGTTTTAGTATGGTAGGTTTATTTTCTTAGCCTATAAATATAGGGTTAAGGTTCTATTGTAAGATGTTTTTTATGATGAATTGATTTATATGATTGCTGTTCGCAATTGTCTTCCTAATTTCTGTCTCTTTCTATCTTATTCTCGTTCTTATTCTGTCTCTAATCCTCTGAAGTCTATTTTTTCTCTCTATTTCTCTAATCTCTCTTCTCACGATTATCCTATCTCTATCACAATGTGACTGATTAGTTGATAAACCGGGAATGAGCTTCCCCAGATGAATCTACAAAATAAGAAACATGAGGAGCTAAATTTGATTCATTGTTAGTTTGGAACGAATGAGTGAATTTCATATTTTGGTGTTCAATAGCAAACAAAGGTGGTGATTTAAAGGAAATAGAAGTTAAAATGGAGGTTGTATTCAGAGGCAAAGAAACCAAAGGTTGGTTTGAATTTTTATAAGGAAAGTATTTCATCAAAAACTACATGCCGAGAGATGTGAGTTTTGCCAGTTGAAAAACTCAAGCAATTGATCATTATGATTTAACCCGCCAATGAAAATGCATATTTTGGATCAATAATCTATTTATGTTGATCATAAGAACTAAATTAGGCCAACAAGCACAACCAAAGATTTGTAAGGACAAAATATAGAGCTTTTTATAAACAAGCTGAAAAGGCGAACGATTTTGATGTACGGGTGTTGAAAGATAATTGATAATATAAGTGTTGGTGAGAATATGTCTTTGGAATAATTTTGTGGTAAGTTAGAGTGAGCTGAGGAGTGAGAGTCCCAATTCAACAATTTGGCGATGTTGTCGATCTACAACTCATATAAGTCGATATGTATTGGGACATTCAACATGAAGATGAAGGCTAAATATTTTAAAATATTAGAAAAGACATCGGTATTCACCTCCCCAGTCAGATTTTACCATTTTTATTTTTGTATCAAATTATCAGTTAATTGAAGCTTGAAATAGCATGAAAGTTTAACATCAAATTTGATATTTGAAGAAAATAGCCAGAGAAATTTAGTGCAGTCATCTGTAAAAGTGGCATAATATCTTGTTACAGTTGTCGAAGCAACAAAAGCGAGCCCTACAAATTAAACATAAACGTTGCAGAGAAGAAATATGTGAATTCTTAAATGGAAATTGACAACTTTAGATTGTTATTTATGTCAAGAAACAAAGTTCTTTTATTTGCTGAAACTAGAATTTGTAACAAAAAGAAGACTCGAGAAACAATCGCGGTATTGACCAGAGAATCACAACTTGGGCCTCATCAAACAAATAGATATGTAACAATTTCATCCACGGGAGAGATTAACCAGCAATGACCAATTCATCTAATAGCACTTTGATGTGGTAGAATTAGTCAGTGGTAGGTAAAGAGCCTTTTAAGGTGGTTGTGAGTTGCTTGCAAATGTAAAGCACATGTACATTAGATTAAGAAGCAAAATTTAGTGCAAGAGAATTCCATACATCTCTTAGAGTAATATAGATTGCTTTTTCAACTGAGAAAAGAACGGCTAAGCATGGAGTTGATGGTGCAAGAATGGGAGAAGTTTGGCGAAGCAAATCATGATACACAAGATACGCGTTGAAGCGTGAATTGAGGAGTAGAAGTGAGGTTACAGTCAATATACATAAATACATGGGCGGAGCCGATAATCCAACTTTGGGAGGGAGGGGGGGGGGGGGGGCAAAATTGGATTAAAGCTTAGTAACTTTTTCTAATAAAATGAACATTTATGGTAAATTATAGTCAACCCATTATAAATTCGGTAATCTTTCATAAGAAATATCACAATAAATAGAGATAATTAACATATAGTGATTTTATTTTTGAATAAAAATCTTAAAATGTATCAAGCTTTAAATGCCATAAGTTTAAACATTTTAGTGTGTTTTGTGAATGTGATAAGAAATTGTCTTTTGCTTTTGCTTTAGCGTTTAATTTATTTTGAATTATTCCTACTATTTAACACGTTCAATAGATTAAAGATTTAATAGAATTTAAATTACATATGATAGAGAAATATACTCTCAAATATTATTATAAAAGCTCTTTTTCTATTTTATTTTTTTTGTACAAAGTAAGTGAAAATGAAAATATAGTTAGATATGTCAATCACAAATAAATTGTGAAATATTAAGTAGTGGAATAAATTAGAAACAGAAGAAAGTAAACAAAAAAGGAACTCTGTTACGTATGAAGGTATATATAATTTCGATGGTCTACTTGAATTGCCTCTTGTTTCCTCGTTTTTCATAATATGAAGATTTTATGTCATTCTAAACTTGATTTTCTATGTGAGTCAATTAATAGTCTTGGGCTTTTTCTATCCTTTGTATTAAGCATCAATAAAAGAGGTAGGAGTACATAAGGGGTAGGTTGCGGTTGGGGGGCGGGGTCTTCAAAACTCCCTTGACTCCGACCCTGCTCAAATAAATTGAGACCTCAGAAGTAAGGCAAGAGTTGAGCTATCCATGTGAGATAATTTTCCGGGGTAAGATTCTCAATGTTTAGAGAAGAAGGTATGAAACCATATAAACAAGATAATTTTATTGAACTAACTATTTCACTGCATTTTCGTAATATTTATACAAAAGAGTTATAATTACAAAATTGAATCAACATTATCTACTGAACATCTTTAGGCGGGAGCCTTGGAACTAGGTAGGATAAAATAAATGAATTTTCCAGAGATTCACTGTTATTTTGTTACTCTAAAATAAGTCATGCACAGTGCGTGCTAGGAGAGAAGCACTTTTACAACGAAATAGGAAAGTCGAAAATCATTCTTGATTTACGAGTTATGTTGAACTTAGTTTCCAACCATATATCAGGAAACATACCTACATCATAAATTCAATAAAAAAAATTAGAATTATGGAGAAGAAACAGGCAAGCTCCAGTGAACGAATCTTGATAATTGATGAGTCCATGTTGTACTCATTATTCGTATGTCAAATAGACCATTTTATTGTATGTTCCTTAATTTTTTTGAGTATTTTTACTTGTTTTCTTTTATTTTACTGTTTAGGAGTCATTTTGGTGAAAATGATGAAAAGAGGTCAAAAAGAGGAATTCTGGGCAATCTTGCGAGCAGAAAATTGAACGGAAGCGAAGAAGAGCAATCGCTTACTCAAAGCGATCGCATTTAAATACAGAAGAAGTGGAAGCGGTCGCTTCTGACTAAAGATGACGCTACCCTAATTTTAGCAGCTATCGAATGAGATTGAATGCGATCACTTAGAAATCGCTTTGACTTGGAAAATTAAGTTTTGAGGCAGAATTAAAGAGTGAGACCTTTCAAGTCCAATGGGATATAAAAAGGGAAGACCTAAACTCGAAAAAAAGAGAAGCAGCTAGCAAACAAAGGAGTAATTTAGAGAATAGAGAGTCTTGTGCACGCTTTTTGAGAAGAGTATTGGAGTCGAACTTTTGGAAGAGAAGTAGAGATCAGATAAGATAAAGATGAACAAGAATCAAAGGTGTGATTGAGTCGATGTTCTTTAAACATTCGTACACTTGAATTCTGTTTTGTTGATTTGGATATTCCTTTCTATTTTCGTACGTGTGTTTGGACAAAATCTTTGCTTTAGTCTATTTATTCAAAATTACCTTTTATTTTATTGGGGTTTTTATATTTAGTTCAATTATGAGTAGTTAAATTCATCGCGTGTCGTGAGGCTACGGCAGTATTTGGATAGCGATCATGTTGAGATGAGTGTGTGAGGAATAATTAAATTGAACTTATAACTTGAGTGAAATGCTTTATGTGCGTCGTGAACACATAGTAGATTATATTCTTATGACAGATGTAAAAGTTGAACTCATAGGTTAGATCTCATCGGTTATAAATTTCCACATGCGATGTGATGATAACGTCTAGAAATAGGGGATGTAGGTAATTCATTGAGGTAAATGCGTTTGGAGGAACAACGTACACTTTCTAAATTACAGAGTGGTGTTTTCCACCATGGGAACCCATAATTATAGGTTTGACCTGATAATTTAATATATCCCACACAAGAGGCGATCATATTTCATCTCAATAATGGCTTGTCTATGACTCTTCGATCATATCTATCCAAAGAAACCGAGTTCCTTGCGATGCCGATTGCTATATCATTGATTTAAGTTTTTATTTATTACACGTTCTAGTTCTTAAACATTGCAAAATTCAAAATATATTTTATTTACATTTATTGTTAAATACGGATTGTGAAAGGTGAGAGTTCATAGTCATTAGTTTATGTATGAATAGATTAATTAGTAGTTAAGATTCAACACAATTCTCCCTTGGATTCGATATTTTTGACTTCTAATTTACTTCCCTACACTACTTGCACCTGTGCGCTTGCAGTAAGAAATTGCCATATAGATTTTGTGCATGTCAATAATTATTTAGGAAGAAGGTCGCATACAATACTATTAAGAAAGCATGATAAATAGATATTACAACAGTTAAATGATATTGACTAATAACCACATATTATGTATGTTTGAGTCAAATAAAGTTTGCTATAATTACATATATACTAGTGTTGTAATAAAATATTAAGAGATTATATTACAATATCAATGGAGAGAGAAAGCGGACAAAGCAACGCTTGTAAAAGAGTATCGCATCAATATATAACAATTTTCTTAAGTATTGAAATTTCCCATTTTTATGTTAATATTGTCTTATACTCTATCTCTAATATCCGAAAGGCTTATCTTGGTGTATTAATTGTTTTTTGAATATGTATATATATATATATATATATATATATATATATATATATATATATATATATATATATATATATATATATATATATATATATATATATATATATATATGTGTTGGGTGTATCTACAATCTTTAAGAAAAGCTCGATTGCACTGATATTAGTATATTAGAGACAAATTAGTTGTTACTGTAATACTTAATACCAGAGACATGAGACATGATTGATGTTTCTGAGAGTTAATTAGTTGTGACAAAAAGTTCCCACAATTTTCTTTCACCTCATTATAAATATGTAGATTTTCTTTATGGGCTACACCAGTACAAATGATTATATTTTGGTTAGGAAGAAAGAAGAGTTTTTTGTTTTTGTAACAAAATGAAATGGAGTAAGACATGTGTAGAAAAATAAATTATATTTTCAACATATGGAACTCAATGATTCATCATACAAGTCCAGAAACAAAAATAAAACTAATGATTTTTTACTTTAATACAACACCAAGAGTGGTTGGGTCTAGATTCTTGTTCATCTAAGCCTCCATTGCAACCATATTTACCTTTTTATTTATTTAATCCAACACCGAAAGCGGCTTGCCATCCTTCCCTTTTCTCCCTTGTTTCTCAATCAACCTTTCTTGTGAAAGTTGGGTCAAATGCTTGAACAACATGTCCCTAATGAAAAAACATCGTGTACTATACATAATAACTAAAATAGAAGGGGAAGATGAAAAAAGAAAAAAGGATGAGTTGACAAAGACGCAAACATACCCAAAATTGAGTTTATGTGAGGAAAATGAAAAAAATTGTCAAAAAAAATGTGTGTATACATCGAGGAGTGGCCGATCATTTTCAGCGGTAAAAAATTGTTCGTAAAGGCATAAACGAAACAAGAAGTGTTAAAAAATGAATCTCAAATTCTAATACTATAGACACATCTTTCTAGCTGATACTTCTAAAAAGTTCTAAAATGTCTTCAACCAACTAATGTGTACTCATAAGTTTGCCCCTAAACATTCCTATTACTGGCGAGAACTAAATTTAGTGTGATTACCAATAATATCAATGACAATTTTAGTGTCTCTAATATTGTCATTAGCTCAGTCTCTTTTCTCTTTTGGATGTGGTCAATTTCGGTAGTGCTTGATAGACAAACTATTTGATACCACAACGTTGCTGCTTTGCAAGAATCAACATTTCTTCCACACTTTTGCGTCTTTGCTTCAACAAATTCTCCAAACGAAATACTCCATTAAAAGATATTCTCGTCCAATACAAGGTATGTAATTACTATTGGACACATTGTTGTTATAATAAGTAAAGTTTGTATGCACTGTACTACATTAATATGGTCATATGCAGGGGCAGAGCCAGTTGGGTTAAGGGGAGGGGGGGGGGGGGGGGAGGGGGCGGAGCGGAACCACGTAAGAATTTTTTAATAGACATATATATTTTTATCGTTATTTACTTTTAGTACATGCAAAACCAATTAATTTCGTGATAACATAAATATCCTAAAAAGCAGACTTTAATACAATCTTGTTTATAAAAATGACTCTAAAGTAACAAAATTATAATTATATTTTGAAAATAGTTAAGATACAACAAAATAAATATATACAATTTCATAACGGAGATAATGTATTCCTAAGAACTCTCTATTATTCATGTTCATTTAGATATTTATAGTTGTGTTACATGCTTTAAGAGAATGTTATATTGTAACTTAATTATTATCAAAACACTGAGTATATTTTAAATTTGTATTGTTAATATTTAAGAAATTATTTGTAGTTTTAACCATAAATACTTCTAAAAAAAATATACTATATTCTTAAAGATGTCTAACAAAATGTTAAATTATCCCTGAAAATAAATTATGCTTCCAAATGTTAGTTAGATGATCACATTTCTATTACTTAATTACTGCATAAATAGAGCATTAAGATAAATATTAGAAAATAGTATACTTATTAGAAGTTGATTAAGTTAAAAAGAAATAAATTACAATAACTTTTGTTTAAAATCCTACGATATACATAATTTATGATATTATAGCGTTTCGTAGTAGTAAAACTAGTAACTAAAGAGTGGGTTGGTTGTACATGTTGGATATCCTTTTGTTTGTTGTGTAGTAGTTGTGAGCAATTGTCCTATATGGAAAGAAAATGAGTTCTTGAATTGTTTAACTAGAGTTGGACTTCAAGAGAGTTGATTCTAAAATGACTATTGTGCATTGAGCTAGGTGCATTTGGGCTTTGATATATGTATATTTATATTATAAGTCTATGATGGGCACTTGGGCACTTTTGGGGCACCTTGGGGCCTTAGTAAAATTCAAGAGTTATATATTATTTAATTTTTGGATTTTATTTTTGGATTTTATAAATTTGGAAAATTAAATATGATGAGTTACAACTCATGTAAAAGTCGCAACCCCTGTAAAGGGACATGGCTGTAGTAAAAGGACAAAGCTATCTCTAGGAACATGTCTATTCAATAGGAACTTTTTGTGTTCTATAAATTAAATTGAATCGGAATTGTTTTTACCCACTTAGCATTTTTACATTTTCTGCATCTTATAGAATTTCCTAAATCTTCTTGTATCTTGGGGACTTATTTTCTAAACGAAGTGTGAAAATATTGTCTTTAGGAAAGTGATAAAATTCACGCCTCAAGGATTCACTACAAAAGAAAAATACTCTGTCTTCCATATTATATTTATAAAGTTCCAAATTTTCAATCTAAAGACAATACTTCAATGGAGGCAGAAAAGAATCCAAGTTTCAAAGTCCAGCTCCATGAAAATGAAACAATCAAACTGGACAGATTTGATGGTACAAACTATCCCCGTTGGCAAGACCGCATGACTTGACTTCTCAAATCGCTGAACCTGTTCTACATTTTGGACCCAAAGTTGCAGAAAATTCCAGAACCTGATGCCAGTCGCAGTGATGCAGAAAATGCAAAGTCCATTACTGATCAAGCAAAACGTGACACAGATGAGATGCTATGTAGAGCCTACATCCTAAATTCCTTGACAAGTAAGTTGTACGATGTTTACAGAAATTATAAGACACCGAAGGAAGTTTGGGATGCACTTGAAACTAAGTACAAAAACTTGAAGAGAGACACTGATAGATTCCTTGCTTTGAAATACTTTGAATTTAATTTTGCTGATAGCATGCCTGTGATGGACCAAGTCCCAGAGTTAGAACTCCTTGTTTCAGAAATGAATAAATTGTAAATTCGTATTCCTGATGCATTACAAATAGGAGCTATACTGTCTAAACTCCCCTCATCATGGAATGACTATAGAAGGAAAATTCTGCATTCTTCAGAAACCTATTCTATAGAGCAATTCATTACGCACATGCAGATTGAGTGTGAAAACAGGACCAGAGATGAATTACTTTTAGGTTCTAAAGTGAACCAAGTTAATACTGCTCCAAATGATGGAAATTTGTCTACTGGTGGCACTCCAAATAATCTGAAAGTGCAGAACAAGAATTACAAGAAGAATAAAGCCAACAACATTAAGAAGAATCGCCACTGTCATCATTGTGGTAAGAAGGGACACTACATAAAAGAGTGCAGATTCAGAAACAACATGAATAAGAATGATGGTGCTCCTAATTCGAGTAAAAACAAGGCTAATGTGGTTGAAGCAGAAAATAAAAAGTTTGTGGCAATGATCACAGAACTTCACATGGCATCTGTCGGTGTGACTAAAGATTGGTGGCTGAACTCTGGTGTTACCATTCATGTTTGCAACAACAAGTCTCTGTTCAAAACATACAACGAAATGAAGGATCCTGAACAAGTGCTCATGGGAAATCATGATGCTGCGAATGTCTTGGGCAAGGGAAGTGTGGAAATAAATTTCACTTCGGGAAAGAAATTTACCCTTTTGAATGTCCTTCATGTACCCGATCTTAGGAAGAATTTAATTTCTGCAAAATTCTTGTGTAAGAGTGGCTTTAAAATTGTCCTTGAATCGGACAAAGCTATTGTAACCAAAGCTGGAATATTTTTTGGAAAAGGATACTCTAGTGATGGCATGTTTAAACTATCTATTAATGAAATAAGTCCTATTGCTTATGTTGTTGATTGGTCATCTTCTTATGGCATGCTAGACTAGGCCATTTAAATTATAATTATTTACAATGTATGTCAAAGAATAATTATATTACATATAAAGATGATCATTATAAAAAATGTGAAATTTGTGTTGAAGCCAAAATGACAAAGAAACCTTTTTCAAAAGTAGAAACAAGTTCTGAATTATTAGAACTTGTGCATTCTGATATACGTGAATTAAATGGTCAATTAACAAGAGGTGAAAAGAGATATTTTATCACTTTCATTGACGATTATTCTAGATATACCTATGTATACTTAATGAAAACCAAGGATGAAGCATTTGATAGATTTAAGGACTTTAAGTCTGTTGTTGAAAATCAAAAAGAGAAAAAGATCAAAATGCTTCGTAGTGACAGGAGTGGTGAATATTTTTCAGATTCTTTTACTTTATTTTGTGAGAATCATGGAATTATTCATCAAACAACTGTACCATATAGTCCTCAACAAAATGGACTAGCGGAAAGAAAAAAATAGGTCCTTGGTAGAAATGGTTAATTCCATGCTAACAAATGCAAAGTTGCCTTTCTCACTTTGGGGTGAAGCATTGTTGACGGCATGTCACATTTATAATAGAGTTCCATTTAAGAAAATTAAATCTTCACCCCATGAACTTTGGAACAATGGTAGAATGCCTAACTTGAGTTATTTTAAAGTGTGGGGGTGTATTGCTTTTTATAAAGTTACAGATCCTCACAAGCCAAAGTTAGGACCAAGAGGAATTAAAGGTGTTTTTGTTGGCTATGCACAAAATTTAAAAGCATATAGAATATTGGACTAGAGCTCAAATGTCATTATTGAATCTATTCATGTTGAGTTTTTTGAAAATAAATTTATTCATGATTATGTGCCATCTCAAAATAGAAATGAAATGCAACAACAAGTTGCATCAAATGGATTAAATGTGGGGGTCGGTGAGAAAAGAAAAGAAATAGATGAACCTATAGAACCAAGAAGAAGTCAAAGAATAAGAAAAGAAAAATTCTTGGGTTCTGATTGTATCTCACCTGATTCCATTGCCTTTCTTGTTGAAGGTGATAGAACCAAAGTTTTGAACAAAACACCTATCGTATTAAATTTAGAAAGTGAACCTAATACCTATGATGAAGCAATGGCTTCAAGAGACGCTCCTTTTTGGAAAGAAGCTGTCAATGATGAAATGGACTCTATAATGTCCAACGGTACCTGGGTCTTAGTTGATTTACCATCCGGTTCTAAACCAATTGGATGTAAATGGGTGTTCAGACGAAAATATAGAAGTGATGGTTCTGTACAAACCTTCAGAGCTCGTTTAGTAGCTAAAGGCTTTTCACAAAGAGAAGGCATAGATTATTTGATACATATGCACATGTGGTAAGAATAACATCCATTAGAACATTATTTGCTTTGGCATCAATTCAAAAATTATGTGTGCATCAAATGGATGTTAAAACTGCATTTTTAAATGGTAATTTGAGTGAAGAGGTGGATATGAAGCAACCTGAAGGTTTTGTCCTTCCGGAAAATGAATCAAAAGTTTGTAAGCTAGTCAAGTCATTACATGGCTTTAAACAAGCTCCAAAACAGTGGCATTAGAAATTTGATGCAATAATCTTATCAAATGGTTTTAGACACAATAATGTTGATAAGTGCATTTATTGTAAAGTAACAAATGAGTATGGAGTAATATTGTGCCTATATGTTGATGATATGTGATATACGTAGTTAGTATTTTACGATGGAAAAGGTACAAAAATACTAAAAATACGAGACGAGGACGTTACCAATAAACTTATAGGGTGCGGAACGCCAATCCCGACCCGAGGAGAGGCTTGCGTGATTTACGGACGGGCCTGGAAATGTTCCAAGTTGCCTACGTATCCCACAACGGGGAATCAGACCAACGTAGTTCCTTTATCGTGTTGAAGAGATGATACACTTAGTCGAAAGTGTAGTATCTTGCCATTATCTTTGTATTCTTGTGAGGCCTTTTTGTGGAGTTTGTAGTCTTCTTCAAGAGGAGAAGAGAAGAGAAGAGCCTCCCTCCCTCAAATGAGGAAAGAAGACCCATTTTATAAGGGGTCTTGGTATAGCATGATAGACAAGTAGTGGGGTCTTGTTGCCAAGATTACCCTTTATCAAAAGCCCCCAGTTTTGAGTGCAGCAGTGTACTGTAGTCGAAACTTGAAGTTTGCTTTCGTCTATATGATCCTCAATTCGTTATTCTATAGTTAGCTTTTGAAGCCGTGTGTCAAATTCGGTAATGACTCGCATGGAGTTCAAGGGGGGTCGCGTGACGAGGACTTGACAATCATGCAAGTTTAATGAAGTAACTCGTTTGTTGACTTTGGTCGTAGAAGACCAAATGAGATGGCTTGTAGCAGATCGAATCACGTGGTTTCTGCCAAATAGGGGTCGTAAAAGACCCTACTATGTTGTTTACTTGACATTGACGGTCAGATCGCTCGTGACCAGAACACTGATTTTCGCAGTTGTGTGTCTGGGCTTTTAAATGCACTGGGCTCGAGACACCCCACTTGAGCACTTGATGCGACGTTAGTGTGCGCGTATGTTTTGTCTACTGTAGTTGATAATTGCAATTTGGACTAAGGCGACTATGTGTGGATAAGATTTCGTACACGTTGTAGATGCGACCAATAATTGATGGTGCTTGGATTTTTTCCAAGATAACTTTTCAAGTATAAAAGCATGTGCTGATATTCATATCTTGTCTCGTTTTTCACATAAGTTTCAAAGCGATGGTGAGTTTTTGCCATGCTCTGATTATTGCGCTTTTTGCTTTGGAAGCTTTGCTACTTGGAGCTGCCGCGATGTCGACTGAGGGTTTAAGCATCTACCTTGTTTTTCTAGCAATCTTTCAGATTGCCATTTTGGTATATGGCTATAGTATGCTAGGATTTATCTGATGATGTACTTGTTGCCCCTTTTGTATTTCGTATCGCAAAGCTATGTAACTGTTTGACTTTATGAATAAAAAGTCTTTGACGATACTTTGTGTTGAATCGAGTGACTCGATTGTTGATTTGACGTTTGAAGGAGTTTGAATATAATTTTTCCTTCATAGAGTCATGTTTATTTTGTCAAGCTTCTAGCGTGCCGAGGGATTCTCGCACTTATCGCATCGAGCTTACAAATCGCCAATGTAATTAATAATACGCCGAGAGATGCTCGGATTTAGATAATCGGATTTATCTAATTTGCCGAATTAGTTTATAATATGCCGAGGCCTTCTCGGGCTTACAAAATCGGGCTTGAAAATTTGCCGAATTAGTTTATAATATGCCGAGGCATTCTCGGGCTTACAAAATCGGGCATGAAAATTTGCCGAATTAATTTATAATATGCCGAGGCATTCTCGGGCTTACAAACTCGGGTTTGAAATGCCGATTTAATTTATAATATGCCGAGGCGTTCTCGGGCGTACAAAATCGGGCTTGAAAATTTGCCGAATTAATTTATAATATGCCGAGGCGTTCTCAGGCTTACAAAATCGGGCTTGAAAATTTGCCGAATTAATTTATAATATGCCGAGGCGTTCTCGGGCTTACAAAACCGAGCTTGAAAATTTTCCGAATTAATTCGCAAAATGCCGAAGGATTTTCGGGCTTATCGCATTGGACTTACAGCATTTCAACGAATTGGACTTAGGCCTAAAAACGAATTTAATCGACTTTTAACCTCGAAGAATTGAATCTTCCATTTGAACAATTGAATCTTCCTTTGTCGAAAAATTGAATCTTCCTTTTTGAAGAATTGAATCTTCCTTCTTGTCGAAGAATTGAATCTTCCTTTTTGAAGAATTGAATCTTCCTGTCAAAGAATTGAATCTTCCATTTGAAGAATTGAATCTTCCTTTTGTTGAGAATTTAATCTTCCATTTCGATCAAATATTTTAGGCCTAGAACCGAATTTAATCGACTTCTACCCTTGAAGAATTTAACCTTCCTTTATTTTAGGCCTAGAAACGAATTGAATCGACGTCTTACCTTGAAGAATTTAATCTTCCTATATGATCGTTGAAGAATTGATTCTTCCATTACGATCGTATATATTTAGGCCTAGGAACAAATTGAATCGATTTCTAGCCTTGAAGAATCTAATCTTCCATTATGATCGTATATTTAGGCCTAGGAATGAATCGAATCAACTTCTAGCCTTGAAGAATCTAATCTTCCACTTCGATCAGTTTTTTTATATTCAAGTTCCATTATGATCGTATATTTAGGCTTAGGAATGAATCGAATCAAGTTCTAGCCTTGAAGAATTGAATCTTCCATTATGATCGTATATTTAGGCCTAGGAATGAATCGAATTAACTTCTAGCCTTGAAGAATCTAATCTTCCATTATAATCGTATATTTAGGCCTAGGAATGAATCGAATCAACTTCTAGCCTTGAAGAATCTAATCTTCCACTCCGATCAGTTTTTTTATATTCATACGACCTATTCCTTCTCCCCCCCGAAAAACGAAGTTCACCTTGAGTGAACTAAGGCTTTTTGTTTTGGGTGGAGGGGTTGCTCAGACTTCGTATGCTTCTTGGATCGTGCAGATCCTTCGTATGAAGCTTGTTGGGCCTTAGAATCGGGCTTATAAATTTGGCGAGTTAATTTAAAGTTTGCCCAGACATGCTCGGGCTTCTTGTGCTTCGTAAACAAGCTTAAAGTGATTGAGCTTCGTGATCGTATACCTCATTTCCTCCCTCGAAAAGGAAGTTTAAGAGATTAAACTAAAAAAGTTTTAGGGAACGAAGTTATAGATTTGGCAAAATTAGCTAGTGTAAGAAAGATAAGGCTAGATCTTGAAAATCTGAGCTGTGTTCGTGTAGCACAATGAGAAATAATCTGAGCAAAAATTACTCAAAATAATGCGTTAAAAATGGTCATCTAGGACAAACATGTCGTGCAAGAAATTGGTTTATCCCATACGAGCTATTGTATTAGTCATACAATGTTAATTTAGATGTGAGAGCCCAAAGTCAGCATATAATTTATATTGTATTGCTCCAATAAATGTAATAAGTGGCTGCTTTGGCCTAGTGGAAGGGCAAATTCCACTGACTTAGATGGTGAGGTTTGAACCCTCTGAATAGCACAACTTTGTATTTTTTCTTAACTTCGTACATGGTTTAAAAAGTAGGAAAGAAATGCCACGACGAAGGGTCGAACCCGGCCTAACTTAGCACGAGGGGACCTACGATGCCAACAGATTAAGGTCTCTATCGTTGGATCGGGGTCTTATTCTTAAATAACCACAGAACTTCTACAAAAGAATGAAGCTGAGGGTCTGGTATTTAATATAAATGTGCAGTACTCGAATAAATCATGTCAACTTGTTCATTGGTAGGATCTTGAGCAGCAGCCTAGAGGTCGTGAGTTGACCCTCCCCCCCCCCCCCCATATTGTTGAAATTCATTTTTTGTAAATACACTTTTATAAAAAGAATAAATCCCGAGTTCGAAGCAATTCGAACCTAGCATTCCCTTGGTCATACGATATATATCACTTACGAAAGTGAATAAGAACAAAACAAACGATGGGGTAAACGGTGTCAGGATTCGAACCCTCATTACGCAAAATTCCAGCGAAACCTCGTACCAACAGGGCAAGCTGCATGGCTCTTGCCAGTGGTTGCAACTTCATTCTATAATATTTATGATTGCAAGGTACAGATTCGCAATCTTGCGACTTGCGAAACTGGGTTCTTCCCAAAATATGCAACTAAGAACTACTATTTACACATGTTTATTTCTCTCGTCCCTTTTGTCAAAGGGAATCAGGTGATTGATATCACATGCATAATGCACATATGTTGATTTCATGATAGAATATGTACTCATTTTCTATGAAAATTCTATGCAAGAACAATAACAAAGTAAATCAATCAGAGTGAGAGTTCAAACTGATTTGCATGTATTGCAAAGTATATGAATATTTGAAGTCAGTGTGCAAAGTGGAGATGCGTAAACTGTTCAAAACTTACGATTTGCATTTTACAAAATATTTGTGAAAGTTAGTGTAACCTTGTAGTAAATGTATTGACGATAGGACATATTGTGGCTAAATCAATAAATTGCATGCTCTATATCAAGCAGGAATTGATGTGACTAGATTAATGGCATGCATGCAAGACATTATTATATATGACATGAGCTTTTCTTTCAAATCTATATTCTGACAATACAAAATACTAATGCAATATTATAATGAGGTGTCCAACGGTATTTGCCGTATGAAAGAAAAAATTGCTATGAGCATTGACTAATGACACGCATTTTGGTGACACCATATGGGTTTTTGGTATGGGCCATATTTCAAGTTTCAAGACATTTCTCATAAATGAGATATCTTTGATTTATATATGTAATAACTACGCATATGTCTTCTGCATGAAACAAAGGTACCATTAACCTTCTAATATTATTTAATCTGTCGCCGGACACATATGCATGCATGTATTTACTCTTGGCAGCCCTCCAATTAAACCAACCACTAGAACTTGAAATTTCAAAATGGTGCAGGATGCTAGTCAATATTTCGAAGAGCATTTATGTGCATGGACATGCATTACTAAAATGCATAAAATATTGTGTTTAACACATATATATTAATGCAACAAGAGCAGTAGAATAGTTAATGCACTTTGTGAGTATGCTTAGGCTAGTGCATGTGTTTCATTTTTAATTCTTTTTCTACGAGAGTTGAACAGAAGAAATTATGGTGCATGTTGTTGCATGTGTAATAATGAGTGAGAAATAAAGTTGCCAAGAAATATGCAGTAGTGAAGAAATCAAAGGATAGGACAAGAATCCTCAATTAGCCAATCATTAATAATTCACAGACCAATGTCTCATTTAGTAGAGCATTTCTCTGCATGTTGGTATATATGTGCCTTTGGGTGTGTTTACCACCACCTCAAGGTATATTATTTTAATTGCATTAACATGTGAGCATTCATGAAATAAGCAGGTGGAGCGTTAATTATAGTAGCACCTTGTGCCCAACTTAGTAATTGACGGGTCAGTGATTTATTTCATAGTTACGTGCTCTGTTTATATTTGATAATTATTCAATTAACAGGGGCAAATTAACCTTCACAAATACCAATTTGGAAACTTTTTGCTTGCCCAATGTATCTCTGGTTATTAGAATCAATTGCCCCTTAGGAGAAAGAAAAGTTAGTCTCACCCTTCGCACCGTAGCACTCCGTGAACTAGCGTCAGAGGTCCAAGACATTGTCTTTTTTTTTTTCTTTGAACCAAGAACTCGAAACTAAAGTCCACGCCCATGACGAAGGGAGCAGAAAATGATACAAGTTTACAAGTAGAGCGAGTAAACTAACCCGTTAGCGGTGGTGACCATAGAAATTGCATTCTCGTTGATAGTTTCATGCTTGGGCGTTTTAGCTTGTTCCGCCATTGTTGAAGTGCTTCCTCGGGCATTCTCAAGGATTTGTTGGCGTTCCCACAGACGGCGCCAATTGATATACGTAGTTAGTATTTTACATGGAAAATGTACAAAAATACTAAAATTACGAGACGAGGACGTTACCAATAAACTTATAGGGTGCGGAACGCCAATCCCGACCCGAGGAGAGGCTTGCGTGATTTACGGCCGGGCCTGGAAATGTTCCAAGTTGCCTACGTATCCCACAACGGGGAATCAGACCAACGTAGTTCCTTTATCGTGTTGAAGAGATGATACACTTAGCCGAAAGTGTAGTATCTTGCCATTATCTTTGTATTCTTGTGAGACCTTTTTGTGGAGTTTGTAGTCTTCTTCAAGAGGAGAAGAGAAGAGAAGAGCCTCCCTCCCTCAAATGAGGGAAGAAGACCCATTTTATAAGGGGTCTTGGTATAGCATGATGGACAAGTAGTGGGGTCTTGTTGCCAAGATTACCCTTTATCAATATGCTAATTTTTAGTACGAATATCAAAGGCATTGAAGATACCAAAAAATATCTTAACTTCAAATTTTCAAATGAAAAAGATCTTAAGAAGTGGATACCATTTTAGGTATTAAAGTAAAGAAACATGACAAAGGTTATTCCTTAAGTCAAACTCATTATATTGAGAAAATGCTTGATAAGTTTCAATATATAGGTATAAAAGAGGCAAACACTCAATTTGACTCTAGTTTGAAACAAGTTGAAAATAATGGAAGGATTATTGCACAATTAGATTATGCTAGTGACATTGGCAGGCTTATGTATGCAATGCATTACACAAGGCCTGACATAGCATATGCTGGCGTATGATGGCAAGATTTACAAGTAAACCTAGCACGGCTCATTGGAAAGCTATTATTAGAATCTTCGGATACTTAAAGAAAACAAGAGAATGAAGTCTTGTTTATAATGACTATCCAGCCGTGCAAGAAGGGTATTGTGATGCAAGTTGGTTGACAAGTAGTAGTGAAAGTAAATCACATCAGGATGGTTTTTCACTTTAGGTGGATGGGCTATAAGTTGGGCCTCTAAAAAGCAAACTTGCATTGCACATTCAACTATGGAATCCGAATTTATTGCACTTGCTGCAGCGGGCAAAGAAGCAGAATGGTTGCAAGATCTATTAATGGATATTAGGTTATGGCCAAAACCTACGGTAACCACTTCTTTGTACTGTGATAATGAAGCAACAATGTCTCATGCGTATAGTGATATATATAATGGAAAGTCTAGACATATGCGCATGAGACATTCATATATTCGTGAATTGATATCCAATGGGGTGATCACGATAATATTTGTGAAGTCTGGTGACAACTTAGCTGATCCTCTCACTAAACCACTTATTATTGAGCTAGTGAGAAGTACAACTAAAGGTATGAGACTTAAAGTACTAAATTTAAGCACCAGTGATGCCAACCCAACTTTAAATCAGTAACCTCGGATTCTAAAGTTCAAAGGGTACAAACAAGTCACTTGATATGTGCTTGGAAACACTATAAATAAATAAGTAGTGTTAATAGTTGCGAATAAAAGTAGGATGAGCGTGTGCTCTTAATGGGTTAGCTAATAAAGTGTATGTTTAGCAACTAAGACAAAAGCAGAAACTCTACCTATGTGAACATAAAGTTGTGCCGCTTTAGTAAGAAAATGTGTTTTTCTTATAAATATTCACATATATATAGGATTAGCACATGGCCGTATATAATAGTGCTAAGGTTGTTGATGGAAATCTATGAGACACTTAAAATGGTTGATATATGTGTGATGTCTTCGGTACTAACATGGGAGTTGAGGTTCAATCTTCGGACACCTATAACCTCGTTAGGACTTTAAGGTATTTACACTAATTGAAGGTTCAAATCGAGATATACCTTCTTGTATGTGTGTCATTCATTAGAGAGAAGTAATTGTTACTAGTGGGGATTGTTGTATATCCTGTTGTTTGTTGTGTGGTAGTTGTGAGCAATTGTCCCACATGGAAAGAAAATGAGTTCTTGAATTGTTTGACTAGAGTTGGACTTCAAGAGAGTTGATTATAGAATGGCTATTGTGCATTGGGCTAGGTGCATTTGGGCTTTGATGTATGTATATTTATATATTTGTACTATAAGTCTATGATGGACACTTGGGGCACCTATGGGCCTTAGTAAAATTCAAGAGTTATATATTATTTAATTTTCGAATTTTATTTTTTGCTATATAAATCAGGAAAATTAAATATGAAGAGTTACAACTCATGTAAAAGTCGCAACCTCTGTAAAGGGACATGACTGTAGTAAAGAGACAAAGCTATTTGTAGGAACATGTCTATTCAATAGGAACTTTTTGTGTTCTATAAACTAAATTGAATCAGAATTGTTTTTACTCACTTAGCATTTGTACGTTTTCTGCATCTTATAAAATTTCCTAAACCTTGGTGTATTCTTGGAAACTTATTTTCTAAACGAAGTGTGAAAATGTTGTCTTTAGGAAAGTGATAAAATTCACGCCTCAAGGATTCCCTTCAAAAGAAAAATATTCTGCCTTCCATATTATATTTATAAAGTTTCAGATTTTCAGTACAAGTCATTTCAAAAAAGGGGATTGTAAAGGTATAAGCGGGCCAATAGCTATAAGGAATTGAGCTTTTATTATCAAGCCCCACATACAAATGAGCCTTTTAACCTTTTCATTAACTCATAAAACAACATAAAAGACCGATTGTTACTGCCTATAGGCCTTATGCCCATATATAAGTAGAGGGGTTCGGGTGGAGCTGAGGGCCGCGGCCTCCACATGCCCCTGCCTCCACCTTTGGTTATATATAGCGTAAAATTGTTATGTCGTAGGGAGCGGTGACGTGCCCTGAATCCATAACTTAAAGGAGTAAGTGGTGTGTATTTTGTAGACAACAATGTTGGTCAACAAATTGATCTTCGAAAAGATGCAAATTTGGCAAAAGGATTGTATATGATTTAAGAATGAAATGATATAGCGTATGTAGTACATGTTGAGTTTTTCTTGCATTTACCATCGTTCCGTATATTGTATCTCACTCCGGTGTCTCACATTAGTGTCGCGCAACTGTGGAGTTGAACGTGTGTCTCATATATATTTATTAATAGAATGATATAATATTTTTTTTAAATCTATACCATGTATGAACGTGTGTCTTTCGCGTAAAAGAGTGAATGACAACAAGGCAATACACTTAACTAAAGATAATTTCTTACTCATCTTATCAGTCATATACATTATTTGATAATTTACGTGCTACATGTTTAATTATAAATTTATTTATTTACAAGACATGCAATACAATTAAAGATATCTAAGTAAAAATAAATAATAAGAAACTTCTGAGTTTATGTGCAACTATCTCTATTTTATGTTGAAGTATTATTTGTATTAGGTTATGCAATTTTAATTAAGTTCTTTTCCGTATTTTAGTTATATATACATATATATACACACACAAATATAAATATACATATATATATATATATATATATATATACATATTTATATATTAGTATATATACATGCTTTGGAACTAGAATTTTTAAAAGAACTAAAATAAAACTGCATAAACATATACAAATGATTTATCACGATAAACCAGAGATAGTTGCATATAAGCTCGCCAAAATTTAAATATATATATAAAGTTATTTCATGATTTGTGTTACACTTAAGTATCTTGTTTCATGACGAATTTTTGTTTCCACAAGTAGAAAACAAGTAAATGCAAAACATATTCATGTTTATAAATAATAATAAAAATAAAAATAAACACTACAAGAAACAATGGCTTTCTCCACGCTTTTTTGAGTCTATGCCCACGCTTTTTGGCGTAGGCAAAAATCCCGTCCACACTTGGTCCAAGCGTTGTCTATTTTTGCGTGGGTAAAACTTACCCACGCTTTCAGGTAGGTGTTGGTAACAATATTCTTATTGCCAACGACTTAGAAGTGTGGAGATATTGATAAAAAGCGTCGCTGAAAACGTTCTTAACACCCACGCCCTCCAACAAAGCATGGGCAATTCCTAATAAGCGTGGGGAACTCTAGCATTGCTCTCATGCCTTTTCAGAACGATTTTAGCAAAAGCGTGGGTAAATGTCACATCTGAAAAAAAAAAATTCACCTATTTTTATATGATTTTCCTGCTAAAACCAGCAAAACAATAGCAGAAAAACAGCAAAACAGAAACTATTTTAGCCTTAAACCAACAACAGTACTTGGCCACTCCCGAGCAGTCGGCGCAAACTGGGCAGAAAATCGACAACAGAAAACATCAAGCCCACAAACATCTCAACAAACATCAGCAATCCACACAAAGTTCCCCAAAAAACATATGCACTGGAACAACAAATTGATTAAAGAATCAACTAATCTTCAACATTCATGAGCATTCACCATATAAACTTCTACATTCAACATCATTCACCATGTAAACTTCAACACTCAACATCATTCACCATGTAAAAACTTCAACATTCAACAAAATGATCCATCTAACAATCAACAACAATTACCATGAAATCCTCAAAATCCAATAATAGAGATCACCAAAGTTATTTGCGCACTAAAGGGCCCAGTTCACCATCTTGAAAGTTGATATCACCAAAATATGATGGTTGAATTGGCAAATCATCATTCAAATTGTGATAGGTTCCTCTTCTTCATTCAAACCCATGGAAAATGCATCTCTTTGTGGTGTTTGAAGGACAACATGCCAATCTTCATCCACAGGGTCTTGAATATAAAACACTTGTTGCACTTGTGACGAAATTACAAATGGCTCATGGTTTACATTTACCCCATTGTACATCAAATTTTTGAGGTTCACAATTGTAAAACCAAGTTCATCAACCTTCACACCTCGACCGAAAGTCTTGATATCTACCCAATCTCCTCCAAATAACACGACTTTAAATACCCCGTTATAATCTAACTCAATGATATCTGTCAAAACACCATAATACTCAACATCCCCTTCGATCGGATGTTTATCCTTGCTAGATGCATAGCTAGATACTTTAGAAGTAACAAGAATGCCACTATTTTGAGTCTTAAGGTGGAGCTCATGACTCTTGGTGTGAAATCTTCTTCCATTATGAATGAAAGACTTATATCTCGCAGCAAACTTATTGGGACCGGCAGCAAGAGTTCTTATTTCTAGCGATACACACCCCTCGTTTAAGTTTGAGACCTGTTTTGACATGGCACAATTAGGTGACTTTTTTGAAGAAACTTATTTAAATCTGAAGTGATAGTATTAGACCTTACATGTTCACTAAACCAAGAATGAAATTGCTCATTCTTGATTTTATCTAGTTCATGCTCACTGTATCTCCCCGGTCGTCGTTTGTCCTTGGCTCGTCTAAGAAATATGCTGTAAAAGGAAATAAGTATTATATGATATAAAAAAGTGTATTAACTTTCTAAATCAAATTACATCAACTTACTCAACATAGGACTTGACTTCCTCGTGCTGAAAAAGCACATAAACGATGAGCTTGAACCCAAATTATATGATCTAACTTAGTCATTTCTGTTTTCCCCATAAATCGCCCACCACTTGAAAATAAGTAATTGGCATTGTATTCTTTTAATGTATCCTCATTCCTCCGCGGTCGAGAAAACCTTGTCTCAATTCCATCAAGATATTGAGAATAGAATACAGCACTTTCTTCGGCCAATTGCCCTTCGGCAATACAAGCTTCAGGATGCGCCTTATTTTTCACATAACTCTTAAACCTTAGAAAACATCTGAAAAGCATATAATATTATTTGACATCCAATTAAAAATATATACTAGTATCAACTAAAAGATCTTATGAATTAAGTACCTCTCAACCGGGTACATCCATCTATATTGGATTGGTCCTGCGACCTTAGCTTCAGAAGCAAGGTGAATAACTAAGTGCACCATAATTGTGAAGAATGAAGGCATAAAAATCTTTTCCAGATTACAGAGAGCTAAAGCGGCACGATGTTCCAATAACTCTAATTGTTTGACATCAAGAACTTTAGAACAATACCCCTTTGAATATATTGCAAACCTCAATAATCACTTTTACCACATGTTTAGGTAAGGACCTTCGTAGAGCAACCGGCAAAATGTCTTGCATTAGGATGTGAAAATCATGTGACTTGAGTGATTGGAGCTTATTCTCTTTCTCATTCACCGATTTTGAAATATTTGATGCATAACCATCCGGAAGTTTCATGTTTTTTAACACTTTGAAAAATAAAGATTTCTCCTTTTTGGACATGGCATAGCAAGCAATTGGCATCCGTCTTTGTACCGATAATATTAACTGCTACATTTTTTTCTGTATGCATAACATCGATGCTATGTCGAAGTATAATGGAGTGCCAATATGGAAGGTTAAAGAATATGCTTCTCTTTTTCCAAATCTGATCATCGTTAGGATTCTCATCTACTTCATCAACTTCTAGAGCATTATCAACTCTGTTTCTCTTCTTTCCCGCATGTTTGTTTCTTTTAATTCCTTTTCCATAAGAAAAAGACAAACCATCCACATGACTTAGCACTTCTCTACCTGTCAAGGGAATAGGTGCAACCTCATGCTCCTCGGTCCCGTCAAAGAGATCTTTTTCTGTGCGAAACTTGTGATTTTCCTCCAACCATCTACGATGGCCCATGTAGCAGAATTTCCTCCCATGGACTAACCAACGTGATCTAGTTGATTCACCACATACTGGACATGCAAAACGACCCTTAGTCGTATGACCACACATCATTGATAAAGCAGGATAGTCGTTGATAGTCCAAAGTAAAACAGCTTTCATTTTAAAAGTTTCTCCAGATGTTGCATCATATGTATCAATACCATCCCATAACTTGTTCAATTCTTCGACCAACGGCTCCAAGTAGACATCAATATCATTTCCAGGACCTTTCGGTCCAGGAATTATCATAGACAATATAAATGATGATTGTTTCATGCCTTGCCATGGAGGCATATTGTACGGAATAAGGATCACGGGCCATGTGCTATAGGCGCTGCTTAGTTGTCGAAATGGATTAAACCCATCACTTGCAAGACCGAACCTTACATTCCGAGGATCAGATGAAAAATCTGGATATTGTTCATCAAATGATTTCCAAACTTCAGAATCAGCTGGGTGCCTCAAAAGCCCATCATCTTTTCGACCCTCTTTGTGCCACCTCATAGCCGAAGACGTTTTTGAAGACATAAACAATCTCTGAAGCCTTGGAATTAAAGGAAAATACCATAGCACTTTTGCAGCCTTAGGTTTCCTCTTGCTCTTATTGGTTAGATCCTCATCTTGATCATTCTCAATTGGACTACTTTCATATCTTGAAGCCCTACAAACATGACAAGATTGTTGATCAAGATGTTCACCCCTGTAAAGCATACAGTCATTTGGACAAGCATGAATCTTTTCATATTCAAGTCCAAAAGATTTAAGATATTGCTTGATTCCGTAAGCATCAATTGGCAAATTACTATCAGGAAAAGCTTCACTCAACAAACTCATGAGCATTGAGAAAGACTTGGAAGACCATCCATTCATGCACTTGATATGGAACAATCGCACAATAAAGGACAAACGAGAAAACTTCTCGAATCCTTTATAGAGTTCTTCATTTGCATCTTCCACAAATTTCTGAAACTTTTGTGCTTCCTTGTCATTAACATTTGGATGTGGCATGCTACCAATGTCATCCGATTCTTCATCATCAACCTCTCCATTCTCAAAAGGAATTCCTGGTAAGCCAAAAGCATCTCGGACAAGAGCTTGCATATCATCACCTTCATCTTCATTTGGTTAGTCTAAGTTCGTTGTATGTGGGTGAGATTGCGTCGGTAGCTCATTCAAAGAATGTGAGGATGAAGGAAACGGTCCACCATGACAATACCATATAGTATACCCTTCAAGAAATCTATTGCAAACTAAGTGTTCCTTTACAACATCAAATGTTTGTAGTTCGTAACATGAACACTTAGAGCATTGGGCAACGAATAAATTCTCTATTAGGAAAATTCTTCTTTGCCAACTCTAGAAAGTATTTTATGCCATCTTCATACTCGGGACTTATTGTTGGCCTAGATAACCAACTTCTATCCATCTTGATACTCGGGATTCTACATGAGATATAGAACACAAGAAGACTTGACAATCACTAAATCATATATGCCCGTGCATCACTCTAATTTATAAATTTATAAGTAGTATAGTTAGCTGTTCAAGTAATATATAGATTGTTTTAGACTGTATTTCTGGTTTTACATTTCTTTAGAACCTATATTTGTCATTTTAAATTGAACAGTTACATGACTTACAACATAATATCTGTCTGAATAAGGAAAAATATCTTTAGAGTGAAGATAATTGCTTACTGGAGAATGTCTGAATGCACAGAACTTAAGCAAATGACCAAATCTTACTAGTGAAAGAGAGGTCTAGGAACACATTATGTTGTGTGCCACACTATCCAAATATATATTTATATTACGCTAAATAAATCAGAGCCATTTGTAGAGAAAAAAGATAAAAAAAAAAATAATCCTAATATCTTGTATACAACCTTCGGATAAATTCATTCACTACTTTCACCATTGTAGCCATGCATGCATTCAACTATGAAGCAATAAACAACCAAGGATTAAACAGTAAAATTCAATTCCCGTTAACTAGAGAAACTAACACTAAGTGCCTCTAATGTGCAGATAATCCCCTACCATACCATATGGAAATGATCCCTTACTGCGCCTGCTGCTCAGATAAAACTGCAATCTGAAATAAAGATAAATAACAGTCCCATGGCATCCGTTAAATGATAAGACATATTAGCAGACAAAATATATTTCAAATCGGAGTCGTGTTATCTATCATAGCAAACAGTAAGCTCAAAACAACAGAATGTCTTGTCATTCCAAACAAACCCAAGTTACTCCAGGAAATAACCTCATGCAAAGCAACAAAAACAAGGAGTAAAACTGAATACCATCAACGAGAAAAATGCAACTCAATGAAGTCCCATTAGATCAACAAATTACATACTGTAAACAAGTTAGCACGCCATCTTTTGGCAGCACATTGCTGCACAAACTATGGACACAAAATGCTATAGCAAATGTTTAAAGATAGTAGCTACTTTCGCTTACAAAAAAAGCCCAAACCAGAAGCACGGCGTCCTAAAAGCACCGCATCTGAAACCAGCTAGAACTGGTATAACAAAGTTTGACAATATCTTCAAGCTAATCATAATAAGTTTGTGCGGAACAATCGTAGTAAACACCTTAATCCTTACCTTAAGTAGTCAAATACTTTCACCATTAAGGTGGATGCGGGATTGAGCATCGTCATCCTGACGCTCGAATCCCATAATATCCTAAGCTTTATAAAGACTTTTTACTCATCAATTTCACTCAAAACATTAGGAGAACCACAAGGCCAGTAACAGATACCTTCAAACTGAATGTCATTAGCACATTTTGTGTTTCTCATTTTCAACTATCACCTAGCCTCAATAGCCTAATTCAAATTCAGATATTGCACATGAATTTACCATACAGGCAGCAACACAAAACAAGAGGTCCAACATTATGCAAACCATTTCAAGAACAAAGCAGAAAAATGCAACTATTCACCAAAGAGCTTGTTTCGTGCTAGGATCAAGGCATGTGAAAACACTTTGCTCTTACTTGTAAAATGCAGTAAATAATATATACTCTATAAAGTAGGATAATACACTTATTTTCTCCTTCTACTAAACACACTAACAGGAAGACAAGTTTCAATACTACTGATCAAGATGAATAACAACAATAGTTCGAAATCCAGCAGAAATCCAGTAGAAACTTAAATGTTCGACATTACTCAAAACCTAATCTAGGTTTTCAAACAAAAACTTGAGAATGAAACAAAATTAAAGAGTAAAAAAAAAAGCTTTAGCAAGGAGATGAACCTAATCTCGTTTCTTCAGCAAGGAGATCCTTCGTCGCGTCGATTAGAAATTCTCGAAACTGAAAAAGAGCAATTTAAAGTTAATTTATTTTTCTGCTAAAAACACAAACAAAAATAGAAAACAGAACTGAAACAAAACAAATTCGATTATCAGAGTGAATTTATGAAAATAAAATTGAGTTGGCTATCCTATTAACTGATCAAACGAAGTTATAGACAAACAATTACAATATGAAGTATGAACCGACAAATCGAGCAAAATTACGAGTATACATTGAAAAATAAGAAAAAAAAAACTAATTTACAACTCACTGAGCGATGCGACGGCGTGGCGCGGCGGAGGACCGGAGTTGACGGTGGCCGTGAGATTCGTGACGGTGAACACTCAAGAGTGTTAGCAGAAAAGCAAGGAGATCCGAACAGAGAGGATAGTAGCGAGACTTCCTTCGTCGCGTCGATTCGAACTCGGAGCTAAAAATCTTCTGTAATTCTCCGAAAATTCATCGTAGATCGGAGTTTTTGTGAAGATTCGCCGGAGATTCAGCCGCTGATCGGAGTTTTCTAGCTAGGGTTTAGTAATCGGGAAGTCGCCAGGATTAGAAAGAAATCGATTAAAAAATAAAAAAACAGATGGTTTTTTGATGATTAAAAAAAAAATTTTATTATATAATATATAATCAGATTTGCTTTGTCTCAAAAAAAAAAAAAAAAAAAAAAGACGCATGTATGTACCCACACAAGTCACTAAAGTCGTGAATTGAAGATACATAAACCACGATTTTCTAAAAAGTGTGGACATATGCTATTTTTTATATTTTTTCGCCCACGCTTTTAGAAGCGTGGACGATAAGGCGTGGGTGTCTCCCACTTTTTTTGTAGTGAAAATACGTGAGTTTCCTCTCCACTCCGCAATTATATTCATGGCTCCGCCATGCACATTAGCTTAATCAGAGCTTGTTCATGTTTCATCAAAAGACAATTCCAAGTTTCAACTCAATTATAGGTGAATAGACTTTATCTTTGCTTCTCAAGTAGGCCTGCCTCATAGATAGTGAATGCACCCGCCCGTTCCTTATTAGTCGAAGTATCTTAATATCTCGAAGCACGGGTGATTTTTCGCCTGATATAAAGACAAATTAATAATGAGGTCAAACTTTTGGTCAATTTGAGCACGCCACTATAATATTTTTAAAGAAAATTATGAATAAAGAAAAAGAGAGGCAGTTGCACCTATTGGCTATTACAGAACTGCAAGTCTTATATATATGTAACATGTATTCTTTCTGCCATATATAATATATATATATATATATATATATATATATATATATATCAAGTTCAATCAACTTAATATATAGCTGCTAATTAATATTTCAAAAAATAATAATAATGTTGATCTTTGGATGGAAAGGAGAATCAGGGTTCTCGGCGAGCTCAACAGCTGAGCAAGTCACTGAAGGAATCGATGGAACTGGACTCACCGCCATCGTCACAGGTCAGTCCCTCAAATTCATTCATTTTTCTCATCTGTTTCTTACTACTCTTTGTTGTACTGTATAAAAAATTATTCATGATTAATATTTATATCTTTATATATGGCTTAATTGGCATGATTCATCAACTGTCAAATTATATGTGTAGGAGAAGTACTATCAGGAGAAACATTGATCATCATTTTGTTACTTTATATTCTGCCTATCATTTTGTCAAAATCAAACACCTAAACAGAAGCTGGGTCACTTGACGAGGAACATAACTAATTTGTAGGTCAAAGTTAAAGACTTAGAAGAGGAACTCAAATTGGTTTTTTTGGTCAGACTTTTGACTTAATTATTACTGACGCAATTAGGAATTCATAAATTCTGTTAACTCGCTAAGCCTTGAAACTCTTCATCTATAAATATGGAATAACTTAATGAACAGAGAAAAAGAAGGATATTTATTTTTAAAATAGTTATTAAGTTCCTCGGTCATGAAACTGCAGGTACAACCTCAATGCTTCAAGTATTTGTTGTTCATACTAATAATAATATGACCTTGTTAGTTCATGCCATGCTCTGGCTTGTTCTCAACGATGTCAGCCACAATTACATTATAATGTTAAGATCAATGTTCATGGACCAACTTTACATATCTTGTGCTTAATTATTTTTTTTGTGTAATTATACAATAATGCATATTTCAGGAGGATCTAGCGGAATTGGGGTAGAGACGTGCCGAGTTCTTGCACTGCGCGGCGTTCATGTCATTATGGCAGTGCGAAATGTGCAGAGTGGTGAAAGTGTTAAGGAAGCTATTATAAAAGAGATCCCTAGTGCTAAAATTGACGTCATGAAACTGGATCTCAGTTCTTTGGAATCTGTTCGCAAATTTGCATCCGAGTATAACTCCTCTGCTCTTCCATTAAACATCCTCGTGTAAGTCCTATATATGTGGCTTGATTCTCAAACAATAAGGATACGATAACCAAATAAACGTTCCCTTTATACAAGCACTTACGTTGGAACTGATCTGTCCTTTTCTTGTTTTAAAAGTAATAATGCTGGGATCCTGGCTCCTCCTTTTGAGCTAACAAAGGACAATATAGAGTCACAATTCGCAACCAACCATATCGGTATGTTGCCTCTCGAGCTTTGGTTATTACTAACTCCTTAAACTGTTATTTTATACATGGATATCATCTTTTGGCTTCATTAAGATACTTATATTGTAAAGATTTCTGCTTCATATTTACCACAAACCGTAGAAACTCGACATAAAATGAACACGAATGCTGCATTTATGCTACCACATACTATATCTTTTCAATTCTTTTCTATGTGAAGAGGATGGAGTCTGTGAATTTGAAGGTTCCACTCAGCAATATATTTGCACTTTTTAGATCATAAATAAACATCCTATTAACTGAAAGCTTTTGGTTGCTTCTACACGTATTCAGTTGATAAGCAGAAAACTGGTTTGAAGTTTTACCCTCAGTGGATTAACATATATGTAGCAAGTAATACTAATAATAAGACTTTAGCGGTTGTGATAAAAAGTCTTGTAGAAGCTAAGCCAAAGTTGCCTATGTATATATTGCCCGTGTGCCTCCTTTATTAACCAACGATCTCTAGGAACACTTTCTTAGTTAGTCATTCTGTGCTTCTGTCTTTGTATGAATCATCTGTGATTGTTCTTCAGCCCACTGATACTTTGCGGTGTGCAGGTCATTTTCTTTTGACCAATCTTTTGTTGGATAACATGAAAAGAACTGCTCAGGATTCCAAAATAGAAGGAAGAATTGTTAATGTGGCATCAGAACTCCATCGGTACACCTATAAGGAAGGAATTGCTTTTGATAAAATTAATGACAGCTCAAGGTAAAGTTTTTGCTATTTATGTTTTAAACATATATATAGAACAGTCAATGCGCAAAAACTTATATACTTATTGAACACAAATCAGGTGATTTGTGCAACTAAGACGATCCGTCAATAATAACATGCACTAACGAGCAAATTTCTCTTAGGGATTTTAATTTTCTTACAAACCTTGGTCACATAGGTGATATCAGAGAAAAATACCCTTGTTTCTTGTTTGTATGATGTATTTGTATTTGCGACAAAAGAGTTCATCTACTATCATAGTTGAAGGCGTGACTCTACTACGTACCAAGCAAAAATGTGTCACTTTCTCCACTGTTAAATCCTTAGTTATGGAACTACAATACACAGAGATAATTAGAAATAAATTATTATATAGAATTTAAGCAGTTGCAAAAGATTTGAGAAATTTTTATTAGCTATCCGGCCAGTGATTGGCCACTTTTAACAAAATCTTCATTCTGCCAATTTTCTTGAATCATATTTCCATCATTTTTTTGCTATAACTTTCTGAAAGTTCTAAATTTTGTTGCTATACAGTTACAAAGGAACACTGGCTTATGGGCAGTCAAAGTTGGCCAACGTATTGCACGCTAACGAATTGGGAAGACGCTTCAAGGTAATATTGTTGTGTTCCCACATAATCAACTTTATATATATAAAACCACCACCACAACAACTAAGCCTATATATAGTCACACATAATCAGATTTATATATATATATATATATATATATATATAACAACATTGCATCTTTTTCTCTATTCTACAACAGGAAGAAGGGGTTCAAGTAACTGCCAACTCACTACACCCTGGAGTAATTGCAACCAAACTTACACGAAATCACGGATGGGTGGCGGGTAAAGCTCCTAACCATTTTGATCATCTCTTAGTCATATCCTATATATAGATGATTGCAAAAGATTTAAGTATATTGTGGCGAATCGAAAATCTTGATGAAATACTTTCATTATGGGGTAAACTAATTAAGTTTAAAACCTTTATATTTTGATGTCTATTCATCTTTTGTTATTACAGGTTTTTTCAACTATGTTGGTACATACTTCATTAAGAACGTTGCTCAGGTTAGTTAAACTTTTTATCATCCTTCCAACAATCCCTTTTACCTTTTGCTAACATTCGAAACCGATTTATTACGCAATACACTTTCTTTTAAGAAGCTAGAAAGAAGAGTTAATTTATTGTCATATGATATTTTACAACTGAAGATGTTCGATTTCTCGTTTGCTGCAGGGAACGGCAACAACATGTTACGTAGCTCTGAATCCACAGCTTAACGGAGTAACCGGTGAGTATTTTTGCAACAGCAATGTCGCTAAACGAACTAGTCCATTTGCAAAAGATGCAGATATGGCAAAGAAACTCTGGGATCTTAGTTTGAAAATGACAGCGTCGAACTAGTTTGCTTTAAACTTCCGTTGTTTTCCATTATTGAAATGAAGAATTAAATAAGATATTGTGATTGTGCTATTTTCCCCTAGAGTTTCTCAAAGTGTGATGCTTTTGTATTATAAATTCTATGTGTTATCATAAGGTTGTTAAGAGAGAAGGGGCTTGGGGAAACTCTGTATGGTTATGTTCGTAATAGTGACGTTATTAAAGCTTGAGCCTTTTTACTACGGTGAAAGTTATTGGGTTACTTCATGTCTTCATCTGTATATTGGTCAAAAAAAGATTTAGATATCAACATAAAACTCCTTTTGATTTGAAACTCATGTAGGAATAGAAAGAGAGTCTCCCTTTTGATTTGAAACTAGTTTGGTTATTGTTTGAAATCCCATTGTGATTTTGTATATCTTCCCCGAGACTCTCTTTCTATCTAATTATGTAGCAACTGAATGAGGTCGACCTTGTTTCTTCAGTACTCTCTGTCACTTAAAAGTTTCTAAAGTACCATTTAGGACTAATACACAGAAGTGAACCCCCTTTGATTCAAAAACTTGTCAAGAAGTTCCCTTGTAGTTTTGCAAACTATATATGCACAAAGTTTTCTGTCTAATTTTTTTTTTAAGAATAATATATTAATCAATTTCATTCTCTCTTACCATACGAGTACCATGGTTTTTTGGCTATTTCAATATCTTTAAGATTATAAGTACGATTGACTTAATCGCAAATATGATTTAGTTAATTACTAAAAAAGTTAACATGAATTACGTACATAAAAAAATTGACAGAGGAGAGAGTGTGCAACGTATTTGAAACTAGTTTTACATAATAAACAAGCCAACAAATAATTTCGTGCGTGTGTACAAACCACAATGAATTATTATTATAATATCCTAAAAGAATCTCATTTTGTTATTTTCTAAATTAGGAATAATATCTCCAATCACATTATGAGTTTTGTATCAATATTACAAAACCCTTGAGGATTTTTAATGGTTCACTGATATGATCATATGAGTAATATTTTGATTAGCGTGCTATGTGTTAAGATTTGTGAAACAAGACATTCAAAGGAATAACAAAGGTAGGAGAAGAACTCAAGAATCAATATCAAAAGTGAATAGGGTTTTACAAGAGATAGAAAATATATACAAGAAGACAACTAAAAGACTAAAAAGACAAAAGAGCCCTTAACTAAAGAGCCCTTAACTAAATAATATACATAAAATACTAATATTTTAATATGCTAACACCCCTCCTCAAACTCGAGGTGGCACCGCAGAAAGAAGCGAGAGTTTGCCAACAAAGAATCCATGACGCTGAGTCGTATGCGCCTTCGTGAAGAAATCAGCCAGCTGCAGAGAGGATGAAATGAATGGCAGACTAATAGTACCATGCTGAAAATGATGACGAGTCACATGACAATCAATCTCAATATGTTTGGTACGCTCATGAAAGACATAATTATGTGCAATCTGAATAGCACTCTTATTGTCGCAGTACATGGGTGTGGCTGAAGATTGTAGCACTCCCATGTCATCTAACAATCGGCGTAACCAAACAAGTTCAGTCGTAGTAGAGGCCATAGCATGGTACTCAGCCTCAGTAGAAGATTTTGACACAACAACCTGTTTTTTACTTTTCCAGGATATCAGAGAATCACCCAAAAAGATACAATACCCTGTGGTAGATTTTCGATCAGTAGGGTCGCTAGCCCAATCAGCATCTGTATATGCCCGAAGCTGCAATGAAGAACTAGAAGGCAATAATAGACTTTGAAAAACAGTACCACGAAGATAACGAAGAATCCGGAGTACAGCATCCCAATGAACAGAAGTCGGTGCAGCAACAAATTGACTCACAATATGAACTGCATATGCAATATCAGGCCGAGTAATAGTCAAGTATACCAAACTACCAACAACAGACCTATACAAGGTGGGATTAGAGAGAGGTGTGCCATCAGTAGGAGCATACCGAACATTAACCTCTAAGGGAGTAACAGCAACACGTGTGTCTGTCAGATGAGCTCGCTCAAGAATATCTGCAGTATACTTAGACTGAGATAGAAGATAGCCCTTCGGAGATGAAGCAACCTCAATACCCAAAAAATACCGAAGAGGACCCAAGTCCTTCATATCAAACAAACGGGATAAGGTGTCTTTCAACACCTTGATACCCTGAATATCATCACCAGTAATAATCATATCATCAACATATAACAAAAGCATTACACGACCAGCGGAAGTACATTTAACAAATAAAGCCGAATCATGAGGACTAGAGGAAAAGCCAAGAGAAAGAACTGTCGTGGAAAACTTTTCAAACCAAGCCCGTGGAGCTTGTTTGAGCCCATATAACGCTTTCTTAAGCTTACACACTTGTCCTTTTTTATGAAGAACGCCAGGAGGGGGTGTCATGTACACTTCCTCGTGTAGATCACCATTCAAAAATGCATTCTTCACATCCATTTGTGAAATATACCACTGTCGAACTGAAGCAACCGCAATAAGAACTCTAACAGAAGTCATTTTAGCAACAGGAGCAAATGTTTCCTCATAATCCATACCATATTCCTGAGTGAATCCCTTTGCCACTAAACGAGCCTTGTACCGCTCAAGTGAACCATCAGATTTGGTTTTAATTTTATAAACCCATTGAGAACCAATTGACTTTTTCCCTTCAGGAAGAGAGACCAAGTCCCAAGTATGATTTCTCTATTCAAAGCCAACAATTCCTCATCCATGGCTTTTTGCCACTCAGTATCACGTGCAGCCTCTGAATAAGAGGTAGGCTCACAAAGAGGCCAAACAGATGCTAAAAATGAAACAAAAGGCTCAGAATAACAAGAATAACTGAAATCTGGTAACTGAGTAGACTTACGTGTTCGCCTGGGATAACGCTCCTGAGCTGGATCCGAAATCACAAGAGGAGGGACAGTAGGGGGTAACTCTTCATCAGCAGCATTATCAGCTCCATCTCCATCACCAGTACCAATATTGTCATCAACAATAGTGTCACCAATATCAAGTTCACCACTAGTATCAACATTATCATCAGCAAAAGGATCAACATGGACAATATCTGATAGATGGACATTATGGAATTTTTTTGGTATAGAGAAGTACGGAATATACTCAATAAAGTGTACATGAGGAGAAACATAACACTTTCTAGCAATAGGATCATAGCAACGATAACCTTTTTGCCCATTCTCATATCCCAAAAAGACACATATAGCTACACGAGATGATAGTTTTGTGCGCTCTACATGTGGACGAAGGACAAAGCAAGTGGAACCAAAAACTCTTAAATGAGAATAATCAGGAATTTGACCAAATAACTTAGCATAAGGGGATATACCGGAGTTTCTCAATGTGGGGATCCTATTTATGATGTAAACAGATGTGAGTACTGCCTCTCCCCAATACTCACTAGGCACACTAGCAGATAAAAGCATAGACCGTGCAGTTTCAACAATGTGCCTATGTTTTCTCTCAGCTACACCGTTTTGTTGAGGTGTATCAGTACAAGAAGATTGATGCACAGTACCATCAGCTGAAAGAAGTTCAGAAAGTGCTTTACTAGTATATTCCCCACCCAAATCAGAACGAAAGCACTTAATAACTTTAGAGTGTTGAGTTTTGACATAAGCTGTAAACTGAGCATAAATATCAACAAACTCAGAACGATGTTTCATCAAATAAACCCAACAATAACGAGTATAGTCATCAATGAAAGAAACATAATATCTAGACCCCCCTTTTGTTGGAACAGGAGCAGGTCCCCAAACATCAGAATGAACCAAATCAAACGGTGCAAAAGAAGTGGATGTACTATGATTAAAAGGTGTAGCAGAAAATTTTCCAAGTTTACATCCACTACAATCAGAAATGTCTTGAGACTTTAAGTCTCCTAAAACACCACTATTACATAAATCCTTAAGATAAGATCCAGATACATGACCAAGTCTCGAATGCCATAAGTAAAACTTCGAAGAAGAAGGGTTCAAATGAAAGGTAGATAGGTCAACACCCGTGGCTGCAAACAGACTATCAACCTTTACGTCATCCAAAACATAGAGTCCCCCCTGTCTACTTCCAGTCCCAAGTATTGTCTTTGATTTCGGATCCTGCACATGACAAGAAGTAGAAGAAAAGTGAACAGTATGACCATTATCACATAATTGACCAACAGAAACAAGATTCATAGCCAATTTCGAAATACAATACACATCGGGTAGAAACAGATTTGGTGTTTTGATTGTACCAACACCTGCTAGTGGCATAGGAGTGTCATCAGCAGTCATAACAGATGTAGATGGCAAAACATGAGACATAGATACAAATGAGTTCCGATCAGGAGACATGTGATGAGATGCTCCAGAATCTAACACCCATGAGGACGAATTTCTACCTGAAACGGATGGAGCAGACATGGCATATGGTTGGGACTGATTCTGGTGTGTTTCAAGAAGGTTATGTAGAAGATCAGCTAGAGACGGTTTCTCTTGCACTGCAGAATCGACAGCAGATTGTTCCAATTTAGGCATGACTGCAGCAGTGTTAGACTGCCCTCCAAAGCGAAAGTTCTGTGAATTCGGAGGTTTTCCTCCCTGCTTGTTTCCATAACCTTGTTGTTTTCCACTCTGCAGCAAAAGAGGACATTGATTCTTCCAATGGCCTTTCTGATGACAATAGCGACACTCATCCTTCTCAAATTTATTTGGCTTGGAATATGATCGATACTGACTGTTTGGTTGGGTAACCAAAACAGAACCAACGGGGGTGGACTTATCAGTTTGAGTATTGAGACGAGTTTCTTCAGCCAACAACTCATGCACAACCGAATCAACTGATGGAAGAGGAGTCCGATGCAAAATTGATCCACGAATACCTTCATACTCCGGACGAAGGTTGTACAGTAATTGTACCAAGCGTTGTTGTTCCCTCCTTGCAATATATGGTGCAAAAGCCTTCAATTCAGCGCATTCAGTCATAGCCAATTGATCCCAAAAATTTGTCATCTCAGAATAAAACTCTTGAATACTCCGATCTCCCTGTACAAGAGCACGAATTTCCCCTTCTAACTGATATTGAACAGCAAAGTTGGACCTCACATACAACTTCTCCAGATGATCCCAAACTTCTTTCGCAGTATCAAACTTGGCTAGCTGAACACCAATTCTATTCTCAACAGAGTTGTTTATCCAAGTTATGATTTTAGAATTATTAGTATCCCACACATCTAATAACTCATCAAATTTCTCATCAGAAGACTTAGGAGCTTTCTTAACACCCGAAATATAATTCCACATCTTCTTCCCCTTTAAGAAGTTTTTCATAACGTAACTCCAATATCCATAATTTTTCCCATCAAATCGAACACTAATGGACTGTAAAGAATCATCCCCTCCCGTCATGATGTCAAGACACACAATTCAACACGCTATGCAAAAGCAAACAATAAAACAAATCCAAAAGCAAAACTAGGGCAGAAAATCGAAAATTTTGCACCCAATCGAAATCGAAATCTATACTCCAAAATAGGTCATGAAACGCAGCGGATTACCGGAAATTTGCAGCAATACAGAGACGAATCAGAGATCTGGCTCTGATGCCATGTTAAGATTTGTGAAACAAGACATTCAAAGGAATAACAAAGGTAGGAGAAGAACTCAAGAATCAATATCAAAAGTGAATAGGGTTTTACAAGAGATAGAAAATATATACAAGAAGACAACTAAAAGACTAAAAAGACAAAAGAGCCCTTAACTAAAGAGCCCTTAACTAAATAATATACATAAAATACTAATATTTTAATATGCTAACACTATGCATATGCGTCGTATGTTAAATTTAACTAATTCTGGATCAACCTTAAAAGAGTCGGCTCTTAAGGTTCTAGATCCATAAAATCTTTTATGTAATCGTAACAAATTCAACTTAAGTATAACTTTTATTATTGCATATATTTGTGACAGATCCACCATAGATCTGTGATGGATCCACCGCAGATCTATGTTACAAAGTACCCACCCAACATTGGTTACTCACGTTACCCAGTACTTAATATATTTAAGTGCATACGCCTAAAGAGCGCAGTTACATCAGTAGCCATTGTGCATTTCCTCCCGAAATTAAGTGCATTTCCTACAAATCAAATGATTAACATCTTTCGTATAAGGTTTATGACAAATTTTAGTTAGCCACTTCATACAGAGAAGTAAAGTACGTAATTTTCTCCAACAAATTTTGATGTTTATCTCAGTGCTCTTTGCACGTCTTCCACTCGATAATTCAATATAAATTTTATTTATTCACTATTTGTTTATATGCACAATATTATGCATATAATGTTAATTTAGGTGTGGAAAACTTATTTTAGTTAGCAGCATATTTATGTGTACAAGTACCACACATTACAATAAATATTATTAATACCCTATAAACGAGTAGAAAACACGTAAAATATAAAACATACTCATGTTTATTCTTAAAAAAAAAATAACGAGATCTTTCCTCTTCCCAGGTGCATCTTGGCTACCCATAATAGTAGAACCACATTCCCTCACATGTGTGTAGGGCCATACACACATGTGCCTAGTGTGGTTCTACCTTTATGCATGGGTAGCCAAGATGCCCCCTCTCCTTCGTAGCTATATTCATTTCCCCACCACATAATCAATCAGACCTTGTTGTTCCATCTAAAAATAAAATCCGTCTATGCTACCCTGCTCGCTGTGCGGGTAGCACGTGATGGATATTACAACCAAATCCCTTAAAACTTTATTTATTATTTTGAATTCCTAATTTATTTTAATCTTTGTTGATTTTAATTCTAAATAAATTATATAGTTAATAGGATTCATATATGTAGTTAACAAGTAAGAATGTCGAAACAAATTATATATTCTCTCAATAGTTTTGCAAAAACACTTGTATTTTGTTTTTACACTTAACATGTATTTTGTTTGGCTAAAACAATACCAAAATTTACAAGGATATTAGTTAAAATAAAACATACCACCATAAAAATGATATTAACAAAGAGGAATCAAAACAAAAAGTATCTCATATATAAGAAAGTCAAGTAAATTTTAAGCCTGCACTTTCTCTCTCTAGAATAGTGCCCCTTTGTTAGGGTTTTCTCTGGATTTTTGCCGCCGTGTCTCTCCTCTTTTTTACCGTTAGGTCTTCCTCTCCCATGGAAGACACTAATTCCCTCTCCGATTCTCTTAGCGAAACTAACATTGAATGCAATGTTGAATCTGAAGAGCTTGCAAACAGTAGCAATATTACAGAGTTCACTATCCTTGCAAAAATCTTTTCTGACAAACCACAAAACCAAGGTGTTTTCAAGACCATCATTCAAAAAGCTTGGAATCCAAAGAAGAAAATCCACATAAATCCTATCCCACCTTTCTCTCTTAAAATGTTTTCCTGTGTTTTTGACCTGGAAGAAGATCCGGAAAAAGTCCTTAAACTCTCTTGGACATTTAGAGAACAGCTTATTATCGTTAAAAGATGGCCGCCCGATAAGGCCCTGTTCGAAATTGACCTCACAACTTCAAATTTCTGGTGCCAAATCGCACACCTCCCAGTCTCCTACATCAATATTCATAATGCCAAAACTATTGGAGACAAAATAGGTCGTTTTATCGAGATGGAAGAAGAAAGCTCAGGAACTAAGTGGCGGCATGCTGTCCGCATCTGGGTAGAATTAAATCTGGCAAATCCTCTCCCAGACCATCTCTCTTTCCTCTCCCCCGAAGGTAAAGAAATTTCTGTCGAAGTCAGATTTGAAAGGCTTGGTGATTTCTGCTTTAATTGTGGGCTCCTTGGACATCGCTTCACCAGCTACAAAGACAAGCTGAACATCCCCTCCTCCCCACGGCGGCGCGGCCTATGGCTCAAAGCCGAGAATCTGCTCACGGAGAACCCTCGTTTTAGCCTGGCCCATTCGCCAAAGGCCCATAAAGCCCAACCCACTAAAGGTAACCCAGATATCCCTCTTCTCATTCCTACTCATTACCTCACAACCAAGTCCATTATCTTTGCTGAAAAGTCCAGTCTAGCTAGCTCTTCTCAGGCCTCTCCCATACTGGACCTAAACCCCAATCTAACCTGTCTTGATAAAATCTCCCTTAATATGGCCCAATCTAATCAGGAGCCGAAAGTCACCCCATCTGCGATCGATCAAACTGATCACACCCTAAAGGCCCAGTCTGAATCAAACCCATCCTCTCAGTCATCCTCAAACCTATCTCCCTTGGTCATCTCCTTCCCCGATGATATTTCTCCAGCCCCTACTGAAACCACCAAAACTCCTACTGTGCGCCAAAAGATTGAAACCACCTCCCTCAAAAGAAACCGCAGAAATCCAACCTCTGACCCAGATACTGATATGAGCCTCGTCGCTAAAGAAAGCAAACTCCGGAAAATTCTTACCAGCCAAAAACCCACGGCCCTCTGTCACCTCCCCACTGTTCCGCTGGAAATCAATCTTCGTGATCTTGAAGCAGAAATGGACTTCCCACTTGGAGACCCCTCGAGCAAAGAGGGGTCGAAGCACTAGTCCGTCCAATGATCATCCTCGCTTGGAATTGCCAGGGGCTCGGTAAGCCTCGAGCAATCCAAGCTCTCCGTACGTTGCTCCGCAACGTCCGGCCCGATATTCTGTTTATCTCCGAGCTTAAAACCTCGAATCTCTCCCATCTCTTTTCTATTCTCAATCTTTCTGCTCTAGTAAATAGCTTTATTGTTCCTCCAGTAGGTATCGCTGGGGGGCTATGCATCGCTGGAATTAATCTACTGCTCTTTCTATCACCCTCAGTAACTATTTCATGATCAATGCTACTATCAGCTCTCCTGCGTTCCCGGATTGACAGCTTACCGGGATTTGTTGCCCGCCTTACGCGTCCGCTAAAATCTCTTTTTGGAACTGCCTTAATTCTCTGGCCTCGACCACCTCTATGCCGTGGTCCATTATTGGCGACTTTAGCGATATCTGCAGTCAGTCCGAGAAATCGGGGGGCCGATCCTTTGCGACCTCTTTGAAACACTCACTTTCCACTGATTTAAGTAATATCTCATTTTTTGATCTCGGTTTTGCAGGCCATGATTTCACTTGGAATAATGGCCAAGAGAATGCGTTTAATATCCGACAAAGGCTTGATTGGGGCGTGGCAAATGCAGCATGGTGTTTGATGTTTCCTGCTGCCCAGATTACCCTCTTGCTGCCATTGCTTCCGACAATAGGCCGATTGTCCTCTCCACGCAAAACCATCAGTCTAAAGGGCGAAAGCCCTTCAGGTTTGAACTTATGTGGCTTTCAAATTCTTCTTGTGCTAATGTGGTTGAGGATGTTTAGGACAATTTTTCTGTTGGTTCCCCCCCTTATCTTTTGCATGCCAATACTATTGCTGCTGAGAATGCTCTTATTTACTGGAATAAACACGGTTTTGGTAATATTCATAGTGTGATAAAAGATTTGATTAAAAAGACTTCGAACCTTCAAGAAGGGCCGCAAACTTCTGCCAATATTCAACTTGGTAAAACCCTTCATGTTTTCCTTGATATTTGGCATAAGAGACTTAATACTTTTTGGCGCCAAAGGTCTCGTGATAAATGGCTTACAGATGGAGATGCTAATACTAGATATTTCCATCTGAAATCCATTCTTCACCATCGCGTTAACCGTATTGATTTTATTGATACTCATTTGGGCAACCGGGTCACTAATTGGAATGATATTGGGGCTGCATTCCTTGCTTATTTTAAAAAGCTTTTTACTAGTGATCATGTTACTGATAAACTCCCCTTTCCCCATGACCTTGAGGGTTTATTCCAACCTGTCATTGAGGATTCTGATAATGTTTTTTTGTTATCCCTACCCCTGATGAAATTAAAAAAGCTTTGTTCTCTCTTGGCTCGGAAAAAGCCCGGGCCCTGATGGCTTTCCCGACATTTTCTTCAAAACCATGTGGTCTACTATTCAAATCTCTTTTATAAAAGCCATTCAGGAGTTTTTTAAAACTGGGATCATGTTTCCTGCTCTTAATCGTACTTTCATCACTTTGATTCCAAAAAAAGCAGAATGCTTGTCATGTTGAGGATTTTCGGCCTATTAGCCTCTGTAATATTTCTTATGAAACCTGCTCCAAAATCATTGCAAATAGGCTGAAAATTTTTCTTGATCGCTTTATCTCTTTCTCGCAGTCTGCTTTCATTAAAGGTAGACATATTAATGATAATAGCATTCTCTCTCATGAGCTTATGAATTTCATCCATCATCGTAAAGGTAAAAACGGTTTCATGGCTCTAAAGCTTGATCTTGTTAAAGCTTTCGATAGAGTGGAATGGGGTCTTCTTTCCAAAATTCTGCTTCTCTTTAGTTTTAGTCATGTTTTTGTCAATTGGATTGTTGCTTGTATTTCCTCCTCCTCTCTCTCCATTTTGATCAATGGCGCTCCTTTTGGTAATCTCAAACCTGGTAGAGGAATCCGGCAAGGGGATCCTCTCTCACTTTATCTCTTTGTCATCTATGCGGAATTAATTTCCCGCATCATCCTTAAAAAAGAAAGTCTTGGGTTGTTTAAAGGGATCAAAGTCTCCAGAACTTCCCCTCCTATCACCCATCTTATGTATGCTGATGATCTTGTGATTTTTGGAAAGGTTTCGACTGAGAATGCGATGGTTATTAATGATTGTCCTAATCTTTTTTGTGGCTAGTCTAGTCAGAAAATTAATAAGGATAAATCCTTCATTCACTCTAGCCATAATACTTTGCTTGATGATAGACTGAATATTTTGAATTTGTTTTGTTTTCCGCAATGTGATCATAGAGCCACTCATCTTGGTCTCCCTTTTTGCAAAGTCAAATCCCGTAAAGAGGCTTTCTCGAAACTCATTGATAAAATCAGTTCCGGTCTCTCTACTTGGAAACGCATTAACCTTTCCCAAGCGGGTCACAATGTTCTTCTTAAATTGGTCACCCAAAGTACCCCGGTTTATCAAATGTCCACTTATTTGATCCTTAAAGATATTTGTAATAAACTTGATGCTTTGTGTCGTAAATTCTGGTGGAGCGAAAATAAAAATGGGAATTTCCTCCCTCTTATCTCTTGGAATTATATTTGCTCCCCTAAATCTTATGGTGGGCTAGGTCTTAGGCGCATGACTGATTTTAATAGAGCCCTCATGGCTAAACTTGCTTGGAAAATTTTCAGCAATTATGATTGTCTTTGGGTGAAGATTTTTCAAGCTAAATACCTCCGTACGTGTAACCTTCTTGAGGCTAACCCTGTGTGCAATCAACCTTCTTGGATTTGGCAGGATATTCTTAAAACCCGAGATCTCATTACAAAAGGCTGTTGCTACCCAACTAATCCAAATTCCTCTACTATCACCTTTGAGCAACCTTGGATCCCTACCCTCCCTCGTTACATTCCCAAACCTTCTAACCCTCTTAATCCCCTCAACTCGGAGCACTACTATGTTAAAAGCTTCATTGATCAGCAGAATCCCACTTGGGACGAACCCAAGCTCTTGAATATTTTTGACAGAAATACCACAAACGAAATACTCAAGATTGAGATTTATGCTGATTCCACGAGTACATCTCCACTTTGGATTCCCTCTGCGTTAGGGAACTTCTCGACAAAAAGTGCCTACCTCACCGATCAACGTGATCGCTTCACCGTGATTGATAATGCTGATTCCCCCATTCGCAATTTTATTTGGTCTGCTCGCATTCACAATCGGCATAAACATTTTCTTTGGAAAATCATGAAGGATGCTTTCCCTACCAAAGTCAGGCTAAATAAAATTTTTAATGTGGTGGATCTCTGCTGTCCTATTTGTAACAATGGGGAAGAAACTACTGCTCATATTTTTTTGGAGTGTCCTTTCACTGTCCAACTTTGGTTAAGCTCCAGTTGGCATTTAAACTTGAATCCTTTCAAAAACTGGAGTTTAAAAAACTGGATTAGCATGCTTGTTCACAACACAGGGAGTTTCTTTTCCTCGCTTGATTTAAGAGATAAATTTATCACTAGTTTCTGTATCTTTTGTGAATTTATATGGCTTAAAAGAAATGCAATTACTCATGGCAACTCTTCTCTAAATCTAGAGGAATTTCTTTGTATTGCCGAACCAAAGATTGAGGAGCACTGGAAGGCTCAAAAATCCAAAATGCTGGTTTCCAAAACCAACACAGTTGCTAAATGGAAAAGGCCTGATAAAGCTCGGACAAAGATCAATTGTGATGCAGCCTTCAACAATGGTAGAGCTCACACAACCCTCATCATCCGAGACGGCAACGACTCTCTTCTTTCTGCTGCCACCAGATCTAAACTTTGTAAAGATGCTCTCACGGTAGAGGCCCTTGCTCTTCTCCATGCTGCACAAACTATCCATTCAGCTAAGGTTCAACAAGCCATCCTGGAATCAGATAGCCAGCCTCTTATTAACGCCATTACTGACTATCATGGTGAAATTCCATGGTCCATTAAACCCCTTGTGATTGCCATACGTAAGATTTGGCATTTTTGGCCGCAATGGCGATTTAAATTTGTTCACCGCAATGCTAATCAAGTGGCTCATAACATTGCTCGCTGGGGCAACTTCGAATGCTTGGTCGACTAACTTTACAACTTTTAACCTCCCGAATTGTTGTTTTTGCGATCGAGGTTACCCTGTAACAAACTATTGCGATCATTTTGATCGCCCTTTTTGTCTTTAATATATATTGTGATTCCTTTGTTCAAAAAAAAAAAGATGAGAAAAGTCCATTAAAGGGATAATTTTCTTATCAATATTTTTGTCGTATTCTTTTATTTTTACTAATTATTATAATTTTAAGCAATAAATTTAGCAAAAGAGGTTTATTTTAAGCAATATTCATGCTTTTTAATTAAAAAAACAAATAAATTAATGTGATTTTTCCTCTACTATCCGCAGCTATATTCATGGCTCATAAGCCTAATCAGAGCTTCTTGTTCCATCTAAAAACAATTTCAATCTAATTATAGGTGTATACAGACTTAAGTCTAAGTAGGCCCGCCTGAGAAATAATGAGTACACCCTCCCAACCCTTACATATTGGTCAAACTATCATAGTATCTCGTACCGCGATATAATGACAAATTAATGAGGTCAAGCTTTGGTGTGAATTTGAGAACGCCACTATTTTTTAAATATACACCGGAGAATATATTCTGCCAATTTGAGGACCAAGGGCAGTTGCACCTAGTAAATATATATATTCTTCATGCTATATATCAGACAATCAACATCAACATCAAAAGCTGCTAATTAATATTTCAAAAAATAAGTTAATAATAATAATGTGGATCTTTGGATGGAAAGGCCCTTCAGGGTTCTCAGCGAGCTCAACAGCCGAGCAAGTTACTGAAGGAATCGATGGAACTGGACTCACCGCCATCGTCACAGGTCAGTCCCTCAAATTCATTTTTCTCATCTGTTTCTCGGTTTTTTACTACTTCTTGTTAGTTCATGCCCTGCCCTGGCATGTTTTCTACAATGTCAGGAGCTACAATTACATTATTAATAAAGTTAAGATCAATGTTCATGGATCGACGTTACGTATGTTTTCTTTATCTACTGTTTGTGTAACTATAGAATACTGCAAATTTCAGGAGGGTCTAGTGGAATTGGGGTGGAGACGTGCCGAGTCCTTGCACTGCGCGGCGTTCATGTCATTATGGCGGTGCGTAATGTGCAAAGTGGTAAAAGCGTCAAGGAAACTATTACGAAAGAGATTCCTAATGCTAAAACAGACGTCATGGAACTTGATCTCAGTTCTTTGAAATCTGTTCGCAAGTTTGCATCCGAGTATAACTCCTCTGCCCTTCCATTAAACATCCTCGTGTAAGTTCTATCTATATGATTTCTTAAACGATAACAAAATAAGCATTTCTCTTTTACAACTAGGACCTGTCCTTTTCCTATTTTAAAGTAATAATGCAGGGATCATGGCTCCTCCTTTCCAGCTAACAAAGGACAATATAGAATCGCAATTTGCAACCAACCATTTGGGTATGTTGCATATTGAACATTGGTTACTATTAACTACTTAAACTGTTATTTTATACTTGGATATGGCTTCATTAATATAAGTATACTGCAAAGAATTCTGCTTCATATTCACCCCAAACTATAAAGACTCGACATAAAATGAACTGCACGGAAAGCTGCATTTATGCTACTTCCCACGGGGTCTTTACAATTCTTTTACATGTTAAAGGATCTTTCTGAATTTGAAGGTTCCACTCAGCATTAAAATATTTTCATTTTTTAGATACTTTGTGAATCATATTTGAACATCTAACTGGAAGCTTTTGTTTGCATCTAGACATATTTAGCAAATAAAACGGTTGATAGTTTACTAACCAAATGAGCCAAGTCATACAAATAATGGATCTTGTGGTGGTGATAGTCTTCTAGAAGTTTAATACTCGTAGTAACCAAAGTTGCTGATGCATTGCTCAAATACTCCTACTGATCGAAAAACTCTAGGAACACTTCCTTGTTACTTCGTCCTGTGCTATCTTTGTCTGAATCATCAATGAATGTTCTTCGGCCCACTGATACTTCGGCGGTGTGCAGGTCATTTTGTTTTGACGAATCTTTTGTTGGATAACATGAAAAGAACTGCTCATGATTGCCAGAGAGAAGGAAGGATTGTTAATGTGGCATCCGAAGGTCATCGGCTCACCTATAAGGAAGGAATTCATTTCGATACAATTAATGATAGTTCAAGGTAAACCTTGGCTATGTTTTAAACATGTAGAACAACCAATTAACAAAAAGTTGAAACATAAAGAACACAAATAATGTGAACTGCGAAACTAATTAAGATAATCCCTCAATAATAACGTACATGTATTACTGAACAAAATTTTGGGTTTGTTGCTTTGCAGTTACAGAAGTGTTCGGGCTTATGGGCAGACGAAGTTGGCCAACATATTGCACGCTAACGAATTGGGAAGACGTTTGAAGGTAATATTGATGTGTACCCACATAATCAGATTCGTATATATAACACCAATGCGTTTGTTTTTTGGTCTCTTGTACAACAGGAGGAAGGGGCTCAAGTAACTGCTAACTCACTACACCCTGGAATAATCGCGACCAAAATTACACGAAATCACGGCTGGATGGAGGGTCAAGCTCTTAACCTTTTTGATCATCTCTTAGTAACATCCAAAGATTATTACAAAAAACAAATAGTGTATTGTTATGACTTGACTCTTAATAAAATACTTGCATTTTGGGGTAAACTGATTCAATAACAAACCATTAGATTTTGTGTCCATCAAACACATTTCAGTCTGATGTCTGTTTATCTGTTGTTGTTACAGGTCTTCTCAACCATATTGGTACATACTTCGTTAAGAACATTCCTCAGGTAAGTCAAACTTGTCATCGTCCTTCCAACTATCCCTTTGTCTTTTTATAACATTAATAAGCAACATATCACACAAAATACGCCTTCTTATGTAAGAAAGCAGAGTAAATTTATTATCATATATATGATATCTCATAACTGAAGATTTTGATTTCTCGTTTGTGATAGGGAGCGGCAACAACGTGTTACGTAGCTCTGAATCCACAACTTAATGGAGTAACCGGTGAGTATTTTTCCAACAGCAATGTTGGTAAACGAACTGCATTTGCCAAAGATGCAAATATGGCAAAGAAACTGTGGGATCTTAGCTTAAAAATGACACAGTCCAACTAGTTTGTGTTCAACTTTTGTTGTTGTCTATAATTACTCTTGAGTTTCTTTAAGTGTGATGCTTTTGTGTCTTTCAATTGTTGTATCTTAAGGATGTTAAGAGAGAGGAGGCTGTAAAAACACTTGATGGTTATGTTCGTAATAGTGACTTTACTAAAGTTTGAACCTTTTTACTACGGTGAAATTATTTGGGTTACTCGATTAGTATATGGGTAAGGAAAGGTTTGGATATCAACATAAAATTACCTTCTGATTAGAAAATCATGTACAAATTTATTTGCAGGTTGCTTAATGTGTAAAATCCCTTTGTGATTTTAGATATCTTAAACGAGATTCTCTTTCGCTATAGTTCCGTTAGGACTATTTGAATAAATGCCCTTTGGTTTGAAAAGCTTTTCCAGAAATTCCCTTGTTGTTTGGAAAACTATGCCAGCTTTTTCTACCTATTTTATTTATATATTTGAAAATAAAATGAAATCGGTTCGTCTCTCTGTAACTAGTACAATGTTTTTTTGTTTATTATTATTTCAATATCTTTAAAACTATAAGTTTGATAATTTAAAAGCTAATAGAATTTAGTTAATTAACAAAAAAATTACAATAATTTAGATCAAAATTTGATGAAGGAGAGAGTCTGCGACGTATTTGAAACTGTTTCTACATACAATATAAATCCACAAAGAATTTCGTGAAAGCTCACAAACCACCGTTAATTATTATAACAATATCCCAAGAGGACCTAATTATGTTTTTGACTTTTTGAATCAGGAATAATGTCTGTAATCATTACGAGATTCATAGAAATACTACAAACCCTTAAGAAAGTTTTATGGAAACTTCAAAGATATGAGTGACGTTTTTACTTGAGGTTATGCTACTACACGTTGTTTGTTTAATTAGATTGGATTCAACTTTATTTGAACTAGTTCTAATGGTTCTTGATCATTATATATATATTATACTTAGTCTAGCGATATTGCCAAGTAACAATTGTTGTTGTTAAAGCAATTTTTCTAAAATCTCTAATATGCCCTTTACAATTAAAAGATATAAAAGTTAAGTGCTAAGAATGTGTTAATGAAGCTTTTCTTAGATCACTTCTAATCAGTTCTATATTTCTTAACTAACCACTCTCATGTTATGAAAGTGCAATCTTAATTTCTCTGTCAATAAATATACCACGTATTTTGTCATTGTCGGTTATTCCATTGAAGCAATAAACATCAATATTTTACTTCATGGTAAAAGTTTCAAATCATTTAGTTAAATTATCTTTTTAAAAATCTGATATTAAATTTTGATTAAAACCAAAGTATTTTAATTATGTAATAAGCATCATGCTTGAACCATTCTTCTTAATTCTTTGACTACCTCACAACATTATATTTTTCATTTAGCTCTTGAAATGATAATTTTTTTTTCCAACAAAAATATTGGTACTTTTAGCTTACTAGAGAAGAGTCGAACATCTTGCATGTATCTTGCATCTTTAACGGGATAAAAAGATTAAATAATAAAGCTTATAATTTAGTTAATACTTGTGATTATTTTTATTTGGTAAAGACATTTTTGGGACTCTCTGCCATAATACTACTTTAATATTTTTAGTATGAAATTAATTGTAATAAATATTTGCTACCGATCTGGGTAGTTTATAATTTAAAAACTTGTAAAATCCAACTTATTTTTAAATGAAAGAGTTTTACTATATAAATATATATATACATACATACACACGTATAAGGGCAATCTATTAAAAACTTTGAGTTCGAAAGTTCAATATTAGTTTCGTACATTAAATAAAACACCAATTTTATTATCTTTTGCATGTTTTTAACTGGTTTAGGGATAAGGGATCACTTAGTTTCCATTATTTAGGAGTAGTTCATTGATTGTATATTATTAAGAAATTTTCGATACTCAATTATTCAGTTTGTTAAGGAGAAAGGGTAAAATTGAAAGTTCATAAAAATTGCTTTGCAGCAACAATATGTGCTTTGGCAATATCGCTAGCCTTATACTTAACTCTTAGATAATGTAACTTAAATATTACTCCTATTGTTATATAGATATGCGATAAATCTACCAAAGATCTATTGCATGAATTGAAATTGAATTTGATATACCAAAACAATATTTTTGTTACCTACTCTCCTACCATAGCTACTCAAATTTCCCACATATCTCATACAGTCACTAATCCAATAAGCAATATATTGACACTATGCATAAATCAGTTGAAAAAAACATACATTACACAAAAATAGCCTAACGAACACACACTACGTGAATCACCCAAAATACACACTACACGTGAATCAATTAATAAACATTCAATGCACACAAAACACACACTAGATGTGAATCACCTAATCAAGCAAACACTTCATAAATTACCAAAAAGTATACACTACATAAAAAAAAAAAAAAAAAAAAAAAAAAAAAAAAAAACCAACATAGACATTACTCCCCTAAAGATATATATAAACACTTAAAACACACTCTAGATGTGAATCAATCAAAAATATACATACTAAACCTAAAACACAATCACCAAACGTAATCAATCAAAAAATATATGTGACACCTTGAACATACACTACATGTAAATCACCAAGAAAAGTACATTTCATCTGCAACACACACTAGACATAAATTACCAAAAAAAAACACAATTATACCTAAATCATACTCATGACGTAGATAGTCAAAACACACACCTTCACCTAAAACATTTAAAAAATACACACCACACCTAAAATACACATTACATGTAAATTACATAAATACGTATTACGCGCTAAAAAGACACATTAGGCATAAATCATAAAGACACTCTAACGCAAATCACCTATAAATAAATACTACACCTAAAGCGTACACTAGACGCAAATTACCCAAAAATACAAAGTACACCAAAACACTCAAGACACACAAAGTTCACCTAAAACAAGGATGGGATGTAAAATAATAAAAAGAAAGATATACTATATGCAACTAAAACACACACTACATATAATTACTTAAAAATATACACTACACCCAAAAACTCATATGGTACTTATAACACCTGAAAATATAAACACTGGACGTAAATCATCTAAGAACATAAACAACATATTTGATCTCCTAAAAAGACATATACTAGACATAAATTGCCTTAAAAACATATACAACACCTAAAACAGACTAACACACACACGACATACAAATCCACCTGAAAAATACAAACTATACCTAAAAGAAACACTACATATAGATAGTCTAAAACCACACAACACATAAAATACACACTAGACTTAAACCACCTGAAAATACACAATACACCTCAAATAGATGTTACATGTTGATCGAATTTAAAAAAAAAAAAAAAAAAAAACACACTACACCTAAGATAGATATACTAGACCAAAATAACATAAAAGCACACACTATACCTGAAATGCACAACCGGCGTAAATCTCCCATAGAACACACACTAAACATATATCACTATAAAGCATGTACCACACCTCAAACACCCGCTACATGTAGTCATCCAAAAACTACACACCAGTAAATTACCCAAAAAACTCATACAAAACCTAAAATATATACCAACCATAAATCACCTATGAACATATACTACACATAATACACACTTATGGAATAAAGAACTCTGAAGATTTTTTATCCAAACAAGCAGCTCATGTTCAAGATTAGTCAAAGCTTGACGAGAAAGTCAACAAATCTCAATTTTGATAAACAATACCATTTTTTAAAGTGGAAATGGCGATCTGAGGTGTAAGCCGACATGATTTTAGCCAAATTCTAAAGTTTCAGGGGTCAAAACCACAATATGATATTTCTAGCTGGATTTTAAGTTAATACTTATTTTTAACAGTTTTTTGTATTTTTTTTATTATTTTTGTAGCTAGGGTTTTGTTTTTATGTTAAATTTTGGAAGGTCTATCTCCTTTTCTTTTTAATTTCTCGGTATTATTTGGAATCAACGAGTTCTTGATTCTAGGGTTTAAGGTTGTATAGGCTAGATGTTCATGGTGAACATGTGTCTAATTTATTTATGGAATTAGTACACCTGATTTCATTGATATGAAGTACGTTGAGGGTCGCATAAAATTTCTGTTTTAGAGTCTTTCATGAAGGTTTGGATCATGAGATAATGGTTGAGCGTCCGCCGATGACAAAATAGATGATTCGATGTAGGATTTTGTAAAGATTCAAAATGGTGTTAGTTAGTATTTTAGAAAGCAATGGAAAGAAAACAATAATCAGCTGTAGTCTATGTTATTTCAATCACAAAAGATTACTTTTATTGTGAGGACTGCGCCCCGCGAGTCACAATCCGATCCGAGTTGGTCTGATGTTGGTCACATAACAAACTCAACTCAGACCGAATTATAGCTCATAAGAAGGGGTCTCACTCACCAGGATCAAAACCATAGCATTATAAAATATCTTGACTTTAAATACCGCGGAAGTCTTTGGAATAAAAATAAATTTTACAATTTCAAAATGACTTATATAAAATTGAACACTTAACAATTTTTATAAAGTTTCCAAAATGTGAACTTGACACTCGTTCGTTCCATCCATTCTGCTATACCAATCTTGTTCTGAGAAATGGACAGATAAGACAAAAGAGGAGTAAGTCTTTAATGACTTAGTGAGATTCTTAGAACATGACAATAATCAAACAGTAAATCAGAAAACAAACAATAATGACTAGAATAATTACATCCGCATCATTGAACTGAAATTATCGGTTTTAACGATAATACTGGAATATTCAAAAGAACGAGAAAATGAACTTGTGCAATTACATATAACAGATCCAACCTTAACTCCAAAAATTCAACCGTATACCTCCCTACGAGGAGCGACCTCACAACAGAACAGAAGACATGCTCGAGTACATGCCAATCTAACACGCGGGTCACAGCCAACTCCTGACTGCAAGCGGCGGCGCTTAGACAGAATGGCAACTAAGTTGAAATACTTAAACTGACAGTCCTTTTGCTGCCCAGCAGTAAATCTTCTCAATCCTCGGGCCCAACTTCCCAAAGGCGTCCCAATGGGTGAAACAGAAATATCAGTGAGCTAGTAAGCCAGATAATATTTGTTGCTCGTTTTTGAGCTACATAGGCCGAACATAGTTCGTTGCTCGTTGCACAATTCAAGAATAGATAGGGTGATCATTATACCTGGATAATTATGATTATGAAAAAAATTCTGATTATGAATTAAATGAAAGATTTGATTTAACAATATGTAAGAAAAATATTTTGTAATGAGTTAACGAATATGAATGTAAAAATAATAAAATGACGATGAAAGGTTGATTCGAAACAAAGAACCACAATTATTATGTCCAAGTTTCTCAGGGCCGGGTGCCAAACGGGGCTGGGATAAATCAGAAATCAAACATCACCTTTTACCGTATGGGAAGTTCTTCATTAACGTCGATAATTGTCAAACCTTAAATAAATCAAAAAGATGTAGATCAATTGTTTGCTCACAAATTTACAACAATAAACATATAATTTCAATATATAATATATTTAAAGAAGTTCCATTAAATATCTAATTTGTTAATTTTGGTTAAATTCCACATTTACCTATTTTAACTTTAACTATGACGTAAAAATATAAATAATGAGATTTACCATTTCAATGTAACAAGTTGAAGACTAAATCAATTTACAAAATTATTATGAAAGTCTCCATCTCTAATTTATTAACAACATATTTCATGTTAATAAACATATATATATATATATATATATATATATATATATATATATATATATATATATATATATATATATATATATATTCAATACATATTTAAACATTTTTAAAACAATTCTTTTTAACAAAAATTCTAGTAAATTAGTTATTACATAATAATCCCAAATCAAAAGTTTTACCATGATCTTAACATTTGAACAAATACCTCAGTAAGTCCTTGAATAAAATAATATCATATATATAACTTTGGTAAAAACTATTTTTCTTATAGTTATTAGTATTAAATAATATAATATTGTATATATCACTGATAACAATTAAAATAAACTGTAAATATGTAGATCTAATTAAAATTAGTATTTCCAGAATACTTATTATTCTAAAAAACTATATTAGATGGTTAGATCACAAGATAAACATAATACTTCACTTAAAGTTAAAGAAAGTGAAAGATCAACCGTAAAACAAACTACATGTCATCTAAATGTTGCAAAATCCATGAAAAATAATAAACACGATTCTAAATTATGATCAACTGATTTAACATCATTATTAGTATGTAATGAGTCCGTATTAATGATCAATTTCATGATTTGTATAGCTTTTGCAACATAAATTTGTTAAACAAAAGGTTAACGCAAATATGAGGTTAAAACTGTAGCAGTCTCGGATTTACCTTTAACCGGACTTTCAGACGATACGATAATCTGTAATTGGTTAGAGGGTTCAATCTGAAACATCATGTAGAGTATGTAGCTTCAAAATCAGATCAAGAAGTTAAGGTTTGGTATTTTAAATAAATCATGGAAATTAAAAGCTACCTTCGGACTTTCTGAACAGTGGTCCGTATTTCACAACTTTTATACCCCTCACACCACTTCGGTTGAAGAAGGTTTCTGAACATGAAAGTTAACTTAGATTATAAACAGTATGTGATAAAATTTTCAGAGAAAGATTCGAAGTGTTGATATGGTTTTAGAACTTTCAAAGTTTCAGTACCAAAACTGGCATTTTTGACATAACTCGGTTTTGAGGATTTTTTTAAGGATGATAAATAAGGCTTAAAGGACTGAAACAATTTTTTTAGTAATAGAAAAATTAAGAGTAAGAACTTTTCTGAAGAAAAGGAGAGCAAGTTCAGAGAAGAGAGGTGTGTGAAAATTGTTGAAGACAAGCACTTATTATATAGGCAAAAAGTGGGATAAAAGAATTAATTACCATACCCTACTCATTTTTGTTTTAATACAAGCTATGCCACCCTAATTATGAATATCTTTCCATGGCTTATCTGATATAATTTTATAATAATAAATATTAGAAATATCTAGCATAAAAGACAAAGCAAAGTTACCTTTTCTCAAATGTAAATGTAAATATATGGAGATTTACCATTGTAAATGAATGCTTGGATATTTTGAAACTACAAGGGACCACATTGAAAGTTTTGATAGTTCATTTGGTCTTAAAGAAAATTTGTAATCAAGCATAAATTTTTCAAAAGGTGAAGGACTAAATTGTAACATTTCAAATCTTTTGGGGTCAAAATTGTATTTTCAAAAAGTTCAAGGACTATAATGAAAATTTGAAAATACTTTAATTTTCTTCCGAATTTGAGGGGCGTTACATTTATAGACCAAAGAAAATATCTCAACAGATAAGCTAAGTAACTGACTGAAAGTGGATTCTTATCCCTAAAGAATAGGAACTAACAATGACTTAGTCTTATTCAAACTCTTAATAATAAAGTAGATAACAAAACATGCCTCTAAAAAGCAAACTTCTAACACTCCTCCTTGCTTTTAGGACTGCAAACTCCAAGCTTTTTCCTGAGAACCTCAAACTTAGTGATTGAGAATGGCTTTCTGAATATGTATGCCAATTGTTCTTCTGTTATGCAGTAGCGAAGATTTATGTCTCCATTTTTCTATACATCCCTCAAAAAGAAGAGTTTGATGTTGAAGTGCTTAGATTTTTTTCATGAAAAACAGGATTGTGAGAGATGGCTATTGCTACCTGATTATCCACAAACACTTTAGTCCCTTGTGTTTGCTTCATATGTAAATCAACCAAGATTTTTCTTAATCACAACGCTTGATTTACTGCTGCTGTTGCTGCTATAAATTTTGTTTCAACAGTAGATTGAGCCACAATTTCCTGCGTTTTGGAACACCATGAGAAACTCCCTGAGCCAAGACTGAAACAATACCCTGAAGTACTATTCATATCATCTAAAGGACCACCCCAATCACTGTCAGAATATTCGATCAGCTTCATATTTGAAATCTTTTGAAACTTAACTCCATAGTCAATAGTTCCTTTGATGTATCGCAAAACTCGTTTTGCTGCCTTTATATGCAACTCTCTAGCACAATGCATAAACCTTGATAGAATACTTATAGCAAATATCAGGCCTTGTTGCTATAAGATACATCAAGCAACCAATGAGACTTATGTAGTATGTCTCCTCCACCTTTTGAGCTCCATCTTCTTTGTTGAGCTTCTCCTTTTGGTTCATAGGAGTATTCACTTCTTTGCAATCTTCCATTTTGTAGTTATTGAGAATCTCCCTTGCATACTTTCTCTGGCAAATAAAGACTTAATCTTTCGATTGCTTAATCTCCATTCCAAGGAAGTAAGTCATTAGCCCAAGATCTGACATTTTACAAACTTGCATCATATCCAGCTTGAAGTCATCAATAAGTTTTGCACTATTTCCTGTGATCAAAAGATCATCCCCATAAAGAGAAACAACAAGAATTTCACTGTTATTTTCCTTAACATAAAGTGTGGGTTCTGAAAGACTCTTTTTAAAATTCAGACCAAGAAAATAATCATCTATTCGACTGTACCAGGTCCTCGGTGCCTGTTTTAAACCATAAAGAGCTTTGTGAAGTCGATAGACTTTTTCTTCTTTTCCTTCCACTACAAAACCTTCTGGTTGCTCATTTAAATTTCTCTTGAATAAATCCATTAAGCAATGCTGATTTAACATCCATTTGATGCACTTTCCAGTCAAGTTGTGCAAAACTAGCAAGAAGTAATCTTATTGTGTCAAGTCTTTCTAATGGCGCAAATTTTTCAGAATAATCAACACCAAGAATCTACGTGTACCCTTTAACTACGAGCCTTGCTTTATACTTGTTGACTGAACCATCAACATTTAGCTTGGTTCTAAACACCCATTTCACCCCAATTACTATCCTGTCTTGAGGTTTATCAACCAGCTCCCAGGTGTTGTTCTTTTCAATCATGAACAGCTCCTCCTTCATTGCATTTTTCCATCTGGTTTCTTTAAGTGCTTCTACATAGTCAACAGGTTCATAAAGTGCAACATTGCATCTTTGGTAAATGTCAGAAAGTAATCTAGTACCTTTTACTGGTGGATCATCTACCCTTTCATCCCAAAAAACTTGTTTCAAGTTCTTTCTTTGAATCTTCCCAATCCCATTCTTCATTTTCCATGAAATTAACATCTATACTGGTGATTATGGAATCAGTTTGTGGGTGGAAGACTTTATAAGCCCTTGAAACAGAACTACAACCAATAAAAATCCATGCTACAACCTTTTTTATCTACTTTATCTTGCTTAACCTGAGGAATATAGGTAAAATAAAGACAACCAAATACTTTAAGAAAATTCATTAGAAGTTTGTATCCATACCATGCTTTAAATGGTGTTCGATTCTTTACTGCCTTTGTAGAAAGTCTATTCTGCAAACATACATCAATATTTGCTGCCTATGCACAAAATTTCGTTGGCAAAATTTTCTCGTGCAACATACATCTGGCCATCTCCATAATAAATTGATTTCTTTGTTCACTAACTCCATTTTGTTGTGGAGAATAAGGAGCTGTAAGTTGGTGCTCAATTCCTGCTTCTTCACAAAATGAACTGAATTGATATGAAGTATACTGTTTGCCTTTATCAGATCTTAAAATCTGAATTTTGCAGCCACTTTCATTCTCCACTTTTGCTTTGAACTTCCAGAAAGTGTTCCCAACCTCATATTTGAACTTTGAAAAATATATCCAGCACATTCTAGTTATATCATCTATGAAAATGATGTAATAACGACTATGTTTGAGTGAAGGTGTGAGTTGAGGTACTCCAACATCAATGTGGATCAACTGCAACTTATTTGAAGCTCTCCAAGTTATTGTGAATGATAATATGCTTTGCTTTCCATATTGACAAGTCTGGCAGCTTGTAGAAATTACTTCGAATTCAGCTAAGCTTTCAGCCATGTCTGATTTTTGCATTTTGAGAAGCCCTTGATAATAATAGTGCTCCAACCGTTTATGCCATAAGTCAGCAACTTCTTCTTTTCCTGGAAAAGCTATCCGTTCTTCCTCAAATAGGTCTAATGGAAAACTTTTTCCTCTCATTTTGACCTTAAACAAGTCCCAACCAGATGCATCCTTAATTAGACCGTAATTATCTTCAAAGTACACCTTCAAGCCTCTTTCTATCAGCTGACCAACACTTAACAAGTTTTGGTCTATCTCGGGTACGTAAAGCACATCATCAATGACTTTAGTACCTGAATTTGTTGCTATTGCAACAGTTCCAATTCCTTCCACAGAAATATGACCACCATGACGTATGTGAACTCTTGCGATTCTTGTAAGCTTCAATTCTTTGAAGAGTTCTCTATCATGAGTCATGTGATTGGTGCACCCACTGTCGATCAACCAACCATCGCCAGAAATGCTACCTAAAAAACAAGTTGCAACAAAAATGTGATCATTTTCCTCTTCATTAGCAATCTAGGCATTTGCTTGTTGATGTTGGTTTTGATTCTTGCAAATGATAGCTTCATGTCCAAGTTGATTACACTTGTTACATTTAGCATATGGCCTTCTCCAACACTTCAATGGTGAGTTGCATGTTCTGTTACAATGCTTGCAAGGAGGGTACTTTCCCTTGGAACTTTCAGCATTGATTTTATTGCTCTTGTCTGGAGCTTCTCCATTGGCTTGCTGGTGATTCTTGTTCTTTTTCTTTCTGTGTCTCGAACTGTCCTCATGTTTGGCAGGCAATGCTTCCTCGACCATTGAAAACTGGAGATGCTATTGTTGAGAAACTTGAGTCTTCTTCATGCTTGAACTCTCTTGAAAACACTCTTTTTTTTAAACTCTCGGTCCCTCAAGAATAAAGGCTCTGATACCAATTGTTAGTATTTTAGAAAGCAATGGAAAGAAAACCATAATCAGCGGAAGTCTATATTATTTTAATCACAAACGATATATTTATAGACCAGAAAAATAACTAAAGAGAGAAAATATCTCAACAAATAAGCTGAGTAACTTACTGAAAGTGGACTCTTATCCCTAAAGAATAGGAACTAACAATGACTTAGTCTTATTCAAACTCTTAATAATAAAGTAAATAACAAAACGTGCAGTCTAAAAAGCAAACTTCTAACAGTGTTCCTGATACTCCCGCAACAGTTGAAGATGTTCATACTTAGGGTGTTGTTGATTTACACATCACAAATCTTATTTTCCCTTATGTTGATAATTCCTTAAGTTTTAAGCAAGTCTCAGATTCGAGGACAAATCTTTCCCAACTAAGGAAGACTGTTGGTGTACAGAACTATGAAGAGTTTATGAGCCCAAATAAGCAACTCACGGCCAAGTTTAATCAAAGTTTTACTAGAAAGTCAACATAGGTCATTTTTGACAAACGATACCACTTGGAAAACAATCATTTGAGCAAGATGCAAAGATTTGTATTTTCCGGGGACATGATTTTAGCCAAATGTTGATGTTTTATAGGTCAAAATGATAACTTTATATTCTTAGCAGGATTATAATTTTTTTTTTTTATTTTAAAGTGTTCTGTATAATTTACTATTATTTTATAGCTAGGACTTTGTCTTTATATATTAGACGTCTTTTAAACAGTTGTTCATCAAACGAAATCTGAAGAGTGTATCTCTTTCTTACCAATTTTTGGGTATTCTTTGGAATCATCGAATTCTTAGTATTCTGGAAAATCAACGAGCCTTTGATCTTGAGTGTATTAATCATGTTTTCTATGGCTTCCACTATTCGCTACATCACACACCAGAGGAAATCACCAGAAAAATAAACATTAGATGTATAGAGACTTAAAAATATATACTACAACAAAAATATACACGAGACGCAATTACATACACTACATGTAAGACAAACACTACATGAAAATTGTCTATAAAACTCACACCACACTTAAAAATAAGCACTATACATAAATCACTTAAAATAGATACATTGCATCTAAAACACACACTACGTGTAAATCACCTAAAAGATACACACAAAACTTAAAACATACGTTAAACATAAACTACCTAAAAATATACATTGTACCTTAAACACTAGGGAAAATCATCTGAAAACACACAATACAACTAAAATCACATACTAAAAAGAAATCATATAAAAATAAATTTAGATCCACAAATCAACTCGATTCTCCTCTACTCGACTGGGTTAGACAATTCTTAGATCAGGATCTAGGTTGGATCTATATGATTCAAGTTAGATTAGATGAATGGGTGATCTATTGTGGATCTGGGTTAGGATCCATATAATCGTTGATCCTCATATCAGAACGCCATTCCCAACAAGGAAATGTCATAGGTCGACCTCATCTGCCCACCCCAACTCATTATATTCATCTTAAAATGTTCACATAAATATTGTTACAATAATAATTTGAGCCTTAATTTTGTATTCCAAGAGTTGAACATTAAGTTTATGGACAAGAAAAAATGCTCAATTCTATTGTAGGACTGCAAGTCAAGCAACAAAAGATGGTATCTTCATATGATAATCCAACTATGCACGAATCTGGTCAAAAACTTTGATTTAGACAATGTTACACACATTTGTACTCCAATGAGAACCAGTAACAAGCTATGCAAAGATGAAGTTGGAATCTCTGTTGAATCCACTATCTACAGAAGCATGATAGAGGGTCTCCTCCACTTAACTACTATTCCTCCTCGTATTAGTGTTCGAGTATGCGCCGGTTACCAAGCTGATGTAAAGGAATCTCACCTCCAGACAATCAAGCGTATCATTCGTTATGTTAACGAAACATTTGACTTTGGTATTTTTTGATAAAGAAACAAACATAAATCTTGCAGATACAATGATGCAAATTAGTTAGGGAAAGGTTGGTGATAACAAAAGTACTACACAATTATACGACTATGTGGAAAAACTGATCATAGTTGCTGGTATATCAAGAAACATAACTCCATATCCTTGTTCACAACCAAAGTATACATTACCATTTTTAAAGCAACTGATTCAATTTCATGCTCGGATTCAATATTTGTTCATTTCTTTCAAACTCTTTTCCCTTTTTTTCACTCTTTAAGTATTAACCCCAAAATTTAAGGTTTGATATGTATTCAGTGTACTTGATCTATCCACTTTCCATGACGTAAGCTTTTCTTATTTTTGTTTTCAAGCCTTTTTACATATTTTTTATAACCTTTTCATCTCCCTCAACTTTTCATCTCACTTTTGTAATAGCTTCATTCATGCATCAACAAAACTCCTAGAAGGCTGAGGATAATTAATATTTTGATTATTTGGTTAGGTAAATGGGGTTTAATAATTAAATGAATTTATAAACAAAGGCTTTGGCGTGGTGCATTGGATAATTTCTAAAGTAAAGAGTTTACAACTTGAAGGACTCAATCGTAAAAGTAAAAGATGACCTAGATCACTTTTCTAATAAACTTTTATCTAGGATTTTGTTTCCGTAGATGATTGATCCACTAGATCCGTAAGATTGGTAGATCTTAAGATGTTCAAGTTATCTCAATAAACCTTCGCCAATTGTTTTCAGTAACAATGCAATAACTGAAATGGTGGTGTATAGGGACTCACGCATGATCAAAATTAGTTAAATAACATGTCATTCCTGTTAAACTAGTCATGCTCTTCATCATCACACAATCATAAAGTCATAAACTAATTAAATTACAATTATGATGACACAACTACTTCTCAAAGCAATATTGTCATCTTATTCCTTAACTTGAGTCACATTTTTATTCCTGAGACTTTACCCCTTCATCAGACTGTTTGTTGAGTTTAGAACGAATCACATTGAACGGTGTCACCTTGGTAGAGAGTTTTTCCTTTCTATATCGTTTTAGTGATAGTGAATTAAATTGGAATCATCTCTCACGTGATCATGTCATTCAACTTTTCACGCACATCGGCCTTTCTACACATTTTTGTGATGATGGAACCTTGTAATAGGCATGTAGACGTTTGACTACTTGAAACATGCCTGTTAGATTTAGTGATCAATCCTCCTATATCAACTCCTCGTCCAAGTAGAATACTGTTGAGAACTTTGACACGATCCATGATTACTTTAGCACGAAAGTTTGTTAGAATCAGCCTTGTCCAGAAGAATTTGTACATTACTTTGATCTCTGGTTCTAGACTTAGATAAGCCATGTACGAATTTCCATCCGTGTTTGTTTGAAGTTTGTTCCTGAATATGCAAGGCTACTTGCCACACCTTTTACGCCAGACTAGTGGAAATTGTACACCCAGATTTATATTTTAATTTCATATTCCTTTAGTGCACGTAACAATAAGTTTTGTACTGTATAACATCATTTTTTAAATAATTTATTTATGAATTGATTTTTGTCGCCATTTGAAAGGCATATTAGTAGAAGTATTATATTGTTAATAACTTACTTAACAAAAAAAACGAGTTAATGCATTAAGGTGTGTCTAATTATGATAATAAGATATAATGTAGATTTTCTGGCTCAATAGTTAAGTAAGAAGTCAGTGTCATGAATAATTATAGATAATTATATGTATTAGTCATCCAACTTGAAATGAATAATTGAACACATTATTTAGCCAACTTGTTGTGTAACAGTCTTGAGAAATAATTCATCCATTTAATGTGATGGAGAATTTGTAATAGTATAGTTGAATAATTTTTCATAAATAGTTGTTCATTTCATATGTAAATTACACTTGAAAGTATCGAAGAAGAAAATATTCTCTCATTTTATATCATTCTCTTGAAATAAGTAAAGTTTATTTTAGCTTCATTTGCATTATTTACAACAACTTATCAGCGCGATCGCTCTCGATCGAGCCAAGCCAACGCAAATACGTTTCTAAAATTTTCTACATTTTTAATTTTTTCTTACTATATTTTTCATCTATCTTTATTATTATAAACAAGGAGGCTATGCCGCCTATCTATAAATTTAGGATTAGATGAATAAGTTACTTATATATTTATTATTGCATAACACTATTTCTAGTTCTTCGTTGATGGTTGCGTGAGTTTAATACCAAGCTAAAAACGGTTACTAATACATCACTAACATTTAACTTTGAAGGTTTTACCTACTACTTTATGTTATTATTCCATTAGCCCATGAAAGTTCTTACATAGGAATGTGGCGGATATTATATGCACTTAATTACTGTTATTATTTTACTGGTTATTGCACAAGCCCATGAAAGTTTCTACATAGTAATGTGGCGGAAATTATTGCAGTTGTTATTTTACTTGTTATTCCTTGAGCCCATGAAAGTTTTGAACATAGTAATTAGGCAGAAATTATTATTGTTGTTATTTTACATGTTATTCGTCAATCCCATTGAAGTTTTTAACATACTAATATGGTGGAAGTTATTATTGTTGTTATTTTACTTGTTATTCCTTAAGCCCATGAAACTTTTTAACATAGTAATGTGGCAAAATTATTTTGCGCCTTTAATTATTATAATTTGCGTATCTTTGATGATGTGATTAATGATTGAAAAGTATTGTATCGTTCATCATGCTAATTAAATAAAGAAAAAAGGAACTAACTTTCAACGGCTATATAACCTATCTATATCGGATATAATTGATCACTTTTACTCTATAAATACACATATTTCACAACACACAAGTTTCACCTTAAATTTCGTCATATTTCTCTCTGGCAAAGATGGTTTCTTTTGGAAAAGTGATAATGGTTTAAGTTGTCGCTTTATAAAGCATCTATGTGCTAGTGATTGAAGAAATCTCTCTATTGTATTTTATGCTTGTAGCGCCAGTCGTTGTTTATACTCTTTGTCTTATTTAATAAATGTATTTTATTTTAAAGTATTTGCAGTATGTTATTGTGAATTCAATAAAATGTTTAAATTTTGATTCTGTTCAAATGTTTATTATTGATAGCAAATGACTAACGTTACAAAAGTAGAAACTATCGTACCTCAAGCCAAAATGTCTCTTTGAAACCGTTGAATATGCAAATGATACTACAAAGCAACGACAAAGTGAAGATCTAATACTTCTACGAATATTTAGATGACTTATTGGAAAAGAAATACCTCGATGTTCATAATTCATCTGAATTGCGGATAAACCTCAAAGAAAGATTCAGCCACCAAAGGGATACTGACCTCCTCAGGCTACCTACAAATGGAACAATTTAAGGTACCAGGATTTTGCAACGGTCAGTGATTACTCTTACGAATTATTTGGTATTTGTACCCAATTAGCATATTGTGGAAAGAAGATAAGTGATGAGTAAATGATAGAAAAAATCTTTTTACTTTCTATATTAACCACATTTTCCTTCAACAATAATACAGAATTCTAGGTTACAAAAAATACCATGATTTGCACAGAATTCTATTACTAGCAGAAAATAATCATGACCTCTTAAAAAAAATCATGAATTTGCAATCACACAAGCATTACCTGAAGCAAACACCATTAATTATTCAAAACCTCATGGACAAATAAATAATGATAATGTGGTCATGGTCAATGCCAAAGTAGAGGTAGAGGTTGTCACAACTATAGAGGAGGTTGTGGTTTAAGAGGTGGTTGAGGAAAAAGAGGTGGTAAGGAAAAAAAAGTGGTCGTGGTCGTGGTCGAGGTGGTTATTACAACTCTTCACGTAAAAATATGACTCATAAGAAAATCATCAAAATAAAGGAAACATGTTCATAAACAAACTAAAGACCATTGTTTTAAATGTGGTAAAAAGGGACACTGGGCTGATACATGTATGTCAGAATATTAGTGTAACATTTACCACAAAAGTAAGAAAGGCCATGCAAATGGACTAACTTTAATAAATAAAACTCCGATGATCCTTCTTATATCGTGGCAGTTGATTTTATTGATGATTATGACATTCCTCGTGGTTGATGTATGTGTTTTATGTGTATTAAGTATTTTCACGTATTTTAAGTTTTCATGTTTATCTGAAAAAAATGCATTCCTTTTTAATAGTTGCTCTTTTTAACATTATATTTTGCTCATCTCAGTTTATTTGAAATTAACTACAGTATGGAGCATATCGGTCATTTGTGTATACCTGACCGCGGTACAACTCATACAATTCTTACGAGTAAGAGATAGTTTATAAATTTAAAAACCAACAAAGGCAAAATCAAATACGATATCAGGTCCCACGGATCAGATTGAAGGAATTGGTAAAGTTGGATTCAATTTACCAAATGGAACAAATTTTCTCGTAAATGATTTCTTATTTGCTCCAAGATCCAAAAGAACTTTATTAAGTTTTAATGATATATATCGTCATGGATTTATTGTTGAATCAATGACTATGAAAAACAAAAAATATCTTTACATTATCAATTATATATCAGAAAAGAAACATATATTGAAAAACTTTCTTCAAGATTGCATTACACATATATAAATGCAATCCAATCAAATACGGTGGTTAAGAAAATTCCTAAATTACTAACTATTTGACATGATCGTCTAGGTCATCCTGGTTTAACAATGATGCGAAGAATAATGAAACAACAAATGGACATTCATTAAAAGGATTCAAGATCCCCTAAAATATAAGTCCATGTGAAACATGTTCTCCGAGAAAACAAATCATAAAACCACCACCAACTAAAAGTATGACAAAAATACCTTATTTCTTAAACAAATTCAAGGTGATATATGTGGGACAATTCAGCCATCTTGTGGACCATTCTTATACTTTATTGTATTGATTGATGCATCTAGTCGATGGTTACGTGTATGTCTATTATCTACTCACAATATGGCGTTCGCGAGATTATTGGCTCAAATTATCAAATTCAGAGCACAATTTCCTGAATATACAATCAAGAAAATTAGACTTGATAACCCTAGTGAATTATCATCCCATGCTTTTAATGATTATTGTATGTCAACTAAAATTACAGTTGAACATAGTAATGCACATGTGCATATAGAAAATGGTTTAGTTGAATCATTAATTAAATGTCTTGAGCTAATATCTAGACCATTTGTAATAAAGTCAAAATTACCAACTACTATATGGGCTTATGACGTTTTACATGCTACGGCACTAATTTGCTTCAGACCAAGTTCTTATCATGAATATTCTCCAGTTCAACTTGCTATTGGTCGTGAACCAAATATTTCCCATATAAATTTTTTTGGTTGTGCAGTTTATGTACCGATTGCACCACCACAATGAACGTAATTTGGACCACAACGAAGGTTGAGAATACATGTTGGATATGACTCACCATCAATACTTTGATATCTTGAACCACAAACAAGTGATGTCTTTGCCGTAGAATTTTTCGATTCTCATTTTAATGAATAAATTTTTCCACCCTTAGGGGGAGAAAAGAAACTACTGGAAAAAGAATTAGCATGGTATACTACACATTAATCAAACTATGATATTTTGTCAAACAAGTCTGATTTTGAAGTAAAGAAAATTTTATATTTATAAGATATTGAGAATCACTTACCTGATGCATTCACTGACAGAAAAAGGGTGAGAAAATCACAAATAACAGTTGAAATTGTGCCTGCTCGAATCGAAATTCCAAAAGAAATATTCAATAATGACAACACTAATATATTCAAAAAGTGTGGTCGCCCTATATGTTCAAGAGATAGAATCCTCAAAAAAGAAAAGGGGCAGAAAAAATCAATAACCCCATTATTGAGAAATCTACTCCTAGTAAATACGAAAATGTGACAAATGAGATAATTCAAGAGCCCGATGAATGAAATCCGAAAGATAAAGAGAATTTTGAAGTCTCTATTAATTATGTCTAGGAGTGGCAATATGGTTCTGGAGCTATGGATCCACCAGATATGATCTCAAACCACCTGGTTGGATCTAAATAGAACCAAGACAGACCAAATCCGAGTCGAACCAGGAGGTTTCATGTTCGGTTGAGATCGACTTCAGTTCTATGTCAACCTAGATCCATGACCAACTTTTTGAGCAACTTGTTTTGACTGGAGGAGTTAGGATTCAAACCCCAGACCAACTTTTTAATACTCTGGCTGCTCACCACTTAGACACAAGAAGTTTCGTTAAAATACTCCTTTTTGATTTATATCTATTCAATTTACTTTTTCAAATTAAGCAAATAATAATAATAATAATAATAATAATAATAATAATAATAATAATAATAATACAAACAGCCCTAATTCTCAGAAATCAGAATCGTGCCCTAATTTTCAGAAATCGGAATCGTGCCTGAATTCTCCACTTTTATAAGACTCAAATACGCCCCATTTCCGTCTTATTCAAGAAAAACTTTTTTTTTTGGTAAAATACAGATCCGATCTTCATCTCCACATCCTTCTCCGACATGGATGTTCCAAATCCAAAGTATTTTGTTTTTGTTTTATATCAGACTTTGTGATAACTGGGTTCTTCCATTGTTAGTTTTAAATTGAATTTATTAGTGGGGACTCGAATTTTATTGAGTTTTCTGAATACTGTTGAATTTGGGTTTTGACGTTTGATATTAACTTGGTTGTTATTCTTGCAGATTTTGTGTTTGAAGCCTTCACCACGCCATTTGTTATTAATTAATTCGCACACCACTCTGGACTATTATAAAGTTTTTTATTTATATTTGTTGATTCCATTTTTTTGCTCATTTTGGGAGGAAACAATTGGGGAATGAGATGATAATGATTTATTTTTTTATAATTGGGCATTCTGTTATTCAGTTGGTAAATTGTTGTCTGTTGGTTTTACTATGTGTTGTTGAATTGTATTTTTACATAAGTTCTTGAAAATAGGGCTATATGGTTACTGTGTTGGCAGCATGTGTTTTAAAAGCAGTATGAAGGTTGATTTGTGGGGGTTAGTGATGATCCGGTTATATTAGGTTTTTTTACAACATCGTCGCAATTTGTAGGAATTCAATGCGCTTCTCTACTCTTCTCTGTTCAATTAGCTTTTACCTCAAATAATTATACACAATATCACTTGCTAACTTTTTCACTCATGTTATGTTTTGTTTTGTTTCTCAGTGATGATAGTATGGAAGATGACTGGATTAAAGAATTAATGTTGGTTGGGTTGTTAAGTTCGAAGAAAACTACTTCTATGGTTTGGAAATATTTTTCAAAAGTTAAGATAAATAGGATAATAAAAGCTAAATGTAATAAGTGTACAACGTTATATGCGGCTAGTGGAACATCAAATATGATGCGTCATATTGAGAAGTTATGTGTTGCACGAGATTCTGTTGATCAATAGGTAGTAAAGTTTAATCAAGACATTTCCAGGAAAAAGTTAATTAAAGCAATGGTTAAGCATAATTTGCCATTTAAGTTTGTTGATTATGATGGCGTTAGAGATGTTTTCTCATATGCAAATCTGAAATTCAACATATATCTCGAAACACAACAAAAACGGACATTCTTAAAATTAACAAAATAGAAAAAGAAAATATGAAAAAGGTCTTGGAATCTGTTGGTGGTAGAATGTGTTTTATATCTCATCTATGGTCTTCAGTCGCATCCAACAGCCACATGGCTTTAGGGTTTAGGGTTTAGGGTTTAGGGTTTAGGGTCTTCAGTCGCATCCAACAGCCACATGGCTTTGACAGCGCATTATGTGGATAACAGTTGGGTACTATAGAGTAAGATACAATTTTTTTGTCAAATCCATATTCACATAGTGAGCAAAATATTGGCGAGAAATTATTTAGCTTTTTACAAGAGTGGGGAATCGAGAGAAAGCTATTCACTTTAACTCTCGATAATGCAAAATACAATGATGATGTAGTTGATTTGTTAAATAACCATCTCCCTATGATAGGCTCGTCATCTTTTTATGGTCAGTTTCTACATATTCGATGTGGCGCCTATATTTTGAACTTGATTACAATGGGTTTAAAAAATATTGGTGAAGCAATTGAAATAATAAGAGAGAGTGTCAAATGTGTGAATGGGTCGGAAATGAGAGCTTTCAAATTTGCTCGTGAATCAATTAGATTTGACAATGAACAAAAAGTTGCAACAAGATTTGTCTTATAGGTGGAACTCAACCTATTTAATGCTAGATACTACAAATAAACTCTCATTTATGCATTTGAGCCTTTTCGAAAGCAGTTACAAATCATGTCCATCATAGAAGGACTAAAACATAGTGGAAAAAATTAGCAATCTTTTTGGAACCGTTCTTTAAGATAACTGAGCTCTGGAACTCAATACACAATAGCTAGGGTTGGGCGAGTCGGGTACCCATCCCAATTGGATATCGTGAATGGGTACCCACAAGGTCGGGTAGTTGAAAATTGGTACCCAATCCCGTTCCTGAATAGGTTGGGTACCCGACTTTGGGTTCACATTTGGGAACCTTTCACGTGGATTGAGAAATGGGTACCCACCCTCCTACAAAACAAAGGCAGAGCTTAATGTCACATGCTAAAACTTAACCCTCAAAAGTTAGACGCGCAACCTTACAAGCACCCTGTGCGCCTAGCAAGTCAGCCTTCGATTAACTCAAACTAAGGTTGCGTAAAAATGAAAGAAGATAAGAGTGTATGGGATAACGTTTCTTGTATTGCTCAAAAGCTGATTCTTGTTGTTTACAATGAGGTCAAGCACCCCTGTATATACAAGTCCACCTCTTCAACAGACAACGGAGATCATTTTGATTGGACACCAGTTATTCGGCTTCTACAATGTTCCACACAACTCTAAACCGCCTTAGCATGTTCAACACTCATCTAGGCTGTTCTAAACGATCCTAGAACACTCTAGAAAGAAAGTTCCTTAAAAGTACAAAAACAGCAAAACTGCCCCAGACAGCCTTCATGTGTTGTCCGTGCGCTCACTGTGCGCGCTGGCTGTGAGCATGGTCCGCAAGAGTCCGCACATCCTTGCGCCTAGCTTGTGATCCTTACGCAAGATGCATGCCCAACGTGCCTGCCTGTCCCTTCCTGCATGCGCGAGGCTTGGCAGCCTACGTGTCTTGCTCTTGTGCGCGCCATTTGCTACTTGGTCTGTCATCATGTGCATTTGTGCATGAGGTACACAGGACGTCTCAATAAGCTATCGCGTCTATTTTTCAGCTCACAAAGCTGAAAAACAGGGGAAAAGGGCTTAAGCTACTGCATATTCCCCTATTTTTCAGCTATGTAAGCTAAAAACAGAGCACATGAAGTGAGCTAATGCCTCTATATTTCAGTCTAAAAAGCTTAAAAACATCCCATTTCTGCTAAAAAGAGAGACTTTTTTTTATCAATAACTGATAAATATTTTTAAGTTTTTCTATATTAGAAAAATTACAATTAGAATTGTACAAATTAAAGATTAAAGATTAAATACCCGGTATCAATAGAAATACAAATACATTATTCATTCGTTATAGTGAAGTATGATAAGGGTTTTGTGTAAATTGTGTTTTAAACATGACGGGAGAGTTTGGGAGAAGAATTATGACAAATAAGGACATAAAGTAATAGGTTTTATCAATAAGATATTATAGACATATGAGAAATATATTCAATACAAGTAGTTTAGGTACGCAATCGGGATTGGGTATTTGGCGGAGAATACCCAATCCCATACTCGATCCCGTTTCTTTTTTATGGGTACTCGTTGGTTGGGTACCCATACCCATTAATACCCATCTCGAATGGGAGTTACCCAAACGGCACGGGTTTGGGTACCCAATATTTTTGCCCACCCCTACCAACAGAAAGTCTTTATTTTACAAATGTTTGGAGAGTACAAGTATTGATACAAGAGGAGATGGGAAGTGATGATCCGGTTATTCATGGAATGGCAAAAAGAATGAAGCCAAAATTTGACAAGTATTGGGAGGAGTGTAGCACGATTTTGTTATTTGCAGAAGTTCTTGACCCTCGCTACAAGTTGAGATTTGTTCAATTTGTCTTTACCACACTTCTTTGTGAAGACTTAGCCAAGGACTAAAACTTGGAATGTAAAGACAAGGATGCACGATTTTTTAGGCAATATTTGCATACATCAACTTCAGATACAAGACACACTCCCGCTGCTAATGATCGTAGCTGTCGTGGTCAGCGACTAATGAGTGTAATTTTTGTTCTTCTTTTAACTGTTAATATTTATTTTTCTCACTTTTAAAATGCATTTTTTTATCGAGAACTTATTTGTAGGCATTTGATGCTTCATTGAGCCAGGAGGATGTCACCATCAGTCGATCTCAATTAGATTTGTACCTAGCAGAGCCTTTGATTGATAGATCATATTTACGGAGCTTCATGTACTTGATTATTGGAGGCAAACATTCCAAAGTATCCCGAGTTGAGTCTAATGGCACGCGATGTTCTTAGTATTCCAGTCACCACCGTGGCCTCACAATCTGCCTTCAGTCATTGTGGTTGAATACTTGGAAAATATAGAAGCTCATTGTTACCAAAGAATGCATAAGCACTTTTATGTTTGCGTGATTGGCTTCAAGGTTTGTTTGACATTTTATTTTTTTCATATTTTGCTTCTTAATACGTTAGTTCATAAGTTTTGGCATAATTTATAATTTTTACCTTCTATAGTTTCTGACAATGAAGATGAAGTTGGAGAAGAATTTCTGGTATATATTGAGAATTCGATTGAACATGCTGAAAGTATATCACTTGACTTATAATTGGTCCCCAGATTACATGTGTATAAATAGTGTTTTAGTGGTTAAACTTTTTACTAGCTCTGCTTTTTTTTTTTTTTTTTTTTTGACATGCTCAATGTTTTTGAGATCAGATTGTAGGAGTATAGTTGTCATGATTAGTATTTGCAGGAAGGCACTAGTAGATTTTTTAGCCTATATTGTAATATGTCATTTGTTGTTAATTCTGTAACATTTTCCAATTGGAATTCTTCCTCATAAGATTGATTATAATGTATGTGTATTTGGGCACTTTTATTTTTATGGAGCAATTTATTAACTTAAGTTAAAAGATGTGTTAACTTCACTGTTATTTTGTTCCTTTTTCCAGTTGTGCAGTTTGCAATCATTGTTGACATTGTAGAGATGTTTTGATATCATCATTTTTCACTTTTGATATATGTTTCGGTGTTAATTCAAACTGCATTTTATTGGAAAAGTATTTTGTGATTCTACATCCGATTCTACCCCACGAACAATCTGTCTAGCTCGCCCTTGATTCCCAGTTAAAATCCTAGCTGGAAAGTTCAATTTGTGGATCTACAAGTCACACTTTCCTTTGTCTGGCATTAGCTATTGGATCTTGGAGATTGTCCTTCCATACTAATAAAAGTTGTCTCGCATCTAACATGGTAATTTAATTTTGTTTTTTTCCTCAATTTCTTATATACAAAAGGTGTGAACTTCAATTTTATGTTGTGTCGCTCTGCCTTTTCATCCGTTAATCAAGAATTTAAACCAACACCCCAGTGTTTTATTCTTCATTATTCAATGAAGATTGGAACTTGGTGCCATACATTGAATTTACCTAATGATTCAGCCTTTTGTCGTGAAAGCTACTCCAGTTTCATGGCTTTAAGGGGTAAAAATATAATTATGCATATATATAGGGGTTTGGGTGATGTTTAGTGGTAAAATATAATTACTCAAAAGTTAAGGGGTGCAAATGCAATTACTTGATAGTTGGGTCCAAACATAGTTTTTTAAGAATATAGGGGTGGGGATGCAATAATTGATAGTTAAGGGTTAAATATGTAATTTCTCATAAATATAGGGTTTTGGGCGCAACTATTTAATGCTTAGTGGTAAAACAAAATTACTCAAAAATTTAGGGGTGCAAATGTAATTACTTGATAGTTTGGGGGCTAAAAAATAGTTTCTTAGGAATATAGGGATGGGATGCAATTATTGATAGTTAAGGGGTAAAATATGTAATTACTCATAAATATAGGGTTTGGGTGTAATTATTTGATGTTTAATGGTAAAACAAATATAGTCAAAAGTTAGGGTGCAAATGCAATTACTTAATAGTTTGGAGGCTAAAACATAGTTTCTAAGGAATATAGGGGTGGGGATGCAATTTTTTATTGTTAAGGGGTAAAAAATGTAATTACTTATAGATATAGGGGTTTGGGTGCTTTACTTAATGTTTGTGGTAAAAGAAAATTACTCAAAAATCTAGGGATGCAAATGCAATTATTTGATATTTTGGCGGCTAAAACATTATTTCTTAAGAATATAGGGGTTGGGATGCAATTATTGATAGTTAAGGGGTAAAAATGTAATTACTTATATATAGGGGTTTGTGTAATTATCTAATGTTTAGTTGTAAAACAAAATTACTCAAAATTTAGGGGTGCAAAAGCAATTATTTGATAGTTTGGGGGCTAAAACATAGTTTCTTAGGAATATAGGGGTAGGATGCAATTATTGATTGTTAAGGGGTAAAATATAGAGGTTTGATTCAATTATGTTGATTTGAGTTTATTTGGGTTGAATTGGTTGATGTGGGTTGATTTAGGTTGATGTGTATATGGATCATAAGTTGGTTGAATCAAAGTTGAATTTGTAATGGAACCAAAATTTTGAATCAATATTAGAGCTGGAACAAATTCAACAAATTTTGTTCAAGTAGGACTTGGATTCAACCTAGTAGAACCATTTGCTACATCTTTATGTCAATTCAAGTTTAATATGCGATCGAAACAAAATAGAAATTATACATAAAAGAATTTCATATTCAGTCGCATATGACATTATGAATGAAAATGATGATCCCGAACCAAAATCTATAAGTGAATGTCAAAACAGGGATGCTTGGATCAAATGAAGAGATATACAAGCTGAATTAAGTAAAAAATATTTGGACCTATTGGTCTCACACCTGAAAATGTGAAACATGTAGGATATAAATGGGTCTTCATTCGGAAACAAAATGAGAAAAATAAGATTGTAAGATAAAAAGCTCACCTAGTTGCACAAGGTTTTTATCAAAGACCGAAAATAGATTATGAAAAAACATATTCTACAATGATGGATGCAATTACATTTTGAATCTTAATCAGCATTGCGGTTTAGGAAATTTTGAAAATGCAACTCATAGATGTTGGTACAACTTATCTTTATGGATCACTTGATAGTAACATTTATATGAGAATCCCTGGATGATTTAAAATGTCTGAGTCATTGAGTTCTAAAGCCAAAAAAATGTACTCAATTAAATTGCAAAGATCATTACATGGGTTAAAAGAATCAGGACGAATGTGGATCACTCAAGCGAATATTTACTGAAAGAATGATATATTAATAATCTTTTATGTCATGTGTTTTCATTAAGAAACAGTTTTGCAATCATTGGGATTTATGTAGATGATTTAAATATCATCGTATTGAAAAAGAAATTCAAGAAACGATAAATTTGAAATGATTGATATTGGCTGAACAAAATATTGCCATAGTTTACAAATTGAGCAAACTAAAATGGAATATTAATTCATCAGTGTTGAAACTCTTTAACATGGATAAAGTAAATTCTTTAAATAACATAATCATTTGCTGGTTACTAAATACTGACAAAGATCCATTTCGGCCTATTGAAGAAAATGAAGAAATTTTCGGTCCTAAAGTTCCATATTTAAGTGTTATTGGTGCTTTGATGTATCTTGAAAATTGTACTAGACATGATATGGCATTCACTGCAAATTTCCTTGCCAGGTTAGCTCATCCCCCACAAAGAGGCACTAGAATTGAATAAAACATTTATTTTGTTATTTTCGAGGAATTCTTCAGCAGCTTTAAAAGTAAAGACACTCAGGTGCCCCCCTTTGCAATGAACAATCAAGCACGCAACCGACCTCCTTCCCTCTTTGGCGTGCCGGGGAGAAGTTGGGTCATTTGATAAAGAAAGCTGTTGTGTCTCTCCCTAATATGGGAGGTGTGAAGTTCTCTTGCAGCTTCTTAGCAACAATGAAAGTCCTAATAGGTTTATTTAATCCTAAAATGCAAAACTAGAATTGATTAGTTATGCAGATGCAGGTTATCTTTCATATCTACATAAAGCCAGATCTCAAACAGTATATGTATTCACATATGAATGTACTGTTATCTCATGGTGTTCAAAGAAACAGACACTAGTTTCCACATCTTCAAATCATGCTGAAATTATTTCACTGCATGAAGCAAGCAGAGAATGTATATGGTTGTGATATATGACAAATCATATCAAAGCAAACTTCAGTTTACCAATTAAGAAATGTCCCACAATATTATACGAAGATACTTCTACATGTGTTACTCATATGAAAGAAGGCCACGTGAAAAGTGATAGGTCAAAATATATACCACCAAAGTTCTTCTCGTTCACTCAGGAACTTGAAAAGAACAAAGATGTTGATATTCGATATATCGACAACACGACAAATCTTCTTACAAAGGCTCTTCCTTATACAACAACTTTCAGAAAGCATTTTCATAGTATCAGGATGCGACGATTGCAAGATTTATAAGGAACGAGCACCCATGTCTACTTGAGGGGGAGCACACACAACTCATCTTTTTTTCTTACTATGGGTTTTGATTCCACAAGGTTTTTCCTAGTACGGTTTTTTGAACGTGGGTGCAAGGCTAATGAACTCTTTTTCCTTCAATATGGCTTTTATTCTAATGGGTTTTTCCTATTAAGGTTTTAACGAGGCATCACGAAAGTTTGGATGGCTAAATGAAGAGGGTTATAAATAATTATAGACAATTATATATATTAGCTATCCAACTTGGAGTGAATAATTGAACACATTATTTATCAAACTTGAAAAATCTTGAAAAATAATTCATCCATTTAGTTTGATGGAGAATGTTTTGCAGTATAGTAAAATAATTTTTCTATAAATAGTTGTTTATTCCATATTTAAATTACACTTTAAAATATTGAAGGATAAAATATTCTATCACTTTTTATCATTCTTGCAAAATAAGTTAAATTTATTTTAGTTTCATTCTCATTATTTAGAAAGGTGTTTTTCCAAAAATATTTGTTCGTTCTAACGATAATGCCAACTTTGTTTTACGTGTACACTTTCAATAAGACACGGATTCATAATATCGGATCTTTATATAATTTGGGAAATTGACATATGTCCATGTAACTTGAAAGTGTTAAATTAATGATGTAAAGTTATTGGTTATTGCTGATAATGAGAAGTTTAATGAAGATTGCAAGTTTTTTATTGAGTTTGGTTTATGTAGACAAATATCTATGATTCAAAATCTTTTGGTACGTTAAATCTTTGACCTATATATCTTTACAAATCAAGTGTCCTCTCGGTTTTAATATAGGAGTGAGATATATTTTCCATCCTCTTACGCTTTAATTGCCGTCACCTTGGGTGCTTATTTAAATTCTAAGAAATTGATACTTTTCTAAATAAATGGTGATTTATTTATTTCTCTATATCTTGCTTATTGATAAAAATAGGGCTCCTCATATGTACCCCTAAAAGGTTGTAGAATTTTAGCCAATCAATCTATCAAGTAAACACCTTAGATGAAGTTCACAAACAAGTTCGCGCTCAATTCGATCAAGAACAATCAGATCAGATCTAGAAACATAAGCAAAAACAAGTTGAACAACTTGCCAGAAAAACACACACAAACACGCAACAATTTTATGTGGTTTGCGTTTGAATCAAATCGATCCAAACCTACATCCACAGAGTGATTTACTATAGAACAAGTATATGAGAGAAAATCCCAGAAGGAAATTACAAAGTTACAACCGACTGACTCTCAAATCCGCCTTAAATAGGTTGCACTCATCAGCCTCAAAACAGAAAGTTTAACTAACTTTCTAACTAACTTTTAAACTGAAACTTGCCAAAACCTGTTAACTCTAACTAACTAACTCCATTAGCTAATTAAACCGCACTTAGACAGCTCTAATTTCAGAGTTATGAACTAACTTCTTCACAATTCTCCATCTTGGTTAATACACCTCTAAGCCAACCACTCAACCAGCCTTGAACAAGACTCTACTCTTCCTTCAGCTGCACAAGCTCCAATTAGTAGCTGAATTTCCCACTTGAGAACACCTTGGTGATCATATCAACAGGATTGTGCTCAGTTGCAATCTTCTGAACTAGCACATGTCCTCTCGTAATGATCTCTCGAACAAAATGCAGCTTAATATCCACATGCTTTGTTCTCTCATGATATACTTGGTTTTTGGACAAGTGTATTGCACTTTGGTTGTCACAGAACACTGTAATGACCTCTTCCTAAAACCCTCAGCTCTTTACATATGCCCTCAAGCAACATTGCTTCCTCTATAGCTTCAGTTAGAGCTATATACTCTGCCTCAGTTGTGGATAAAGCCACCACCTTTTGCAAACTTGCCTACCAACTGATAGTTGTCCCAAAGGCTGTCAATATGTAACCTGTAAGAGACTTTCTAGTGTCCAAACAACCTGCATAATCAGAGTCTACAAACCCCTCAATAGCTACCCTCTGATCCTTTGCTCCACCATAGATTAGAACCTTGTTAAGTGTTCCTTTGATGTACCTCAGAATCCATTTCAGGGCTTTCCAGTGCATTCTTCTAGGATTTGTCATGAATCTGCTAATGATGCTAACTGAAAATGCTAGATCAGGTCTGGTGCATACCATATCATTCATTAATGAGCCAACTGCATTTGCATAAGGAATTGAGCTCATGAACTCCTTATCTTTATCAGATTTTGGTGCTTAATCACTGCTCAATCTAGTTTGTTGTGACAGAGGTGTATTGACTGATTTTGCTTCAATCATCCCAAACTTCTCCAGAATTTTCTTCAAGTAACTCTTCTGAGACAAGTATAAGACTCCTCTGCTTCTAGTCCTGCTAATTTCCATGCCAAGGATCCTTTTTGTAGGCCCAGGATCCTTCATTTCAAATTCACCCTTCAACTTTCCCTTTATGCTTTAAACCTCCTTTCTGATGTTGCTAGCAATGAGTATATCATCCACATAATGTACAAAGATAATGAAAATGTCTTCTGAAGTGAACTTGAAATATACACAAGTGTCAAACTTGCTTCTCTTGAAATCCGCTGAACTTATGAACTCATCAAACCTTCTATTCCATTGCCATGGAGATTGTTTAAGTCCATAGAGAGATTTTTCTAGTCTGCATACAAAATCTTCTTCCTTGACTTCAAACCCTTCAGGTTACTTCATGCGTATGATTTCATATAGTTTTCCATATAGGAAAGTTGTTTCTACATCCATTTGCTCTAGTTCTAAGTCCAACTATGCAACAAGAGCTAAGAAAACTCTGATGGATCTGTGTTCACCACTGGTGAGAAAACATCATTGTAATCGATTCATTCTCTTTGAGTGAACCCCCTAGAAACCAGTCTTGCCTTGTACCTCTCATCATCAACACCTGCTATTTCTGGTTTCTTCTTATAAATCCATTTACAACTCACAACCTTAGAACCTTTTGGTCTTTCTGTCAGAATCCAAGTGTTATTTTTCATAAGAGATTTCATCTCTTCTTGCATTGCATCTAACCATCTCTTGATGTCTTTACTTCTCACTGCATCTTAGTAGTACTTTGGTTCATCATCAAGCACATTACTTGATGCAACTAGAGAATAAGCTAGGAGATTAGCATAGCCATACCTGCTGGGAGGCTTTATAGGCCTTTTTGTTCTGCCTCTTGTCAGCATGTATGTCTCCTCTTCTTGCTGATTTCCTTCAGCTTCACTCCCAGCCTCTGCATCATGGGTGCCTTGTTGTTCATCTTCATGTAGGAGCCAGTTTCCAGCTGTATTCTCACTAGAATCCACAGTTGGCTCCACCTGAAACTGAAATCCTTCAGCTCTTTCTGTCTCTCTAGTAGGTGTTTTCTCTGTAGTGTCCTTTTATTCTTCTTTCTTGTGTGCCATTTGAGATTCATTGAACACTACATCCCTACTAATGATACATTTCCTGTGTCCAGCTCCTAAAAACCATAGTTTGTAAGCTTTAACACCATCAGGGTAACCAATGAACATGCAATTTAGTGCTCTAAGCTCCAGTTTGTCTTGTCTGATGTGTTCCTAAGCCAAACATCTAAACACTCTGAATCTACTGAGATCAGTTGCATGACCTGACCATGCTTCTTCTGGAGTCTTCATGTTTAAAGCTGAAGAGGGTGACCTATTGATCAGGTAAGTTGTTGTCATCACAGCTTCAGCCCAAAATACCTTAGCTAAAGATGTATTGTTCAGCATGCATCTTACTCTTTCAAGTAGAGTTCTGTTAAATCTCTCAGCTAACTCATTTTGCTGTGGAGTACCTGTAGTTGTTCTGTCTAACAATGCCATTTTCCTTTCAAAAACATTTGAATTTTTCAGAACAAAACTCAAGACCATTGTCTGTCCTTAACCTCTGAACTTTCTTCATTGTCTGATTTTCAATCAGAGTTTTCCAAGACTTGAACGTGGCAAAGACTTCATCCTTAATTGTCAGCACATATACCCACAACTTCCTAGAGTAATCATCAACAAGAGTCAAGAAATCCCTGGCACCAGAGTGTGATTGATCTCTTGAATGCCCCCATAGATCAGAATGAATGTAATCAAGTGTTTCCTTTGTTCTGTTTGCTCTTGTAGTGAACTTCGGTCTGCAAGACTTGCCAAAAATACAATCTTCAAAAAAACAGAGCTTCTCCAGTTTATCAAAACCCAACATACCTTGTTTACTCAACTATATCAAGCCCTTTTCACTCACATGACCCAACCTTTTATGCCACAGTTCCACCTTTGTCAATGTTTTACTTTTAACTTTTGCAACAGTGTTTGTGCTCACTTCTCCTTCAAGAAAGTATAGGTTATTTCTTTTGTGCCCGCTCATTACCAATTGAGATCCCTTTAGCACACTCAATGCACCATTATTGCAATGATAGACAAGTCCCTTCTTGTCAAGATCACCTATAGATATCAAGTTTTTTTTCAACTTTGGCCCATATCTCACTTCCTTCAGAAGCCTGGTTCTTACATCATGGAACTTGGACCTCACAGACCCTATTCCTTCAACTTTACACTGCTCATCATTTCCTGGCAGTACAACTTCTTTCTCAGTATACTCCTCAAACCATTCTATACTTGGTGTCATATGAAATGAACACTCTGAATCCATAACCCATTACACATCAGAGTTATCATCTGTCACCACCAACACATCTGCAGACTCATAGCCGTCGTGTGCTATTGCAGCATTGTATGATTCCTTATTTACATTCTCAGGTTTCTTGTTCTTAAGCCTCTCAGGACAGAACCTCCTTATGTATCTTTCTTTGTGACAATGATAGAACTCTTTTGAGTTATTCTCTCCCGTTTTCTGCCGCTCTTTGTTCTTCTTTTTTTCAAATTTATTCTATTTCATGGACCCTTCCTTTAGCTACAAGTCCCTCACCTTTAACAGAAGCCTTAAAAGTCATTCCTTTGATTCAATTCTCTTGAGTTTATGGCAAATTGAACATCATTCAAAGTTAAAACTTTTCTGCCATAGATCAAGGTATACTGAAGTGACTAAACGACTTAGGTAAAGAACTCAACAACATCAAAGCTTCATCATCATCTTCCACAGTAACATCAATATTTTCAAGATCCTAAATAAGTTTGTTAAAACTGTCCATTTGTTCTTCTATTGGTTTATCTTCTGTCATCTTAAAAGAAAACAGGGCTTGCTTAAGATACAGATGATTTACCAGTGATTTAGTCATGTAGAGGCTCTCAAGTTTCAACCACACGCCAACTGCACTTGTCTCTTTTGAAACTTGCCTCAAAACTTTATCTCCAAGACTCAAGATTATAGCATTGTGTGCTTTCTCCAACATAATCTTCTTCGCCTTTTTGTCCATATCTTTATCAATATTGGATTCATTCAGAGCATGAAGCAACCCCTATTGCACCAACAATGCTCTCATCTTCAGACGTCACAGACCAAAATCGTTCAAACCAGTGAACTTTTCAACATTAAATTTAGCAGTCGTAATGTTTGATCGGATTGATCTCGTTCCACGCTCACCGCACCAATTTATAGAGTTTTAGCCGATCAATCTATCAAATAAACACCTTAGATGAAGTTCACAAACAAGTTCGCGCTCAATTCGATCAAGAACAATAGGATCAATCTATCAAATAAACACCTTAGATGAAGTTCACAAACAGGTTCACGCTCAATTCGATCAAGAACAATCGGATCAGATCCGGAAATACAAGCAGAAACAAGTTGAACAATTTTCCAGAAAAACACACACAAACACGCAGCGATTTTTACGTGGTTCGTGTTTGAATCAAATCGATCCAAACCTACATCCACGGAGTGATTTACTATAGAACAAGTATATGAGAGAAAATTCCAGAAGAAATTAACAAAGTTACAATTGAAAATTGACTCGCAAATCTGCCTCAAATAGGTTGCACTCATCAGCTTTCTAACAAACTTTTAAACTGAAACTTGCTAAAACCGGTTAACTCTAACTAACTAACTCCATTAGCTAATTAAACTGCTTTTAACCAGCTCTAATTTCAGAGTTATGAACTAACTTCTTTACAAAGGCCTTATTAGAGTGAGAGGGGGAAATGCTTTATCAACAGAAGCCCAAGTTCTTTCCCAAATAATGTGGGATCAACTCCAACACGCCCCCTCATCTGTAGGCCGGAATGGACATCGGATCTATCACGTAGGCTAGGTCGCAGGCCCAACATTGCAGGCTCTGATACCATGATAGAAATCAGGGACCCATCATATTTCCCCCTAAAAGGCCTTATTAGAGGGAGAGGGGGAAATCCTTTATCAAGAGAAGGCCAGGTTCATAACCAAGTAATGTGGGATCAATCCCAACACTTATGAACTTAACAAAGTCGTGAGATTCTGATCCAATTCTAGCTGGTCCTAAGAGATTGAGAAATCTCATTATTTATTTATGGGTCTGGTACGAGGGATTCACTACCAGAAAACACTCTATTAGTAAGTAAGAATTAGTAAGCAATCACATTTTGCTTTCTATATTATCAATATAGCAAGAGAATTAGCAAGGGACAAAATTGGAAACAAATTAGTAATGAAAAGTAAAATTTAGTAAGCAATTGTCCATGCTAAATTTTAGCAGGTATTTACTTGCTAAAGGTAAGTTTTAGCAAGCAAAAGCTTGCTTGCTACTGCAAGTGGGCCCAAGAACATTAAAGTGGTACAATTTAGCAAGTAACACGTACTTGTTACATTTAGGAAGCACGTGTTGCTTGCTAAAAGGAAACATAGCAAGCAAAAAGCTACTTGTTGTTGCACGTGGGCCCAAGACTATTAATGCGGTACTATTTAGCAAGAAATACACACTTGCTAAATTTAGGAATCACGTGTTGCTTGCTAAAAGAGTACCTCTTTTACTTACTAATTTACAAACAAAACCCTATTGTCTTCCTCCTAACCTTCTCTTTTTTGGCAAAAATTTACAAAATATCTCAAACGTTTTGGTAAGCAACTTTTTACTTGCGAAACTAATTACTCTCAATCCATAAATACCACCTATACACACTCATTCTCACTTCACCATCTTCATCTACTCTTCTCTTCTTCTTCATCTTCATCTTCATAATCTTCTTCACCTACTATCTTCCTATTTATTTTCTTCATTCTTCACCTTTCTTATGTTTTAAGTTTTATATATATAGTAATATATACATATTACAGACACACAAACACACACACACAAATATATATATATATATATATATATGTATATATGTATGTATAGTTTAGTTATTTATGTTTAGTAAATATCTTTTTTCTTTTTCATCTACTCTCTTCTTCTTTCTAATTTTCTTCATTCTATATGTAATTTATCATATGTTTTTAGTTTTATAAACTTCATTTTAGATATATAGCATTTATCTTTTATTAATATCATTAGTTATACATAGAAAGTTTTTACAATATTGTACTCACAAATTAAAAATGTAGTACATGTAGTAACTTTAGTATATAGGTTTATTTACTAATTATGTAATTTATAACACTATATTTATGTATAGATAAATAATTTTTACATTTTATAGAATCTTATATCAATTATTTTTTCATAAAAAAAAAAAATATATATATATATATATATATATATATATATATATATATATATACATATATATATATTTTACGTAAATATAGATATACATATATATAGAATTCAATTAATTAGTCTATGAAGTGTTGTTATCCTTATTGTTGAATTTTCTAATGGAAAATTGTAATTGCCATTCACATTAACTACATTTTTTTAAATTCATCCTAGTTGTTCTAATTGTTTATTATAAAAGTAGATGTGTATGTATATATATATTAGATATACATGTATATAAGTGGGGGCAAAATTGCCGCCACTAAATTTTTTGAAAATTTTGCCAAATTTTAGCAAACACTGACATGCTTACTAAAATTTAGGAAGCATGTCAGTTACTTGCCATTTTAGCATGCAATTATTGCTTACTAAACTTTGACAAGCATGTCAGTGCTTGCCAAATCACCAAGCAACTTTTTACTTGCGAAATTAGTAGGTGGCCTTTTGCTTACTAATTAGTAAGCAATGTCAGAAATTTACATGCTAACATTATTAGCTAGTGAACTTGTAGCAAGCAAGTTCAGCAAGTAAAATTTGCTTGCCAATAGCTATTAGCAAGTGATTTTCATTAAATTGCAAGCAATTTCTTACTTACTAAAACAATGTTTTCTTGTAGATTCTTAAAAGATTTACTAGCAAGATATATAATGTGAAAAAGATGACGGGCGTGTGTCGATTAACGAATATACGTAAGTAATCATTTCTTATAAACTAACTTTCCATTCATGGATATAAGCCACTAGAAGGTTATGTATTACCTAATTATCACAGAAAGGTCATGCATAACATTTCTAGTAATTCTTGAATTGACATGGAGTTTTATTTTTTCTTTTTTCTTTTTTATCAGCTAGGTAAAGTTTATTATGGTGGATGAAGAGAGTATTCGCAAGTTTGTGTCATTTGTTGAACCTCTAATGATAACTGGTGCAACAATACAACTTTCTTTTATTGGATTCGGCTCAAAGCTCCAACCAGATATAGGACAATTTTGCTAACCAGAACTTCTTGTGACAAATTACACAGGATTCTCATCACAAATAAAGTAACATAATGGCTATAGGACAACCTAATATTGTTTTGCCAAAATATGTTCCTTCTAACGATATTGCCAGCTTTGTTTTACACGCGTGCACGTTCAATAGGACACAAATTGTTATTATCACATCTTTATAGAATTTGGGACATCGACTTATGTCCATGTAACTTGAAACTTTTGAAAGTGATGATAAAAAAGTGATGTAAAGCTATTGGCTAGCTATCGCTGATAATGAGAAGTTTAATGAAGATTGCAAGTCTTTTAATGAGTTTGGTATATCTAGACAAATATATATGATTCAAAATCTTTCAGTATCTTAAATCTTGTCCATATTAACAAATCATGTGTCATTTCGGTTTTAATATAGGAGTAAGATAGATTGTCCATTCTCTTACTCTTTGATTGCCGTCAACTTGCGTGCGTTTAAATTCTAAGAAACTGATGTTTATCCAAATAAAAGGTAATTTATTTATTTCTATCTTGCTTATAAATATATGTGGCACGGATACTTCTAAATTTACATTGTATCGTGTTGGATACGTAGTAGATCACGATACTCATCAGATAGTCCTCGGATACACGCCAGACGTGCCACGAGGTATTTCCTATTACTAAAATAATAAAAAATACGAATACCCGCCTTGCACACCTATCTAGGATGTATCTAATATTTCTCGACACATCGTAAACCCATATCATAATTTCAAAATTATTCAGAAAAAGTTATAACAAAAGAATAACAGAGAGGAATTACGATATTTCTATACTAGATGTAATTCTTTTCATATAAGTTGAAATAACTCTTTTACCTTAAAACAAATTAGTAGTGCATTTTTCTTCTTGAATGTTTCCTTACATTATTTAGAAGCAATAAGTAAGATACTTTTATTTAAAACTTTAAATATAATACCAAAATTGTAACTTTGTCTCTTCTAGTTATATGGTACGTACACTTAAATTTGTTATTGTTATAACTTATAAATAATATAATAATATTAATATATAGGCGTATTCATATCCATATCGTATCTTGAAATTATTGAAAATTTGTGTCCCCATATTCGTACCGTATCTTATCGGTGCAGTATGGTTATAATAAGCTCAACAAAGTCGAAAAATTCTGATCAAATCTAGCTGGTCCTAGGAGATTGAGAAACATTTGTTAATTGAATGGGTCTCGTTCACAAGAAATGAGTAAATTCTTATGAATTTACTAGCAAGATAACGTGAAAAAAGTGACGTGCGTCGATAAATATGTGTCATTTCTTATAAAACTAACTGGTGCATTAATGGCTATAAGGTTATGCATAACCAAATTAACACAAAAAGGTTATGCATAAGTTAACATTTGATGAAATTCTTGCATTGAGATGGAGATAATGAGTACTCGCAAATATATGTGTCATTTATTGAGACTCTAATGACAATTGATAACTGGTGCAACAATACAACTGTTTTATTGAATTTGGCCTGAAGCTCCAACCGGAAATAGGAAAAGTTCTTAACCACACCCTCTTGTGAAAAATCTCACAGGGTTTATTCTTATCAGAAACAAAGTAACATAATGGCTATAGTACGATTGTCCAAAAGAAAGAAAAATAAACGACGGGAAGAAATTTGGTGGGTAGAAGTAAAATGGTCATTCTATCATCTTCCTTTTTGAGAAGGGCGAAAAACATCAACATACTAGACACAAATCCATGATTCTTTGTGAGAGGAACCTCAATTAATACCATAAACCAAATCAATCACTCATTAACTATGAGCCGAAAAATTTGGTCCTTGTGGTGTCTATCACAAAGAATCAAGAAAGTACTAGCTTCACAATATAATAATACTATATTTTATATGTGTATTATGCATCATATTCACAAATTAACTTCCCAATTATCCTAATTAACCCCATTAACAAATTCCACATTTGCATGAGAAATGCCATTACCTATACGCCCATCAATGCCACTATCTTTGCCAATTTTGTCCACAATAGGAGCCAAGTCCCTTGGATGAACATTCACCTTAAGACCATCCTTCATGAACAAAGTCAAGGACATTTTCTGCTCCACCTTGTGCCCCGGCACCACGGTGAGCCGATGGCGAAGCAATACCGCCGCTGCAATCGACTTCATCTGCAAGTAAGCTAAATCCTTACCCAAACAAATCCTCGGCCCCGCATTGAATGCAACGAATTGAAATTGATCCTTGGCTTCAAATTTCTTGCCATCTTCGGATAACCATCTCTCCGGCTTAAATTCCAAGACATCATCACCCCATATGAACTTCATTCGACCAGCCGAATATATCGAGTATGTGATATTTGAACCGGCAGGCACGAATGTCCCATCAGGTAACACATCATCTTCGATAACATGCTTAGAGTCTTCGGGCACGGAAGGGTACAACCTAAGAGTCTCTGATAAAGCTGCTTTGAGATATATCAATTGGTCAACTTCTTCAAACTCTAGAGGGTGATCAGTCCATTTTGAAGTGTCTGAACCGCGAGTTTTCATCAGAACCGAGCAAACCTCGATCAGAATTTTCTCTTCCACCCTCGGGTTCAGAATAATCGACCAGAAAAACCAACTAAGCGCCACAGACGAGGTGTCTCGACCAGCCAAGATAAAATTGAGCACAACTTGTTGGAGAAATTCGTCAGTAAAGGATTCTTTCTTCTTCATGAACCTAGACAACAAATCATCGTGCAAGGACCCACCGCTTTCACGACTCGCCAACTCGAGCTTACGCGTGTTGATCACATTGGTCATGTAATCATCCACCTGTTTTAGACCTTGGCTCAAGTTGGCTTCCATCCCAATGCGAAGCCACTTCTTGAATCTCCAAATAAACTCGGGCAAGATAAATCGTTGCAATGTCGCTTCGGTAGCTCGATCAAAAGCGTTCGAGAACGTGTTCTCAGGCAGACCTGGAGACAGAGTTTGTGGATCCTTCCCAAAAGCCAATCCACATATATTATCAAAAGTGAGCCTCAACAAGAGATCTTGAAGATCAACCGGCTCTTGATCAAGCTGAGCCGTCTTCAGAATCGGACAAAACCTATACGTGATGGCTCGGCTCACCCAACGAGCCATGGCTTGTCTGAGCGTTCGGGTGGTGAACTCCAGTGCGGCGGTCTTACGCTGCAACACCCACGTGTCGCCATCAGAATTGAAGATGCCTTGGCCGAGCAAATCGTGGAACACAGCTTGCCAGGTCGGACCCTTTGGGTAGTTGTCGAACCGAATCTTGAGTATGTGCTCTAAATTCTTGGGGTGGCACGTGACCGTCACGAGTCCCTGTTTCCGAGCCAAAAACGGAATTGCGAATATGCAAGTTTGGTACGTACCGGCGTTGGCACGAAGATTGTCGGCGATCCACTCATGCATGCGGCTGTTGTGCTCGATTAGGCCTGGAAGACTGCCGACAACGGGCCACAGTCGAGGGCCCTTCAAAGACTTGGTCATCAATTTGAACCAAACGAAATACGCGGATGCAAATGCTAAGACCATCATGACCATTGACATATCCATTTCAGGCCCACTTAGATAATTTTGTTATCCTGAATTCAAAAAAAAAACAATTACCTTAAATATATGTTTCCACCAAAATATTAGGCAAAATGAATAATTAATTAAATAAAGAAGAGCATTAAAATATATATAATATACATAGGAAGATCTTGTTATAGGTACCTGAAAAACCAGCTACGGATCTTGGAACTTGAATGTGATATATATACCAAAAGAAATAAAAATACCCAGATGCAAGAGATTAGCAAAAATGTATGGTATATGGTTTTTATGTGTGTTAAGGGATATATGAAGAAAGAGGAAAGTTGTGGGGCGAGAGGTCTGTGAGTGACAGAGGTGAAGAAATAAAAGTGAGTTATATAGAGAAATTGAAAAAGAGTGGCAATAAATACGGGGGGTCGGGCTAGGTGCTGGTTGTGTGAAGACTTTCATCATCATCATCATCATCATCTCTCTCTATACTATAGTCTATAGTATATACTCGCTAATTATTAACTAACAACTTTAAATTAAACCAGCAACATTAAATGCCAACAGAGGTTGTTGGAGTGGTGGTAGTAGAAACTAGCTAGAAAGTAGAGCAAATAATTATAGTGAAATAAACCTCCACCTCCAAATTTGATAAGCGATATCTATATCTTTTGTGTGAATTCGAGACTTTTAGTGATGAAGGAAAAATGGATATACGTTTGAGGTCAAACCACGGTACACTTTAACCAAAACCATGCATGTGTGTAGCTAGGGTGCTTACGGGTGAGAAATAAATTGAATTTGTTCTTTTGTTTCTCCTTTTTTATTTGAAAATTTGTGTAGGCTCTCACCTAATTTGGCAGGAAAGGAGCTTCCTCCTTAAATTTCTGCATTTAATGGTAGGGATAAAGTTAATGGGATTAGTTGAGAGAGGATTGATTTCATGCATGTGCATGTATGCATCATGTATATGTGTGTTGTGTGCGTCACATGCAATTATATATACCAAAGAATTTTTTAAAGAAAAAAGTGGGGTTTTGATAAACAAAATGAAGTAAGGGATATTTAACCGCCAATTATGTATTACATGCATCTTATGGAAATAAACTTATTGAGAAAGAGCTATATATTAATAGTACTCTCCTAAATAACCTAACTGAAGTAGAAAATAAAATTCTACGAAGTAGAGTTCTTATTAGAATAAACTTCTGATAATACTAATTAAGAGACAAATAATACAAAATATAAATTAAAATTAAAATTTTAATAAAACTAAAATATAATAGAACTGGGCCAGAAAACTGCCTAGCTCTGAAATTGCCACAGATGACATTTTCAAGACAACGTTGCATCATATACAAGTATTATAAGTTTACGTGGAACTTATTTGAGAAACAAAGAAAGATGTTTAATCTGACAAATTATGGGCATGAACCGGAGTACTGAGTCAAAAGTTATGGTTGTTTTCATGCCGATCTTTTTCTGTAAGTTTTAGAATTTGGTTTTTTTGTCCTCTATTAGCCCCTCCCACTTATAAAAAATTTGACCTCGAGTTAATATCTGAATATAGAGGTACATCACCATGAAACTCATATAAGTTCGTCCTTTGAGTTTCTTTAAAATGTTCACGTCTATAGGAAAATAAATCATATACGCATTATTTTTAAATTTCTTGAGTATCTTGTAAGAATCATATTTTATTGGTTTTTACTTGTTGAACTTTCCTATAGGAAATTTTGCATTATTTAGAAGATTCATGTGTTAATCTCCTTGTTTGTACAACTTTTGATGTCTCTGTTGGTACGGGTGTTTCAATCTAAATTAATAACCACAATTAACAACATGAGATTTCCAGATTATATATAAACCGTAAGAATGTGAATTCATAACATAACATAATATGAATTAAAACAAAATTTTAAAATGACAAAGAACCTGAAGAGATTAGTACTTAATCACTATAGGACGAGACAAATGTGTGACCCCTTTCTCTTAAACTCGTTATGCCCGGTCGATATTTCAAGCCCTCGTCGACAACGAACTCCCAAGGTACAATGACATTTTCCCTTAGCAGGCTGTGAAGCTCAGAACTACCCCCTCCTTTGAACAGCGTGATATTTGCAGAACTCTAAGTGTTTATGCTATAAAATGCAAGAAAACATTTTTGATTTTGGATGATTGAAAATGACTAAGCAGACGTCCTATTTATATGGTAGGGAGAGCTTCTTAATCTTCAAAGTCATTCATGAGGATTTAATTCACGGAATTAATTCTGCCATGAATGGCTGAATTAAGACTTCGGTTACAGATGTTTTAAAACGTCCCTTAATTATTGTGTCTTTAATAACATATTTAAATTTTTATATTAAAAAGCATAAATATTCAAACATGAATTTTATTTAAATAAATTAATAAAATTTCACTTGCTTCTCATTAAGCAATTTAATTCACACAATCTCAAATTTATTTGGACTTAATTCCCAATATTTCCAACAGTCTCTTCACATTAGTCAACTTCTTATTCTTCTAATTCTTTGGCCTCGAGCTATTCTTTAACTTAAGCTTGACATCAAAAGTTTATTTATTTTTCTTAATATTCCCTTCAAACTCACTTTCAAAAGTGAGCAAAGATACTAAGGAATGATTTGATGCCACATCTTCTTATTGCTCTGACTTTTCATGTGAATTATTATGTGAATTATCATGTGATTTATCATTGAATTTTCACATGACTTACTATCAAAACTTTTATTGAAATTTTCATCTACATTACATTTTCAAAAGTATCCTCATTCTCCATCTCAACCAAGAGAAAAACATGTCTTCACATTCCAGCTTGAATTTTGGAATCACCTCAATTTCTTTGGGAACAATTATGGTAGCACTGAGAAATAAACTACTCATATTTGGGTGGTAAAATTCGATTCGTCGTCATCTGTTTCATCCTTATCTAGGATTGTATTGGATTTTTCATTTACGTCTCCGATCGATTTGAAACTTTTCCCATCAAACAATAGCACCACAACCAACTTCACTGAATTCAAAGAACTGGTCCTGAAATCCACTCAAAGAAATCTTTAGTCCTCAAATTTCTATTAGAACATTGGAATATTATGTTGTATTTTGGATTTACCTCATTGATTATTATTATTGATACCGTCACAAAACAAGGGATTACGAATTTCAATCAATGTTACTGAAATTACCAAAATCGATTATCCCTCATGCCTTAGATTGCTTGGCATTTTGATTGATTACATTGTGTGAGACATTGTTGAAGCATCGTCTCCCAGCATCATCCGGATAACTCTAGTTATGCCTCTTACGACAGTGGAACAAGGAAAAACCCTCTCTCGAGATACAACTTGGTGTAGAACGAATACATGGCATCGACATACAAACGTGCAACCGGTGAAAGAAAACTGAAATCCACCAAAGTTTGAAATAATTCTAAAACATAACGAAGAAGATATATATATATATATATATATATATATAGCCTCACAGATAATCTAACCGAACTGAGAAAGAAAAATCTACTTTGAAACAAATTCTAAGAAATAAATTTTTATTTAGAACCAACTTCTAATAATACTAAGAACATAGTAATATAAATAAAGGTAACATTCTAATAGAACTAAAATTACAATAGGACTATACCATAAAACTATCTCGCTCCATAAATAGTAAAATTACTCAATGCAAGTAGAAACTAGTAGATCCAGTTGACGGGTGCTCTATAAACGCTTTCCTAAGACTGTAAGTTTATAGACTGAGGAAAGCGTTTTTCATTGGAAAATGCTTTCCTTACGGTCATTGTAAGAATACAGACTGTTTCAGCCTTTAAAAGATATAACACGTGAACCGGCAACTGAATGGATACGTGATTTTTTATGTTTCAGACTTTCAGTGGAACTGGGCTCTAATTTTCGCAATTCTCTTTATAAGTTATCCATTTGGTGGTTTTACCATTTTTATTTTTATTTTTTATTTTTCTTTAAGGTGGTTTGACCATTTTTATAACATGCAGTTATATTCTTGTTTTTGGTAGAATTATTCAATCTTAAAATTACTATATTGTTGTATTTAGAAAGGTTTAATTCCTAGTAAACCCACTTGTCAATATTATGAAGAAAAAGAAAAAGATTGGTTACAAATCCAAAGGAATAACTCTATTATAGTTTGAAGCACATTTACTCAACAGAATATAACTGATTTAATATGAACTATAAAACATACTGCACATGTTGATATTTAATAAATAATAAATCTATGTTACAAAAAGTACAATATGACGACATATTATACAACACAATACAAGTGACAGTGCAAGGTTTGCTGAAAAATTGGTTATACTATCATAGGAATATATTTATTTATTTATTTAGAAAAATTAATATATCTACTAGAATTAAAGTATAAATTTGAAATCAGACATATCTAGTTTCAGAAGTATAACTTATAAATTCATAAGTTCTAGACACACAAATTAAAATAAATAAAATAAATATATACGTGATATGGTATAAGCTCTTTTTTTCTCAACAATTCGTAAATCTTGACTATCTCTGCCAAATATTTAATCAATTAAAAACATATGAGTAGTAGTTTCTAGTTTGTAAATAGACGAGTTCAATAAAGGCGCATTTTTATTTTCTTTGTTCGAGCCACGTATTAACTAATCCCTTCAATGACCGGCTGTAAGTATGTAAGATTAGCATCACCCGTCGGTATTCGGTGGCCGACCCACCAAAACAATTAATGTCTTTCAACCCGTCATCATTTAGCCATTCGGTTTATTAATGTCTTTTAACCTGCCATCAAATACCCATTCGGTTTATCAATTAAATTATATGATTTTTCATGTGAAACTTAACCAAAGATCGACATGGAAAGTGACAGGTGAAGTTAAGCCAGTGTTTTGAAAACCAGACTGGACCGGCCGGTTGAACCGGTTGGACCGGGGTCCGGACCCTTGTCCCGATGCCGGTCGAACCGGTTCGACCGATTGGACCAGCAAAACCAGTATAATATGGTTTATTTTTTTCTACATATAATATGGTTTACATATATTAAGGGAAAATGTCGCGTCTGAATATAATATGGTTTATTTTTACTTCTTTTAGGAAAATGCTTATCTAAGCTAATAACCATTTTTAACCTATAGAGATTAATGTTGTCAACTAGCAGCCTGTTTTTACTTTTAATGGGTTTCGAATTTGATAACTTTATTGCCCCACTCAACCTTTAAATCCCTAGATTTTTTATCTTTAACTTAAACGATATCATAGTTTACTAATAATTTTAGAATAATGATGTAGACAGAAGAATTATCTATAATTTAGAGCCACGGATACAACCCGAGCTTATTGTGTTTTTACCAGGGCAACTTACGTAATTGGACTATCTTACCTCTCAATCATAATTAGGGTTGTTCATGACCCGCCCGATCTTTCGGACCCGTCAAAATCCGAGCCGCCGAACCCATAACTCGCATGGTTTAGTTTTTAACTTAACTCGCTCGGGTTCACAAATTGGTAACCCGCAAATTCTGGGTATGAATACTGATGTGGGGTATTTTCGTCTGGATACGTGTCAAACCTCCAACACTCCACGTCAAACTGCTTTAGTTCCTCCTAGATGCTTAAGCAGCTTTTGAGTTCGGAACCTGCACTCAACACCACACGTAAACTAAGCCGATGCCTTCTCCGGTGAAGGCACTCCGACGCTCAAGTCAGATAGGTCGGAATACGAGATATTGTCGTGAGAGACAATAGCTCAAATTTATAGGTCGAATTTAGGCTGAATAGGTCGAAAAAGCAACACCTCGAAGTGGTATTGAGAGTCAAAGTGAAGGCTCCCGAATAGATCGAAATACCCTCAGATAACTCGAAATACGCTCTAAATAGGTCGAACAAGAGCTATTTGCAAACAGCTCGAATTACTGCTCTATAGCTCGAATTCGACTTATATAGCTCGCAATAGAATGCTTAAAAATGTAAAACGTACCATAGAATAAGGTATGGAACCCCCTTATATAGTAATAAGAGTCCTTATTCAGCTAGAAGTGCAATCCAAGTCGAACTATAATTCTAAATAGGTCGAATTAGACCTATTTTGAAATAGCTCGAATTGGGCTTTCAAATAGGTCAAACTGGGCCTCAAATAGATCAAATTTGGCCCTAGATAGCTCGAATTGGGCCTCTGGGCCTCAAATAGATCGAATTTGGCCCCAGATAGCTCGAACTGGGCTTGAAATAGCTCGAAATAGGCCTATTCGGGCCCAAATAGATCTCGCTTGGGCTCAATTTGGGTCTACTTGGGCCGATTTCCGACTTTTGCCTTGAATTGTAATTTTGCATTAAAAAATAATGGTGCTGACGTGGCATGATATGTCCCGAAATACGCTCGTCGTATTGTATCGGATATTATGACGTGGCGGTACCGAAATATGGTACATCACGGAGTCCCCCAGTTTGTAAGAGTAATGTGTACAAACATTGGTCATACATTACTGTAATTGAGGGCATTTCTGTAATTACCGCATCATTCCCCTATAAATACCCCACTCCGAGCTTCATTTCCTCATTTCTCGCCAAAGCATTCAGTCAGAGCTCCCAAAAAATAGATCGAAATTATAGCTCGAAATTGCCATTTTTAGTAAGTTGGCTGAATAGCTCGAAAAACTCCCGAAATAGCTCGAAAAATCCCTAAATAGCTCGAAAATTTCCCATTTTAATTGTTGAATTTTGGTGAGTGGTGATGCTTTAAATAACTCGAAATAATAGGTCGAAAAACCTAAGTAATTTCGAGTTATAACACTTGTAAAAAAAAAAAATTTAATTTTGAAAAATTATGTAAAGTGCTAACAACTTGTCTTTTTGCAGATTTTTTCACAACGGCTCGGCTTCGGCATAACCGGTCTCCGCGACGCCCATCACCACCCCGATCTCACCAACGTCCGTACTACAACTCTCTCAACCAATCACGTGGGTCTTCGTCTCGCAATCCGCGCAATTCAGACACAAGGCGTCCAGCATCTCCACCTCGACCTCAACAATCAGAACCTGCTAGAATCCGAGTTCTTGGTGCACCGAAGCTGTCTGTTCCTGCGTAGAGATCGTAAGAACAAATCGATATCCAAACGAAGAAGTTTTCGTAGATCTAGACCCTCGTGCCGGTAATCTTTCAACCTGAAACTTCTTTATGGCTCGCGTTTATGATATTGAGTCGTCGAGTAGTAGTAGCGAGGATAGTAGTAGATCTTCTAAGTCTAAGGAAAACGAGTCGACTAGCGACATTAGTAATGACTCATCTGAGGAGACCTCTTCTAGTGATGATAGGGCTTCTGATAGGGAAGTAGACATCTTAGGAGACGATGAGGTGAGCTCTAACCCGCTCAGCATCGTGCCCTATGTGTCCCCACCTACTTATGCTTCCGCTCCTGCCTCAACTGCTGAACCCCCTAACATTAATCACGCTCTTGTAGACGAAACAATAGAAAAATTAGCCGCAGAGGGTGTTAATTTAAACTCTCCTGAACAACTCCCGGCACGAAACTTGATTAATTTCGACCAGTTTCCTTCCGCCCTTCCACACGACATAGCTTATTATCGTGAGACTTACGATATCCCTGATACCTATGAGATTATAGTTCCGGAGCCAGAAGATAGGATGAACAACCCGCCCGAAGGTTGCCTTACTATTTTCAGCAATTACCTCTACTGTGGTCTTCGATTTCCCATAGCCCCTGTCGTTTCTGAAATTATGACCTCACTCAATTCCTGTCCTTCACACTTTACTCCAAACGCGTACACTCAGATGTATGCTTACGTGATGCTCAACCGCGTCTTCAACCTGCCGTGTTCAGTAAATGGTTTTTGGCAGCTTTTCTTAGTTAAGTTCCGCCACAAGGGTGTTGATGCGGGATTTTATTATCTGAGTTCGCGAAAGAAGCAGTGCTTCCTGTCTGAGTTGCAGTCGAGCTTCGGGGCGCATTGGAAGAAGCAGTGGTTCTTTGTCAAAGAATCCAAGCCACAAGAATTTCGATTCAAGAGGCTATGGACCGACGCCCGCCCATCGCCCTAGCGTCCTGCCCCTATCTATACTCAGACAATGATTAAGAACCTGAAAGAGTATCAGTTTGATGCCTTCGAGTTGACCACCACCCCAGTGTTGCGGGCCGGCGGTTATACTCATCGTGCAGGCGTTGAGTCCTCTGATTTTGGTATAACATTATGCGTGTTTGTTCTTCTTTACTTGTTGACTTTTATTTTTCTTCTGTTGTCTAACCTTTGCCTTACTTGTTCTTTTAAGAGCGCGTCGTGATGGAAAAGACTAAGAAGAGGCTTGCCGCTATGAAGCGAGGCGCCAACGCCCCTCAGGCTTCGGCGCCTATTCCTGAGAAGACCAGTCGTCGGGGTGCGAAGACAGTTGGTACCAGTTCGCGGGGTGCAATGCTCATGTTCCCCCTTCCACTGCTGTTGTCTCGACACGGGGGTCGAGATGAGGTAGGGGTACTGGTCCGTCATCCGCACCGGCTCCATCACAATCGACCTCCATTGTTGCCCCCGGATCGCCTCCCATTGGTTCTAATCCAATTGTACCTGAACTTTCTCCTCCACCAGCGCCTTCGACTGGAAGAGTACATCTCCCATCATTTGCTGAGGTCGTGTGCCGTGCCAATGAGTCTGGACCAGATCCGGCGGCCAGGAAGAGGGCTTCCACCGCTGAGGATATTCGACGGGGCAAGCGTCCTGCGCACGACAAATCAAGCACCTTCGAGGACGATGAGCTTGATATCGACGTGGAGAAGATTGTGCGTTCTACGGTCGAATCAGGTCAGTTTACCATGAAGGATACTACTGCTCTTCGACTGATGAAGGGGTTCCTTCCCGACTTCGACCGTCAGAATTATTTCCGGGAGATGGGGTACAAGAAGTTGGTTAGTCGGATTGCCTTGTCAATGTGCGAGGTTGGTGTATTTACATGATTTCTTTGAATCATGTCTTATACTTGTTTTTGTTTTCGTCATATCTTGTGCTGACTTTCTTTCGTATTTTGTAATTCTTTGTTAACCTCCAGACTATGGCGGAGAACTTTGACATGGTCATGACTTCTCAAACCCAGCAGAAGGAGCTGATCGAAAGGCACCACTCCTCAGCCTTACAGGCTCAAAGACTGGAGAAGCAGGCCAAGGATGTGAAGGCTGAGGATGAGAAGCACTTTGTGGTAGCGGTCGATGAGCTGAAGGCGGTTCGGGCCGAGTTGGAAGCTCTGCAAGCGGCTAAGGCTAATGTTGATAAAGAGCTCCGAAAGGAGAAGCGGCTTTCGAGTCAGCTTACTACTGATTGTCAGCACGCCACTTCCCTCGTCGACGACCATGTTGATACCATCAGGACGATGCAGGATGCTGCTGCAGCTACTGAGGTGGAACGTGCAAAGCTCGAGGCTGAGCTGGCTGATGTGAATGCTCGCCTCGCGACTGCTGAGGATGATGGCTACAATAGGGCCATGAGCGAGGTAGTTCTTTCATACTTCCACTTCCTTTGTTGTATTTTATTATTTTGTATCATGTCCTTACTTTTTCATCTCTTGGTTTTATAGGAGCTTCCTGATGAGGAAAAGGTAGCGGTAGCCATCGAGTTCTTCCGCTTGGCTACCTGGGAGGAGATTGCCTTGGAGAGAGGCAGCTTTGACACGACCAAGGGTTACAATATGGCCCTTGATGAGATTGTCTCCCGAGGTGCGCTTGCTCCTGGATTCAAGAAAGGAATTTTAACGTCCTCAATTGCCTGAACGAGGACGATGCAGAGGCTGGCGAAACCTCGAGCACTGCTGCTGCTGATCCTGCTCATGTTGAGGAAGTGGGCGAGCCCAAGCACGATCCGTTCAAGTCCTTTTTTCCCTTCCGTCAGGTATGGCTTGCGGACTATGCGGACGAGCAGCCCTCCACTTCTGCTGCTGCTACTATTGCGCCGGACGAGCCCCTGGAGGAGGGCGAGATGGCTTACGACCCTCAGGTCTTAGAGCATCCGGTGGAGGGCGACCAGGCTATGTCCGATGCCCCAGCTCCCTCTCCTACGCCTCGTCGGATTTCTCCCGTGGATGATACCGGACCACTGAACGAGTTCTTTGCTGTGATTCAGGAGCAGAGCGAGGGTGCTGTGAAGTCGCTAGGATTAGATGTGCTGCCTTGATTACCTTTGTGTGGCCTGCGTGCCTGTATCTCTGGCGCCTGTGCCTTAGCTACTATTCTGAACATCTTTACTTTTCGTACAGTATATTTGCATTAGTACAGTTTATTTCCATTCGTACAGTATATCTCTGTTGACTTGTGCGCGATTTTAGCGCTTATCCATTGCTATTTTAGTACAGTTGACTTTAGAAATTTCCTAATGTCATTACTTTTGTCTAGGTGAGTGTTTTCTCATACGTGTCTACTTTGTTATGCTTATATTTATAATTTTTGTCACTTGCTAAAACATTTAAGTTTTATTTACAAGTATATGTGAAGCTGACGTTCGCTTTGAGAGTGCGAGAACTTGTGCTCGACTCTACGAGGCTTGTGCTCGTTGTACGAAGCTAATGTTTGTGCTAGCGAAGCTAGTGTTTGCGAGAGTGCGAGGGCTTGTGCTCGACTCTACGAGGCTTGTGCTTGTTGTACAAAGCTAATGTTTGTGCTTGCAAAGCTAATGTTCGCGAGAGTGCGAGGGCTTGTGCTCGACTCTATGAGGCTTGTGCTCGTTGTACGAAGCTAATGTTCGTGCTAGCAAAGCTAATGTTCGCGAGAGTGCGAGGGTTTGTGCTCGACTCTACGAGGCTTGGGCTCGTTGTACGAAGCTAATGTTCGTGCTTGCGAAGCTAATGTTCGCTTTGATTAAGTATTTATACTTATGTTTTTTAGACAGTATGAGCTTGACTCTAAGTATGCTTGTCATTTCTAAGCATGCAAGTAATAAGTAGGCAACAGTTAAACTTGAATAAAATAAGAGATTTTATTAGTTTTGGGACTGAGCTCGAGTAACTTCCGAGTTGCCTACGTATCCCGCCGTATATAGGTTGGCTAGGAATCAAGTCCCTGTAGTTCGCTACTAAGTATTACAATGAGAATCCACGTAACGGGACTCGTAATTCGTAAAAGAATAAGCGAATAAAGTATTGAAAATACGGTCCTATCATGCCACAAGGCCATTAGAATGCTAGTGTTCTAACTATAAAACATTCGTAAGTTCTTGACGTTCCAAGGGCGTGACAAAGTCCTTCCACCCAACTCTTGTAAGTAGTAGTATCCTTTTGAGCTTGCTTTCTCCACTCTGTACGATACTTCCCAATTTGGCTTCAACTTTCCAACATTCTTGGTAGCTTCAACTTTTCTAAGTACTAAGTCCCCCACTTGAAAGTTCCTGAAACGAACTTTGTTGTCATATGCTTTCGCCATCATAGATTTGTACGCTTGAGTATGTTGGTAAGCCGCTTCCCTTGTTGCTCCAATCAATTCCAAGTACATTTGCCTTGCCCTTAATGCTTGCTTCTCATCATATGTGACAATACGATAGGTTGTCATTCCAATATCTGCGGGTATCACTGCTTCAGATCTATATGTCAACAAATATGGAGTTTCTCCAGTAGAAGTGCGAGGAGTTGTACGATATGCCCATAGTATTCCTGGCAGCTCGTCTGCCCAGTTTCCTCCTTCTCCTTCCAACCTTTTCTCCAAGCTCTTCACTAATGTGTTGTTTGTGGCCTCTACCTGCCCATTTGCTTCAGGATGCATTACAGATGTAAATCGTTGCTCAATTTTCATGTCTCTGCACCAGTCTTGAATCTTAAATCCTTGGAACTGCCTTCCATTGTCGGAAATTAAGACTCTCGGGATTCCAAATCGGCAAACGATATTTTTCAATATAAATTGTTTCACATTAGCCTCTGTAATCGTGACAAGTGCTTCTGCCTCAACCCACTTAGTGTAATACTCCACTGCCACCAATAGCCATTTTCTACCTCCAGAAGCCTTTGCCATTGTTCCAACAATATCTATTCCCCATTGATCAAATGGGCATCCATAGCTCACTGTAGTCATAGGTTGTGCAGGTGTATGAATGATCTTCGCATGCAATTGACAACTTCTGCACTTCCTAGAGTAATCCATAGCATATCTCATAATAGTTGGCCAGAAATATCCTTGACGGAGTATTTTCTGTGCCAGGGATCGTCCTCCTGAGTGATTTCCGCAACTTGCCTCATGAATTTCTCTTAAGACTTGTTTCGCCTGTGATGGAGACAGAGATCTTAAGAGTGGTTATTCGAAAGACCGTTTATATAGTTTGCCATTGAACATAGTGAATCTTGCAGATTTGTACTTGAGCCTTCTGACCGCTTTCGGATCAGTAGGTAAGTTTCCATTTTGATGATAGTCAATAATTTCATTCTTCCAACATGCCTCAACCTCCACTGGCAGAGCGTAGTCCAATGCTTGTGTTGGTTTCGACTCAACTCCTCTACCAATAGAAGGTTGCTCTGCAGCCAATAAAGTACTCGCCTTTCAACAAACACTTCAACGGTACTTGCAAATCGTGACAAAGAGTCAGTACGTTCATTCTCCACTCGAGGGATCTGCGAAATAGAGAAAGTATCGAAGTTTGATGTCGCTTCCTTCAATTTTTTGAGATACTTTACTATTGCAGCCTCTTTCGCCTCATATCTCCCTTCGAATTGATTAGCAATCAATTGTGAATCCGTGAATGCAACAAGTTTCGTTATCCCTAATGATTTTTCTATTTGAATGCCAGCTAGCATAGCCTCGTACTCCGCTTGATTATTTGTAACTTAAAAATTTAGCCTTATAGCATAGTCAAATTCTCTCCCATCTGCCGATTTTAAGTAAACTCCAGAGCCACCAGCGTCAACTGTGGATGATCCGTCCACATGCAAAGTCCATGTTTCCTTTGCAACTCCAGATGTATCCCTTTTAGTATCCTCCGTCACCATTGCTACGTCAGGCGCTTGTTCCGTCTCTGAGATAGTTTCAGCCACAAAGTCCGCTAGCCTTTGTGCTTTAATTGCAGTCTTTGGCATATACTCCAAGCCGTATTCTCCTAATTCGATCGCCCACTTCACCAGTCTGCCAGATGTTTCCGATTTCACCATAACTTGTTTCAGTGGTTGATTAGTTAAGACAGTAACCAGATGCGATTGATTGTATGGCCTTAACTTTCGCGCAGTTATTACGAGTGCGTATGCTAGCTTTTCGATTTCTAGATAATTTAGCTCTGCACCATTTAACACTTTGCTAATGTAATAGATAGGCAAATGTTTCTTGCCCTCTTCGCGCACGAGTACTGTGCTCAATGAATTCTTTGTTATGGCCAAGTAGAGATATAACATCTCATTGTCCTTGGGCTTAGATAATAATGGTGGTGTCATAAGATAGACCTTTAACTGATGAAAGGCCTCCTCACAATCTTCAGTCCAGACAAACTTAGGTGTCTTGCGTAACTTCTTGAAGAAAGGTAAACTCTTCTCTGCAGAATGCGAAATGAAACGGCTAAGTGTCGTAATTCTCCCTACTAAGCGTTGCACCTCCCACACAGACTTGGGAGATGGTAAATCCATTATAGCTTTAATCTTGTCTGGGTTAGCTTCAATACCTCGCTCGTTTACCATGAATCCCAGAAACTTTCCAGCCTTAACGCCGAATGTACACTTCTTAGGATTTAACTTCATCCCGTATTGTTTCTTGATACCAAAAGCCTCCTCCATATGTCTAACATGATCCTCCACCTTTAGACTTTTGATAAGCATGTGGTCAATGTAAACCTCTATAGTTTTGCCAATTTGATGGTAAAACATCTTTGCAACCAACCTTTGAAAGGTTGCTCCTGCATTCTTCAAACCAAACGGCATCACCCTGTAACAGAATATGCCTCTGTCAGTGATAAAAGCCATTTTGTGCTGATCCTTCACCGCCATTAGTATTTGATGGAAATCGCTTTGTGCATCGCAAAAACTCAGCAGAGCACACCCCGCTGTAGAGTCAACCACGAGATCAATCCTAGGCAAAGGGAACGGATCTCGTGGGCAATGTTTGTTCAAGTCAGTGTAATCCACACACATTCGCCACACTGTTGGTTTCTTTGGCACAAGTACGACGTTGCTAAGCCATTCAGAATATCGTACTTCAAATATGTGGCCTGCAGCAAGCTTTGTTTGTACTTCTAACTCTGCAGCCTTGTTCTTTTCATCACTAAAGTGTCTCTTCTTCTGCCGAACAGGCTTAGCATTTGGGTTAACATTCAGGTGATGTACTGCAACTCGAGGATCTATTCTCTTCAAGTCCGAGTCCGTCCATGCAAATACATCAAAATTTCTTCTTAAGCATTCCAACAATGCCTTCTCATTCTCCGAGGGTAACTCGCTACCAATTTTAATGACCTTGTCAGGCTCTTTGTCCAACAGAATAACCTCATTAAACTCTTCAGAAGGTTTCACACGCTCAATCTCCATTTTCTTCTTGTAACGCAGAGTTGTTTTGTCTTCCTTTCTTCCTTCGCCTTCTCCGGGGCGTTTTCACTGTTCGGAGGATTAGGATCCTCCGGCATCGTTGTTTGGCCCACTTGCGTAGCAAGCACCATCTCCATATCAACTTGTTCTATTATTTCAGGCGTTTCCAACGGATGTATGTCAATCATCGCGACATTTGGATCCGTTTTTGCCTTAATAGGTTTAGTTGATGTAACATAGCAACTCCAAGAATCACGATAGTTTGTAGTCAGTTCAGTAATTACCCCAGGCGTTGGGAATTTGATCTTTTGATGCACCATTGAGATGATCATAGCAAACGCCGTTATTCGAGACCTTCCTATCAACACATTGTATGCAAAAGGAATATCAACAATGAGATATTCCACATTCAGAGTTCTCCTCTTTGGATTTACGCCAAAGAATGTTGGTAACATAATCCTTCCAACGGGTTTAACTTCACCTCCACCAAATCCCAGTAATGGTGAGTTAACATCAGTAATCTCGTATTGACCAAGTTTCATTTGTTGCAGAGCATCCATGAAGATAATGTTGGATGAACATCCATTATCAATCATGATCCTCTTCACCGCGTGATTCGCAATCAACGCAGAAACCACCATAGGGCAATTCAAGTATTGCGCTTCCTTAGCTTGTGAAGACAAGCTGTCAAAATCGCTATCATCGAATGTAATCCTTGTATCCATCTTGTCTACTGCGAAGACAAGATCTATATCAGGTCGCTTCAGCCGTTCATTGTATATATCGCGCGAAATGTGTTTTCTACTTTTGGCTGAATTTGCGCCAGTCGGTCCACCAGCAATCACATTGACTCCGTTTTCAATATCATCATTCCCGTTACCCCTCTTACGCCGGGGTTCATCATTCTTCTTATGTGGAGATCTATCCCGTTTACGTCCAGATGACGCATTTTCTTCACGTGACTCTTTATTCTCAAGGACATACTCGACGAGTTTCCCCTCTTGAATAAGTCGTTCAATCTCGTTCTTTAAAGCCTTGCATTCATTAGTAAAATGTCCATTCTGCCTGTGGAACTTACAATATTTCCTTGACACCTTAGTCTCCTCCGTCTCTCGGAAAGGTTTTGGGGGTCTTAGTATCCCGCTATCTTTCTCAATGGCAAAAATCTCTCCAATTTGTTTTTCCAATGGAGTGTAATTGTCGAATTTCCTGAAGGGTTGTCGATTACGATCACAATCTTTCCCTCTAGACTCTCTCCTCCAGTCTCTATTCTCCTTTCCTCTATGAATTCCCGGCGAATCCATCAGCCCCTGATTCATGGTTGCCTCCTCAACTTCGATGACCTTACTAGCGAGGTCCATTACTTGCTATATGGAATCAGGTGTATTCCAAGTTATTATTTCTATCAGCTTTTTGCTCCGGCAGCGATGCTCCAACACAGAGATGACCAAGTCCACATTGGGAGCATTCACTCTACCAATCTCCAGATTCAAACGCTCTATATACTTTCCCAATGGTTCATCAGGTCCTCTATAGATATTAAACAACGTACTCGGAGACTTCTTTTTTATTCGATAAGTAGCAAACTTTTTGACAAACATGCTCTTGAATTGTTCAGATGATTTAGTTGAACGCGAACGCAAGTTCTTGAACCATTCCTTTGCAGGGCCCCTCAGACTTAGCGATATCAGTTTCGCCCAAATATTCTCTCCGTATCCCAGAACTTGCAGATCTCCATCCAAGTCATCATAATGTGCTACTGGATCAGTAGTTCCATCATACTTTTTCAAGTTAGGAAGAGCAGTTCCTTCCTTCAATGTTAGTTTACTGATCGCCTCACAGAAAGAAGTTGGCTTCTCCCTTAGTGGAATATGTTCAGCAACAACAGGCTCCAGCCTTGGGACAACTCTTTCAGGCAAATCCCTGTCTCTTCCCGCAGTATGACTTGCTGCGGGTCGATAATCAGGACCTCTCTGCCTAGAGTTTACTTCTCCATCCCTCACTTCTCTATCTCCACCAGTTGCTCGACTTGGAGCTCGGTTAGCATTAGTCCTCACAGAACGAGGATTTCTCCTCTCAGGCGAAGGCAACGGATCCCTCCTAGTCTGCCTTGTCATTCTAGTTTGCGTATAATGCCTTGAATCATCACGACGCTGTGTTTGTTGATTCCTTCCTTGCTGCAATGTTGCAGGCTGTGCTGCTGGTTGTTGTGCTATTTGAGCCTGAACATTCTGCTGAGCAGAAGTGTTAGCCAATTGCTGCACAATCATTGGGAACATAGTCCTTCGGAAAGCTAACATGATTCATGATTTGATCCAACTGAGCAGAATTCAATAGCTATTGTTCTGTGGGAGGAACTTCAGGTTGATCCGCTGTATGACTTGGAGGATCAAAGGGAGTGCTGGGTGCTGCCACTGATGTTCGTTCAGAAGCATCAAGAGCCCGATTATCATCCTCCCTTTGTGATCTAGTCCTTCCTGCTACTCCTGTCTTCTCCGTTGCTCTCCGTTGAGCCATTCAGTGTTAGTGTTTGTTACTAAGTGCGTATAGAGGTTCCCACAGACGGCGCCACTGATGTGGGGTATTTTCATCTGGATACGTGTCAAAACTCCAACACTCCACGTCAGACTACTTTAGTTCCTCCTGGATGCTTAAGCAGCTTTTGAGTTCGGAACCTGCACTCAACACCACACGTAAACTAAGCCGGTGCCTTCTCCGGTGAAGGCACTCCGACGCTCAAGTCAGATAGGCCGGAATACGAGATATTGTCGTGAGAGACAATAGCTCGAATTTATAGGTCGAATTTAGGCTGAATAGGTCAAAAAAGCAACACCTCGAAGTGGTATTGAGAGTCAAAGTGAAGGCTCCCGAATAGATCGAAATACCCTCAGATAACTCGAAATATGCTCTAAATAGGTCGAACAAGATCTATTTGCAAACAACTCGAATTACTGCTCTATAGCTCGAATTCGACTTATATAGCTCGAAATAGAATGCTTGAAAATGTAAAACGTACCTTAGAATGAGGCATGGGACCCCCTTATATAGTAATAAGAGTCCTTATTCAGCTAGAAGTGCAATCCAAGTCGAACTATAGTTCTAAATAGGTCGAATCAGACCTATTTTGAAATAGCTCAAATTGGGCTTTCAAATAGGTCGAACTGGGCCTCAAATAGATCGAATTTGGCCCCAGATAGCTCGAACTGGGCTTGAAATAGCTCGAAATAGGCCTATTCGGGCCCAAATACATCTCACTTGGGCTCAATTTGGGCCTACTTGGGTCGATTTCCGAGTTTTGCCTTGAATTATAATTTTTCATTAAAAATAATGGTGCTTACGTGGCATAATATGTCCCGAAATACGCTCGTAGTATTGTATCGGATATTATGACGTGGCGGTACCAAAATATGGTACATCAGATACATTTTTAATGACAATCCTTCCAAACTCACCCGCGTACACTCCTAGTTTGTATATTTGTAGAGGAATGAAGAGAGCAAGCAAAGTTTTCGAAAGTCATATAGTTGTATATTCGTAATATTGCTATAATATATTTTTTTATTTTTTGCTAATTTATGTTGTTTGATAGTTGTATTTTGGGTTGTGAATCAATTTAATTTTTTTTTATAATGTGCGTGGATAAAATGGTCGCTTACATCCTTATATTATTATTTTAATTAAATTATGTTGTGGTTTAAATATTTTTATTAAATTATGGTACTATTATTGTTGTTTTTTAGAAAGCAAAGTAGATTAATTTTTGTTTCTATACCGAAATATTAGTTTTTGTTTGTATGTCATTTAGTTAAAGTTTTACACTTATTTGACCAAAAAAGGAATATGTAAAAATGTGTGCTGGATTATTCGTGAAATGGAGATAGAGTAGGTAAAATATTATAAAAAGTACCTAAAATTTGTATCTTATATATGTCCTTAGATTCTCGTTATATGCTAATTGAATATTTAGAACCACCAGTTCAATGCCATACAGATCTCAAAAAACGTTTTTGTTGATAATGTTGAAAAAATAAGAATACTTACAATGATTAATGAACTATATTTGGGTGAATCAACATACTGCACGTCTAGCAGTAGCTTGACACAAAGCATTTCTGTCAAAATCATTGTCCCAAAAAATACAACTGTAGAAAGTCCACATGAGTTCACATATTTTTTAATTTGGAAGGCAAAAAAATTTGATGATAGTTTTGATATATTAAAGTGGGGGACGCAACTACATCAAGAGTCCGATGCTACTATAGAGATTTGAGAAGCTGGTAAATAACAAGAATACGAACAATCACTAGCATCAAGTCTTGTTTCAATGTGGGTCACCCCATACTTATGGGGAAAAAAATCATTTTTCATACCATAATTTGGCATGATTTTTATTTTAATACCTTAATTTGACACCCATCAATTTGCATACTATATGTTGGATATTTTCTTCACCATAGGCGGAGGCAGAGGGGGGGAGGGGCATTAGGGGCCGTCGGCCCCCCAGCTTTTTCCACAAGGCTGCCTATATATATATATATATATATATATATATATATATATATATATATATGTGTATGTTAGTTATGCATATATATGTAGAGTATAATAGTATTATAGTAATAGAATATAGATAGTAAGGCAAGATAATTTATTAGGATGACAACAAATTATTTGGATGGTCCACAAATAAGATATGATATTTATCCCATATATAATAGGATTCCTTGTGCAACTAAACTTCTACCACGTGAATGAATGTTTATTACCAAAAAAAAAACTTCTACCGTTAGTCTAACATGTGAAACTTCCGTGTGAATTATGATTGGTGGCAGCACACCCAAATTCAAATTCCTAATTTGTGGACAAAAATATAAATAATTTTTAGTAATATTGATTTTAAGATTAGTTAAGTTTGAAGAGCACAAATTGAAGTATTCCATGGTTGGTAAAAGAATAGGAACATAAGGAAACTCATATAAATAGGAAATTTGCATCAAAGCTACTTCTTCACATAATAGGAATATTAGTATTATAAATACAAGTAAAGAAATCACCAATAACTACATAAAATTCATTACTACTTCAAAACAAGAAAAAGTTGGCATCTTCAAGAATTCAAGTTAAAAAGTTGAGCCCTAAAAATTTACAGTTAGTTTACTTTTATTCTTTTAAATTTTGTTTTATGAAATTTTAGTAATGTATTTTATAGTTAAATATGCATATGTGATATGTGATTATGATTAAATTAATATCCATGTTCTAGTATTTCTTATTGAAAATTATGTTACTCGTGATGTTTCCGTAATGAAGAAAATAGATATTTAATAAAAATTATGCAACATTATACTAAGTAATTAGTTTTTTTTTATATTCTGCACAGGAGCTTAATCACGAGTAAGAAGAAAACTGATTATTATTTTAAAAAGAGATGTAGTGAAGAAGTTGGTTCTCAAGGTACAACGATTTCAACTAATAAAGCCGATGATGTTCTTCCGCAAAGTATAAATATTTCAGATCACAAGCGATGGACTAAAATTCTAATTGAAGCAAAGTTCCACGAATAGATAAAGATTCAGATGTTATGGATATTGAACGTGATCTAGGAAAACGTAAAATGATTTGAGATTATCCAGTAGACGAGAGAGATCAAATTCGACGGGCTTATTTAAGACATGGCTCGTATCAAGTGAATCCACCAAAATTTAATGGAGTTGTTGATAAAAGCAAAAGGAAGTTTCTTAGTACTTGGTACAAGCTATTTAGAATATTCTCCTTCAAAAAATGCAGCATTTTGTCTTTCGTGTTTTCTCTTCGCCAAACCATCAACGGTGTCTGGATCTAATGCTTTTGTAATTGATGGATTTTGTTCTTGGAAAAAGGTGAATGATGGGGAAAAATGTGCGTTTTTATTGCATGAAGGTAATGGTCCTAACTCTTTACATAAGAATTCTGCTAAAAATGGTAGGATTTGATGAACTCGTTGCAACATATTGACGTCATTGTAGAAGATAACTCTTTGGAGTCGATTGCAAAAGGTCGATTACGGCTCAAAGTTTCAATTGATGTTGTAAAATTGTGCGCATTTCAGGGTATTGCATTTAGAGGTCACAATGAAAGATTTGACTCACATAATCGTGGCAATTTTTTAGAAATATTAAAGCACACAGCTTCTTACAGTGATGAAGTAGCATCAGTTGTTTTGGATAAAGCTCCACAAAATGCCACTTATACTTCTCCGACAACTCAGAAGGAAATTCTATCTATATATAAGATTAAGATTCAGAGATTCATTCGAGTAGAAATTGGTAATGAAAAGTTTTGTATTAAAGTAGACGAATCTCGTGATGAATCTAAAAGGGAGCAAATGGCTATTGTGTTAAGGTTTGTTGATAAAGATGGATTTGTTCGAGAAAGGTTCTTTGATATCGTTCATGTGGAGGATACTAAAGCATCTACTCTAAAAACAAAAATAGGCGATGTTCTTTCTCATCATAATCTTAGCATACATGACATCCGAGGACAAGGGTATGATGGTGCAAGCAATATGCGAGGAGACTGGAATGGTTTGCAAGCTTTATTTTTGAGCGAATGCCCCTATGCATATTACATTCATTGTTTTGCTCACCGATTGCAACTAATATTAGTAGCAACATCCCAAAATGTCATTCCTATTGAACACTTCTTCTCATATGTGACTCATATTATTAATGTAGCCAATTTTTCTTCTAAACGTCATGATCAATTGCAAATTGCTAAGTCCATCTAGATTGCAGAGTCGACTTTAAACAATGAGCTTGAAAGTGGAAGAGGAAAAAATCAAGTAGGGACTTTACAAAGTCTAGGTGATACGAGATGGAGCTCACATTTGGGGTCTCTTACGCCATACTTAATATGTATGATTCTATTCTTTTGGTATTACATGAGATTATAAATGATAAAAGTTCACCTTCATGAGCTGCATCAGATAGAGCATATGATGTAATGATGTCATTTGAATTTGCCTTTATATTGCATTTTCTGATAGAGTTGTTGGGAAAAACAGACGATATTTGTAGAATGCTACAACGCAAATCTCAAGATATCGTTAATGCGATGGATGTTGTAGCAAATACGAAAGAAATTATTCAGAACCTCAAGGAAAGTGGATGGGATGAGTTATTTGAAAAGTGAAGACTTTCTGTAGGAAGCGTGATATAGATATCCCCGATATGAATGGTCCTCGTCGGTCGAGTAAGGGACGTGCTCAAAGAAAAGATCATATTACATAGGAGCATCATTATCGAGTTGACATTTTCACAGGGACAATTGATTGCATATTACAAGAGATGAAATTCAGATTCAATGAGGATGCGGTAGAGTGGCTTAAGCTAAGCTCGGTTCTAAATCCTAAAGATGGTTATAAGTCATTCAATACGGATGATATTCTCCAATTAGTTAATAAGTTCTATCCAGCTGATTTCAATAATCAAGAGAAGTTTCATCTTAAATATCAATTGGAACGGTTTGAACGTGATATTCGAAAAAATTTTGATTTCCAGAATGTGTCGACATTGTCTCAGTTGTGTCAAGTATTATCAAAGACAAGGAAAATCAACTTGTTATTATTTTATTGATAGGTAAGGTTATTGATTCCTTTAACTTGTTCAGCTTTTACTATAATATAATCAACTAATCGGTTTTTTTTACAGATTGATTCGACTTCTTTTGACTATTCCAGTTTCTACAGCAACATCTGAACGTGCTTTTTCGGCAATGAAAATTGTAAAGACAAGACTGCGAAGTAAGATGGAAGATGATTTTTTATCTAGTAACCTAATTATGCATATTGAGAAAGAAATCGCTCAAGGTTTTGACGTTGAATCAGTTATTGATGAGTTTGAACACATGAAAAATCGTAGAGCGCCATTGAAGATGCCTAAGGAAAAAGAAATTGCACGTTAATTGTAATAGTGCTATTACTAATTTATATTATTGCATATGATGTTTTATTAACATTTTTTTATCCATTTTATTGTATAATTTGCCACCCCCCCCCCCCCCCCACCTCAAATTCCTGGCTCCGCCCCTGTTCTTCACATTGGGTACTCCGAAGCCGTAAAAGTACAAGGTGTCATCTGGTGAACCCAATTTAGAGATTTAGACCAATTCCGACCTTACACCTCAACATATTCCGCTTCAACTGCACGTACTTTTCCGGCATCGGAGTATCCAATATGAAAAAAAGTGTTCAACATGTGGTATACAAATTCATGAGTGCCAAATTAAGGTATGAAAATAAAAAACGTGCTAAGTTATGGTATGAAAAATGATTTTATCTCCATACTTATAGATAATAGCAATCCATTAGAGACAAAAACCATCAAATTTTGCATAATTTAGAAGGATATGCTAGATTAATAATATGAGTAAAAAAAAATTGAGGCCCGCTCAACATATATCTTTCACAAAGATAAAGAAAATATCAATTTTGATTTTAGATCCCAACTTCACATTTAGTTAAAAAAAAAAAAAAAAATTAAGTTTGCCCTTTAATTTTTTTTAGCTTTATGTTTTAAGCTCATATTGTAGAAGTTTTGATGATCTTTTTACTTAAGTTTGTCATTTATGTTTTTTAAGTTTAAGATGTGAATTTTGGTCTTCTATTTTTTAATGTTTATCTTTTTAACTTTGTATTGATGAATTTTTCATGCAATTCTTTGCAGTTTGACAAGGTAATAAATGCTCAGGTCTTATTATTTGATTCATGAAATTTGTACTGTTTTCCTATAAGAAAAATAACAAAATATGAGCTCAGTCCAGACCGGCCTGGGCATGGGCTTTATGGGTTGAGTCAGGTCTTTTCCCACATAAATTAGCCAAACCTAGCAAAATAACAAATGTACACATGGTAAAAATATCGAAATTAGATATGCATATCTATTTGGTTGGAAATTTATGAAAATATTGTAAGATCCTCATTTGTAGTATTTTAGTGAAACTACTTCAGCTAATAGCAAAAAATCAAAAGCTTCTTATTATGTGTAAAAGCCAAAATATTCATTGTACAAAAAGAAAAAGACTTGAATCATCGGGTCAAATATTACCTATTAGACTTTATTGTACTAATGGTGCGCCTACGAATTTCACCGTCAGACAGAGACGTGGTAGATATTCTTGCACCTTTTTTAGGAATCTTGAAGATGTTACTATGACTATGTCCAAATTTTATAACCCAACTTTTAATATCATTTTATATTAATTAGTTAAAATTTATACTTATAACCAATATAGAAATAATAAAAAAAAAATGTTTCCTATTGTTTGTAAAATGGAGCTAAAGTAGTTCAAATATTATAAAAAGTTCTTAATATTTGTATCCTATCGTTGTATATTAATTGGATATTTCTAACCGCTAGTTCAATATCATAAAGTTCTTGAAAGACTTTTTTATTGACAAAGTTCAAAAAACAAGAATGCGTACAATATTTACTCAATCATATTCTGTGTGTGCATCCACAACTTAAACTGAATCAACATAGCTTGTGTCTAACAGTAAGTCGACACAAAATCTTATTTTCATTATTGTCGTCTAACAGTAGATCTAGACAAACAATCGTAGAATGTCTCGATGTGTTCACGTAATTTTTAAGAGGGAGCCTCAAAAAGTTGATGATAGTTTTGATATATTAGAGTTATGGTAGCAACTCTAGTAAGACTCTGATGCTACTGTAGACATACTAGAAGTTAATGAATCGCAACCAATACAAACAGTTACTGGCATTGGAGTTTTTGGTTTTAGTACAAGTCGTCGCATACTTATGGATAAGAGTAACCGATCAGAGCTAGATCCATCAAGTTTTACATGATATGGAAGGATATGCTAGACTATGAATATCAGTATAGTAATTTGAGAGATGTACAACATATACTTATCTTTTACGAATATACAAAAATATTTATTTGATTTTAGATCCCAGCATTACAAATGATCTCTTATATTAAAGTTCGCCTTTTACCTGCTATTATTTAAACATAAGCTTAGTATTGTAGAAGCTTTGATGATCTTCTTATTTAATTTTGTCATTTATATTTTTTTAACTTTATGTTTTTTTTTAATTTAATATATAAATTTCATCTCCTATTTTTTAAAGCTTTCCTTTTTTTTTTTTTTTTTTTTTGATCGATCAAATATATTAAAAGCTAAACAAGAAAGTTATTACAAAGGTTAGAAATAGGGAAACCTCCATCGCAAAATGAGACATTTGGGAGGTTTTGGTCGTTAAAAGGAGACGACCAATTTGACAAAAAAGCCCAATTAGCTAAGTTGTGGGCAGCACCGTTAGCAATACGGTTTACAAAAATAAACTTCCATTTAGGCCATGCGTTCCAAAAAAAACGAATACGGATCACAATTGGAGCAATGGTCCAAGGAATAGCAAAACTAGTGTCCGTGATAGCGTTGATGAGGTTCAAGCAGTCGGATTCCACAAGGGCCAAAGTCACCCCAGCTTTGTTAAGACATTTACAGGCGTGCAAGAGTGTGAGGGCTTCCGCCACCAATGGTTCCATACAGAGATGAGAAGCGGTGGCAGCGAACAGAAAGGTGCCGTTGTTATTTCTGATGATGACGGCGGTAAAAGCTTTCCCATCCTTGAAACTTGCATCACAGTTTGCCTTTGTCCACCGAACTGGGGGCGGCTTCCAAACAGGACAGGCAACAGCACGAGAGGTGAGGGATTTAGAGATTTGGGCGGTCCAATGGTCACGCTCTTTCTCTCTTGCCCTTCGAAGAATTTCCTGTATCGACAAAGAAGGGGAGCCGTGAGAAACCAAGTTCCTGTTGAACCAAATAATATCACTATAAACAGCAAAGGAAATCAGGCATTTAAATCTTAAATCATCATTCACAAAAAAACTCCCTGTATTCAATATGAAAAGCCGTAGAAAATCCTTTATATTCCAATTTCGAAACGGGTCAAGGTTGAGATGCCAATCCGAAAGGAGCCAAATCTGGGACGTGAGCGGACAGTTAATAAAAACGTGTTCTAAAGATTCCACACTACAATTGCAAACCGGGCAAGATATGTCATTTAAGGAAAAGATGGAATTAAGCTTGACACGAGTGGGAAGAACATTGAAGTAAATTTTCCAAAGCAAAAGTTTATGCCTTCCATGAATGCGAGAGTTCCAAAGCTTTTTGAGAAAATTTGAGTCATTATGAGAACCCAAACGGAACCGAGGAGATTGGTCCACCAAATAAGCGCTTTTGCAAGAAAAGACCCCTGTCGAAGAGGGGATCCAAAGCGGGGAGGGGCTCTGCTCAACTGGCGAGATTTGAATTTTTAAAATCTCAACAATTGTGAGTTGATCAAACACAATAGATAACTTGGCAAGATCCCAATTGAGATTATCCTCCGAAAAGAAAAAGCTCACAAGGGAGTGCCTATAAAACACATGGGAGGTGATAACCAAAGACTTGGGAATAAATGATGAAATCGTGGGAACCCATGGATCTTTCCAAGTAAGAACCGAACACCTGCTGGAAATAGGAAAACAAATACCCTTTAGTAACAGGTTTCTAGATTTGAGAATGTCTCTCCAAATCCAAGACATGGTAGGACCAGAGGAGGTGGCAGAAAAAAAAAAGGGTTTTCTCTAAGGTATTTAGCTTTGAAAACATTAACCCAAAGAGAGTCAGAATTTCCCAACATTTTCCATGCAAGCTTCGAAATAATGGCTTTATTAAAATCCACCATTCTCCGAAAACCAAGGCCACCCACAGATTTTGGGCGACAGATAGAATCCCACGCCTTTAGGGCGAGGAAGTTACCATTACAGTTCTCTCCCCACCAAAATCTGCGAAGAGAAGCATCAATACGATTGCAAAGCTCAACAGGAAGAGTAAAATTTGACATCACATAGATAGGAAAAGAGAGAGCCACAGAACTAACAAGTATGGATCTACCCGCCTGTGAGAGGGAATTCATTTTCCAAGAAGCTAAACTTTTATCAAATTTGCACATGAGGTCCGAGAAAGCAACTTTCCTAGACTTAATTTTGTAAAAAGGAAGACCTAGATGGGGTTTATCATGACAACATTCATTTACACCAAAAAGGGTCAGAATATCAAGCTTAATAGAGGCATTCATGTTTGAGCTAAAGTGGATAAAAGACTTAGAAAAACTGACAGCCTGCCCAGACCAATTACAAAAGGTATCCAAGGAGTCTTTTATCACCTTCGCAATTTTTAAGGTAGCATGACCAAAAATGACCAAATCATCGGCATACATAAGATGAGAGATAGAAGGACTAGTTCGAGAGACCTTTATGCCTTTAAAGATGCCATTACTTTCATGCTTAAGGATAATCCGAGAGAAAAGCTCAACAAAGGTGACAAAAAGATAGGGCGACAAAGGATCACCTTGCCTAATACCTCGGGAAGGTTTGAAAAAACCACAAGTAGAGCCATTCACAAGCACAGAAAAAGAAGTAGAAGTGATACATTTCTTGATCCAACTGACAAAAGTATTGTTGAAACCTAGATTAGTGAGAATACAAAAAAGAAGGTCCCATTCAACACGGTCAAAAGCTTTGGTAAGATCAATTTTGTAAGCAAGAAGCCCATTTTTCCCTTTCTTACGGTGGATAAAATCCATGATTTCATGAGATAGGATGGTGTTATCCTGGATACTTCTATTTTTTATAAAAGCCGATTGGTATGGTGAGATGAAAAGAGACATGAGTTTTTTAAACCGATTTGCCACAATTTTTGAAATGATTTTATAGGTAAGGTTACAGAGGCTAATGGGTCTAAAATCATCCACACTATGAGAGTTAGGCTTTTTAGGAATTAAAGCGATGAAAGAGTGATTTATAGCGGTTAAGTTCGTATCGCTTTTGAAGAAACAAGTCACAGCTTTTACAAGCACCTCTTTGGTAGTATTCCAAAAGTTTTTATAAAAAAACAGCCGAAAAACCGTCCGGACCCGGACTCTTATTAGAGGCAAAGGAGAACAAAGTGTCCCTAATTTCCTTAGGGGAAGGAATCTTGCATAAGAGCACATTGTCATCAACACTTATGACAGCAGGGAATAAGTTATCCAGATTTGAGGGGAAAGGGGGGGCCACATCCACAAAAGAAGTAGAGAAAAGATATTTAAAATGATCAACAAAGCAGGAACCAATCTCTTTCCAATCAAAAATCGTAGAACCATCAGAAATATTCAAATAATCAATTCTATTAAATCTCGAATGAATGATAGTTTTAAGATGAAAGTAGTGGGTGTTGGCATCACCCTCTTTAAGCCATTTTTCTTTGGATCTTTGCATCCATAGAGTACATTTCCTTTTAAGCCACATATCAACATCATTTTGCAATTTTTTTTCAAGAGAAAGATTTGCCACAGATTGAGGGCCAGATTGTAAACAAGCAATTTGATGCGATAGATTTTTTATGCACGTGTCAACATGACCAAAAGAATTCAGATTCCAACTTCTAAGATCCCTACGAACATTTCGAGATTTATAGAGCAGATTATTTATAGGGGGCCATGGGTTGGGATATTCCATGCTTCATCAATCACACGCGCACAATCAGAGGAAGATAACCACATCGATTCAAACCTGAATGGCCTAGGGCCTATGGCAGATTTCTGTTGAGTATTCAAAACAATTGGACAGTGGTCCGAAGCCATCGCCGTGAGGTGATCGATGTGCGAAAACGGGAAGAGAAGGCACCACAGGCTGTTTGCCACCCCTCTGTCCAAACGTTGCTGAATATTGTGAATACCGTCAGGTGGTTATTCCAAGTGAAATCGTAACCTGCAAAACCCAGATCAATAAGAGACAAATCATCCAAGTCAGCAGTGAGGCTATGGGAAGAGGAGCTTGCAAATGATTTTCCCCCCAATTTTTCTGTTTGGTTACATATGTCATTAAAGTCGCCCATGACAACCCAAGGCCCATCAAAAGAATCCTTGACAGCTTTCAAATGTTCCCAGAAAATGATTTTTGCCTCTGCATACGGAGGACAGTAGATACCCGTAAATTGCCAAAGGGGATGGTTCGTTTGGCGAATGTGGACGTTAATGAGAAAAGTATTCTGGTGTGTGACAGAGACATCAAGAGTGTTTTTCCAGGCAAGGCAGATTCCCCCCGCCATACCGATTGGAGGCATAATGACAGAATTCGACAACGAGAATTGAGAGAGAGTAGAAAGGAGGCGAGAGAAAGAAGAGGTTTTAATCTCTGACAGGAAAAGAAAATCAGGTCGGACGTTGTTTAACAACGAACGAAGGGCTCGGATTGCTCTCGGCTTTGCAAGGCCTTGGCAATTCCAAGCGAGGAGTATCATCGAGGCGACTAATTGCTTGACCCCTCTTGACTTGAGGGGTCTTCCGATGAAGAGTCATCGTGGCTATTATAGGCGATGGTGGAATTTGAGGCAGTGATGGAATTTATCGCAGAAGTCGCCTTTTGTGGCAGAGCATTTAGGTGGACAGTGACGCTGACCGGTAGAGAAATGGGGGAATTTTCAAAACGAGCTTTAATGTTTCTGGGGCGTGGTGGGAAACAATTTGGACCGGGAAAATTACGTTTTAGAGTGACTGGGGTAGGGGGTGGAATATGGGTTAACGAAGAAGAAGGCCTATTGTACGGCAACAGACGTTTGAAACGAGATTTGTTTGGGAGAAGAGTAAGATGGCAAGAGTTTACAGGAGGTGTTGGGAGTTCAGAATCAGTGGGGATTTCGTCGGATTTTTCAGCGAGGTCCACTATGGAGAGGTGGTTTGGTTCAGCAACTGGTGCAGAGGGATTAAGGGTCGAGAGAATAAGTGTGGAGAGTTTCTGGTTCAGAATCTGATTTGCTTCTGGGCTGGAGATAAGTGGGCTAGATAGAGAGAGGGCAAATTGGGCCAAAGGAGGATTATGGGCTAAAGGGTTTTCTATCGGGCTTTGGTTTTGAGAAGGGCTGGAGATTTGAATAATAGGCCCAGATGGTGTGGAAATCAGAGTTGGGCTAATAGCAAACGGGCTGATGGTAGACGGGTTAACGGGCTCACCAGAGATATTTGTTGGGCGTTTAGACACAGGCCCAGCATGATTAGAATTGACTTTTGGTGGCCCAATAACCTGAGTCGACCCAATCTTGGAGGAAGTTGGGCCAAAATTAGGGTTTTTGGTTTGGAGCCCGTCAGCTTTCAGCCATCCTCCGAAAGCAAAAACCGGCGCCGGCTCTGCCGCGGCGGAGATGCCGTTGCAGGTTTGGATCTTGTGTCCTAAAAAACCACAGAAATGACAGAATTCGCCTATTCTTTCATAGCGAACCTCAACATGAACGGATCTTCCTTCACCAAGATGAACAACGAGATTATCAACAAGGGGTTTCTCAATGCTAATCTCCACCTTAATTTTAAAAGCCCTTTTCCAACGACTTCCAAAACTCGACTCCTCCACACAGATGAAAGAGCCCAGTGAGTTCCCTATGATTTGGGCGTTTGTAAAGGAGGCGTAGCAAACTGGCAGTCGAAAGATATGACACCAGAAATCAGCAGTGGAGAAATCGACATCTTCATAGGATTTGTCTAGGGACCACGATTTGAGGAGCACTTGATGCTCTCTGAAAGACCAAGAGAGACTTAGAGCTCTCGTCTTGTCTTCTTCAAGCTCAAAGATACAAGAGAATATATTTGTATCAACCGGTTTTATGTAGACCCTTTTTTTGGGATTCCAAGCTCTCAACATAGTAGATCTGAAAGCCCCAGCGTTTTGGGGTTTGTCAAAAAGGATTTTTGCAAGAATGGCGTATTCTGTGTGGGGAGGGAGGTCTTGAATAGAGGCGTTTTGGAGTTGGGTGCTGATGGGTAGCTCCATTTCCATGGAGGAAAGGAGAAAAGGAAGGGAGAGGGGTCGAAAAGACTCACGGCGGACACCGAGAAAACCTTGAAAAGGTGCTCTACTTAGAGAGAGAAATGTTAGTGGTTGATTTATTTCTTACTTAACGAATTTTGTTTTATTTTTCCTTTCTAACTTTGTATTCATGAATTTGTCATGCAATTCTTTATAATTTGACAAGGCTAACAAAAGTATGGGTCTTATTTTGTCAATCATGTGGTTTGTACATTATTCTACAAGAAAAAATCACAGAATGTTGGCTCAGCCCAGGCTAGCCCGAGCATGGGCCCGATACCGATATGGGTTGTCAAACCTCTTTTTACAACGAAATTTGGCTCAACCGAGCCCAATAACAATGTACACATGGTAAATTTAAAAATAAGATACGCATATGAATTTAACTGAAAATTGTTGAAAACATTGCAAGATCATCACTTGTATTATTTTTGTGAAACTACTTCACCTAATAGCAAAAAAACTCTTCTTCGTATGTGAAGCAGGCGAAAAAACTCATTGTCTAAAAAGGAAAACTTTCTCATTCATTTGTTGCGAGTCTCGTGTTTTGTCTACGGCGTTGGGCGTAAAGTAAGGTGTATCATTACTTAGAGGTGGCAGCATACGCCTCATAAATTTTGATATTTAATTTATTAAAATATATATTTACGATAAAAATAGAGATTAAATATAAAATGTAAAAGAATAAGTTAAGATGTTCTTGAAATAAAAAAAATAAAAAAAAATTGACAATATAAAGTTAGAAAAAAAAAAAAAACAAACTATTTTACCGTGCCCATTGCATAAGTTGCATATCGACGCATCTCCATAAAATGCTACATAAATAATGAAAAACATACCCAAAAGAATGATCATAAACTAATTTAAAAAGGATGACGATTGTCGAATTTAGAAAAAAGATCTAGCAAGGATTAGATACTTGTTATTTTTTGTCAAAATTAATAAATATGTGAACAAGATCAACCTTATTTGTTGTCTTTTTCAGAGCGCAAAAGGCGTGATTTTCGCTTTTGGGCATAACCTTTAAATTTTGTCCCATGAAATTAAGCCTCAAAGGGCTGCCTCGAGCCATTTCAGGGTCGAAACAGCCCTCGCCAGACGAGTCTTCGAGCGACTTTTTTAAAATAGCGGTTTTGTCTCTTACTTTATGTTATGTAGATATGGGTCGATTTTATTAACAAGATCCTAATTCACAACAATGCTAAACTAGACGATGCTCAAGAGTCCAAAAGTAAATGATGTCGCATCTTGAAGGACTTGAGCCAATTCTTTCCCGACTGCTCTATTAAACATGAGAAACCTTCAGTCAAGCCCATTAGGACTATTCTTGTCTGAATTTGAACTTATTTTCCTCGAGAAACTCTTTTCAGGGCCTTCTCATATTTTGTATCATAGTCTCCCTTCAGCACGTGAAAAAGGTATTAATTATTCATAATAGGCCAGACGGTTTTCACTGGTATATGTGTTAAGTCCTCACGAGGGAGATTGTAGATACAATTACTGCCAATCATGTTGTATGTATACTGAAGAAAAAAAGAAAAGCTTCCGAGACACTAATCTAGACTAGAAGTTGTGGCAACGGGAAATGATTGATTGCCCATCAATTGGACAACCTTTCAGCTATCAGGCTTTCTGGAGCACAAACTGTAATTTAGCGATGCTTAGCTGTTCAGCAGAAGAAAGAAGTTATGGATATTGTAGCCTTCTAGTTTTTATTGGGTCCTCAACTGTTGAGAACTAACCAGGATACTGTAAATTGGACAAGAAAAGAAAATACTACTTACTTTACGACAAACAAACGTAAAGAAAATACGATCCGACACAGAAATGGGCATTGCCCTGTTCCGATAATGATCCCACAACTTAAGTAGAAAAAGAATGATCAAAAGTTTACCAACTGAAAAGCTGATAGTTTATGCTGTTCTCTCACTACACAAACAGATCAGATATCATATATATGTGCAAATAATCTCGCAAAAATATGCCCAAGGAGATGAACAATTGCCATATTGTCTTGCGCGAATATATAAAATGGTTTTTTCTTTTTCGAGCAGTCATCATACTGATGAGCAAGAACACCAAGGAATAAGATTTCATTGCGCAACGTAACATCAAATCTTACTCTACCAACAAATGATGTCTAAATATGAATTATCTTACCATGGCATATGATTCTAATAGAACCTGGTAGTACATCTACACGTTCTGGATAACATTTTAAATCGATTCATCATCATTTCATATACTATGGAACCGGAAAATCCACAACTGAAGATTGCATTTCGCAAATCACTGTTTCCCACCATCACTCACAAAAGGGAAGATAGATAGAGAGCGCCAATTAAGCGAAACTCTCTATTATATAATTAACTCTAAAAACTAGCTTTACATACTGGCCAAGCTTCTTATATCTTTAACACAAACATACAATGCTATCCTATGATAAATAAAGGATCTAGAAAACTAGAAGGCCCTCACCGAGCTCCAAACTTCTACACATTGTGTGTCCTTACGCGTGACAAACATTTTGCTCCCTCCGAAACTCAAGTTTGTTATCCGGCTTCCTCCCATATCCTTGGCTCTCCCCATCAAGTTCTTCTTGAATACTCTCTCCTTTAACTCACCTTCCCCCTTTTGCGTAGAACCAATCAATACCTCTGACCAAAGCTCAAGATCGCCCCCTTTACTACAAAAGACTTGGTTTCCATGTGTTTCGACTCTACATCCATACCCTTCTTTCTTCCCATTAGGCATCTTCCTTCCATCACCCAGACAAACCCATGGCATGTCATTATCCATATATCTCAAATCGGCATAATAGACTTCGCCTGTATTCACGCCAACTTTAAACATCGCAGACAACGTTTCTGAAACCGTGACATCCGAGAAACAATCAACTTTCTCCTTCATTTCCCACACAACATTTCCAGACCTAACGTCCCAAAACTTAATATTCCCCGATACTCCTGAAGGTCCGCTATGAGACCCCGAGGCCATCAACAAGTTATGCCTAGAGAACCACTCAAGTTTAGTTGCCGGAATTGCCGAATCCAAATCAGCACCAAAAATCTCATAGTGCCCGACTTTCGCAACAGGACGCAAACCATCATTGGCATCGTATATCATAATGCAGTTGGAGTTTCTCCTACCGGACTCAAAGCTAGTGAACAAGTAGTCAGGCGACGCCCCGATAGCCTGCACCGTAGAACCAGACCTAGTGACATTCTCCCAATTCAGAGTCTCCCTCACAAAACCCTTGTCGAGATCAATAATCTGTAACCCCGACACGTCCGTGGCCCCAGCAGCCGCCACTGTCGGAGACAACGCCATCAACGAATCGATGGCCGTAAATTGAGTCAAAATCGTTGATTTCCTATGCAATGACCAATCAAAGGAGGTAACTTTACTTCCATGAGCAACATGGAGTGATCCATACGGAGTTGTGGAGATGGCCGAGGGCGAATCCCGGCCACTCAATGGCAAAACCAACGACCTTTCGACGTTAAAAGCGTCGAATTGCGAAGGGTTTGATTGAGAATTCAAGAGGAGGTTCTCGATACCGTAGAACCGGGACTCGAAGATGAGGTCTTGAATATCAAAGGCCTTAGCTTTAGAGGGCAGGTTGCCAGTTCTGAGGAGGGATAGTAAAATTGAGAAGAGCTGAGGGTCTCTGTCAATAAAGGGTATGGTGTTTGGATCAATTTGGGAGAATAAAGATTTGGAGCCAGCTAAGGAGAGGGTCTGTTTGGTGGTCTGAAAAATCTGACCTCCCACGTCAATTGTGACAATGTTTGAATTTGAATCGTGATGATGATGATGATCGAACCCATTTGAATTAGACTTTGGTCCAGCAAAAGGAGGCATTTTCTTGAAGAAAAGAGAAAGACAAGAAAAGGGGTTGTTGTAATTTGAGAGAAGAAGCCAAGAATCTTGAAGCTCTTAATAATTAAGAAAGAGCTTCAAGTCTGTGGCAGAATGAAGACAAAAACATTGAGACTCTGTGATCCGAAGTATCTGCAACATTATAAGACTATATATATATATATAGTCTTTTTTGTAGGGTGGGTGAAGGAGAAGGTTGGGATGGGTTTCTAGAAGGTCAGGAACGGCTGTCTGTGGTCAACGAACAAGTATAAATGAAGGATCATAGCTTTGGTTTTTTTATTACATAATATATATGTTGTTAACTTATTATCGTCATCATTGGTTTGGACTTTTGAGCAGTCTAATGTGGACCGAATTTTTTTTATGGTCACTCCTCAATGATATTTATATAAGATTATTAAAGTGAACGAATGATTTTATTAATCACAGACGAGGTATATATAATATTACAGAGTCCTAGTACTAATATGCTTACTTATATTTATATTTACAATGAAAGAAATAAATCATCAACTAGGAGTCTAATAAATCATCAACTAGGAGTCTAATAAATCATCAACTAGGAGTCTGCTTAACACGCCCCCGCAAAATTGACGTCCCATCGGCAACGGCAATTTTGGACCTTAACAACTGAAAACGAACTCGTGACAAAGGTTTTGTGAGAAGGTCAGCAAGCTGATCAACAGTGCTAACATAAGAAACAGTGAGAAAACCTTTGTTCACCAAATCCCGAACAAAATGAAGATCCACTGAAATATGTTTCATGCGAGTGTGCTGAACCGGATGAAGAGAAAGACGTAAAGCACCGAGATTATCACATAAAACACGCGGGGGAGCAGGCAGAGAAAAACTAAGTTCACCAAACAAATGCTGCAACCAACGAACCTCGGCCGAAACATTAGCCAAAGCACGATACTCCGATTCGGTCGAGGACCGAGAAACGGCCCTTTGCCGACGAGAGGACCAAGATATCGAATTTGACCCAAGAAAGACAACGTACGCCGAGGTAGACGCAGCAGAGAGAGAATCGCCAGCCCAATCAGCATCGGAATAAGCCGTAAGATGCAAAGATGAATCCCGACGAAGCAAAACACCATGATTAATAGTACCCTTCAAGTACCGTAAAACACGTTTAAGGGCAGCCCAGTCGGATTCAGTAGGAGAAGACATACGCTGAGCAAGACGATTCACAGCAAAAGCAATGTCCGAACGAGTAAGAGTCAAGTACTGAAGAGCGCCAATGACTTGACGAAACTCCGTGGCACTAACGAGAGGAGGAGAACCGGGCACGACAGGAGTCGAACTCATAGGCGTGGCGACTGGTTTAGCACCATCCATTTTGTGCCGAGAAAGAACATCACCAATATACTTGTGTTGAGAAAGAAAAAGACCCTCACAACAACGAATAACTTCCACCCCAAGGAAGTACGTAAGATCACCAAGATCTTTCACGGCAAACCGCTCACTAAGACCGGCAATGATGCGAGTGATAAGAGAGGAGTCGCTGCCAGTGACAATAATATCATCCACATATACGAGAATATAAATAGTTACAGTAGCCCGAAGAAATATGAAGAGAGAAGTGTCAGACTTACTTTGAGAGAAACCAAGTGACCCCAAGGCCGTACTGAGCGCCAAGAACCAAGCCCGAGGGGCCTGTTTGAGGCCATACAATGATTTCCGGAGATGGCAAACATGGTTGGGAAAATTGGCATCAGTAAAGCCTGGAGGTTGAGTCATGAACACATTCTCTGCAAGATCACCGTGAAGAAAGGCATTGCTCATGTCAAGTTGGCGAATTGGCCACGAGCGAGCAGTGGCGAGAGAAAGAATGCAACGGATGGTAACCGGCTTGACAACAGGGCTGAAGGTCTCACGGTAATCCACGCCCGGACGCTGATGAAAACCCTTGGCAACGAGACGGGCCTTGTAGCGATCGATGGAGCCATCAGGTTTCCGCTTGAGGCGAAAAACCCACTTGGAACCAATCACATTGCCATGAGAAGGAGCCGGGACAAGATTCCAAGTACCATGCTTGACCAAGGCCGTATACTCATCAGCCATGGCCGCCCGCCATTTAGGATCCTTAAGAGCAATAGTGACGGAGGAAGGCTCAATCGGACCCTGAACCGGATGCTTGGTCGCAGAGTGAACAACTTTGGGCCGAAATATGTTGTTCATGGAGCGGGTGGTCATGGGATGTGTTCGGGTCGGCGGTGGAGCGGGGCCCGACAATAAATCAGGCGGCGGCGTAGCGGCCGAAGTGGAGTCGGGCGAAAGGGGCAGCACCGCGGGCGAGAAATCAGCGCCCGGCCCGCCTGGGGCCGCGGGGCCTGTGGAGCCCGGGGCCGCGGGCGACGGGGCGCGCGCGCGCGCGCGAGGCAAGAGAGCCGGGGCCTGCAGGGCGCGCGCGGGGCTGAGTGGAAATGGCGCGGCGGTGAGGGGCTTACGGCAGATAGGCGGGGCCGGTGTCGGATGTATGCCAGAGAAACCCGGAAACTGATTTTCAGCAAACCGAACATGTCTGGAGACATAAATGCGACCAGACGTGGGATCCAAGCAACGGTAGGCACTCTGAGACGTGGAATACCCAACAAACAAGCAAGCCCTGGACGGTGCGTCAAGTTTTCCCGGAAAGTAAGGGCGTAGCCAGGGAAAACAGAGACAACCAAAGGTGCGAAGCTTGAGATAGTTAGGAGGGCGCCCAAACAAGACCCCAAACGGTGAAGAACCCCGAAGAATCGGAGTAGGGAGCCGGTTCGTGAGGTATACCGCCGTCTGGAAGGCAAAATCCCAAAAATCCGGAGGCAGAGAGGCATGACCCAGGAGGATGCGACCCAGAGTCACAAACTGCCGATGACGTCGCTCAGCAGTGCCATTCTGTTGAAGAGTATGAGGAGTAGTGGTAAGCCAACTAATACCCTGTTCAGACAGATAAGAACGCAGTGCCACAAATTCACCACCATTGTCAAAATAAAAATTCTTAATACTGAACCCAAACTGCTTCTCAACTAATCTGCGAAACTCCCGAAAGATGGGAAGAACCTGAGACTTGTGAGACATAGGATAAATCCAACTATACTTGGAAAAGTGATCAACAAGTAACAGGTAGTACCGATTTCCATTCAATGAGCACACAGGGGAAGGGCCCCAAACGTCAGCGTAAATATAGTGCAACGGATGTAAAGAGTGCAAAGAAGTAACAGAAAACGGTAATCGGTGGCTCTTATGTAATAAACAAAATGAACAACTATCGTTCGACTTAGCAAGTACGGAAGTACAAGGTAAAGCAAAAGTACGAAAAATCAAAGAACTAATGCTATCCGAGGGATGCCCAAGGCGACTGTGCCAGGTTGCCGCCGTCGTCCGTTCACCCACGTTAGCCAAAAAGAAACGCCGAGCCACCGGGGAAAAATTCAGATGATAGACGCCATTATCACACGTTCCTCGCATCAGTTTGACCCCCGTACGCGGGTCTTTAACAAAGAAACACGAAGGATGAAATTCAAGACAAATATTATTGCGAGAAGTAAACTGATGAACGAATAATAAGTTGCGACGGGACGACGGAACGCACAAGACATCATCAAAATGAAAAGTACGATCAGAAACAGAGAAAGACGTGGAACCAATATGAGTGATCGGCAAACCTGAACCATCGGCAATTTGGACTTCATCAGGTCCGTCATATTCTGAGTGAACGGAAAGATTCTGAAGATCATAAGTCAAATTGTGAGAAGCACCAGAATCCACCATCCAATTCTGACGAGAGGGAGGCGGTTGCGGTGGAGATGCCGCCATGTTAGCCATAGGGAACTGAAGTTGGCGACAAGTACGAGCGTCGTGACCCTGAATACCACAAATCTGACAGATGAGTGGAGGCCGATAGTTGTGCTGTCCTTGACGGTTTCCCTGATTGGTATAGTTGGGCCCCTGATTCGGATTATAGTAGTAATAACCACCCTGATTGCCCTGATTATTGTTGCGACCACGCCCCCGGCGATTTGAGCGGCCATGGCTGCGTCCACCATTGGTCGAAGTTGGCTGATTCGAACGTTGACGATTTGGATCGCCGGCAGAAGCGGTGTTGGCCGTGGCAACAAGTGACGCAGATTGGGACTCAAGCCGCCGCACGTAGGTTTCATGAGCCACAAGCTTGTCATGAAGGGCGGCAAACGAGAGAGGATCATCCCGAGCATTGATTTGAGCGGCAATATCCCGGTAAGAGGCACCCAAACCATTGAGAACAAACAAAGTGACATCATCATTGGATAAGGGATTATCAATGATGGCGAGCTCGTCAATCTTGAGTTTAACCTGATGAAGAAACTCAGTGACGGATAGGGAACCGAGAGTCATGGTTGACAAAGCCTCCTTCAACTGCATGACCCGGGATCGTGACTTGTTGGCAAAAAGACGCTGAAGGGTAGACCACGCATCAGCAGTCGTCCGAGCGGTGGAGATTAGCGGCACAATCTCCGCGGAAACGGAGCCAAACAAGGCGGCAAGTAGGAGAGCATCCTGTCTCGTCCAATGAATAAAAGCGGCGATCTCATCCTGAGTCGCACCGCGAAAAGGGCACGGCATAGAGCCGTCAAGAAACCCTAAAACTCCATAGCCATAAAACACATGGCGAACTTGAGCGTTCCAGGAGGAGTAATTGCCAGACGTAAGCTGGAGAGGAAGATGAGTATGCGCATTGATCGGAACAATCGGATCAAGAGGCGGGCCGCGTGGAGGAAGCGGCACGGTCGGCAGGGCTTCACGCGGCGGAGACGCGGCGGCGGCGTCGGGCGTCTCGGCGGAGCCAGGGTTAGAAGAGTTTGCGGAAGACATAGGGATCGAATTACTCTTTTAGGAGAAAAATCCTGCTGATACCATATAAGATTATTAAAGTGAACGAATGATTTTATTAATCACAGACAAGGTATATATACTATTACAGAGTCCTAGTACTAATATGCTTACTTATATTTTATATTTACAATGAAAGAAATAAATCATCAACTAGGAGTCTAATAAATCATCAACTAGGAGTCTAATAAATCATCAACTAGGAGTCTGCTTAACAATTTACAATAGTGGCCAATCGGTATGGATTGATAATCATCCTAGTTCTTATTTATATGTATTTTACTCTAAAGCTCAAAGTCTTTTATCAAATTTCTTTTCCCAAAATTCCAATCATCATATTTGTTTCTAAAGCCCAAATATATTTGAAATGTCTCTTCTCAAATTCAAGCCCAAAATTAACTTCTTAAACCAAATAACCTTTATATGAGATTGGGTAACCCATCAATGATCCAATATGACTATCTCTTTGTAATCCACCTAAAATCAATCTTTTAAGCCAAACAAAACTCACGTACCCATAAGAGAAATACTTCCAACTATTTCCTCAAATTAAATTTCATCCGTCAAGATCAATACTTAAGTAAGATCGTAAAGCCCTTTCGTTGGAAGAAGAAAATTAATACTTTTAACGGTTTGAAGAGAACATACGCAAATCAAAACGTGATTGACATCATGAGTACAAAGCATAAAATTTCAATTGATGTTGAGCTTGTTGGAGTCGAACCTTTCAATTTTTTAAACACGGAAATAACACAAAATACAAACGTAATTTAAAATAAGATCATTTTTATTCAAAAGGCAATATTACAACTTTATCTAAAGAATTGCCAAATTCAATACGAGAGCGAAAACTAGAATGGGTGTTACTAATCCCGTAAATACAAAAGCAACTTCGTTTGGTGTTTCTTCATCATTTACCAAAAAAATAAAATGACAAATAACTAAAATTACAACAATTAATAGGAAAACAAGAGAAGATCTCATTATTTTCGGTAGAGAGGGATAAGAAAAGATGAGTGTGAGTTTTGTGGGGTAAAATTTTCAATTTATAGAAGAGTGTAAGGCCAATATAGCCGTTTCTAGCCGTTGGAAGTGGGGAAAAAAATTTAAATTTTGAAATTTTTTTTTTTAATGGTATGGTGAACCAAAAAAATACAATTTAAATGAGAAAATTATTTATTCATGTATGGAAGCATTTATCTTATAAAAATGCAATTTCTTGTTTCAAATAATAATATGACATAAATAGGCTAAGAAAACTATTTGTATGCAAATTTTTGAAATAATCGAGAGACGGTAAAAACTTTCTACTAAGGCCTTTGCACCATTGATTGGTTACAAAGATTTTAAATTCAATATTTGAATCAATGACATAAATAATCAAAAATATAAACCGAGATGGAAAATATGCAATTAAGATTATATATTTTCATGTGAAGATCTTTTTGAGTAATAAAATACGAAGAATAATCATATAAGCAGAGATTTTCACTGTTCATTTCTAAACTTGATGAAATAATTTTGGAATACTATGCACAATATTTTAAAGGGAATTTATGAATGTAGACATAAATTTTTATTTATCAAAGTTTAAGATGTGAATACGCGATCACATAAAAATGATGTGAATCGTTTTCCCTTAGTTAAGAAATAAGGTCTAGACGCAAAATATCTGCACTAGATAGAATTGAAACACGAAAGATAGATTGCTCAAGAAGGCATTTTAAAAAAAAATATTAATTTAAAAGAAAATCATCTTTCTAAAGCTTTCTCGGTACGCTAGCTTTCTCGACACGCTTACTTAAATTTTCTTATAAATAGTATTTACATACCTGCAAGGTCACAACAAAACACAAGCACAAATACACATACAATATTAAGAGGAAGAAAAGAAATCGAGATGGAGAAATCATCTACCAGAAAATTTCAAACCATTTGTGTCTTTGGGGGCTCAAGTTTTGGAAAAGATCCAGAGTTTATAAGAGAAGCGTGCAATCTTGGAAATATTTTGGCTACAAAGAAGATCAAGTTAGTGTATGGAGAAAAATCAGGATTAATGGAGTGTGTGGTGAAGAGTGCACTTTCGATTAAAGGTAAGGTCTTAGGAATCATACCAAAGAATTTAGCTGACGTGAATCCAAGAGGTCCAATTTTAGGTGATGAAATTGAGTTACCTAGCATGAATGAGCAAATGGCAGCTATGTTTTACAATGCGGATGCTTTCATAGCACTACCTAGAGGTTTAGAAACACTTGAAGGAATATTTTCCGCAAGTTCATGGGCTCAGTTAAACATGGATCAGAAACCCGTTGGATTGTTAAACGTAAACAATTTTTATGATAAGCTATATATATTCTTACATGATTGTTGTACTCATGGATTTGTCAAGCCGATGGCTTGTGCACAGATATTTCCAGATAAAAGTGCTAAAGAGTTAATAGACAAGATGGAAGCTTGTGTACCTTTCTCAGATTCGACATCAACAAAGCAAGAAGATGGTGCTAGCAGCAGTAAGAAACGTGGAATTGATACGACACTCAAGTTGTAACTCTTTAATTTTAGAAATAAACCATCAATCGAAAATCCCTTTATGTAATAAATTGTTTGTTTATCAATAAAGTGGTTTAGTAAAATCTTTTCTTTTGTAAATATTAGTTTTAATTTCTAAGCCCAAAGCTCTGATACCATACTGTGAGGACCGCGCCCCACGAGTCACAATCCGATCCGAGTTGGTCCGGTGTTGGTCACCTAACAAACTCAACTCAGACCGAACTGTAGCTCATAGGAAGGGGTCTCACTGACTAGGATCAAAACCATAGCATTATAAAATATTTTTACTTTAAATACAGCGGAAGTCTTTGGAATACAAATAAATTTTACAATTTCAAAATGACTTATATAAAATTAAACACTTAACAATTTTGCAAAGTTTCCAAAATGCGGACTTGTCAATCTTTCGTTCCATCCATGATGCTATACCAATCTTGTTCTGAGAAAGGGACATATAGGACAAAAGAGGAGTAAGTCTTTAATGACTTAGTGAAATTCTTAGAACACGACAATAATCAAACAGTAAATCAGAACAAAACGAACAAGAATGACCAGAATAGTTACATCTGCATCATTGAACTGAAATTATCGGTTTTGACGATAATACTAGAGTATTCAGATGAACGGGGAAATGAACTTGTGCAATTACATATAACAGATCCAACCTTAACTCCAGAATTCAGCCGTATACCTCCCTACGAGGAGCTACCTCGCAACAGAATAGAAGACATGCTCGAGTACATGCCAATCTAACAGGCGGGTCACAGCCAACTCCTGACTGCAAGCGGCGCTTAGACAGAATGGGAATTAAGTTGAAATACTTAAACTGACAACCCTTTGCTGCCCAGCAGTAAATCTTCTCAATCCCTGGGCCCAACTTCCCAAAGGCGTCCCAATGGGTGAAACAAAATTATCAGATGAGCTAGTAATCCGGACAATATCCGTTGCTCGTTTTTGAGTTACATAGGCCGAACATAGTTCGTTGCTCGTTGCACAATTCAAGAATTAATTGGGTGATCATGATATCAGGTTAATTATGGTTATGAAGAAAAGTGTGATTATGCATCAAATGATAGTTTTAATTTAACAATAGGTAAGAAAGCTGATTATGTAAAGAATTAACAATTTTAAATAAAAGCATTAAAATGGTGATAGAATGTTGCTCGTGATTCGAAACAAAGAATCACAATTGTTATGTCCAAGATTCTCAGGGCCAGATGCCAAACGAGGTTTTAAACAAATCAGAAATCAAACCTCACCTTTTACCGTACGAGAAATTCTTGATTAACGTCGATAATTGCACAACCTTAAATAAATCAAAAAGATATAATCAATTGTTTGCTCACAAGTTTACAACAATAAACATATATTTCCAATATTTATCATATTTAAATAAGCTCAATTAAATATCTAAGTATTGTTAATCTTAGATAAATGTCTTATTTCTATTTTAACTTTAACCATGACGTAAAATTATAAATAATGAGATTTACCATTTCAAAGTAACAAGTTGAAGACTAGATCAGTTATAAAATTATAATTAAAGTCTTCATTTCTAATTTATTAGCAACATATTTGATATTAATATATACATATGAATCAATGCATATTTAAACCCTTTTTAAAACAATATTTCTTAACAATATTCTTGTAAATTACTTATTCAATAATAATCTCAATCCAAAAATTTTACCATGATCTTAACATTGAACAAATACTTCAGTAAGCCCTTGAATAAAATCATATCATATATATAACTTTGGTAAAAACTAATTTTCTTATAGTTATTAGTATAAAATTAATATTGCATATATCACTAATAACAATTAAAATAGATTGTAAACATTTAGATCTAATTAAAATTAATGTTTTCAGAATACTTATCATGCTAATAAACTAGATTAGATGATTAGATCACAAGATAAACACAATACTTCAATTAAAGTTAAAGAAATTGAAAGATCAACCGTAAAACAAACTACATGTCTTCTAAATGTTGCAAAATCCATGAAAATTATTAAACATCATTATAAATGATTATAAATTATGATCAACTGATTCAACATCATTATTATTATGTAATGAGTCCATATTAATGATCAATTTCATGATTTGTGTAGCTTTTGCAACATATATTGGTTAATCAAAATGCTTATGCAAATATAAGGCATAAAACTGTAGCAATCTTATATTCACCTTCAATCGGACTTTCAAACGATATGATAATCTGAAATTGGTTGAGGGGTTCAATCTTAAACATCCTTGAGAGTATGTAGTTTCAAAATCAGATCAATAGGACAAGGTTTGGTATTTTAAATAAATCATGAAAGATAGGAGCTGTTTTCGGATTTTCTGGATAGTGGTACGTATTTCTAATTTTTAGACCCCTCAAACGACTTTGGTTGAAGAAAGTTTCTAAACATGAAAGTTAGCTTACACAATAAACAGTATTTGGTAAAAATTTCAGAGAAAGACTCAAATGTTTGATATGGTGTTCAGACTTCCAAAGTTTCTGTACCAAAACTGGCAGTTTTGACTAAACTCGGTTTTGAGGATTTGTAAGGACTATAAAGAAGGCTTAAAGGACTGAAACAATTTTTCTAGAACTCTAAACATCAAGAGGAAGAACTTTGCAGAAGAAAAGAAGAGAAGATTTGGAGAAGAGAGGTGTGTGAAAAATGTTGAAGAGAGCCTCCCTTTTATAGGTGAAAATGGGAGACAAAGAATTAATTACCATACCCTACCCATTTTTATTTTAATCCAAGCTAGGCCACCCTAATTATGATGAATTTTTCAGACATTATCTGATAGGATTTTATAAGAATAAAATATTAGAAATATCTAGCATAAAAGACAAAGCAAAATTACCTTTTTACAAATGTAAATGTAAATATGTGAAGATTTACCATTGTAAATGAATCTTTGGATATTTTGAAACTACAAGGGATCACTTTAAAAGTTTTGATAACTCATTTGATCTTAAATAAAATATATGTGGTCAATCATAATTTTTTTCAAAAGGGGAAGGACTAAATTGTAACTTTTCAAATCTTTTGGGGTCAAAATCATATTTTCAAAAAGTTCAAGGACTAAAATTAAAATTCAAAAATACTTTTATTTTCTTCCAATTTCAGGGGCGTTACATACATAATCATTTATTGACATTTACCAAGTTTAAAAAAATGATCTTAGAAAATGTAATATCTGAAAAAAGAAAAAACAAAACTTATTTCTAAAGAATATAATTATAATTATTATAATATAGATGAAGTCCATCAAAATTATGACATATTATATATTAATATGTGCACAGAACAACAAAAGTGGTCTAGCTCAACTGGTTAGAGCTTTGTAATTTTACCTAAAGCTCAAGGGTTAAATTCTTCTTTTCGGTATATATTCAAAGTTTCAAAATAAAATTTACAAAACCGGCTCAACATCCACTAGTTCATCGACACAAAAATGCCACGTTAAAACTGCTACGTCCTACATCCTTTCAAAAAAAAAAAAAAAAAAAAAAAATGCTACGTCCTACATGTTAGTTCAGACTCTACATTCATAAATAATGACTTGCTTCTTTTTTTTTTTCTTAACATACAATTCCTTTTTATTTGAATAAAAAAAAGCTACAAACTGAAATGCGAATGAGTTAACTCTTTCACTTTTAATTTATATTTTTAAACAAAATATCTACATATTTTCAATTAAGAAAATGGTACATAGAATAAAAATAATAGTACTCAACAACAACTTGTTGGTGATATCATATTTGCCTATTTGAAATAAGAGAGCGTTAGATTAAAATTATAAGCTCTATAAAAAAAAATCTTTAAGAACCTATAGGCTCTTCAAAAGTCTCGGGGAAAGATTTTATGCATAACAAGAGCATAATGAAAGCTTGAAAAATAAGACGTTTGAAGCGTAAAAGATAGTGAAGAGTGAAGACAAATATAAACTATTTCAAAATGTTCTAGAAAGTTGAAGTTTGCAAGTAGTTGTCTATTGCAGCTTAAGATAGTGTGAAAACTCTTGGAATATACACCTCACCACTATATTTCGTAAGATGCGGGTTCATTGATTAGTTGTACTAAATCAAAAATAACAATCTTTATTGGGAGAAACGGCGAGTTAGCGTGCACACACAAACACCACGTGCATTTAATTTATATTTTGCAATTGATGAAATGAAAGTAGACAATAGGCTTTGATTGTTTAGTCATAAAAAAACGTATTTAGATGGCTATTTTGATTTAACTGTTATATTAAGAGGGACCGATCCAATCGTTATTTTGAAAAATCATTTTTTTCACCAACAATTTTACTTAGAAGTTATAACCTACTTATTCTTTACAAAGTAAAATTCCAAAGGCTTCATCAATTTGTCTTTATTTCAATATAATAATGCCACTAGGTTCAAAAATCGGCATGAAAGACTCTCGTGACTTGATTTTATCTAGAATACTTTTATTTTTTCGAAAACTCTCCACAAAATGTCTTTGTATTTTCATAAACTTAATTTGTACATAATCTCCTCTTTGTCTAACTCTTAGATAGTGGTGTACTTCTTTGTATTTCTTTGAAAGACTTTAGGAAGGCTTTTTTTGCTTGAAAATCGGCACGAAACCCCTCGTAATTTGATTAACTTATTTATCATAGCATCATACATATAAAATTATTTTTATTGTCCATTATTAATAAATAAAATAGTCTTATGTTTAAAAAAAAGTAAACTAAATGATTCAAAAAAAATCTATATATATATATATGTATGTTAATATATACATATATATGTATATATATAAATTGAAGTAATAGGAGTTACTTGAAAGTTAACTGATGTCGGGTAATTTCATCTGGATAGACATCTAATGATGAAGCACTCCAAGTTAGGCTTTTGAGTCTGAAAACCTGCATTGAGATACCAAACACGAACTACATTGATATGTCGTGTGCTTAAGTCAATAAGCTTGTTAAGAAATCGAGCCTATAGGTTGAATCCTATAGATCCAATAATTCATTATATCGAATGTTCTAGATTGGTCAAGTAAATATAGGTTAAGAGTTGCATGGTCAAGCTGCGAGCTAATGGCAAAATCATACCACGAATTGTAAGTCTTTTGCGGATTACACCGCAAATTGTAATTGCAAATGTAACATTTGTGCAAGTTGCAACACAAACACATATAGTAAGTTTTTTAGGGTAGTTTTGACATTTCAAATTTGGTAAAATTAAGTTTTGCAATTTACACACCAAATAAAAATATTTCTTACATTCACATTTTTAAGTTTTGACCCATATCAGATATTTTTATTAAGAAAAAGAAAAAAAAAAACAAAATCAAGGCAGGCAGCCAGAACGAAAATCCCCCAAATTTCTGCTAAACCCTGATAAGAACAATGAACAATGATCAATCCCACAAAATCCCCCAAAGACTAATCACTGAAAAGGAACAAAACAATTTGTCAACATATCCGGTAAGCCGGCGTCGAAGGGAAAATGCCGTCCGCCGTTGGTACTGCGACATCTTCTTCACAAAGGCCTGTTCCAATCGAAGCTCAAAACTCCCATGGATATGGAGCCGACCTGAGCTCCAAATGGAGCAAAGGAGAAAAACGGATTTGTTTAGTTTCCTGGGTGCTTTGATTTTATTTATTATTTATCTTTTTTAAATCTGATATTGGTCAAAACTTAAAAAAATGTGAATGCAAGAAATATTTTTATATACTGGGCAAATTGCAAAACTTAATTTTACCAAACTTGAAATGTCAAAGCTACCCTAAAAAAACCCTACTATATGTATTTGTGGTGCAACTTTCTAAAATATTACAATTCACGGTGTATATTGCTTGCAATTACAATTTGCGGTGGAATCCGCAAAAAGCTTACAATTCGTGCTATGATTTTGCCATTAGCTATGTCAAACCAATAGGTCAATAATATGCACACTTAAGTCGAAATGTGCTAGGTCAAAATTTGGGAACTTTTTTAAGGAATAGGTTGAATTCTGACACCTCAGAATAAACCGCATATACTTGCGATAATTAAAAATTACGTACCTCATAGAGACGATTCTGAATGTATGTATCAATAATTATTACCATAATTATCGGATTTTAATGAGTTGCTTTTTGTGGACCAAGGCCATTAGGTCAAATAAATAGATCGAACCTTTCAAAATAAGTCGAACATGACATTTGACATTTCATTTAGGTCGAACACGTGAGGATAGGTCGACATTCAACCGACTGGTCAATTTCGACCCATTTGATCAATTCTCCATTGCTCTGGAATGATGGTTTGTGTCATATTTCCCAAATGTCTAATTAGATGAATGTTGTAGAGCGTTTGGTGGTGGTGCACCAAATTTGCTGAAGGTTACCATAAAATTTGTCCTATGTTGTGTTCTACTTGGCCAGTGCTCGCTTACACATGTGAATACCAAGTTAGAGTCAACATAAACCAAGTGAATTTTCTGCACAATATTTGAAACCACAAGAAGGCCTTAGATAATTAACGACCTATAGGAGGGTTTCGTGTTGATTTTCAAAACTATGAGAAGGTTTTAAGTTTATAGGTGATGAGTGATCCATGAATAGGTTTGGTCCTCTTGACATGATCAGTATAATCTAGTAAATCGGTTAGTTCAGTAGCCCCATCGTCTAATGAAATGCGTAGGTGACAATGACAGAGTGAGTCTGCATTTATACAATACATGTAACAGAAAAAGTAAAATTTATATATCTTTTCGTATCTGTACAACACAAATCTGCAGCTTATTCATATACATACAACCAAGTTCAAAACCCGTACATACATACACATCATCTTCCAGAGGCAGAATAGATCATTCTTTACTACTTCGCTGTATGACCGCTACATTATGGGAAAAGCTCGATTAGCAAAATAACGCTTTGTCAGCCATTTCATCATTTTAGCAGTATGTCTACTATAATTTCATCTTTATCATATAAATTACCAGAATAATACTAACTTCAAAAAAATTCTGGCTCTATCTGTTGTATTCGGGCCAGGAAGTGCTCAAAAACAGCCTTCCTCAAGTAAGAATGAGTCCTGCAAATCACTATGATTTGGTTTCAAATTTTTGACAAGGACTCCAGCGGCCTATCTTGTTTCTCAGCACCTACCTAGCTCAAGCCTGTCTGCACCATCGGGAAGAACGGCCAGTTCTGACGTGGCCTTCCTGCTTCTTCTACGGAAACCTTTTCGTTTGCCCACCAATCAGACGGTCCAATGCTGTGTTCCTCGGGATTTTCTCCATCTATGTTGTTGAAGTTAAATTCTTTGGATGATCCAAGAGTAATTGTCCGGCTTTTCTGATGTTGCTGCTTGTTCTCACCATGAGTTTCTGCATTTGGAGTTTCATCGACAGAGTTTTCTTTTGTATTACAATCGTCAACATTTTCCTTCAGCGTTAGCTGCTTTTCTTCTGTATTTTCCAAGTCACAGTCTGGTGCGGCTTTGGTTGACTGCAATGACTTCGTTCCCACATATCTTATGATTTCTTCGGCAACTATCTCGAAAGAAACTCTCTGATCAACGACAGTATCATCACTCCTGCGAGTATCTGGAAGTGGAACACCATCAGAATGTTGACGAGTCAAGAGGCCTATATCACATGATCTAGGTCCCACAGCATCTGGAGTCACTGCACCAGATCCCTGACGTGATTCCCACTCCCACTGAAGCATAATCTTGTCGAGATCCAAAAGTTTAGGTGGGTTACCAGTTCTTAACTCTAGGAAAAAGGGGTGCCCAGCAGTAAACTCACGGTCAGGAAAAGGTGAAGAGGTGCCTGAGCTAGGTGAGATCAAAAGGCTAACTGGACTACCAGGTTGAAGCTGATAGGATTGAAATTCATACGGAGAAAGGGGATATCTCTGACCAGGTTCGCCATTCTGGAGAAGCCGTGCAAATGGGACTTCGGGAGAGGAGGGTGTTGTCAAGTGGATTGATTCTGGGGGAGGAGTGTATGGCGCGGTTGATGGTTCGGTGGTGAAGGTTGAAAATACTGGAGGAGAGACTAATTGGGTCTCGTGAGCGTAAGGGCCTATAGCAAAAATCGATGCAGGTCCACTGGGAGAAAACATGTTTGCAGATGCAGAATTTAGCGACAACAAACCTGTTGGTGAATGGTTTGCAGACTGTGGTTCTGATGGAAGAAATGATGCAGGGGAGGACGGAGGTGCGACAAAAGGCAAAATTATGGAGGGTGCTTCGGATGGACGTTCAGTTGTAGGAGCATTTGGCCCTGATGTTGTAGTTTCGGGAACAAGAACAGCATGACCAATTCGTTTCTTGTTATTTTGTGAACCAAAACACCCATAGAGGCTCAAGCAGCTTCCCCATCTTCTTTTCTGCTCAAGACCATAAGCAATTATAAGTGTCGTAGTCCGATATGAGGATTCTTACGTGTGAGGAAATACTTTCAGAATGCATAAACTACTAAAATAAGCAGTAAAAATCAGAATTTGAAGAGTTGAAGTTCAAAGCAAACTAGGACTAACAATACAGAGCATAGGATAGCTCGTAGGAGCACTACTAGAAAACTTGTTTAACTCTTACTGAACCAAATAATCAATACTCATGGACATTAACACTTCTCATAATCAATCATACTGAAAGTAAACAATCCTAATGCTTGCCATATATCTCTGCAATCACAAGCCGACAAGATAAAGCATGCAAAGCAGGAATTTCATAGACACTCTTAACCAAATTTATTAGAATTTCTTAACAAGGCATGGCTGGAACCAATTGTGACAAAAACAGAACTACTCCCAGTATATTCTAAATATGTAGCTCATATGTGATTGCTAACTGCATATCGATCAAAATTTATGTAGCCATAATGCGATTGCGAGGGGGAGTGTAGGTGGGCAGATGTGAGTGAGCCAGACTTGCATTCTTTTGATGAGTGAGTGTCTATGTGTAATGATAATCATTACAAATCCAACTTAATAAAAAAAATTGTATATATCACATGAAAATGTGACCACCATATTTCTCTCTTTGTTTGTTTGGCAGTCAACAACTAAAAGAGAATACCATATTAGTGAATACACATAGTCCCTAACTCCATATTTTCTTTTTTCCAATTGGAGACCTTCATCTCAACATATCTAATGTCTCAATCTCCCCCTTCGTTTCCTCTGTTCTTGGAGATATTTTCTGTCTGGATTTTCTAAAATTTGAAAGAATAGAAAAATCCCTTACATTTTAAATCAATTCAAACCTTTCTATCTTTTTTCAATTCATTCTTCTTTTCTTTTTCACTTTTTCAGATTTCAAGCCACATTAATCAGTGCTACAGCGAGAACCAGAAAATCTTAAAGCGCCCTCTAAGTCTGTCCTCAATTCATTGCTGTTCAAGCGCAGCACCTGTCAGGGATGGATTATGTGATGTAGGGTATCCCCAAATGCTGCAGCTATTTAAGTAAACATAAAACGTCGACTGAATTTTTCTTATAAAGTTAGGTATGCAGACGCCACTTTTTATCAAACTAACAAGAAATGAGTTAAAGCCCCAGTACACTCCTAATTTCCGGAATCTCTATCGTTTTACAAATATGTAAGAATTTTAAAGAAATTGTCGCTTGATTTTCTCAATCTCTCCAATTGATCGTCACACACCATTTGACTTAAATCCTAGTCTAGTGATTTTCCATCAGTTTGCATGAGCAGAATATCAATAATTACATCTATCAAAGAAAAACTAGAATCGAAATCAGCTACCAGATTAAAATAAAGCCTCTATAACAATGACTAAACTGGTACTCAAATTGGTTTATGCAGTACTTCCAAAAAACGAAGAAAAGAAAATGAGATAGCTTAAGGCAAAATAGCAAAATGACAGGTCGGATAATTGTAGTGACATTGTAGCTCCTGTCGGTTGCTCTCAATGATAATTTATAGGGATGAAGATGAACGAGAAACTGTTTTCGACAAGTGCTACTGCCTAAGGAGAGTTCACTAATTCAGACTAACAAAGGTCGGTTCCTGACTTAGTTGTTAACTGCTGCATGAATACTACGAAAAATGAGTTCCATGAAGTAAAATGGAGCTAACAGGCATACTGATGCCACTCCCAAGCAGATCATCATACATTTCACTTAATCGGATATAAAACACGAGGTCACTGGAATTTGATAAATAAGACAGTTGAATAAAGTAATGATCAACTGAGACTTTTCTAAGTTTTGAAGTGATTACAAGCATCGATAAATATCAGGTAGCTTAGTTCGTATCCGTGGATACATTTACATTATACAGAAAAAACACTGAGAAATACTTGTAAGGCAAAAAAAGGCTTACACCATTTACAAACATACAAATGAAGCGATTGATCTACTTCTCCTCATCCCACAAAGTCGTACTATAAAAACTCAAATTCCAATCACTCATCAAAATAATCAATTTAGGAAAAATACAATCAAAGTTGGATTAATTAACGGATCAATTCTCAAATGAACAACAAGCACTAATTAACAGCACAACACAAAATGAGCAAAAAACAGAAAAAGCAAACTGTGTTTGTACCTGGAGAGAAGGAGCATGGTGAGCGCGATTCTCTGCGGAGGCGATCACAGTAGCGGCTGCGTTTATGGTCTCCACTGCATCTACTCCTCCTCGTCTCATGCTGCTGTTTTTTTTTTGTGGACTCAAATTAAATCAAACATAAACAAAATTTAACTTTTAACATGTAATCAGAATTACAAACAGAAATTGCCAAATTGTGGTGAAATAGAGATGTCTGTCAGTAATATTGGAGGTCGCACACGGACGGCAATCACTAACAAACTTGTTTGTTTATTGTGAAATTATTCGTGGGACTCAAGTTTATTGTTAAGGCTGTGTTGTGTTTGTATTGCCTTTAATTTTACTTAGAATAATAAATAGATGAATGAGTTTTAAAATTTTATTTCAAGTTGAAAATTGAATTAGGATTACGTCTAGATTTTTGTCATTAAAATATTTCAAGAGAGATGATACTTCTTTTATTTTTATGTGGTTTCAACCTAAAAATCAGGTTTTATTGAGGAGCTATAGATTTTCAAGGCAAAGAAATATAATGGTTGTTTTTTTTTTTTTCTTAAAAAGAAAACGGATTCGGTACTTTGTCAAAATGTCTTATATAATTAGTTCAATAATTTCAACGAAAATCCAAAAGTTTTTAGAAATGCAATTCAAACTAGGCCTAAGATTCCGTTTGTTACTTGCATTGCTTGAGGAAGTGAAATGACTAAAAAAGGGCTTAATGGCAGTACGTACTAACTACGGCAATGCATTTTTGCTCATGTGTTTTAAAAAGGAAGGTTCATGCCAAATCGGTTATTTTACTCTTTTTGATCTTGTAGGTGAGAAACAGACTGTTGACAAAGAAGAAAAGATTTTCCATGTGACAGGGTAAGGTCATGTGGATACAATTGTTCTAGTAGACAGTAGTATTCATCATAAAATTTATTAAAATAATACTACGACACTATGTATCATATAGGAAATTAAAACGTTTCAAATGTGTAATCTCACAACAGTTCTTGATTAGAATGGCTTTACGGAAAAGAGTAATTCCTAGGAACTGTAGTTTAGTAATAATTCATTCAGCAAATGGGCCACCACATAGCAAATAATTAAATATATGTACGTTAATTAGTTTTGTAAGTAACGGGGAAATGTTTTGAGTGCTATTATATCATTATCAATGAATGTGCGCACGTGTGGGGCTCAACTTTTCTCTATTGACTTTTCGTCCTCCAGCGTAACTTTGGACCCAACCTCGAAAATTCTCCCACTTTACACTAACTTGCACGGCTCAACCCGAAACCTTTGCCATGTAATTAAATAGTTTCTACTGTAGTATATAGTTACCCTACGACCTTGACTTAAAGACATTTTCGTGAATATTAATGATGCGACGGCCTATGTTTTAATAAGGGATAATTACGGCTACACCCCTGAGGTTTGGATAATTACAGATACCTCCCCTGGAACATACACAAACCTTACAGCAAGACCCCCTCCGTTACTTTTGATAGAATTCCGTCAGTTATATCACCTAAATATTAGAATTAATACCCAATTTGCCCTTGGTTAGTTTGACCTCTATTTTGGCCTAATTTATTGGATAAAAATGTCCAATCAAAACACTTGTTACTTATGATGGAAGGGTGTCTTTTTAACTTATTAGACTTTGAAATTTGTCGTACTTGTCTTACTTTAAAGGCGTATAAATCCATTTCAATGTAATATTTATTTTAGGTTATTCAAAATTTATTAAACAAAAATAAATTCATTTGAGAAAAAAATTATCCTTGTATCGATCAGTATACTATCAGGTGTCCTGTATTATGTTATTTGTTTGCAATTGAATGATTTTATGACTAATTTAGCGTAACTCAAGTTCCTCTTAAAAAAATTCTGGTACGAAAGAAAATACAAGAAGAAAAGAGTCAAAAGCATGGTATAAAAATCAAAGAGAAAAGATAATTTGGAATCAAATGCTTCAGTTTATAACAAAAGTTATTCTAGAATTCTATTTTTGTTTGGTTGAGGTCTATGATGCACGGATACTCTAAAAAATTACCCGGTGCACGTATCGGATACTCCGATACTCGGATACTCTACCGATACTCCTCGGATACGTATTGGATACGCCACGTGGCGTATCCGAGAATTTAAAATAAATAATAAACATCCGATACGTATCGGATACTTCTAGAGGACGTATCCGGCACATTCACGATACATTTTTGCAGATTTAAGAAGTTTTGATTTTCAAGGGTCAAAGCAGAAACTTAAAACATATTGTAAATAACAAAAGAAGAAAACAAAAATTAAAGAAAAATAAATATCCAGTAAATATAAAAGCAGAAAGTTTCTTCTCGTTTCTAACTTCCTCTCGAGAATTACAATAAAAAACTTCAACTTTCAAACCAACAACACTCGGTTGCTTAGAATCTCTTTAAAATTTATTTTATTCTTATTTTTTTATTATCTTGACCTTCAAACTTTGTTACTTTCAAAGTTTCAAGAGTTTAAATTTCAATCTACGGTTCATTTTAGTTTTTATATTTAATATAAATTATTATATAAAATATATATAGCCGTATTCCCGGCGTACCCGTATCCTATATTTTCAAAAAATCCGTGTCTCCGTATCCGTATCGTACCGTACCCGTATCCCCGTATCCGTATCCATGCATCATAGGTTGAGGTACTATTATAACTAAAAAAATGTATATTTAATACTTTATCTTAAATAATTAATAATTTTTTTTGAAACAAGTGGTCTCAAGAATTCGTGCAACGCCACTATCTCGTGACCTAATTAAGTATGAAATCACTTCCTTAAATGCACTTTATTATTAGAAACTAGAATATCTAGAGTTGCTTAACAAAAGAATTTGAAAACTAATAGTAAAATAAATCACTTGTTTTTAACTTGGTGTCAAGCAGACTTGTTTCTTCGCTAACCTCCGTCTTCAACAAATCAAAAAAGTGTGGAGAACACTATAAAATTGCAGTACAACAAATATACACAACCACACACTCCCCCACCACTTGAACCTAAACAGAACTGGGTCAACTTGCTTCTTAGTCTTTTGAGAAATTTTGAGCAGAACAGAAAAAGAAATAAGCAAAAAAAGGTAACAATTAATCTTGTGAGAAATATTATGAGGGAAAAGACTCCAAATATAAGTCTTTTGAGAAATTTTCTCTTTTTTCAAAATTTTAGCTTTGTAAATATCAACGGGCAGTATAGTCATTTAGCATTTCCTGTTAGATTTTCTTGACAGTGTTAGAGCTCAGGGGATGTCACTTTAATTATACAAAACTTAAGGGGGTGTAGCTGTAATTATGAGGGAAAAAAAGGTAACCGTTATTTAACCGCCATGATTTTCACCTTTTGCTCGGATTTCACACGACAAGCTGGCTAAGTATCTATATTTTACTTTACTCATTCTACTTTTTACTTTACCAAGAGTAGACTGGCTTGGCTGCACAACTAAATTAAAAGGTTTATAGAGTCAATAATTAGGTGAGCTACTACTATAACGGGAACTTGGAACCCAACACCTGGAAAAATTCCTGTGTAAGTCGTGGTCTCAATTACATCATATATTTTATAAATTTGGATAATAATTAATATGATAAGACGCTCTCATAGTCAATGTTTAAGTATTGTAGACTCGTTACTTCAATAATTTCTTTTATAAAATATATTTCTTGAACGTTCCTCATGATATAACAGAAGTAAAAACCACACACGGAAGATCGACATTAATCTGGTGAATCATAGTTTCAAATCACCAATCCTATGCCTCCTAATAAACTCCTAATAATGAGCAAATTAAATCTTTTAATTCTTAGAGTGCTATATTATAAAACTGACTCAACATTATTCTTATATTTTACTTTCTGTATACATTAAATGTATAGTAGTGATCTTTCAGGCTTTTAAATTATGAAAACTCTAAATTATTATTCATAAATTGTAGTGGCTAGTTCGTTATACATAACTTCAGCACAACTTTAAGGGTCAATTGCGATTACCCCCTATCGTTTGGGGTGTTTTGCGAAGTGCCCTCTAACGTTTCAAAAAGAACACTTTGCCCTCTAATGTTTGTAAAGTTGCCCCATGAGTCCTTGATCTACTGTTCATTTATGCAACGTGGCTATCTTTTCATCCATTAGATTTGGCATCAGAGAGCAAATCGCACATTTTTACAAACGTTAGGGGACAAAGTGCTATTTTCGAAACGTTAGGGGGCACTTCGCAAAACACCCCAAATGTTAAGGGAAAAAACGCAATTGGCCCTTACTTTAATGTACCCGCAAAGACGTTTTAGAGTGGGTACAGATTTATTCAATTAATTTTTAAACAATAATTCGTTTCGATTTGGACAAAAACTATTATTTCGTTAGTTTTAGCTGTCAGACTTCTTAGTTTTTGCATTTAATTTACTTTTTTAACAATGACTAGTCTTTTTTTTTTTTTTTGTTGAACAATAATCATAATATTAAAACAACGGAGCTACAATCGGGTAGCCGCCGTCACAAAAAAACCGAGTTAGGAAGTACATTGAAAGGAATAAAACCCGAGAAATCATTCTCCCTAGCCCAGGCTGCCAAAAACGTGTCAGGAAATTACAATGTCTAGGCACATATTTAAATTTCCATCTAGGCCAAAAATTCCAAATCTTACGAATCTTCAGGACTGTTTCTTTAGAGCTCCAGTTGAGAGTAGGTTCCTGAGAATTAATCTAATTGATAATGTTGTTGTTATCCGATTCAAAAATGACTTTCTTGAACTGCTTGGCAAGGACCACTGCTTTGTAAATAGCATCCGCTTCTCCCGATTTAGCGTCCACACAAAATATCTTATCAGCATGAGCAAAGATGATAGAACCTTGACTATTTCGCCAAATAGCAGCAACAAAGCTATCTGATACTTGAGGAAAAGCAACATCAGAATTGATTTTGATCCAATCTTTCCTAGGAGGCTTCCAATTCCTTTGAGTGTTTGATGCCAGCTTAGTGATCTTTGTCTTTTGGGCCTGAAGGTGCATCTTTACTTGATCTTCAATCAACTTGATCATCACAGTGATTTCGGGTGTACTTTTGCCATGGAGAACTTCATTCCTAGCTTTCCAGATTGTGGCAATCGTACAAGTTGCAAAGATCATCAGCTCCAGTGTTTCCCCTGCTTGATTACTCCTTTCATCACAGGATTCTGCACACAAAAGAAACAGATCATAAATGGAGAAAGGATTAAGATGACAAAGTCTTAGGGACCATTTGGAGGTAAACCAAATAATCTCTGCAACATGGCATCTTAAAAGAAGATGATCAACAGATTCAACAATCAAATTGCAAAGAGGACATAAGGTGTTATCAATTTTGAATATAGAATTCAGCTTATCCCTGGTAGGTAAAGCCTTAACTATACTTTTCCACCAAAGAAGCTTGTGCCTCTCATGAATCTTGATTGTCCACAGCAGATGCCATATTCTATTAGGGGCCACTGATCTTCTTTGGTGGATAATAGTAAGGTAAGAGCTTTTAACAGTAAGAGTCCATTTAGGATCAGGGAACCAGTAGAGCTTTGAAGGTTCCTGCGAAACAGTAATAGGGATTTTTAGAATCTCTTTTACTGTTTCTGGCAGGAATAGAAAATTGAGGAGATAGATTTTCCAAACCGCCTCATTGTGGTTAATCAGATCCCCAACATGGGGGCAAATGAGAGTAGTGTCTGCTTGGATATCCTTGTGAGTAGGCCTGCTGTTTATGAATGAGGGAATCCATTCATCATTCCATGTGCTGACTTCAGAATTCACACTGATATTCCATCTAGCACCTTTAACAATTATGTCCCTGCATTTGAAAACATCACTGGCAATCCATGAAAGGTTTGCAGTTGGAGTTTTCATGGTGAGGAAGTTCTTGTTCTTGATGTACTTATCCCTAAACAAGTTGATCCACAGCTTTTTCTCCTTAGTAGCCACATTCCAGGTTAGCTTAGACACCAAAGCTCTGTTGAAGTCATGCATTTTCCTGAATCCCAAACCTCCATCAACTTTGGGAAGGCATAAAGAATCCCAGCTTTTGAGAGGCAAGATGCTATGATTGACAGTTTCCCCCCACCAGAACCTCATCATAATGCTGTCAATCTTTTTAGAGATGCTGATAGGAATAAGAAAATTGGACATTTGGTAAGTAGGGGTAGCCTGGATAACTGAACTGAGGACTACTGATCTTCCAGCTTGGGACATGGTGGCCCCTTTCCACCCTGCAAGTTTACTACTGATATTAGTAATCATTTTATCAAAGGATTTCTTCTTCCTCCTTAGCTTACAAAAGTGAACTCCAAGGTGAAGGCTTTTGTGATTGCATTCAGGGATGCCAATATCAGTCAGAACCCACTGTTTATCCTTCAGAGAGGAGTTGGAGCTAAAATGAACAAAAGACTTGCTTTTGTTCATCCTTTGGCTACTCCAGTTTTCAAATAAATCCAGGCATCTCTTGATTGCTACAACATCCTCTTTATCATTCTTGCAGAAATGGTTAGATCACCTGCATAAAACAGATGGGATATAGGGTTGCAATTCCTTCCAATTTTGATACCATTCAGCTTATGGTCATTTTCCTCTTTAGAAGGACCCTGGAAAGGAATTCTGCATACAAAATAAACAAATAAGGTGACATGAGATCACCTTGTCTGATCCCTTTAGTAGGTTTAAACAATCCAAAAGGAGACCCTTGCACAAGAACAGAAAAAGTAACAGAATTAATCCACTCCAAAATCCAACCACAAAATTTAGCATTAAAACCAAGATTAGTAAGAATCTGCAAGAGGAAAGGCCACTCCACTCTGTCATAGGCCTTGGAAAGGTCTACTTTGACAGCAATAAATTTCTTCTTACTTTTCTGATTGTTAAAGAAATACATAAGTTCATGATTAAGGATGTGGTTTTCATGAATATGTCTGCCTTCAACAAAAGCAAATTGGAAGGGGAGATGATTTTATTAAGAAACTTCTTCAGCCTATCAGCTATAATTTTAGAGATCACCTTATAGGTAACATTACACAAGCTAATAGACCTGTAATTCTCAACTTTGCAGGGCCTTTTAACTTTGGGAATAAGAGCTAGAAAAGTGTGATTAAGCTGAGATGGGAGATGGGAGGATAAAAAGAAGTTCTGCATAGCTTTGATCACATCTTTTCCCACAGAAAACCAGTAAGTTTTATAGAAATGAGCAGGTAGCCATCAGGGCCAGGACTCTTGTTAGAGTTAAGAGAAAAGACAATCTTTGATCTCTTTGGCAGAAGGGATTCTACAGATATTCACATTGTCCTCATCACTAATAATCGAAGGAAAGATACCATTTAAGTTATCAGGAAAAGGCAAAGCAGAATCTGTGTAATCAGAAGTGAAAACATGCTTAAAATAATCCTCAAAACACTTACCAATGCCCTGCCAATCATTAGTTTTCATACCTGAACTATCTTTGATGAACTCAATATGATTGGATTTAGCCCGAATGATGGTGGAAAGATGAAAGAATCTAGTGTTAGCATCACCATCTCTGGCCCAATGCTCCTTAGCTTTTTGTCTCCACAAAATTTCTTCTTGGGCAAGGATAGTATCAAGCTGCTTCTGAAGCTTATTCTCTTCATTAATGACCTTAGAGAATTGGTTTTGACTTTGCAACATATCAATTCTTTTAATAAGGTCAGATTTGACAGAAAGAATATTCCCAACTATAGATTTGTTCCACTTGGTTTAAGCAACTCTAGTCACATCTTTCCTTAACAACATATTATTCATAGGTTGGATATGGGAAGTAGAGTTCCAACTCTCATGGACAGTAGAGGCACAGTCAGATCTCAAGCTCCACATATTCTCAAACCGAAAAGGTTTTTTAGATCTAGCACTATCAAAAACCAACAGAAGAGGTTTGTGATCCGATTTAATAGCAGGTAAATGAAACACTTTAGCTCTAGGAAAGCTAGAACACCAACTAGCATTACCAAGACCTCTATCCAGCCTCATTTTAACGTTGGCTAAACCTTTTCTTTTATTATTCCAAGTAAAGATATTAGCACTGAAGTTTAGATCAATAAGCTCAAAGTAGTTAATCTTACTTGCAAAAGAAATAGAGGAAGACGAGGCAAACGGTAAGCCTCCCATCTTTTCTCCTTGATTAAGAACTTCATTAAAGTCCCCGAGCAGAATCCAATTGTTGATGCTGGCAGGTTTAATGCCATCTAACTCTTACCAGAACTTACTTTTTTTCTTAAATTTGCAGGGACTGTAGATACCTGTGAAATAACAAACATCAAAGTTAGGTTCCAATCTGAAAGAAGAGTGGATAAACCACCTTCTGGACTCATGAACTTGGAGGTCTATATTGTTGTTCCACGCAAGGCAAATACCACCTGCGATACCCTGAGGTTCAACAAAATAGTAGTTAACGAGAAGACAACGAGATAGGATAGAAATTAAAACATCATAGTTATGAATTTTTGTTTCAAAAATAAATAAAACGTCCGGCCTATTATCCACGATGAGGGATTTAAGCGCCCTTCCTGTCTCGGGTTTGGCCAACCCCTGACAGTTCCACGTTAATATCCTTGGGTGTTTCATCATTGCTCCCCCTCTGGGGCCTCGCTGTTTGGATTGGGGGTAGATTCTTCGGCAATTTCCTCGATGGTGATCCCACCAGACTTAGTCGGATCACGACTTCTTTGTTTGAAAGTTCGAATAGTTCAGATAACCATCATTTCCTCTACGCACTCCACATCTTCATGTTTCTGCATTTCTTGGACTTCGTTAGTATCTTCATCACTTTCTACATCTTCCCTCCTTGCAGCAACAGAACCTTCTTCTTGAGAGCTGATGATGTTAAGATCTCCGAAGTTACCAGACAGAATTGAACTTTTTGTTTCTGTTAGCATTTTGGGATTTTTTGTAACGGTCGGCCCACTGTCCTCAACTCTTCTTTTAGCTCTCAACAGGTTATGTTTTTGGATCAGGAGAAAAGGCAAATAGGGCCCACTTGGGCCTGGGAAAGTTCTTGGTCCTGTAGCGGAAGGAGAAGTCAAAGATGCCGAGGCCTTCTGTTTTGGGTTATAAATTGAAAGGACCACTTTATTAGCGATCGTAGCACTAGGGCTAATTAAAATCTCTGAAGGGGCAGGAGCAAGCAACTGGGCTTGGGCCTTAATGATTGGGTCATAATTACTTAAGCCCAAACCTTTTTCTTTCGAGTCAGCTTCCAAAGTAACCGTTTGTACTATCTGACACTTCAACGGCCCCATTCTTTTGGCGACGTCACTCGACTCGGCTCCGATGGACTGACTCACCCCTTTCTGCTTGGAGAAAGCATTTTTCGGTATCTTTCCGGTGGCTAAATTTCCCCAATTTGCTTGCCCAGAATGCTCAAAGACCACAAGATCTTCACCCTTCTTCTCCAAATCTTCCGACAAAACCAGAAAATTCATCGGGCTAACTCCCCTATTCCTCACCAGATTTTTCTCCACCATGTTCCCAGGAGTGTTGTTGGTATTATTTAAATTGTACTCCACTTTTAACCATGGGCCAAACACTTCTATGAGCTGATCCGGCTGTGAGAATGACAGGCCTTCCTCAGGGTAGCACTCCTCTCTTTTGTGCCCGATTATGTCGCAACAGTAACAGAATTCCCCTAGCCTCTCATACTTGATATCGCTGATTATTGGGTTTTTGCCGGGGATATTGATCTTGACCTGGTCCACCAGAGGTTTGGAGATATCTAACTCCACTTGGATCCTGATAGACTTTCTCCACTTGTTTTTGTTATCGAGATTAGACCAGAGGAATTTTCCAAAAGAAACCCCTATCATTTGCACTATTTCGTTGGTAATGAAACACACAGGAACATTATAGCATGAACCCAGAATTCTGTCTTGTTCAGGACCAAGTGAGTGAAAGCATTGTTCGGATCCCAACGATTAACAAGCACCAAATGACCCCTGAAGTCCACGGTCCTTTTTCAATAACTCTGTCTGCTTCCAGCTTATAGTTGAAGATAAAGGCAATCATTTTTTCCTCCACGTTCGGGGAGCTCTTAATACCCCAAGCTGATTTTAGTGTGGAAATGATAGCCAGATGATTAATATATTTTTTGGTGGTGATAACCTTAGCTATAATAGCATAAGCCTCTTCTCCCTCCAAGTTATCCATGGGAGCAGAGAAAAAGAGGCAAAAGGGAAGACAAAGAAAGAAACCGAAGAAACAAAAGAAGAAACACACAGGCGAGAAATGAGAAAGAACAAGAGAGACAAACACGACCTAGGATAGGCGAGAAGAAAAGAACAGAAAACGAGAGAGAAGCAAGAGAAGCAAACGGTAACTACACAAGCGTGCAAGGAAGAAAATTCGAGAGAGAATTTCTAGAGAGATTCCTAGAGAGAGGAAAGCTATTTTGGCAATAATCTAAGTTCATTTAATATTGTGGGATGATATCAATAGTACCCTTATAGTTTAATGAAAGACTAACGATATGGATAGAGCAAAAGGAGTTGGTGTCAAAGCAATATAATTGAAATCTTTAGTTTGTCTTGTTAGTCAAAGTTTATATGAGTTAATGATAATATTTCCTATAATCTTTTATTTTCTCAATAAATCACACCATTTTATTATCTCGATCATCTGTCTCGTGAAACTTCTTCTCTGATTACTGAAGACATTATAAGCATAAATTCTTCCAACTCTTTATTATTTTGATGACTAATAAGTATATATTAATTTAGTTTTGGTACAATCCATTTTCTTAAAGAAAAATAGGTGCGAAATCTGATGGATACATACTTCGAGAATAATTCTGTTAAGATCGAGAGAAGAGAACCAACAATTAGGGAGATAGTAATCTGTGGGTCAAAGTGAGAACAACATTTAGTGGGTTTGACACCACATCTTGCTCCAAAACCTTAAATTTTAGGTCTATGGGTCTTTCCCACTAATAAACCACTCACTTTGTTCATTCTTTTCTAATGTAGGACAATTGCACACACTTGAATCCTAACAATCTCCCCCTCAAGTACTGTGAATCCTTCCGCATTTGACTGGCTCTCCGCCCTGGAGCAAAATTTTGGAGTGCACTCCAAGTGCCACGTATACCACGTGTCCACTTTTATCTAGAGTCCGCACCTCCGTCTACGTCCTCGACCAACCTTGACTTTGATACCACTTGTTAGGTATTTGAACACGATAAATATCCGCCCCCAGACTTTGTCCATTGTGGAATACAAGAGAACCAATGAATGAAAACGACAATAATAACATCATAGGCATTTAACATGGAAACTCACAAATCCGAAGAAAAATCACAGGAAACAGAGCGATAATGCACTATAAGAAAATGATTGCAACTACTTAATTTCTCACTCAAGACCTATTTATAGAAATATACAGTGGGCCTAACACATATTTCTACAAATATAGGAGTCTACATGCGACTTGTGAGTAGGGAAACCCCTATACAGATTGACCACTGCACCCAAAACCCGTTCCCCCATTCAATCCTCACATGCCATAATAATGACATTTTTTACTGCTAGTGCCGATAATCTCCACCTTGAAAATTTGATTAGTGATCAATCACATCTTCACATCATCTGCATATTGGCATTCGCTATCCCATAATGACTCCACCTCGACAATGATCATCATAACTTTTGCTATCACTGCGACGCAGTCATAACTCTCTAGAATTACCGTACTCCACCATAAAAATGCACAACCACTCAGAATAAGACAATTTCAAGAATTTCAGACCATGATGAAAAATACCATTGCTGATAATTATGGTGCAACTCCCAATATTGGCTCTCCTGGGAGTCATTAACCATTGACATACATCTTAACACAAACCTTGCATCAATGTCAAACAATGTCCATGTGCAAATCAATCCACCAACATTAAAATCATATATCATGTTAACTATGGGAACTCATGCCATCAGGATACGAGTCGCTCAGAAAACGACATTTTAAACAATGTTATCGTCATCGTCGATATCTCCAATACAGACCCATATCCTTATGTAGAACCAGCTCCACCTTGGCAAGACTCCAAGCTCTGATACCACTGTTAGGTATTTGAACCCGACAAATACCCGCCCCCAAGATTTTCCCTTTGTGGGAAATAAGAAATTAAAATGATAAAAACGATAAACGTAACAACACATGGACTTAACATAGAAATTCCCAAATTTAGAGAAAAACCACGAGAAACAGAGCGAAAGTGCACTATTAGAAAATTATTTACAACTACATAACTTGTCACTCACGCTCATCCCTAATGACACCCACCGAGCCTTATCTTAGTGGCATAACTGGTCTTGAATCTTAGAGGTATTGGACGAGCTTAGAAGTCCCTCGTATGAAGACCACCAATCGCCTATAACTAAAAGAACAAAATAACTCTTTTCATGAAAGCCTTAGTCTTGATTGACTAAAGCCATGACCTCGCTATCTGAAGAGGGTAACTTTGGATCCGCTCCACCTTACATGATGTACCAGAAGAGCGCAATAATCCCTCATGCGGAAGAAGTCCAATAATATCTGTGACGTAAAAAAGACTAGACGACGTCATTTGATTTTGACTTGTTATGATACATTAGCCTATATAAAGCTATAATTCTTTTCTTTTTTCATTTATATCTGTGTAAGCTTAGAAATTGAACTCAAAGTTGGCCAAACTGGGATTAAAATTTAATTGTATCATCTTAGAGATACAATATTATATTATCAAGGTGAGGGGGTTCTTCGTTGCCCCCATCTCCCTCCTCTTCACAACTCATAGACGCTGCAGTTATTACTGTCATGTATTTTCTATTTTAATTACAAATCACAAATTTAAGTCATGTTCTACTCTTTATTATCGATTAAAATTGACATGGTCTAACTTTGTCAATTGTAAGACTACTATTTCCATCATGTTCCCAACCTAAAACACAAAATTGTATATTCTTCCTTTGCTTGACTTAATAATATTCATATTTTTGGTGATATACCTTTTCTACCCCAAATTAATCCTGCACATGAAATAAAGGACTCATCAGTCTCATTTCTATTCATACAGTTTTTGGCATTATATCTCCTTTCTCTGTTTACTTCTTGCAAATCAGATTAATCTTTCTCGCACTTGAATAATTATCTACCATGAAGGTAGCTGCCATCGCTACTGCTGCATCCATGGTCAGATTTGCGGCAACTTATAAGTATAAAAGCTCCACACTAGTCCTGAAACGGTGAAACCTATTAAGACCACATCCACAAGATTCCTTTTGCTACATTTTCTTCCATGAAGCCAATTTTATTGAATAATTTGCTAGGATATGGAACATAAAGTCATGAGAAAATAATATAGGCCAAACTAGCAAATTCTATTAATTACCTTCAACCCTTGTACAATATGCTTGTTGTGATTGTTTTGTGCAGAAATGGAAAGCATTTATAGAAGGGTGACATGGTAAGTTCTCTTCCCCTTGTTGACTAATTAAAAGTGTTGCTAGAGATGGCTAGAGATTTGTAATTGGCAGTCGGCAGACTACCCCGCCACGTCAGCGCTAAGGTGTAATCTGCTACAACATATTACACCTACCAATGCAGAACAACCCCTTTTGTTATTTAAATGCCTTTATTATGTAAAGCAATGATGTCCCAAACATATAAGTATTACTGTATTAACACGGTATTGTAAACTCTTTAAATAATTAATATTAAATTTTGCTCGACATAAATACATTTTTTTATACATTAAAATAAATACATTTGAGCGTGTAGACGGGAAAATTTTGAGGCCAAACAAATTATGACCTGGGTCATTTAATGTATTAGAAATTATATTAATTGTCGCTATTTTTGAATTTGGGATTTTACTAAATTTAATTCCAATAGAAAATAATAAAATTAATTAATTTTCTAATATATTCTCATTGGCTAATTAAGTGGCGCCATGTGCTGAAACGAGGTGCTCAGAGCAATTAAATCAAATTCAAATATGTGGTCAATCAAATCAAGACATGTGGCAAATATGATGTGTTTTTTCTTAATTAAAGTACTTATGGATAAATATAAATTAATTAAATTTGTATTTATCTTGAAAAATGGAAGAACCAATAGTATGTCTCCACCTCATCTCTTGATGTTATCAAGTCTCTGCTTCTACACTTATAAATAGAGGTCTTCACTCAATGAAAAATAACAACACAAATATTATTTTTTGAAGAGAAGAAACTATGAAAATTCTCCTTCAAGTTCACCGTCTTCGACGAGTTTTTCGTGGGGATCAAGATCGTTGTTCACGAGGATTGTAATTGTGGAAATTCTCCATTTGATTAAAGTTGTGGAAAAACTCATTTTGATTAAAGTTGTGGAAATTCTCCATCAAATTCATCATCTTCAAGGCATTCTTCGTGGGATCAAGATTGTTCTTCACGAGGATTAAATAAAAACTTCATTTGATTCAACATCAAGCTGCAAAGCCGTTGGAAAAACTGTTTCTGAGGATCGCGCTTCTGCTCAATAAGATCAAGCTTCTATATAATATATTCATCAAATTCGAGTATTCGAGACGAAGATTAAATTGCTCGTCTCAAATATCAAGTCAAGTTGATGTTGATTCAGCATCAAGCTCAACACCCTCGAATCGACGTTTAAATCAAGCCATGTTTAAGAGATCAAATTCAACTCCACATTGAAGTATACCAAGTTTTCAATATGCTTTACAAAAGAATCAGAGGATTATTAAGATTGGACTAATATTCTTTTTCGAGTAAAAATAAATTTTATTTCTTCTAACTTTTCTTGTCTTTTATTTTAATGACTCAAATTTAATAGCTACAACGTCTTTGCAAATTTAGTTTTTCTTTATTGCAATATTGTAAGCTACCCACTCCTTTCTCAAAATTAACATAGACTTGTTTGGTTTTATTGTAGCCTTTTTCAAATAGAATTATACAAATTCCAGCTTATAGTTTATTTTCAAGATACTTGCAATTTTTAAATTAAAGATGCATTTGAAACATAAATAGATTTATAACCCTTTTATTTTTCCGGAAGAATTTACAAACACCACATCAATCAAATATGTTCGGTTCCCACCACGGGAAAGACACACGGAAAAGGTATGCACAAATTAGCTCAAAAAAATATTTTTATTTAAATAAATATATGCAAGATGTGATCATTCATCTGTGATATCATTACTAAAAGACTTTGAGATCTTGCCCGATTCTCCCCTTCTCTTTTTCCACACAAACCATTGACTTCATGCTCATTTCTCACGATTGACTCCTTAATTTAGGCATAATTCTTGAAACTTGTTGGATAGTAAGTGGATATAGATAAGCACAAGGACCTAATTTTAGGCCGTTGCTTTATTATGACTTTTGGTATGTTAGACTTAGACGTATCTTCCTGCATGCTTCCCTAGTGGGCTGCAATAAATACCTAGTACACGAAAAATTATTAGGTACAACCACTGTATGGTGACGTGGTACAACCAAAGGCTGAGACTAAATACTATTCCTAAATTATAGGGAAGTAACTTCTTCACACCTCATCCCAACCATGCATTTATATAAATAACCGACTTGTTGCACCACCTCATCGTACAGCTACTGCACCTAATACCTAGTACACGGGTTGTAAGAAGTAAAGAACCATAGGACAATTTTAGGCACAAGGACCTAATTTTAGGCCGTTGCTTTATTATGACTTTTGGTATGTTAAAGACTTAGATGTATCTTCTGCATGCTTCCCTAGTGGGCTGCAATAAATACCTAGTACACGGGTTGTAAGAAGTAAAGAACCATAGGACAATTCAATATATTCTATACTAAATTTAATAAATTTGTTAATGGAAATCAAGCACCCAAACTCTTCGATGCAATCTCAAACACGTTCTCAGATAGACCATTTGCAGCCAGTATCATTTCCAGCTCAGCCTGCAATAAATATATAAAAGAACTTGATTTTTTAGTAAACAATAATTGAAACTGAAACCTATATTTCTCGGGTCATTATACAAAACACCTTCAAAAGTATTTTAAAATAAAGCAGGTTTGTTTTGGAGTTAGGACATGTACTATTTCCAAAAAAAAATATTTAAAGACCACAACACCAATTAGAATCGTTACGACCTCACATTCGTTCAAATCTCAATTTAATTTTTGGACCGATTAGAAGTAATAACAGTAATAAGAATCTAAGATTTTATAGGCTCCAAGTTTTACCAAGTGTTTAAATCAAGAATATTTATTCAAGTACAAATACAATGTATTACCTTTGCAAGACTTTGCCGAGTCTCATCATAGCGCTTCCACCTAGAGAAGGCCGATACCATCCGCGAGGCCACCTAATGTCGAACGCAAAGACAATTGCTATGAGAACATTAATCATCAACAACATAAAGACAAATTAATGGAGAAACTAGATTATGAATGGACCTGAGGATTAAGCTTGTCAAGTTGCACGACCATCTCGCCCAAAAATTTGTAACCTGACCCGTCTTTGGAATGGAAGTTGACCGGAGATCCGCAGAATCCTCCGATCAGAGCATACACCTTTATCAAGTTTCAATATATCAGTATATCATGCATGAATCCTTCCTCAAAATCAAATCTTTGTGGTCAGATCGGAGGTATAAGAGCTCTCTATATGGGTTTCTGACCTTATTTGGATTACGCATGTCAAAGGCAGGATGATTCACGAGTTTACGGACATTCTCTACGTTTCCAGGAACATCTGACATGGCTTGCAGAGCTAACCACTTATTTACCACCTGAAGGAGGAAAACAAGAAACAGCTTCTGGCAAATGTTACCCATAAAAAATGATTATGCCTAATTATTTAACATCTGATGATGGATAATAAGTGCAAGCAACAACTAAATATGGCCAAACTCTTTACAGTAATTGAAGACGCCTGAAATGAGAGTATACAATGAAGAAAGATCAATGACAGAAAAGACGGGTAGGACTTGCTTCTGGAGAAGGGAAATCGCACAATTTGAAACATCAAGATAACTTTCTACTCTTGCCCTGTCCATAAAAATGATATGGAGAAGATTGTATTTTGCTCATGATATGTGGGGATGAAGTATGAACTCTTTCAACGTTGAAATTTTCATGAAAATGACTAACTTTCAACTCAAATCGCCACATCAAATTATTAAAATTTTCAGTAACAAACTTTAATTAAAATAATTATTTTCGTATCCCTTTTCCAAATGTAACTTTTCAAGGAGTTCGAAAAAAGATATAGTGCTTAGAAGCAAGGAAATGTACCAAGTAGTCATGCTTCCATTTTTCATAGAAATCAGCCAAAACCTCGTCCCGAATTTTACCAGGTTGCTGATCTAGAGCTACCAGGGCAGCAAATTGTTCGGTTAAATTTGTGGCAGTTCTGTATTCATGCAATGCAAGTTCTGTTACCTCTGCATCTTTAAGTAATCCAAGATATTCTGCAGACAAATATAAATATAGCAATCAATCAGATATCACAGTACTTACAAAATCAACAATACGGGAGATAAAATGCCAAGAAAAGCACACACAGACACATACATATGAAATACACAAGACATACCAAGGCCAACATTTTTGAGAGCACGCCTTGCCATGTTTGGATGGTCGAACTCATACTGCTCAGAGCTCCTATTATTTTTAACCTGATAAGACAAAGTGGTTACTTCCCTACCAATACTAAGAAAGTAAGAAATAACAAGTCTTCAAAGATATCAAGGGACATGACGTTCATACTGTGTTGAGCAACTCTTCTTTCAACTTAGAAGCGAGCTCCTTTCGGATAAAACCTCTAACTGCATGAACAGCATCAGGATCAGCAACTTCCATCATGTCCATGATCTCCCCCTCACCAGGTAGTGTTATTGCCTTTGCACTGAATTCCTGATTAAATTTCAGATATTTACGAGAAATTAGCCACTCTACTTTTCTCTATTGATTTGAATAATAACAACAGCTGCGAGAAAGATTTTAATATACCTTGTCCAAGCTTGAGTCTGTAAGTATGCTTTTGACTCCATCTAGAAACATTGGATTGAGAACCAATGTCTTATTTTTCTGAAAATCTGCAACTAGGCTGAGCATCAACCTTCTTGCCAAAACTTGTCCCGATTCCCAACTGAGAAAGAGAGAGAGAGAGAGAGAAAGATGTTTCAGATTCTGGAAATGCTCAATAGATTGTAAATTCTCACATTACATACCGATTGAACTCATCCGAATCATTAGCTAAGAGGAAGTACAAATCAGTTTCAGTGAGATCAGAATCTAGCCGGACGGGAGCACTGAAGCCCCTCAGTATAGATGGTACTGGCTGCTCTGGGATGTCTTTGAACACAAATTCTTCTTCTCTCTGTGAAAACAAACAACTTTCATTAATAAAAGCTGCATCAGAATAACAACAATCCTCTCATTAAGGTACTAGCATCTCCAAATAGTGGAATAATTCAAACATCAGCTGCCACATCTTCCTGATGGTTCTACTTGATTCTTACAGCGATATAAGATTGCAGTCGGCCATTCATTTGAATACAGTACGGGCCCCAAATACTCATTACCAATATAATTAGAAATTGGCGGCGGCTAAACAAAAAGAGGACTCATCTCTCCCTTTAAAAAGGCCTTTCAAGGGAGAAATCAATGGGGCTTCAATTTCTAACATGGTCTCCGAAGCTATCTATGAGTATAGGTGGGTTTTGCGACCTACCTTCTTGATGAGATCGAAGATACTGATGGCCTGCACGTGAGGGGTGTGTTCAGAATTGTCCCACATGACTTGGAAAAGAAAGTGGGTCACTAAATACAGAAAGCTTTCTCTGCCCCTTTAACAAGGGCTCTGAAAAGGAGAAATAACAGTGTTCTTAAAACCGGACCGGTCACTGAATCGGTAACTTTACTGGTTACAGGTTTTACTGGTCGAACCGGTCTAACCACTTGTCGACTCGGTATAAATAATCAATAGTCAATACATCTTGCAGTGTATATTTTTATAATTTCATACTAAAAATATGGAGTGAAAATATCCTGCACAAATAGTTTTCCTATATTACTAACAATTTTGTTAAAGCTATTAAGTAAAGTGTCACTAGTACCATTAAAATTGTTGTGTGATATATTATCTCAAAGACTTAAACCATAGGGAGAGTCACCAATTTGCCCCTAAGTACAAATAATGTGTACTCTGTTTTGTACTTGTTCCAAAATCCAAAAGGAATTGAATGATGGCATAAAAGCGTACACCATTGATCAGTTTAAAATCTAATACAATGATGATATAATTGCAAAGCATTAAAGTATAGTCCCACCAAACGATGCTCATTAGTCATGACCATTACACTTCAAACTGTAGAATCTGACTACGCTCATTAATCCCATGCCACGGTCTCCATACTTCAAATTTTAAAAACTAATAAAACTTTCATCAACGCACCGCACCGAATTGAACACCCAATTAGATTTTCATTATTTATGTCCAGTGCCATGATTTCATTTTCAAACTATTTCGTCAGAGAAAAAAAACAGACACCCCTCAAAGGTCCTATTTTCCAACTTCAACACTTTCTTCACCTCTGTTCCAACAGAATAATCATAATCCTTCCAATTTCCTCCAGATTCAGGCTAAAAACACCCCAACATCACATCTTACAAACTCCCACAATCCCTTTTTTCACATCTCATAAATTCAGACACCATCACAAGTCACATTTTCTCAGACTAAAACACAAACACTTGTCCGACATGGAGGAGAAGCCTGAAACAGATCTTATTAGATGATTTTGCAAGATTTAGGGGTACATTTAGTAATTTTAAATTTTTGGGTCTATTTTGTAATTCTCCCTCTCTTTTCTCTTTCTTCTCAAAATAGGCAATGGTTCCTACCGGCAAAACCGGTCGCCGGTTAACCGGTCATACTGGTTTTTCATTACGCTGGTTCTAAACTGCTAACCGGACCGGATGAAGGTCCGGTCCGGTTTTGAAAACACTGAGAAATAAAGGGGGTTTTGATTTTTAACGAAAGATCACACTTAGGACCAAAAGCAGCTAGATTCTTTATTTTTACGGTTCCCAACATAATTTACCATTCCCCACTTTATGGAAAATCAACACACACATTGAGTGAACCAAACAATAACTAACACAGGATACCTTCTCACTTAGAGATAATTTTGAACTGACCTTTGTCACTCTGAGAACAGTAGTGTGGGTTGTCTGCCCATTGCTAGTAACGCTCTCCAACATCCCGTCATGGTACACTGAGGAAAGAGGCATGTCTTTGCCATCGGAGCCAAGTAGACCCAAAGCTACAGGAATAAACATTGGCTCTTTGACGGGCTGTCCTGGACTGGGGGAGACCTCTTGACTGCAACCAAACAATTTAATCATCATTGAATTCATAATTACAAAAATAATTTGTCAGGTCAGAATGACAAGTGGGAGATACTAACCTAAACTTAAGAGAATAAGTCTTAGCTTCGGCATTATAGGCAGAAGTAACCTTCAGACGAGGTGTTCCAGCTTGAGAGTACCTGCATTTTCAGTTCAGCTGAAAGCTTAAGCACCAATGAGTATATAATGAAAGTAAAGGCAGAAGCACCGGAAACGAGTACTTTGCTGAAACTGAAGACCCAGCTAGCAGCATACCATTGCAAGAAATTGGACAAGTCAGCACTATTTGCATCTCTCATGGCAGCAAAAAAATCTTCGCATGTCACAGCTTGCCCATCATGCCTCTTAAAATATAGATCCATGCCCTGAAATGGAGGACAAACACTTCTATGTTATTATTACAGATACAGTTCAGTTTGTAGAATTGGCATTAATTTTCTTTCTTACCTTCCTAAATCCCGAACCGCCTAACAAGGTTTTGTACATCCTCACGACTTCAGCTCCCTTGCAAGAAAATATAGATTTTTGAGCAACCATATTCGAAATATCATTTTTACAGTAGATGGCGGCACAAATCTTCGAGAAGTACATGAACGCAAGGCCAACCATCAACCCCCAAAACAAACCAACAAAGGAGGAGAAGACAATATACCAACCTTTTCATAAACCTGTCAGTATGGAAAAGAAACAAGGAAGATAATACAACAGTTAGCCATTTACCCAAAGGGAAAGAAGAAACTACGAGGATAAAAGGTTACAGTATAGAGCTATAGGCATACCGTCACTGCAGGTTTAAAGAGCAGGCCAACCATCACATCCAGTAAGTCAGTACGGACAGCACGAAAAAGTTACAAAGTATGAAACCTCAGTGACTGATATTGAACTGAAAATTAATGTACAGAAAAACTTTAAGTTTATAAAATGACAAAGAGAAATCACTTGCCTGTGTAGAAGTTATCCATCTGATACACGGAAATTGAAAAATGCCGGCACAGTTTCAAACAAGCAGGATAAGCACATATGTCAGGCAAACTATATTGTTAAAAGTGATAGACTGATAGATGGATAGAGACCTTAATATAAGAGTGGGGTCGCACAGGATGAGCCATGGGACCAGCATCCTGGGAAGTCAGAAAAATGATCGATAATTACTAAGCAAATGATTTCCAAAAAAATCATGAGGAGAATATCATTCAGATTGCAAGGCCGTATAAGATCAAATTACACACACACACACAAACATATGTAGAATAACATCACAAATGATGAGAAACCAGAACAGATTATCCTACACCATACCTGAGGGAATTGATAACTTCGAAGTCTTGAAACATCAGCTATTCGTTTGACTGTACGGCTTCCCATATCAGATGAAAACTCCTGGGCATTATACGTGTCAGTTAAAGGTTTTATGAGCTAAGCCACTGAAAAATTCTCAAGTGTAGAGAAATGTCTCCTCACCTGATCCCGGAAGACAGTAAGACCTTCCTTTAAGCTAAGCTGGAACCAATCCCGACATGTCACTCTGGAATTTGCTTGAATGTCAATCACATTCTATACTTTATTGAACAATTAAAATGACATGATCACTCTAGACTGTTTGGACATAGATTACCATATCTCTTTCATGAACACCGAATGTTCAAAATATTTAAACAAACTTGTCAAAAGTAGAAGAATCAGTAATTCCCAATTGACAAAAAAGGGCGACTAATAAAATGCCGCAAGTTCACGATTAAAAATTTACAGTATAGCGCACAAGCATGTTGATTTTTCAAAAGAGTGTTAAAGAGATATAAGCTAACCTGTTTCCTGTCCAGTTGTGAAAATACTGCAAATACAGACTAGAAATCAAGAGCATATATAAAAGGATCCCACAGGAAGTGGAGACTACTTATTTCCAACAAAGTTCAATTTTGCGAGTAGCACAAAGAAGATGTACCTCATGCGCAATCACACGCAAGATTGCAGCATAATCTGCATCTGTGGCAGTCTCGGGAGATGCCAAGACAAGTCTTGAATTAAAAATCTGCCCAAAAGCATCATAGAATTTAAATAAAAACCATTTAAAAATATGAGACTGGATGATATGATAGCTTCTCTGCATACATTCAAACTCTTGTTTTCCATGGCTCCCCTGTCAAATATAATTTAGAGAACACCCTCAGTAATGTGAAATATAGTATCTACCTAAAAGCATGAAATTGAGCCTCAACGAAGAAATAAACTAACATGTTAAAATCTGGAACAGCCACAATGTTAAAGAGATCCAGGTCATATTCAAGCCCGAAAACCTATATAAAGAAGCAAAAGAATATAAACAAAGAACGGAGGTCAATAATAATAGAAACAACGCACAAAGTAGAGATCTAACATCTTCATCCCACTTCATTGCAGCTTTCAGAGAGTACATGGCATGGGCCGTCTTTGGAAGATCTTGCGCGGGGGTCCAAATTCTAAGCGAGACATTTCGGCCCGAACGAGTTATAAAAGTATCATCTCTGCTTTCTAATTGTCCAGCAACTAATGCAAAAAGGTAGCATGGTTTCACAAAAGGATCCTCCCATACTACATAATGCTTTCCTCCCTTCATTATTGGATCGAACTTCAGATCAAGTTTTGTTTTACATAAGCCGCCATTTTCAAGTACAAAGAACGAAACTCACCTCCAAGTCTCCTTGCTCAATGAGATTTCCATTCGACAACAATACAGGGTACAATGACTTGTCAGCTTCAATGCGGCAAGTGTACTTCGCCATTATGTCAGGGCGATCCTAATGTTTAAGCAATGTATTAGCAAGAAACTCTAGAAACCCCAAGTTGTAACATAATTTGAGATTAATGTACCTGATAGAATGTAATTTTCCGAAAACCCTCTGCTTCACATTGCGTGCAGAAATTCCCTGATGACTTGTACAGACCCTGCATTAAGCTTACCATGAGAAAATAAAAAAGTCTAAAGATGCATGCCGACATGCTTATATCCATACATAGTCAAAAACTAATGAGACTGGAAATACAAGACGGACCTCCAAGGACGTGTTTTTCTGAGGGTAAATTTCAGTGACAATTTCAAGAGTGAATTTACCACTTGGAGGTGAGGAAATAGTCAGGTGGCGTGAATCAACATGAAAGCTATCCTCCTGTCAAATAATGCGTCAGCCCATTGGGAGTTAAGCGAACAAGTTAGCATATAAGAACTTTTCCGTTCAATTCCGTAAATATTGTGCCTCGAAAATATAAATGGGGATTTCAACAGAATAAAGATAACATCAGAAAATATCAAAAGGCAGGAACTCAATCTATTAAATGCTTCTAAGACTTCAAAATCGCAGGTATAGCTGCATACCTTCAGTTCCTCGCCATTGATCTTCAAAGATATTAGATTTAAATCTACCCCATCCAAGATAAGAGGTGAAGAATAATCTGTTGTGAAAATCAGTAAAATCTGGAAATTAGTTATCACTGATATTTCATATATTTTGTATCAACACAACTAGGTGTCCGACGCCCACAATATCAGACAAAAATGTGGTTCAGATCAAAGCCTGTGCAAACATACATGCAGAAAATTCACTTGCAAAATATACTACCGAACCTACAAAAGAGCTTCAAACCATGATTGCAGAATGGAGTTTCGGCACTTGCACGTGGACGCAACAGGGTGAACAGAATTGTGGGGATTCAACCAATATTAAGTTGTATTGTCAATATTGTTAACAGAGAAAAACAGAAACCACCAGCCAAATTAATAAACATCCAATCTCTTGCTCTTTAGTGCATATATATTACTATTAGTATGATTTTAGTCTACTCTGAACTCTTAATTCTTCAAGAAAAACTCTAAATAACCTCTTAGAGCATAATCGAGTTTATCCAACCCCGAGCACGTTTTGAGTTTGGGTCTGACAAAAGTTACAAAAGGGGAAAAAAAAAAGGCATTTGAAAGTTCCTGAAAACTATTAAATTCTCAAGTCAAAGTCCCGCCAAACAAAGAGACACCAGTTGACATGATCTCGATAGGAAAAAAAAACAACCAGAGACTACCTTCAAATCTGGGATAGACAACTATTTTGGAACAAACAATAGTTTTTGCCTCATCCAAAGTAAACTTGAGATCCACCTGGACACAATCGCACGCAAATATTGTCATACATTAGTGACGAGCGAAGAAAAGAAAGACGGTAACAGTTCAAATTTATGATCCAGAGTCAGAAAAGCTACTGTGTCAAAGAAGTAATCTGGTTGCTGGTAATCCTTCAAAAATATCTCTTTTGGAGCATTCATGTTAGATTCTTCCGCTTGCTTTGGTAGTGGTTCTGCTGCCACTGAACAAATAAACCTCGGCCCAATATGTGCGGTACGCTGAGAAAAGGTCGAAAACCACATTTAACAAATATAATTATCATACATGAGCGACGGTAAGATAAGTCTTTAGCACACTACCAAAATTTCAAATGAATGATGAGCTTACATGGAAAGAATACCAACAATCCCTCCGATTATTGAACTAGTGGGAAAAATGAGGCGAGCGTGTCAAAGAGCAAAAACTGAAGATTGTGTATGCAATAGCATAAACTTAAATGGAATAGAATTTTGAACCTTGTTGTTACTAAAGAATTGCCTGTAGCTACAAATATTCTTTGCGGCGTGGCCCCGAACACGACAACTTGTTCGAAGCTGAAAAACAGAATCAAGACTCTCAGACAGAGGATTATGTAAGAGATAGTAAATGCAATGAACCTCCCAACACAAGCAAAACTTGTAAGAGACAATATGTCAACAAGAACAATGTTACAGTATAAAGCTTAGTAAAATATATCCCAAAACAAAACAAGAAGCAAGAATGAGAAGAGAATACAGGAGGAGCCGAGGAGACAAAACCAATGAGAGATGATGAAGCTTTGCCTGGTAGAATCAATCGAGACATCATACACACTACTCCAACTAAATAATCTAATAATATCAATAGAATATAATCACAGCTTGTTTCAACTTTTTTTTATGAATGTTTGAACTAAAAAGATTCAATCTTTAATTGTAGCAACGAATGCCCAGATGGCCTAATAAACCCACAAGAATTTTCAGCTTCAAACACTCAGAAAATAAAAACCCGTGTACGTGTGAGTGGAAAAGAGAGTAGTGAAGTAAAAGTAAAAAAAAAAAAGAAGTGGATAATTCAAATAAATGGTCAACGATATTCATGAAAAAAAGTTAAATATATAATTAATTGAACTAGAACCATGATAATTCCATTGGGTACCTCTGTTAGTAAAGTACTTTTGGGTGATCAATTAGATTCAGCAAGGATGAACTTACAAGACAGAGTGTGTGTAGTGGCTCTTCAAAACTTTCTTCGCCTTTTCACTCTCTGTGAGATGTTGCTAGAAAGAATCATTAATATGTAAGTTGTAACTTGCGAGTCAATACCCAAGACACAATCTTCTTGGTTATTCAGAGATATTCACTTTCTTTTATCATATTAAGATATCTTGAGATATTTTAGGACAAAATATATGTGTGCTTCTAAATGATATATAGTAAATATGGTGTATGATTGATCAACTTGCATTTAAATTTCTATTGGTGATTGGTTAAACAATTATGTGCTTACACTTGACAATATATGAGGTATTTGCAAAACTACCCATGTGTTATTCCTAATTGTCAAATAAACCCTTCGTTATTTTTATTAGCGGAACCCCCCTGTGAAATTTAAAAATTAGCGAAAGATAACTATGTCAATATTTTAAGTTTATTTGCCGTTACATAAAATCTTTATGCATTTTTCATATCAGACGTGTATTTGTAATTCAGATATATATATATATTATAAGCCTTCTAATAAAATATTTAGATACTTTTAGAATTATTTAAAAAGATAACACAATAATCATACATTATTTTTATTCCTTGAATTCCATGAACTAAATGGTCGGAGTCCCACCCATGTCACCATGAGCTAGTCTCTAGTCTATCCTTCCCAGGTTTGTGTATACATATGTTTGTGTGTGTAATTCAATTTGTACGACAATAATTCTTTAAGTATCAAGTAAATAGAATATAAAGAAATTTCTTTACCAGTTTTTGTATGTGATGGGATTTTCGCTAATTCATTAGTATACAAGGAGATTTTTGCTAATAAAAATAATACATGCAGAGGGTTAATTGCTAATTAGAAATAATACAAGGGTACGTTTTGCAATTACTTCCTATAACTATACCTTTTCAAATTCAGAATTGGGCCCAAATTCTCCAAAATAGAGCAATGGAGTCTTGCCGCGGCGATGGGCTTACTTAACCAGTCTGCTATAAATATTTCGATACTCGTTTTGCTAGCCATTAGTATGCAAGCTTGATGCAATAGTGGACCAACTAGTGACAATAAGCTATGACTAATCAATTGTAATCTGTCTTTTTTTCATTATCTCAATCCTCATTAGTAAATAACTCTATGGAATTAAATATTGTTTCCAAGTTTTTCTTAAACAATCCCTTTGTTCTTCTCATTTGCCATAAGTCGAGCAATTATAGGTTTACATGTCATATGACTGACTGATCACCATAAAGATGTTTCCTATATATTTCTATTTTCGATGTTACATATCTCTTAGTCAGAAAGTCCTTTTCCATGAATATATATATAGTTGTTGTACTAAAGCATTTTTCTCATATAAGTAAATGTTGTACAAAACTTAATTTTGATTTTATTTAAAAATCATCCACAATGTTCTTATTGCACTCTGTTTCATCCGATCAATGTAACAAAATCGAGTGCTCTGTAACATATATTGTGCATCACGTATTACTAGTTAAAAACTACCTTAAATTACATTTAATATAATATTAGTGTCTTATATGACTTGATAACTTTATCCTTATTGTTTTTCTAATATTTTTGAAAAGTTTTGAGGATTGGAATATAGTTAAAGTAATCAAAAGCTAACAACACATATGATTCTTTTGTGTTCATCATTAAACTAATTTTAAAATAAACAATCACGGTGTGCACCTGTTTTCTGTTTATAACTCAATCATGAAATTTATTGATGGTCTCTATCTATATAAGCCTAATGGAAAAAAGAAAAATACTTAAAAGTAAACACGCAATGTAACTTATACGTAATGTATTTTCTTATAAGCGCCAATGACACTGATGTGGGGTATTTTCGTCTGGATACGTGTCCTCTCTTCAACACTCCACGTCAGACTGCTTCAGTTCCTGCTGGATGCTCAAGCAGCTTTTGAGTTCGAAACCTGCACTCAACACCAAACGTGAACTAAGTCGGTGCCTTCTCCGGCGAAGGCACTCCGACGCTCAAGTCAGATGGATCGGAATATGAGATCTTGTTGAGCAAGGCAACAAGTCGAATGAACTGAGTAAAATAGGTCGAATGAACTGAGACCTATAAGTCGAATAAACAGAAAACAATAAGTCGAATGTGAATGGCCAAACAAGTCGAATGAACTGTGTTAAACAAGTCGAATAACACCAGAACAAAACAACTCGAATGTAAGCCAAAATAGGTCGAACTCGAGCTATTGACTTGAGGAATAGGTCGAGGTCGACTTATATAACTCAAACTTAGAGCTTGGAATAATGTAAAACGTACCTTAGAATGTGGTATAGGATCCCTTTATATAGGCATAAGAGTCCTTATTCAACTAGAAGTACACTCCAAGTTGGACTATGAGTTGAATAAGTCAAACTAGGATTCCTAGAAAATAGCTCGAATGAACTCTTCTGAATAACTCGAATGACCTGCAAGGGAATAACTCGAATGACCTGCAAGGGAATAACTCGAATAAACTAAAAACAGCTCAAACTGGGCCTGGAACAACTCGAATTGGGCTTGTGCAATTCGAATTGGGCCCCAAATAACTCGAAATTGGGCATTCATGGGCCTAATTTTGAGTTTTGCCTTAAATTGTAATTTTGCATTAAAAAATAATGGTATTGTCCTGGCATAATATTCCGAAATAATCCCGTAGATATGATTCCGAATATTACGACATGACGATACCGAGATTTGACACATCAGACACCTTTAAAGGCATGCCTAACATAACTTCCAATATATGATTAGAATAGTTCAATACCATATGAATATTCGTATTATACCCTTCATAGTAAATAAGTAAACTCATCTTTATTTAGATTACTTCCTAATATCATCAAAACTTAAAATTAATCTTCTTGTTTCCTACTTGCAAGGAAAAATATTATTTCTAATATACAGATATTAAAATATGATACAAAATTATAATCTACATTAAAAAAAAGAGAGAGAGAGAGAGAGAGAGAAATTGCTATAACGTTGCTTACAAAAGTCAAAAGTATTAACTAATAACTAAGAATGATATCCTTTATACAGTGTTATGAATTATGATAGCCTTTCGAAAACCTTCAGCTATGACAACATTTATTATTAAGAATATGCTCATATGGCATAGAGCTACGTAGAAGAATATTAAATATGTACCAATAGATGTTCCCACTACCACAGAATAGAGTTAAAGAAGAAATATTTAAATAAACACATTGTGGAATTTATCCTTATAGAATGAAACTTAGTAAAATACATTTTTATTGAGTTCATATGAATAAAAACTAGTTTTGAAAATTATATAGAAATTCTCAGTTTGATGTTGTATTCTGAATAAGAAAAATAATCTTTGTCATTTAATATGAGAGAAAAAATTTGTAATTCTTATAGTTCAGATAATAGATATGAGTAAGTTAAGGAATTTAAATAATATGACTTAATTGTAGGGGTGGCAAAATGAATCCGGATCCATGGATCCAACCGGATCCGTTGTGGATCCATCGGATCCGATCCACTCAGGATCCACCATGGATCCGAAACCAAGTTGATCCGGTGGATCCAAGGTGGACCTGGATCCATTGTGGATCCGTGCGGATCCAAACGTGGATCCAGGTGGATTTGGGTGGATCCGTGAGTGGATCCAATCATGGATCTGGGTGGATCCGTGAGTGGATTCGGATGGATCCACATTTGGATCCGTGTAGATCCATCCAAGTCCATGTCTAGATCTAACTCAATTTAAAGCAATTTTTGGCATTTAGCTTTTTATTCGCGCCACTATCTCATTGTCTTTATGCATTTGTATACTTTTAAAATATAACTTTAGTTTACTATGATTTTAATTTTTTAGTTACGTAAAATAATTTGACAACGTAACTATTCATTATGAGAAGAAGATCTCGTGCTTTAATTTGGTAACTATCAATTAAAGTTAAAGATATGTAAAATATATGGTTGATTGGCATTTTTATTCTCATTATTAAGTTTTATAATTTTGTAATCTTTAACCTCAATTTGTAAAGAGGCAAAAATTATTCTCAATCATATATAAAAAGAATCTAAATAATATTTTGAATCCTTAATCAAAAGCTCGAGAAAGTCTTTCAAATTCCAAAACTCAACTTCATTAAAAACATTACAAAAAATAATATTACTTTTGTTATAGAAGTATTCATGATTTCTATATTTTTCTCAAATATACATATATATATATATATATATATAAATGTTTTATGTGTATACATATATATTTTTAGTAAATACATCTCAAAAGAGCATTGCATATTTTAAAATTAAAAGAAAAAGTTAAATTATGTGAAACACTAGCTTGCACATTTATATCGTGATGTAGTTGAGAGTTAAATTACAATTTTTTTTCTTTCTTTCTAAGCGTCCAATATCTTGTTAATTAAGAACTAAGAATAATGATATATATTAATAAATTTAAGGTGGTGGGATAGATTGGTGGATGGGAAAATTGGGTTGAGTAGAGGTTGATTTGGTGGATTAGATGGATCTACCAAGATGGATCCACTTGGATCCGACAATGGATCCGTGGTGGATCCACAAATGGATCCGTTCGGATCCATGATTGGATCCAAAAATAGTACTACTTGGATCCGCGGATCCACATGGATCTGGACCCAGATCCGATCCAAGTTGAATCCATTTGAGATCCACCCCTATGGATCCAGTTGGATCCAAATCCTAATGGATCGGATCCACATGGATTTAGACTTGGATCCGATCCGGTTGATCCATTTGCCACCCCTACTTAATTGTGATTTGCAAAGGGTAAATTAGAAAATAATGAGAATATTATTTCGAATTTAGGGATTCTGCTCTAATATATCACCTCCCGCCAAACTCCAACAAATTATTACAAACAAACTGGCATAATAATTTCAAAAGGCGAGATTGAAAATGTCATTTGATCAAAAGTGCTTAGAATATTTTTTACAAAGAAACACACACAATGAAAGGGGACAAACTAGTAGAGAGTAAAACAAAAGATTAATTGACATAAAAAATAGAAATATTTTTTTATGGAGTTATTGTGCCTCCGTTACTCGAACACACAGACACCCATAGGATCCGACCGAAAAAATCTGGAAGTAGATTTGAACAAAGTTTGGACAATGATTTGTGATTCCAATCAAAAACATCTCATCTCAGCTAAGGATGGTCCATGATATACGTCCCCTACCACATTCATTAGTAATGTGGTCCACCAGCCCGGCCCACTAATCATTTATTCATATGGACCAAACTCCCCTTGTACAATTGTACCCCTTCAATAGCACCTTAACAATTCTTACTTTAAGAAAATGTTTAAAAATTAACCAATAAAGATTGACGTTCCAATAAATTTTTTGGGCAATTTACTCTTGTGACCGTAGTATTTGATAATTTCTATTGAGGTCAAATTCTATTCTATTATCACAAAAGTGAATGTCAATTATTATAACAAAGAGAGAAAACATGGCAACACGTTGTTCAGTATTTTAAATACAGCTTATAAAAACTATAATAAATACTCGGGTAGAAAATTTTACAATATGAATCTAGTACATGAGTGTACTAGATACTCACGTATAATAAGCACCCCAAGAATTAATCAATCAACAATTAACTATGTTGGGCGAGAGACATGACTATATAAAAAACTATGTTGCACGAATTTAAAGATCGCATCATATAGTGTTATATTTTTTGTGGACATCAATACTTCACGAACACTTTTTTGGATACAAGTTCGACGAAGCATAGCATGTCTTCTAATCAAAAAAAGTAGTACGAATACCGTGTTGGATAGTTGTAGAAGACGTGTTCGACGTATCCAACACATTGTAAACTACTATTGTTAAAATCATAATGAAAGTAAATATAAGAATAGACGAATTAAAAAGTCTCGATTGGCATTTTGCTTTTACAATCTTTCTACAGTAGATCTAATTAATGAGTTGCCCTATTCTAAATTGAGGCAAATTCTCTCATCTTTACATAAACTTATTATTACATATTTCATGGAGTGTTATTTCACAATATTTTACAATATGTGGTCAATAAGATGTATTTTACGTTCAACTTTTTGATATTTGCTAAAACTGCTACTTTTTGTGTCTATAAATTGATATACTTAATTTAAAGTTCTTGTGACATACAAATCAATAACTATATAAATATAAACGCATGTCCCTGTAATTGTATCGTATTCTAAATTTTCTTAAACTTCGGAATTTTATGTTCGTATGTACTTGTATATTAATGTCTATATCTGTGCTTAATAAATTACAAGACATAAATTATATATTGTAGCCCGAAACGTTATTATATACATAGTTAATCACTAAAATTGTATCCAAGCATAACAAATAGTCGTCTTAAAACAAATATATCAAGAAGAAAAAACCTACGAACTTCTTTTTCATGAAAATTTACTAATTTTGTTTGCTATAATATTGTTTAATAGTTAAGAAATGTGTGATAGACTTCTGATTAGAATATTTATATTTATGTATTCAAGCTGAGCCATTATAGATGTGTACTCTTTCAAAGAACTTTCTTGGAAAACTGTCATATGCATTTCTTTTTCACTTATGTAATCCAATTTTGTCGCGTTTGTTTGATATGTTAAGGCTTTCCGCGAGTTTGAACTGCCCGAGAAATAAAGAATTCACATTTCACACCCTTTGCCTTTTTATATTACACTCTTAAGGATAATAGCATGTTCAAATCATTATAATATTAGCTAAGCCACATGGTTAGTTCTGAAAATGACAAACAGTGACTGACTATTTAAGTTAATAAATTTTCCTAAGTAAAACAAATGAAATAAATTAAGTTTGATCCTTGATGGATTCTCTTTTGGTTTTCACTAACTACTAACACTTGGAGCATGTTGGAACTCACACGTATAAATTTGTATGGATCTAATTACATTCGCATATTGATAACTTTTAATGTAACATTTGCATTTACGCATGTTTTATATATAGATGAACATAGAAATATATATCTACACCTTTACGTGGTTTGCCTTTTTTGTTTTTTATTAGTGTGGGGAGAGGTCTATTGATTCGATAGGGGTAGTGTAATTATTATGTTTGTTGTTAAAAAAGTTAAAATTAAATTTAGATCAATATTTGGTGTGTATATATATATGTGTGTGTGTGTGTGTGTGTGTGTATAAGTTAGTATATATGTATAGTAATATGTTTTTGTATAGATAAATAAGAATGACTTTAAATTTAAAAGATGTTGAGAACGGCTTTTGGTTTTGGTTTGTTTTTACTTTTTATTTTTTAATAATTGGCCAAAGCTTCGTGTTTATGGGTCTCATTATGAGTAACGAAAACTGTGCGCGCTTGACACTTTCCAGGTGGGTTCCAGTTCATGCTCTTGCCAACAAAGCTTTGATGGAAGTTATTTTCAAAAGTCTTAGTATAATAATACTGCAGTTAATTCTGCTAAAAACGTGGTGAATATTTGTTTTTCTCTTTTTTATGTGCAAAAAATATTTTTCTGTATATTATTTTTTTTATTCATTCACGAAAAATAAAAAAATGAGATTTTTTTTTTCTTTTTGTGGAATTAGACTTTTCTACCATTTTCATAATCATATACATCTTCTGCTTGTACGCATTGAAGCACCCAAAAAAAAAAAAAAAACTAAAATTAGTATCTCAAATATATCCAACAGCCAAGTCATCGATCTACTTATGTTTTTTTAGCTCACGTTGAATAATTTGTGACTTTCTTTTCCACACAGAAATGACTTGCCTTGTTGGATATAACATGTATTGCTATTAGCTTATTTCTAGAAGAAGTACTCTCAAGTCTCAACTTAACGAGGTCAAAACTAAAGTTTTTTATTCACAATCTTCATAAAATAAAATAAAACATTCTTCTTTAAACCAATTCTTTGAGATTGTAGCGATATTGTAAGGTTTTTAAAGATTATAATATTGCATACATGATACATTTACCATGGTCACAAGAATGACATAATATAATTAATTATAGCTACTAATTTGATATTTACCTAGATGAGGTCAGAACTTTCTAATGTAATTAAACAGACAACAGGAACTATTAATATTATTACATGTATCAAACTGAGAAGATGACCAAAGTAAAATATACAAAGAAAGGGAATATGTTTTTACAGAGAATGACTTTGTTAAAAGCCATCTTTAAAGGCTTTTAACTCTTCTACAAAGTTAATCCATGCAGAATAAATTTTTCTTTTATATTATCTTTTTTCGTTTTAACGAAATGTACCCTCTGATTCGTTGTGAATGGAACTAGAATTTCTACTTAGTGCACTGCAGACATGTTACTCTGGGCATCTTGCTTAAAATGTGGACCATTGGTCCTCACCAGTTTGACATTTTTGATATCCATCAATCAAATCCAAAAATACGAACACTCCCAATACTTTATTAATGTTTGATGTCACCAGTTAACATGCTAGATAGGTTTGGATATGGGACCACATCTTTGAAAAATAGGAAAACAGTTTTAATTACACTCTCCAATTTCTATCAAATTATGAAAGTTTTTCAAAAATTTGAACTGTTTGCAGACACATTTGAAAGTTCTCATAACATTTAAATAGTTAGGTCTTGCATCCTTATATTTTTTCTACACCGATGGATATATCTGTAATTACTCAAAGTTTTGAAATATGTTTTGTCATTATACTATACCTAATTACAAGCTTGTAGATTTAACATATCCTAGAAAGAAGATTATAAACTATCTTGTCCTTTCAACTAGCTACCAAACACTTGGGATAGGAAAAATATTTGGATAGTTTTATGCATTAGGGCCATGCACAAAGTCTTGATTGATAGTGGAGACATGTTATTTCAATGCAAGATATAGGAATACATACATACATATATATATATATATATATATATATATATATATATATATATATACATATAAATAAATGTTTACACGCAACGTGCACACACAGACACACTGTGGTACTGGATTTTAAGATGTGGCAAAATTTTATTTTATGCATGTGCTATTAAGTGTGTGTGAATGCATCAGAGCCGTCTATTGCAGTGGTGTCACATGAAGGGAGGCATGTGCTGTGAGTGGTGGGTAGCACCAAAAGAGTGTTTTGGAGTGATATGTTGAACGATCCTAAGTTTCAGTGAGTGATAGTCTAAAGTCAATTTTGGCTCTTAAATATAACAAGAAGCAATGATTTATTAGTACCGGAAAGGATAAATGGTGATGCTTGAGTAAAAAGTTGGCATGAATAGTAAGATTTTTTGACTGGCAAATGGCAATTCACACTTGAATCCCATTTAATTATTCCAGAATGTGTGAAATGAAGTCATCCCAAATCTGTATATGTTTAGAAGCCTTTGCTATATTGTGTTGGATACATTTGAGAGATAATTGAATTTACATCCTTCGGGGTTTGGTCTAATTACGTAAACCTCATCTAGGACTTGAATAATTATAACACTTCCTAGAACGTTAAGGACATGACCAAACATGGGCGTGTTAGCTATAGTTTTGAAACCACTGGCATCTGTCTAATTACTTAAACCTTGGGGTGGGCATGTATGTAATATTTATTAAGTTTTAAAAGGTGTTTCAATAACATTATTAGTTGAAATGTTGAAATGTTGTAATTAGACCAAGGTTCAAGGACTATAGATGTAATTATTATTTACATTTAACTTGATCGGCCATTGTCAATAAGGGTAATAAATAAATATAAATACAAGGAAGGTTTTACTATGCACGTCACTTGCACATCACTCATCGTAATATTCAGGTTGACTCTTTACTGCTACTGGATTATTTGAGCATGATTCAATACCCTCCCGTCCACCCCATCGAACTGCTAGGGGAGTTACGTGCCATGTTTACTAGTTTCAACGTCATCGCGAGGATCTTTTGTTATAGGGAGTTGAATACAGTGACAGACTACTTGGCAAAATCAAGGAAAACATCTCAAACTACTCAGGTGGGATACACTTTTGGACGAGGATATATATGCAGACCTCGTATGTCTTACATTTTTGAGATCTTTGTCCGAATTGGTTAATGTCTTTTTTGTTTTTTGATATATCTGCTATTATATCACGTGTTACCCATTCTCCGTTCCCTACTACTAAAACTGTACGACTTGTCTAAATAAATATTGGGGTTTTTTTTTATATAAAAAGAATATAAATAACTAGACAAAAGAAAAATTGTGTACTTTAACTTTTTAACGGTACACAAGGAGGGATTTGATGCAGACTAAGCTCCTTATTGATAATATATTGTAAGATATGTAATACACACTAAAGTACTGACATCAGAAATTGATACGATAGGAAGGAGATAGTTTTATTTCTTTTCATTCAAGTGTATAAATTATAATATAATATTGAAAGATAAACCTCATTTACAGAAAGTTGTTGAAGAGGGTTTTTCAAATTATGTGATGTGGCCTTGTGGGACACCCACAATACTTAACAACACAAAAAAACTTTTTATTTTGTTGTAAATTTCATGTTATTGCCTCCTATAATTTTCGGGCTGTTCGTAGGTTAAATTCTGATGAAAATTACATAGTTTGGCTAACGTATAAATCATAGATGGGATTTTAGCAATAATAGTCCTATAACTTGGTACATTTGTAAAATTTGGTCATGTAACTTTTAATTGTAATTTTAGTCCTTTAAGTTGACACATGTTACAATTTCGATCCTCTCACTAATTCACTAATTTTCATTCAATTTATTGTCGAAATCCGCTCCTTTTTTTTAATCCAATTCTTGGCCGATTTTGGACAACATGACTTCTTTGTGTCTATAGAAATATTAAATTAAATTAAAAATGAAATTAAAAGAGCAAATTACAAGAAAAATTGACCAAAAATTGGGCAGATGACCAAAATTGTAACAACTGTCAACTTAAAGGACCAAAATTACAATTAAAAAAGTTACAGGACTAGTTCTGTAGAAGTGCCAAGTTATAGGACTATTATTACAAAATTTTACAATCATAGATGGTGCAAAATAAATAATAAAATAATGACAAATGGGATACAAGTTTAAAAATGATTAATTTGTTTTTGTCCTCTAATTGATCTCACTTGATTTTTGGTCATTTAATATGATGTTGTTAATTTACTTATCCAAAAATTCAGTAAATTTGGTAGAACTACAATCAATTTGGAAAATTTTCTAATTCCTCTTCAACTTTAAAAAAATTACACTTACTCCCTTAAATTCTGAAATAAGTAACATTTACAATGTTCAGATTTCCTTATATTCAAAATCAATTAGAAAAATTACAAGATTGTAGACTTCAAAGAAGATAATAATTATTTTTTTGTTCAGCATCGTACAACTAATTAGGTGATCAATTATTCCCTGATAATTGAATGACTTGGGACCGCACCACAGTGAGTGCTTTGCAATAAAGGGTTGCAAACGAGTTAGCCAGCAACCCAAATTCATTTACCATAATACTTCGCCCTAAGGTCATTAACGGTGTTCGACAAGCCAACTTTATGGCTGGTTTGTGACTAATTTAATTGGCTCCAAAATACTTGAAGTGGCTGTTTTGGGTTTAACTCGTGCGAAATGTTATGCCCAAAGCCGAAAGTTACGCCTAAAAGTGACAAAAAACAAAGTTGTATATGTTTTTATTTATGAAAGTCATCCTTATTTTGTTTAACAAGAGATACATTTGACATGAATAACAAGTACACTGAAATATATCTAATGTTCTTACAAGATTCATTCTAATTTTAAAATTATTCTTATTTTTGTAGGTTTTAATCATCAATTTAAATTAATGATCCCTCTTTTGTGGATTTATTTTAATAATTTATTTAGAGTTTTATGCTTTAATTCTATTATTATCAAATAATTCTAGAAGAAGTTAAATATATTGAGAGTCGAAACATCTTTTATGAAACTTATAAAGATGAAACTGAAATATGTTTGGGTTTTTTATAACTTTATATTAAGAAACGTATATTTTTAAATAGAATTCAAGAACAACTTAACTTAGTAGTTAATTATACTTGTTTAATTTTTAGTTCTACTTTTTATAATAATTATATATATTTTTTTAAATTAATTATCAAATTGTGAGGGACTTGCGCCAAACGTCATTTATCAATTATATCCTACCATGCACACATACAGCAAAATTTGTCGCCACAAGATTACAAAAAGTATGAAGCAAACTCATGACTCGAGTCAGTCGGCAACATCAGTGCTCCATAGTTAATTAAAGTGATAATATCAATACATCCCCTGCACTATTGTTTAAAAAAGTGATAATATCAATGATATCCCCTAAGGTTTGAGGTAATATAAAAAATACCCTTTGAGATTTTAATAATATTAGTGACATCCATTTTTAGTTAATACTGAATTAATATACATTCTAAATTCTAATAAATCTCAAAGATTAAGACGAGAGAAGCCAAGCCCTACTGAGATCTCACAACAACTCGTTTATCAAACAACCATACATCCAATATGAGTTGTAGAAGGCAGTATGGTACAAGTAGGCAAACTCATTATGCCCATTGATTTCATCGTCTTAGAGATGTAAGAAAAGAGAAAATTCTCATTGATTTCGGGAAGACCTTTCTTAGCAACTGGAAGGGCTATGATTGACTTTCAAAAAGGCATCCGCACTATAAAGATATATGACAAAATAATGAAGTTCCCTACGAACTATGAAAACAAAAGTCAAATGGATGTTGAAGAGTGTCACATAATCTAATCGCAACCACCTGATAAAGACTTCAAGACAAATATAAAAATCATTGAAGAATCAGTGATAAAATGAGAAGATAATTCAATGACGTTCACGACGGGCGTTAAAAATAGAGAAAAAAGAAAGGCAAGACGAGAGCCTCGAATTTCATAAAAATGTGTATCTTAAGATAGTGAACCCAATTAAGAAGAATGTCCTGGAGCCGAAGGTGGTATAAAGTTGATGATGTATGGAAGTGAATCTAAAATAAGACTTGAATCGACCATGCACATCGAACAAACAATGTTATACAAATGTGTTGTACGGAGGTCATCCAAATTTTTACTACTATTCAATTACTTTATATTTGTTTGTTATTATTTTTGCACAACCAAAAGCTCACTTTAAAAGTATGAGTCGCTTGAAAGAGTTTGAAGGAAAATAGGTTGTAAAAGGGAGACGAAAAAATGACAAAAAATCGAATGCACAGACGACATTGTCAACGCCGATGTAACAATTGGCTAACTTCATGCTAAGTTTTTACAATGTCCTATCAAGCGTTAACAATGACTAATAACTAAAAAAAACTATAAGCAGGACCCAACGGAACGTCAACAACGCCTAGACACATAATTTTCTACTGCATATATGGCATTGACAAGCCGGTCCAGGAGTTAAAACTCCCAAATGTTATCAAGGCATTAGCAAGACCAACAAACAAGGCGTCAAGAATGCTCATGTCAGGGCGGCATTGATATTGCCAGTGTACAGAAGGAAGCTTTTTGCGAAGGCAACCAAGTTAACAAGATCGCCATGACATTGACAATAAGGTGTTTGACATTGACAACACAAACCAAAAAATCGCAAACAAAATTTGAAAAATTCTGATTCTTTCTGATTTTCTTCCTTTCTTTTCTAACATACAAACTATCTTTTCTTATCTTTATCACTACGAATTTGGCTGCTACTCGATATATAAAATAATCCTAAACACATTAGATTCCTATCTTTAGTATGTTTCAACTTATTTAAAGGTTTTCTTTCAGAAGGAATTTATCATCTATAAATACGTAAAAAAGAGTTCTAGTTTTCATTGTGCTTAAAATAATTTGTGCTTCACATTTCTTTGAGTTCTAAAACACTTTTTGCAGATTTCTTAGTTTGTCGCAGAGCAATTCAGTTCAAACACTACAATGATTGGTAAGAGAAACATGAGCAACTTTGCTCAACTAAGCTCACGACCACGACGTTTGAATAAATCGGGACGAAGATCCATACGAGGAGATTTGACAATAAAATCTAATTTCTTCCAAACCGAGAAAGCACATGAGAATTCAAGATGCTTCCAGGAAAAATATTCCATTTTAATAAGTGTTGTTCCCTGTTCAATAATCACAACGATAAAAGAGGAACAAAAACATAATTTCTCACACTTTAACGTAAAATAAATATTACCTCGATTTGTCAATTGATGAAGGTTACCTCGATGCCAGTAATTAGTTAATTACCGGACAATCATACTTAATAATCGTTGGGATGAGGCACGGACTAGGTCCGCTCTCTTTAAGACAATTTCGCGCCCCTAGTTCACGATGAAGATACGCAGTAGGGTTTACCACTTGCGCGTTGCCTACAAGATACAACAACCCAACTCTCAGCGTTGTGTTTCTATTCTAACTGCACCTTAGAAAGAAATGAAGCTTTGACCCGACACATTGCTCTTGCTCAATATAATTTTATCATTTGTATTTTACTCCTTTCTTTTATTCTCACTTTATCTCTACTTTCTTCTTCTTCTCACAATAGCAACACTCGGCTATATATATATGAAGTAAAGGTGAGGATTCAACATACACATTTGGAGGTTACAAATAACAATTAATACCAAATTATGTCTGGTGCAAACCAAACGTTGGAGGGGGAAGTTTTGCAATTCAATTGAAAATCTGTTACAACTTTGCACCATCAATGTCAAAATGAATAGGAAATTAAAGAGTTTGACCAATTAAATATTTGATCATTATTACCAAAGCATAATATTTTATACTTTAAGAAAATGCAAAATATTTTTATTTTATTAAAGTACTCCAACATTAAGCAATAGTATTTTTTTTCTAGCGAGTCACAGAAGTCTGTGTAGGGCAAATTTACTAAAACTTATTCATGATTCACTGCGATGGAATTCTACGCCTAGACAAAGTTCCCTTTAAGCATCATGTCTGGGTACGAAGGAAATTGGTGAATATTTCTTGAAAAACTATCAACAAAAGATATTTGAATTCAAGATAAAATCATTGATAACTAGAGGAAAGAAGCTCTTGTAAAAGCAGACGCTATGTTAGTAGTGAAAAAAAAGTAACATTTAAGTAGCAAATATGTTCCAAAAGAAGGATGGTTGAACATCAATCAAATACAAAGCCTGATATGAGTTTATCTGTTGACACTTCATGTCACATTTTTTTGAGGTTCACCTTGTCGATAGAAAAAGTGAAGTTGATGCATACAATCACAAAAAGAGTGCTAATAATCCTGAAAAAAATAATCTAGGAAGCTATGAACAATTTTGTTGAGCATTTTGTCGATAAAGCAGATGCACATGTTTATCATCACTTTTCTACAACTCTTAAATAGAAAAATAATAACTAAACTAGGAAAGCAATAAATAAAACAAGAACACTAATCTAGAACATGGAAACAAAATCTAAAACTAAAAGTATTTGTGAGACTTTGCTCTATACTCTAGTATACTCTGTTATATTATATCCTTGACTATGATTCTTGATATTAATTATAAGACTCTTCAAGACTATTATAGATGCTTGAGGAGCGGAATTCGTCCACCTGATAAGCTCATGTATGATTGTTTGCTTGTTAAATTTGAACTCTTGAAGGTTTGCTTGGTCTGCATGAGTTTCGTGATCAACGTTGTCAACATTAATCATGGTGTCGCCATACCTATTTAAAAATATCTAGGTCTAAATATCTAGAAAGTTAGCATTCTCACATCGAGATTGAGCGTCACCACATTGGTCCTGGTAGGCATTGTCAAAGCCGTGATGGCTTCATCAACGCTTCGTGGTGGCGTTGTTCGCACTGTATGTCTTTCATTAACATGCTCTAACTATGTTGCCACATCTATCTTTTTCAACTTTTATTCCTTTGTCTTTTTGTCTCCTTGTAACTGCTCGTTAGATCCTTAAGTCTCATCTTGCCTCAATTTCCATGCCTTATTCACTTGGTTTGGTACTCTTTGACTTAGAATTTAGGGGAAAGAAATAAAGAATTCAACATAAAAAGACACGAAAAATGGACAAAGACTTGTACAAAAGTAAGTTACCTAAAAGAGTGAATTTTAGACACTCCTAAGTGGTGATCGTGCACATTGAAGTGGAACAATTTTCTCGATTTTTTTCTTCGAGGAGATGGAGTTTGTACTCAGTTTTTCAATGGTTCCCCATAGATGGTGCCATGATATAGGATATTTTCATCGGCTGATGCGTCTGATGACAAAATACTCCATGTTAGCCTTGTTAAATACATGTTGGATCCTGAATAAATTTTGAATCTGGAACTCAGGCTGAAAAACCAAATGTAAACTAGGCTGGACTGACTTGCCGTCGGCACTCTGATGTTTAAGTTAGTATGTTCCCGTTAAAAGTTGGAACCAATAGGTAAAATCGAACAATATATTGAAATAGTTGATAGGTTGAAACCAAATAGCTTGAATTACATAAGTACACTGAATTGCATACTTAGTTCAAAAAGTTGCAATAGATCGAATTAGAACCCTTGCTCGAAAGGTATGTTGAATTTGGACCAGCGAGAATAGGTCTAATTCGGACCATGGAGAATAGGTCGAATTTGCTCTATCAAACTTCAAGCTCATATTGAACTACTTTATTAATTGCGACTACGTGTGTATTTATAGGTAATTGTTACCTCAAATATTGTAGTATGTGATATGATATCCACCAAGGAAGGATGGAAACTCGCATTTTAGAAGTGTAGGATCGTTTATCTTCAGGTGATTTCATGGAACCTCGACCAGTTGCCTTAGCACAAATAGGAACTTTGGTATAGAGACCGCGACCCAATACTTGATGCAAAACAAGAACCTTGGTATATGAAGACTCCACAAATGGTTGATGAGGATGTCATTTGATAAGTCAAGTTTGAACACCACAAACGAAGGTGATGGACCTGTTTGATAAGTTTTGAAAATGTTCTTCAAAGAACCCAAGAGAATAAAATCTCACAAATTTTTATAAAATCTGAATTGATTTTCTACATAGAAAGACTTCCAATATATCGGCATAATCATCCTTGGAGCCAAAGAAACACTTAGGAAATGAAATTACGTTAAATAGCCAACCATTGAAAAGAGAAATGCATTAACTATAACTAGGAAAGATAAATAAGAATTAAACTGTCTTTTGAATGTAGTAGTCTTTCTAAGACTTAACTTTGATCATATTTGACCAACTAGATTGATTCATTGAATTTTCTTTATCAACATGGACTCAAGCTTCTTTGATTAGCCCGAATAAAGCTGATCTCATCTTCTTAGCACGCCCTCTAGTAATTGGCTCATTAAAAATCTTCATTGGATCATCACTTAAGCCTTTATCTCCATCTGAGTCACCTTTCTCATTTGGAGTTAGCATCTCCTCATTTGCATTAGTATGTTGGGTTGCTTTTGTTGGACCTACGCTTTTAGATCAAACTAACAGATCAAAAGTACCCCAAATAAGTCGAAATGTGATCCCGTAATAGGTTAAAAGGCAAGAGAGAGTAGATCGAATTCGTCCTATTAGTCAATTTCAATCTAATTTTGTATTTTTAGCCTTTGACTATCAAATTGACTATTTTACGCTTGAATATATTTCAAGTGGCTTAATGTCTCGCTTACACGTGTAGGCACCAAATTATGGCGCACCAGACAGTAAAGTTTTTAGTGTAGGTAGCAAATGGTACTAGCTTAGTAATAATTAATAGTAAATGTTAGCATTGCCATTCATTCATATATTCCTTGCGAGTTGGTTATTTCTTAGTACCTAGTTGCACAAAGACGACATGTGAGGACCGCGCCCCACGAGTCACAATCCGATCCGAGTTGGTCCGGTGTTGGTCACCTAACAAACTCAACTCAGACCGAACTGTGGCTCACAGGAAGGGGTCCCACTGACCAGGATCAAAACCATAACATTATAAAATACTTTCACTTTAAATACAGCGGAAGTCTTTGGAATACAAATAGATTTTACAATTTTAAAATGATGTAAATACAAAATCAAACACTTAACAGTTTTTGCAAAGTTTCCAAAAGCGGACTTGTCGATCATTCGTTCCATCCGTGCTGCTATACCAATCTTACTCTGAGAAAGGGACATATAGAACAAAAGAGGAGTAAGTCTTTAATGACTTAGTGATATTCTTAGAACATGGCAATAATCAAACAGTGATCAGAACAAAACGAACAAGAATGACCAGAATAGTTACATCTGCATCACTGAACTGAAATTATCGGTTTTAACGATAATACTGGAGTATTCAGAAGAACGAGAAAATGAACTTGTGCAATTACATATAACAGATCCAACCTTAGCTCCGAAATTCAACCGTATACCTCCCTATGAGGAGCTACCTCGCAACAGAACAGAAGACATGCTCGAGTACATGCCAGTCTAACACGCGGGTCACAGCCAACTCCTGACTGCAAGCGGCGCTTAGACAGAATGGGTATTAATCAGAATTACTTAAACCGACAGCCCTTTGCTGTCCAGCAGTAAATCCTTTCAATCCCTGGGCCCAACTTCCCAAAGGCGTCCCAATGGGTGAAACATAATTATCAGATGAGCTAGTAATCCGGACAATATCCGTTGCTCGTTTTTGAGCTACATAGGCCGAACATAGTTCGTTGCTCGTTGCACAATTCAAGAATTGATTGGGTGATCATGATATCAGGTTATTATGATCTTGAAGAAATTCTCGATTATGATCTAAATGAGATTTGATTTAACAATAGGCAAGAAAACTGATTATGTAAAGAATTAACAATTTTAAATAAAAGCATTAAAATGGTGATAGAATGTTGCTCGTGATTCGAAACAAAGAATCACAATTGTCATGTCCAAGTTTCTCAGGGCCGGATGCCAAACGGGGTTTTGAACAAATCAGAAATCAAACTTCACCTTTTACCGTATGGGAAATTCTTGATTAACGTCGATAATTGCATAACCTTAAATAAATCAAGAAGATATAATCAATTGTTTGCTCACAAGTTTACAACAATAAACATATATTTCCAATATTTATCATATTTAAAGAAGTTTAGTTAAATATCTAATTATTGTTAATTTGGGACAAATTCCACATTTACCTATTTTAACATTAACACTGACGTAAAAATATAATTAATGGGATTTACCATTTCAAAGTAACAAGTTGAAGACTAAATCAATTTACAATATTATTATTAAAGTCTCCATTTCTAATTTATTAATAACATATTTCATATTAACAAACATATATATTTTCAATGCATATTTAAACCTTTTTAAAACAATTATTCTTAACAAAATTCTTGTAAATTACTTATTACATAATGATCTCAAATCAAAAGTTTTACCACGATCTTAACATTGAACAAATATCTCAGTAAGCCCTTGAATAAAATTACATCACATATATAACTTTGGTAAAAACTATTTTTCTTATAGTTATTAGTATAAAATTACACGATATTGCATATATCAATAATAACAATTAAAATAAATTGTAAACATATAGATCTAATTAAAATTAATATTTTCAGAATACTTATTATTCTAATATACTAGATTAGAAGGTTAGATCACAAGATAAACACAATACTTTACTTAAAGTTAAAGATATTGAAAGATCAACCGTAAAATAAACTATATGTCATCTTAATGTTGCAAAATCCATGAAAAGTATTAAACACGATTCTAAATTATGATAAACTGATCTAACATCATTATTAGTATGGAGTGCGTCCATATTAATGATCAATTTCATGATTTGTGTAGCTTTTGCAACATATATTGGTTAATCAAAATGTTTATGCAAAATATAAGGCAGAAAACTGTAGCAATCTTAGATTCACCTTCAATCAGACTTTTAAACGATATGATAATCTGAAATTGATTGAGGGGTTTAATCTTAAACATCCTGGAGAGTATGTAGTTTCAAAATCAGATCAATATGACAAGGTTTGGTATTTTAAATAAATCATGAAAGATGAGAGCTGTTTTCGGATTTTCTGGACAGTGGTACGTAATTTTAATTTTTAGACCCCTCAAACGACTTTGGTTGAAGAAGGTTTCTGAACATAAAAGTTAGCTTACACAATAACTAGTATGTGTTAAAAATTTTAGAAAAAGACGCGAAGTTTTGGTATGGTTTTCAGACTTCTAAAGTTTCTGTACCAAAACTGGCAGTTTTGACCAAACTCGGTTTTGAGGATTTTCAAGGACTATAAAGAAGGCTTAAAGGACTGAAACAATTTTTCTAAGAAACTAAACATCAAGAGGAAGAACTTTGCAGAAGAAAAGGAGAGAAGATTCGGAGAAAAGAGGTGTGTGAAAATTGTTGAAGAGAGCCTCCCTTTTATAGGTGAAAATTGGGAGACAAGGATTAATTACCATACCCTACTCATTTTTATTTTAATCCAAGCTAGGCCACCCTAATTATGAAGATGTTTCCAGGCCTTATCTGATAGGATTTTATAAGAATAAAATATTAGAAATATCTAGCATAAAAGACAAAGCAAAATTACCTTTTTACAAATGTAAATGTAAATATGTGAAGATTTACCATTGTAAATGAATGCTTGGATATTTTGAAACTACAAGGGACCACTTTGAAAGTTTTATGACTCATTTGGTCTTTAAGAAAATATTTGTGGTCAATCATAATTTTTTTCAAAAGGAGAAGGACTAAATTGTAACTTTTCAAATCTTTTGGGGTCAAAATCATATTTTCAAAAAGTTCAAGGACTAAAATAAAAATTCGAAAATACTTTTATTTTCTTCCGAATTTCAGGGGCGTTACACGACAATACAATACGAGTACACACATATTCTTATGAAAATGATGAATACAATACGGTATGGATAAATTAATTATTTTATTATTAATATTTCTATTTTACCTTAATATAAATAATTTAATATATAATACTTATAACTTAATCTATAATGCATCAAAAATCAATTTATAATGCATTAGTAAAGTTTAAACACAAGTTTATTGAAAAGTTATTAAAATATATTTGAGCAACAGAAAAAAAATATAAAAGTATTAGAGTATATACAATACAAAAAGTATCAAATACGTTCAAAGACAATTTTTTGATGTACCCGTGTAGCATAAGTCAGTGCTAATGCAACTTGAGAACTCCTACGTAATGTTGGCAAAATACTACGTTAGAAGAACTCGTTTTGATCTAATGACTAATATATTACACTTTTATAGTACATTGTTCACTACCACACTGCAATAGCCTATAACCTTTAGCCACGTAGAATGCGATACTAGTTGATTTGTAGAAAAAAAAAATGAATAATAATAAATAACAAAATAGAAGAAACATAAAAGGTGGAAGTCCGTAAGTGGAAATTTGAGGGCAAAACCAAAAACATTAAAGTTGCAGCTTATCAATGTGAAACAAGAAGAGATGAGAGAGTGTACTAAATAAAAAAAAGAATTTTGTTTCGAATTAAGAGGGTCTTTATAATTACCTCCTCCTCCTCGTCAGATCCGTCCTTCATTGTTGGGCCCACTTACATCCCCGCCTCCAACGCTGCTGCTCTCTTATCCCTCAGTTTCTCAGACATTTCAATTTTAGGCCCCCCTTCCCCTTCACACACCACCACCATTTACACTCACAGATACTTATATTGTTACATAATACATACTAAAATTACACTAATATTTAATATATCTAAGTGAGAAGCTTTTAATTTGGGAATTAGTTAAGAGTGACAGGAAAGTAACATTGTCATATACATATATATATTTTATTTTTGGGTGTTGTTTATTACATTTTTGTCAACTCCAAAAGAAACCCTTTATAATAAATAGATAAATTTTTCTTCTAAAAAAGGTAAATCGTTTTTTCCCATATTATACCATCAAAATCTTTATTGCTCTTTTCAACAAAAACTCAAACTGCTCTCTCTCTTTCTCTCTCACTCAAAATATACACAAAACACTCACATACATTCTTCAACTCTCTCTCCCGTTTTTAGGTATACCATTTGTTTTTCATCGCCTATATATTAATTAAAACACAACCCATCTTCTTCTTTTTTTGTATATATATATATTTATTTTGACTGGTTCATCATATAAAGACATCATCAAGTTGATTGTGAAGCACTACTGCTCTGTTATCAAGAATTGTGGGATTTGAAGTGAATAAAGTTTGCATCTTTAAGGTTAAATTTCTTTGTTTTGACTTTTATGTAAGTGCTTCTAGATCTGAATCAATGTTATCTAGTACTTGGGGTTCATTTTATTTTAAATTTGTAGTTGAAGTGCTTCAGATCTAAAATGCTGCAGTTCTTGAACTTGTATATATTTATGATCAATTATAAAATGGCTCAAGATAGATCTTCGAGATGTAAATGTGAAGATTTGTGGTGTTTGAGATTATTTTTCACTATTTGGGTTCTCTCTTTTATCACCTCTTGTTGCATCTATACCTGTTTTTTATTTGCTTCTTTATTTTGAACTTTTTAAATTTTTATTTTTGTTGCTTTTGTAACCCTCAACGGGTATATTTTTAAAAAATATGTTCTTGATGGTGTAGGGGGGTGGTGGTTATCTGGTACTAATTTTTGCTTTTGATTTGACTCAGTTGAAGTACTATTCTTTTCTAACATTTTCTTTCCCTTTTTTGTTTTCTCTTTCTGTAAAATGTTAATATGAGGCTTTTTCTTGGGCTAGCTCTTTTGTTCTGTATATGTGACATATTTCTGGTTTGTACTGCAGGATCTCATTGTTAAGATGTTGAAGTTAAGATGTTGAAGTATTTGTATCCATTTTAGGTCTGATATCCTTTTCAAGAATGCATGAAGTTTCACGTCGCGTGGGATTGAGTGATGAAGAAAATGGATCTTCGAGACGATAGTTCTAGATTTGGGTCATTACCTAACACGACATTAAGGAATCTGTCATCATCGTCGTCAGCATTCTTTTCGGCAAACCAGTCGCCCTTTTTCTCTCCTAAATCAGTAGCTTGTCGTTTATCAACGCATTCTGATGATCCATGTCGTGCCACCGGCATAAATATGGATTCGTTAGAGACAAATTTGGAAAATGTGGAGTCAGAATCTTTACCTACTATTAGATTCGCCTCAGCAGACGTGAATCCTGAAGCAGCAGCAGGTCCTTCGAATGATCCCCTGAAGTTAGAGCATGTTTCTTCGTCAACGGGAATATCTCATAGTCCCTTATCAAGTTATGGCATGGGTCACCTAAATGATTATTCTAGGAATAACAATAAAACCAAAAACATTGGCAGATTACTCGAAATTTCAGTTCCTCCAACTTCTTTTTCTTCCAATAGATTGAGGAGCTGTGATGTGTACATAGGTTTTCATGGCCGCAAGCCTTTATTGCTTAGGTTTACTAACTGGCTTCGCGCAGAGTTAGAGGTTCAAGGTTTGAGTTGTTTTGTGACAGACAGAGCTAGATGCCGAAATTCTCGTAAGCATAGCACTGTTGAAAAAGCGATGGATGCTTGCACGTTTGGAGTCGTTATCTTGACCAGAAAGTCATTCAGAAATCCATATACAATTGAAGAACTGAGATTTTTCTCCAGCAAGAAGAATTTGGTTCCTCTATACTTTGATTTGGGTCCAGAAGACTGCCTTGTCAGAGATATTATTGAGAAACGAGGAGAGCTTTGGGAAAAGTATGGTGGTGAGCTCTGGCTACTCTATGAGGGACTTGAGAAGGAATGGAGAGAAGCTGTGAGTGCTCTATCTCGTGTTGATGAGTGGAAACTAGAGGCTCATGATGGTAAATGGAGGGACTGCATATTAAGAGCCGTCACTCTATTGGCATTGAGGTTGGGAAGGAGAAGTGTTGTAGATAGACTGACCAAGTGGAGAGAGAAGGCAGAGAAAGAAGAGTTTCCTTTCCCTCGCAATGAGAATTTTGTTGGTCGGAAAAAAGAGTTATCCGAGCTGGAATTCATGCTCTTTGGTGATGTTAGTGGAGATGCCGAGAGAGACTATTTTGAACTTAAGGCCAGACCTAGAAGAAAGAACCTGACGATTGGCTGGGGAAGGACTACTTCCATAGATGAAAAGCGAAGAGATCGACAAAGTGAGAGTAGCAAGAGGAAGGGGAAAGAACCCGTTGTTTGGAAGGAATCAGAAAGGGAAATTGAAATGCAAAACACTGAGTTTTCTCAATCCCTTCATAGCACACCCAAGTCAAAGTACAGTGCGAAACATGGCAGAAGAAGGAGATCAACGAGAGTCGTGTATGGCAAGGGAATTGCTTGTGTATCAGGAGAGTCAGGTATTGGGAAAACAGAGCTGCTCCTAGAGTTTGCTTACCGTTTTTATCAGAAGTATAAAATGGTCCTTTGGATAGGAGGAGATAGCAGATACATTCGACAAAACTATTTGAACTTGTGGTCATTCTTAGAAATTGATGTCGGGGTAGAGAGCGGTGGAGAAAAAAGCAGGACAAAGTGCTTTGAAGAACAAGAGGAAGCAGCCATAGCCAGAGTTCGGAAGGAACTCATGCGGAATATTCCCTTTTTGGTGATTATTGATAATTTGGAGAGTGAAAAAGATTGGTGGGATCACAAACTGGTAATGGATCTGCTACCCCGTTTTGGTGGAGAAACACATGTTATTATAGCCACACGCCTTTCTCGTGTGATGAATCTGGAGCCATTGAGACTTTCTTACCTATCTGGGATCGAGGCTATGTCTTTAATGCAGGGAAGTGTCAAAGATCAATCGATTACAGAAATTGATGCATTAAGGGCGATTGAGGAAAAACTTGGAAGGCTAACTCTAGGCCTTGGGATCGTCGGCGCTATTCTTTCTGAGCTTCCAATTAATCCAAGTAGGCTTTTGGATACCATAAATAGGATGCCGTCAAAGGACATAACATGGAGTGGTCGTGAAAGTCATTCGTTAAGAAGGAACACATTCCTTTTGCAGCTTTTCGAAGTTTGCTTTTCCATATTTGACCACGCTGACGGACCAAGGAGTTTGGCAACTAGAATGGTTCTCGCAAGCGGATGGTTTGCTCCAGCTCCTATACCCTTATCCATTCTTGCTCTGGCTGCTCATAAAATACCGGAGAAGCATCAACGTCGGCGCCTGTGGAAAAAAGTTTTGGGTTCCTTAACATGCGGTTTCACATCATCATATACTCGAAGATCAGAAGCGGAAGCATCTTCATTACTTCTTAGATTTAATCTAGGAAGAAGTTGTACAAAAGAAGGTTTTATTCAATTCAACCAGATCGTCAAGCTCTATGCTCGAAAGAGAGGAATCACTGGAGTTGCTCAAGCCACGGTACAGGCCGTCATTAGTCGTGGATCCATATCCCATCATTCTGAGCACATATGGGCCGCCTGTTTCTTGATACTTGGATTTGGAAAGGACCCTATAATTGTTGAGCTCAAGGTGTCGGAATTGTTGTTTCTTGTGAAAGAAGTAATATTGCCACTTGCGATAAGGACTTTCATTACCTTCTCTCGCTGTACTGCTGCTATGGAGCTCCTCCGGCTTTGTACAGATGCCTTGGAAGCTGCAGATCAAGCATTTGTTACCCCAGTTGAGAAATGGTTGGACAAGTCGCTTTGCTGGAGACCGATTCAGACAAACGCTCAGTTGAATCCTTGTCTTTGGCAAGAACTCGCATTGTCTAGAGCTACCGTGTTAGAGATCAGGGCTAAGCTAATGGTAAGAGGGGGACAGTTTGATATAGGGGATGATCTAATTAGGAAGGCTGTTTTCATTAGAACTTCAATATGCGGTGAAGATCATCCAGACACGATATCTGCTCGAGAAACTCTTAGCAAACTCACTAGACTTCTTGCTAGTGTTCAGAATCATACTTCACCATAGATTTGATTTTTTTACTTTACTTTTGTAAGTTGAGTTCATAGTATAGTACAAAATTTTGAATAAGCTTTTCTTTTCTTTCACAAATCCAAGATAAATTATACCATTTTTACATTAAACAGATGCACATCTTATTTTAGAATTCTTTGCATTTTTTGGAATAGCATTGATTCTTCTTGGTAAGGTTACTTAATTTATGTTGATTCCTGATCTGTCTCTTCGTTTCCGTGTCTTGCGTACTTGAAACATTTCTTGCTAAGCAGGAGCTACTACGTAGCCAATTTGCGTCAGATAAGGTTAGACAGCTAAAACAAATGTGTTGTTCTGGAATTCTCCTAGTTAAGAACTGAGAAACTTCTTTGTCATGATACCTGATCTTAAGGGAGCTTTTTGTACTTCGTCCCCGACCTCAAGGGCTGTTCATGTAGTAGTAGTTATTCCTATTGTATAACATGTTTCATTTTGGGTTATGTGTGCAATTGAACAGAGTAACTTGTGTCGTTAGGCGACGATATAGACCAACATGATGTTCTCTATCAGAATATTGCTTGATGACAATGTCATGAAAAACAAGATGATTTTATGGTAGCTGATTTTTAGTTGAAAACCAAGCTTGGGTTGTGCTAATAATTCAAACTAAAGATGAGCCTGTTCTTCTGAAACTTAATATGTGAATGTTTTCGAGAAATCTTAGGGATATGCTGGTAATATACAACGTTTGCATGCTGAAATTACTGCTTTTTATGGTTGATTATGTTTGGAGAAGTGTGATATTTAAATTTGAAACGTGATATGTTCGTATCTTATGTTTAGTTGATAAACACTCTTTTAGTCTCATTAGTTGCAAAAATGCGTTTATCGATAAAAGGAGAGCTTTAAAAAAAACAAAATCTAAAAGCTACCGTTGAGGTTGTTTGAAAAAAAAATTTAGAAACTCACAAAAAAATAAATAAATTATATTTTAATTTTTTATTATAACCACTAGAAGCTAAAAGTTAAGAACAACTTTTAAATTGTGGATATTTTCAGCTGGAAAAAAAAAAGTGATTGTGAAATTTCAGTTTGTCAACCAAACACTTTAAAAGTGCTTAAATGAGAATAAAAGTAGATCCGCTTTTATTAAGAGATTGCAAACACCACTTAAGTAATGTGTGACATTCAACTCTTAAACTACAATAGAGTGTCTCTCTCACGGTTGATCGTGTTGTCTACGTACTTTGCTTGAATATTTTTTTGAGAAGTACTTTGCTTGAATATTTTTTTGAGAATGATATAGACAGAGCAAGTTCCCTAATTATAGAGCAAAATGATGATTTTTTCAACAAGTAATTAAACAGTAACTTAGATTTATGCAAACAAAGAAAAGACAAACTAATTTTCTAGGCTAGTAAAATTAGTTTTCCCGTGTAATTAAATGTTGCGGGACAATTAACATTAGATGTAAATCTACCTTAATCATGCAGCCCGTCAACTATACCATGGTCATAGGAGTTAGTAAATAAAGAAGGGAATTTTGTGGGATTTAATTAGACAAGGGTAAAAGTGAGCAATTATGGAATTGTGCTCTCTCCCTAGGAAATTGTTCTGTCTATATCATTTGACTATTTGTATAACTATCATTGTATTCTTCGTGATTGAGACTATTCTTTGAGGTTTTTTCTATCAAAATTATCTTCGCTTTCTTTAAATAGTTTCGTTTCTCAAACCTGATGATGTACAAAGATTATTATATTAATATTATTTGAGTATATAACTTAACATTATCAAGCTTTGTTTTAGAACTTTCCAGGTCTCTTTTCGAAGTATTTTAAAAGTAACTGGTGTTTTAATTTTCGGCATTTGAGCCAAAGTAGAAGTACGTGTACTTTAATGCAGACATTTGATAATGATGCTACACGTTTACATATGAAAACTGATTTCCCTAATTTTTAACTACGACTTCCAGAATCCGAATTTCTACAAATAATTATATTTTACTCCTTATCAAAGTTTAATCTTATTACATGAACTTACAAAGCTTAAATAATTATATAAATAACCACTATAATTTTGAGTTGTACCAATTTATTAGTTGCAGTTGGTTCCTTTGTTTCTGTCATGCCAGCAACACTAGCATAAACACCTGGCCGTTTTGTATGTTACTTCGGCTATACTATAAAGGGATTAGAGAACGAAAGAGAGGGCGAAACGAAATAATTATGAAGTACAGAATAAAATTCATGGTAAACTTTAATTCATTAAGTTTATTTTTCCCATAAAATTCACAAATAGATATATCACATTTACGTAATCAAGTAACTCGTTAAAGTATTTGTTTTAATATCAAAAACTAATGTGTTTTTACGCATGTCGAAATTGCTGAACTTTTTTAATGCTACAAGAGGAATTCTGCCAAAGTAATTCACACACAACGGCATGCTTTTATGTGCTTCTTGTTAAACAGGATATGGTAATGGGAAAAATAATTACAATATCCAATCAAATGTAGGCAGTAAAGAAGCAAAATCATTTCTACAAGAACCTTAAACCTGTTTTCTGGGGAGAATTCGACAAAATCCAGTATCAAATACAATGCTTGAACTGACAAGAACTTCAACCTATAGCCACAAACATTAACAAATGCAACCAAATCCAACAGAAACACCAGCATAGCTGCCAAATATCATGGAAAGAGATAAAAAGAAACTAACATAGTTTTAACTCTTGAGGAGAGCTTCAATGGCTTCGAAGAAAAGCGGGGCCATTTCGGGGCTTGGAGTTTTTATCGCGCACTTTAGACCAGGGATGCCAATAGCTGCTGTAAGTTCAATCAAGAAAGGGATTCCTCGGGGAATCTTGGCCGAGAGATACAACACTTCTTGGTTTGCATTCTTGCGCTTGGCAATAAAGAACATGTTGGATGCAGCAAGTTGATCTAAGGTTGCTTCAACGCTATTCAACACAATGGCTGGAAAGTCCTTAGAAATCTCATTTGTATCGGGTAAAGATTTCCATGTCTGCAGAGTTCAAAGGTGCAAAATTATTAGTTTCTACAAGATATTGTTGAATGGCTAACCAAATTGACGATCACTATGACAATTTCATAGTGTGCAAAGATGAAGTTAAAACTATGTACTCAAGAGAACAAAATTGAATTGCGGCCACCCGTTTTGTTTGACAGATAAGTCACCAAGAACTATAATCCTTCGCCAAACAAGTGAGTTTCTATATATCTCACGGCCCAGGTGTTCTCTTTTCTTCACAAAATAACGAAAAGTTGAGATTGAGATTTCATTTACTTTTTCTTTTGTTAACATAATGTATGTAAGAACTATCTCCAACAATATGTCCCATTTTGTAGAATGAAATGTAAATTTCAACAAATACGGTACAACTACATGATGTGCCCAGCATCAACTACTGAACCCATCACTTGAGGGCAAAAGGTTAAATATGCATATTAGTCTCAACTTTTCTAGCCCTAAGTTCACCAATTGTGCTAATGCTGAAAAGCACATCAAGCACATTTTTCAATTAAAAAGATGATGCAGTAGCAGCTTCCACTCAAGTCCAGGGAATGTAACGAATGACTGATAATTTTGCATATGCATCCATGAGGTAATGAATCTATATTACGCATTCAGATTTCTTAAGAGAACTTTGAAAGTGTAAATCAAATATAGATATTAGGCACATCGAGAGACAAATCACAATTTCATTTGACTTCATACCTCAAGAAATGTCGCACGCTCCATTCTTCCATCCTCAGAAAAGAATACAAGCAAAGAAATTTTGTCACTGAAATACCACACAGGTTGCTGATTATTTTTCACGGCGACCTGCAGAACTGTACTTGCTGGACCAGGAGATACATTCTGAAACAAAACCATAGGCAGAAGAGTGCTCGTTGATGTCCCAGGCTGCAATTGTGGAACCTGTTTAAAAGGAATATTGCTGTCAGAACCAAAACAGAAAAAGTTGACATATATACACCATGGTTTATCATTCATAATAAGTACCTGGAGAGGTCCACCTGCTGCAAGACCAAATGTGTTTTTGTTGAATTGAATCATAAAGCCATCAAGCGGAATCTGAGAATTATTCTCAAATAACATGCTGTAATAAATTTGGCCATCTCTTCTTATCAGCTGGGCACTAATTTGAAGACCTTGACCACTAGCTGCTGCTAATACAACCGGCAAAGGAGGTCTGCAATCAACATCAAGTGTCATGAGTGTCTCCCATGACAAACATCAAAACAAGATTGCTAAAAGTACAGTACTGAATAGCAAGCAACTGTATGTCAAGTCCAGCACACATACCCAGCAGGGCTTGTTGGCTGATCAACTGAAACAATAGCACTGTTGTTATTTTCTATGCCCATCAGGTCAAGTAAATCAGGTACTGGTGCTGGAGCTGCTGGCACGGCAGCTGCTTGTCTTCCAACATTACCTGCAGTAGCTGGTGGTGATGCACCAGCGCTACGTGCATGAGCAGGGGATTCAGAAGACCCTGCTTCACCATCAGGATATTCCTCTTCCTCAGTTTTCTGCACGGTCTTTACACGTGTTACAAATGCATCTGGGGGTTTATGGTAGACAGAGGACAATGTAGCAATGTTGGCAAGTAGCTCATCCAACAGAGAAGGATCAAGTTGATTAGAGTCGTCACTGATCACTGGCTTTTCAGCTAAGACAACATCTTTTGCTGCCTGAAAGAAAAGAGAATACATATAATTATAAGCACAGAGAGAATACATAAAAAGAATCTATAATTTTCTACACCGAAAAGTACTATTTTTTGCTTAATGCAGGTCCCATAAGGAAGAAACATAAACATAAAGGCCAGTAATATATTTACAACAACCACCCACAGCGCAAGCTAGTTGTCCCCGAAAGCTTTTTTTTTTTTTTTGGTCAAGCAAAAAAAAAAAGATGTTTATTGAAAACACGAGGAGTACAAGTTGTGCTTCCCGTGAAGGAGAGAGGAGCAGACTAATGTTTGATACAAATGAGAGGCAGGTTACTCCATTCGAAAAAGAGTAGCAAAAATGTGGGTAGTTTGCTTTCATCCAAACCCATGAGCCCAATTTGATCAATTCAAGAGTCTCTGAGGTGTTGATCTGTTCATTATTGAAAGCCACAGCATTCCTAAGCATCCAGATAGACCATGAAATAAAGAACCAGAGACATCTCCACATATCTTTGCTTCTTCTCCAAGGGTAAAGGCCAAGGAATTGCTTAAAATGAGTTCTAATACAGGGAGGATAACTGAGTGGAATCCAAATCATTCGTATCATTGTTTCCAGATGCTTGCCTCACCTCGCATTGACGGAACACTTCTGGTCGGCACTTTCTTCATGCGAGTTGCAAAGAAAGCAAGTGGATCCATTTGTTAATTCCCCAACCACTGTCATGATCACATTTAATTAGGTGGGGACTTCGCTTTCAAAATTCTCCAACCCAATATCATCATTTTCTAGGGAGCTTTAGACTGTCCCAGAAAGCTCGACAAGAGTTGCAATCTTAAGGTTGACCATTTTAAGACAGCCCAACATGCATAACTTACAAAGAATACCACAATTCATATTGTTACACAGGCACTTCCAAAAGTAAACAGAAGTACATGGAGACTGAGGCCCAGTTCATCCAAACCAGAAAGACAAAGTTGGCAGGAGAAGGCAACTTACCAGTGCACGGTAAGAAAAAGATAATGAAGTAAAAGGAGAACGCACGCTTCGTACTTATTTATCTAGTCTATCCTCTCAACTCCTCACTTCCCTCCTAACCCAGGATTAGGTTTCTCAAATAGCCGTTTTTTCCTTTAACTTTTCTGGGAGAGGAATAGTGTCCACTATACCACGAAACATCAGATATAAGACTTTAACAACAGAAGGCAATTTGTTGTATCAAGGAAAATGTATGAGAAAATAGAATCTCATTTAATAGAGCAGCAGCTAATAATAATGAGCTAGCTAACATATATGCATACCTCAGGATCCGTTGACAGGAGTCGCCAATATATGTATGCTCGATCTCTCAGATCTGGATTGTCAGTCTCAACGGTTGCATTATTCAAAACAACCTATAGATAAAACTTACGATGTGAGTATGTCCTCAATGTGTATCTTTAATGGACAAAAAGGCCACAAGATTCCTAATTAAAAGCTCAGGGATATGAAATTATAACAAATATATGAAAGAAAGTTCAAAATCTTTGTTCTTTTGTTGAAAACTTGAACAAACGACAAATAAGAGTTAAAACTTGAGTACTTTCTTATATCAATCATGCAAATAGCTCACATTTAAGGGATACTAGATCTTTTCCTGATTTATATATTCTATTCAAGACCAAAGGTGCAATTATCACTTGTCATTTCAGCAAAAGTACATACAGCTACCAAAACATGATCAAATTAGTTCGGAACAGGGTGGATCAAACAGAAACTAAGTAGACCATTTCAAACCCGTACTGCAGATGCATTGAATGTAAAGCTAACCTGAATCATCTGCTGTGGGCCTTCAGTTGGCTTCTTAAGGAAAAGTTTAACTGTCGCTGTCAGCAGCTGCAATTGAACCTGTGGGGGTTCCTCGGGGAAAGTCTCCAGAAAACTTTCTAAGAGCTCATCAGCATTATCAATTCTTTCAGCATACTCACCAATAATCCAGATCATTGATGCCTGTAAAAAAGACAATCAAGTATGATCAGTTAATGACTACCTACTGAATGAAATACACACAAATAAAAGTCAAAAGGTAGTCCTTTTGAGTACCTTTGCCTCTGGCTCGTCTAATGTGTCCAGACTCTCACAAAGTGTGGCAATTATGGACTCATATCTGAAATAAATAAAAAAAGACACCAGAACAAAAAAAATGGTTTAAGTTGAGAAACAGAAGATTCCATGATTTCTACAAATGCTGTTAAGAAGAAATGAAACTATAAAATAACACGTACGTGTTTGGGTATCTCCTAAAAATATCCTTAATCACTATAATAGCTTCTTGAACAACATAGTTTACTTTGATCTTGATCAACTCAAGTAAAACACTAATACATCGTTCTGCTGCTCTCTCTAACTTGATGGCACAGCGTCCAATAGCACGGACAGCTTTTCGTACAAAATCCACATCAACTTCAGTAGCATATTCTTTGAACTCCAATAGCACCTGCGAATGTTGATGAACAGAACATTATGATCAATGAAAATTCATTTAGCACAACTGAGCTAATATTGTATACCTCAAAGTCGATGAACTTACTTGGTCGATATTTCTGTCAGAGGCAAGCTTTATCATGATTTCCAACTTCTCCATCTTCACATAAATTGGGTCATTATACTTGCAGAAAAACACCTAGACAGACAGATGGAAGTGATCTATGAGTTAATTTTCACACTCAGCTGTGAATTATACAAGGCACATCACATCAAATTACCTTAATTTCATGGGCAAGAATAGTGGGGCGTTTTTGCACAATAAGGTTTATGTTCCGTAATGCAACATACTGAATCTCTGGTTCTGCAGAAAGCAATGTGACCAGAGGAGGGGCCATTTTCTTGCAGAGGTTTCGGACTACATCAGTGCTGGTAATCAGTTCCATTTGTAAAAGGATCATCTGCAATTTCATTTTTAAAAAGGTCCCTCTGAGAACGATGGTAAATAAAGATAACTAATTTTCAAGTTTGAACGTTTGACCAATGGTCGTAACTGATAGAAAGAAAGACAGAAGATAAGTTAAACTCTCGTTAGTACAGAGAAAAAGTATGTAGGCAGGATACCTTGACCGCCGACAAAACAACTGCACAATTTGCATGTTGTAACCGCGGAGTGACTCTCTCCACTATATTTTCAGCTTCCCGAGCGTCAGCTGCTTTATACTTAGAGAGAGCATCCAAAATGAAAACTTGACCCCACCTAAAGTTGGTGAAATATCAATCACATTCTTAGAGCAAAACAAAATTAGACTTCCACAACAATGAATTGAACACAATGCATTTAAAAACCATGTTCCAAAGCAACATTAAGCAAGCTTTTTACTGCAAAATAAATAAAACTGCCCAAGCAGATTCCAAACCATGTGATGCGGTTCCATTAACCATAAAAGACGATTTTCGACATAATAATGGCTAGTAAACTGAAGCTTTATTGCTTGCCTGAGAACCACTGATTAGATTGTTACGTGAAATTTTATCATGTATATTTCTTCCTTGTTTTCAATAAATTACGTTAGGTTTCGCAACAGGAAAGCTGAAGAACTCTAATACCTTCAAACCCCTCGTTACTACTGAGGAGCGACTAACAAATGCTTGTTACATATGATGAACGAATGTCAACTTAGATAAAGCGCTTAAACATGCTATGCATTTGCATGTAGAGGTTAGTGGTGTGCAAGATTTATAATATAATTGATTAATAACAAGCAATTATTTTCTTCCTGCGATACTCACTCGGTGCATTCATTTAAAGCAGTTAGTAGCTTTGACAGTGTGTGACTGGTGATCTCGAAGATAGGTCTGCTACTTGTCTCCTGAATCTCCGCAAGGGCAGCAACAGCATTTGCAACAACCATTGGGTTGTTGTCAGATATCAAATCCTTTAGAGCATCCAGGAAGCCTCTATCCTCCACTAACTCCGCATTGATATCATAAAGTTTAGCCACACATATAGCTGCTGTCTTGCGAACATATGGGTCATCATCCTAATAAGAAGAAAACAGAAGAAAGTGATATTGTTTTCTAGTTCACCTCAAGTTAAACATGCTCCCGTCAGTAAAAAAAAAACATTAACAAATATGTGGGCGAAACATCGAAGAGATGTCAGAGAATAGGTTGTTACCTTGAGGCAACGCTGCAATGGATCACATAAATATTCTGTTATTTTATCCACGCGTATGCATCCCATTGTTCTCACAGCCAACGCACGGATCAAAGGATTTGGGTCCTGGGAATCCTGGAACCGCAGTGACATAGATTATATACCCTTTCTCAAAAAAGGAAATTTCGGCCATTTATCACGAAAATAATTTCTTATTTATAACTCAGCGAAAGTCTGGTTTCTCAAGCTAATTTTTTAGCTGATCAACCATGTTGCCAAAAAGTTGAACAACGATGCTCCTATCATTACTTTTCTGGATATAAATCGCAGGAATACTTCAAGGTGTCCTCTAAAATTTCACATTACAACGCTCCATCAACCATGTACGAACTACTTTAAATCGGAAAAACTCACATTTTGTAGTTGAGTGATAATTAGATTATTACTATGGCTCTCCATAAAGGTGGCTGAGAGAAAAAAGTAAGAATGAACCAAGAACCTAATTCCGGGACTTGTTTATATATGTCCACTTTTTGGGTATTATCGTCGATCATTATGAATTTTATATAATAAGAAAGACATTTCTTCGTTTCTTTTTTCAATAAGAACTGTTACTTTTCTACTCAAGCCTACATCGACAATTGAATTCTCTTGTTCCTTCAAGAACTACCCCGCAGACTAAGAAGAAGCTTTTCAACTCTCACCTCAAACATCCCTATCAATTCAAATTAGGACTTTCAACCTTGAACAAGGGTAGTATAATTTTAAAACTCGCTTCACCATTCCGTCCTCAAGGCAATAAAAGGCCTACTTACTAATTAACACTAATATGAATCAAAAGCAGCAAACATGATGAATATAAGTTGGTTGGGTGATTGTGAACAATATCGGACCTTAACGAACGTATTAACAGCGAGTATAGCGAGATCAGGCTGGCTCTTGGCATAGTTGATGAGATATAAATAGACAAGCTTCTTGAGCTCGAGATTCTCAGTTTGCATACAATTAACAACATCTGTAAACAGCGAGGACACATCTTTACCCACAGTCATTGCCGCAATCACCTTCTTAACCGCATCTTTTCTCTTATCCTGCATCACCCAAATCCAGTCAAAACAAAACAATACACAAATTGAATCAAGCACAACGAATGGCAGATCAGAAGCGAATATTCAAAATTGCAGAAAATTGAAGCACAACGCATGGCAGATCAGAAGAGAATTGCACAAATCGAAATCGGTAAAACAGTAGATCTACAATTGAGAGATAGAAAGAGACCTTGTACTGAGAATTGAGTTCCTCTTTGAGCTCAGGGATCTCTCCCTTTTTGGTGGTGGAGAAGTATTTCGAATCGTGCCCACTCATCTCTCCTCAACAACAAAATCAAAATCAAAATCTGCTGCTCGCACAAAATTGCAGACAAAAAATGAAACGGGGCAAATGGAAGAGAAGAAGACTCTGCTATACTTGGACCGGTTCGAACACAATGAACCGGGTTTTGCACTAATTCTTCTACCCCGACTTTTTTCTTTAATTCAATATAATAAGTATATATTTTACTAGGCTATATTCTCTGGATCAAAGTTTCGGTTTCGGAGTGTGTTTCGATCTCCTAAACAATAGATCTTAAATAATAGAGACGTTTCGCAATTTTCCAAAGCTTTTAGATATATTTTGAAAATTTCGTAAAAATTATAGTTGTAATGAAGTTATGAGTCATCTCTAAGTTTTGTTTCGACCGAATAAAAAATGGAAATATTTTAGTTTTGTTTAAAGAAACGTATGGAAATTTTGGTCCATGCTGGCACAGATCACTAACTTATTACCAAAGAAGTATTATTATATTACTTACAATTGAAACTATTGAACAAAAAAAAAATATTGGACAGCTTATATTTACTATGAATAAGTAAACATTTTGAATTTTCCTTTACAAATGAAATAGCGGAGTTCATAAAAGAAACAACTAGTGACATGATAGTATGCAATAACTGCTACTAATATAAAGACGATTGTCAGCTAAGAAAGTTTTTGCTGCTTACATTGCGAAGATTGAACCACAATTTATTAATTATGAATTTTGTGCATGTTTACATTGTAAAATAATATAATCACGATTTATTCATTACGAATTCAGAGCGATGATTCCTTCTTCGGTGCAAATGCAACTGATTAAATATTAAATGAAATCTAATTGCTAGCCTACTTAATTAATGATAGTATCAATGTGAGATAATTAGCAAGTGAGATAGAATGTCAATAATACAGTAATTATTTAATTCCCAATTAATTAGACTACGTATGTATTATGTACGTATGCACGTTTGTGTGTTATCAAGGATAGAATGTAGAAAGGTAATAAAGTAGTTAATTGAGTTGATGCAAAAAAAAAAAAAAAAAATACATAATGTTATGAAAAAGAGCTAAAAAATAAATGTAGAAACAATAGATTAAAATTCCCTTATTACAAAGGATGCAAGAAAATCCCAATAGATATAGGCGAAAAAAATGAATTCCCGTGTTTTGCATAAGTTGCAAAACCACTCTTTGATGAATGAATAAAATAGGCCAAAAAGAACCTATACGTGCAAAATAAGAGAATATCTTTTTTCCCCCTATTTTTATGAACCACCTGTGAGTTATTTTATCTTTTAATCCATCACGGGAGTTTTCGGTAACTTTAGCAAAATTGGGGACGGGTATTTGTATTTGTATTTGTATTTGTTTTGTTACATGGTTTATATTTATTCTTGCATCTTTTACATAATAAATGAGGGAGTTTGTTATAAGCTCTATTTAATTCCACACAACTCTTTTATGGGGCATATTTATTCTTTGAGGATTTGGCAATTTACCCCCTCATGTTATGTTAAATTGGCAAATTACCTCCTTATATAGCGAGGTGCAGTTCATCTGCTCAAATTTGAGAGTGGAGATATTTTTTAAGGGAAAAGGACAATTATACCCTTTGTTTCTCATAGAAAAAATATGTAAATGTATGGTTTAATAGTTTAACTTGTTAAAAAATACAAAAACTAAAACTAAAATTTACAAATAGGTTATGATTTTATAATATGTATGTTATATAATATTTTTTATACTTTTACTTATGATTTTTTAAAGAAAGGTTATAATAAAATTTAAAATTACAGAAAATAAAATTTTAGAAATAACAAGGGTAATTGGTCATTAAATATAAAAAATTCACTAAAAGGTTACATGAGGTGGTGTGCCAATTTTTTAAATCACAGGAGGATAATTTGTCTATTTATTTTTCAAAGGGGGGAATTTGCCAATTTGACATAACACAGGAAGGTAAATTGACAAAAAACCTTATTAATGCTAAAGCGAATTCTCATTGCATTAATTTATGAAAGTGCTTTCTACATGGAGATTGAGAATGCATACTCTAGCCTCTTGAAGGCAAATTGCGATATTAGTCTTTAACTTTAAGGCGATCTCAAAAAAGTCATTGTTTTTTTATAACTAGCAAAGTTACTCTTTTTATACTTGTGTATGCATCAATTTACGTCCCTTTCTCGCAATTTTAGTCCCCATATCATTAACTTATGAAATTCTTTTTAAATATTTAATTTATAATTTATCTTGAATTAATTTTGGTTTTCAAGTAAGCAATTACTGTTTTTTTTTTTGTCTAAACATATTTTGTAATTATTGTGCAAGGAAAGCATTAAACCAAGATCAAAAGGCAAGGTCATAATATGATTCGACAATAAGAGCAACACAAATTCACTAACACTTTTCAAAAATACAAACCCTCGACGCCTTCATTGGATCCTCACCCCATCTATTACGGATGATGAACTCATGTGAAATGAATTATATATATATATATATATATATATATATATATATATATATATATATATATATATATATCAATCAGAGTTTTAGAAGGCGCTTTTGAGGCGCGCCTTGAGGCTCGCCTTGGGGCAAATTTCACCTAAAACGCCTCGAGGCACTAGAAAAGGCATAAAAGGCGTACGCTTTTTTGTCGAGGCGTACGCCCTGGGCGCGCCTTTTACGCCTTTTGTGCTTTACTTCAAAAACCTATGCTTTTTTTATGTGAGGTAAGAAAATGAAATTACTTAATCAATTAAGCGCAAAAAGCGAATCTCACTTCGATTTTGAAAGAAAGTGCAATATTTCTTGAACAAAGAAAATACGGTTCTTTTTGTCTTTCACTTCAAGTCAAAGCAAAACCCTTTTTACCTCTATTCAGAGTCATCCGGAATCACCATGAGTTCACTAAATATGATCTAGTCAGTGTGAGAATTGTATCAATATCATAATATTGTTATGATCGGTTGTTCTTCACGATTGTTTTTCTTTTTGGATAGATTTTGTTTTGCTTTTTCTTTTCTTTTTTGTTTTAATAGTTGATATACTGAATGAGTTTGAAGTTTTGATGTAGTAAATATTACTATTTCTCATGTGCATGTTTCAGTTTTTACATTAATTTAAAATAGTTCTAATTTGGGAGTTTTTCTTGTACTTTTTAAGTATCAAATTGAACGGTTTCATAACGCAACTCTCCAACTTCATTGATCTTTTGCTAAAGTTTTCTTTATGTAATGATAATAATAGTAATAATAATATAATATTAATAATAATAATTTTTATTATTATTATAAGTAGCCCATATATATTTTTACAATATTAAATGTCAAAATTCGCAAGGCTTACGCCTCGCCCTTTAAAACACTTATATATATATATATATATATATATATATATATATATATATATATATATATATATATATGAAAATCACATGATACAATATATTAAAAAGGAGATTAGCAAAATTCATTGCTTTGTGAGCTCTCATACTCATTAGAATATGGGAAAGGATGGATCCGCCCATCCACTTTAGCAATTCCACCTTGACGTGCATCCATGTCTTAGCCTCCGATGCATTTTTAAGCACCACAGACTTGAGAGATAGCCATCATCATCTTCCATATGTCTTTTTCAATAGTTAGTAAAACTCGTTTGTAGTTGTTTGTAATACTTGTTGGGGATTTTGTTTATGAATACTTACTCTAATCCCACAGATTTTTTTGATGAAACCCGAGTTCTAAAAAGATTATAGAAATATAGTTTTAGTAAAACATCTCTTTGAATCATTTCATGCTCAAATTAATTTCACAAACCAGTCAAATATGTCAATTCAGGTTGACTTCGAGGAATCCGGAATCATGATTATCATATAATCCTCGTATGATTATCATATAATTTTTCTTTTTATTTCGTCTCAGCTGTTGTTTGGTGAAGAGGTGTTACTTCAAAGCTACTGTTCGACCTCATTATAGCAACACCTAAGTATCCAGAAGAGTAGTCTCCTAAACTTTATGCAAATCTACACCAAAAACTTTGATCCTCAAGTAAAACTCCTTTTGATTGACATCTTGTATATATAAAGTACTATAAAAATACTTTCTTTTGTCAATATACTTTTTATGTTCTTATGAATTAAAAGAGAGAAAATGATGAATCAAAAGCAAGAACAAAAATTGAAGAGTAAGAGCAAGGGGCGCATACCCTAAAATATAGGGTAAAGTTTTGATGTGTATTGAAAATTCATTCCTAAACCATATCATTTAACTATTAGAAAAATCTCATATGTCAATCAATTAGATAAGACAAGTCAACCATATCTAATCTCTCTTTCACATTCTTTCTTGTCAAAATAAGGTAGTTAATTACATACTCCACCCTATGAAATAGAACTAATTTAATATATTAATATTAATATTGCTTTAAATCTCAAAACTAATTATAAAAAAGTAACTGTTAATTTAAATCTCTTTCTAGAAAGAGTAGGAGAAGTTAGGCATTTGCTTAACCCAGAAAGTGAGTCTAACACCAATTTGGGCTCAATTATATTAATTAAATTACTTTGTTATTTCAAAGTAATAAAATATAATCAGACTTAACATGAAATAAAATTAATTTTATCGCACAAAGTCAACAAAAATTATTTTCAAATTCTTGTTACATCTATTATGATATTCATAATTCCTCACTTAAGTAAAAATATTAATTAATAATTGAGTATGTGATCAATCACATCAATCAGTATTAATCAAACATTGATCAATAAATCACATTAGCTAATCAAAGAAATAACTTTGATCACTTTGTACCCTAAATTAATTTTCAATAAGAAATATAATTTGTAAAGACTCTCAGAATGTGAGGTGAGCTTGTCCACCTACGAACCAGAGCTCCAATGTCCCAAATTAATTTTAAAACTCTTGTGTCAAAAACTCGTTCATAAGTATCAACACAATTCTACTAAATGTCTAATTTTGCACTCTCGACATCATAAAATTATTATTTACAAGAAGCTAGTTCTGAGTACTACCTATCACGAAGGACACTTGTGCTATGGTCTTATTACTGATCAAACTTGTTTGTCTAGAAATGTAGTTTTGTTTCAAAATGTGATTTTCTTTAAGTGACATGGTATGCGTGAAAATCGTGGTGCTACAATACCGTAGTTTGAGATCCACCCTCACATGGCTAATTGTTTCAAGCCTGACTTGGTGTATCAACATTGTTCCTTACAATCCTAGTCTCTTCCTAATTGCCTGCTAATATAGAATTATAGATAACTCGGTTGTGCCTTCTTCTTATTTTTAGGAGACTCCTCAAGCATGTTGGAATTTTATCTAGGACGAATCAATGCATTTGAAGAAAATCATACATGGGTCTTATGTCATATCCTTTGCATGTTAAAACCATTGTGTGATGATTCCTTGTCAAATTACAAGCTAGGTTTTTAACTTTAGGAATACGCTAGAATATATGGTAAGATATAGTAGTAAATGTGACAACTTACTAACTATCTTGACCATTGTGGCATCCCAAGGGTGTATCATATATCAAATTGATGTAAATAATGCTATCCAATTATGATTTTAAAGAGTAAATTTTTATACAAAATGCATTTGTTTGATGTTTGTCGTTAGAAACAATCTTTGTATAGTTTTAAAGCAATCCATGATGCCTAGTTTGATAAACTCGTGCCATCTTTTGCCCTTTCTCTCCACTTAAAGCCATTCTGGTTGCTTCTTATTTTTCTTTTAATATGATTATAGATGAAGTTCTTTTGCTCTTGGTTTACGTGGATGATATATTGTTACCACACCAATTCCACTTTGTTTGTTAAGCTAAAACACCGTCTTTGCACCTTCTTTCACATGAAAAATCTAGGACTTATTACCTTTTTTGGGTTTAGAGGTTCAATCTATAGATTATGGGACAACTCTTGACCAACACCAGTAAGGTGATTCAGTTGGCTGGTCTTCATAATAAGAACCCTGTTTTGACTCCACTAGAGGTAAACTTGAAGTAGAGAAATCAAGAGTAACTTTCTAACAAATCCATTTATGTATCAACAGCTGATGTAGAACGGAACGTGCCAATCGATACACCGTGTAATCGACAAAGAAACTGGAATCCACCAAAAAAAATGGGATAAAATTTGAATTTATTGAATAATAATATGAAATTCTGATAATAATAATAATAATGAAAAACAGAGTATTTATATGTCTCTCATAACCCTAAAAACAAAATAAGGAAATAAGAATTAGATTCCTACTCAAATATAATTAAAGTCCTAACCAAAATATGAAAAACAAGAAAAAATAATAAAATAAAACAACATAAATTTGTAAGGGTATGATGTTGCCTTAAATTTGGACCTTAACCTTGTGCAGAGTTGTAGAAAACTCAAAGACGTTTAACTTGATATCTTATGGGCTCAAAACGGGTCACTGAGTCAAAAGTTATGGTGGTTTTCTTGCATTATTCTTTTTACTGCGAGAGTCTTCAGAATTTGGGGTATCTTTCCTACATCAACAACTGAATGGGAGTTTGAACTATTTGACTATCACTAGACATGATATCTTTTGTAGTTTAGGAGGTTACTTAGTTTATGCAAGCTCATCAGGATTCTCATTTTGCTGCAGTAGAACATGACTTCTCATCTCATTGTTGTTTGTTGCTAAAGCGTCAATTTTGTTGGTGGTGTATACTGATGTTGATTAGGCTGGGTGTATTGATACTTTACGTTTTATCACTAACATGAAGTTTCTCTAAATATGTGGAAGAGTAAGAAGCAGGATATCATCTTCAACTCTTCAACTAAACTTAACATTGTGATATGTCCGTTGCATGCTCTCTCTAAGATTATTTGGCTTCAACAATTACTTGCTTATCGAACTTTATTTATCTAGACAATTGTTTGCTGAAAACACTAACGCCATACAAATTGTTGTTAATGATCTTCCACGAATGAAATGGCATACATGAGTGCATCATCACTCTATAAGGGAAACTAATATCAGGTACATCATAACTCTTCCTCACATATCTATTGATTTTCAGATTGCTGACATATTTATGAGGAAGCTTTCACGACGTCAATTCAACTTTAGTGGACACATTGATGCTTCATGAGACATGAGCATCAACTTTAGGGGAATGTCATTCAAGAATCTTTTAACTGCAGACATTTACCTCTTAAACTAACGTTCGCAAAATGCAATTATCTCCAAGAACAAAATGTCTGCTATGCTTAATATCGTTTGTTTGATCTGTATTTATATTAATTCTGCCCTTTATTCAATTAGTTTTTTTCTTCGGAAAATTGCCTGAAGCCTATTCTTTTTTGAATCCGATCGTAGATATTATGCCAGTCATACCTATGTTTTTTTTTTCTCTTAGGTTTTGTTTGGCAAGCTGCTAAGTTGCATAAGTCGGGTGCACCGATTTACAAAAAAAAAAAAGAGTTTTAGGATGTCATTACGTTTACTAGAAAATATGAAAAATAAATTATTTATACCATAAAAATCATTCATTTCCAGTAAAAACTACATTTTGAGCAACAAATGAGCAAAATAATTTTACAAGTCTTAATTCTCACATAAAATAAGTATTGTGAGTAAGAGAAACGAGCATTGCAATTGCACTTTGAATATAAAATGGCTTACAAAATTAAACATCACAACATACTAAGAAATTAGAGAAAAATGCATGGAGATCAAAGATTACTTCACCTCATGTTAGTTTCAAAACATCAACATCTAGCAAAGATAAGCATTAAAGTACTACTTCTAACGGAAGTTCTTCTATCTAGTGAACATATGTCAAATAAAAGCTAGTGCGCTAGTCATATATATTTACTTGCAATATACTAGTAGCAAAAGTAGGCTTTCAATAGTAAAGATAATAAATTATTTTCATTTACCAAACCAAAGATGAGAATACAGTTCATTCAACTTTTCTCATTTTCAAGAGTATTAAGTTATTGATCTTCAACAATTCCTAATCATCTTCAAGAAAATCTTCAAATTGATCGTCTTGTATGCCTTGTCATAGTCCTCACTCCTCCCTTTACCTCATCAGTATCATTGTTTTGTAATTAACATAAACCAAGGATTCTACATGATCACAGTTTAGCTTGTTTCTTCTATCATTGTGAATGAAACTATATGATCGCGTGCTCTTTATGTGCAAGAACTATTCACAGTTTGAGACAATACTTTGATAGCAATTGAATATAGTCGAAGAACAACAATGCCATATAAATTCTACCACTCAACTAAACTCATGCCTCATCTATTTTTAATTGCTTCATGCTTGGCAAAGACTCCCCTATAAAAGGAAAAAACACTTGCTTTCAATTAACTGATGTATCTTGTGCAATTGCAAACTAAAATAGCATCTAAATAAACACCTTGAACAAAAGAATCTTAACTTTGTAAAAACAATTAGAGCGGCATAGATGGGGGAAGGGAGTAACTAAACATCTCAGTCATTAGGAGGAATTTAGCCACATGTGATCCCAATTCTTTTTCACCTTGGATCATCTATTCTTTCTTTCTCCTCTTATTTTGAGGTTTAGATGGTTCAAGCACTTGCCATAGGTCTCCCTTCGGGATGTTTGCAAAAATGGTACCATAATTTTTTCCTATTGCAAAAATAGTCTCATAACTTAAATCTGTCAGATTTTGGTCCCATAACTAAAATTAATTCCCAATTTGGTCCCTCCGTTACGGAAACAGACAGAGCTATATATATTTTTTTTAAAAAAATATACTGATAATGACGCAAAAATTACGTCATCTGAAGATTGGCATGTGCGAGGTGAATGGAATGCGTGATAAAAACGTTCTTAGTCTGTAAAGTTTTTTGAAAAATAAAAAAATCTGCTTTGAATCAAACGCACAACAGCCTCCCATTCAAATCAAAAAACTTTCCCCAAATTTCTTGCCAAGAACGAACTAACCCTAACCCTAGCCCTAATTCTCTAATTCCATTAAATTCCTCCCCAATTCTCAATCCATCCACTCAACAATGGCGTCTTTTTCCTTCACTTCTTCATACAAGTGCGAATGCGGCAAAACAATATGCTTTAGGTGGCAAGGACGGGAGTTAATAAAGGGCAACAATTTCACGGATGTCCCAATTACGGGTTTACGGTATTGTTCTCTTACTTTATCGTGAATTGTTAGTAATGTATGTGTAAATTGATGGTAGCCGATTTATGTGTTTGCAGAATTGTATTGAGAATTGTTTTTGGTGGATTTAACTACGATTTTTGGTTGATTTAAAATAGTTTAGTAACGCAATTAAGGCTAATTTAGGTTAAACTATATTTTACACTAATTTATGTTCATTAATTTTAAATGTTGTAATGTTGTAAATTATTTACCGATAATCATCACTAATTTGCAGACAACGTGTAAATTCTTCATATGGCAAGACCCTCCTAATTCTTCATATGAAAGTGAGGCAACTTCAAATTCCGCACCGGAGCGACCAACACGTAACATAAGTTGGTTAGAGATGGATGTCGTGAAATTGACGAATCTTACGAAGGAGCTAACAATTTGGATCGAGAATACTAACAATAAAGTCAAGAAGATGGAAGAAATGATGAAGAAGAAGATATACAAGTTGAAGGGGGAAAACGAGGAGTTGAAAAAATTGATCTATATAACTTGGTTTGGCTTTGTAGTCGTAGTTGGTGTTATTGTTGCTATCATCGGTTGAAGTCGTCATGTGCATCCCCCCTCCCCCCCTCACATTTTGCTTACAACCTCCTTTTATCATTCTTTGTTATTTTCAGAAGCCTCTCAGTTCTAATGGCATGAGAGTGAAGAGCTCGACGTAGTCAATATTTGCCAATAAACCGCAACCCAACAACAAATTTTGGATTCATCACATCACTTTCTTTGAAACTGGGAAAACTAGCTGATGGAGCGTCATTATCTTCTCGCTCACTATCAAAGTCGTCGCCACACACAACAATATCCTTTTCATCAGTATCAAGACCATCTTTTTCATCGTTTATGTTCACGTTCACCTTTGGTATTTCAGCCTCTCTATTGTTCACTTTTAATGTTTCAACCTCTCTCTTGTCCCAATTCCTTTTAGTGGCACGTTTTCGACCTGCCCTTACCCTTCTTCCTTGCACCTCCAGCTCGGTATCACTGTTCACATCGTAATCACTTTCTTGAATAACATCTACATCGATCTCTTGTTCATCTACATCATCACCATTGTTATCCTCTTCTTCCAACGCAACACCCTCTAATCTCATATCAGCATTATTCTCCAATATTTCAACCTTCGTATCCACATATAATTCCAACACCCGAATTTTATGACACCGTGCCAACAACCGAACAAAGGAATTTTTCATATCAACATCTCTACGAACTTCAATGAGATCACCAACACTGATGTGCTTTACGTAAAAGGCATTCACCCCACAAACTCCTATATCCTTGCACAATTTACGAATAGCAGCCATAGTGAACAACCGATGATTCACGTGATCAACCATCCGAATGTCGCCACCCACAGAGCTAATCCGTGGATAACTGAACAATCCCACCATAATGAACTCTCAAGGTGGTGGCCCATTCATCAACACCTATTGCCAAATAAAGAGGTAACTATTAATATCAAAATTCAACAAATTTTTAGTAAATAACAACTGTATTTACAAATGTTATCAAATGTAAAATTCAACCAACTAAACCAATTAACAAAACTAATTAAACAACTCCATAGTCAAACAAGTTCAATACAAAGCATAATTTCATAATTCTATAGTTGTCATAATTAGCAATACATTATACATTCATAATCAGCAATATATTAACAATTATTCTGGAAATTAGGTTGTAAAGCAAAACATATGAAACTTTAGAATTTAACCTAAATTATTCCATTTTTAAATATAATTATTCAGAAAATTAGAGCAAAACAACACATATTACAAAATCTTCAGTGTGAAACCTAAAATACTTGACTATTACATATAAGCTATCATAAACCCTAAATCCAACACACATATACCATGCTCATCACTGAAATTTGACAAATTAGACAAATATTTCAAGCCCCAATGAAATTCGACAAATTAGACAACTAATTAAACAAATCCAACTGAAATTCGACAAATTAGACAACTAATTCAACAAACCCGACTGAAATTTGACAAATTAGACAACCAATTCAACAAACCTGAATAAAATCCGACGAATTAGACCACTAATTCAACAAACCCGAGCGAAATTTGACAAAGTAGACAACTAATTCAACAAACTCGAATGAAGTGAGCATTTACCGTAGCTTGGAGGAGGAAGATCATTGTCGCGAGCTTCTCTCACGCTGTACGCGGAGGCCATGAACCTCGAACTCGCGAGGATGACAACAGATTTGGGGTTTTAGGGTTTTGGTATTGAGAGAAAAGGGGCGACGAGTTGTTTTGTTTTTTAATGTAAGTTTGAAAAATATGTAATTGAGTTTTACGCGTTTTACTTCACACGTGAGAGTTGTTGATTTTTTTATTTTTTTATTTTTTTTTTAAATTTTTTTGCAATCACGTGCCTAGCACATTCCAATTTCAAACAAAAAAAAAATCGCATATTCTGTCACATAATCGAATATTCCGTAACGGAGGGACCAAATTGAAAATTAATTTTAGTTATGGGACCAAAATCCGACATATTTAAGTTATGAGACTATTTTTGCAACAGGAAAAAGTTATCGTACCATTTTTGTAAAAATCCCGTCTCCCTTCTATTATGGCCAAGTAAATACTTGAAACGAAACTTTAATCCCTGTTCCTTCCTTCAATAAACATTATTCACTATATCATTTGAAACATCCATAAATTATAAAGAAAAATTAAGAACTATATTTTTTTTAAAGGACACAAATGGCTAACTGTTAAGTATTTAAGACTACATTTACAAGCTACAGAAACAAACTAGTACTGCCCTAAGTCACATAGAATGAATGCGTGTGCGAGGGCGGGAGCGAGAGCGTGTGCGCCAGTGCGCCAAATTTAAAATTTCGTAAATTTGAGTGCGCCTTAATGCGTCTAATCAAAATAATTAAAAATATATATTTATATAAATATAAATGATAAAAGTAGTTAATAAGTAATTATAATGAATTAAATCAAACATATAAATTCATCATTTTTACTACCAACATTGTGAATGTTTAAACGACTAATAGTTCAATTTTTTGTTTCTATAATTTTCTTTGATCTTGAGCAATTATTCATTTTGCAAACTTGGTTTTGTTCAATCTTATTCCAGTTCTCGACTTTTTGCAATTATTTCGTTATCTAGTCTTATTTTGTCTAATTATTCCTTCAATCTACCGGAGGATAAGACACTAGACGCATAGAGTTCATTAGATGTGAAACAAAATGTAGAATTGAATGTGTGTAAAATAAGAATTCTCATTACAGTAACTAAGATTTCTTAGTGCGAGAACTAAGAATTCTTAGTGCGAGAACTAAGGATTCTTAAATCGTCTTAGTTCGGAGCACATGCACTCAAGTCGCGAAAGCGCGACTAGTGCGCAGTGCGTTGAGCAGTGGAGGAGGATTATGCGACTTAGGTACTACCGCAAAAGAACAATAAATTGCTAACTACGTAAAAATAAATGGCTATACATGTAGGTTGTAAAAAGTTAAGAGATGAAATTTGCATTTTACACTGGCCTTTCGTAGCCCTTACACTTCTTTAAACCTTTTTCAAGTTTAAACTCTCCATTAGACGACAGAAACACTTCCTAAGAAGTTTTTAAAATGCGACGCATATAACACTTTGATGTAGTAATAGTATGGTTTTAATAAGAACAAAATGAATCAAACTCCTCAAATTATGGGGTTTGCTGCATGTGCCCCAAATCAATCAAAAATTGAAAAATGTGAAAATTGCCTCTGATACCTAATTTAGTGAAAGAAGATACAAAAATATGCAATTGATCATGGACTTAGGAGCAACTCAAACATAATAAGCTACGTGCATGTTGCTCCTTGTAAGAGGTGTAGAGGAAAAATTATCAAGTACAGCCGCAACATGATGGCATTGTACAACCAATGATTGGAATTAAACATAATTTCTAAATTGTGGGGAGGTAACTTCTCCTCACCTCATCCCAACCATGCATTAACACTAATAACCGACCTGCTGCACCACATCACCGTTGCACCTAATAATCTCTCAGTGTAGAGACACTTTGCTATAGACCCTATAGTTCCGAGGGTTTGACACAATTTACCCTTTTAATAACATTTACAACGTAACAATTCTTTTTTTTATGAGAATACAATGTATCGAATTTCTTCCCTCCACTTTACTCAGGATTTCACTTACCTTTATAAGTTATGTGGTAACAAATTGTTCAAGTATCATTACTTTTCAAACGGCGTTACAAAACTATGATGATCGAGGCTATGAAGCAACACACACAAGTGCATAACACGCTAAATGATGTCTGCCCCAACTCCAAATGCTGCGTTAGGTTTGTTGTAAAAGAGCAGCTAAAATCAAAGGAATCACAACTTACTATATAATTCTCCAATGAAAAGCAAAACGATTTATAAACATGATTTTTGGTTTCTTTTTTCCTCTCTTTTAAAATAGTTTGATTAGAAAATAAGAGGGGAATGTTCCTAACAGTTAACCATAACTGTTATATTGCTTCTATTACACAGTCAAAAGGAACGGAACAGCCGATAGCCCTTTCGAAAAGTTACCCGAATACATTTTATTTACCCATATGAGTTAAAATCCTGCTGATCAGAGCTTCCTTCTTCCCAGCAAGGGGCAGGTTGTTTGCGGTAAGGTAATGCTTCAGTTCTACTACGGTCAAATCTTTCAACTGCCAAACATTACAAAAGAACAATCTTTCGAAAGTTAGAGAAAATTTACAAAAGGAAAAGATTTGTCAAAACCCTAGCTCCACAAGTATGAATGAATAAAACAGAATCTACTTCAGACTTGGTCCAAACAATATCCTAGTGTGTTCTAAACTTATTTAGCATGCAAGTGATCAGTATCTAACTGCCAGATGTCATTTTTCGGAGCCTTTATGAAAGTAATTAGTACCTTTCCAATTTTATTTTACTTTATTGAAGGTAACTGGAATTTAATCCCACCACAACTTTACCTTACCGGTTGTATATGGGAATGTGATATTGATAGCTTTCATTGAAATTTCTATATCAATATAAATTACTTCAGAGTCCAAAACACATGGCCTTTCTCGTTTCAAAGCAAACTATTCCTCGTCCTGAAGTGAGACAAATTAGCATCCTTGATTTTCCGCAATTCCATCAATTATAGTATCAGAGTTGCAAAAAAGAAAATAGTTGGTTAGATAATTTGTGGCAAATACCCTTTAGCACATAAGTGAATCAAATATTTACCATAGAACACTTTCTTTTTCTAGGAGCAGTTAGATGTAGATTAGCAGAGGCCTGAATTACCTTTCCATTGTCTGCCAGATCGGACCAGTCATAGGTTGAGTACTGCTTTGTTGCAATATCAGCAATGGCTTTCCGTTTTTTAGAGGCTTCACTTGTTTTGCCAGTCATGTCAGCTTCCTCTTCGAAATTTTCTCCATAGACAGAAAGCTTGAACTCATCCAATGCTTTAACGATACCCGGTCTTTCCCAAAAAAAAAGAAAAAACAAAAAGATGCTAACATCAAACTCAAGATGATAGAGCAAAGAACTGCCAAAACCAATGATGAGGTTTACAAAAGAATGTATCATCTTATTCTAATCCTAGGCAGTTACTATCACCTGCTCAAGCCTTCTTCATCTGGCAGAGTTTCATCTTTGATGTCAGGCATCTCATCTTCATCCAGAGCTAGAGCCTGTAAAACCGCGTAGTGTCTTTGCAGAGCTGCAAAAAAAGGTTGAGATGATATCAAGATTAGCACACCCAGGATAACTTTAACATGGAAATGGATATATTATTATTTTTTCCGCTTAAGTCGTCCCAGGACTTGTTAAGTAATCACTGGGACTTAAAACAACAAATAATTATTATTGTTCGTATGAAATCCACAAACAAACTTGATCATCTTTTTTTTTTTTACCAAAATTAGCATATTTCTGAAATTTTCACATTGTTCAACTGAGCTTTCACTTTTTATTGTTGCCTCCAATTTTCTATTATGATTCATCTATTGTAACACATGCTGATTGAACACTTTAAATAGGTTACCAGTTACAAGATCTAACTTGTATTTGTTCCTCGACACTTCTAAGAAAATTCTCCAGTCTTTCTAAAATATTTGGAAGTCAATTTTTATTTTACAAAAAGCTCGTTAGAAATTCATTTAGCATTGATCAGAATTAAGGGGTTGAAACCATATGGCATTACATCCAAAGAGAAGGGTCTAAGGCTTTTCTACTGCTTCGGTGTAAACATATCGTGGTTAACCATCAGTAACTTGGTGTCTGGCTACTTCTCTCGTTTACAATTTTTTTTTTCTTTTTGCAGTTTTCATAATGTGATTTTTGGTGATGCCACATGAATGCAGCCTTCTCTCACAGAAACATCACCTGTTATACACGAATGTATCCCGATTAGGGCGAGCAAAAGGAAAGGATAAGACTTTATCTAAACACAGTAAACCCCTCTCAACTTAATTAATTACACCCAGACCACGACTAGGCCAAAGATATAGGGTCCTTTAAGACCCAGGCGAGCAGGTTGGGTCTGTGCAGACCTGCTCCCCTCTAATTCCTCCTCCGCCCACCTCCCTACTACCCACTGGATCTGCTCGCGGCGACTTCTTGTGGAGCAACGGGACATGAAATGCACGCTGCGCCATTTTGTAAACTGCTTGCAGTGATGGCACAATGAGAAGAGGATTGCAGGGGCAGCCATGGAGTTGGTGGCGGGCGGAAGAGGGATGTGAGTAGAAAGAAAGAGTAGTTATGAGAGTGACAAGGGGAGAGCAGAGAGAGAGAAAGAGAGAAGTGGGGGGAGTGGAAATGGAGGATGATCAGCAGTACAAACATACATTGGTTGGATTTTTCAAGGTTTATAAATTAAAAGTTGTCAATTGAAGTTGACCAGGTTCTCTTTAATATATTGACTTACGAGAAAGACTCAGAACCAACTTATAATATTGGCTCTTGATCTGGATTCTGATCCAGTTGACCATGTTTAGGTCTAAGACACAATACACGATTCCCGATACATAGACAACTCCACTATTTAAACATGAAATATGTTTTACCACCATAGACAACTCCACTAAGAAGTGCCGCCTTCGACGGCGGAGGTACTGGGGAAGGGGAGCTTAGGTACAAGCTACAAAGCGGTGCTGGAGGAAGATACGACCGTGGTGGTGAAGAGATTGAAGGACGTCGCGTCGGAGAAGGACTTTGAGGCGGCGATGGCGGCGATCGGAGGTGGGGAGAAGAAGCGCAGACAAACTTAAGCCTAAAAGAAAAAAAAAAAAATTAAAAAGACAAAAAAACCCTCAAAAAAATCACCGGTCAACGCTCCAGGGTGCAAATCGAACAAAATTAAATAGGTTAGGGTGCATTCCGAACAAATCGATAGTTGAGGGTGCACTTTGATAAACCACCCAAAGATTGGGGGGTTTGATGGGATTAGCCCTATTTTTTTCCTATCCGAATAAACAATGTGCATGCATGATGCAACAGTTTTGACCAAAATACTTATAATATGGTGTCTCCAACAGAAACAGCACTTTAAATAGCACTGATTGCTTCTTTCTAAGATTGCTATTCCAATCGCAACAGCCCCAATAAACAATAAACATTAGTGTTTGATCGAATATTCTGCCCCTATATTTATAATCATCACATATCAGAGAGAGTGCATTGAGAGCATTTGTCCTTGAAATCGCCCTTCAGGGCATGGAACGTACCAGGGTTAGCAAATTGGCAGACTGAAAAGTGTTTTAGATCTATACGCTTCACTAATGATGAGGCACTCTTTATTTGGTCATCAGTTGCTCGAGGAGCCATATGATTTGCATCAGCGTGAAGCTGCAATTCCACATTATAGACGTCAATGCAACGCTTTTTTTATCAAGAAACTTGCCACAGTCAAGAAAGTACTATTACCTCTTCAATAGGTCTAATATCGTCAGAATATGGAAGGTATATCATGTGCATCCCAGGTGGCTCAACCTGACCACTGGCACTCAGTATCTCATCCTGCACACCGTTGCAGATAAAATCTCAATATTCGGGTTAAGCATTACAAATGACACATAATCAGCAATCAAAATTTGTCTGAAGTGAAATAATCAAGAATCACTGCTGTTAGTTTTTCTCTTCTTTCCAGTGTACGAAATTTTATAAGCATAACAAGAAATAAGATCCCTGCATTAAATTCAAATGCAAAGACTGTAAAATATTAAATAAATGATAGTAAGATGTTATACTGTGCAAGACCACTAATTCTGTGGCCAAAAGACAGAAATTCCAAGTCAAACACGTTAAATGCCATTTGTCTGATATCTCCCAAATCACCAAAATACAAGCACATCACCGCAGGAGTGCTCCGTATTAGTCTAGCCAAGCCCTTAACTGTATTTTTTTATTTAACATTCGTGCCCTTAATAATTATTCTTGTCCTCGTTTCATGAAATGCATCATTATAAAGAATCTCAGAGAATGACATTGATATTTATCTACTGCACAAATTAACATTGCTTATCAACCGTCTTTATCACATGCACTAGGAGGACATGATGATATAATTTATAGATAATTACTATCACACCTTAGAGATTTGGTGAAATTAGAAAACCATATTTGCTTTATTACCAAGACGCCAGCTAAGCTAGCATAATAATCCTATGTTAAGGATATTCATCTAAAAGCTTTTACAAGATAGCCTGATTTTCATTTTTGGATTGGATGTTGTGAAACTTGACTGCCAAAATAGTGAAGTTGTTGATTGGCTACTATTAGCATTTAATGCCGACGTGGAAAGAAGTCACCCAGGTTCAACTGGAATAAGGATATCCCAGCGGGAGTCTACAAAAGCCGCCCCCCTCCTCCGGAGCTTTTGTTGATGTTAATATACCAAAGATTGATGGATTAGGAAAAGGGAATAGGCTAGACTGTATAATGGATATTGGATTGAATGAAAAACTTGGTGGCATTGATCAATAGAGCGTATTTTAACAATTTTATTCTTGAACAAGTTCATTTACTATTTTATTTTTGAATGTATATGTTTTTAATTTCTTCATTTTAAAGATAAAAGAAACACATAAAACTTTGCGTCTCCTTACGACTAGTTTTAGTAAACATCAAAATATAAAGTTCATGTTAGTTAATTTTCAGGTTTTCTATTCAATTTTATTTTATTCGAAACGATAAAACATAAAATTAAAGATTCAAAAGAAAAGAAAACAGGTAGTCTTCTTGGCATCCCCAAGGCAGCATGATTAGGTGTACCCAAGAAAATCATGCTCGGCCGCATGCTTCCACACCCCCACGGTGGCACACGACTTTGCTACTCAAGAAAATTATGCTCGACCGTTGCAGAAGGTCGTGAGACCTTCTACATGGCTGAGGCCATGCGACTCATCTGTGTGGAGGCAGAGCTTCACCCCAAAGCAAATATTGCCATGGTTATACCTTGCCACTATCAACTCTGCAAGGATGAGCACATTTGGTGAGGCACGAACATCTTTTGGCCGTGACCCGCCATTAAAGGTGAAGGTAAGGTGCTGCCATGGTGTGTTCTGTGACTTGAGTTTTCCATGGCCGAACATACTCCTTCGTCGGAGGTGAAGGAGAAGATGACTCTTTCCATCTCAAGTAGCCAAACGGCTTCAACAAGCGAAGAAGAGAAGACTGAGATTAAGGGTGGAAAGGGGGGGACCAGTTTGATGTATGTACAATGTGATTTGTTTTTTCTCTTTTTTTTTGTTTTTGGAAAATAAGAAGGGCAATCTTGTCAGTGTCCAATTTTTACAAGGGTAAAAAAGTAATTTCAGAGATAACATAGGCTCTTGTAGTTCTCATCTGCCCAAATATGGCTGATTAGAATTGCTTGCTAGTACCAAGTCAGCCACATGAAATGTGGCCTACTCGGTAATGAAGCTAACTAAGTAGCTTCCTTACCTGGATTAGCCCGGATAATGATTTTCAGGCACACTCAGGGCCAATAGGCCCTTTCATCCGATCCCCAGGGATAAAATTTCTAATGCACTGGGGAGCATCACAATAACATGTTTCCTTGTAATCATTTTAACCCTCACTTGCTTTTCTAAGTTGGCATTAAATGTCAATGATAACCAATCACCTTCACTATTTGGGCATCCAAGTTCTTACACTGATTAATTTAGGAATTTTGTCAAGTTTTTCAGCAGTGACTAATAACATGGGTGTCTTACATCTATCCGTATCTCAAGCGACTGGGCCAGATACTTTATTCTTTTGTCTTTCTTAGGTATTATTGTTAAGGGATAAAAGCGTTAAACCCCCTATACTATACCCCCGATTGCACTTTGCCCCCTATCCTTTTCATTATGGCAACTTGCCCCCAGAACTATGGATAAATAAGCACTTTGCCCCCTGAGTCCAAATCCAACGGCAAAATATCCTGACACGTGTTCAAATCCAATGGTGAAAAAACGACTCAGGGGGCAAAGTGCTTATTTATCCATAGTACAGGGGGCAAGTTGCCAAAAATAAAAGGATAGGGGGCAAAGTGCAACATGGGGTAAAGTATAGGGGGTTTAATGCTTTTATCCCTATTGTTAACAATAATATAATGATTATTTTGGAGTTGAACCATTAAATATGTGCCGACCCATTTTCGAAAACTATTTTCCTCCTTAAGCTTTTGCATATTTGTGTTTTTCTTTGTTTAAATTTGTGACACAATAAAATGTCACTCTGTGAATTCTATAAAAAAACAATTAAGGGCGATTAACGACAAGGAGTGTCTCTGCAATCGCCTATATGTCGAGAGATGAGTTTTTATAATAATGGTCGAGTTCTTATACTTTCACCAAGGTTTTATCTTCCCTACCTAGATGAGTAACTAGATGGATCTGGTAATATTCACGTCTGCATAACTATTTTTCACATATACTCAAAATTCAATCAAACTTGTGAAGAATCTCCTAACAAATATACAGCCTTGTATCTCAACGATCAGAGTTACTTCTAACAAAAACGTCCAACCTATTCTACATTAAATCTAAATATTTGGAGGGCAATAGATAAGAACAAATGAAAAAATCCCGACATAAGTCCCCACAATGGTTAGGCTCAACTCAAGACATGTGTGTATTGCATCCTAGACTAACAGGCTCAAACAATAGATTGAAAAATTTATTATAGTGCATATCAAGAGCTTAGATGAGTATCTCTCTCTGCACATAGGCGTATTTGATTCACCATAGACTTTGAAGTATCATGTCACCCAACTTAGAAACACTTCTAGCTAAAAAGGGAACATTTCCACTCTCGTTCGCATACATACCTAAAAGATAATCGTGAACACTATTAGTTTGCTGAATCCAGTCATTTCAAGTTTTCTCAAACTTTTCTAATAAATCATGATTGAGAAGCAGGTTACGCCTGAGAGGGGAAGTGACACCCCAGATGGTCTCAATAACTTTCTATACTAAGAACAACATGCATAGGACAAATTTATATTTTATATTTTTAACATAACAATGACTGTACATGTGAAGAAAAACTGTATGTATCAAAGCTTTCACCAGCAAGCAGAAGAACTACAACCAAGTCTCTAATCTCAATTAATTGGGTAGGCTAAGCTCCAATCAAAGGAAAATTGGTAAAAAGATAAGTAAGAAATCCAAGTTTCTTCAAATGAAATACTCTAACAAGCTAATTGCATGCAATACAGGAAGTGGTGATAACTAGTCGAGTTCGAACAAACATATGCTTACATCATCAAACCATATCAGTTCTAATGACAGAAAAAGAAATCACAACTTACTTGTGCGACTAAAGCCACCAATTGAGGATGAGTAAAATTTCCATAAAAGGCAACTGCGTATCTGAAACTCAAAATGACAGTATAGGTATTCAAAAAAAGAAGCAAGAGGCAAAATCTTCACAGAACACTGACAAAATTGAAATGCGGGTAAGATAGTGCTCCAAATCTATTGAATTAGATACCTATATATTGTTAAAAAGGGGGGAAACTTGCAAGTGATGTAAACAACTAATTGAGCTAGTTACATGAAATGAAGAAGCCCAATGGTTTTTCGCCATAACTTTCCAGTAAGAATGAAGGGGGAGTTTTATTTGACTGTAGCAATACTGTGTATAGTGATGTCATAGACTCTTACAAAGAATTCAGTAAGGATGTGAATCATTAGTAAAATGGGGTAGCACAAGAGCAATAGAATTTATAGATGAAGATATTCTAGCTAAGATACAATATCTTCATGGAAGAGAACATAACGAAGACTGTTTGTGATGATTAGAACATTTGAGATATGCGCCTATGGATGTTCCAGCTTGACGAGTAGAACTTCTCAATTCGGGACAAGTCTAAAGAACGAATGGACGGACGGACCAAAAAAAAGCTTAATAAACTAAGGAGACATGAGAAGATATAGCTTCTAAAGGCCTAAATGACTACATAACTTGATCGGGACAGAGAGAAATGAGTTCATATGCTCAACGTAGCATAATTTCATTTTGTTAGTCTACCATAATTACATAGTAAGGCTCAATCTGTATCATTGTTATTGTTACTCCTTTCTTGGATTTTTTTTTTTTTTTTTTTAAATCTTTCATCCATCGCTATTCAGCATCATGCCAGATTCGCATAATCAAGATATAGACATTAACCTCATGGTAACGTCATTAAAAAATTAAACCAAAAGAAGGAACACGTGGGATATGCTATTGGTACTTCCTTTAACTTCTTGCATGTAATAATTAGGTAATCTTTAAAAGGTAAGTATCAAACATGAAAAGACGTTTCCCCCAACATAAGCGTTTATTTTTTTATACATAAAGGATTTATGTATTGATACGTAAACTCCAGAAGGATGGGGACCATATAGTGATGTTAACCATCTCACTCTGGATGAAATAAAAGAGCTCTAAGGATTTTGTGCGACAGTTACTTTTCTCTAAACCTACAGGAAAAGTTTTATCGAAGTCCTATTCAGCCTGGCATCCTTTCTAGCTCTGAATGTGGGGGCATTAAGTAACATCATGCACATAAGATGAGTGTAGATGAAATGCGCATGTTAGAGGTGTAAATTGGCACGGGTCAACCCAGGCCCAGCCCAAAAAAGCACAGCACTAGACGTTTGAGATATGGGCTGGACCGGGCCGGCCCATTGGTCCTAAGGGGCTAATTTTTCTGAGCCCAGCCCAGGCACAGACCCAGGCCCACATTAGCCCGAGCCCAGACCAGACCCAGCACAGAAGCCCGGACCAATTATTATGCCCACATTTACAAATGCAAATGCTACAGTAGCCGTTGCTACTGGAGCATTTGCATTTGACAGTTGCAACGGCTGAATGCATTTATACAATTTCAGTCGTTGCATTTCAACGTTTAACTCTTTTTTCTTTTCTCCATCTCTAAATATACTACTTCCCTCCTTCGATTCCTCACTTCTAATCATCTTCTCACCTCATTCTCTAATCATTTTAGTTGTCTCATTTCTCTCCTAAATAAATACATCATATTTCTTTAGTAATTTTGTCATTATTTAGTATTAGTGTTACAAATTATATTCTATTATTGAGATGGAGCCTTCACGCCAAACACCTATGCTACTCGCATCTTCTTCTCGACAACGTCCAATTTCCATGTTGAAGAAAATTCTCCGCAACTTCAACGTAAACGACCACGACACATGATTGGCAATGACGACGACGAAACGCAATCTCTGGAGACTCCAATCATAGATACACAACCGTTTGAGACAAATTTGGGTGCGGGATTTTCCGAGTTTCCATCGCCAGGACTTGAAGAAGATCATACACCAATGGAGGAGAATGAAGATTTGGAAACTCCTAATTCAAATACCAACACTAAAGCTAAAAAAGCTGAGGTATGGAAGTGGTTTACATATAACCGTGAAATTCAAAAGGTTACTTGTACTCTTTGCAATAAAAAATACGCACACAAAGATAATAGCGGTACCGAAACTATGACGAGGCATTTAAAGAGAGATCATCCAAACCGAGACGAGCAAGGAGGTGGACCTTCACATCAAACTTTACATCGTGAACCTGATGGAAGTCTTTCAAATTGGAGGTACAACCAGCTTACTATGAGATTAGAATTAGCAAATTTGGTGTGCAAAATGAATTACCATTTAGATTTGCTGAAAACCCCCTATTAGAACGTTTTATTAAAAAAGCACTACAACCTTTATTTAAGAAAGTTTCTCGATAGACATGTGTTATTCAGATGGTTATAAACAATAAGAACAATCTAAAACCACTTTGAAAGATGCTTTTTTTAAGTTAAATGGTAGAATATCTTTAATATCGGATATGTGGCAAGGTATGGGTGGTTTACACTATCTTTGGATCACGGCACATTGGATTGACGAACGTTGGATTTTCATAAAAGAATTGTAGAATTTAAACAGTTATTATTTCCACACACGGGAGACCTCATATCTGAAGCTATTTTGGGCTCTTTGGACACTTGGGGAATTAAAGAAAAAATTGAAGTATATCGTTTGATAATGCAAGTAATAACAAAAGCTATAGATTTTATGTAAATGGTTATTAAACCAATGCTACATGGACAACTATTTCATGTTAAGGTGCATTTGTCATATTCTTCACTTATGTACTCAAGATGGTTTAAGTATTTTGCATAGAAATATTGTGTCTTCCGGCCCTAGACAACAAGCATATAGCCAAACTTGTGCTCGAATGGGAATTAATTTTGTTAGACCTTATCTTGACGTGCGGCATAGACGGAATTCTTGTTATAGAATGATACTAGAAGCCTTCCATTAATTTTGCACAATAAGTTTTGCTAATTGTAATCTTGTAGTAAGTTGGTTGTACGTCCAATTTGAAAAACTCCATCAGGTTCACGATGTAAAGTTTGTTGTGAAGGTCCACCTCCTTGGTCGTCTCGGTTTGGATGATCTCTCTTTAAATGCCTCATCATGGTTCCGGTACCGCTATTATCTTTGTGTGCGTATTTTTTCTTGCAAAGAGTACAAGCAACCTTTTGAATATCACGGTTATATGTAAACCACTTCCATAACTCAGCTTTTTTAGCTTTAGTGTTGGTAATTGAATTAGGAGTTTCCAAATCTTCATTCTCCTCCTCTGGGGTATGATCTTCTTCAAGTCCCGGCAATGGAAACTCCGAAAATCCAACACCGCGCCCAAATTTGCCTCAAATTGTTGTGTATCTATGATTGGAGTCTCCGGAAATTGCGTTTCGTCATCGTCATCGCCAATCATGTGTCGTGGTCGTTTACGTTGAAGTTGCGGAGAATTTTCTTCAACATGGAAACTGGATAACATTGGACGTTGTCGAGAAGAAGATGCGAGTAGCATAGGTGTTTGACGTGAAGGCTCCATCTCAATAATAGAACAGAATATAATATTAAAATAGATGTAACACTAATACTAACTAATGACAAAATTATAAATTACTAAAGAAATCTGATGTAAGTATTTAGGAGAAAAATGAGACAACTAAAATGATTAGAGAATGAGATGAGAAGATGATTAGAAGTGAGGAATTGAAGGAGGGAAATAGTATATTTATAGATGGAGAAAACGAAAAAAAATAGAAAGAAAAAGAGTTGAACATTGCAATGCAACGGCTGAAATTGTATAAATGCATTCAACCGCTGCAAATGCAACTTTCAAATGCATAAATGCAAATGCTAAGAAGGGCCACCGAGCCCTTCTATTGCTTCATAATTGATCCGGGTTGTGGTGCTGGGCCAGGTTGGGTCTGGTTTGGGCCTGGGCTCGGGCTAATGTGGGTATGGGTATGTGCCTGGCCGAGCTCAGGAAAATTAGCTCGTTAGGACCGCTGGGCTGGCTCGGCCCAACCCATATCTCAAACAAGTTGGGCTTGTGCTGTGCTTTTTTGGGTTGGGTCGTGCTGGGCCTGGGTTGACCCGGCCCAATTTACACCTCTAGTCCGACTCGACGTGATTCTTTGCCTGGTATATACCCTACCTAAATTAATTGGGTTTATATACTTAGTTATTTTATATACGTACACTTTAACTTATCAATATCAAAAACCAAGTTTTTCCTTTGACTGCAGCTAGATCGCAAGAGAAAATAATCTCCATACTACTTTAAAGGGTAATATGACATGCAAGATTAATGAATACTTCAACAAGGTTAGGACTCACCGTTGTAGCCGCAACATGGATCTATGGAGAGCAATGAAAGTACAAGTGCTTCCGACCACTTCCTACACCAAATAAACGGAAAAATAAGAACAATTACAACAGAACCAATTATCACCCACACAAACAAAAAGCTTAAAAAGAAAAACAATTGCTAACTACATGAAGGGGGAAAAGACTTAACAACATTAATCAAGACCACCTAAGCTATGGGTAAAGCAAGCAACAAACTTATAAACTCTGTAGCTACTCAAACTGAACACTATAGTAGCAATTGTTCACATGCTCACATGCTAATCTTTTAAGTTCCAAATACTTTCAATTCTTCCTCTTGCATTACAATGACATATTCACAAGACACCTAACAATCTAAAACTCACAAACCTAACATTCTCTAATCTACTAACTTTGACACAAACAATGTAAACTTCAAAAGAAATTCAAGAAATTATTTTTCTATTAAGAGAAAGCAACTTGTTGTTTCACAAGTAAAGATGAAAACAAACCGATTAAGTGATAAAACTTGCAAATATATATAAAATAAGTCCTAAAAATTTAAATCATTCCAATGAAACTACTGCAACAAACTATCTCTTTTGGGGAATTTTTTCCCAAGTTCAATATTCAAGAAAAAAAATTATTGATTAGATAATACAACAATTAATGTTGTGGCAAAATAATAGCTTAAAGTGTACCAATTCAAATATTTATGGTATTGAAAATTGTTAGGAACTTTTGGCCATAACTTATTCTCAACAGGCTAAATGCTATCCTTTTATTGTCTTTTAAATGAAAAATTCGTCAGACTCTACCAATTATTTGTCTAACACTAACCCATTGTTAAAATCTAATAATATTTTGATAAATTAATTAGATATTTTAAAATAATTCTTTTTTAGCATCAAACAATTTTCAGTAACCTACCAAACATGAATAAGAAATTACATTCTTTTTCTTTTTCCCTCACTCTAACTCCTTTTCCAGAGAAACCAGCCCACATGGTTTACCTTGTAACCAGACAACGTATAATTTTATCTATACCACCAACACTGGATTGAAAGGAGACCATTGCCTTGGTTGGACTAATTGCCAATAAGCTTAATAATTATATGAATAATGTACCTAATGCAAAATGGAATAGCAAGCAACTTGCACCGGTTTGAAGGGTTGGTAGACAAGTGAAGGCATCTCCAATAGTAAGTTATAGAGCTAAACTACATAACGAAATATATGAAAAGGTATGATGACTTTACTATCATATATGATGATTTAGCAATCATAACATCAGCATTTTGCTCTATCATGAGCCTTTTTCCATATCTCTGATTGGAAAATGTAAAGGCAGCAGGATGCATCAAAAGTTCATGCATGTTCGCTTTCTTGCATATGCATGAACCTGGTATTGGGCAAACTAGAATGAGATATTTTTAGGGAAAGCAAAAAAAAAGATTGAACCAGTATTAACATACCAAATACTGAGAGAAATTGCCAACAAACTATTTTACAACATATCCACAAGAAGAGAAAGCATATACGAAAAGAGGACAAGCATATTATAAAGTGAAATGAATAAAGCAACCTCATCACTTGGGAAAACAAAGGTTGATGGCCTCAAGTTGTGATAATCCTTTAAGCAACTCAATGGTTTGAATCCCAAGAGTCGGAGATGTCCATTTGAAACCCTCTTAATTTCAGAAAGGTCGTCGACTGTAAACATGATATTCTCACTGGAAGATGGAAAAAAAAAAAAGTCAATTGAAAAATAAAGGAAAACTAAATTTATTTATCTAGTAGAGCACATATTCAAATCAAACAAATTTAAAGTTTCCCGTTTGTGCCCTCTCAACCATGAGAAATAAATACTTCTGGTCTATTCTGCAGGTGGCGAAATTTCGTATCTAGCGTGTAATGGGACTATTGGTGAAAAAAGAAAATATTTTCAGTTGAGATAGTTTTTGTAGTAGGGACAATATTCTCAATTTTTACTAAAATAAAAATTATGATAAGGTGTAAAATCATCTCCAAAGCAACAAAGCAGAAGATTTAGATTTATCTACATAAGGCTTTCCCTTCAGGGATAAATGTAGCCCATGGAAGTGAGCAATGCTGGTAATTCAGGCTAACGAAAAACAACAGCACAAAAACATAGGGTTACATTGATTTAAATTTATTCGACTGTAAATAATACTAAAGGTTTATTCTACATTCCTAATAAAGTTGTAAGAACCTTACTTCTTGTAAGTCTGAAATAGTTTTGGAGACTCCTGCAGAATAGCACCGGTGTCTGAGCACAAAAGCGATCTCTCTGTCTGCAAAAGCATAACTTGAAGAACTGTGTCAGAATCATGAGCTTCCGAAATAGCAGTAACTATGACAACTCCTTCAAGCTGATCCTAATGGTTCAGGGGGTCTATATTTCACTGGAAGAGTCCAAAAATAAATCCTACAAAATTCCTACCTTGAGAGGAAGGTTAGAGACTGAATCCAGCCAAGTTACAGTCCCTGAAACCAAAAAGGAGAAAGTGGTAACTAACTACATCAATGGAGCATATGAAAGATATAAACATCACAAACCTGGATTTGTCGGACGCACTAAAGCATAGGTATTCAGTTCAATTGACACCCCGCTGGCGATGATAAAGTTAATTCTTCGAACTTTACGCTTTCTGAACATACGCTTTCTTAGCTGGTCATTCATGTCTTCAAATCTGACATAAAGCAATTTTGAGACCACACTCGGTAAGAATGTAAAATTGTCACATACATGGTGTCTATTCTTCAAAACCAGAGCATTCGTTTTCCACTGATCAGGCAAATGCACAAATAGATACACCATCTCTTGACATTAACCAAACTAAGTTTCATGCATGATGACTTGAGAAAGTATGAAATGTTATAGGTGGATAACAGAAGCAGCAAATGCAGCTTTCTTTTGCATTAATGTGCCAAAAAAGAAAAACATAAATGCCACAACTTTTTCTTCTATGAAATATAGGCATGCACTGGCATGTCGTAAGTATTTACTAACTGCATGTTTAGATGCTAGAGGAATAAATGAATGGAACCAAGAAAACTGATAGCTCTGTAGGTTATGTAGTTCATGAAATTGCACTTACCTCTGTGTTCCTAGTGTTAGGAGAAACAAAATCAAAACAGAAATTAACTTGCAGCTTAGGCACATTATCTAGCGTTACTTTTCTTATTGGTTTAAACTTTAAAGTATGACATGGTTTTTGCTTTTACTCTAACATAACAGTTTACAGAAATGATGAGTCTGTGCAGGAATTAAGTTAATGAATATAAATCAATCTAGCCAGACATTGGTACAAAAGTGAAAAAGAGCTCAAGCAATATTAAGACGTAACAAAAATTAAAATTAATAAGAAGACAAGATCTTTCATATATTTCCAATCCATTAAGTATAAGCACAAACAGTCTGTGTTCAGTATTATATCTTCTCCCGATGCTTATTTTTACCCAGATTATCCAAAAATACTTGCTCCCGAAAGATCTAAAACTTGTCCCATCGAGTAATTTTAACCTTTTTCCAGTATATTTCTCCACATCTTGACTGATATAGCCAAGTTCGTCTGTGCATGTTTACCACCAAATCTTTTACGGATTTTAAAATGCGGATTATGCTTTCAGAAAAAGAAAAAGAAAAAGGAAACAGATCTGCAGAAAATGAAACAGAGAAAGCATTAAGAAGTTAATATCCGAAAGAGCATCCTCTTTACAGATAATCAAAAGTATGAATAGACTAGTATCTCTCTTGACAACATCCTAAGAATATTCAATGGCCTAGATCAGTGTACAAATGAAATACTATAAGAATTAAATTATAAAAGGCAAAAATTATAAAACTATCGGTTCCTTGAACAAGATATTAAAGACATTGAGTTCAGCAGGAAACAGGTGGCACCTTTCTCCTACCAAGGCCTTAAACTCAGCCAGTTCATTGCCTTCGAGTCCCAGTAACTCCTGAATATATGAGGATCTGAGTTAGATACCAAAGAAAGATAACTATAAAAAGAAAATCAGATAGTGTAAGTGTTAAGCACAAACATACAGCATAAAAAGTGGACATGTTAAACTCATCATCTGGTCTAATCAAGGGAAGAAGTTCAATTGAAATAAGAAGATCCTGAGCATCCTGAAAAGAATCCAAAATTGATCACGTTCAATGTAAACATTCCATTTGAAAACCTTTCATATTAAAAAGAACTTCAAACATGATGTTTTCTTGAACATCAACAAGACTCGGTTCTTAGTGAGAGTTTGTGCACATGCATGATATGAAACATTACTTTAGCTCGCTGTAGTGTTGTTCTCATCATGTCCATTTTTGTCACTCCCTTGATGTTCCCAAAAGGATCATCTTCATTTGTAAACAAAAGAATTCTTTTGTCAACGTTTTTTGCGGACCTGATACAGTTACATAATTGACATTACAGGAAATTAATATCTTTTACACATAATATACCAAACTGTTGCGCTAAAGTAATAACATAACAGCATCCTTTCACACGAATCACTAGATTACTTATTTATATAATTTTGTAGAAAACCAAAATTAGAAAAGCCTACCCTTTCCGCAGCAGTGCTTGTGCAACCCAAAGAGCATTGTAAAGTGAGTTATCACGAGTTCCAGACAATATTCCATACTTACTTCCAATTTGTTTGCTAAATGACTCTGTATGATAATAAGTCAAACAAAATGTATAGATAATAAGTCAAACAAAAAGCGAGACAAGAATCACATTATCTGGTAGCTGTATGGAAGCTTAACATAATTAAAGTAGCACGCTCGAGGAAGACAAAGTGTGCAGATGGATTGTTAGTTCTCATAATTTTAATAGTAATTTTTCCGTCATGTGTTATTACTTTTTCGTATATTACCAATTAAATTGAAAGCCAAGGGGAAACCATTTTCTGCCCCGGGCAAAACATCCCTTTAGGTTTCTTCAAACATCCAGAATAAAAGGTGCTGGACCATTGGGTGTTTGGATGCATAATAAAGAAGTAACTTTCTCGTGTGAGAAACACGGGGAATGAAAAAACCTCACAAAAAATTCCGAGTTTAATGAATCATATATCAATGTTTGAAGGCTTTTTCTTGTGTTCGTAACAAAGAACTCTCAGTTCTTTAAGTGTAGATTTCTACATACACAAACATGAAGGTCCATTCTGGTTCTCTCAACACAAGTCATCCAATGCTAAACAAGGATTAGTAAGACACAGGGCCGGGGGGGGGGGGCTAAATATCATACTTCTTCCTGACAGGTTTATTATTATGCCAGCAATAAATATTGCAATTGTAAAATGTTTTCACCAAAATTAAATAAAAAATTGTGAGATTACATAGATCACTCCTAGCTCCTAATAATAAGAAGAAAAATAAAAGAACTAAGAAATTTAAAGATGCTAACAGATGTAAATACTGAAATGGTTAAGAAATAGGGAATTTTGCAAAAAAAGTCCTCTAAGTTGGCACATCGATAATTTTGGTCCTACAACTTTTTTATCTACAATTTTAGTCCTACAAGTTACTACATGTCTCAATTTTGGTCCTCCGACCAAAATTCCGTCAATTTTGGCCGGAATCTCCATTTTCTTTTCTTTTAATGAATTAAAATATCGTTATCTGCCATGTGCAGGCAGGCTTACGGATCTCGCAATTATCATATGTTAATTCGCCAATCATAGAGCAAACCAGTGGAATACAGCAAACAAAGAGACAGCTTCCTCCTGCAATAACTGATGATTCAGTTTTAGCATACCCTATTGCTTCCATTGTAGTTCTCCAAATAATTATCCTTCATGACACCGATCTATTTTTAGTTCATAGTAAACAAATTGCATAGGTGCTGCATATACAATGTCACGCATTTAAAGATAAAGTTGTTCTATGATTTTCTCACATTTTCTGAATTGTCGTTTCTGTTTTCTTCATCATGGTTCATGAATGCTGTAGAAAGAAGAGCCTACTGCACTAACATTCAAGTAAAAAACCTATGCCACTTTCTAAAATCTGAAACAACATCTTTGTTAACCATGCTTTAATCCACCGAATACTCTGGCACATTAGATATCATTATAAAAATGATTAATTGCAGATGAAAGACTTTCTGATAGACATAGGATGCCCTAAATGACTCGAAAAATAAAGTGCCAGTTTGTAAAAGTTCTCTTGGCATGAAACGAAAAAAAAAAAAAGTGGAGATTCCGGCCAAAATTGACGGAATTTTGGTCGGATGACCAAAATTGAGACATGTAGTAACTTGTAGGACTAAAATTGTAGATAAAAAAGTTGTAGGACTAATTGCCGATGTGCCAACTTAGAGGACCTTTTTTGCAAAATTCCCTAAGAAATAATATCTCGAATGATAACGAGATCACATGGAAAACAATTTAAATATAACTTCCTAACTGGTGATAATTTGCCAAGATGTGTGTCCGCATACATATATAGGTAATCACACACACATTTTTTAGTTTTTTTCAATCTAACATTGTTTGTTTTAATACTTTTTATGTGAAAAATCCATTATTTAGTGAAGCTTAAAGAAACAGGGACAAGCATTTATATATACTTCTATACGTTGTACACATCAATATATATTTATATTCTTCGAATGACATCAACTGACTCGTCTTGTATCTTTCTGGCAAGACTAAGATAATCTCTTCTCATGACATGACAATACTCTTTTCCAAGAAATAAACTATGTAACATCATTCACTTTTAATCATTACTTTTAAGGTTAAGTGTAGATATACCCAATTCCTAGTGGGATCTGTAATTCTTTAATCAGTGGTATCCGTGATTAAAATATTTAGACATTCACTGTATGTATATAAAAGGGGACAGCATGCAGGGGCTTATAAACTATCTAAAGCGTGATATTGCTTCAAAGAAAGAAGCAACAACAAAATACTTACACGAAATGCTTAAACAAGTGAAATGACCATTAAATGGTTCCACAACGTAGCAACACGGAGATTCATAAGGCCAATGAGTGCTGACCTTCTATGCAGTCAAATTCTTTGATTAGCCTAGCTGTTGGCCGATCTAAATCCTCTCTTCCAGGAACATTAAAAGCATACACACCGTTCAAATCTTGTAAATTCTTCTTTTCCCTCTAGAAACCAAGCACAAAAAACAGATACATGTGCGGAGTCATTAAACTGAAGGAAATAATTAACTCGGAATAAACTCAAACCTACCCTGACAATTTAAGCGAAAGCATGTCCTGGAATAAGTTTAAACAGCTTTACATTATATGGAGCATGCTTACACGATAACCTAAGAGATTAGATTGCACACTTTAGCCACGATTGTATAAACCTTGTAAATTCCACTCGGTCTAATTCGATCAAGTATAACTAATGAAAGTCAAATCCAATTCTCGAGCAAGTCCAAATTCATATCACGCAGCTAAGACATCTAATTTTGTTTGCCTCAATTTCTCGCCATAAAATTAGCGGGCCTATAATGTTTCTTTAACACATTGCACGACATTTTAATTTTTAAATCCATCAGAAATCTGCACGACCACCTAAGAACAACATAAACAAGTTTTAACAGCGAATCGAGTAAACAATGAAAGCTTACAGTATTAAAGAAGCAAATGGCGACTTCATCATAAGACCTATTGATAATCTGCGTCTTCAAGGACTGTGCAATGCAACGGACGGCAACTTCAAAGTGAGTCACAGCATCCTTTTCATCATCCTGAGCAAACACTTAACATTTTCAGTATTAACAAAAACAAAATAAAAAAATGAGAATAGTAATATATATACCTGAGAAGGGCAAGTTGTGGAGAACATTTTGGGTGAAGCGTCCACCAAATACACCAACTCCTCCTTGGTCGCGTCTCGTTCCTGCAAAATTACGATTTCAGTGTAAGAAATGAAATGTGTTGTTGGTGTTGTACGTTATGCTTAAAAGGTTGTACCTGATAGAGTTCATTGTCGAGGTCGTCATCGTCGCGAAACACGTCGTCGGGATCGATGTCCATGAAGAGAGAGAAGGAAACGACGTCGTAAGAGTTTCAAATTTCAATTTCTTCTTCTTCTTCTACTGAAAATATTCCAACACAAGTTTCTAGTAGTAATTTTAATTATCAAAATAAAATAAAAGGGAAAGGTTTAATTAATTGCATTTTCTCCAACCTCGACAATGAGAAATAGATTGTCGACCTAGGTTTTCCTATAAATTATTATTTCGCTCCAACTTTTATATTTTATAAGGCCTAAATTGTTAGTTCCTCAAATTACTAATATATAAATGGGCTTAGTATTGGGCTGTCACTGCTTTCAATTACTAATAAATGGACCAGCCCAACTGTATAACATAATTTTGTGTCACCTGTCTAGGTTGACACCAGCAAAACTTTGTCAAAATGAGCTATATTCTTCAACAATTGGTCATTTTATTTTTTATATCACTACTTTTTATTAAATATTAATAGGTCATTCGGGCTTTTTAGAATGTAATTTTTATATTAGGTGCTTACGCGACCGCCTTATATGACTTATAGAATAGGGGGCAACTCCACATCTTGTATAAGGTTAGAGTGTGATACTCGATTAGAGCGTAATTTCTAGGAAAACTTAAAAGTATTTTGAAAAGAGACAGGGTGGAATACCCTTTAATCAATTTAATCAATCGCGTGTATAATGATAAGGTTTTGACTCCTTAAAAATGAAAATACCAGAAAAGTTATTACAAATATAACTTAGACATAATTATTGTACCACCATCTAAGGTCTAGTGTAATTACAGAAACCACCCATGAGGTTTGAAAATTTACAAAAACCACCCCTGAGGTTTGAAAAACTTACAACAACCCTCCTCTACAACTTAAAATTGTTTGGGTGTAATTTACAATGATATTACACTTATTATACTTCACGCCTTGAGTTTGGTATAATTATAAAAGTAAGCTTTAATTTTTGTATAATAATAAAAAACAATCCACATAATCTTAGAAACTACTATATTATTAACTAAAAATATAAAAATATATAAATTATATTGTAATTTCGAAAAAAAAAAGTTTTAAAATTTAATCCAAAATATATTTTTGAATCAAAATATTTAACTTTTTTGTTTTTTGTTTTTATTTAATTACCAGTCAATCCAAACTCGACTAACTACTCATCTTTATGTATTTCTTCTTGTTGCAATTGTAACATAACAATTATTTCAGGAAGATACCGCACTAACACTTTCTTCCACGAAATTGGAAGAAGAAGAAGAAGAATACTCCAAGTAGTGGAAGTTGTAGTAAAGGCAGTGCATTTAGCTTAATTATTTTGTCAAAAATTTCAATAAAAAATTCTCTCTAAAACCAGTGACTCTGTCCAATAGAATCTTTGAGGGTGATTTTTGAGTTTTCCAAATATAATATAATCTTTTACTAAATAACACCAAACTTCATAGGTGTAAATGTAATAGGAACAAAAGCATCCTAAAATGAAATCTAAACAATCTTTAAGTTGTAGAGAGGGGTTTCTATAAGTTTTCAAACCTCATAGGTGGTTTCTGTAATTTTCAAACTACAAGTTGGTTCTATAATTACACCAAACCTCACGAGGTGTTGTTGTAATTCTCCATAAAACTTATATAAACCTAAACAAATCTATCTCTATTTCATCCTCTGATTCAATTCTACAAGAATAAAGTCTTCATGATTCCACAACCTGGAGGCGCCTTTGGTTTGATCATCACCAAAATTGACTTGAGCTTGACAAAAATGTCAACTCGAGGGCGTGAAATCTAAATTCTGAACCAACGTATGATTTGTGTTGAATGTTGTTGAAGAACAGACAAAACTTTGTCGTTAGTTCTTCAAATATATTGAAACTTGATCCTTTTTTGTAGCAGAAGCATGGACTTCAAAAATAGCTTCCCGACGACCTTATAGCTTGATGTGAATCAAAAGGAACTTCCTTGGTCTTTGAGACAAAAAAACTTGAATCTTTGCTTGAAGGCCTTGAAGCTTGATGAACTTGAAGGACAGGATTTGCAAAAACTTGTTGCTCCAAGAATATTTGATATTAAATTATGATTTATTCATGACGAAGACCTCTATTTATAGTTGTAGAAAAAGAAACTATATGCAGGGTTGAGATTAAGTCTTGAAGCTCTCAAAATAGAAAACATAATTTGAACAAAAAAATATTTATTTCCATCTCTTAGAAATTGAGATTTGATGGAGAATTCCTTCATTCTCTTGAGTTTTGATAAAATGTTGCTTCCATCTCTTGATTTTGACATTTGATGGAATAATATTACTTCTCTTTGAATATATACTTCCATATATTTGACATATTGCAATCATTTAATTAGAAAGTTGCCCTCTCGAGACTTGTTCAAGAATAGGGTTATAAACACGTCATTGGGTGGATAAATGTCAAAAAAAAAAAAAAAAATCTTTTCTAATTGGACAAGCATGAATTATCTACTTAGAGACTTTGAACAGTTTGTAAACTTGAGGGAAAAAATCATTTTTCACATCATAACTTGGCACGATTTTCATTTGCATACCTTAATTGACACTTATCAATGTGCATACCATAAGTTGGACACTTTCTCCACATTGGGTGCTTCGGTGCCAAAAAAGTACTAGGTGGAATTCGGTGAATCGAAATTTGGGAATTTAGACCAATTTAGACCGATTTCAACCTTCAAGATATTACACATCAATCGTACGTACGTTTTCGGCATTGAAGTGCCCAACTTGTGTCACCTTTTAGGAGATACCTTTTAGCTTTTGTCGACGAGACTGTAATATTTGAAGAACTTGTAGACCTTTTCACTCGTCTTTAAAAAATTTGAGGACTGGAAGAGTTGTTGAACTGTTTAACCCTTGTCGAGGATTCTTAAATTTAATTTGAATTTATAAACAATTTAGACTCGTGTTAAGAAGTTCTTGATTTAAATATAAGTAGACAGTTTTGACTCTTATCAAGGAGCCTTGATTAAGTTTTTAATTTGCAAATAGTTTAGACTAGTGTAAATTAGTTCCAGACTTGAATATTAGTAGAAAATTTTGACTGTTGTCAAGTAGTCTTGGTTTTATTTTGAATTTGAAAAACAATTTAGATTCGTGTTAATGAGTTGTTGACAATTTATTCTCCTATCAAGAAGGACATGAAGAGATCTTTGTTTGAAGACTCTACATAGTTTAAGGTCATCTAGGAGCACATCAATAGTGGCAAAATGTAACGCATCATCTTCTTTAACTTCATCTTCATTTTAATCTTTATTTTTATCTTCATTGTCTCATTTAATATCATGAGCACGGGACAATAATTCTTCTTCATCAGAGTTTATACTCATCTCCATAGGATGCGCTCAAATTGCTAATTCTTTAAAATTCAATTCGTTCAGTATAAGCTTTGAAAGTTTTACGCTGAGCTTTATGAATCCTCTACAACTATATCAATGAAATCCTTTAGTTTGTTGATAGAGATGAAACCTTATCTTGAGTATATTTGCTTGGGACTTTAGAATATTCTCCAACTTTAAATTTTTGAATACTTTCTTCAGAAGACTCTAGTGTATGCATCAAGCATTGATCGTCGTTCCTTTGAAGCTTTCACTTTTGGAGATTATAAGGTACTTGGATTATTTGGCTTACAACTTTGCTTAATTCTGCAATGTTTATTTCATCAATATTTTCTTCAAGGGACTTCATTGCATCAACCATGATATGATCGATCACCTTCTTTTTCAAGCTCGAGATTTTAGAAAAGACAATATAGATATTATTCACGCTTATGGGCATGTTTGTAAAACTCTTATTGGCTCTGGTTAGTGCATCAACTCGTTCTTTCATTGAAGATGCTTGAGTAATTGGGGGATTTTGTGGATCTTCATTGTAATTTGTATCTTCGACCTTTAACCCCTAGTACATGTGGAAATTTAATCATCAGCTGAGAAAGCTCTTTGTTTCTTGCCCCTATTGACTTGTCAATTGTAGAGAAAAAGTTGGCTTCTCGAGACTTCAAATCAGAACTTGCAAGAAAAGAGATGAGAGGTAGAGATTGTCCCACTAGGCGTGCTAAAATTTGTATCAATAAAAGTGAGTTCTTGAAAATAATAAGACAAGAAGAATTAGTACGAATATAATTTATATAAACTTAAATGAATTTAGAGTTACAATCTCTATTCGATCATCAGATTCAAATCTACAAGAATAAAGTCTTCATGATTCCACAATTTGGAGGGGCCTTTGTTTTATTTTTATTTTTTTTAAGGGAAAATCATCAAATTACTCACAGCTAAAACATCCAAAGCAAATGTTGCATACAACACATGAAGCACAAACTAGAAACAAACACAAAGCTGAAAACTACAGCTACAATGTCAGACTCAAACAAACTAAATCAACAAACCAAAGCATGTTCCCTGTTGATCCTCTCGCCAAATTGTGAGCCTCTCCATTCGCCTCTCGATTGATCCAGTGAAAGTCATAAGCCTTCTCAACATCAAGAATACGTCGAATATTGAACACAACATTGCCATGATCCGCATCACATTTTTCCAGAGACAAAATATCATGAATAACAGTTAAATAGTCGCCCTCAAACATAACATCCATCCATCCCGCCAAAACCGCAACCTTTACTACTAACTTTTCCGCACAAGTTTCAACATTAACTGCCCCAAGATTACCCACAATCCTTTCTGTTGCTCGTGCTAAACAATGACCTTTTGGATCCCTCGCGATAACTCTCAGACCTGATGCCTCTTTGTTTGCAAAGATAACACCATCAAAGTTGATTTTAATTCTATGAGCTGGAGGCGGGATCCATGACTTATCTGAACGATCAGCTCCATGCCACAGCATGCCGGAGAAACGAGCAACCCATTATTGCAGGAAAGTCGCAATCAAGCCACAATGTCCCCAGGTGATGAGGGCCGTTCCCTGGCAAGAATTCTATTTCGATTACCACACAGCGCCAAACAGGTCACTCCAATTCGCACCACAACCTCTTTCTCATTCTCTTTAGCTATTCGTTATAACCAACTCATTCTATCTTTCAATGCCTGCCAAAGAACCGAACTCAGAATCTCAAACAAACCTAGACTTTTCGCGCAGTCGAGCAAGTAAAAAAACAGTGCACATAATCTTCGGCCTCACGTCCACACACCCCACAAGTCACTTCACTTGTGACCGGCGACGCTACAAGTTCATCCGTGTAGGTAGAATAATTTTGCAAAACCGCCATATGAAGAAGTTGATTTTTTTTGCACATTTAATCCGCCATATAAACCGCTAGTCCGTCGTCACACTGGACTCACCTAAACAATCCCCAACTCGCTTCACCAAACCCCGGCTCACACTAAAATGATATGCAGTATTGGCGCAAAAGATGCCATTCGAGTTATAATGCCAAATTCTACAATCAAATTATTCGAGCCGCCAAAAGGTAATGAAAGAATCAGCGACACGTCCACTTCCCAAAAAGTATTTCGAATAACTTCAACATTCCAACTCCTCGTCTCCTCATCAATGAGTTCTAACACATGCAGAAGATCACAATCCGGCTGTCGGGGCGTAATAACCTTGAAAGATTGCAGCCGCAGAAGCCACCCGTCGTTCCAAATAGAAATATTTTATCCATCACAAACTCTCTAATGTAGACCTTGTTCTAACACCCGAATTTCTTCAAAAATGCCACGCCACGAGAAAGATAGTGCCGACCCCAACTTGGCTTCAAACAACGAACCATTCGGAAAATACTTTGACTTATACAATCGACTCAACAAACTTCCTGGTTGCCGAAAGAGACGCCCAAGCCTGTTTAGTAAGCAACACGAGATTAAAAGCATGCAGATCTCGAAACCCCAGCCCGCCTTCTTGTTTATTCTTGCACACTTTCTTCCACCAGACCCAATGAATTTTCCTTTGCGCCCCATTGCTCCACCAAAACTCACAGATCAACGATTCCAACTCCGTAATAAGTGACTCCGGCAATTTAAAGCAACTCATTGTGAACGTAAGAATTGCCTGAATTACCGCTTTGATCATCACTTATAACCCTGGATAACTGTCCATGTTGTATCACATATAGCGAATATTTTTTTATTCTTTTTAACCACAATAGACGACAAACTAAGGTATTTGTCATGTTTGTCTGCCACATTAACTCCTAAAATCCGCAGGATACTCACAATTACCTCTGACGATGTATTCTTGCTGAACACAACCACCGATTTGTCCAAGTTAATGACCTTACCGGACGCTAACTCATATCTCCCAAGAATATTCCGAATTTCCAACGCCAACTCCATTGAGGCCTCGCAAAAGATCAACGTGTCATCCGCAAATAATAAGTGACTGATCACCGGTGCACGCGGATTAATATCAAACCCCTTGATCGTACCCCTAATCTCCGCATCTCCAATCAATTCCGAAAAAGATTCAGACCAAAATAAAAATAAACACAGAGAAATAGGGTCTCCTTGGTGAATCCCCCTCTCCGGTAAGATATCCCAAACTCACAACTATTCACAAATAAAGAATAAGAGATAGAACTCACAAAAGCATAATTAACGGAAAAAAAAAAAGAACTCTCAAAACCTAATCTAATCATAACCTTCTCTAGAAAGGACCATTCGACTCCATTGTAGGCCTTACTCATGTTAAGTTTGAGACTTAAATTGCCTTTTTTACCGGGACGATTATTCTTAATGTAATGTAATGATCAATTCGTATGCCACGAGAATACTATCTGTGATCAATCGACCAGGAACAAATGCCGATTGAGAGGGAGAAATAATATATCAGACAATAACGGCTTAAGGCGATTAGTAATGACTTTAGATACAATTTTGAAACACACATTACTAAGGCTAATAGGGCGGAAATTCTTCAGAGTTTCGGGTTTAACACACTTAGGCAGAAGAATAATATGAGTGGAATTAAACTTAGGGAGAAAATCCCTATCACTTAAGAGTGCAAGAGACAACTTAATAATATATGGGCCAACAACAAAACGTTTGATAGAAAATAGCAGAAAATCCGTCGGGGTCGGGGGATTAAAGAGGATACATATAAAAAGGGCACGAGTTACCCCTTCTGGCGTTTAAGGCTGCGACAAATGGCGGTTCATTTGTGGAGTGACATGGGGTTTAATTACGCGAATAACACCCTCAATCTCCGCATCAACAGGACGTCTAGATCGAAGATATCTTCAAAGTACTCAACGATAACCTTTTGAACCGCTCTCAGTTCCTCAACCCACACCCCAACATTCGTCTGTATGCCTTTAATTTCATTCTGAAGTTTCCTCTCAGAAGCTTGTCTATGAAAATAAGCCGTATTCCTATTGCCTTCCCGAAGCCATTGCGCTTTACCCCTCTGTTTCCAGTACAGTTCCTCTCTATCTTGCACCACTTCAAGTTCACGAAAAAGACTCCTCTCCTCCCTTTTTGATTCGGCTGTAATCGGGCCTCTACGCAGATTTTTCACTCGATTAGACAACAACTCAATGCGCTGCTTCATCTCAGCCTCAGATAAGTCTTTCCATTGCACCAAACCAAGCCGACACGTATCTAATTTCTCCCACAAATTCTCACCCGAGTTATTTGATTCCTCGCCACTCCACATTCATTGATAATTCTGTTACAATCCGCTTTCTCAATCCAAACAGCTTCAAAGAGAAATCGCTTCTTCCTCCTTCATCCATTATTTGAACCCGACAACGCCTCACAAGAAATAATTAGAGCAAGATGATAAAAATGAATGACTTCCACATGTTGAACAAATGCTGACGAAAACTCTGATCGCCACACACAAGTCGCACAAGCTCTATCAAGAATTTCCCAGACCATCGCCGGACTAAAGAGTCTATTGCACCAAGTGATTTTAGGCCCGACAAAACCTAAGTCAATTAAAGCCGAATATGAGAGAGCCGTTCTAAAGTTCCTCATGTAGCTAACTAGCCTCAAATTGCCTCCCGCTTTCTCAGCTTGATCCAAAATCTCATTGAAGTCACCTACGCACAACCACGGACTTGAGGGCATTTGTCCAAGTCTTCGTAACAAGTCCCACGTAATATGACATTTAGTAGCATCCAGCTCACCATAAAACCCAGTAAATCTCCATGCGCAACCCACCTCTCTTTAAACCATTACGTCAATATGATTAGTGGAAAAACTCAACAATCGAATGTCAATATCTTTTCTCCATAAAAGTGCCAAACCCCTTGACTTTCTCCTTGCATCTACAGAAAAACCATGGAACCTAAATTTCCGTTTCAGTGCCTCTGCATCTGTCTCCATAAGAAAGATAAGAGGAGGGTTATATTTCTTGGCGAGCTTACAAGGCTCACGAGCTATCTAAGGGGACCCCACTCCCTGATAGTTCCAGCTCAAAACCCTCATTGTAGTTGTCGGGGCTGCTTAGCAACCGCCGCCGAATCAACATTTTCTTGAAGAACACGAGCCCCCAAAATTTGAAGTTTTTCCCCGCCCTGCCAGATAAAGCATTCGGTCCCGTTTTCCTCTTACCCGCCGCTGTCGACGCCACACACTCACTTGAATTTCTACCACCTTCGCCACATTTTTTCTGGATAGTAACTTTACGTTATTTTGCTCCTGCCTTAGTACCGTTTGCTATCGGGATTGTGATTAAGTTAGTGGTATCAACGAGTACTCCACCCCTGAAGACAAACCCATTGGATCATCATGTTTATTCTCCCAACAAGCTCATGTTCCAGAATATTGGTAGTTGAATTTTCCCTCACTGTATGAAAAAGAACAGAATTATCCTCCGAAACAGGTCTCACACAAGTAAAACTAGTAATCACTATTTTTGCTGGGCTTTGAAGCAAATCATTCCCTCCATCTTTCTCTTTACCTTTATTCCCCACGATCTCCGTCCCCAGAAAAAGCTGAGTCGCTTGTCGAATAGATTGCGACTGAACCTCTCTGTGTCCCACACCCCTCTCGAAATTAGTACGAGTCAAAGCTAGCCTATCCTGATCAAAGCCTGACTGTGGTGCTTGTGTCTTCGGTACACCATCAGCCGAATGATTAGTACTCTGCGAATTCTTCGCACGACCACCTTCTGCATTGTTACCAATATTAATAACCCCCTACAAGGTCCCAATAACTATGAATTTCTCGAAGAGGAACCGTTCCTTTGTTGTTCAAAATCGGTACCGCGAGTACACCGAAAACCAAATGAAACGGTGCCCTTTCCGCGCAGCCACGGGCCATAGGGTAACTCGGTTGGCTCCATATTCACAAAGCCATGTTGATAGCGTAAACCACAATGCCTATCAATGTGTCCAATGATGTCGTAGAGATAGCAAAAGTTTGGCAACCTTTCATACGTGAATGTCACGAGCATTGTTTCGCCATTTAGTCCCCTAACTTTTAAACACCTTTTCAACGGCTTTGTGATATCAATTATGATCTGCACACGCATATTCACTCCCCACGGTGCCGTAAGATTGACCTCTTCAACCAATACTAGTTTGTTCCCGATAAGACTTGCTACTTCCGACGTTTGGCGCGAGAGAGGTAAATCATAAATTCGGACATGAAAGCTACAAGAGTCAAGCGCCATAAGTAGCGGGTTCTCATTATTTTTCATAATGTTTAAGACCAGAATATATTTATCAAATGACCACAGGCGTCCTTCTAATACCCGATCTCGATCAATAACATGACCAAAGTGAAACAACAAACTGATCATCCCATATTTACTGAATATCCAAACCCTTCTTAGGATTAAAGAGCGGCTTATAAATCGATACAAAAGAGTTGAAATTGTAGTTCTTACTAGTCAGAATTTTACCCACCAAAATAATATCGGACGATTCAATTGGCCAACTCCAAACCCCTCTGGATAAATCAACCTTATCCTCCTCATCATCCCGTATCCGCAACAACTTACCCAACCTCTCGAGTTCTAACTCCATGCAAACCCTAATTTGGAGACGAAAAAATTTGCGTAATTAAACCCTAGTCACGACTTGTGTACCGTATACACCAAAAGATGCACTCCACGACGAGAAAGCACGCTCAGGGGACAATCAGTGAAAAGAAGAGAAATGAATGATCAGAAAACGAACAAGAAGAGAGGAAAAAACGCAACAAATGAACGAGCAAACCAAAAAGACAATCACAAAATGGAAATCGGACCAATGAACCACACAAACTTGCTAAGTTTCAGCCATGATAAGATCGGAGAGAGCTTTATTGGAAGGCACGAGCACACATTCACAAGAAGAGAGACGAAAACCCTCAAGAGAGAGACCCTAGATTGTACCTTCGGCAAAAATTGACTTGAGCTTGACAAAAATGTCAATTCGAGGGCGTGAAATCTTAATCCCCAATCAAAGTATGATTTGAGTTGAATGTTGTTGAAGAATAGTCGAAACTTCATCACCAACTCTTCAAATATATTAAAGCACGATTTCCTTCGGCACAAGCACGACTCTGAAAATAGTTTTTGATGGCCTTGAAGTTTCATGTCAAATAAAAAGGAGAATTTCCTGATCTTCATGGCGGATAACTTGAATCTTCTCTTGAACACCTGGAAGCTTGATGAAAATGAGGGAGAGAATTTGCGGATTTCGTTGCTCCGAGTATGTTTGATATTAAATTGTGATTTTTCTTCTTGATGAAAATTTTATAGTTGTAGAAAAAGATTTCAGCTAGAATTTCCTAATGAGATGAAGGGTTGAGAATAAGTCTTGAAGTTCTCAAAATAGAATACATAATTTGAGAATATTTATTTCTGTGTTTGAAATACTCTCTTCTCTTGAGAGCTAACGGAATATTGTTTTCACCTCTTGAATATTGACAATTGATGGAATAATATTTCTTTCTATTTGAGAGTACATTTTCATATATTTGACATGTGCAATTATTTCTTAAACACTAAATTAATGTGTCAACAATGTGGTTTGCAAGAGAATGAATAAAAAAATGAAAGAATTGTGGGTTTTGGATGGAGATATAGTTGATCAAGGGCAGCTCACATAATACTTTTTGAAAATTGGGTGGGTTATTGTAAAATTTTATAAATTAGGAGGTAAGTCCCCATGAACAATAGACTGAGAGTTGGATGCTTTTTACCTACTTCTTATACCATGAATTTGGTTATTTTGTTAGTTTAATACGGAAAATAGGATATGGGCGATGTCCCTCGTATAGTTTCTTCCCAACTCTTGGAGACCGAGTGAATTGTCAAACTAACATTCTTTAAAAAAATAATTGTCAAAGTAACCTCATTAAAAAATTAATTACCAAAATATCAATGTGGAACATAGTATTCCTATTTTAACCTTTTATTTTGCTAATTAATGTCCAAACCAATGCGTAATTCAATATTTAACAACTGATTTGTTGTAATTATATAAGAAAGATTTATTAGAAATACTAACCCATTTATAAAAAAGAAAAAAATAACAGTTTTTCTTTAACTATCTCATCTTCCCCGCGAAACAACCCCTCCACCACCACCCCTGCCGCCCCCTCCCCCCAAATCGAACCCTCCATGGAATTCACCAAAGAAGCTTTATGGTCCTTCAATTCAGACTCTTTTTTACAGGAAAAAGAATCACAAAACTCAAGAAATACTGTGATTTTTTGGGTCCTTGTCAAAAAGATCGAACTCAAGATTGTTTTTTGAGGACATTGTACCAACAGTGGGGCTCGTCGACCTAAAGCGGTATAGGCGGATGGGTGGGGGGGTGGGGGGGGGGGGGGGGTAATATGTTGGGTGAGAGAGATGACAGATTTACTTTTATTTTATTTTTTTCTAATTAATATTACTTGTTTGGATATGAACTATTTCTAGAAATCTTTTTAAAAAAAAAAAATATTTCACTAGTTGTTTTGGTATTTTCTAAATAAAATAAATGTGATCATTCAGAGAGTAGCTTTAACTTACTCCGAATTCAAATTTTGTACTTCAGTTTATGCCATATGAATGAATTACAATGTATGAGATTTCTTTGAACATCATATTTATATTTCATTTTCATTTTTTTAATATTTCCCTTTTTTTGCTATATAAATGTATCGTTATATGCACAGCTTCATTTTGGTATAATTTTGCTAACTATTTGATAAAGAAAAGGGTTAGAATGGTAATGTTTTGTTCAATAGTGATATTTTGGAAATTACTTTGTCAATGATGTTAGTTAGGAAGCTCCATTAAAAAATAATAAAGAACATGAAAGCAAATTTCTCTTACAATTCCCTCAAATAAGACAAATTTTGGACGTGGGAAACACTGGTGGAATTGCTGTGACATTAATTAGTTTCCAACTTTTTCCTATTTATGTCATTCAACACTTTTCAATCGAAAATGATGAAAACAGTAGCAAGCATTTAGTTGGTGAAATATAAAAGTATTTTATGTTTTCATTATTTATTTTTTGGAATCCGAAAGGAAACAACTTTGTGAAACCCGTTTAAAATTGGGTCAACAGAAATTACAGACTTCGTGATCATAATTCTGACCGAATTATATATAAACTTTGTGGAGAAAATACCTGTTGCTTGGGCTGAAGCTAAGTAAGATGTTTTTTTTTCTATAAGTGACAAAATCACCAAACTGGAACGTCACTATTAATGCAAATCGGCCTGCCTACAGGCAAACTATACCAATACAGATTATTTTCCTCTTTATGCAATTATCTCAGGTTAGAGTGAAAAAAATGTAAGTTTTCTGAAGTTTTTGAATAATTATAAATCTATAGAAATAGTTATCACTTTATTAATATAAAATGGTTATATATATATATATATATATATATATATATATATATATATATATATATATATATATATATATATTTGATGAATTGAATTTGGATCTTGGATTCAAAATTTGGCAGGCCAGCTAAATTTAACCTGTGGCGGCGGACATATAAAAATTCAGCTAAAAAATGTTGTCAAAATTTTATATTAGCAAAAGACAAAGCGCACTCGAGCGAAATTTCATTTTCAAATTGAAATGGCGTTGTCATGATTCTTCACATATGGGAGGAGGAATTTTCCTAATCAGTTGCAATGACCTAGGAAGTGAAAGTTTCTAGCTTTTGACGGTTTCTTCCACTTTCTTTCTCAATTCGATGGCCATGTATTTTATTACTTATTTCCACTATGAATATCGTCCCTTCAAGCAAAATATTGCTTTATAGTATGAAGACAAATAAATTGTAGATAGAACTGTTACAATTCACAACACGTGAAATGAAATTAAGAGCCTAAAAAGAAACAACATTGAAATGTCACTTTTTGTGAGAAAAGAAAACAAATATAAAACGCCAGGATATCAGTTTTAAACTCATTCGTGGAACTTACAGGAAATTCTCTTGTTTGTTTATTGTTTAAAACTCTCTTGTGATTTCATTTATTTTGCACAAAATTTACTTTTTAAAAAACTACATCGGTTTTTGAGACATAAGGGGTTTTGTGAAGAGTTTACAAAATTACAAGGTGATTCTAGACTATTATCAAACTACGAGAGAGTTTCGTGCTCGTTTTTAAAATCACACTGAGATTTTATGCATTTTTCCCAATAAAAGACTAATTGAAACACAGCAACAATTTTATATTTTTAGATTATACGACAATTCTATGTTTTCTATCTACAGGATTCATATTTTAATACAATTGGACGCAGACTTCTTCTGGGCCTTGGGCTCTAACAAACTAAATGGATAACTTCCTTTAGAAAAGAGGAAGTACAACGTACCCAATATCAAAGAAAAGACAACATTTTTAGATACAATACGTATTTTCTTCTTCTCTTTTTAATTGATTTTAAGGTGCACATACAATTTTAATTACGAGACTGTAGCATAGCCCTTAAACTTATATATATCACTTTAGTTTGAAGAGATTAATTTATTCAGTCACATACTTAACTAATGGATCATAGTTAAGTAGTACCCAGTAGTAGTCATTTTGGACAAAATTCTGACAAGTGCATATTCCTCAATTTTTTCACAGTTACATAGGCAATTTAAAATTTGTTTCCAAACAATTACATTCTCAATGTTTTAAATTACGCCGGGAAATTTTAATAACACAAATGTTTGGCAATGAGTTTTTATGGATGAAAGTATTAAAATGTAAAGTTGAAGCTAGATCGAACTAACCAAACAAAAGAAAACTCCTACCCAAACTAATTGACACAATCATCATAAATAAAGTTAAAATTTGTTTTCAAACAATTATATTCTCCATATGTTAAAATATTGCCGGGAACTTTAACAACATAAATATTTGGCAACGAGTTTTATGGATGAAAAGCATTGAAATGTCTCATTTAAAAAGTTAAAGATCGAATTAACGAAAAAAAAAAGAAAAAAGAAAACTCCTACGCAAACAAATTGATATAAACTTTCAAAATAAAGAACTATCAACTTTACCACCTTCTTGATCATCAAGCTTTTCAAAAAGTTAATCCAAATAAATTCTTCTTATAGTTACAAGTTATTCAGAGAATCTGAAATTCTTTCCGGAGAAGACCTTATTAGTTATTAGAGTAGATCTAAGCAGGCTTGCTTTCATTATAGAAGTAGACTATTCATATTAATATTTCGTAGGTTAAGAAAAGGCGAAACAGGACAGGGAGGGAGAGTTGGCAAAGCAAAATTATGCCAAAATTTTTGATACTTCTTAATCCAATAATTGATGCATTGTGGTGACAAGATGAATTAAAAATAATTGCCGTAAAGGAGGACTGAGTGGACATATCGTAGAAAGTTTTTTGGGAGAATAATCGTACGTATTTCATATTCCAAAGAAACCTACTTGTGGCTTAGTCAACCGCAAGCCATTAGAAGGAACCTAAAGCATTTTTTGTTTTCTGTTTTTTATTATATGATTAGACCGGTCGTAAGACGTAATAAAAGATTGCGTTCGTGTTTTTCTTCTTTATAATTGTATACCTGATGTAAATAATGCTAAAGTTAAAACAAACTTAAATTATTTTAGGAGAATGATATAAGGTGAGACTATATTTTCTTATTCAATATTTTCAAGTGTAATTTACAAATGAAATGAGCACCTATTTATAGGAAAAATATTCAATTATGTTATTACAAATTTTTCATCACATTAAATGGATAAATTATTTTCCAAGACTTTTACATAACAAGTTGGCTAAATAATATGTTCTTCAATTATTCATTTTAAGTTGGATAACTGATATATAATTTATAAGTATTTATAACACTCCCTCTTTAGCTGTCCAAATTTTCGTGATGCCTCGTTAAACCCTTACTAGGAAAAACCATTGAGATAAAAATCTATAGTGAAGAAAAAAAGAGTACATCAACCTTGCACACACGTCCCATACTGCCTCGTACAAAACCTTACTAGGAAAAACGATGTGGGATAGAAACCATAGTAAGGAAAAAAAATTGCAGCTGTGTGCCCCCCCCTCCCTTTAAGTAGACATGTGTGGTCCTTCTTTATAAATCTTGCAATCGTCGCATCCCGATACTATAAATATGCTTTCTGAAAGTTGTTGTAGGTAGAGCTTTTATAAAAAGATCTACCATGTTGTCGCATGATCGAACATATCAGATATCAACATCTTAGTTCTTTTCAAGTCCTGAGTGAATGAGAAGAACTTTGGTGGTATATGTTTTGTCATGTCACTTTTGGCATAGCCTTCTTTCATCTGAGTAACACATGCAAAAGTATCTTCGTATAATATTGTGGGACATTTCTTAATTGGTAAACCTGATGTTGCTTTTATATGATGAGTCATTGATTGCACCCATACACATTCTCTGCTTGCTTCATGTAGTATAATAATTTCAGCTTTCGACCCTTGATTCTCCAGGTTCGGCTTATTCTTGCTTTGTTTTTGACCGTGTCTTTTCTCGGGTCAGAGGCAAAAACTGGAAAGGGTTTCTTTATTGTTGTCCGAACTGCTCGCAGTGTCGATTTTAGTATTGAGGTTACACCTATGGATTATTTATTGATTTAAAGATGTGGCAACCAATGTCTATTTCTGAGAACGCCATGAAATAGCAGTACATCCATATGTGAATACATACCCTGTTTGAGATATGGCTCTATGCGGATCTGAAAGATAACCTGCATCAGAATAACAAATCAATTCTTGTTTTGCATTTTTAGGATAAAATAAACCAAGATCGTTAGTCCCTCGAAGATAACGAAATAAATGTTTAACTCCATTCCAGTGCCTCTTTGTGGGGGATGAGCTAAACCTGACAAATAAATTTACAGTGAATGCTATATCAGGTCTAGTACAATTTGCAAGATACATCAAAGCACCAATAGCACTTAAATATGGAAATTCAAGACCAAGAATTTCTTCATTTTCTTCTCTAGGGCGAAATGAATCTTTGTCAATATTTAGTAACCTGCAAATCATTGGGTTAAAACGTTTCAAGACCTTCGTGGTATAGTTGGATTGATTAACTAATAATCCATTTTTAGTATGCTCAATCCAATGCAATATTTAGTTCTACCAAGATCTTTCATTTCAAATTCATTCTTTAAATAATTCATCGTTTCTTGAATTCCCTTTTCAGTGACGATGATATTTAAATCATCTACATAAACCGCAATGATTGCAAAACCGGATCTTGTTTTCTTAATAAAAACACATGGACATGAAGGATTACTGATATATCCTTCTTTCAGCAAATATTCGCTTATGCTATTGTACCACATGCGTCCCGATTGTTTTAACCCATATAATGATCTTTACAATTTAATAGAATACATTTCTATGGGTTTAGAACTTGATGATTCACGCATTTTAAATTCTTCAGGAATTTTCATATAAATGTGATCCATAATTAAACTGTAACAACATCCTTGAGATGCATTTCAAATTTTCAAAAACTGCAAGGCCGATTAAGAATCAATATGTAATTGCATCCGTTACTCGAGCATATGTTTCTTCATAGTCGATTCCGGGTCTTTGATAAAAACCTTGTGCAACAAGGTGAGCTTTTTATCTTACAATTTCATTTTTCTCATTTCGTTTCCGCATGAAGACCCATTTATATCCTACAGGTTTCACATTTTCAGGTGTGAGACCAATATGTTCAAATAGTTTTCACTTATTAAGCGAATTTAATTCAGCTTGCATAACATCTCTCCATTTGATCCAATCATCCCTGTTTTGACATTCACTTACAGATTTTGGTTTGGGCTCATCATTTTCATTCATAATGTCACATGCGACTGAATATGAAAATATTTCATTTATATTTTCTATCTTTTTTCGATCACAGATTACTCCTGAATTGACATAATTAATAGAGACTTCAATATTCTATTTATCTTTAAAATTTAATTGATCAGTCTCTTGAGTCGTCTCATTTGTCACATTTTCTGTTTTATCATGAGTAGATTCCTTGATAATGGAGTTATTGATTTTTCTGCCCCTTTTCTTTTTCGAGGATTTTTATCTTTCGCACCTATAGAGCGACCGCGCTTTTTGAATATGTTAGCGTTATTATTGTTGGATACTTCTTTTGGAATTTCAATTCGAGCGGGAGCATTTGCAGCTGGTATTTGTGATTTTGTCACCCTTTTTGTGTCAGTGAATGCATCGGGTAATTGATTTGCAATATCTAGTAAATGTAGAATTTTCTTTACTTCAAAATCATATTATTTTGATAGAATATCATAGTTTGATAAATGTGGAGTATACCAGGATAACTCTTTTTCCAATTGTTTCTTTTCTTCCCCCAAGGGTGGAAAATATTTTTCATTAAAACGACAATCAACAAATCGTGCCGTAAAGGCATCACCTGTTTGAGGTTCAAGATATCGAATTATTGATGGTGAGTAGTATCCAACATATATTCCCAATCTTTGATGACGTCCCATTTTTGTTCGTTGTGGTGGTGCAATTGGTACATAAACCGCACAACCAAAAATCTTATATGGGAAATATTTAGTTCTTTACCAAAAATAAGTTGTTACGGGAAATATTCATGATAAGTACTTGGTCTGATACGAATTAGTGCTGCAACATGTAAAATGGCATGACCCCATACATAAGTTTGTAATTTTGCCTTCATTATTAATGGTCTATCAATTAGCTGAAGACTTTTAATTAATGATTCAGCTAAACCATTTTGTGTATGTACATGTGCAACACTATGTTCAACTGTAATTCCAGTTGACATGCAATAATTATTAAAAGTTTGGGATGTAAATTCACCAACATTATCAAGTCTGATTGTATAAGCAGGAAATTGTGCTCTTAATTTGATAATTTGAGCTAATAATCTCGCGAATGCCATATTGCGAGTAGATAATAGACAAACATGGGAACATCGTCTGGATGCATCAATCAACACCATAAATATAAAAACGGTCCACATGATGGCTGAATTGGTCCACATATATCATCTTGAATTCGTTCAACAAATGTGGATAGTTCTGTCTGGAAAATGTTCGTGAGTAGGTGTGCAATGGCATGAAAAGGCCACAAATTACTTGATAAAACTCGCGAGGAGAATGCGACCGCACCTGAATAGCATATGATTAGCCAAAATTTTTGGAAAAAAATCAGGAGGGTAACGCGATCACATAGTGATCACATTGCCAAAGGGAAAATCTTACTAAAAAATGTCACGACCAGGAATGCGATGTGAAAAAATCGCATACATTATATGCGATAGCATGACTTTTGCAAAGCACTCGTATAGGATACAAGGAGAAAATTCTAACCATGTTTGAATGACAACAAGCCACAAGGTGCAATTGCATTGCTTCACAGTTTCGCGGCCACATGAAATGAGTTGCGATCGCATATTCGTCTGTCATAAATACAAATTCGCTTACTTTGTTTATTATGCACAAAATTTCCTTTATAAGCCTTCCCCTTTCCCTCTCCTAAAAGTTGTATTTGAATTCGTATGCCTTTACAAGTCTAATAAAAGTAAGAAGTTACCTCTTCATAATCCGATTCCATTTTCTACTTGAGCACCAATAGCGATTAACTTCTTCAATTCGTAGTTGAGATAATATTTTATCATACATATAGGTTTATTTTTGGGATAAAACCACTGTGGAAGTGATCTTTTTACTAATCAATGTTTTTGGATCATTGTAGAATTAGAAAAGAAGCTTGCAGAAATACAAAGTAAATCCAGCACACCGAGTGTTCGACAAAAGTCCTCAATGGCGTCCAAAAGAAGCAAAGATGGAAAATCATTTTAGTCAAGCTCAACTATAGTACCGGTCATCAGATGGGAAGTTGAACGAGCGGAACGACAAGTTTCAAAAACAAGAAAGCACTTACGACATACAACAAAGCCATCAACCACAAGTTGAGGGTTCACTATTTTTCCAAAGGGAGATCGAAACTTTGGGATGGCAAAAGTATGCACACACATCAGGGGAATGTATCAAAGAGCCAATACGCTATATATATGTATGAACGTTTTTCGCACATGCTTACGCTAATATAGAAACTAGAGACTTTTGCGTGAGAGAAAAAATAGTGCATATTAATGGCACCATGATTGAAGAATTCTTTAGATAGCTCAATTGGGGATAGTAGATGAGACGATTCTAGTCCCACCAAGCGGGAAAAGTGTGAACAAAGACTATCTTTGTCCTGTGAAGCAAGAAAAAAGAAGACTGATCAAATATTGAGTGAGTTTAACGCGTATCCGTGAGGAATACAGAATTCAGTATAACAATTTGCTACCAAGGTACAAGGCTTACCTTAACTTTGTCTATTCTAGAATTCTTTCGACAACACATGTCACTCAAGTCACATGGGAGAGGTTCTTCTTTATGAGTTCTATGAAAGAAGGTCATCCTTTTGGACCGGGAAAGTTCATTAGCAAAACGATTTTTCGGAGAGCCGAGAAAACTCATTGAGAAGGGATATCTTTAGGATCATTGATCACCGTCTTCTGCTGCCTGCATAATGTTCTCAAATTTCTAGCTGATAACATCATTAAACCATTAGAGCCGATTCCCAAACTTTTCCTCGCAAGGTATACAACATGTAAGCCTACTGACATGGAAGATAGTCAATATTAAGAAGAGGAAAAAAGCTTATGAGGAGATGAAGGAGTAGAGGATTACAACTTACCTCTAGAGAAAAGCAACAAAGTGTAATGGAGTTCGACTGCGCAAATCATGAAAGCCTATGAACAAGATACAAAAAGTGCAAGCAACCCAAACTCTCTTGTAGCAGCAAATAAGCGGAGAAGCATCATCTCTATCGAACTCACCTTCACCAAACTAAGCTCCGACTTGTCAAGGGGAGTTCTCATGTTGAGGGTGGGGTATATTTCTGTATCTATATTCATCTCTGCATCACATTTTTAGGTTATGGTTAAAATTTCTGTTTTTTTTTTTGTTTTCTTTGAGTCTTATTTGTCACCATGTTTAGTTGAGTATTTTTAATTGCCTTATATAGTGTCTAAAAATATAAAAAGAGTCTTTGTTTTTACTGTCATTCACGAAATTCAATGAAAGTGGGTGGGACTTGATCAGTTTATCTTCATGAAAATACGAACGTGTAACATTCCGAAGCATGAAAAGTAGGTTATGAATTACATGATAATTGATACATTTTAAACATGTTCTTGTCCATACACATCTTTTGTCTGTGATTTTATTAGATGGTTGTACATTATTAAAGAATAATTATTGAGACGACTGAATATTTTGAGACCATTAAACCTGTGAAACTAATTGAGCATATGTCAAGGTAAAGTCCAAGATATATAACCACCTAGGAAGTGATCTAGGACGACTTTTGAACCGCGTTTAAGCATTTCAGGATCAAAATTCTTTACAAATAAAATAAATTGTTGCACCCTGTTGAATGCACCTTTTCAAGTGTTAAGCCGTTTTATGAATTAACCCAATTACCTACCCTATCTAGCCGCAATATGAATTGTCCAAAGCCTTTTCTAGAGGCTGTTTTTATGCACAAACAAAAGTTGTGGAAAATAAAAATGAGAAGGGTAGGGAGGTGAGAGAGTTGATGAGCAAAAAGTCTGTGAGCATTTTAGAAGGTCAATTTGAGAGAGTGGAGACATACTATTGAAGTAACCAAGTCCATATAAATGTCTTAGTTTGGGGCTGCAACTTCACAAGAAAAAAAGGGTAAGAGCTTGAACAAAAAAAGAGTGAATGAGAAAACAAAGAAATATTCACTCATTTAAAAAAAGGTTACGAACGCACGAGAAAAATAGTCACTTGATGAATGAGCTGAATTGTTTGTCCCATATACATAACTCATTTCACCGAAAGTACACTTTATCATACCTTTTTTTAAAGATTCATGTTCTTTCAAAGTTGAATCTTGAGAATTAATGAAAAAGTCGATTCAAGTGAAGAAGGTGATGAAATATTTTTGAGTGATCAATCTAGGCAAGGTTGATGATTGAATGAATGTTGATGGAGAAATACAAGAGAAAGATTTTACTTTGTGCATGAATAGAGCTTTCTAGGCCTTGTGTTTTCTTATCATCTGTCCTTTTTGAGCCAATACCCTAGCCTATAAGTCCTATGTGATCTTTGGTGGACCTTGTCTACATTAGAAGAGAGAAAGTGTAAGATTAGGCATTACGTAAGGTGGTCGATTTTGGTGAAAATAATCTCTATAAACTCAGTCAAGAAGTCACTTTTAATTTGCATGAGAAACTATTCACAATATTTGTATAATGGACTTGGATGTGAGTTATGTATCAACTTTGTATGTTTGGATTAGTTCTCGTAGATTGCTTTTCTTTGATACATGGTTATGGGATTATAAGACATTCTGAAGAGGGATTCCGCCATGATTGTATGATTTTGTGAAGTGCTATGTTTTTCATAGATTCTTTTAGTTTTTTAAAGTGATTGAGTCTTTTCATTTTTGAGTTTTTGTTTATTCGGGGACGAGCAAAGGGTAAGTTTAGGGGTGTTTGATAAGTCTCTAGTGTACTCATCTTTTATGTACGAAAAGACTAATTTGAGCTTGTTTCTTGAGTATTTATTGCCTATTTAACTGTTTTTCATTTTCTTTTTTTTGTGTGTTTATAAGTCATTTTAGTGAAAAGAGGCGAAAAGAGGTCAAATAAAGTTCTGGGCAAAGTATGCGAGCAAGGATGCGAAGGAGTCAAATTTCATAGCAAGTATGGAAAAACTATGCAATCGCATAAGATTGCATAGTCTAAAGAGTCGTAATCTAGTTCTTGATGCTTTATATGTTTGGTCAACATATAACGGATTAGATAGTTTGTGACAGACTTGACAAAGAAAGTCACAAATCTAGGTCTCTTAACATATATAAATTCACAGTCTATGATGTTACGTGTCGATAGTTAAGACATATGTGATTAATAGCGATAAAGGCGTTTAGAGAAACAACACACGAGTACTATTCTGAAGAATATAGTGAAAATCACAAGTTTAAAAACACCTCATAGATCAATATATCCCACATATAAATTATGCACAGTTATTCATAGCAATGGTTTGTCAATGAACTTTAGATCATTAGTTTCCAGTGAAACATATCCCTTGTGATACGTTGTTTTATCATTGAAATTCAGTTTAGAGTTTAAGTGTTAGTTTAATTGATTCATAATTCTTAAAATCCCCCTTTGCACATTTAATTTAATGTTTTAGTTGTGTCATCATTGTTTGCTGCAAGGTGACAACTCCGCATTCAATTGTTAAGTTAAAGTGTTAGTAAATTAGGATAAATTGAAATTAAGCACTAGTCTCCCTATGTGATCAATATTATGGGTCATAACTCTACTTCCCTTACTCGAAACCCGTACACTTGTGATGAAATATTGCCATATAGTTTTGGGCGATCAACTCGCGATCTTGGTATAGGGTTTTAGGCTACTATAAGCCTATTGCTAACAGCTCCTCGAAGTAGTCTTACTTGAATAAATGTTTCTTCCATCTCTCACTTTATGTCGACCATGTTGTTGGTTCTCAATGTGGCTATGAAAGTACTGCATAGCTCATGACTATGTTGTAACACGCACTAAAGTTTCATGGTTTACTCCATAGTTTCCACATTTTTCTCTATCCCAATCGTGTTATTAATACTAATACATGCATCCTGCAAGGTGCCACATTTCAGTTTATTCGATGGTTTCTCTCATTCGATTGATTTGGGAGTAACATATATGCCAAAATAGCAGGTTATCTACCATCCACCTTATCCCGTAGATCAAGCGCTAAGTTTTTGTACCACATGTCACATGGAAACTTTTTAAATACCAACTAAAGAGGTACTATATAGCTAGTAGCTTTTTAGACAAGCTATGCCAAATATCACACCGTACATTGGACTCTTGCCTAGTGTGTCTACAACAAACACACAGTTTAAGTACGCTTGGAATATGAGACATCTTTGATGCTAGAATGCATACAAATACAGAAATTATTGCTGACTCGACTACTTGCTTCCCCCTATAATATACTTCAAAAGAAAGAAGGGTTGTTACAACACTATACATTGGAAATATAACAACCACAAGTTTTCTTTCTATATAAAACAACATAAAAACTCTACAAGTATGGACTCCCTATGCAGTCATCAATTATGTCTTGGCTCTATCTTGTAAAATAATATGCATTCTCATTGAGATGGCTAGACAAGGCGTCAAATGTGTTAAGGGGGGCTACGGGATAAAAATATCGACAGTCGGAGAGTTTTATTATTCTGTGAACCTTTGAAAGTTTTTATTTTAGTGAAGTTATGTATTTTCTTGTCTTTAGGTCATTGAGATTCAATGAACCAAATTCTACAACGGTCTCTCTATCTATCACGACTGTGCTCATGAAGGTGGGAATGTTCAACTTACCAGCTGATTTCATTGTGCTTGATATGAAAGTAAGACCACAGGATCCCGTTAGCTATGGGTCAATATTGTCTATCAATGGAGAGATCACTCATAAATGGCAAGATAGGGTTAAGAAATTTATCATTGTTTGCAGATCAACCCACGTCTAATCAGAATCGTACATCTAACCCTGTTAGGACCGCAAAGTCCGACAGGATTCAAATTCGGTTGAACAGTCAGGACTGCCAGGTCCAACTAGATTTTATTTCCTTGTTTGCAAAATTATTTTAAAGGAAAATTCGGTTTTATTTACTTTGATTTATTTACTTTGATTTATTTACTTACTTATTCACACGATTTTATGGTATTTATCCTGTTATTAGACGCGTGAATATTTAGGTGAGTTTGGAAAGATTTAACTTGATCTTATAGTATCTTATCTTATGGAAAGTTAATCTTTATCAAACTCTTTCCTATATCCTTTAGTAATCTATTCCTTGTGGAGTTCTTCTTTGTCTTTGATGTGCAGAATATATGAAGATCATGAAGATCTTATCAATCGGAAACAAAGACGTTGCAAAAGGAAGAATCGCCTTATCATGGAAAGATTCGGATATACTTTGGAAAGATCCTGTCTCGACTGGATATGGAGACTAGCCGAGAATCAAGGATATCTTTCAGGAGAGCTATCCTATAAATAGTAGAAATCCTAGGAATCAATGTAGAACACTCGTGTAACAAAATATACATCTTTAGGTGTTCTCTTTTATTTTGATTTCTTAGTTTTCGCCCTCTTGAGTTACATCAAGAACGTGAGAAGCCGACAAGAGTTGAAGGGAGTTCAACAGGAAAGGATTGCGCCAGTTAGAGGGATCTATACGTACGTGCAGTTCGCTTGGAAGCATTCTCATAAGAAGATCATTACGGGAGTCTTGGTCTTATGGGTCAAACGGAGTAGACGCGAAAAAGGTTCCGGTGGTATCAACATTAGAAGGATTCGGTGTTAGAGTAAAACCAGTTGGTGTAATAACTTTTGTCCGTTGAAAGAAGTTTGATTCAGGCGAAAGCCTCGTGGATGTAGGACATAGTCCGAACCACGTTAAAATCTGTTGTCTTACTTTACTGTCTTACTTACCTGTCTTACTTATCTGTCGAGACTAGGTACCGCGACTATTGCTTATAACATAAAGTATTAGACTCTAAGATCTATAAATTGGCATCAAGAGCCTATCACCTACTTACATTGGTGAGATTCTGGTTTTATTTAGATCTTGCAGATTTGATGGCACAAAACGTTGAGGGATCATCATCATCAAAGCCGCCGCTCTTAAATGAATTTAACTATTCATACTGGAAGGTCCGCATGACAGCTTTCATCAAAAGGGAAAATCAGAAAGCGTGGAAAAGCATTCTCAAAGGATGGTCTCCACCACTAGACAAAGATGGAAAGCCGAAGCTAGAGCTCGACTGGTCGGACGCAGAAGATCTCGACGCGAGCCACAACTCCATTGCAATCAATGCAATTTTAAATAGAGTCGACCTAAATCAGTTCAAACTGATCTCCAAGTGTGAATCGGCAAAAGATGCATGGAACGCCCTCCGTGTTGCCCATGAAGGTACCCCATCCGTGAAAAGATCCAAAAGACAAATCCTTGGTACACGGTTTGAGGAACTCAAAATGGAGGATCATGAAACAATAGCTCAATACAATGCTAAACTTAGAGACATTGCTAATGAAGCCTTCCTCCTCGGTGATGAGTACAGTGAGTCCAAACTTGTTCAGAAAACTCTTCGCACTTTACCCTCAAGATTCGATATGAAAATTGAGGCGATTGAAGAAGCAAGAGACGTGGAAAACTTGTCACTTGAAGAGCTCATGGGTGCCCTCTCAACTTTCGAGTTGAAAAAGAATTTGAATGGAGTCACTTCAAAAGGTGTTGCACTTAAAGCTGAAATCAAAGACAAACCTCAAAGTGACGACAAGGACGAGTTCGAGAAATCTGTCGCGTTTCTCTCCAAAGGACTCCGAAAGTTTTCCAAGTGGAAAAACAAAGGTACAAACACTTTCTCTTCTAACTCTGATAATTCATTAAAATCTTCCGCTGCTAATGATCTTAGCTACAAAAGAAGAGGAAAAGGTGTTCAATGCAGGGAATGCCAAGGCTATGGTCACATACAAACTGATTGTGCAAATCTTCTCCGGAAGAATAAAGATAAAGCCATGGTGAGCACCTGGAGTGATGAAGAGTCATCTGAAAGTGAAGATGAAACAGGAGAAAAAGCCAATATTGCACTCTCCTCTGTCATCAGACCTGACTCATCACCTGTCGCGACTGACCAGGACGACTCCGAAACTGCTTCTGAGATTAAACCGATTACATCTATATGCAGTGATGACGAGTTAGATTGTTGCATTGATGAACCTGAAGAAAGAACATTTTTTGCATTTTCTTCTATTTTTAATCATGACTTACCACCTGTCTTGACTACTCAGGAAAACAGCGAAGATACTGAGGACGATAATTCCCCTGATCCTTTTCGGGAAATCAGAATCCTTAGAAATATTTTGTTTTCAGAGATACGCAAGAACGTTGATCTAAATAGACAAGTCATGGCTCTCAGAAATAATGTACAAAACATAAAAGAATCTATCACTATTTTTGAGGATTTGGAATCACACTTCCAAGATGTTCTTAAGGTTCTCAATAAAACTGTCACAGACAATCAGAACAAAGTTTCTGATCAAAGTCCTAGTCCCATTTTTAATCATGCTGGTCTTGGTTACCACCCACCGATTGGTCTAAGCAGGGCGATTCCTAGTATATCTAATATGGATAATGATAGCTTAGCACGTGATCCTAATTTCACACAGCATCATGTTTTTTGCAGGTCCAGTCAACCGAACAGGCCCAGTCCCGTTTGGTGGTCACGACGGATGCGCAAGTCAAGCAGAGCCTGTTATCATTGGGGTGGTCAAGGACATATTCGTTCATGCTGTCCTGACTTACAACAGAACTCATCGAGGAACACAGCAAAGAAACGTGTTGGACAACGAGTCCCGACACCTCGGAAGACTCCACGAAAAACAGTGTCTGAAGACTCCGATGAAGATTCTGAACCAACGAATCACATAAGGGTGAAATGTTCTAATCATAAAAACATTCATTTCGCATTTTCTTCTGTTGAAAACGCCTCACCTGATTGTTGGTATCTTGACAGTGCTTGCTCACATCACATGACAGGGAACAAAAACCTTTTGACCAACTATGTTTCTGGTCCAAGTGGAACAGTTCAGTTCAGTAATGGTAAAAAGGGTCAAGTGGTTGCAAAAGGAACACTCATTCTTAGCGGGTGTCCTATACTTAATGATGTGTTCCATGTTGATGGACTTGAGCATAATTTGATTAGCATAAGCCAGCTATGCGATCAAAAGTTGGTTGTCACGTTTACACAAGATGAATGTCATGTATTTGATAACCAAAGGTTTTGTATTTTTTCAGGAAATCGGACTGCTGAAAATTGCTATACCCTAACGCAGTCACGACTCCCTTTAGAACAGTTCACAAACTCTGTCTCAAACAGATCTATCTCTCCGTTTGTTAGTGAACTAATTTGTTTTTATGGTTCGCAGGTCAGTCAAGGAGCCAACAGATTGGTCATAGATCAATCCAAGTGCGTTCAATATACTATCAAGGACCTTGATCTTGAAACTGCAGAACAGTCCATGATTCCTGTCGCAACTCCTACATGGGTTGTCAATGAAACAAGAGGCAACTTCATAGACCTCAGTTTCTCCACTTTTGGAACAGGAAGTCATCTCTACCTAACTATGCATAATCGTGTCATATTATTTGATATTGGTTGGGTTGATCACATGCTTAAGAATTTTGTTTTTGTGCAAAGTGATGTGTTGGTCTTTAGTAACCACAACTGTGCTATTATCATTGCTCATAATCATGTTAAGCACATATGCACACAGCACACGGATATATGGCACCATCTCATATGTGATTTAGGTGATAATGAATGTGCTGTCATTAAGCATGTCGCGACAGGAAGACAAACTGATGTTATTTTTATGAAGAAATTTGTTTCACAAAGCTTTGAGACCTTCAGAAAGTCTCTCAGCATTTGTCTCCACTAAGTGCTGGTCGCGTGCCCGATTTAACTGAGATGTTTTTATTTGTTGAACTAACTGTCATGACTTACTTGCAGACCTTTTGGACAGCCGGTTCTGGAGCGTACTTAGAACTGCATTGATACACAGTGCACATCATTCCCTCAGTTAAATCAGTGAAATCGAAGGATTTCGCAACGGGCAATTTTTGTTTGTTTTATTTTTATTTTGTTTTTATAATCTCTTTGACATGGACCTTGTCCACTTTTGCTACCTCATCACTTTAAAAACAGAAGAATTGAGCTGAAAAGAAAAGTATGAGTGATCAAAAGAGTTGTGAAAAGAAAAGAACAAAGAGAGCATGAGCCAAAAGAAAAAGTGCTTCAAAAGAAAAATATATGGAGGAAAAAGCTGCCTAAACTCAATGAATATGTGTGAAAGCATTCAATTCATATTTCACGGTCATCACAAAATTGAAAAGAGCTACCATATTCTATATAAAGTTGTGTGCGAAAGCTATCTCTATGCAAAAGGCTCAAAGTGTGTGTACAAGGTGCAATTGTATTGTTTGAAAAGAGATTTCTTGCAATACGATTTTTGCCCCTTTCAAATTCTCTTCCCTTTCATCTGTTTATCATATGAGAATTCACACACACACATTTTAATGTATTCATCTGGTTCATGAGTATGCTTCAGTCTCGACCTGTTTTATACTCAGTCTTATAGTCTGTCATGACAGGGTGTCTCGACATCCACTTACACCAGTTGAATCGGTCCTCGGTAAGTTATGTGAGTAATTTGCTGAGTTACTTTCTGTTTGTTTCTTTAAATTTGTGTTTTAATTTGTTTTAATTTTATTAAACAGGTGTTTTTTTTTTATTTTATTGTGTCTTTAAAACGCGATATGTTTAATTTTGGCACGAATTTGTTTCCCGCCTATGCTTTGCCGCGTTTTAAATTTCATAGAGATTGAGTTGCATATCTTGTTGGAATATTTCCTAGATGAGTCTTGGTAAGAGTCCTATCTCTTATGGGAAGTTGTGGATAATGATTATAAAAGATATGACATTGATTTGATTACATCTATTTATATATCTTTCCTTTGTATCATATCTCACGCCATCCTACTATCTCTCTCTCTCGTGTGATCATATTTTTTTTTGGTGTGTGGATTTGTGTTTATGTCTTCTTTCTCACCTACATTTATCAAGAAAATATTTAACATGGTGAAATCTAAGTCATCAGGAGAATCGTCTCAGTCGACCCCATCAGTCGACCCTGACAGTGCATCCACAACGGGCAACGAGTTGTCCCAAGTCTTGCAGCCAAAGCCGCTCAAAATCCGAATTCCGGCGGACTTTATTCCACCGCCGTCTTCCACGGCACCACCGCAAGACACCACACCACCACCACCGGCAACAGAGTCACCACCCCGTGCCACTGCTCCTCAGGCACGCGAGTTCTCTCCTCCTTTGGACGACTCGCACTCTGTTCCCATGCCGGACGACGCGTCGCCGTCACCTGCACCTGTTCCTGCATCCTCTCGCCGCCACACCGCCGCGGCTAAAGGGAAGCAGAAGGCTCAACCTCCTAAGCGCACTCCATCTGCTCGCCAAAAGTCAAAACCTGTCGCAGAGGGTGTCGCGAGCCGAGTCGGGACACGCAAGAAAGTTCCTGTATCCAAACGTCCCCGATCCGCTCCTGCTGCCTCGGACTCTGCTCCAATCGAGGTCTCAGACTCAGATTCCAGCCCTGTCCGCAAACAGCAGAAACGCTCAGCTCAGTCCTTGTCTGATAAGGACAACCAGTCAGGCGACCAGTCGGCCTCTGAGGAAGGCAGTCACGACCAGGCTGAAGAAGAAGCTGAAGGAGATTTTGCAGTCCCTCCCCGTGTTCCACCGTCCGATGAGCCTTTCAGGGTGAAAAAGGCATTTTCCGACAGGTTCTACACATCTCAAGCCAAACTCAGGTATACTCGTCTCACTGATCGCATTCCTGTTCGTGAAGTTCAACTTCATGATGATTCTTATGAGGGTACGGGGGTTATTGAGTTTTTGGAAGGGAGAGAGTTTCTTGAATCCACTCGCAGGGTACAACCGTTTGTAACCCAGATTGTGCATGAGTTTTACGCCAATCTGGATACTCAACTAGGCGTTCCAGGCTCAGCCAAGGAACATTCAGTATTTGTCCGGAAGATCATCTTCAAGATCAGTCCGCAAATTCTGAATATGCAGTTGGGTTCTCCTGACGTACAAACCGGTCGCGACTCCGAGTTGGAACTAGAAGCAGACATGGATGCAGTCGCGTCTACCATAACCGGCCAACCCATGAAGTGGCCAAAGAATGGAAATCTACAGCGAGGTTCCCTTCTTCCATGGTATGGTCTGATCTACGGCATAATGGTAAGAAATTGGTACCCTATGTCCCATACTTCTACTGTTAGTCCGTTAACTGCTTCTGTCTTATTCCGTATTGGTTCGAATGCTCCCATTAATCTTGGGAAACTGGTCTTTGAGCGTTTACAACTTGAAGCATTCGACCACAAGGTAAAGATGACCTTAGGCTATCCATCGTTGGTCTATCGCTTGCTCATATCTCAAATGGATATCCGGGTCTCTAAGGACAAGATGACGAGCCGCCCTAGGCCTTATCATGCCCCGAGTCACCTTGTTCAAGCTCTACTTGGTTCTCCGATCCGGCGCTCTGTCCCAACTGCCAGGGATAACGAAGCTGGACCGTCTGTTCCCCAGGGCAGTCTCGACACCCTTCAGTCGCAACTTGCCCAGGTCATTTCACTGTTGGAGTCCATGAACGAGTCCCTTGCCCAATTAGCGGCAAAGCCTTGACTAGTTCTGGCAAAATGGGGGAGTAAACAGAATATGTAGAATGGGGGAGTCTTGAAGAATGTGGGAGATTTCTACCGGCTGCTGCTGTTTTTATCTTGTTATTTATTTTATTTTGTTTTGTTTTTATTCCGCTTAAGAACAATGATTTAACTGCTTATTTTATTAAGTTGTTTTGCGGAGTGTTGCACCGCTGTTGCAACACACTTTTATTGCTGTCGAGACTCGTTAGTTGATTTATGTGCCTATCTCTTACTAACTTGTTTTATTTCAGCATGTCTACATTTTCCTTGGGATTTAAAAGTGTTTTTGCCAAACAAGTCAATTGGGGGAGATTGTTAGGACCGCAAAGTCCGACAGGTTTCAAACTCGGTTGAACAGTCAGGACTGCCTGGTCCAACTAGATTTTATTTCCTTGTTTGCAAAATTATTTTAAAGGAAAACTCGGTTTTATTTACTTTGATTTATTTACTTACTTATTCACACGATTTTATGGTATTTATCCTGTTATTAGACGCGTGAATATTTAGGTGAGTTTGGAAAGATTTAATTTGATCTTATAGTATCTTATCTTATGGAAAGTTAATCTTTATCAAACTCTTTCCTATATCCTTTAGTAATCTATTACTTGTGGAGTTCTTCTTTGTCTTTGATGTGCAGAATATATGAAGATCATGAAGATCTTATCAATCGGAAACAAAAACGTTGCAAAAGGAAGAATCGCCTTATCATGGAAAGATTCGGATATACTTTGGAAAGATCCTGTCTCGACTGGATATGGAGACTAGCCGAGAATCAAGGATATCTTTCAGGAGAGCTATCCTATAAATAGTAGAAATCCTAGGAATCAATGTAGAACACTCGTGTAACAAAATATACATCTTTAGGTGTTCTCTTTTATTTTGATTTCTTAGTTTTCGCCCTCTTGAGTTACATCAAGAACGTGAGAAGCCGACAAGAGTTGAAGGGAGTTCAACGGGAAAGGATTGCGCCAGTTAGAGGGATCTATACGTACGTGCAGTTCGCTTGGAAGCATTCTCATAAGAAGATCATTACGGGAGTCTTGGTCTTACGGGTCAAACGGAGTAGACGCGAAAAAGGTTCCGGTGGTATCAACATTAGAGGGATTCGGTGTTAGAGTAAAACCTGTTGGTGTAATAACTTTTGTCCGTTGAAAGAAGTTTGATTCAGGCGAAAGCCTCGTGGATGTAGGACATAGTCCGAACCACGTTAAAATCTGCTGTCTTACTTTACTGTCTTACTTACCTGTCTTACTTATCTGTCGAGACTAGGTACCGCGACTATTGCTTATAACGTAAAGTATTAGACTCTAAGATCTATCAAACCCGTCGTAGATCGAGTCGGATCTAAATCCAAGTTGAATCACAAGATCTAACTTAAACTTCGATCATTTGTGGATCCACAAGGATCCGCACAGATCCTAGAACCCATTTATCTAATATTCCTTTTGTTGTTGGTGTGTGTGTGTTCTACTATTTCTGTAAGTTTTAATTAGTCATTACTAGATATATGCACATAAAAATTAAGTGCATCAAATTTCTTTTAATCGGGAAGAAAATGTTAATGGTTATTTTCTAATTATTATAAAGGTAATCTAGCTTAAATATTTGGACTAATTCGCAGTTTGTAAGCGTATTATTAATTCTTTTGACTTTTTCACATATTATTATTTTTTGATTTCTTATATTTTTATCTATGTTTTTTAGCTTTTATATTTTACAATTTTTTTTCATTGATATCTGAAGAAGGGTTTTATTGAGATAAGGAATTCACTTGTAGAGTAGTAGAAGAAACGTAATAGAATGGTCAGTATGAAAATCTAATTAGTCACACTTTCAGAGTCTTTTCTAAAGTCATGCACCTTGTGTTTGAAAACAACAGTCATTTGGTTTTACATCAACATCAGAAAGTTGAGTCTGTAGGGCTACACAAGCTAGTAAAAGGCAATTTGGTTGAGAATAATTTGGAGGAACACATGCATAAACGAGATAAAGTTCCTTCTTTCCGATAATGAGAGTGCAATACATCTAGCAAGGAATAAACTTTTTTATTTCAAGATGAAGTATATTCGAGTCCAGTGTCACTTTGTTCGTGAAATGTGGATATGTAAAAGGTACACACTAATGGAAAGCACTACTTCTCCCTAGTTCATTGAGCGTCGATCTTTGTGTGGCCTTGGAGAAATTTAAGCAACATAAAGGGAATGGCAAAAGATTAGTGTGGGGATCCGATTAATTACTGATAAGTCTTCAAGAGAGAAATTATTGGCACAACGACCCTTCCATTGTGTAGACAGGTCATTTAACGAATATATTATTTCATTATATGGTTGCACGATGATGTGGCACAACAAGTCGGTTACTGATGTGATACATGGTTTGGATGAGATTGTGGGTGATTGGTGTCTATATTTTCAGAAGATACTATCATCTTTGTTCATTGGTTGCATCACGTCAGTGGTGCAACAGTTGCATAAAATAATTTTTCCATTTAATGGGGCTTGTTAGAAGAAATGATTGAGGAGATGGATGTTGGATGCTAAAGATATCATGCAGTTTTCATTCCATTTTTTAGAAACTACTACTTTTGTGAAATTTTATCATCCCATGAAAGAATAACAAATCAATAAAAAAGTATTTGTGTGATACATTTGTCAGATGTATGACACACTGCAAGAAAATGAAGCAATAGAAACTATGTCATTGCAACAGATTAAAATCTATTGCATATAGAAACAAAATTACCATCTATACAAAGAGAAAAGTAACAATTTTTTTTTTTTTTTGCAATGGGGAGAAATAAACTTTTTCCTATAGTGGAAACTACACAATCTGTTGTCATTGCTAAAAAAAAGTAAAAGTGGGACTGATTAGTTTGTTTCCAGCTTTGGAAAGAAATTTCCTAAACTTTGTAGACTGATTATGCACTTCCTATTTTATCTCATTATGAAATTCATCTATCTTGCTTGTTTACCTTAAATTTACTCAAGGTCTTTCTTACAAATAATTGTACACGCTATAGTCTTAAATTAATAGACAAAATATTTCTCTAATTCCCAACTAATTTAATAATACCTACTCTGACTAATATTCCTTTTGAACTCCGATATAGATATTGATGTATTTATAAATTCTTCTTCTCAGGTTTCCTAGATGACAATTTTCTTCCTATATAACAAAAATCAATAATATGTATATTGTTGTAAACTGCCTTGCCTAAAGCGGTTTATAACTTTTGAATGTCCCCCCTAAGTTTGTCATACTTGCGAAATCCTTTAGCTCTTTCTTATAAATAGGGGCTTATCCCTTATTTGTAAGATACACTTGAGAATAGATAAATCAACGAGTTTCTGTCTTTATCAAATCTTATATCTTTTGTTGTTGTAATATTTTAGTATTACTATAGTTTCATAATACGTCATCAACACGAGGCGAGCTCTTGTCAACAACAAATCCCTATTTGGATTCTGGGAAACGATTCAGGTACATAATTTTTATTTTGTCCAATGACTTTATGTTTATCTACGCTTATTATAAATAAGGTAGGCTCTGCCTCCATTTATAATATTAAAATATTAAGGTCTTTATAATATGTTTACTTTATGTTTACCTATCCTTATTATAAATAAGGAAGGCTTTGCCTCCATTAATAATATTGCGATCTTTATAATATATCTGATTCATTATATGAAGGCTCTGCCTCCTCTCTATTATATTATTTTTAAATAGGAAGGCTCTGCCTCCTCCCTGTTATATTATTGTTAAATAATTTATATTGTAGGATTTGCCTCTTCACGGATATATTACTATTATATATTACATGGTAGTCTCTGCCTCCTCCTTATTACTGCGAATTAATTATATTTGTGACTTTACCTCAAACCCCAAGACCCTATAGATCTCTGGAATAGTCTCAGGGAAAGATATGACCACCAGAAGACGACTATTCTCCCTAAAGCTCGTTATTACGCGATACACCTTTGATTGGAGGATTTGAATATGTACGTGAATATAACTATACAATTCAAGAAATAAGTCAACAACTTAAATTATGTCGGAACAATATAACAGATGATGACATGCTAAATAAAACATACTCCTCTTTTTATGCCACGAATGAGGTTCTTCAACAGCAATATCATGAAAAATATTTTTAAGAAATTTTCTCAACTGATTTCATGCCTAATTATGGCACAATAAAATAATGAATCACGTCCAATGGTTCCATCACATTCCATGAAGTGAATGTTGTTGTATAATATTTTTAGCCACGATTCTTGATATTTACGTGGACATAAACGTGTTAGACCATCATATCACCGTCAAAGGTGAATATAACAAACATAAACGAGCGAATAATATCGCAGATCTTGTATAAAATGTCACTAGTCACGTGCTTGTCGTATATCAAAACATCTTCTGGTCATCTATTAAGACAAAATAAAAAGGCATATATGTTGAAACAAATTATATACAAGATGCAAATGACCATGAAAATTTTGGCATGACACATCTCGATGTTGACAACTATCTTGACCATCCTGAGGGTGAGATTGAGTATATGGAATATGCCTATAATAACTTAATGCTTCCTGTTAATTTCAAATTCAATGTTATATCAAAATAACGCATGTTTTAAAAGTTCATGAAAATGATTTATGTAATGAGTAACTTTTCTTGTATAAGTTCTCACTTTATTTTATTTTATGAAGTGAAACATGAAAATTCATATAGAAATATTTTCAAAGGATGATGGAGATTTGTGTCTCGCAGACATCGCAACAACTCACTCAATATTCATAATAGAAAATATTTCTCTCAATTTAAAATAGGGGAGACAAATGTCAATACGATATCTGGTAGTACTAATATAATTGATGGCTCTAGAAGAGCGAATATAGTAGTATCAAGAGGAACAAAGTTGAAAATTGAAGATGCATTATTCTTCCAAAAGTGTTAAAAAAAATTATTGATTTTTAAAGATATCCGTTCGAATAGATATCATATTTAGACAATGAATGCAGGACATAATGAAAGGTGTGCAGTTGAACAATTTTCAATATTGACATCTGGATTATACTACACTAAATTCAAAGTAACTCAAACTTACGCCACGATAAACCAGAAGTTTATTTCAGTAAACCAGAAGTTTATTTGTGATTTCAAATTTAGCATGACCAATTATGCCATCCCAGGTCAATAATGATGTGAAGAATTGTTAAAAATTCTGCTGGTCATCCATTGAAAAACCAGAAAATTTTCCAATATAATGAATTTCCATGTGTTGCTTGCTCACAAGGCAAACTAATTACAAGGCCATTACCAACCAAAATCGGGTATGAACCCCCTAAATTTCTTGAACATATTCAGGGTAATATATGTGGACCGATTCATCCATCATGTGGACCATTTAGTTATTTTATGGGTTTAATTGATGCATCAACTAGATGGTCAAATATGTGTATATTGTCCACCGGAAATGTAGCGTTTGCAAGACTACTTGCACAAATAATTAGCTTGAGAGCACAATTTCCTGATCATACGATCAAGAAAATTTGTTTTGATAGTGCAGGTGAATTCTTGTCCCAAGCTTTTAATGATTATTGCATGTCGATTAGAATAGACGTTAAACATCATGTAGCTCATGTTCACACATAAAATTTGACTGAATCATTTATTAAACGTTTCAAATTGATTGCAAGACCATTACTAATGAAGTCTAAGCTCTTGACTTCTTCTTGGGGACATACCATTTTACATGCAGCAACACTCGTGCGCATCAGACCAATAAGTTATAATATAGTAACTCCGCTATACAATTGTTTTATGGCCAGGAACCAAATATTTCCCATTTCAGAACCTTCGGCTGTGCGGTATATTTTCCAATTTCTCCATCACACCGTAATTTATCTAAAGGATTCGTGCTATAAAAGAATACTAAAATGGTTGTACAGAGCCTGAGCCTATTCTCATCCGATAGAAGATCGACCTTTGGAATCGATCTAATAGTTAAAAAAAAATGCGTTTCTCGCGCATGCTTTCTATATGAATTTGAATTTGATAGTTTATTGCTTTTACGTAGCTTGGATATGGTTTGCAATGCACAAAAGTGGGTTCACAAAGAATATTGAGAATTAATGTAGGATATTAGGGGTGTGCACGGGCGGGTTTGGGCGGGTTGTCGTTAAAAATGTGACCATACCCAAAATTTACGGGTTACCATTTTGTTAAACTCGAATGGGTTAAGTTAAAAACTAAACCATCTGAGTTACATGTTGGACGGGTTGAGTGGGTGGCGGATATAAATTGTGAGAATAATATAGTAATATTTTAGTATAAAAACAAAAACTAATCTACTTTGCGTTCTAAAAAATAACAAAAATAATACCATATCTTAATAAAAATATTTAAACCACAACTCAATTAAAATAACAATATAAGGATGTAAACAAACATTTTATCCACGTGCATTATAAAAAAATAATTTAAATTGATTCACAACCAAAATACAACTATCAAACAACATATATTAACAATATAAAATTATATTATAGTAATATTATGAACATACAACTATATGACTTCCGAAAATTTTCCTTGCTCCCTTATTACTCTACAAATATACGAACTAGTATGTGGGCGAGTTATTTGCGGGTTACCAATTTGTCAACCAGGGCGGCGGGTTAAGTTAAAAACTAAACCATGCAGGCTACAGGTTCGACAATTCTGGTTTTGGCGGGTCAGGCAGATTTGGCGGATCATGAACACCCCTATAGGATATGAATCTCAATCCATAGTTGAATATCTGGAACCATTAACTGGAGATTTATTTACGACAAGATTTTTCAATTGTCATTTTGACGAATCTATTTATCCAACATTAGGTGGAGAAAATAAGCAGCTCGAAAAAACTATCTCTTGGAATGAATTATCACTATCTGTGAGAGATCCTTGACTTAACACAGTGAACTTGAAGTTCAAAAGATAATTCATTTGCAAAATATAGCAAATCAATTGCCTGATGCATTACTGACCCAAAGAGAGTAAGTAAGTCTTATATACTAGCTGGAAAGGTTACAATAAGAATTAAGGTCCCTAAAGGATAACATGCTATCGCTAATAAGTCTATGGCATGCTAGAAGCGTGGTAGACCTATCAGTTCCAAATATAAAAATCTTTGAAAAATAAAATGAGCAAATATTGAGGATGTTTAAAAAGAGGAAGCAATGATTCTTGCTAAACCTGTTGACATAAATAATAAGGTTCAAGAAGAACCTCAGGCCCCTGAGTCTATCGAAAATGATGAGATGTCAATCAACTATGTTAATACAGATAATATATGGAACCGAGACAATATAAATGTCAACAAAATATTTGCGCATAGTGTAGTGCTCAATATTATGAATGAAAACGATGATCTTGAACCTACATTTATTGAAGAACATAAGCATAGAAATGACTGGCCAATGTAGAAAAACGCGATCAAAGAAGAGTTAAGTCTCTTGCAAAACGCATTTGGATATTCGTACGCACACCAAATGAAATAAAGACTGTGGGATATAAATGAGTATTTGAGCAAAATCAAAATGCAAATAATGTAATCGTGCGATATAAAGCACGACTTGTGGCATCAGGATATACCCAATGACCGCACATTGATTATGAGGAGACATATTCTCCAGTGTCGGATGCAATTATCCTAAGGCATTTGAGTTGCCTCGCAACACATGAAAATCTTGAAATGTGATTCATTTATGTCGTTACAGCTTTTTTGTATGGTTCCCTAAAAAACGACATTTGTATGAAAATCCTTGAAAGATTTAAGTTGTCAGAAGCACAAGTTTTAAATTCTCAAGAGATTTGTCCGGTCAAACTACTAAATCTTTGTATGGCCTAAAATAATCTGGTTGTATTTTGTACAACCATTTGAGTACATTTTGTTAAAATAAGGTTATAAAAATGATCATATATGCCCATGTGTTTTTATAAAACAATCAGGATCTAAATATACTTCATAAGTGCTTATATGTTTTTATATGAATAAAGCTCACGCAATGAGTACCCATATGATTGGGAGATCTTTTGATGTCAAAAAAGACCCATTTTGACCTCGTGAAGGTAATAAAGAACTACTTGGTCCAGAAGTATCATATCTTAGTGCAATCGGGGCACTAATGTATCTCGCTAATAATACTAGACCCGATATATCATTCGCTTTAAATCTATTAGCAATATATAGTTCTTCTCCAACTTGAAGACATTGGAATGGAATTAAACATATCTTTCGATACCTTCGAGGGACAATGGATATAGGGTTATATTATTCATCTTTGTCCAAATTCAGCTTTAATTGGTTATGCAAATGAATGATATTTGTCAGTTCCACACAAGCCCGATCCCGTATAGGATATTTATTCACTTATGGTGCTACAACTATTTCATGGAGATTGTCAAACAGATTTTGGTTGCTATTTCTTTTAACGATGCAGAAATATAAGCAATCCACGAGGCAACACTCGTCAATGTGTTTGGCTACGATCTAAGATTTAACATATCCTTAGGCCATGTGGACTACCAACCAAAAGAGAAGTTCCAACAACTCTCAATCAAGACAATACAACATGTATAGCTCAGTTGAAGAAATAGTTCATTAAAGGTAACATGACAAAACATATTTCGCCTAAAATCTTCTTTACTCATGATCTTCACAAGAAATGGGAAATCGACGTTGTCCAAATCTGCTCAAGTAACAATCTCGATTATTCACAAAAGCTCTTCATACATCAATATTTGAGAAGCTGCTGCACAAGATCCGAATGCGACACTTAAGAGAAATCAATGGATTTAAAGATCATGGGGAGTGAATATGCACCGCACTCTCTTTCCATTCACTAAGATTTTTTACACTAGATTTTTCTTAGCAAGGTTTTTCATGAGGTAGTTTCTTCTAGCATATTTATTCATAGGTTCATGTACTCTTTTTCCTTCACTATGGTTTTTGTCCCACTGAGTTTTACCTAGTAAAATTTTAATGAGCCATGTAATAATGGACATTCAAGGGGGAGATTGCAAACCGTCTCGGCTAAGGCGGTTTATAATTTGTGAATGTTGCCCCCCCCCCCCCCCCCAAGTTTATCATGTTTGTAAAATCCCTCCAACTCCTTTCTATAAATAGGGGCTTACCACTCATTTATAATTGTAATATACACTTAAAAATAGATAATTCAACAAAGTTATTAAATCTCATATCTTTTGTTGTTGTAATATTTTACTATTTCTATAATTTCATAATAAAATCATCTAATACGATACATTTATAAAATGAAAATTATATGACAAAAAGTAAAAAAAAAAACCGATACTTTTTCGATATAAATTGTGTCCTTTTTAACTAAAAATTTCATCATTAGTCGTGTGCGCACATTTAACTTGCTCACAGTTTATGTGTGTTATGATCTTCATTTAATTAAGGCTTTCATCATTATGACACATACATTTGCATTTTCTCCTGTCTGCTAGGTGTAACTTTGAAACATCCAGCCAAATATAAAAGCAACGCACCACTCGTGCACAATAGTTTCTTAACATTATCTTTTTCTGTAATGGTCAAAATTTTATTAAAATTATATAGTTGTTGAAAACCATAAAATTCTCAAGGCATTCCCTTTTTACTATACGTACTGGACAGGAGGACAGTCCAGGAGACAACTTTTCCATTTCTGAGCACTTTCACTTCAATTCTCCACAGAGGAATTTTTTCCCCAGTATCTATTTATTTAATTAATGCACCAATCAGAGTCTAATCTCTAGCTTGCAATGATAGGGTAATAAAGTATAATAATGTGTTTATATAAGTATCCTATTATGGTCTGGTCAAAAGTGATCAATTAGAATCAATGGTAGTCGGACTGCTTATGATCAAATACTTTTAATAAACTTTCTTTTGCATTCTGCTCTCCTCGTGCAACTGTAATTGATTTTTTGTTAACTTTTCTCACACTCTGTTTACCCTCAAAGAACAATGAATTAATCATGTCACACAAATAATGCTCATAATGAGTATGAGTTGTACTAATATCAAAATTTTGAATCTGATTCTTATCTCAATATTTTACACAATTAGTTTCAAAATTATCAAGTAATTATTCTCGTGATTGGTAAGATGTAATGTGTAGAGGCACTCGATGTTTCAATGTAATGATGCACCTGATCAGTCGTTTACAAATTATAAATGAAGTATTTATATGATCAGAATGAATTTAAAATAAGACGAGTATAATATTTCTTAAAAAGAAAGTTTCACTTTGAACCCATAAAAAATCTAAAGTTGTGTTCGTAAGAGCTTGTGAGAGTAGTTTGTTTGTTTTTTCTTACTCCTTCACTCAATGTCATAGTGTTAATTTGTAACTTTCTAAAAGCTTGCCTCAAGTACTAAAAATAATAACTAATTAAATATTGGCAATAATTAGCAAGAAGTACTTTTTGATTGAATATAATAACATAAATTACAGTTGCTCCTTTTATATAAAGAAAGTTTAATTTTTTTTCATATGTTTATTGGAAATAAACAAATACTAGTGACAAAATAATAATTCACATTTGAATTTTTTTTAGAAAAATTACATAAAACAATATAAGCAATTATTTTTTTGCATATATGTCTAGGAACTATTAAGAAGTTCTCGTATATCTAGGAACTAATTAAACAGAACACATTTTCTTAATAAACCTAAATTACGTACAAGTGAGTCGTAAAGGATAAATTTGCACTAATTATATGATCAAACAAGGACCAGCAAAAGCATACTTGTGAGTGCTGAGAGATATTGATAAAAGAGATTCGTTGTTTCTATCTCCTTTCGTGACTCTTAGAGATGCTGATTAATTTGTTTAATATGCGTTTCATTTTTAATTTTTTAGGAATAATATGGGTTTCATTTACATTATAAACCTAAGCAATTGCTGATAGGTGTCAACTGGAGCAGAAAAAATGTCTGCCATTGTGCTTTCACGAAACAAATGGTAATAACTTTCTGAATAAAGTGCTGAAAAGAATTTAGTCAAGAAGTAGTCTTATTCACATTGACACTGAAGTTTTTTAAAGAATAAAAAGTCGAACATCACAATAATGAATGAGCTAACTGTTAGCACTAAAGCTGTTTAGATGCTTAGGTTTGTAAAGGTCTTTGTTTATAGAATTTGTTATGATATTTTGCTTCACTAACAGGCATCTTCTTTGGGATTGGTATAATATATACTAAGACAATCTTATGTACATGTCACAGGCATATCTGCACTTTAAAATTCGAATCTTTCTAGGTGTTGATCATGTATTATGAAATTGAATTCATTGACATTCTCCACGTATTAGGAGTTGTTATTTGCTGATTTTTGTTTAGCACTTTTGCTAGACTATTATAATTTTGTTACACCGAATTAGCGTTTTATAACAAACAACGGATTGGAAAAGGTTCCAAAAAATTATTCTAAGATGGAACTAAGATGACATATGTGTCAGTACAACAATTTAATTAGTAGAACTATTTCGGGTCTTTAATTGTTGGAAACTACAAAGGAAACCTTTAATTTTGTTAATAGTACTAGATCATGCCTGCTTTATTCCATTGCCAATTAGAAAGCTTTCAACAGCAAACATGGAAAGAAAAAGGGGAAGTCTATACGAACTTTTAATTTTCCTAAGTTACGACCCTCTTATGAATTACAAAGAAAATGTCGTATGTTACTCTCATGGCACATTTAAAGGCAAAAAGGGTTTTGTGAAATATAAGAAAAAATAATCCACTTTTGTGCATTTCTCTATCATATAGCAAAAACCGGGGAATCAACCTAAAACCCCCTTGTGGTTTCGAAAACCTGCACAAAACCCTCTTGTAGTTTGTTAATTGTCTAAAATCCCCTTGTGGTTTCATAAACTCTGCACAAATTTCCCTTTTCATGAAACCACAAAGGGGTTCTGTGCAAATTTTTTTGAAACCACAAGGGGGGTTTTGTGCAAGTTTCGGGATTTTGTGCAGAGCTTATGAAACCACAAGGGGATTTTAGACAATTAATAAACCACAAGGGAGTTTCGTGCAGGTTTTGAAAACTACATGGAGGTTTTAAGCATTTTCCCCAGCAAAAGCTAGCACATTTTTATTTGCAAACGTAGGTCACTCCTCCTTTCTTGAAACTATTTAATTAATTTTGGCCAATTAATTAGTGACTGTTTTGAGTCATTTTGCCTGGCAAATTTTTGTAAATAAAAAAAAATATATATACATATAAAAAAAGATGAAAGCCTAAAAAAGAGAAAACTAAAAGAAGAAATATGAAGATGGAGTTTTCTGTCTTGTTTAGGCTTTCATCTCTCGCGCGCATTTCTGCCCATGACCACGCTGTTTATGCGCGTGCACATGTAGCAACACATTACAATCTTTTTGAACCGAGTACCGAGGGATTCCTTGAAACCAGAACAAGAACCTAAAAAGCGATAACAAGCTAAAACTAAAGCAGGGAAGTCTTTCCTCGCCAAATCAAGGATTTGGGGCTTCTTGCTATGCTGTACACTAGCACAAAGGGTGGGGAAGGCCGCGGGGTATGAGTTATGAGGGAGACAATATCTCACATTTTTTTAGTTTGATGTTTTGAATTTATTAAATAATTTTTATTTGGTCAAGTACGGATATCTTTTAATTGCCAAAATAAACAAATCTCGATAAATGGAGTAATAGGGCTCGAAATTAAAAGTTTACGGTCTCGTAATAACCTTATTTTTGTTTATTTCAATGATCACATGAGGTTAGTTCTTTTTATCGAACAAAATAAATTATATTAAAGAGAGTACAAGTACTCTCAGAATTATTGAGGGCATAGAACGAAATAGGACATAACCGAAATTTCCTTTAGACCAGCAATTGGTTCCCTTACAAACTAACACCAAAGAATTCTTAATTGCTACTCCTCGAATTGCATAAACACGCAGTAACTTAATAATCATTGTTTCTCCACACTATTTACTTGTTATGAAGACAAGTCAGAATTAATAGTATAACTTAATTTTTTTAACGGGAGATTTTTTTATTTAAACAAGTATGTACATGAGTTTGTAGGGAGTAGGAGAGCACTAAAGTCTCCTATAAATGCAACAAAAATCAGGACTGACAACAAGCGTAAGTCAATCAGGGCTAGAAGTCCAGTATGTACCAAGTGTATTCCACTAGAATCCGGCATAAAAAATGACATCTGATCATGCGTAGGATGGCTGGTCCGCAACTCGCTTCATCCCCCCCTAAGTCAAAAGTAATGTGAGGACCGCGCCCCACGAGTCACAATCCGATCGGAGTTGGTCTGGTGTTGGTCACCTAACAAACTCAACTGAGATCAAACTGTAGCTCATAGGAAGGGTCTCACTGATGAGGATCAAAACCATAGCATTATAAAATATCTTTACTTTAAATACAGCGGAAGTCTTCGGAACACAAATAAATTTTACAATTTCAAAATGACTTATATAAAATAAAACACTTAACATTTTGCAAAGTTTCCAAAATGCGGATTTGTCAATCTTTCGTTCCATCTATGCTGTTATACCAATCTTGTTCTGAGAAAGGGACATATATGACAAAAGAGGAGTAAGTCTTTAATGACTTAGTGAAATTCTTAGAACACGACAATAATCAAACAGTAAATCAGAACAAAACGAACAAGAATGACCAGAATAGTTACATCTGCATCATAGAACTGAAATTATCGGTTTTAACGATAATACTAGAGTATTCAGATGAACGGGGAAATGAACTTGTGCAATTACATATAACAGATCCAACCTTAACTCCAAAATTCAGCCATATACCTCCCTACGAGGAGCTACCTCGCAATAGAACAGCAGACATGCTCGAGTACATGCCAATCTAACACGCGAGTCACAACCAACTCCTGACTGCAAGCGGCGCTTAGACAGAATGGGTATTAAGTTGAAATACTTAAACTGACAGCCCTTTGCTGCCCAGCAGTAAATCTTCTCAATCCCTGGGCCCAACTTCCCAAAGGCGTCCCAATGGGTGAAACAGAATTATCAGATGAGCTAGTAATCCGGACAATTTTCGTTGCTCGTTTTGGAGCTACAAAGGCCGAACATAGTTCGTTGCTCGTTGCACAATTCAAGAATTAATTGGGTGATCATGATATCAGGTTAATTATGGTTATGAAGAAAAGTGTGATTATGCATCAAATGATAGGTTTAATTTAACAATAGGTAAGAAAGTTGATTATGTTAAATAAAAGCATTAAAATGGTGATAGAATGTTGCTCGTGATTCGAAACAATGAATCACAATTGTTTTATCCAAGTTTCTCAGGGCCGAATGCCAAACGGGGTTTTGAACAAATCAGAAATCAAACCTCACCTTTTACCGTATGGGAAATTCTTGATTAACGTCGATAATTGCAGAATTCTTACATAAATAAAAAAGATATAATCAATTGTTTGCTCATAAATTTACAACAATAATATATACTTTCAGTATTTATCATATTTAAAGAAGTTCAATTAAATATCTAATTCTTGTTAATTTTGGATAAATCCAACATTTACCTATTTTAACTTTAACCATGACGTAAAATTATAAATAATGAGATTTACCATTTCAAAGTAACAAGTTGAAGACTAGATCAGTTACAAAATAATAATTAAAGTCTCCATTTCTAATTTATTAACAACATATTTGATATTAATATATACATATGCATCAATGTAATTTAAACCCTTTTTAAAACAATATTTCTTAACAAAATTCTTGTAAATTACTTATTAAGTAATAATCTCAATCCAAAGATTTTACCATGATCTTAACATTGAACAAATACTTCAGTAAGCCCTTGAATAAAATCATATCATATATATAACTTTGGTAAAAACTATTTTTCTTTTAGTTATTAGTATAAAGTTACACAATATTGCATATATCACTAATAACAATTAAAATAAATTGTAAACATGTAGATCTAATAAAAATTAATATTTTCAGAATACTTATCATGCTAATAAACTAGTTTAGATGGTTAGATCATAAGATAGACACAATACTTCAATTAAAGTTAAAGAAATTGAAAGATCAACCGTAAAACAAACTACATGTCTTCTAAATGTGGCAAAATCCATGAAAATTATTAAACATGATTATAAATTATGATCAACTGATCCAACATCATTATTAGTATGTAATGAGTCCATATTAATGATCAATTTCATGATTTGTGTAGCTTTTGCAACATATATTAGTTAATCAAAATGTTTATGCAAATATAAGGCAGAAAACTGTAGCAATCTTAGATTCACCTTTAATCGGACTTTCAAACGATATGATAATCTGAAATTGGTTAAGGGTCTCAATTTTAAACATCATGGAGAGTATGTAGTTTCAAAATCAGATCAATAGGACAAGGTTTGGTATTTTAAATAAATCATGAAAGCTAGGAGCTGTTTTCGGAGTTTCTGGACAGTGGTACGTATTTTTCATTTTTAGACCCCTCAAACGACTTTGTTTGAAGACGATTTCTGAACATGAAAGTTAGCTTACACAATAACTAGTATGTGAGAAACATTTCAGAGAAAGAATCGAAGTTTTGTTATGGTTTTCTGACTTCCAAAGTTTCTATACCAAAACTGGCAGTTTTGACCAAACTCGGTTTTGAGGATTTTTAAGGACTATAAAGAAGGCTTAAAGGACTGAAACAATTTTTCTAGAAATCTAAACATCAAGAGGAAGAACTTTTCAGAAAGAAAGAAGAGAAGATTTGGAGAAGAGAGGTGTGTGAAAAATGTTGAAGAAAGCCTCCCTTTTATAGGTGAAAATGGGAGACAAAGAATTAATTACCATACCCTACCCATTTTTATTTTAATCCAAGCTAGGCCACCTTAATTATGATGAATTTTCCAGACATTATCTGATAGGATTTTATAAGAATAAAATATTAGAAATATCTAGCATAAAAGACAAAGCAAAATTACCTTTTTACAAATGTAAATGTAAATATGTGAAGATTTACCATTGTAAATGAATGCTTGGATATTTTGAAACTATAAGGGACCACTTTGAAAGTTTTGATAACTCATTTGGTTTTAAAGAAAGTATTTGTGGTCAATCATAAATTTTTCAAAAGGGAAAGGACTAAATTGTAACTTTTCAAATCTTTTGGGGTCAAAATCATATTTTCAAAAAGTTCAAGGACTAAAGTGAAAATTCAAAATTCTTTTATTTTCTTCCAATTTTCAGGGGCGTTACAAGTAACCCAAACCTCCTCGAGCTTGGAAAAGATTGTCGATACGTCTCGCCATAAGGTCCTCAGCGGTGTGAAAGGGGCCCACTTCATCATTAATATGTAGCATAAAGACTGAGAGTCTGTAGCATTATACAATTTATTGATATGGAAGTATGAAGAAACGATAATGCCCTATCTCGTGGCTCAGAGTTCAATTCTGTTGTTGGTCGTGATGCGTATCTGTGTTGAAAAAATGCCTAGAACTGTTCCCTCATTATTTTGAAGAATGCCTCCAATCCTCGATAATCTAGGACTGCCAAGGATGAACCATCTCGTGTTGAGTTTAATGAAACCTGAGGATGGTGGTTCCCAGCAAACAGAGAGTGCAAATTGTTTGGGTGGTTAGTCAGTAGTCTACATGGTTGCATGCGTAGAAAAGACGCAAAAGAGTGCAGAGGACGATTAGTGTGAATAGGTTTAATTAAGTAGATGAACTCATTCCGTGCTCACCATAAGAACCAACATAAAATGCCAAAGGGGCCACGGTGAATATGATTCAGGCGATCAAGGTGGATTAATGGGTGTTATGAAGAATGAAGAGAGAAGTATGTTAGTAGTGCATCTATAACCGACTGAAACCACAAGCGTTGAAAGAAGTAGTGGTACTGGTCATCGCTTGCACTATGAGACAACGACAGTGGTCAGATGGAAGAACATATTTTATGAAGAGGTTCGAAGTCGTGGAAAGGGCGTCATGGGACCAAAGCAATAGAAAGAATTCAATATTTGAAGGATGGTTTGTCACAAGATGGAGTTCTATGGAAGGGTGAAATTTTGTTGAGCAAAGCAGACGCGTGTCAACCAACTGTACGCACTCTTTAGTATGAAGGTTTGTCTTGGATCCCATGACCAATGAAATTGATCAGCACTAGAGGAATACAGAACATGGGTGCTTAGAGTAGCAGTTATCACGCTTTTGGGGAGTAAGTGAAGAATGGAGTATAGGTCTCAAGTGTGGGACATGGGACAAATTAACTGCTCGAGTGTAAGGTGAACGAGGGAGGGGGTGTAGATGTCAGGTACATACGAGTACCCCTTGTACTCATCGTAATTTATGAATCTCTTAGTTCGATAAAAAAATTCAGGTATAGTGTAATTATCCAATCATTTGAAAAAGCAAAAGTTAATATGTTCCCCTATGCCGATGGTCCATGAAAGTGATTCTTGGAGTAAGGGAATATCGTGACAGATAGATTTTTCAGGCCTAACTATGACGAGGTTTGGGGGCGGTGGACAACAAGTGGGACATGGCTTAGTATATTGATTGAGTCACTTGTGCACATAACGTATCTGGTCGAGTGAGAAGACGTCATCTTAGGCATAGTAAAAAAGCAGTCTTAATATGTTCAAGGTGTCGTAAACCAAGCCCTTCCAGATGACGTGGAAGAAAAATTGTGCACCTAGTTGCAGATATCTTATGATGATTGGGCACGATATTTTAGAGAAACGATTTAGTTAGTTTCGTGATAGTAGTTAAAATAGTTTCAGGAATCTGAAAAATCGACATTCTGAAACCAGGTATGGACCGAACAGAATAATTAATAAGAGTAACCCCACCTGCGTAAGATATAAGTCTATTGTACGAGGAACTCATTCTATTAGTCATGCGGATAATTAGAGGCGTCAAAATATGTGGTTCAGAGCCGGCCCTGCCAGATAGGAATGCCTAGGGAATTTGTCCAAAAAAGACATAGGTGTCATGTGAACGGTTGCAAGGATCTCTTGGCACTTTTATTTTTTTACCTTAGTGATAGATTTTGGGTTCGGTATACTTGGTTTAGGATTGTACATTTTGCTACTTTGAACAACATGTTTAGGCCTCCTTGATTTTTCTCTTGCTAAGCGGATTGTTGGGTGCTTCAACCCGTTTAGTTTTTTCGTACAAGCACCCACCTTTATTTATTACATGCCATATTCATTCAAGGATCTCTTGGCATTGCCTAGTAGAGATATTAGGAGGAAAAAGGATACTAAATTTATCGAAATTGAGGGTCGGGTCATCGAAGGTCTGGAAAAGTTGTATTAGTCGAATAGATCTTGGGTGATCCTGACAAAATACAAAGCGGTCATCGTCAAAGCTTAGGATAGGAATAGCTGGGCAATTTCTGCTAGCCCACAGTGCCTGAAACTGTCCTTGCGCTGTGCTATCATTAAACAAGTTAATTAGCATATCCATGCAAAAATAAAGAGATAAGGGGATAGGGGATTCCTTGCTTGAGTCCCCGAGTAGGGTCCAGGTTTGAGAGATATGGCCATTGACAGAAATTTGAAAATAAACACTTGCAAAGCACATCATAACCTAATTAATAAGAATAAATTCGATGAATTGTCAATTTATATGATCATAGGTTTTGGAAAAATCAAATATAAGAGCAAGTAAACCTTTTCAACCCCTTCTTTTTAAGATTAAGAGAGTCTAATACTTTCTTGAGCAATTGAGATGTTATCGAGATGGTCTTAGCTACAACAGGGTGCACCACACCCTGCACTCACAATAATGTGGGACCCACACATTTTATGAGAGCAGGGTGTACCACACCCTGCTGTAGCTAAGACAAAATTGATGTTATCATATATAAGTCTTTGAGGGATGGTTATCATATATAAGTCTTTAAGCATTTTGAAAGGGAAATATACGTGAGTTCATAAAAGATTGAATACGAGCGGCTAGTAACTTAGATAGAATCTTATAAGTAACAGTACAAAGGTTAACATGCCTGTAATGATTAACTCCCTAGGGGTGGTCAGGTTTAGCAATTAAAATTAAAGTGTTAAAATTAATTTTATCGGGCATGCAATTTGTAGTTAAAAAATCTCGAAGAAATGCAGTCACATGGGGCTGTAAAATCCCCCAGTACTGTTGGTAGAAATGACTGTTAAACTTAATTTTCAATACGGCCATGATTAGACAACACTATAAAGGGTTGAAACACAATTAGACATATATTGATCTGGCTCTCCTTAGGTACTAGATGTGGAATTTATTTGACTACGTTTCATCCTGAATATAAAATCTTAGGATAATTTTCATTCACCTCCCTGAGGTTTCATATTTTGGCATATAGTCTCCTGAGGTTTCACATTTTTGCATATACCTTCCCTGAAGTTTCACTCGTTGGCATATACCCCCTGAGGTTTCAATTCTTTCGCACATACCTCTTGAGGTTTCAATTCTTTTTCATATACCTCCCTTCCATCCATTGACCCTTAGTCAGCTATTAAAAGTGAGTATATAATGTTCTTATACTTTTAAATATTAAACTTATATATGATTATTAATTTGTTAATTAACTTAAACATAATCTATTTGTTCTTCTAGTCTAAATATCCAAATTAAGTATGATTTTTTCTTAATTATATTAGTTCATTAGCAATTTTGGTATTTACAAATTAAATATTTTTAGAATTTTTTAAAGCAGTTAAAAATTGGCACGATTAGAAAATATAACTTATGGTCATTTGCTTATTTTATATATTTGCCAAAAATCTGCATCATTTTAACTAGAAATTATGAGCATTTTATTCCTATGCACTATTGTTGATGATTATATTGATTAAATGACATTTTATTAAGATATCGATCTTATTTAAAATGTTACATATGTAAAATAAAATATAGAATAAAAAGAATTTGTCTCTAAATTATATTAGTTTTTGGTAGAGAAAAGTATGCATGTAAATGGACCAATATGATTAAAAATAAATTATACTTAATTTGGATATTTAGACTATAAGAATAAATTGATTATGTTTAATATAATTAACAAATTAATAACCATATACAAGTTTTAATATTTTAAAGTATAAGAAAATTATATACTTACCCTCATTTTTGATAGTTGACTAAGAGTCAATGGATGATAGGGAGGTATATGTAAAAGAATTGAAACCCCAAGGAGGTATATGCAAAAGAATAGAAACCTCAGAAAGTTATATGCCATGAACGAAACTTCAGAGGAGTATATGCCAAAATATAAAACCTCGGAGCTATATGCCAAAGTATGAAACTTCAGGGAAGACATTCACCAAAAAGAATATATAAACAAACCGTTTACTTGTTCAATTCACATTTGTTTTACTAATTTGGTCAGAAGACGTTCAATCATGAAGATTAAACAGACACAAACATGGTTGTTGATTATAATTTATAAGGTTAAAGCACAATGATCAAGAAACTAATCATGTGATTTTCTAAGTGCAGCATATCATTTTGTTCCAGTATTGAGTAGTCAATCTGTGGCTGAATTGATTACTGATCTGACCACAGATGAACAATTGGAAATTTCCGCAGTTGCATGCGATGATCTTCATGATATACATAATTAATTTATCAACTATATACGTTAATCCATAATACATACAAACAACAAATTGGTTCTAATTGAGTTCCCGGAGGCACGGTGTTGTAATATTTTGATCGACTATTCACTTAAGAAAATTTTATGTGGCCGTTCATCATAATAAAAAAAGAACCTTAAGTGGGCTATAAAGCCTAATGACATTTTCTGTCGAATACGAATTTTATCTAACAAACTAAAATCAAATCCAGTTGTCTATGCAGGCTAATGAATTACTTAACCAGTCGACTAGTATCCGAAATCTTTGTACTTGCGCTTTAAGCTAAATCCAAGCTCGCGGCTTTGTCAATTCTAAAAATTTCCTTTTGACTTAAATCACCCTACAATCCGAAAGCTAAAAATTAATACGAAAGTTGATAATGATAAAGAAACAGAATTCAATCTACAACGAGCAAACTAACTTCTTAATAAGTTAATCCCTCAACATATGTAGCCACGGACTTTGCACGTGACACGTATCATACATGCATATGCTATCAAAACATATCGATGTACGATAAGTGAGGAAATTTCTATAATTTAAGACAGATTAATTCAAATGTAGAAAATGCATGTGAAACCTTCGATCAAAATTAAATAGATAGAAAAAGCACAAAAAGTCTTGTTTGATATAAGTTCTATAGCTTGCTAATTATAAAGTTTCGTAAGTGATCAGTTATAATAATTGTATAATACAAGCCACATGCATCGAATAATGTAACTATGAATTATATTTGCTTGACAAGTACGATACATGCTAGCAGATATTTCTAAAGACTAACTAGAGCTCACCAGGCATACACTTAGCTTCTCAAGGCTGAAGGGTTTAAATCAGAATAATTTAGTCAAAATATCAAACTTTAAGAAACATTAGTTGAGGAAAAAATAACTAAAACTAAAAGCTGGAGCTAGCTAAAAGCAAATATTTGTTCACTCAAGACATGTACTATGAATTAGAAATATTTTAATACGATAGACCTATTTGTAGGAGGATCTAGGCAATGAGGCCTATTAGATTCGGCGAGATGTAAAAAATAAAATAAAAGCGAATCCTCCAATTTAAAAGTACAAATAAAGGAAAAAGAGATGGTGCTTTTGTTCGTATTTATAAACTGTTGCAATCATAGCACACAAATGGTGCGGTCAAACCAACACATATACTCAGAGTAGATAAATGGTATCTATTACCGTTCGTGCGTGAAAAAAAATGTAAAATTTCGAGCCAGCGTCTCAAAGACCAAATAGAACTTCCACTGATTCTTTGGTTGGTAAGGTAACAAAATTGATTGGGTTAGTTGGAGTGTGCAACATCTTTTTTAAAGGAGAATTACATTATAATACCATTTGAGGTTCGCTGCATAAAGTCTGAATAATTACAAAAATTTCTCAAAGCTCTAAAAGAGGCAAACCTCTAACATTTAAAAACATTACCTTTTGTCTACGCATATTTTCAAACCCTATAGGACTTTATATGTAATAACGTTTTAATCTAAAGGATTTTAGTTCCAAACAGCATGACATAACATTTAGATCAAATCATATATATGATGACTTATAAGTGTATTATTTTTTTCTTTTCTTAAAGGATTTTAGGGTGAATATCCGTCTCAAGTTGAATAATAATAGCTTATTTTAGCGATTTTATACAGAAACAAAAAATTGAAAGAGTTGTTGCAAAGGTATTCAAATGACTTCCAAAGAAGAATATTGCTAGTAGATAAAAAATAAATCTTGTTAAAAAATTGAGGGTGATAGATTATACAACTTAAGATGGCAAGAGTTTTGAGTTGCATGCAAACCAATAATATTGCCAAAACTTTGGGAGAAAATCTTCGTACCATAAATTTGCACAATTTTTATTTTAATACCTTAATTTGACACTCATCAATTCGCATATTATAAGTTAGACACTTTCTTCACATTGGGTACTCTGACACCTAAAAAATACAAAGTGTCATCAGGTGAACACAAATTTGGAGATTTAGACCAATTTAGACCGATTCCAACTTTACACCTCAACAGGAACATCTTGGCTACCCATATGGGTAGAAGTACTTTAGACACAATGTGTGGGGGTCCCATATGTGTGTGGTCCACACACATGTGAGGGAAAATGCTTCTTCCCTTATGGGTAGCCAAGATATTCCCCACCTCAACATATTCCATGTCAATTGCACATACTATTTCGGCATTGGAGTACCCAGTGTGAAGAAATTGTGCAACTTATGGTATACAAATTGATAAGTACCAAATTAAGGTATGAAAATAAAAATCATGTCAAGTTATGGTATGAAAAATGATTTTATCACCCAAAACTTTCTAGATTATCTGCCTACACAGTGAAACATTTAATTTCAATCAGGTATTGTCAAGAAATTAAAGAGGTAATTGTAAAAATACGCCTATTCTTTTGACTGGAAATTGTGTCATTTTCATTAGCAAAAAGCCCCAGTAGAATTTAAAAATTAGCAAAAAATCCCTTATAAGCTTATTTAACTTGAATGTACCGAAACTACTAATAAATCTTATTTTTATTGTATTTACTTAATGTATGAAGAATTAGTATTTTGAATTTGAATTATTTTTGTTATATTCTTAAATAATTCTAAAAAAATCTCAAAATATTATAAGAAAACTTATAATATTTATTTGAATAAATATACATTTGTTATAAGCTTTTAATGCATAAAGATTGTTAGTTATCGGTGTAATCAACTAAAACTTTAATGTTTGGAATTTCTTGAATAAATATACGTTTGATATAAACTTTTAATGCATAAAGATAGATAGTTATCGGTACAATCAAACTGTATTATAGCTAGTTTAGGGTCGTTGAGGCTTGAATAAGTCTGACGTGTAGTGTCTAGTCTTCTTGCCAAGTAAGCCGACGAAGATACCTTGCATAATGTTGTACTAAATAAAATGTTTTCATACTAATGTTCACAAAAACTTAATGTCTTTGATTTAAACTAATGCAAGATTCTAATATTTGGTAATGAGAAGAGATAAAGTGTGGGTCGATTATAAATGTGATTGGGTTTGAGTTTATATAAATAAGATGCAATTTTGCGTCAATTGAGTGACTCAAGACATAGATTTGTGAATTCTAAATGCTTTTATGTAAGTTAGTGGGACTTACATAACATGAAAAGGTATTACAATTAAAGCTAGTATAGCATAAAATACAACTTAAGAGGGTGTAATTGAAGTGGTGCAAAAATGATTCCTCGCTCTGCGACCCCACCTACCCGCCTTGTCATGTTACGTGTGACTCTGTGAGGAAAGCAGTCTTAATTGGTTAGAGGAATTTTCAACTTCTATTTCAAAAATTCAAATTTGAATATTTAAATTCTAAATCTCACACTTACTTGCATCAATTACCCAACTTGATGATCACGTTAAGGTGCTCAGACCTTCCGGTCATTTTGTAGTTGAGTTGGAGTTCAGACATACATTCCATATATCAATGCCATCCGGTTGTTATGATTTTCCACACCCATAAATGTTCTTCTATGAGGTTTTAGGAAAGCATCAAGAGTTAAAAATATTTTTGTTTGTATATCATAGCATACACGTATAAAGTTTCTGCAAATATTATTGTGTTCGAGGGACAATTAGATTTGAGCTCCAAAAGTTGTTCCACTAGATAAACATTGTACATTGGGAGTTTAGTGTTCACGAGGGCTATAAACTAACTTGGCATGTTGAGCTTAAGAATAAGAAGTCAAAGTTTGCCTCATCCAAAATTATAAAACTCTGCAATTTTCTAAGGTCTTTTAGTCTTTAAAATTTCAGTTTATATTATGATCGAATTATGTCATTTAGTTTGTATTATTCTTGTTAAAATCTGTTTTATTTTTTGGAATAAGTTTATGGGTTCTAAAATTAAATTTGTTACAACTTAGTGTTATAATTAATCTCTCATGTAATTCTTGATTATTTCTAGAATTATATCTAAATTGTTTTAGAATTACATATTGAGATCGAGAATATTAACCTGTGAGAACTGGTTCAACACTTGATTTGCAATTGGGAACTGGTTTGAGATGCAACGGGGTGACGAACTCAGATACTTGACACATGAAATATATGAGTCAGCTTTGGTGGGAAACAAGAGCTATGGAAGTTACTTACAACTTTCTGATTTATTGCGTTAGTTAGACGCAACATTGTGTGACCATTTAATTGTAAAATACTTGATCAAACGGTGTAGAAATCGATTTCATTTATTACAGCGCAAATTAGTTAGATCAATCTCTCATCCCAATAAAAACTCTTTCTTGATTGCATAAATAATAAGATTCAAAATTTCTCCCTTGGATGTAGGTCGAGATTGCATTGATCTTAACTGAACTAAGTAAATTCTTGCGTGTTTGTTCGTGTTGTTGTATCAGCAATTTGTGCTGTTTTTTGGTATCAATTTATCTCAGTCTTAGATGGAATTGAAGTAGCAAGATCTGATTAATCTCAACAAATTGGTGCCGTGAACGTGGATCAGTTATCCATAGCGGGTACCCAAATTCGATGTTGAGAAGTTGGGATGGCTGAATGACTTTGGGTTATGGCAATTGAAGATGCTTGCTCTTTTAACGCAATTGGGTCTGCTGGATGCACTTGATGAATCATTGATTGATAAAGAAATTGATGATAAGGCGAAGAAGGTGATGTTGGAATGGGTGTACAACACTATCATATTGAGCCTTGGGGATAGAGTGTGTAGAGAATGAAAATATTCGTATATTAATTTCCTCAAGAATGAATTACAACAGAGAGTGTCTATATATTTACAAAAGGAATCTATAACTATGGTAAGATAAGTATAAGGAAAGATATAGTAATATCTTGCGACTATGATAAAGAAGATTTCCTAATATCCCTAATACGCCCCCGCAAAATTGTCGTTCCATCGGCTAAGGCAATTTTCGACAAGAGAAGACGAAAACGTGCACGCGGAAGAGCTTTGGTTAGGACGTCCGCCAGCTGATCGGTAGTGTTAATGTGAGCCACGGAAATTAAACCCTTAGAAACAACATCTCGAACAAAGTGAATGTCGATGGCGATGTGCTTCATTCGGAAGTGAAGAACCGGATGTAATGAGAGATGTGTGGCACCATTTCAGACAGAAGATTTTGAATCCAACGAACTTCGGACGTGGCTGTGGCTAGAGCACGATATTCAGCTTCCGTAGACGAGCAAGCCACATCCCTTTGCTTGCAAGAACACCATGAGATGGGATTCGAACCGAGAAAAATGAGGTAGGCAGTCGTCGACGAACGATCAGATGGATTGTCGGCCAAGTCCGCATCTGAATATCCACGAAGAGTGAGAGAAGAGGCACGACGAAGAAGTAAACCATGAGAAATAGTCCCTTGAGATAACAAAAAATCCTTTTGACGCCCGTCCAGTGATGATCCAAAGGATTTGCAACAGCTTGAGCAAAAAGAATAACGGCGAAAGCAATGTCGGGGCATGTAAGAGATAAGTATTGAAGCTCGCCAATTGCTTGACGAAATTCTTTCGGATTGCAAACGCGATCAGAGGAAGAAACCGAGGAAGGAGAAGTAGACATAGGAGTTGACACCGTCTTGGCTTCATCCATTTGTTGCGAAAGACATCATGAATGTACTTTTGTTGCGAAAGAAATAACCCTTTGGAGCAAGGGAGAACATCAACACCTAAGAAATATGAAAGTTGGCCGAAATCCTTAATTGCGAACATGGAACTAAGGCTGGAAATAATAGTGGACAGCCGAGAGGAATCGGACCCTGTGAGAACAATATCATCGACATATACCAATGCATAAATCTGAACCGAAGCTTGACGAATCAAAAAATAGGGAAGGATCCAAACGAGACTGCTGAAAACTGAGAGACAAAGAAGAATTATGAAGAGCATGAAACCACTCACGGGGGGCTTGTTTGAGACCATATAACGACTTGCAAAGGCAACATACATGATGACGAGGGTAAGAGTTGACAAACCCCGGCGGTTGTTGCATGAAAGCGACTTCACGAAGGTCACCATGTAAAAAGGCTTTGCTGACATCAAGTTGGCGAATAGACCAACCAAAAGTGACACCAAGCGAGAGAATCAAGCGAATCGTGACTGGTTTGACAACCGAACTAAAGGTTTCCCGAAAATCAACACCGGGCATTGATGAAATCCCTTGGCACGAGGCGTGCTTTATACTTGTCAATGGACCCGTCAGGCTTGCGTTTCACACGAAATATCCACTTATAACCGATGACATTAGGAGTGCGAGTGGATGGAACAATATTCCAAGTTCCATGAGCCATGAGAGCGTTAAACTCTTTGGACATGGCACGACGCCAATTTGGATCCTTTAAGGTACTCGAAACACACGAAAGTTCATCAGAGGTAGCAATGGCATGGCGAGTGGTGACATTGAGTGCCTTCGGACATCGGATATTATTTTTAGAGCGAGTGACCATCGGATGAATGTTACCAACACCAGGGGATTGATGTTCGGTTGAATTCTGGGGCAGTGCCGGAGCCGTGGATTCGGGAACCACAACAGCTGGAGGTGGAGAATAGACTCGAGAAGGACGAGTCACGGTTGGCACAGAGTTCGGAAGGTTCAAAACTTGAAGAAGCGGAACGAAAGGCACGGCTGGAGATGAAGGAGAGTCTGCCGAGACTTGAGAAAGACTTGGAAAAATATGTTATGTGAACCGAACATGGCGGGAGATATAAATTCGACGAGTTTCCAAGTCCATACATTTGTAAGCACTTTGCGACGAACAATAACCCAAGAAGAGACATGGGCGAGAAAGAAAAGAAAGTTTGCCGCTTGTATAGAGGCAAAGCCAAGGATAGCATAAACACCCAAAAACTCGCAACTTCAAATAGTTTGGGCAAACCCCAAATAATCTTTCAGCCGGAGCAATATTACCAATAGAGGAACAAGGATGGCGATTAATTAAATAGACCGCCGTCTACAGAGCAAAAGACCAACAACTCACGGGTAAGTTGGCTTGGTGGAGCAAAGCACGCCCAATTTCAGTGATTTGTCGATGACGCCATTTGGCCAGACCATTTTGCTGTGGGGTATGAGGAGGGGTTGTGAGCCATGAGATACCCGCTTCCCTGAAATACGACTTTAAGGCCACAAATTCACCACTGTTATCACTATAAAGATTGACAACTTTCTGATTGAATTGTTTTCGAACATGAGGTCTAAATTGAAGAAAAACATCATACACTTGCGACTTTATGGACAAAGGAAACAACCAACAATAACGAGTGAACATGTCCACAAAAATAACATAATAGCGATAACCATCCAACGAGGGTTCAGTAGGGCCCCAAACATCCGAAAAAATATAGTGTAAAGGATGTAAAGTAACAAACGACGTCTCTAAGAAAGGTAAACGATGAGACTTTCTCACAAAACACGATTCACAATGCATATCCTTCGCAGATGATTTATTAGAAAGCGGTAAATTAAAATCATAAATAAGTGAAGCACTCGTTTTGAAAGCAGGATGGCCAAAACGAGAATGCCAGGTGGCGGCTGTCGTCCGAACTCCTCATGAAGCAAACTTTTCCTCGGATTGTAGATAATAAGAAGGTGGACGAATGTGGTAGACTCCGTTATTGCATTGCCCTTCACCAGAGGGTCCCCCGTACAAGTGTCCTTCACAAGAAAATGGTCAAGGAAAATTCTAATGAAACATTATTATCCCTTGTAAACTTATGAACCGAGAGAAGATTTTGCTTCGCCGACGGAACACATAAAACATCATTTAATTTAAATTGACGCGTCGGAAAATTAAGAGAGGGAGAACCCATATGGGTAATTTTCATACCAGAACCATCCGCCAATTGAACTTCATCAGTGCCATCATATTCCGAGTGGAATTGAAGGTTGTTGACATCGCCAGTGATATTGTGAGAAGCTCTAGAATCGACAAGCCATTGACCCAGTGGTGACGGACGAGTTTAGGGCAGCGTCGGACTCACGGCATTGGCTGTCGGATTTAAAGCATTGAGAATTCGATAACACTTGATAGCCGTGTGTCCGGGTTTGTTGCAAAATTGACATATGACTGGATCGGCAAAGTGATTTTGCGAATTGGAATAGCCTCCGCCATTGTAGTTGTTACGACCCCTGCCACGATAGTTGGAATTACGACCACCACCACGAGAATAGTTGTTTCCACCGCGGCCTTGATTATTGTTGGAGCATCCACTACGATTCGAAAAATTGGCCGGAGTAGCTGCATTGGCCGTGGCGACGAGAGTTTGATTCTCAAGTTCAAACCGTTATAAATAACTTTCATGATTGACAAGTGCACTGTGGAGTTCAACAAAGGTTAAGAACTGATCACGAAGGTGGATGGACGTGGCAACATCACGATATTTAGCCCCCAAACCATTGAGGACATATAGAGTAACATCATCCGGATGAATCGAACAATCAATCATGGCGATCTCATCAACTTTGGACTTAATATCCGTTAAATATTCCGAGACAGTGCGCGAACCAAGGGTGGTGGAATTGACGGCATCTTTGAGAGCCATGACACGGGTGCGATCGAGACGCGCAAACGCGGCATGGAGAAGTACCCATGCCTCGGAAGAATACTTCTCCGAGTGAATCATTGGAACAAGTTCAGCCGCCATGAAGCCGACAAGGGCTGCAAACAACAGTTGGTCCTGTTGATACCACAGAGGGTATTCGAAGGAGTCCTTCTCGGGTGGATTACCTTGTAAGTGATGAAGAAGGTTTAATCCATTGAGTTGGGCGACAACCTGGAGTCGCCATGAGAGAAAATTGGATGAGGAGAGGTGAATGGTGAAGTGATGATGAGTGGTTATGGGAATCAAGACGGGATTGGTGGGTGGAGCAACGGGGGTCAGAGAGATGGCACCGATGGAGAAGGATTTGCCGGCGGACATGATGAAAGACAGGATCAAAAAAAGGAAATAAGATATCGATGAGATATTGATGGCTATCGTGATACCATGTAGAGAATGAAAATATTCGTATATTAATTTCCTCAAGAATGAATTACAACAGAGAGTGTCTATATATTTACAAAAGGAATCTATAACTATGGTAAGATAAGTATAACGAAAGATATAATAATATCTTGCGACTATGATAAAGAAGATTTCCTAATATCCCTAATAGAGTGCCGACACAAGTGATAAAGGAGAAGACTGCAAGTGGTGTTTGGTTAAAATTGAAGAGTCTTGCATGACCAAATTACTCGTAAATTCTCTATACTTAAAGTAAGCTTTCTATTCTTTTAAGATGCAAGAAGATATATCTGTAGAAAAGAAAATAGATACATTCAATAAGTTGAGTTATAGATCTAGAAAATATAGATGTAACTCTAGATGTTGAAGATCAAGCACTGTCATTACTGATTTCCTTACCCAAATTCAATGGTCACTTAAGGAAACTTTTATTTATGGAAGAGATTCTCTGACTCTTAAGTGAAGTGAAGTTTGAACTGAATCTGAAGGAATTGAATGAGAGAAATGAGAAAGTTTCTGTAAATACTGAGGAATTTTTGGTAAAAGGAAAACAACAAAAGAAACATAACAAACCAGATAAGAAGAGGGAGAAGACACAAGAAGATGATAACAATGGTTCAAAAAAGTATTATCATTGCCACAAAAAAGAACACATCATATGATTTTGTCTTGATTGAACTCACAAGAAGAAGAGTTCTCACAAGCCTAAGGTTGCTAGAGATGTAGTAATAGCTCAACACAACTATGAATTAGCTATTGTGTTAATGGTGTCCGATAAGATCCAGAAATAGAGTGGGTGAAGTACTCGGGGTGTTAATTTCATATGACACCTAATAAAGCATGGTTTGAAGAGTTTTAATAAAATGAAGGAGGGCTGGTATTTCTAGGTAAGAAAAAACCCTGCAAGGTCACTATAGTTGGAACAGTGAGGTTCAGTTTGCATGATGGGCATGCTAGAATCTTAAAAGAAGTAAGGTATGTTCCTGATTTGAAAGGAAACTTAATTTTTCTTCGTGAATTACATAAAAAGGGGGTTTCAAATCACATGTAATGATGGTATCTTGAGGATACATAAGGGTAGTGTAGAGGTCATGAGAAGTTCTAGGAACAATAGCATGTGTACCCTTGAAGGAAGAGTGATCCAAGGATCTGCTACAACTGTTGTAACAAGGAGCTTGACTAAAGCTGAGATATGGCATATGAGGTTAGAACATGTGAGTGATAAAGGTTTGATTGAGCTCGGTAAACAAGATGTTCTAGGGAAACACAAGCTTGAATAGTTGGAGTTCTGTGAGAACTGTGTAATTGGTAAATCAAGTAGACAAAGTTTCAGTTCTTCACAACATAGAACTAAAGGCACACTTGATTATATTCATACTGCATGGGTTAATCTTTTCTAATCAACCTTGCATGGGTTAATCTTTTCTCTTCCACGAGAGTTGTACACTCAGCCCATCGTCAATCGGATCATGTCCCTCTACTAATTTATTTTGAGAGAGAGGGCACGAGGAAACCCGCAGCTTTTCGGTTTCAAAATATGTGGACTAAGCATCATGAGTTCCTCCCTACAGTTAAAAGCATCTAGGAGCAACCGACAAACTTTATAGGAATGAGTAAGATTGTTGATAAGCTTGTTCGTACGAAGAAACATTTCAAACAATGGAACTGGAGGGTTTTTGGGAATGTCTTCAAAAATATCCAAGAAAAGGAGAAAGCGCTGAGAGAGGCCGAATTCAGATATGACAGTGACCCAACTCCAGAGAGAAGAGAAATTATGCACAGGTGCAATGCTGAACATACTCTCGTATTGAATATGGAAGAGGCATACTGAAGGCAAAAATCAAGATGTCGATGGTTGCTGGAAGGTGAAAGAAATACTAAAGTATTCCAGGCAATGGCAAGAAAGAAACAGATTCGTGCCAAAATCTTTCAAATACAAGAGAATGGAGTTCTTATCAATGATCCAAATGAAATTGGAAATTCGGTCGTCCGATACTATGAAAATCTACTGGCCAAATCAAATGATGTGTTGGCTTGCCATAATCTAAGCTTCATTCCCACACTAGTCACGGAAGAAGACAATGATTGGTTATGTCAGGAACACTCGATGGAAGAAGTTAAAGAAGCAGTGTTTGGTCTGCATTCTGATAGTGTTGCAGGACCAGATGGCTTCAATGCTAACTTCTATCAAGTATGTTGGGAAATCATAAAGGATGATGTATTTGAAGCGGTTCTAGACTTCTTTCACGGGACCGATCTACCACGGAGCCTAAAAGCTACTAATGTGGTAATCATTCCAAAAAATGATGACCCTACGGATTGGAAAGAGTATAGGCCTATAAGTCTATGTAATGTCAGCTATACGATACTATCCAAAATTCTTAATGATCGACTAGAACACATTCTACCCAGGATTATTTCACCATCTCAAAGTGGATTTCTCAAAGGTCGTCTCATTGGGGACAATATCCTATTGGCACAAGAGATGGTGCATAATATGGGAGTGAAGAGGGACAAGTATAACACAGTGGTAAAACTCGATATGGAAAAGGGATATGATCGATTAGAGTGGTCTTTTCTTTATCAGATGATGGCGAAGTTTGGATTCTCATCAGTGTGGGTTGGATATATAAAAGCATGTGTTGAGAACTGCTATTTCTCTATTCTCGTTAATGGAGTGGCAAACGGTTTTTTTGAGTCAAGCCATGGAGTCCGACAAGGAGATCCAATATCACCAGCTCTCTTCATTATAGCGGCAGAATTCCTGTCACGTGGCTTAGATCACCTCTTTGACCTAAATAAGGACATGAGGTTCTCCACAGGAGGTGGGATACTAGTTACTCACCTTGCTTACGCAGATGACTGCATAATTTTTTTAAGAGGTACTGTGGTCAATTTCACAAAGCTCAAAGACTTCTTAAATTTGTATGAAGTCATCTCTGGTCAGAAAGTAAGTGAAGCAAAGAGTTGCTTTATTCCCAATCATAATGTTGGTACCAGACATGTGATGGATCTCAAGGCATGCTCGGGATTTCAGAAGACTGAATTTCCTATTACTTACCTAGGAGCACCTTTGATTAAGGGAAGGCTAAATACATCCCGTTTCTAAGATTGGATTACGCAAATTAGAGGTCTCATTATTGGCTGGGAGATGAAGTTTCTTAATTTTGGTGGGAGACTCACTCTAATTAAGAGTGTTTTGTGCTCCATTCCTATCTACCTTTGCCAAATTATGGAGCCTCCATTGACTGTGATACAAACAATGGAAAGAATGTATGCAAGGTGGGAAAGAAGACGAAAACACTGGAGAAGTTGGAAAAGGATCTGCAGACTATATGAACAAAAAGGGCTCAACATAAGACCATTAACGAGCGTAATTCAAGCATTTGGAATGAAATTATGGTGGAGGTTGCGTACTCAACAATCTCTATGGGCTAAATACATGATGCATCGATATTGGAAGAAAAATGATCTTTGGATAGTTAAGGCATGGCAATCTCCGGGCTGGAAGCACCTCGCTAGTATGGCCCCTATTACACAGCTGCACATATTCTGGGGTATTAGAAACGGAGAGACTCTATTCTGGAAAGATACATGGCTCATGGAAGGTCAATTGGTTCCACGCATGAATGTCAGAATTGACAGTCGTGATAGGGTGAGTGATTACTGGGATGATGGCGAATGGAATGTTAGTAAGCTCAACTCGGTCAGTCTCAATGGGTGCAACGCGTTATGGAGATTAATCCAGGACTTCAAGGACCTGACATGCCCGCATGGAAGCTTGAGACAAATGGTGAATTTTCCACTAAGTCTGCTTGGAAACAATGTGTGGCTATGCATCCTACAGAAAGTATATTTGGAATCCTATGGCACAAATTTATTGCTCCGAATATATCCTTCTTTGCATGGAGATATTTACAAGAGTTACTACCGGTGGATATGAAGATAACAATGCTAAAACCAAAATACTCCATGGTTTCAAAATGTCATTGTTGCCTGGCGAGTATTGAGTCTATGGATCACTTATTTTGGTCAGAATCGTTAGCGCAATTCATTTGGCTCTACTTCTCTGACTCGTTTCAGGTTAAAATGCCAAACCATATACACTGGCGTAACATTTATGGATACTGGGCAAAGGCACATCATAACACAAAGCCCGGACATGTCCGAATTCTTATTTCGATCCTTGTCACATTGTTCATTTGGGCAGCAAGGAATGATGCACAAAATCGTAGCATCCCTATGGACAAGAAAAAGATTATTGGAAAGGTCACTCGGTACATTTGTGATTTATTTTCACAAATACCAAGATGTCGGGATTATTGGACACACAACAGAAATGTTGCCAACTTATGGAAGATGGCCGTATGCTCTCCAAAATAAAGACGACCAATTGTTGTTCGCGGGCAGAAACCGCCACTAGGATGGGTTAAACTAAATACAGACGGGTGTTCTAAAGGTAATCCAGGACTTGCAGGTGGGGGCGGACTTCTTCGTGATCACGAGGGAAACTGTATCTGGGCCTTCCATATCCATCTCATGGAGATGACCAACATTGAAGCAGAGATTATGGCGATTCACAAAGGTCTTCAAAGTTGTGTGGAACTCGGGGTCACTCAGGTGATTGTGGAAACAGATGCACATGTGGCAATGAACATTGTCAATAATCAGCATGGTGGTAATTGGCGCATTATTTTGCAAGTTAGCCAAATTCGGGATTGGCTAAAGGAAATACATGGTCAGATTGTTCATACTTTCAGAGAAGGCAATGTGGTGGCTGATAGATTGGCAAATGAGGCTTGTGTGGGTACATTACATGGTCGTATTACTCAGACCTCTCTCAGTAGGACAGTGCAAATTATGATAGAGCACGATAAAATGGGCTTGGCTCGTATTAGGGTTCCCAATGACCACAATTAATCATGGAGCCTGGACAAATTCTCTCAATTTCTATACCTCTGTCATTTTACCGCATTAGAGTTTCATCTACGCTGCTTCCCCTCTCCATTTTTTCTGATAGGCTGCGGTTTGATAAATCACCTTTTAACCAGGGTGATGCACGATTATTTGTTTGTACTTTAATACACGCATTGGTCCTCCCTTCTCTTCGCCTGTTTGGTCACCTCACACACTACTCCACCCACAAAATTGAGAGGGCCACTGCAGATCTTAGCACACTACAATGTTCAGATTTATGATGACTTTGTAACCCCATGTCATGATGTGGAATATTTCGTACCGTCGTGTAATTTTTGTATTTTTTGCCACATTAGAATCTCTGTACCGTTGTTTCTTCTCCCTATTTTTCTTATAGGTTGTGGCTTCATAAATCACTATTTAACCATGGTGATGCACATTTGCTTTTATGTCGGATTCAGCTGTACACGTATTCGTCCCCTTTTTCCATCGCTTGCTTTGTCACTACACACACTTCGACACTTGTAAAATCAAAATCAAGGGGGCTAATACTGATCATTGCACACTACAACATGCATATTTATGTGAAAGATTACCCCCAGCATGCTCACTTCAGAGGGGAAGAAAATATATGTAAGCACTCGGGCTCTTACCTTCTCACTAATCACGTAAATGGGTGCAACTTTTGGTGGAAACAAGTTAGTTGGCATATTAGAGATTCTATTAATGTGGATCTTCTTTTCACAGATACACTACATGTATTTTTTCTTTTCCGCCCTAGAATTTCTAAGCCTTTTCATCTATTCTCCTTTGTTGGTCTATTAGGTGGCAACTTTTCAAATCACTATTTAACCATGGTGATGCACGTTTCCTTTGTGAACACTTTTCAGTTGTACACGCTTTGTATACCTATCGCTATCGTCTGTTTTGTCATTACACACACCTTCTCACATAGTTATAATAGGTATACAAAGCAATTCCATGCACACTACGGACTTGGGGAGTTTTTTGATGAAACAAATCTCACTGACTTATTATCACATTATTGCATGAGTTCGTTGATACTAACAGATTGCTTTGAGGATGGTTGCTTGGATGTTTCACGATACCACATAGGTGGGAACGAAGAGGACACAAATGGCGCACAGAAAACAAGGCATATTTGGTGGATCTACACTCGAAATTCACCAGATAATGCATGTCGACAAGTACGTTTAAGAACAGGAAAACACAGATGGCGCAGTTCCATACATGATGATCCTATTCGGATTATCGGCGGACACGTTGCTACACTGTCCAGTTACCATGGTTATTGTACTTCCAACAGAGACTATATATATTGTTGCTGGAATAATTGTAACTTAAACATGTTTTTTTGTATCAAATTTGGGAGCCTTCAATTTTCAGGGCACTCACTTTTGGGCTGGGCCTGTGCTTGTAATAGATTAGGTTTCATTATTGCTTGGAAGCACATCCAACACAGACGATACTCTAGAGAATGGTTGAAGAAGGAAAGAAAATGTACAACACAGGGCACAACATGGAGACACATTATTTGTGATGCTTTATTTTTTGGATATGTTGTCACCATACTAGTTAACTTTCTTTGTAATCGCATTGTATTCCGGTTGGCAAAAATGTTAAGGCCACCGTAGCTTTGTCTTGAATTTTAAGTGGAGATGGTTTGGTAGAGTGCAACAAACCATCAACAAATATGTAATGTACTCTTTCTATTAATAAAGCCATAATTTATATTCATACTGACTTGTGGGAGCCTTCAAGGACTCCTTCTCATTCACAACCTAGGTATTTTCTATGCATAGTTGATGATTACTCCAGGAAGATATGGTTGTATATATTGAAGTCGAAGGATGAAGTGTTTGAGGTGTTTAAGAACAGGGTAACTCTAGTTATAACTCAGACATGCAGAAAAGTTAAGAGGGTTAGAGCAGACAATGATCTGGTGTTGCTCTGAACAAAAAAACTGGTCAAGGAATTGTGAGACAAAAAACTGTAGCATGACCCCTCAACAAAATGGGCTTGATGAAAGATTCAATAGAACCATTATTGAAGAGTAAGATGTACGCTTAAAAGTGCAGGTTTACCAAAAGTGTTACTTGATGAATAGGTGACCTTCAACAAGACTTGATACGAAAACCCCTGAAGAAGTATGGTCTGGTCTTGCACGAGATTTGAGTAATTTGAGGGTGTTTAGATGTGGTGCTTATGCACACGTTAGGCAGGATAAGTTAGAACCAAGGGCACCCAAGTGGATGTTCTTGGGTTATCCGGATAACGTAAAAGGCTATAAGCATTGGTGTCTTGGAGATGGTCATAGAAAGTGTATTTTCAGCAAAAATGTTATATTTATGCGTCTGAGATGATTTAAAAAACTAGTAAGTCCGAGACAGGGAGCACAATCAACCAAAAGAGGTAACACTCTTGAGAGTCATCAGAATTAGATGGAGCTAGATGCAACTAATGTTAAAAAATCTGTTGATAGCTAGTTGTCGGAAGAAGAGGAGGAGGAGCATTGATCGCCTTAAATATGCAACAATAATTCACCGCAAGTGTACGGTGCAAGTAATAAACGGAAGCAGGATTACGACTCTCAAATATTGATATTTAGGGAGGATAGCACTTGACTTTAATTACTATTTATCTATTTGTGTGTAAACAACGGCTAATGAATGTGAAGCTGTCACCTCTCACACTCACGACTCAACAAATAAAATAAGCAAATGGGGGATTTGGATTGGATAATTAATAACTAGAACAAATATTAAAACTATACTTAAATCAATAATAAACTAGTGGCTCATAAGGAACTATGTTTTTATGGATAGATTTGATTGAAGGTTCATAACCAACCATTTTTTATAGCGTATGATCGATACATGTGTGAGATATATTAAACTATGATGTATTCAATAATTGTGGGTGTGTCACTCTATATTTCAGAATCGTACTCTATGTATTCAGTTCCTCCAAACACATTACAAACTCATTGAATTACCTACGTCTTAATTTCTAGACGCAAATCATCACAAAACATGTATTATTATATAACTTATGAGATATATCCTATAAGTTCTATTGTCGCGTCTGTCATACAAATCTAAACATTTATGTGTTGATCGGCACACAAAACATTAAAATCATGTTATCAATTCAGGTTAATTGTTCCACACACAATTATATCAACATAATCACATTATAATCTCTGCCCAGATACTTCTCTCACGTCACGACACACGATAGATTTAGCTAATTATAATTAACATATAAACATAAACACAGATAAAACCAAACAATTTTTTTTCAAAATAATATAAGAACGAATATCTTGTCCAAAATAAAAGTAAAAATTGATAATAATAAATAATATTCAAAACACAAACTAATATCCAAAGGTAAAATACTAATCCACGTAAACTCAGTCGCAGATCTCGTTCTCGTTCTCGTTCTCCTATGACTCTGAAATCTCCCAAGCTCTTCTAAAAATGGTTCAAACTATGACCACCCCCAAACACACACACACACTTTTCACGAGTTTCTTGTCTTCTATTTATATTACCTTGGGTTTGGAGAATCTCAGACTTTAAATATGCATCAAAAACCTAATTTGTGAGTCTAAGCGATCGTAAGCATTCGCTTTCCAATTGCATGCGACGACTGCTGATTTTAGGGTGGCGTCATCTTCAGACATAAGTGGTTGCTTATGTCTCCCTTTTCTTCACTAAGCGATCGGTTGCACCAAGAAATTTTCCTATTCGTTTCCCTGCACGCATGTTTTGTTTAGAATTTCACTTTTTGACCTATTTTTGTCTCTTTTCACCAAAATGACTTCTAAACAACATAATAAAGAAAAACAAGTGAAAGGACTCAAAATAATAAAAAATCAAGCTTAGAATTAGTGTATTTGGAATTTGAAATATGAATACAAAATGGACTCATCAAGTATCCACAAGGAGTTGCAACTCCGCAAGGTCATGACTCCTATATGTTAACAAACGAACAGAGACAAAAGACATGTAAAGCGACCTCGTAGGTATGGTTATGCTGCCTTTTAGCATACTCTCTTGTAATTGCTAGTGAAGTGTTGGATGATGAACTTAAGCACTACAAGGAGGCAGTTACTTGTAACGATAAGCATAAGTGGTTGAATGCTATGCATGAAGAGATGGAATCTCCGAAGACTAATAACACTTGTGAATCTATTCCAAAGCCTAATGGATCTAGAGTTGTGAGCTGTAAATGGTCTATAAGAGGAAACAGGGGATTCCAGATGTGGATGAGAATCGATATAAGGCTAGACTTGTGGCTGTAGGGTTCACTCAAAGAAAAGGCATTGATTACAATGATGTTCTCTCACCAATTGTAAAATATAGATCGATCAAAATCTTGTTGTCCATGGTTTGCTTAGTTGGGGTTAGAACTGGAGTAGATGGGTGTTAAAACTGCATTCTTGTATAGGGAACTTGATGAAACAATACTCATGAGGCGTCCTGGATTAAAGCTACTTTTGTCGTGCTGCCTTATAACCCGCTGGATCACTTTTGCTACTTCACTGAATGGAGGCCAAATGGTGTCGATCTCAAAATCTGGAAAGGTTTATGGTGCGTCGTTACTTGATCTGTTTGGTCGTTAGGCGAGGAAATTTGTGGAGCTGATCAACATCAAATCATAGACGTGGATTAAAGCTAATTTTAAGAACTTTTATTATTTATTTAATGACTGGTGTTCTTATCGAGATTCTAGACAGTGTCTCTGTGATTGTTGTGAGGAATATATCATGTTTTTACTATGTTATAAGGGGTTGAAGCACCCCTTGTGCTTCCTTAATAAATATCTTTTGTCTTTAAAAAAGAAATTACTCATGAGACAATCTGAAGGCTTTGAGGTTAAAGGAAAGCAGGAACATGTCTGCAAACTCTAAATATCTTTGTATGGTCTGAAACAGTCTCCAAGACAGTTGAACAAAATATTTGATGAGTTCATGAGTAGAATTCAGTTCACAAGAACCAAGTTTGATAATTGTGTGTATTCCATGTTAAACAGTGATTAGAGTTTCGCTATTTTACTGTTATATATCGATGACATCCTCATTGCAGTGCTGGTTTATTGAGATTTTGTGTCGTTATATCTTGGAAAATGATTGCGTGAAATTTATTATTCCATTAGCATCGTAGCGTGACAATATCGTTTAGAGACAGTGAGTTCAACTCTTGCCTCGACACTCTGCCTGGATTTCTACACCGTTTCCAATAATTTTAAAACGACACTCTACCCGATTTTCTACACCGCTTTCGACAATATCAGTCTCTCGTCTCTGTAAAAACACTTCCTCGATTGCTTGAATAATAAGATTTGAAATCTCTTCTTTGGCTGTAGGCTAAGATTGCATTGATCTTAGTGGAACAAAGTAAATTTTTACGTATTTGTTTTTTTTGTTGCATCAGCAATTTGTTTTATTTATTGGTCCAATTTTCTCTCAATCTTAGATCGAACTGAAGTAGCGAGTTCTGATTAAGCTCAACATAACCAACAATAGTTCTCGTTTTTCATCCTTTTATTTCAATAAGATTCGCATAGTCTACGTTATATTGGAACCACATACATCATCCGATCGTTTACTTACTAACAAAAAGAAATAATCGTACTTCAGATAAAAGCGTTAAACCCCCTATACTATAGGGGGTGTAGCGATTTGCCCCATGAACTTTTTTTTTTGGCAACAAGCCCCCCGTACTATGGATAAACAAGACTTTTTTCCCCTGATCATTCCGGCCAATTTTCGCCGGAATATGAAACGTGAACATGAACGTTCATTATTATTTAACCTCAAATTCAATAAAATGCCATTTTTTTCACTTCGATTTTTGTTATATGTCCTTAATTTTCAAACCATAGTTTAAATTTTCAAAATTTAGGGCTTGAAAATTCAGAAAAATATTACAAAAACCAAAGTGAAAAAATGGCATTTTATTGAATTTGAGGTCAAATTGTGATGAACCATCATGTTCACGTTTCAAATTCCGGCGAAAATTAGCCGGAAATTCGATAAGGGGGCAAATTATTTTTTCCAGCCAATAGTTAAGTGGGCAGAGTGTTTATTTATCCACGGACAAGGGGCTTGTTGCCAAAAAAAAAAGTTCAGGGAACAAATCGCTACACCCCTATAGTACAGAGGGTTTAACGCTTTTATCCCTATATATAATGAGGGAAACTTAACCAAGTAGCATGAAGCTAGACAATTAGTTACTCTAGTTGGACTTGAAACCAACACTTGCAGAAATTGTGACATCAACTTTGTCAGTAGTGCAGTATATTCCTTCATACATAAATCAGGCCTATTACAAATTAATACACTTTTTTGTTATAATTTTGTCATGTCATAAAAAAAATTCAGAACATAACTATATATGATAGAATTGTGTGAAGCTCATATACATGGTGATTATAGTTTCGCAATGTCTTTAAAATAACAGTATATATGTGTGTGTATTTGTAATAGAATTGCGACCCCAACTGCTGTATAGCGCTTACGTAGAAAGTATAACTAGTTGAGATTTCACGCAGTTTACTTAGTATTAGTTGCTCAATTCAATAATATATATAGATTGAGACATTATCCCTTGAGTAAAGAAAGATAATTAACTAGATAGAAAATGACATCAAGATGCACACTAGCACCATCACTCTACATCATTCCAGGAACTTGCAAAAGAAGAAAAGAAAAGAACAACTTTTAGTTCCTAGCTACATCACTTTGAAAGAGATATTCAACCTCGAGTTTATTAAGGATACAAGAGCCTTCTACTATTTTAATTTTCTTTTTTCCCTCTTCTGCTATACCAATGGTGCAAAACAAATTGAAATTGTTATCTTACTAAAACTTGCAAACATCAGTAACTAAAATTCTGATACTGTGCCGGACCAAAGCCGTTGAAGAACGACCCTCTTCGCGCAACTCTCTCTTCATCTTCTTCGTGAAATCCATCAAGCTGCAATCGCATTCGAATTCATACTATAAACTTTATAAATTTGAAGCATGAGAACACATAAGAATATCAATTACACATTTGTTAGTTAGTAGTTTATAAAACAATACTTATAATATCATACTTCACACGAATTAAGTCATTCTAGGAATAATTTAACTGTATGATAAGGGGTTGTCTTTTTTATTGTTTTATGAACAATATTATTAAAGTTGGGGCGTATAGAAACTTTGTTGAAACTATACTTTCTCCATAAAGGAGGTTCATATCATCATATGCAGCTTTATAATGTAAAACATTAAAAAAAGGAAAAGGGAATATTACCCAAAGATCATCTTCATCTTCACATCTGTGGAAAATAGATGCTTTTGGAATCTCACCAGCTTCATCGTTGCGGGCGAATCTGCCGCGTATCCTTGGTCGATTATCGGCTAGCGTCTTCCGGCATGCGTACTATATTTAATTACCACATTAATAAATAAATAAATTAATAGAGAAGGCTTAAACTTTAACAAATGTCAATATGATGTATGTATATATTTTTTAAGTTGGCAAAAAAAGAACAAAACTCAAGTAAAGTCCAAATTGAGATTATTGTCATTACCTTAATTGTCTTGTTGAAGTTTCTCTGTGTCCTTTTTGCTCTGTACCTTTCGATCTTCTCTTTCCTCTCTTCGGCACTGTAACGCCCCACTTTGAAATTAGCTTCTTCCATGAATGACTTCTCTGTCGATAATGGACTCGAAGACAACACATTGCTTGTTTGCATGTTTATTTTCACATTCTGTGTTGACAAAAAAATTGAAAGAAAAGAGAACTTATAAGTACTTGATCGAAAGTAGAAGAGAAAAACTGGAAAGTTACTAATTTGATAATATAAGAACTAAACTGACATGTAAATCTCCAGTGCTGCAAACCCTTCTCATTTGACCTGAGGTGAAGCTGTTACT